>OZ012668.1:4300000-5777500 GCA_963942505.1 Lordithon lunulatus
TCAATAACAATTGTGACGATATTTAACAAATTTGTGTCTCGCATATAGAGATTTATACAAATTTCATTAAATTTCTCGTTTGGCAAGTCGTAGTTTACTAACTAGCAACAACACTAAATTGATTATTACAGATTTTGATAGCCACACATGTTGATCATTAACACCGCAAAAATCAATAATAAATCAATAGGAATTGTTACGATATTTAAAAAAATTGTGTTCACATATAGGGATTTATACAAATTTTCATTAAATTTCTGGTTTGGCATGTCGTAGTTTACTAACTAGCAATAACACAAAATTGATCATTACATATTTTGATTGCCACATATGTTTGTCATCAACACCGCAAATTTCAATAATGCATCAATAGCAATTATTACGATATATAGCTAATTGTAGTCTCGTATATAGATACTTATAGTTGATATTAAATTTCTCATTTAGCATTTCATAGCTAACTAACTAGCAATGAAACAAAATTGATCATTATATATTTTGATAGCCACAAATATTGCCCATCAACAGTGTTAAATTCAATAATATATCAATAAAAATTGTGACCATATTCAACAAATTTGTGTCTCGCACATAGAGGTTTATACAAATTTCATTAAATTTCTCGTTTGGCATGTCGTAGTTTGCTAACTAACAACAACACACAATTGATCATTATAGATTTTGATAGCCACACATATTGATCATCAACACCGCAAAATTCAATAATGCATCAATAGCAATTATTATGATATTTAGCTAATTGTAGTCTCGTACATAGATATTTATACAAATGATATTAAATTTCTCATTTAACATCTCGTAGCTAACCAATTAGCAATGAAACAATATTGATCATTACATATTTTAATAGCCACACATATTGACCATCAATATTGTTTAATTTAATAATATATCAATAGAAATTGTGACGATATTCAACAAATATGTGTCTCGCACATACAAATTTAATTAAATTTCTCGTTTGACATGTCGTTGTTTACTAAGTAGCAACGGTACAAAATTGATCATTACAGATTTTGATAGCCACATATGTTGATCATCAACACCGCAAAATTCAATAATGCAACAATAGCAATTGTTACGATATTTAGCTAATTGTAGTCTTGTACATAGATATTTATACAAATGATATTAAATTTCTCATTTAACATCTCGTAGCTAAACAATTAACAATGAAACAATATTGATCATTATATATTTTGATAGCCACATATATTGACCATCAATATTGTTAAATTCAATAATATATCAATTGAAATTGTGATGATATTTAACAAATTTGTATCTCGCATATAGGGATTTATACAAATTTTATTAAATTTCTCATTTGGCATATCGTAGTTTACTAAATAGAAACCACACAAAATTGATCATTACAAATTTTAATAGCCACACATGTTGATCATCAACACCGTAAAATTCAATAATGCATCAATAGCAATTATTATGATATTTAGCTAATTGTAGTCTCGTACATAGATATTTATACAAATGATATTAAATTTCTCATTTAACATCTCGTAGCTAACCAATTAGCAATGAAACAATATTGATCATTACATATTTTAATAGCCAAACATATTGACTATCAATATTGTTAAATTCAATAATATATCAATAGAAATTGTGATGATATTCAACCAATTTGTGTCTCGCTTATAGGGGTTTATAAAAATTTTAATAAATTTCTGGTTTGGCATGTCGCAGTTTACTTAACCAGCAACGACACAAAATTTATCATTACAGATTTTGATAGCCACACATGTTGATCATCAACAACGTAAAATTCAATAATGCATCAATAGCAATTGTTACGATATTTACCTAATTGTAGTCTCGTATATAGAGATTTATATGCATAATATTAAATTTCTTATTTAGCATCTCGTAGCTACTAATTAGCAATGAAAAAATATTGATTATTATATAACACCACAAAATTCAATAATGCATCAATAGCAATTGTTACGATATTAAGCAAATTTCATCTTAAGTGTATAGAGATATATGTCTATAATGAAATTGGTTACACTAATAGTAGAACACATAGTTTGAGTGAAATTATTCGTTTCTATTTACATGTTTGAATTGACATTTTAAAAATCCTTCAGGATGTTATATTATTTTAAATAATGTTAATCGTGCGAGAGATTTATAAATAAACGCGTTAAACATTGTCTAATAATCCAGCTGTTAAATTTAAGTCGGCAACATTTAGTGGATTCCATTAACTTCAAAGTTGAGCGCTAAAGATAAAATTACCACGGCGACAAATTGGGTTGGCAAATGGGGCGCAGCGTTATATATTACTGACACGTTCGCGGAGGATTTTTGTATGAATGCGCGGCCGGCAGGCAGGCAGGCCATTTGAATTGCATATAAATCCTCCGCCCATGTCGTGTTTTGTTTTAATTTAAATTTAATCGCTGGAGAATATTTAAAGAATTTCATATATACTGTTAGAAAGTAGAATTGCAATATACATACATTTAATTTAAATTATATCATACTATGACATGACAAGTGTCGTAACTTCCAAAATGAATTTGGGTTTTGATTTTTATTTTGATGATTCTTATATATATTTTAACGCTACTTTAAACCTTTTTTTACGTTTAGAATAAACCAATTTTTTTTTTAAATAGATGACTTTATACTCAATGGTAAAACTAAAACTTTTTTTTGTAATTTTCCAAAACCAGGTGGCCCACTCCGGAGCAGGAAAAATTATTATATTCAGTATATTTTTTTTTACTAAAGAGTATTTATATATTATTTATGTATATATAAAATTAATAATGTTTCAGTAGTTTTACCATTGAGTAAAAACTATTACAATCTTTAAAATGCATTTATCTCTATTTTTTTAATTCAAGTCATATTGAATTTCTGAGTTTGCTAGGCTATACCTTTAAATGTGCTGAGGATAATTATGTTATGTAAACGGATGGAAAATTGATATTCCTCTTATAAAATCATTTAGTAATATCTTACTGAAAAAGTTCAGAATTTGCTTATTTTTATAGAAAGTCAAAAAAACGTACGCATGTATATCGTAATGAATTGTTGTGTTTCCTAAGCTATATCTTTGAAATTGTTGAAATTATTTCTAAACGGATTGAAAACTACGATTCCTCATGTAATTTTATTTTTAAAATTTTGATAACGTTTTTAAAGTTCAGCATTTGTTTATCTTTATAGAAAATTACAAAACGTAAAGTCCTATCCTATAATGCTGTATTTTTGAGTTTGCTAGACTATATCTTTGAAACTATTGAAGATATTTATAATCGAATTGAAAATTACAATTCCTCATTTAAATTTAAAACTTTCTTACTGAATAAGTTCAAAATATGTTCATTTTTATAGAAAATCTTGAAACGTAAAGTCGTAACCCATCGTAATAAATGTCTTGAGTTTAAAAGGATATATCTATGACTTTGTTAAAGATATTTGTTAACGGATTGAAAATTACGATTCCCCATGTAATTTAATTTTAAAATTTCCTACTGAATAAGTTCAGCATTTGTTTATTTTTATAGAAAATTACAAAACGTAAAGTCATACGTAAGTAAAATCACGTCATGTATATTTGAGTATGTAGTCTATATCTTTGAAAGTATTGAAGATATTTAAAATTGGATTGAAAATTACAATTCCTCATTTAATATTATGTAAAAATTTCTTACTGAATGAGTTCAAAATTTGTTCACTTTTATAGAAAATCCAGTAACGTAAAGACATAACCCATCGTAGTGAATTTCTGAGTTTAATAGGATATACCTATGAGTTTGTTAAAGATATTTGTAAACGGATTGAAAATTACGATTCTCCGTGTAATTTTATTTTAAAATTTCCTACTAAATAAATTCTGCATTTGTTTATTTTTATAGAGAATTACAAAAAGTAAAGTCGTACGTAAGTAGAATTCTATCATGCTGTATTTCTGAGTTTGCTAGACTATATCTTTGAAAGTATTAAAGATATTTATAATCGGATTGAAAATTACAATTCCTCATTTAATATTATATTAAAATTTCTTACTGAATAAGTTCAAAATATGTTAATTTTTATAGAAAATCAAGAAACGTAAAGTCGTAATACATCGTAATAAATTTCTGAGTTTAATAGGATATATCTATAACTTTGTTGAAGATACTTGTAAACGGATTGAAAATTACGATTCTCCATGTAACTTTATTTTCAAAATTCTTTCTGAATAAATTCAGTATTTGTTTATTTTTATAGAAAATTACAAAATGTATGGTCGTATGTAAGTAGAAGACATTATGCTGTATTTCTGAGTTTGCTAGACTGTATCTTCTCTAAAGTTTTTAAGATATTTATAAACGGACTGAAAATTAATATTCTTCATTTAATTTTATTTAAGAATGTCTTACTGAATAAGTTCAGCATTTGTTCATTTTTATAGAAAATCTTAAAACCTAAAGTTGTTATGAATTTCTGAGTTTAATAGGATATACCTAAGACTTTATTGAAGATATTTGTAAACGGATTGAAAATTGCGATTACCCATTTAATTTTATTAAATAATTTCTTACTGAATAATAAAACAAATTCACACATAAGTAAGTGTTTACAATTATAATTTAAATTTACCTACTATTATTTTATAATGATTTTGATATTTTCTTGCTATACATATTACATCCACACATATTTCTAATTAGTATATCAACAAGTTGATGACAAATACCGCCATAGCACAGCCACAAAGAACCCAGTGTTAATTACATCCGAAGATCTCAGTTAATTAATGACCGAATTAGTCCCGCCTTTGCGGCGCGATTTCGCACCCATTAAATCGGCGTCCCCTATTAATTAATTTTCGGTACAGGGACTGATTGGTGTGCGGCGATTGGGGGCGCTCAGCGTGGCTTCTCCGCCTGGGAAGGCGGGAGAAGGCGCGGCAACGCCCGGCGCACTCTCCATGGATTCGGAGCGGGCTTCGTCCGCCAGACAGACAGTGTCAGTTCGCCTTTTTATGACGATGGTCAGCTGTGGTGGTGCACGAAGGTGTTGAGAAACGTTTTTTTTTTTTTAAAGTTAAATCGCGAGTTTCTTCTCGTTGCCAATTATGGAGACTAATGAAGCGGTGATGAGGGCTAGTGAGGCTATGATAAAGACGGTGCCGAAGCCTTTTTCTATTGAGGCGTTGATGAGTGATAGCGTGCCGAGGAGGCCGCCGAATCCGTGGAGTACGTCTCCGCCGCAGATAGTGCACCAGTTTTCAAGGGACACTGATTCGGATGGGAGCTTGGATATGGAGTTGGCAGAGGATCTGTCTAGGAGGAGTCAACGAGATGGTATGTAGCACACCACGGAGGATATAGCTTTGTTTGTAATAACCCTGTTCCGCGTAAGCAAGGGACGTGAGTTCCAATCCCACCGGGGTGCGATTTTTGAGCTTAAATTACAGCGATTTCAATGCGTTAATACGTTAATAGTATCATTAATTCTCTGTATGAACATTTATGTGGAGTGAAACGTATATATATATATATATATATATATATATATATATATATATATATATATATATATTTTGATACATTTATTATCAATAGCTTTTGAACCTATAAGTATTTGTTGTTATAGCAATATTAAATACATTATCTAGTGAATGTAGTTACTTTATATTCCCTCTATTGGAAACACTGAATAATTAAACAAAAGGAATCATCAAAGCTCCAATCACAATCACTATTCAAGGTGTTTGACATTTGTTTTGGCCATTTCTATCACCACGACATTTTCAATTTGTCCAATCAATAATTTATGGGACCTATAATAGTAATTTGCATTATTAATGCAGGAAGGCAAGTTTTCCGAATGATCGAATGAAAATATTAAGAGCGAATTCGGGAAACTTATCGCACGAATATTGTATCTTATTTTTTGTACGAATAAATACTTAATATTTATTTTAAGTTATTGATGCCCGTATTCACTTTATAGGTCCCATAAGCTATTGAATGGATAAATTAACAACGCCATTCTGACAGAATATGCCAAAACAAATGTCAAACTCCTTGATTAGCACTTGTGATTGGATCTATGATGACACCTTTTGTTTAATTATTCAGTGTTTCCAATAGAGGGAATATAAAGTAACTACATTCACTAGATAATGTATTTGTTGTTGTTATAACAACGAATATGTATGGGTTCAATAGCTATTGATACATTTATGGAACGATGGTGTATACGGGGGTCTATCACGTATTTTTTGCGTGGTATAGAGGCTGGGATCTTAGAGGATAACTTCACACCGGTTTAAACATTTGAAAACGTAATAATATAAATTATTCAGCACATGGTTCTCCGAATTTTTATATTTTATAATAATCTGTACTTTTGACTTAAACTTAACTTTAATAACAACAATAAATTGATTATTATATTTTAACTAAATTTATAGCAAATTATATTCCGATAATACGGAAATAATATTCTCTCTCTATTTGCATAAATTTAAAAACGTTAGAAGCGCATTTTGGTAACTATATCTATAATTATGTATTAAATAAAAGATTAACCTCGATACAATTTTCCCTTGTCGCGACATATGTCAACTGAAATCACATATAACAGTCCAATTACTCACGATTACTCGCAATCATCCTATTACACTAATACAGCCCCTGATTGCATTCAATATGCACTTCGTGGAACTTTTCTCAAAGAAGTCAAATAGAAATTACCCCACATACAACTAAATTTACAATTCTATTTCTAGATAGATATTTACTATTGGCAACAATTAACCAACGCGCTATTTATTTAGACCTATTTTTTTTTTTGGTGTGTAAAAGGAAGATATTTATACCCGCGATAATTCACGAACGATTAGTGTGTTCCTTTGAACGTCGGTCAAGATAAACACCGACGTCAACTGCTGCGGCATTACCGCGCAAATCTGGCGGAAAATAAGTGATTGCTTTTTGAAAATCGGCTGTAACACAAACAATGACCAAATTGCTTGGCAATTAAACGTGATGGTTTTGGCGTGGCGCAGATTTATGCAATAGACGCTGAAAGAGCGTACGTTGGTTGCAATGTAGCAGTTTACAGTTAGAAATAACGTGATAAAAATAGAAAATAATTACTAATTTAGTTAAAATTATGATTGTCAAAACATATGAATTTTTATTGTTACATAAATGTACTATTATATACAGATTTAAAACAATCTAGTTTTCAGCTATAAGTCTGATACACAAAGACATTTTTAGAAGTTTTTCTAAATTATATCTACTGTTTATTACCACTAAATATCACCGGTGTAAAGTTATCCTCTAAGATCCCAGCCTCTAACCGCGCCGCGCACGGGAAATTGTTCGCGGGTGATAAACATGATTAAAGAAAGAAACCGGCAATATAAATAATAATAATATATAAAGAAATACAAGAATATAAAGAATACAATAAGAAACCCACAAATACTAATAAAAAAAGTGACTATTATATACAGAAATAAACAATTGCGAAAAAAAATAACAGCAAAGAAACAAGATTACTACAAAAGTAGAATAAACGCAGTGGCAAATAACCCAAAAAAGACATGGAACGAAATCAACAAAATACTATATAAGAAGCAAAACACAGCAGAAAATAAAAACGATTCAGAACAAAGATGATTTACAACTAACAAACATCAATGCTATAGTAGAGGAATTTAACACTCACTTTGCAATGATATAGTCTCAGTTAGCGGAAACCCAATTGAACCAAAGAAGAAGAAACATAGCAAACACACTGCAGAGTACAGTGACTGAAACTTTACACTTTGAAAAAATAAAGAACAACGCAATAACAGAAATAATAAAATCACTAAACCCAAACTCAGCACCTGGAAAAGATCAAATAACGACTAGGATAGTACAAAAAATAGAAGAAGAACTGACACCAATAATAAGAGAACTGACACCAATAATAAGAGAACTGACACCAATAATAAGAGAATTGATACCAATAATAAGAGAACTGACACCAATAATAAGAGAACTGACACCAATAATAAGAGAACTGACACCAATAATAAGAGAACTGACACCAATAATAAGAGAACTGACACCAATAATAAGAGAACTGACCAACAGAATCTTCGAAGATGGTGAATCTCTAAAAATGACAATAATTAAACCGATTTTCAAAAAAGGCGATAAAACTAACGTAAATAACTATCGACCAATCTCACTAATATCAACTTTTGGAAAAGTCACCGAAAGAATTAACAATTAACAATAGATTAACAACACACACAGACAAACATAATATTTTAAATGAGAGCCAATACGCATTTCAAAAGAAGGCAAGTACAAATGCAGCGATTACAGACATGATAGAATATATACACCAGAAATCAGACATGGAAAATGAAACAGCTATCAAAAAAAGGACCTTTATTGGCATTTCCCTCACTGCCCCTCCACATCACAAACCGCAACAAAAATATACAAAAATAAAAATAAAAATAAAAATACAATATAAATAAAAGTACTACTCCGCCAAAAATTACAAATTACCCCCATCTATCGCCGCTCCCTTTGCCCTTGCCACTTTCCTCTCCCCGATAGCCTCCTGCAGATTTTCACGCCTTCCCCATCCTCGCATAACCATTCATTCAGCTTTCTGCAGTCTCCCACCCATTCTGCTTTCCACACCCTCACATTCTTCGCTAAGGTGCCACCACGTGTCGCTTCCCTTACTACACAGCGCACACGCGGTGTACCCTAGTATGTGGTGGGAGTCGTGTGTAAGGGTTGTGAAGTTTGAAGAAAGATTGCAGGAATTGGGTGAGGAAAGACTGGTGCGGGAGGTATGGATGAGGTGTAAGAGTAGGACAGAGAGTGGTTGGAGAAAGGATAGAGGAAGGATGTATGAAAGAGTGGGTATGTCTGAGGTGTGGGTAGAGGAGAAGCTGAGAGAAATGGGAAGCCTAGGAACTGAGGTAAGAGAGAGATTGAGAGATATTGAGTGGCAAGAACGGCAGACTAGAATGAATGAGAGCTCTTACAACCCTGGCTACGTAGAGTGGCAAGTGAGTGGGAGACTCCCGAGTTACTTAGCCAGGGGTGAGTGGAGCAGGGAGGACAAGGTATGCATGACAAGAGCGAGGTGTGGGTCAGACGAGAGAGGGAGGAAAGTGTGGAAACAGCTATCATATTCATAGATATGAAAAAAGCTTTCGATATTGTATGCAAAGCAAAACTGCTGGAAAAACAGGTCACAACTTGTAATAAGAAACACACCACACAAAATATTGACTAGCTACCTAAATTATAGAAAAGAAATTACTAAGGTACAAGAAGTGGAAAGTGGCGAAAAAGAAGCAGAATATGGAGTATCTCAAAGAGGAGTATTAACACCATTACTTTATATTTCATATATAAATGATATATTTCAACTCAAACTTAATGGAAATATATTCATATATATATATATATATATATATATATATATATATATATATATATATATATATATATATATATAACGACACATATCTCATTCATAGTGGAAAAGACAAAAATAAAATGCAAGCAGAGATACAGATGGATATAAATAAAGTCACACAATGGTACTACAACAACTCCCTAAACATAGAGGAAGAAAAAACGAACTACATGATGATCTCAAAGAAAGTAAACCCACAACCAGAGATACAAATATATATAAATAGACAAAAACTAAAAGCGGCGAACAATATAAAACACCTAGGAATATACATCCAAAACAATCTAAAATGGAATCGACATATAGAAGAGATGGAAAAAAATAACACCAAAATATTGGCTGCACTATATAGACTAAAACACATATTACTAACAGAACACAAGAAAATGGTTTACAATCACGGTATGCAGCAAGGAACCACTACCTAATAAACGTATGAGGAAATACAACGAAAAGAAACATAAAAAGTCTTCAAATACAACAAAAGAAAGCCTTAAAAATAATACTTAACAAACCAAAACGCTACAGTACACCACAAATACACAAAGAAGCAAATGAACTAACCATAGAAAATAAAATTGAACAAAGAAACATCTTACTAGTCATGCAAATCAAAAATAAATTAATAAAAACTAGCATTCATCTAAATCAAAGAAGAGACTTGCATCACCACTAAACAAGAAGAAAAAGTGATATAGCAACAGAAAAAAGCCGGACAACAGCTCTACAGAATGGAATAAATATTGGAATCAAACACTTCAATAATTTACCTAAACACATAAAAAGCAATACCACCTTAAAATCATTTAAACAAAAATTAAAAGACCTCTTAATCCTGAATCAAGAATAACAAGAAAACTAAACAAAATACAACACTATCATCAACAACAACACCAATAACAACAACAACAACAAGAACAACAAGAACTCCTTCACACCTGGCTGTCCTGGTCAGTGGATTGGTGACAGCAGTGACAGGGAGCATAATTACTATGTTATTTATATGAAACATGTATGTATTCAAAATTAATAAATGATTTGTATATAAAAAAATAATAATAATATTAGTAAATTAGCCTACACCGAAAGGTAAAAGGCAAATAGATAATATATATAATAATAATAATATAAAGGATAAATAAAACGATTTTTTACTTTGTTTTTTATCACACTTCAGTTACACTTTGCAACTAGTTTCGGCTAAGCTCTAGCCATTTTCGAGCTCCTCCGATGACAAAGTGTAACTGAAGTGTGATAAAAAACAAAGTAAAAAATCGTTTTATTTATCCTTTAAAATGAATTATTACAAAGTAGACGCCTTAACAATCCAATATTTGAATAATAATATAGTTTTTATATGTATAGAATTATGTATTTCAAGGGAAATAAAAGTCATTATTATTATTATAAACCCCACCACGGGCTAATTTTTATGTATCACCTTTCACAGTCTCAGAGGTTTTTTTGTGAAGTTAAATACAGGATAATTAATCTCCTTTGAACTTCTCCCTTTGCCAATAGATAAAAAAATGTGGCTATTTTGTATAATTATCCAGACTTCGTATGTAAAATCAAAATATGTATTTCGTCTAGTCTAAATACTCTTGAAAATCCCCAACGCTTGATTAAATGCAACAAAACTCACACAATAAACACTTTTGAGCACCCCGCATTATATTCACCCCAAAAAAAAATAAAAAATTTCCAACTCTGCTACATAACCAGGGGGGGGTGCACTTTACGAACGCACAACTGCTATAAAATGCACAATCCCAAGATTACAATTAGAGCGCGCACGCAATTATAAAATCGGTAATGAGCACATCGTTTTGCCGCCCCCCGTGCTAAAATATTCAGCGGCCGCGTGCTGTGTGTGTGCGCCCCCGGCGGACGCTCGCCAATCATAACATTTAATTTCGAATGCAAGTAATCGAATTATAAAGTAATAAAACGTTGCTCGGCTGTAATTTCCCGTAATTACGATACGTACACACGATACACTCATTTAAGTGCGCGCATAAACGAATTAAAACTGTAATAATAGAGGAGTGAGTAAGCACGGGGACGGCGATATATCATGCATTCAGCGGCGGCGCAACCCTCCCGGTGCCGGCAAATATAATTATGTGGATATTTATAATGTGATACTCGGTTGTTGGGGATTGCAAAGGGGATGTAATCGATTATACGATTCAATAACGACGCGGGGATATTCTTTGTGTTCACTTGTGTTTATTTCTAATGTGGTATGTTAGAGAATTTTATAGCTTACTTTTATGAGGATAATTTAAATTATATAACATTTTATTTATCATCATAAAAACACCACAAAGAACATATAAATATAGTGTGACCTGTCTAAAAATATCGCGACAAAATAGAAATTCAACCATTAATTTCTTTCTCATACATCTTAAGCCCGTATGACATTATCTAGTTTCTTATATCGTTTTCGATGCAGACACAAACTACTTAGTGTCATACACACATGTAGCAAATGATATAGCGGCGGAATAATAATAAATTCACTTAACAATAACAACACCCTAATACACAATGTTAATTTTCCATTTAGAAATAGTTATACAGTTTAATATATCAATTCTTATATATAAAACGATATAGGAAACTAGTGGAATAATACTAGACAAAAACGCAAACAAATCAGTCTTGAACTATATACCACACTCGGACAGAGCAATGCTACTACAACTAAAAGCGAACCCCAAAAACATTAATATCATACACGTCTATGCATCAACAGCTGACAAACCGGAGTCAGAAATATCCAATTTCTATGCGTAATTAAAAGAACTAAAATCATATACGAAGAAAAACGAAATTACCATAATTATGGGAGATTTTAACGTGAAAGTGGGCAAAGGAAGAGTCGCTTATGTTGTTGGTAACCATGGTCTGGATAAAAAAATCATGTATACTTTTGTGTAATTGGTATTTTCACTTATTCAACAAAAACATTTAAGTGGCACATACATTTATTAATAAAAAAAAAATCAGAATTATATATTAATAATAATAATAATAATAATAATAAGTTTTATTGTCCTACGGAAAGAAAAATCCAATTACAGGACAACAACAATAATATGCAAAATGTATAAATATATATAGATGTAGCCTTTCTGTGAAGTTAAGGTAAATACCGGGTGATTAAACTCCTCTGAGCTTCTCCCTTGACCGGCGGAAAAGCCTCACGACTGATAGCTCTATAAGGATAGAAGTTATTTTTTTATATAGGTATAAATACGGCTATATATATATATTAAAGAGAATGAGCGAATGTATACAGATTTTTATAATAATCGCTTGAAAATTATAAAAATAATGTAAAACTGAAAAGAAGAAAACCATTTCAGTGGCCCGGTGGTTAAATGCGTTGTGGTTACTGTGGTTCAAACCCTTTTATTTGTTTTCCAGCGAAGTTGAGGTAAATACCCGCTGATCTTTATCTTTATCTCTTATAGCAATATATGGGCCCTTGCGGGTTAGATACAAACGTAAGGGGAATGTTTACATTTTTCTGTGCGGGGAGGTAGACAGGGCCCTTAATCACCTCTGAACTTAACCCACATTATTATAAAATATTTATTTGACTCTTTATATATCTTTCATATTCCGTGAGGTATAGGCCGCCCCCAGGTTCGCGAAATACTCGCACTTTATATTCAGTCGATTTCTCAAATCGAATCAAAAACCATTATCTGTACGCGCGGGAATACTCAACATATGTAAATGCGCTCTTTGTGTCTGAGCAGGCGAAAGGGACACACCGCGAATTAAAACGTTGCCAAATACTTCCCGGCGAACGCACCTTGAATAACTTAGCAAACCGAACGAAAGACATTTTCGCTGCCCGCTATTACTCACCTGGGAAATATAACTGTTTTTAATTGCTCCATTACTAATTGCTACGTGAGTAAGGTAGTAATTAACACAAAGCACACACCTGGTGGATAGAGAACGAATAAAGATTATCACAACAAATTACTTATTTTAAAGCTTAATCAGGCAAGAATAAGACAAAAAATTAAAAATTATGCATATTTAAGTGTTTATGTAATTAGTTAGTCCTACCTCGTCGGTTGACGGATAGTTTATCTAGTAATCTAAATAAACACCAAATACAACGTGTTTGAAAACCGTAAACCGACTTTATCAAACTTCCCCTTCAATATTTTAGAAACCGTGTTCAAGATTAAAAAGCCTCCTCTATTGGAAAATTATGCATATTTAAATGTTTCTCTAGATAGAAATCGTAAGAAATATTATGTTGATAATAATAAAATTTAATTGTTTCATGTAAAAAATTGTTTCCGTAAATATTATGAGAATAATTGTGTTGTCCGAGTTCGAATTCCGGTACTAGTTGGAATACAATTAACTTGAGAACGATTTTCTGAGGTAGCAAGTCCTAATATTTACACTAATAATAATAATACACGCAGCAGAAGGACCCAAAGTACATACAGTATCTACTAATCGTGAAAAAATTGAAATATTTACCATATTTTTAATGAAAATTAAAGAAGAATCAGAACCAGAATCCAACCACATATTTACTATGATCACATAGTAATTTCAATCCTGCATGTTAACATGGTAATTAGTTACAATATTTTACCGTTTCTATAATATATACATATATACATACATACATTGTATTGTAATGTTGTAGTATTTCTAAACTAATTCGTGGAAAATAATCGAAAAAAAATATTTCACTAACGAGGCTGTTGATTTTATAATCTATGTATTAAGTACGAGTCAAGTAAGAGTAAAGTAAGAGTCAAGTAAGAGTCAAGTAAGAGCCAAGTAAGAGTCAAGTAAGAGTCAAGTAAGAGTCAAGTAAGAGTCAAGTAAGAGTCAAGTAAGAGTCAAGTAAGAGTCAAGAGTCAAGTAAGAGTCAAGTAAGAGTCAAGTAAGAGTCAAGTAAGAGTCAAGTAAGAGTCAAGTAAGAGTCAAGTAAGAGTCAAGAGTCAAGTAAGAGTCAAGTAAGAGTCAAGTAAGAGTCAAGTAAGAGTCAAGTAAGAGTCAAGTAAGAGTCAAGTAAGAGTCAAGTAAGAGTCAAGTAAGAGTCAAGTAAGAGTCAAGTAAGAGTCAAGTAAGAGTCAAGTAAGAGTCAAGCAAGAGTCAAGTGAGAGTCAAGTAAGAGTCAAGTAAGAATCAAGTAAGATCAAGTACGAGTCAAGTAAAGGTCAAGTAAGGATCAAGTAATATTATATCACATATCGGATTGTATTGGTAAATGTAACTATACCTTTGTGCAGAGTACGAAATAATCAGACTCTAACCTAGAGTGAAGTAGCAAACAATTCTCGCTACAATTATTGAATTACTTTTCAGGATCTGACCTAGACGACGACTTGGAGGAATCCCAGTCATCCGAAGGTCCCTGTGAAAGCTCCGCCGCGGCGAAAGCGCGTCGCCGTCGCACAGCCTTCACCAGTGAGCAGCTCCTCGAGCTGGAACGCGAGTTTCACGCCAAAAAATACCTGTCCCTAACCGAGCGCAGCCAGATCGCGTCCGCCCTGCGGCTCAGCGAGGTGCAAGTGAAAATCTGGTTCCAAAACCGACGCGCCAAGTGGAAGCGCGTGAAAGCCGGCCTGGGAGCGGGCCCACACCAGCAGAAAGGACACCAGCCCAACAAAAGTAAGCTGGTGGTGCCCATACCAGTGCACGTGAATCGATTCGCAGTGCGAAGTCAACACCAACAACTCGAACGCGCGCTGGGCGATCTCGCGGGGCGGGTGCTGGCTAGTCATGCGGCGCTGCGAGCGGGACTCGATCTGCACGGCTACCAGCCGCCCCCGCATTGAAGTCACCGAGGTGTCGGACTTGTACATAGTGATAACGACGCGTTTTAAAAGATTGTATGTTTACGGAGTATCTAAATATATTTAAAGTTAAAACAAAAGACATTTTTCGGTGTAAATGAGTGTTCAAAGGAAATTTCCATTTGTGGCTAATAACTAATTTTTCTTTTCATTCCGCAAATGAAAATTGTTGCAACCCTCTATATTTTAAGAAATAACATTGGTGTCATAACAATATAAGACACTGTTTTAATAAACAATACTAGTCAGAATCAGAATATGTGGGTACAAATTTTCCGTTTTGTTTGTCAGCTCATGCCTATAATTGTTGATTGAAGTATTTATACTTTATACTACCCAATACTTCAATCAACCCTATAATATAAAAACGAAGACAATGTTTTGAAACCGACCCACTTGTCATTTATGTTTTTTTGTGCTGTCCAGCTCGTGATTTAGAGCTCTCAGTTATAGAATATACTGCAATTTGAACTGATTTGTTGAATAAAACTTAAGACATAGTTCTCACATGGGGTCAGAAGAACTGTCGAGGTAATTAGTTAGTCCTGCCTCGTCGGCCGAAGGATATTTATCTAGTAATCTAAATAAACATCAAATACAACGTGTTTGAAATTATTAAACCGACTTTATCAAATTTCCCCTTCGATATTTTAGAAACCGTGTTCAAGATTCAAAAGCTTCCTCTGCTGGATATACATGGTGATTTATAACTGTATTACAATAATTAAATAACATATACAGCTTTGAGTTCTAAGCAGAAAATACGAAAACTTAAATAGATAGATTTGTAGAAAATCAAGTAGAAGATTTATTGAATAAAATATTAGTAAATTTTTAACTTATATATTTATTTTCATAATCTATTTACGTTGATAATTTCTTTGCCATTATTCGTTGTAGTTAAACATCTTATAAAGAATGCGTGAAGATATAATGTTTTTTCACGTTTTCAGCATTGAATACAATATTTTGGTCATATATCATATGAAACAGGCGTAGCCTTACGAAATTATAAATGTAAATAGATTATGAAAATAAATATATAAATTAAAAATTCAAAATTTACTAATATTTTATTCAATAAATCTAAGTTTTTAATAGTTCTAAGTTTTCATATTTTCTGCTTAAAACTCAAAGCTGTATATGTCAATTAATTATTGTAATATAGTTATAAATCACCATGTATATAGAACAGAGGCAGCTTTATCTTGAACAAGGTTTCTAAAATATCGAAGAAGATTGATAAAGTCGATTTACTAATCCCTCAAAAATAATTTTAAATTGAGTTGCTTGCTACTACCCTACTATTACATCCCTGCTGTTACCGCGCTTATTGTGTATGGGCGTTCAAAAATATTCAATACAAATTTGTATGTTATGACACTAATTGTAAAAAAAATTACCATTTATAAAAAACTGAGACCATATTCACGCACAATATCAATACAACATGCCTGCGATATTTTATTAATTGTCAAAAATGACATGTTCGCGATAAATGTAGTGTCGTGTAGAAAAGTCGTGTGGACACAGTTTTGTTATCAAAAGTGACACTTATATTTTTTTAAGATACTAATTTAAGATACTAATGGTGCAAATAACACGAGCGCCAAAAAAAGAAACTATCGCCCGGTTTCTCCAACGAATCTTAAAGCTCGTTTTATATAAGCTCGTCTTATATAAGCTCGTCTTATATAAGCTCGTCTTATATAAGCTCGTCTTATATAAACTCGTTTTATATATAACAACGTCTTAAATTTTAATTCTGTTGTACCAAACATATTTATCTAGCTTAGTTTTACATTGTAAGACCATCTTATCGTTTCAAGATCCAATTTTTGTTTGGTGCAACGCTTTAAAACCGTCTTGTTATTAAGACGGTCTTAAACTAGTTAAGATTCGTTGGAGAAACCGGGCGTATGGTATTTTCGTGTCATATGCATGTTGTGTTAATATCCTGTAACTTCGTGCGAATAGGGCTCTAGTTTTACAACTTTTAGTTACTCTACCTACCACCTAAGAATTTCGATTTTAGTTTTGTGCAATATAATTAGTACTTATTTATCTGATCTGATCAAAAAAAAATCCCATAATATTTTTTAAATTACTGTATAAATTTATTTATTAAAATGACTAACATGTTACGCAGTCACTGTACATATTACTCATAAAAGGAACATTAAATATTTCTCAGTATTAGCAGTTTGAGTTTTTATTGGGCGGCGTGTGAGGGAATTGTTAATTCTTAATTTGTTGGGTGATTGGTATGCGGCCGGTGTGTAAAGGATTTCGATTTAAATGCCTACTACCGTGGTAAGTATGGGAAAACGTTTTCGGTTTAATTATTTAAACGATTGTTGTATGAAGAAGAAAAAATAAACGCTACAATGGTAATTTCTTTTGTGTGGTGTATTGTTCATTTCAATGTCCCAATTAATAAACGATTGATCATCAGGTGAGTGCGCGGCATTGTTGGTAACATGGTCACGTATTGGATTTACTGTTTATTTATTGTTGCACGGAGGAGGGTTCGTGGAAGTATATTTCGTTAATGAATAATAAATTCGGAAGAAGCAGTGCCGTAGTCATAATTTATAAGTTTTGAGGGCATACAGAATATAGGAGTATCTGCTAAAGGGAGCAAATGTACGACCCTGGAGTGCGATCGTTATACATATTGTGATCGAGGGACGTTCGCTATTATTGCAAATAGTGTTTGAATATTTTTGACTCTTCGACTTCGTGGAAGGTGGTCATTTTCTTAGAACTTAGGTGGTTTCTTTCTTAGAACTGAACGAATGACTGTAGTTTTTTAGTCAATGTTAAGAGTAATTCGCTATGAAACGTGTATGGTTTATAGCGCATGATCATAGCGATCACTCAAAAATCGCAGCCCTGAAACATAATTGTTATCGAAACTCGGCATCGACGGAGGACTGCAGCGTCCTTCACCAACCCCAGTTTGACATTAGAACAATACAACATTGAAAAAGAAAAAGGAAACGGCGGTTTTCAGGTACATCTCAAAAGGACAATAGGGATCGAAGACGATGAGGCAGGACGCAAGGGGTGACCAGGGCCGGTCCTAATAACGCCCCCATAACTTCAGTCCGGGGCATAAGCTTTTTTTCGGGCGTGGAGAGCGCAAGCGCCGGATACCAGTGACCCTCTAACACCAAACCGTGACTGGATCACCTTGCGGTACACTCTCGTCACGACCTGTTAACCAAAAACCAAACCCTGCTCCCATAGGGAGCCCATGATGGTTACTACCCGAAATGAGTTCAAGATTACCAGAAACGAGCAGAGCGGAAATAGGTTGCCTTGTTACCGAGGTTACGTGTCATCAAGTAAAATGAGAAGGAAGACGTCAGAGCTGATTAAGTAACCTATGCGTTAAGAAGTAACATAAAGTAAAGTAAATAGGAGTAGAAAAGCGAAAGGAAATAACCAAAATAAAAAAGCAACTATCCTGCCTATTGCCACAAGGGCGGGCCCAAAATCAAGAGAACCATATGTTACAGGATGTGTCCTGCAACCTGCCAATATAGGGCTAGTGTCCATGCATATGCCATGTGCGTTGGTACCCGTGCATGCATCAGGTGGTAGTGTTAGAGCTGGCATGATTAAGGGACGGAGAAAACGGTATCTAAGCCTTCGACATAAGCTAAATAAATCAGTTATTAGAGGGTCCAGGACCAGAGGTCAACATACCTTCCCTGCGCGGTTGTGTGCACATGTGCCATACTCACCAACAGTCCCACCGTTGGGCTTACCTCTGGAAGCTTTCTTTGAGTTGAAGGACCTTCCCGGCGAACAGGCTTAGGGCCTCCCTGGCGTGCGGGTCCTCCATGATCTTCTATTCCAGCAGGTCGGTAGTGAGGTTGTCCCCTCCCATCACTGCTCTCTGCTGCTCCCATTTTCCGCATTTCATTAGGGTGTGTTTGGCGTCGTCAACCTCGCCAGAGTCGCAGTAGATGCACTGGGGGGTTATGATCTTGCCGATCCTGTGGAGAAAGTGTCTAAAGCAGCCATGACCTCTAAGCAACTGTGTAAAGTGGTAAGTAAGGTTCCCATGCTTTCTTCTGAACGAGGGCCTGACGTCCGGGATCAGAGCCCTGGTCCAGGCGCCCATTTCTCCCACCTCCCACTTATGCTGCCATTCCGACATTGTATGTTCCCTGGACCCATTCTATTTGCCCTTACCCTTGGACCTTTCCCCATGGAAATCAGTTCTTTCCCGGATTAAGAGGTCTCCGGGGATGGAAGACGCGATGACTTCCACCTGACTCATGCCAGAGGGGGTTCTCGCCAGGGAGTTTCGCCTGGGTTGGAAGCCCATCGTCTGGTCATCCTCAATGTCGCTCAGGTCGATCATCATCATTTTCATCTTTTCCTAGCGGTAGCTGGTTGACGATCGAGGGGGGCCCGCTTGAACACCCTCACCCTCGACCGGAACTGGGGTATCCCTCCCCTGCTCCGTAAACCTGTTGCATTTGTTTGTGTCCATCATTAAAGGGGAAAAATTGTCATTCCGTTTATTCGATCTAGAAAGAGAAGAGAGAAGCGAGAGGTTGGGGAAATGAGATGAAGCGAAGGGCCCCCCAGCCTGATACAGGCAAGGGGAGCAGGAAGGGGCCAGGTGGCCTAAGAATTGACCGAGAATGGTCGATAGTTCATAGAGATAGAGTGATTTTAGAAGGGAGGCTCTGACACCTACAGGTTGTGCCGAGCCCCAGAACCGCTTAGCAATACGGCGCCACCCTGTCCCCAGCTTGCCCTTAGGCATGCCTGGGGCATATGGGATGTCGTCGTACTGTGCCCCCACACCACGACAAGGTGTGTTCCATCGTGGGGGGTATGAGCTATCGAAGGAGTTCTAAACAAAAAATGTGTCCACTGAAATATCTTCATTTTCTTGAAAGATATGGCTTGTAAAAGTTGAACTCCAATAAGGTGTCTTAATTATCTTCAAAGATATGACTTGTAAAAGTTAAAATTAGTATTATCACACATTCCTCTAAAAGTACCATGATGCAATTTTAAGATTGTTTGTGTTATTCTTATCTAAGAATGTATGAAAAACTCAAATATAAAGACTCCAATGAGATATTTTAAAATAATACCTATCCATCATGATTTTTGTGTTATTCTTGTCTAGAAATATATGAAAATCTCAATCATAAAGACTCCAAAGAGGTATCTTCATGATCTTCAAAGATATGGCTTGTAAAAGTTAAAATTAGTATTATCACATATTCTTGCAAAAATACCTATTCATAATAATGCAATTTTAAGATTTTTTTGTGTTATTTTTACCTAAAAATATTTGAAAAACTCGATTATAAAGACTCCAATGAAGTATCTTCATTATCTTCAAGATATAGCTTGTAAAAGTTGAAATCTTTATTATCACCTATTCATCATGATGCAATTTTAAGATTTTTGATGTTATTGTTGTCTGAAAATGTATGAAAAACTCAATTATATAGACTCAAATGAGGTATTTTCAAAGATATGGCTTGTAAAAGTTGAAATTAGTATTATCACACATTCCTGTAAAAGTACCATGATGTAATTTTAATATTGTTTGTGTTATTCTTATCTAAGAATGTATGAAAAACTCAATTATAAAGTCTCCATTGAGATATTTAAAAATAATACCTATCCATCATGATTTTTGTGTGATATTCTTGTCTAGAAATATATGAAAATCTCAATTATAAAGACTCCAAAGAGGTATCTTCATGATCGTCAAAGATATGGCTTGTAAAAGTTAAAATTAGTATTATCACACATTCTTGCAAAAATACCTATTCATCATAATGCAATTTTAAGATTTTTGTGTGTTATTTTTATCTAAAAATATTTGAAAAACTCGATTATAAAGACTCCAATGAGGTATCTTCATTATCTTCAAAGATATAGCTTGTAATAGTTGAAATTTTTATTATCACCTATTCATCATGATGCAATTTTAAGATTTTTGGTGTTATTGTTGTCTGAAAATGTATGAAAAACTCAATTATATAGACTTCAATGAGATATTTTCAAAGATATGGCTTGTAAAAGTTGATATTAGTATTATCACACATTCCTGTAAAAGTACCATGATGTAATTTTAAGATTGTTTGTGTTATTCTTATCTAAGAATGTATGAAAAACTCAAATATAAAGACTCCAATGAGATATTTTAAAATAATACCTATCCATCATGATTTTTGTGTGATATTCTTGTCTAGAAATATATGAAAATCTCAATCATAAAGACTCCAAAGAGGTATCTTCATGATCTTCAAAGATATGGCTTGTAAAAGTTAAAATTAGTATTATCACACATTCCTGCAAAAATACCTATTCATCATAATGCAATTTTAAGATTTTTGTGTGTTATTTTTATCTAAAAATATATGAAAAACTCGATTATAAAGACTCCACTGAGGTATCTTCATTATCTTCAAAGATATAGCTTGTAAAAGTTGAAATTTTTATTATCACATATTCATCATGATGCAATTTTAAGATTTTTTGTGTTATTCTTATCTAAGAATGTATGAAAAACTCAAATATAAAGACTCCAATGAGATATTTTAAAATAATACCTATCCATCATGATTTTTGTGTGATATTCTTGTCTAGAAATATATGAAAATCTCAATTATAAAGACTCCAAAGAGGTATCTTCATGATCGTCAAAGATATGGCTTGTAAAAGTTAAAATTAGTATTATCACACATTCTTGCAAAAATACCTATTCATCATAATGCAATTTTAAGATTTTTGTGTGTTATTTTTATCTAAAAATATTTGAAAAACTCGATTATAAAGACTCCAATGAGGTATCTTCATTATCTTCAAAGATATAGCTTGTAATAGTTGAAATTTTTATTATCACCTATTCATCATGATGCAATTTTAAGATTTTTGGTGTTATTGTTGTCTGAAAATGTATGAAAAACTCAATTATATAGACTTCAATGAGATATTTTCAAAGATATGGCTTGTAAAAGTTGATATTAGTATTATCACACATTCCTGTAAAAGTACCATGATGTAATTTTAAGATTGTTTGTGTTATTCTTATCTAAGAATGTATGAAAAACTCAAATATAAAGACTCCAATGAGATATTTTAAAATAATACCTATCCATCATGATTTTTGTGTGATATTCTTGTCTAGAAATATATGAAAATCTCAATCATAAAGACTCCAAAGAGGTATCTTCATGATCTTCAAAGATATGGCTTGTAAAAGTTAAAATTAGTATTATCACACATTCCTGCAAAAATACCTATTCATCATAATGCAATTTTAAGATTTTTGTGTGTTATTTTTATCTAAAAATATATGAAAAACTCGATTATAAAGACTCCACTGAGGTATCTTCATTATCTTCAAAGATATAGCTTGTAAAAGTTGAAATTTTTATTATCACATATTCATCATGATGCAATTTTAAGATTTTTTGTGTTATTCTTATCTAAGAATGTATGAAAAACTCAAATATAAAGACTCCAATGAGATATTTTAAAATAATACCTATCCATCATGATTTTTGTGTGATATTCTTGTCTAGAAATATATGAAAATATCAATCATAAAGACTCCAAAGAGGTATCTTCATGATCTTCAAAGATATGGCTTGTAAAAGTTAAAATTAGTATTATCACACATTCCTGCAAAAATACCTATTCATCATAATGCAATTTTAAGATTTTTGTGTGTTATTTTTATCTAAAAATATATGAAAAACTCGATTATAAAGACTCCACTGAGGTATCTTCATTATCTTCAAAGATATAGCTTGTAAAAGTTGAAATTTTTATTATCACCTATTCATCATGATGCAATTTTAAGATTTTTGGTGTTATTGTTGTCTAAATTGTATGAAAAACTCAATTATATAGACTCCAATGAGGTATTTTCAAAGATATTGCTTATAAAAGTTGAAATTAGTATTATCACACATTCCTGTAAAAGTACCATGATGCAATTTTAAGATTGTGTTATTATTATCTAAGAATGTATGAAAAACTCAATTATAAAGACTCCAATGAGATATTTTAAAATAATACCTATCCATCATGATTTTTGTGTGTTAGTTTTGTCTAGAAATATATGAAAATCTCAATCATAAAGACTCCAAAGAGGTATCTTCATGATCTTCAAAGATATGGCTTGTAACAGTTAAAATTAGTATTATCACACATCCCTGCAAAAATACCTATTCATCATAATGCAATTTTAAGATTTTTTTGTGTTATTTTTATCTAAAAATATATGAAAAACTCGATTATAAAGACTCCACTGAGGTATCTTCATTATCTTCAAAGATATAGCTTGTAAAAGTTGAAATTTTTATTATCACATATTCATCATGATGCAATTTTAAGATTTTTGGTGTTATTGTTGTCTAAAAATGTATGAAAAACTCAATTATATAGACTCCAATGAGGTATTTTCAAATATATGGCTTGTAAAAGTTGAAATTTGTATTATCACACATTCCTGCAAAAACTCCTATTCATCATAAAGCAATTTTAAGATTTTTATTTGACGATGGACGATGGACGAGGAACGAGGAACGAGGAACGAGGAACGAGGAACGAGGAACGAGGAGCGAGGAACGAGGAACGAGGAACGAGGAACGAGGAACGAGGAACGAGGAACGAGGAATGAGAAACGAGAATATATTGAGGGTTATATTGTATTTGTTGTAATATGTTGTGCCTCTGTTTATATATGACAATATGGCATTATATGTCAAAGTTGACAAAAGTGACGAATTGGAAATTAACTCGAGAGTTATCCGCTTTAGAAAACCGAGTCTATAATTGTCGTCTGAATTTTATCTCGTTAATTGTGGGATTGTTTACGTCTCCTGTTCATAAAAAAAGTATTATGCAAACTGCTGTAAACGTTTAGTGTGTATGCAATAAAATAAACATAATAGATAGCCCTTGTAATTTGATATAATAGTGCGATACGCAAACAAGTAATGGAATAAATGATTCATGGCAGCATGCGCCGGGGGATGAAAGCGATCATCATCGCAGTCACATCCTTACTACAGAAGAAAGAAATGGCAATAGAGAGCCACAATATTTGTTTTATTTACGAAACAAAATGTTTGTGTTAATTACAATTATATGTTGTTTATTAACAAATCGTTTTAATTAAAAATATATGTTGTTTATTAACAATTCACCTGTCCTGCTACTTACACACAAACGACGCAAAAAAATAGGCCCAGTTTATAATTTCCAACATTATTTCAGTCAATTTATAGTTTATAGGGAGCTATCTAGGAATCGGAAAGTGTCATCAGACGCTACAAACGTATATAGATATATGGATAGATTAACAAAACTAATAGGATGTACAATAATCTCCATATATGCTTAAACAAGTGCCAAACACCTTGAGTAGCGCTTGCGATTAGAAATTTGATGAAAACTTTTGTTTAATTATTCAGTGTTTCCAATAGAGCGAATCTAAGGTAACTACATTCCCTAGATAATTTATTTATTGTTGCTATAACAACGAATACTTATGGGTTCAATAGCTATTGATAGATTTATAGAACGTTGGTGAATACAGGGGTAAGTGTTTTGTTAATTGATGTATTAAGTTTTTGTTTATTAAATTTTTGGTTTTGTATAATTAAAATAGTTACACAAATAATATTGAAAATCATACAACCGATTTTTAAAAATCAATCCCTGTCAAATAAACGGGAATTTCATGTTTGTTAATTAACAAGCTGATTTTTAAAGATATGGTCCTGACTATACATATGAATGAATAAACATATGCATTAAAAAATGTCCCAATAACATTTGAATTAAATTGCCAATAATGATTAAATTGTTATGAACTATATGCATTAAAAAATGTCGCAATAACATTTGAATTAAATAGCCAATAATGATTAAATTGTAATGAACTATAAATGATTTATGTAAATTAATTGCGGACGGGTGTATGTAAGCGCTGCTACATTTCCATCCGTCTACAACGCTTATTATTTCTATCATCATCATCGCGCAACAACACGGTGGCTTGAGTGGGATAGCTCAAGCCGTCACATTTGCATAATTTGACACAGAAATTTACTCCCTGACTAATTTATGACACTCGGGGGTGAGTTTATAAATGCAGCCCCCGTTAAATGTGCCATAATGCCTGTGAGCCTGGGCAAATTAAAATTAGAATCGACTTAGCGGCGCGCTGAAATTGCCGTTTTGTTTCCTGCCTTTGTTCTCTGCCGACAACACACCGATTATGTTTTTCTAATCTAACATAATTAATTAATAACATATAATATATATATATATATATATATATATATATATATATATATATATTAATAAAAAAATAAATTAACCCCCGCGACTGTCACAGATTGTCTTCACTAGAATCCTAAAATTCTTCGGCCACATCAATAGAAGAGATGATAACAACCAAGAAAAACTGGTGATACAGCGGAAAATGGAAGGAAAAAGACCAAGAGGAAGATCGCCGATAAGGTGGACCGACAGTATCAAGGCAACAACCAACAGTACGATAACACAAGCAACAAAGGAATCCGGGAACAAGGAAAGATGGTGGGATATTGTACGAAGAGCGACAGCAAAAGAGTAAACCATAATCACGACCTCGCTGAAAAGAGACAAAAAGGAAGAAGAAGATATATATATATATATATATATATATATATATATATATATATATATATATATATATATATATATATATATATATAATAGAATAGAATAGAAAATCTACTGTTATCTATTGTAGATATAGTTCTACAGGGTGATAACTGGGGGACATACATAAAAAAAATTACACAGGCATTGAATTCTAAGCTAAAAACACGAAATAACGTTTTTTAAAATTAAAAATTATACTTATGACACTAAGGGCCGGTTCTACAATTGACATTTAACTGGAGAATAAGACTATATTATATTTGTTTTAGTAATGAAAAAAGTTAATTAATTTCAAGCGTTAACTTCACTATGTTAAACCTAGCAAGCCAAAATAAATTGTCTTTCAAACAGAATTTGTTGAGCTGATGAATAGTTTGTATAAAAAATATAGTTAAAGTCAAATGTTTACAGAGGGTCGATTTCAATGCATGCAAGTGTACTGGTATTACAAAAACTTATTTTGCGCAGACAAAAAAGAGTTGAAATGTTTATTATCACCTATTCATCATTTTAAGATTTTTGGTGTTATTGTTGTCTAAAAATGTAAGTGTACTGGTATTACAAAAACTTATTTTGCACAGACAAAAATCGAAAAATCGTAATTGTGAACCTTGATGATGATTTCCTCATATCCTACATCCTTTTTATATAATATTATCTCTTCGGCAGTCCATAAACAAACTGTGCAACCAACTAGTGACATTATGAGCTCCCAACAATGGCAACAACAGGGATTAAGGTCCTTCCTGCGCGCATCACGGCATAAATGAACCGTGGTATAAGTGGGTAAACAGTTTAACTGAGGCCGGAGGAGCATTAGCGGGGTTCCCGGGCACAATGAGGGTGATATATTGCCCGGGACCTCCTACGGAACAATTTGCCAACATTACAGCCGGACTAATGGTACACCATTGTAATCCCGCATGCGACACTGCGAGGACACCCCGACGGGCACACACAGGATGCTGACTAATAATAATAACGATGCTGACTATTTTTTTTTTATATTGCTCCCTATAATAAATGTAGAAACGATACGAAAATCGCAAATATCATTTGAGCTTTTTATGCTCAAACGAGAAATATAATTAGTATATAATTATTACTAATTGTATTTCTATAACAAATTTTATTGTGAAATAGATCCATAAGTATGCGATAACAGAACAAATCGAATCACAGAATAAGCGAAGACGCGGACAGAAAGGATAATGTGAAAAAATTAATGCCTGTATATTGTAAATTAGTATATTATATTAGTATATTGTAAATTAGTAAATTGTAAATATTAAAAAGTAACAAAATGCAAAATGGTAAGTTAAATTATTAACTATTAACAACACTCTTCAACGTGGTTCTGAAAGAGGCTATAAGAAAGATAAAAGGACATAAAAGGACAAAAATGACACAAATACTGGCATACGCAAATGACCAATGCCCGTATTCACCAACATTCCATAAACTTTATAGGTCCCATAAGCTATTGAATGGATAAATTTGTTACAGAATATGCCAAACAAATGTCAAACATCTTGAATAGTACTTGTTATTGGAGCATTGATGACACATTTTGTTTTATATTTAGTGTTTCCAATAGAGAGAATCTAAAGTAACTACATTCCCTAGATAATGTATTTATTGTTGCTATAACAACAAATACTTATGGGTTCAGTAGCTATTGATAGATTTATGGAAGGTCGGTGAATATGGGGGGATAGTGATCGTAAGTAGGAGCAAAAGGTGGCTGGAAGAGGACTTTAAAATGCTGAGAGTCACAGCAAAGGAAGCAGGACTACACATAAATACATGAAAAGCACTAGAAAGGAGGTAACAAACAGAAACAAAGTACAATTAAACAACAGAAAAAAAGACTATGAATGGTTGAGATACACATTTCATACTTTGTAGGGGCTAAGTATGATTCTTTGTAAGTATATTCAGTGTAATTTTATAAAATTCTGAAAACTACAAACACAGTTATGGTACTTTTTATCTCCGGACCAATGTCACAAATATAATTTTTGAGTTTAACATCCCAAAAAGACTTCAAATAGTTAAGATACATATTTCATACTTTGTAAAGTCTACAAATAACTATTTGTGGATGTAATCAAAGTGATTTAATAAAATGTTGATAACTACTAATAGAGTTACAGTACTTTTTGTTCCCCAACTAAACTTTAATTACCTAGGGATACAAATAAGTACAGTCAACTGTAACTAATAAAAGTGAAAATACAAGCAGGACACAGAACATACGCAATACACAAGACGCTATTTAAGTCAAAAAGCTTTAGTCAGGGGACCAAAGTAAAAATCTAGAAAACAGTGGTAATATACGCACTAGAAACGAGAAGCATGAGGAAAAAAGAGGAGGAAGAAATTTCGAATGACGATTTATATGGCGTGAAAATGACGTCAAAAGCGATCGCGTAGATGCATGTTTCCGAGGAAAATCAGGGCTTATGTTTTAAATAAATAAATAATAAATCATACACGATAATTCAGTGAAATTAAAAAAATCAAGAAACAGAAGAAATTTTACTCTAAACGCGACTTAAATGTATTGCTTTGTTTTACATGTTAAAACAGTTGAAGCCTGCTATGTTATAGATTTATATGCCCTGAGTTTATAAACATTGAACAAAATGATTTATAGGTAATTGAAATGAGTTTTCACGCCTGGTATTGTATTGCGATATTATACAATTTACCATGACAAATTAGTTCTTTATTATTATTTATTTTGCGTTTTATTGCAGAGAAATGAGTTATAAAATTGGACATTGAATTGTAATGGGCTGTGTTATTTACATGCGGCTTTATTTGCAACACCGCATTACGGGCAGGTATAAACATAAATAATACTATGTGAAATCTTATGCTAAAATGAAGCAAATGATTGTTATATTTACTTTGAACAGTCCACAGCAAATTTGAGCTAGAAATTACTTCTTCTCTATATTTAAATTACCCTGCGTTTATAAATATCAGGGTTTTGGTTTTAAAGTTTCTCTTGCTGTATAAGTAATATGTAAATATATAAATAAGTCACAATGCTGTTTGTATATGCAAACATTGATGTTAAACCGTTGTTGCAATAGAAATATTCTTATTGCATGTGGACTTTTTTTAACAAATACATGTTCATTATGAGAATTATTTATACCACCCCAGGTATAACTTGCTTCGTCAGATGAAAGTACTCTTGAAATTTTCTATATGTTCATGTATGTACACTTAGTTAATTTATTTTATTTTATTTTATTTCGTAGGTTGTAATTTATTGTATTTTATATTTTATATTTTGTAAGAATTTGTATGAAATGGCGTTTCCGTAAATAAAGAATTATTATTATACTTTCTTTTCTTTTGGAATCGGAATAATAACTGTTTTGTAACTGTTTTTGAAAAGCTGTACCCTGACAATTTCTCATTAGATGATAGAATCGGAAATATATCTGTTTTGTAATTGTTTTTGAGAAACTGTACCCTGCCAATTTCTCATTAGATGATGGAATCGGAATAATAACTGTTTTGTAATTGTTTTTGAGAAGCTGTACCCTGCCAATTTCTGATTAGATGATGGAATCGGAAAAATAACTGTTTTGTAATTGTTTTTGAGAAACTGTACCCTGCCAATTTCTCATTAGATGATGAAATCGGAATAATAACTGATTTGTAATTGTTTTTGAGAAACTATACCTCGCCAATTTCTCATTAGATGATGAAATAAATATTATTATGTGTGTCTAATATACATTTTATAGTTAACATTTTTTTTGTTGTTGCAATAATCTGTTAAACGTTTCAGCAGCTGTTAAATCACAGTGCGCCGGCGAGGCCTCCTCGCAGCACCTGGCTATTTTAGGGGTGAGAAATTTCTCCACGCCCACTTGATTCTTCACGCCGTGACTTTTCAAGCCGGATCGGATTTAACACGATGCGTGTGCAAATAATAACCGAAATCTCTTTGTAAACAGCCCGAACAAAACAAGCCAAGCGCTCTCTCGCCCCCCCTCTAGGGGATCATGCGTGCAATTATGTAAATGATCCTCGAGCCCGCCCACTTTTGCAACAATCAATTAGTGCATTACCATATCAAAACCAAATGGATCGTTTAAGGTGAAAAGACTGGCGCGAGTTGCGATTTGGATTTAATGGTGGAGAAAATCGGGCTAATGATTATCGGTGTTGTTGAACGGTTTTATTAATATTAATCATGAATAATTATGATTATATACATTAGAATGGGCTTGTGTGTAGCAGAGCCATGTTTCTATTTTGGGACCAAATTTGATTTTGTAACAGCAGCGAAGTTAGGGTTACAATTTCTAAATTCTTTAAAATATCCATATGTACATATATAGTTTCGTCGAACGATTGTTGAATATTATGGCACATATCTAGATCAGTACACATTTTGGTTTGCGATGTTTGTAGTGGCATAATTTTGTATGCATTATACAATAAAAATAATTTTGTATGTTAAATAAATAGTGCCATGAAAAGGTGTGCCTTCCAATTTCTTAATTATTAAAAGTGTTCCATGATGTAAAATAGCTTGAAAATCACTGATTTAAATCTAAATCAGTGATTTTCAACCTATTTTATATCATGAAACATTTTCAATAATTAACATTATGATGTAAAATAGCTTGAAAATCACTGATTTAAATCTAAATCAGTGATTTTCAATCTATTTTAGATCATGGAACACTTTCAATAATTAACATTATGATGTAAAATAGGTTGAAAATCACTGATTTAAATCTAAATCAGTGATTTTCAATCTATTTTACATCATGGAACACTTTCAATAATTAACATTATGATGTAAAATAGGTTGAAAATCACTGATTTAAATCTAAATCAGTGATTTTCAACCTATTTTATATCATGAAACATTTTCAATAATTAACATTATGATGTAAAATAGCTTGAAAATCACTGATTTAAGTCTAAATCAGTGATTTTCAATCTATTTTACATTATGGAACACTTTCAATAATTAACATTATGATGTAAAATAGGTTGAAAATCACTGATTTAAATCTAAATCAGTGATTTTTAACCTATTTTATATCATGAAACATTTTCAATAATTAACATTATGATGTAAAATAGCTTGAAAATCACTGATTTAAATCTAAATCAGTGATTTTCAATCTATTTTACATTATGGAACACTTTCAATAATTAACATTATGATGTAAAATAGGTTGAAAATCACTGATTTAAATCTAAGTCAGTGATTTTCAACCTATTCTATATCATGAAACATTTTCAATAATTAACATTATGATGTAAAATAGGTTGAAAATCACTGATTTAAATCTAACTCAGTGATTTCAATCTATTTTACATCATGGAACACTTTCAATAATTAACATTATGATGTAAAATAGGTTGAAAATCACTGATTTAAATCTAAATCAGTGATTTTCAACCTATTTTACATCATGGAACACTTTCAATAATTAACATTATGATGTAAAATACGTTGGAAATCACTGATTTAAATCTGAATCAGTGATTTTCAATCTATTTTACATCATGGAACACTTTCAATAATTAACATTATGATGTAAAATAGGTTGGAAATCACTGATTTAAATCTAAATCAGTGATTTTCAATCTATTTTATATCACGAAACATTTTCAATAATTAACATTATGATGTAAAAAGGTTGAAAATCACTGATTTAAATCTAAATCAGTGATTTTCAACCTATTTTACATCATGGAACACTTTCAATAAATAACATTATGATGTAAAATACGTTGGAAATCACTGATTTAAATCTAAATCAGTGATTTTCAATCTATTTTAGATCATGGAACACTTTCAATAATAAACATTATGATGTAAAATAGGTTGAAAATCACTGATTTAAATCTAAATCAGTGATTTTCAATCTATTTTATATCATGAAACATTTTCAATAATTAACATTATGATGTAAAATAGGTTGAAAATCACTGATTTAAATCTAAATCAGTGATTTTCACTCTATTTTACATCATGGAACACTTTCAATAATTAAGATTATGATGTAAAATAGGTTGAAAATCACTGATTTAAATCTAAATCAGTGATTTTCAACCTATTTTACATCATGGAACACTTTCAATAATTAACATTATGATGTAAAATACGTTGGAAATCACTGATTTAAATCTGAATCAGTGATTTTCAATCTATTTTACATCATGGAACACTTTCAATAATTAACATTATGATGTAAAATAGGTTGGAAATCACTGATTTAAATCTAAATCAGTGATTTTCAATCTATTTTATATCACGAAACATTTTCAATAATTAACATTATGATGTAAAAAGGTTGAAAATCACTGATTTAAATCTAAATCAGTGATTTTCAACCTATTTTATATCATGAAACATTTTCAATAATTAACATTATGATGTAAAATAGCTTGAAAATCACTGATTTAAGTCTAAATCAGTGATTTTCAATCTATTTTACATTATGGAACACTTTCAATAATTAACATTATGATGTAAAATAGGTTGAAAATCACTGATTTAAATCTAAATCAGTGATTTTTAACCTATTTTATATCATGAAACATTTTCAATAATTAACATTATGATGTAAAATAGCTTGAAAATCACTGATTTAAATCTAAATCAGTGATTTTCAATCTATTTTACATTATGGAACACTTTCAATAATTAACATTATGATGTAAAATAGGTTGAAAATCACTGATTTAAATCTAAGTCAGTGATTTTCAACCTATTCTATATCATGAAACATTTTCAATAATTAACATTATGATGTAAAATAGGTTGAAAATCACTGATTTAAATCTAACTCAGTGATTTCAATCTATTTTACATCATGGAACACTTTCAATAATTAACATTATGATGTAAAATAGGTTGAAAATCACTGATTTAAATCTAAATCAGTGATTTTCAACCTATTTTACATCATGGAACACTTTCAATAATTAACATTATGATGTAAAATACGTTGGAAATCACTGATTTAAATCTGAATCAGTGATTTTCAATCTATTTTACATCATGGAACACTTTCAATAATTAACATTATGATGTAAAATAGGTTGGAAATCACTGATTTAAATCTAAATCAGTGATTTTCAATCTATTTTATATCACGAAACATTTTCAATAATTAACATTATGATGTAAAAAGGTTGAAAATCACTGATTTAAATCTAAATCAGTGATTTTCAACCTATTTTACATCATGGAACACTTTCAATAAATAACATTATGATGTAAAATACGTTGGAAATCACTGATTTAAATCTAAATCAGTGATTTTCAATCTATTTTAGATCATGGAACACTTTCAATAATAAACATTATGATGTAAAATAGGTTGAAAATCACTGATTTAAATCTAAATCAGTGATTTTCAATCTATTTTATATCATGAAACATTTTCAATAATTAACATTATGATGTAAAATAGGTTGAAAATCACTGATTTAAATCTAACTCAGTGATTTCAATCTATTTTACATCATGGAACACTTTCAATAATTAACATTATGATGTAAAATAGGTTGAAAATCACTGATTTAAATCTAAATCAGTGATTTTCAACCTATTTTACATCATGGAACACTTTCAATAATTAACATTATGATGTAAAATACGTTGGAAATCACTGATTTAAATCTGAATCAGTGATTTTCAATCTATTTTACATCATGGAACACTTTCAATAATTAACATTATGATGTAAAATAGGTTGGAAATCACTGATTTAAATCTAAATCAGTGATTTTCAATCTATTTTATATCACGAAACATTTTCAATAATTAACATTATGATGTAAAAAGGTTGAAAATCACTGATTTAAATCTAAATCAGTGATTTTCAACCTATTTTACATCATGGAACACTTTCAATAAATAACATTATGATGTAAAATACGTTGGAAATCACTGATTTAAATCTAAATCAGTGATTTTCAATCTATTTTAGATCATGGAACACTTTCAATAATAAACATTATGATGTAAAATAGGTTGAAAATCACTGATTTAAATCTAAATCAGTGATTTTCAATCTATTTTATATCATGAAACATTTTCAATAATTAACATTATGATGTAAAATAGGTTGAAAATCACTGATTTAAATCTAAATCAGTGATTTTCACTCTATTTTACATCATGAAACACTTTCAATAATTAAGATTATGATGTAAAATAGGTTGAAAATCACTGATTTAAATCTAAATCAGTGATTTTCAATCTATTTTACATCATGGAACACTTTCAATAATTAACATTATGGTGTAAAATAGGTTGAAAATCACTGATTTAAATCTAAATCAGTGATTTTCAACCTAGTTTACATCATGGAACACTTTCAATAATTAACAATATGATGTAAAATAGGTTGAAAATCATTGATTTAAATCTAAATCAGTGATTTTCAATCTATTTTATATCATGAAACATTTTCAATAATTAACATTATGATGTAAAATAGGTTGAAAATCACTGATTTAAATCTAAATCAGTGATTTTCAACCTATTTTATATCATGGAACACTTTCAATAATTAACATTATGATGTAAAATAGATTGAAAATCACTGATTTAAATCTAAATCACTGATTTTCAATCTATTTTACATCATGGAACACTTTCAATAATTAACATTATGATGTAAAATAGGTTGAAAATCACTGATTTAAATCTAAATCAGTGATTTTCAACCTATTTTATATCATGGAACACTTTCAATAATTAACATTATGATGTAAAATAGATTGAAAATCACTGATTTAAATCTAAATCACTGATTTTCAATCTATTTTACATCATGGAACACTTTCAATAATTAACATTATGATGTAAAATAGGTTGAAAATCACTGATTTAAATCTAAATCAGTGATTTTCAACCTATTTTACAGCATGGAAGACTTTCAATAATTAAGATTATGATGTAAAATAGGTTGAAAATCACTGATTTAGATTTAAATCAGTGATTTTCAACCTATTTTACTTCATGGAGCACTTAAAAAATTTGCCGACACACCTTTTTATGACAGTATTTATTTAACATAAAAAAAATATTTTAATTGTATAATGCATATAAAATTATGGCACCTTAATATTTTGTGTATTTGTAGGTGTATATCTTGCATACAAAAAAAACGAAATTGTTTTTCTTATTTACTTCGATACAAGCGCGCATTCATTGTGAGCTGCAGGTTCAGATAATTCGTCTAGATTAAATATCGTTTTCAAAAATTGAATTGTGAACTTTTAACAATTACGCGCCTTCAGATGACAATGCACTACGCCCGCCGAAGAAGTGATGATAGATTTCATTCTGGGGCTTACCAGTTACCGATCATCGATACACGGCCCCCGCTCATTGACTATGCATGGGGTTTATTGCGATCGCCGTTCTTGATACCATGTTGGAATTTACTAATCTTTATGTTGACCAAAAAAAATAACGAATAGATGATACAGTCACACGAAATATTTTTCATATTAACATATGGAGCTTGTTTCCTTTTAGATTGTTTTTAGAAAAATTAATAAGTCCTCCAATAGAATGACCTGAAACTCCAGGTTATGAATTTTACATCACAGTTCATTAAATATGAAGAGTACAAGGCAGAAAGGGGGGAATGTCAGTGTAACTCTAGAAAACCAAATTTCATGTTTTAGAGCACATTTATAATACACAACATATATATAAATATATATATATATATATATATATATATATATATATATATATATATATATATATACATATATATATATATATATATATATATATATATATATGGGGGTATGTGTATATAAATGTGCTCTAAGCATGAAAATTTGGGTTTCTAGAGTTACACTGACATTCCCCCTTTCTGCCTTGTACTCTTCATATTTAAACATGTTATTGCTGATTCAATTTCACTCTTTTTTCCCTCGATGATATTTAATTTGTACCACTGTGCGATATTAATTGTGATAACCGCACGTGGCGTGGTTTGTTTCAAAATCTGACAATTCACGACTTCATTTCAATTATAAGTTTACATTAAATGTAATCATAATCACTTAACAATGAACGATTATGGATATCCCGCGTCGCGGGATTATCAATCGGTTAATAGAACGGCGATGACTGTGCAGCTAAAAGAGCGGGCCGTGCAGACAACGTGGGCGTTTGTTTCTTTAGTTTTTAGTGCTGGTTGTTATTAGCATATTTAAATCAATCGACACTAGGGGAACACGAAATTGGTGCGAGACTATTAATAGAAAATTATTACACTGGTTGTCTGTATTTATTTTATACCAAAGGTAAACGCTGTGTTACCTAGGCTGCTCTCTTAAATGCTGTAAGAGTAAAACTAATTACTTACATTGAGATAATTTATTTGCGTCTATACATGCAAGACTGTTCCACTAAAGAACGTTTTAGAGGGTTTGTAAAATATAGGAAATATGGTTGCACAACTTTTAAGGATAACAAATAAAAATATGCCGCAACACTGATGGATCAAAATCTGTGGTATGCACAACGTATCATAGACAATATAATAATAATAACATGTCTTTATTTAAGTACAATCACATTTTTTTGGGCGGTGGTGGCGCAGACAGTCTGAAGCCACTGTGTCCATGCCGTTACCGGTTCAAGTCCGGTATTAATAGACTCTTTTCCGTACGGAATTTGAGTCTATTAATCCATAAAGGTCGTTTTAGACAAGACTATTAGACAAGATGCGAAACAATTTTAATTGTCTCGTATCATACAGTAGATTATTTGAAATATTGAATTGGATGGTAGATCGAATGGAAAAATATAACGCGTTCTATTTGCTAAGGACACATTTTTTCGTTATTAGCGTTATTAGTCACCTATATGTATAGATAATATAGATAGTCACCAAGCTAATTACGTATCTCAGTGAATTTTAATCAAAATATCTTGAGTAATAAAAAATAAGTTGTCAAAAGTTGCTCAATTTTGGAAAATTTAAACTAATACCGTCAGAAATTAAAAATATTATCAAAAATTCTACTGTGCTATTATTCTACATTCTATCTATTATATTCTATATTATTCTATTATTCTAAAATTCTAAATGTCTCCCCAACCCCTATTTATCATAAATATTTTTTTAAATAGTGTTTTCAGACACTGTAACAAAAATGCGGCGCCCGTCAAAGAGAAACGCATTCATTTCATTTCAATTATATTCGGCGGAGCGTATGTGTTGGCGCAGTTTGTGTGTAGGTGGGGTGTCATTTGAATACTAACGAAGCCGAAATCTGTCAAAGCGGCCGCTTCCGTCAGGGGATTGCTGCACGCAGCAGACACACACACACATACATACGGCAGTTTATTGTTTCATACACGATTATTTATCATCTTCATATAACTTTTTTTTTTTTTGATCTCCGACGTGCCACCATCCCGCCGACGCGTTATTGATTACAGTTTGTGGAATCGCGGTTCCACAAACCGGCGACTCGTTGTGTTTTGTATGCGACAGCAGCAGAAGCGTCCGGCGGGCCAAATGAAATTTATTCGATTCACAAATATATTTTACAACTCATCGATAATTTTTACGGCGCGATGCGAGTGTGCATTTGAAATGAGCAAAATGGTGTTTTAATAAATCAATAAATAAAATCCGAAGAGGTGGAAGGACAGCTGATCGTCGATATCACAGGAGCAGGACCCGAGATAAGAATTTGGTCAAAACAAGCCACATGGCTTCCGAAAAATAGAAGAAGAAGAAGAAATAAAAAAAGACATTTTACGCAAACATATAATTTCAAATATTGGATTGTTAAGGAGTCTGCTTTATGATAATTCATTTTAAAGGATAAATAAAACAATTTTTTACTTTTTTGTTTTTTATCACACTTCAGTTACACTTTGCAACTAGTTTCGGCTAATTTCTAACCATTTTCGAGATAGAGCTTAGCCGAAACTAGTTGCAAAGTGTAACTGAAGTGTGATAAAAAAACAAAAAAAGTAAAAAATTGTTTAATTTATCCTTAAATCCCGTATGCCATTATCTAGTTTCCTATTTCGTTTTATATATAAGAATTGATATATTAAACTGTATAACTATTTCTAAATGTAAAATTCCGCCGCTATATCATTTTCTACATGTGTGTATGATACTATGTAGTGTGTGTCTGCATCGAAAACGATATAAGAAACTAGATAATGCCATACGGGCTTTATAATATTATTTATTTGAACCAAGTAGAGGTAATGAAAAAGATAAAAACGGAAAAAGCACCAGGAGAGGACAAAATAACAGGATAAATTCTAAAATGTGGATAAAAATCTTTTTTTTTCTGCTATTTTATTTTTATTATTGTATTGATTCTGTAATTTTACTTTATTTTTAAATTGTTATTTTGAGTTGGTCCTGGGCACAAGTATTAGCACTGATTACATACAGACACCATGACGGAGTATAATATATATATATATATATATATATATATATATATATATATATATATATATATATATAAATGAAATAAAAATACAAATATAAAAGATGGTATAAATATAAATGAATCTATAAATGTTAGACTTATTGAATTTCATCAACCTGGTGGATGGTACACCACCAGGTTGATGAAATGCAAGAAGTCTAACATTTATGCCCGTATTCACCAACATCCCATAAACTTTATAGGTCCTATAAGCTATTTAATGGATAAATTGACAACGTCATTGTGACAGAATATGCCAAAACATATGTCAAACACCTTGAATAGCACTTGCAATTGAAGCTTTGATGACGCCTTTTGTTTAATTATTCAGTGTTTGCAATAGAGAGAATCTAAAGTAACTACATTCCCTAGATAATTTATTTATTGTTACTATAACAACGAATACTTATGGGTTCAATAGCTATTCATAGATTTATGGAACGTCGGTGAATACAAGGGTTATAGATTCATTTATATTTATACCACCTTTCATATTTGTTTTTTTATTCCATTTATATAATTTTAATTTTAAATAATTAGATAAATTACGCCCCGAATCTTAAAAACTATCAGTTATAAATCAAATATTTATATTTTGTTGATTTCATTCTAAATCTCAGACAATTTCAAGGTATATCGAGCAACACCAATGTGCTACTAGTATCAGGGATCTAGTCGGCAAGTAATTGTTCTAACCTCACCGCAATCACTCATTAAATGGTATAAATAAATCATTACACCGCTCATTTGGGGGAGGTAATGAATATTTTCGTGGTCGTTAAATGTGATCCCTTATTTATGAGTAGCTAGCGGAATATGACCGTGTTCGGTTAATACGTTTTCATTTGTCAACAAGTGTAATGAGATGCGGACATGCGGCGCTCCCAGGGCGGGGCCCCCAAGCAATTACGGACGCTGCGGGGTCGCAACCCCCCCAGACCGCAATCGGGAGAAAATATCCGGCACTAACGACGTGCTTGAACGCGAAACATACTAAACATAATACGAATACTTAACTGCAATAGGAAAATCACATCATCACAGAATTTTAATGAATATTAATAATGAAATAAATAAAATAATTAAGAGAACACGAGATATTCTAATGTTTGTATTTTTGTGATGTGTGCTGAATTTTTAATACAATTATACAATTATCAGTACGTCGAGTAGAAGTTTAATACAAAGAACATTTAGTTTAATTTAATTCTCCGAATATATAATTACTAATTTTAAAGCTAATGTAATTCCCACTCGGATTGATTAAATTTTGAATACTGAATTTTTTTCGTAGAGTACGTATTTTTGGATATTTAAAAAATTCTTGTTAAAAAAGTAAATTTTAAAATTTTATCTATATATTGTATTAGATTACTTTATAGATAAATAGATTTTTGTCTCGAAAAGTGGTTAGTTTAAACATTTTTTGGTTTAGTTAGTGTATTAGATTACTTACTAAACCAAAAAAAGTTTAACCAACCACTTTTCGAAACAAAAATCTACCTGTGTAGAATTACACTTGATTGCCTACAGCCTGCGTACAGACACTCGACAGGGGCAATGAATTATTAACTATCTCGCGCGATTCAGATGCGTGAGAAATTATCACCAATACAGATTGGTGATAATTTCTCACGCATCTAAATTGCGCGAGATAGTTAATAATTCATTGCCACTGCCGAGTGGCACATTTGCGGGGGTGGCGAAGTAAATTGTCGGCCGCTCGTTTATATGCGGGCGGCGCGCAATCATCGTATAATCGGGGGGTCGCCGTTGGGAAAAAGTCCGACATTAGAAAATCCGTTTTTCCGGGCAAATTGGGGGCGCCGTAAAAAGCCACCGCGCAGATCGCGGTCGCAATGTCGCAATTTGCGGCCGCCACGCCTCCCTCAAGGGGATGGGAGAAGCAGGACCGAGCACAAGGGGGAGAAGAAGTATATAATTCGTCACACGAAAAAAATATAACACATTTACTGTAATAAATTTGGCTGGTAACTCATAGTTACTTTCTATGTCATATCAATCTTTTTAGCTCAAATACAGTTTGAATATAATTGATATGACAGAATCATATACACTATTTAAAATTGGAATCTGCAATTACCAAAGTGCTCAAACATAAAGGAAAAAAAATGACAAGAAGCAAGTTGCTTTAGTTTATCGTTCGGGAGTTGTTCGTCTTATACCCATTTGAGGTGTCGAGGTTGTTTTATTTCTGTTGTTCCATGCCCTTATTGTTGGATTGTCGAATTTAGCTGCATTCATTCATTGTTCCGAGCTGTTCTTCTTATGTTAGAACAACCCAGTTCTGAAGACAACAATTTCTTGACTCAAAAGTTAGTCAAGATGCGAGACAATCTAAATTGTCTCGTATCATACAGCAAATTATTTGAAATATTGAATTGGATGGTAGATCGAATGGAAAAATATAACGCGTTCTATTTGCCAAGGACAAATTGTATGGGAGGAGGATATATGAATTCATTTCTTGGACAACTTTAGAAGAACAGTTCGGAACAATCAATGAATGCAGCTAAATTCGACAATTCAACAATGAGTGCATCGGAACAACAAATGAAGCTAAATTCGAAGATTCAAGAATGAGGGCATAGAACAACAGAAACAAAACAACCTCGACACCTCAAATGGGTATAAGAAGACACTATTAAGAGATAGAGTGAATGTTAGAATAATTAAGAATGTTCAGCTTCTACAACGTAAATTGTTCGTCATCTGATGGGATATTTTTAACTGGCTTGTCCCCAAAAATGAATTTTTGATAAATGTTTTAAATTTCAGCTAACAATTTTAAATATTATTTATGTAATACCGCCAAAATTATGTTAAAATAAAGCGAATGTGATAAAAAAAAACATAAATAATAATTCAAAAAAACATTCATGTATGCATTAACAAAATTTGAAACAGATGCTCCCAAATTGTTGGTGATTTATTAAAATTGCAGCTTATACTTTTCAAACATTATTTCTGTAATATCGTCTTAACTCGAGTTATAATGAAGCAAAATCGATGAAAATCGCAACAATTGTTCTAAAACATATATTGTAGTACTAACTACATTTTTAAATAGTTGCCCCAATGAATTAATTTTTGTTGAATATTTTAAATTGAAGATTACAATTGAAGAGTACAAGGCAGAAAGGTGAATGTGAGTGTAACTCTAGAAAACCTAATTTCATGTTTAGAGCACATTTATATACACAAACCCCCATATATAAATATATATATATATATATATATATATATATATATATATATATAGGGGTTCGTGTATACAAAATATAGTAGTAGTATAGTCTAAACATGAAATTTGGTATTCTAGAGTTACACTGACATTCCCCCTTTCTGCCTTGTCCTCTTCAATTGTTCACATCTGGTGTCCGCCAGAAAGTTGGATACATATGGATGTTATAATAAAGCAAATGTGATGAAAATGGCCATAACAGTCCAATAGTTTATGCAATAACCAAAAATTCTCAAAAAAAATGTTTAGGAACCAAACAGTTCTCTTTTTCAACATTATTTATGCCCGTATTCACCAACATCCTATAAACTTTATAGGTCCCATAAGCTATTGAATGGATAAATTGACAAGTCATTGTGACAGAATATGCCAAAATAAATGTTAAACAGCTTGAATAGCGCTTGTGATTGGAGCTTTGATGACACCTTTTGTTTAATTATTCAGTGTTTCCAATAGAGAGAATCTAAAGTAACTACATTCCCTAGATAATGTATTTATTGTTGCTATAACATCAAATACTTATGGGTTCAATAGCTATAGATATATTTATGAAACGTCGGTTAATACAGGGGATAGAATATCGAATTAATTTGCTTGTTGTTTTTTTAGTTATAACAGTTTAATCGAGTGTCCATATGTATTTATATAATTTCCTACGAATAATTTTCTATTGTGTATTATTTGTAAAGTTTTTGGTTGTTTATATTGTATGGAAATAGATAGTTATACCCCTGGTTATACTTTTCTTTGTTCCCTCTCTGTTTTCCCCGGGTGGAAATTAAGTTAGCGCCCGAGTGACGGTCCTGAAAAATCAGGTCCTGAGTAAGCAGTTCGTGGGCTGGCGGCGGCGCTCGAAGGGTCGCACCATTATCATAAAACCGAGCGCTCGTCCCCGCTCCTAATCGTCCCGTCTATTTTAGAGCAATTTGGTCAGCGAATGTAAAAACAATTCGAAGGAATTACGCGCGGGCGCCGCCCCCACATCAAAAAGTCTCAGTTTCATTTTTTTTATTACACTCCTCTACAAAACGGCGATAACAATGCATAAAAGAGCAATTCATCATCGAAATAATTATCATTCTGATCGGTTTTAATTTTAGGCGCCCGCCATGCCCTTAGTATGCATCACGTTGACACTATAAATATGTGTGCGAGGGGGGCTTCCTTTTGACAGTATGGACACGGTAGTTGTTTCTGTACATCTCATAAATAAATTTTGTGTCTGCGGTTGACTAAAGAGTTATAATATAAGATAGAGTTCTTAGTATACAGATTTTTATAAAAACCGCGTGATTGGTAGTTGACTAAAGAGTTATAATGTAAGATAGATGGAGTTTTCAATATACAGATTTTCATAAAAACCGCGGGATTTTTAAAGAAATTAAAATCGACGACGACAAGGAAATAGATATTCTTCAGCCATCGTTGTTCAAAATAAAAAGTTTTAGTGAGGGTCTGTTATGGATTGGGCGGGGATTTCTCTAGAAACAAAATCTTTTCATTCTTGAAGAACGATCTTTAAATGCAAATAATTACATTAGGAACATTCTTGCAGTCTGCAGGATCATGTAAACTAATGCAAGACCCCATACCGCTAAACCATAAAAGCAATTATGCAAAACATATTAGTTTCCTATTAATTAATAATTAATATAGTGATAATTCTGATTTAGTATGCCCCTTTTTTGTAACACAGTATATATATATATATATATATATATATATATATAAAATTAATTTAAAGCAAATATGATTCTCTATGGAAATTTTTTAGCAGTTTCTGTAAGCATATTAACTTGAGGGTGAATTAAATTTATTTCGACATTCGAACGATTTCCTCCGCAACAGTTTATGGAGGCTTCCGCTGCATAATGCATTTAGCCAGGCGCTGAATTATTCATATCGCTCGGGATAAGAGGGTGTCGTGCTATTATATACCCTCGCCACCCCTAATAGACGGAAATTATTTAATTCTTTGTTATATCAGCAGAACAGCGCATAGTTTTCGCACACTGAATTACATTAAAATAAAACTCAAAGAAACTACATCGTATAATTGCAGGATATTTTTACTGATATGTAACATTTAGAGCAGCGATTCGTAACCTTTTTGAAGTCAGAGAGCACTTTTGATGATATGAAAAAGTCACGGAGCACCAAAATCAAAGAGTCAATCGCATACAGTAAATGATTCTACAATCAATTTCGGCTTATTTTAAGCATAATTAAATATATAATATTTAAAACTTAGTCGATTAATTTAAAAGAATGTGTACAATAAAAACCTTACTGTAGACTTTATTTTTGGGTGAAAATGATCAAAAAATGGCTTATTTTGAGTCCAATTAAATATAGAATATAAAATAATATAGTAAATTTAAATTTCTTAAATTTTTTATTTTTTATCATATTTTACAACTTAGTCGATTAATTTAAAGCAACTCTTATACTAAAATCCTTGCTGCAGACTTTATTTTTGGATGAAAATTATCAAATAAAAGCTTATTTTGAGCCTAATTAAATATAAAATATAAAATAATATCAAAAATTTCTTAAATCTTTGATTTTTTTTTCATTTTTTATAACTCAGTCGATTAATTTAAAACAACTTGTACAGTAAAAACCTTCCTGCAGACTTTATTTTTGGATGAAAATTATCTAAAATTGGTCAATTTTGCACCCAATTAAATATAGAATATAAAATAGTATCATAAATTTAAATTTTTGATTTTTTATCATTTTTTTTAATTCAGTCGATTAATTTAAAACAGCTCGTACACTAAAAAACTTCCCGCCGACTTTATATGTATGGATGAAAATTATTAAAAAACAGCTTATTTTGAGACCAATTAAATATAGAATATAAAATAATATAAAAAATTTAAATTTAATAAATGTTTGATTTTTTATTATTTTTTATAATTTAGTCGATTAATTTAAAACAGCTCTACACTAAATATCTTCTTGTAGACTTTATTTTTGGCTGAAAATTATAAAAAAATAGCTTATTTTGAGCCCAATTAAATATAAAATATAAAATAATATCAAAAATTAAAATTTCTTAAATCTTTGATTTTTTATAATTTTTTATAACATAGTCGATTCATTTAAAACAGCTATTGTACGAGCTGTTTTAAATGAATCGACTATGTTATAAAAAGAAACTTTCTGTAGACTTTATTTATGGGTCAAAATTATCCAAAAATGGTTTGTTTTGAGCCCAATTCAACATAGAATATAAAATAAAATCATAAATTAAAATTTCTTAAATCTTTAATTTTTTATCATTTTTTATAACTTAGTCGATTAATTTAAAACAATTCGCACACTAAAAATTTCCTGCAGACATTATTTTTGGTTGAAAATTATCAAAAAATAGCTTATTTTGGACCCAATTAAATATTGAATATAAAATAATATCAAAAATTAAAATTTCTTAAATATTTGATTTTTTTATCATTTTTTATAACTTATTCGATTAATTTAAGACAGCTTGTACAATAAAAACCTTTGCTCCAGACTTTATTTTTGGATGAAAATTATCAAAAATTGGTCTGTTTTGAGCCCAATTAAATATAAAGTATAAAATAATATCATATATTTAAATTTTTTAAATCTTTGATTTTTTATAATTATTTTATAATTTAGTCGATTACTTTAACAACTCGTACAATAAAAATCTTCCTGCAGACTTTATTTTTGGGTGAAAATGATCAAAAAATAGCTTATTTCGAGCCCAATTAAATATAGAATGTAAAATAATATCGTAAATTTGAATTTCTTAAATGTTTGATTTTGATTTTTGATCATTTTTAATATCTCAGTCGAATAATTTACCACAGCGCGTACACTAAAAATCTTCCTGTAGACTTTATTTTTAGGGTAAAATGTATGCAAAATAGCTTATTTTGATCCTAATGAAATATAGAATATAAAATAATATCATACATTTAAATTTCCTAAACCTTTGATTATTTATCATTTTTTATAAGATAATAATAGGCTTTACGAATAGCCTTATTCTCCAGTTAAATGTTCCTAAATACCTGAAGTTTTCTAGAAAACTCTGGATCGTTTTCTTCTAGGTGAATAGTTCTCATATCACTTCTACCTTGTAGTTCACTTTCCGACTTTTGGTTCCTTTTGCATAATCCTGTTTTAAGTTTCACCTTTCCACGTAGGTCGTTGATTTAGGTTTTTAGTCGTTTTCTTCATGCTGGTTGTTTTGTCGAGATATTATTTGTTTATTATTATTATTATATAGTATAGTATAAATCTTTAATATTTATAATCGTATATAACCACTCGAGATATTGTGTGAATTCATCCTCACTAGCTGAGCTACACTGATGAGATCTAATAAGATCGAAATCTAGATATGTAGATTGCTAAGAGGTGGATTCACACTTATATATGTTTTGCAAAATAAAAGTATATGTGTATAGAAAATTCATAGAAGATCAATTAAATTACTAAATTATTATCAACTACATATTGCAAATTAGATTCCAAAAATGTTCATAAATATATATATATATATATATATATATATATATATATATATATATATATATATATATATATATAATAAATCATTTGGTCGTTTTGTAATCGCAATAAACTTTACGGAATTAAGTACGAATAAGTCTGCGTCTCTCCGAGGGTAGTTTATCATTATGAAATAACGGCCCCGAGGAGTGGGCGTTTGCGGCGGTCGGAGGTTGCGGAGGACATGTGTTTTTGTCACATAATAGATAGTATATCTTAAGGGGGCGGCGATTCGCCATTAGTCATAAGCAGTCTGCTAACTTGGCCGTTTCTATTACCGTCTCCTTATTGTTACATCTTGCTCGGGCACCGCGTTATTTATAGCCCTCTGTTTATGGACTTCCTCGGCGCGGCGAAGTAGCCACAGATCATGACCATTACTTTATATAAGTGCACGATCGATAAAAAAATTATAAACTGAAAAAAAAAGTCTGACGTTCTTCAAAACTGTTTCAGTAATTGTGAATTTTGATTGTAATAATTTCGATGTATTATTACTCTGTCATCCTTTTACACCACACTGTGGTAGAAAAGGCCAGCGGATATATATATATATATATATATATATATATATATATATATATATATATACACTGTGGTAGAAAAGGCCAGCGGATATATATATATATATATATATATATATATATATATTGTATTTTTGAATTTGATTGTCTTTTACTGAACAATCTGAGAATCACATATGGTTTGCAAGGTTATAACTTTGAGAATTTTATACATAAAGTGTCAATCACATTCACATTAATTTACCAATATTTACACCATTTTTCAGATTTGTAACTCCATGCATAACCCAGATGTTTTGAATTTGACTGTCTTTACTGAACAATCTAACTATCACACGTGCTTTTGCAATGCTGTAACTTACGAATTTTAGTTTTCTAGTCTCTATCTCTTTTACATTAAGTTAGATACATTCACCAACTTCTTCATTACTTTTCATATAAGTATCTTCATGCATAACTCAGATATATGAATTTGATTGTCTTTTACAGCTCATTCTGACAATCACACGTGTTTTGCAAAGCTATAACTATACGAAATTTGTTATTTTCAGTCTCAATCAATCTCATACACACTAAGTTAGATATATTTTCCAACATCTACACCACTTTACAGATTTGTAAGATGTAAGATACATTTACATCAGCATCTTCACCACTTTGTATATCTTCATGCAAAACTTGTATTGTCTTTACTGAACAATTTGATAATAACATTATAAACGTTATAAATTTTAGTCTTTTAAGTCTCAATCTCATTCACATTAAATTAGATACATTTATGAACAACTTCACCACTTTTTATATTTATATCTTCATGAGTAACCCAAATATTTTGAATTTTATTATCTATTGGACATTTTGAATATCACACATATTTTGCAAGGCTGTAAATTTGCGAATTTTAATTTTTTTAAGTCTCAATTTAATTCAAACTAAGTTAGATACATTTACCAACATCTTCACCACTCATCATATTTGTATCGTCATGCATAACTCAGATATATTAATTTTATTGTCTTTCACTGAACAATATAACAATCACGCGTGTTTTGCAGGATTATAACTTTGCGAATTTTAGTTTCTTTAAGTTTCAATCGCATTCACATTAATTTGTCAACATCTTCACCCCTGTTCATATTCGCATCTTCATGCATTACAAAGATATTTTGAATATTATTGTCTTTTGATCATAAATCTGATAATCCCACCCGGTTTGCAAGGATATAACTATGCGAATTATGCTTTTTTTAAGTCTTGATCTTATTCAAATTAAGTTAGATATATTTACCAAAATCTGCAACGCATTTCATATTTATATCTTAAAGCATAACCCAGATATTTTGAATTAGATTACCATTTATTGCACAATCTGACAATCGCACGTGTTTTATAAGGCTAAAACTTTGTAAATTTTAGATTTTTTTAACTTCAATCTCATTCACATTAAGTTAGATACGTTTACCAATATCTATATCACTTTTCTGATTTGTATTTTCATGCATTACTCAGATATTTTAAATTTGATTGTCTTTTACTGAACAATCTAAGAATCACACGTGTTTTGCAATAATATAACATAATAAAAATACAAGTTATATTGTTGTCTCAATCTCGTTTAAATTAAGTTATATACATTTACCAACATCTTCAACATTTTTCATATTTATATCTTCATGCATGACCGAAATATTTTGAATTCAATTGTCTTTTACTGAACAAACTAACACACTCACACGTGTTTTGGTGTTCAGGGTTATAACTTTGTGAATTTTATTTCTCATTCACATTAAGTTAGATATATTTTCTAACATCTACACCACTTTACAGATTTATATCTTCATGCTTAACCCAGATATTCTCAATTTAATTGTTTTATTGGACAATCTGACAATCACATAAAGATACAACGCTGCAATCAGGAAATAATCTAAATACTAGAAAATCTACAAGGAAAAGTTCATTCCGACAAGGATTAGGTGCTAAAATGAAGAAAGGAGGAACTAGTTTTGGATTATTGATAAAGAAGAAAATGTAGATTATGTGGAGAGAGAAAATAATCGTATAACATAAAATTATTGTTAGAATTTTGATACGGTCGGTATCTATATACTGTCGGGATCAGAGGTGTGTGGTAACTTTTCTCAGTATGAATTTTTAATTATAGAATGGTTCAAATTGTATTTAGATTTCTCTGCTTGTGTGATCTAAATCCTAAACCTAATTCCTAAATCTAAATCCTATATCTAAATTCTATATCTAAATCCTGAATCTAAAGGACTATCGGAATTTTGAATGTCGGATTTTTGTATGTCACGATTTAAATATTGTCTCAATTTGAAATGTCGCGTTTTTGTATGGATATTTTAAATCCTATATCTAAATCCTGAATCTAAATCCTAAATCTAACTGATTGTCGGAATTTAGATACTATCGGGATTATGAATTAAATATTATCTTAATTTGAAATATCGCGTTTATGTATGGATATTTTACCGCCAAAATCTTCTCCGAAAGAATATTTTAAGTTATCGTCAATTAATATAGGCAACTCAAAGAGCACCACTGCATATTCATTATATACTACTAAACCCAATACGACTTTTTGTGACTTTAGTAATACAAATAATTTAAAACCACCAGTTCAAAATACACGTTTGCTACTATATAATGATAGTTTCGTAAAAATCGCTCAGCAGAAATAATACAAGCACCCTATAAATTACCAAATAATTTTTCGAAATACTGACATTTCTGAAATGTATCCATTAGAACTATATTTTCTTTCCCGTTAGCTCTGAACACAACCAATCTGTGATTGTGATCTAAGCTATTGGTTTCACAACATAACCTATATCATAATTTTTAAATAATTTTCCCCTTTAGTCCTTTACTTTAATAAAATGAACACACACAACAAATCCAATCAAAGCACCATCAACGTTAATTTAGAAAACATTATTTTAACCCCTTTAACATGCAGCTGTATAGTCAACGAACTAATTAAGTGTTTGGTATATCAGAAATCACAAATCCCATACCCCTACACCTGGCTGACAAACGCAGTGCGTAAGAAACGTAATAGCAATGAAGATAAACAGCCGACTATATTTGCACAGAAACATTTTCAAAATGCATCAACTGCATTTGATGTGATAGAGGGTATGATGAAGGAAGTTAAAGAGGCATACAAAATGTGTGATGTGGAAGAGGTGCAGATTATTTTTGGTGCCACTACATTCACTCCAAAGGAGATTTATACTATTCGGATAACACAGGTAGTGAAAGGGCATAATGAAGCACATCATTTTAGTAGTATACAGAAGAGTCAACAGAAAATACTGAGGTAATTAATGTCTTATAGAATTTACTTGTGTTACACATAAACCTTTATTTGGCATACTGCTCAAAAAATACACACCTCCCCCAATACGCAATGCTCATACATCTAGAGCAAAAAACAAACAAAAATACATAACAATCAAAATAAAAACACTATATCGAATTATATAGTAATGTCTGTGATATTGTGATAGTCAGGGGTGTACATGGGTGTCAACTGCCTTTGTGAAACTTATATATTTGGTACTCTTCATGGTATTTGTACAGAATAGTGAAAGAAATAATTGGTCCCTCCTATAAAGGCACCTTTTCCTGTTCACAACCTTGCCAGCTTGGATCAATTATTCCCCCCTCTCATTTCATATACTTTAGCTTTAGCCCATATTCCTTCTCAGCTTTATTTCATTAACATTTATGTGTCAATCAGATACCATGTTTGGAACAGCTGTTCTATTTTCTTATATGGGGGTAGAGTCTCAAGTAGTGATTCTCTAGTAGTATTTTCATAAGTAGCTATTAAAAAACTTATATATAATATGATTTCAGAGAAGTACTTTTATCCGAAACATGGCTGACAGCAATGGAAACTAATCTACCCATCACAAACATGTATCTAATGATGAACAAAACACAATCTTCATCAAATAAATTCTTCATAACAAAAGATATCCACAGCCCACCAGAACACATAAAAAATATAATCATAAATATTAATTGCACACCAAATGAGGACAATTGTTGTAGTAATTTGAAAGTATTTGGTGTTGAAACTTTGCAGGATGATGATGAATGTACAAGCTCCATGAAAACCAGCTGGCATCAAGCTAATGTACTGATGAAAGGATTTAAAGATGGTTTTGTTTCAAAGGTATCGGTATCTCAATTGTGGTGATGCAGTGTGATGTAATTAGTTTAATTTTATTATGCAATAGATTATAATTGATAGTAAATAGTAACAACGATTGTTTTATGATATATTTTTGATAGACAAATAATTTTAATATGATTAAATCTAATGAAGACCACTTATTATGTATGGTAATTTATACTTTTTACAGTGAACTTAAGTCTGATTTTTGTAGATTACAAATAATTTTATGTCAGTTGTATATTTGTGTTCATATATTATAACGATTTACAATTAAAAAATAATAATGTATTAGTATTGTTTTAATCTTTCACTAAACGGGTAATATGGGTGTACACTGAAGATGGTAAGCTACTGGTAAAGAGTTTCATTCTTTATTCAGCCAGAATTATAAATCAACGATATGTATGTCAGAATGAATTTGTTTTAGTTTTTTTTTGTTGCTGTAAAACAAGTCAGGGAAAAGTTCTACCAGAATGATTTCTGACACAATATATTTGGTATAATTCAAGATGAATATATTTTTAATAATAACATTTTATTTCCCAACAGTTTCCCATTTACAGGAAAATATACACAGAAGGAACTAATAATAATAAATGAATTTATAAATATAAAAGTATATACCGAATAAGATTTATTTGTAAACACAGGAAAAAAAAACTGTTTTGTTTCCTATGTTTATAATGGCATTGTAAGGGCCGGTTGTTCAATAGTCAGTTAATATGAAGTTTAACTAACCCATCGGTTAAGGTAAACTTAAGTAAGGGTAACTATACTATTTGTATACCTCACAGTAGAAGGCATATGATTAAATAAATAGTATAACTCCAATTAATGCATAATTAATACTTTCAATATTGTGGTTAGCACCCCTGCTTTATGAGCGGGAGGCCCGGGTTGGAATCCCGGCCCGATTACCATTTACATTTACCATTTGTCGTTGGGATACAATTAACAACACGGGGACGATTTTCGGAAGTAGCAAGTCTTAACACACACAGACGCACCCGAATGTCGATAGCCAGTTACAAAATTGTAATAAATACAATAGCTACTACTACTAAATTCTAGTTTGTAAATACCTGCCACTAGCGTCCTTTTGCCTTCATCATCGTCTGCCTTATTACGTTAATTGGTGAAGTTTTGGGGTGTCCACGGCTTGTGTATAAATACCCTCACAATTCATAGTTTTCATCACTTTCAAACAATGTTTATAGGTTACTACACATTGGGTTGCCTATAGTGCAGTCAAATTTGGGATATTTGTAGATTTAGTTAGCCCTTCAGATGGCGCTATTTCCAACCATCAGCTGTCAATTCTGTCAAAATTAAACACATGACTTAATATTTAAGGCTAATATTCCAACTTTCCGTCTTTGCATTTCCGTTTCAGGTTTGAATCAACTGGATTTCCTTCTCATTTCATATAGCTTAGCTTATAGTGCTGATTGAAGTATTCATTTATTTATTCCTGCTCCACGTTGGTTCATCAACGTTTATCCGCCAGCCAATCAGCGTCCACGTTTTAATCAGCTGTTCTAGTTTCTTATTTCAAATTTAGAATAAAATCATTGATTAATTATCACGTCATGATTAAATCAGGAATACACTGATCAAAGTTAACTAATGAAATTTAGTAATAATGAAATATTTTAATTTAAAATTATTTGACATTGGCAGAACTGAATATTTCCAATTAATGTCAAAATAGACAAACTTCATTTCAAAATTGCTGTAATCGGATTCGCGCAACAATACAAACAAATCGTCCTGCACTGAAAAATCCCAGGGTATTTAGAGAAGCTGGCGTACCCGAATTACGATGGTACAGGCATGGGCATGGACGTGGATCCGTGCCCGAGCACATCAGGAGGTAATTTTAGGTTATAAAATCTGCAGTTCTTCAATCACTGTTCGTTCTAATTACTCCCACGCAAGACTAGCTGGAAACTGTGCTAAATCTAAGCTGGGCTTATGCTGGCTGTGAATTTACAGCTGACAATGTTTGCAGATTCATACACCAACTCTCTCCTGCCACAAATTGATGAGGATAACATATTAGATACGGGTAATCCTAAACAGAAACTCATGGAAATTTTGGATAAACTCGAAGGCCATGTGGAGACTTTAAGGAAAGATGCCACTCGGATTGAGGAGGAGAAGGATAATATTTTGTCATCTTTGGATTCTGTGAAGATGATGCCTAGTATAAATGAATTAGTTGGGTGTAAGTCACTAATAAAATGATTTAAATTTGATTCTAATAGTTAAAAGGTTTTTATCTTGCATTACTACAAAATATAATTTTCCTATAATTATTACTCTACAGTGGCTGTAGTTTGAGGTTCTAAAAGCAGTATTAACTACTGAATTTAGTACCTCAAACCAAACTGCCCAAACTACAGCCACTGTAGAGGGCATAATTAACTTATACTATTACTAGCTTATTATTACTTTTGCTTATTATTTTATCAGCTATGTCATCCATCATTGTATATAAGCTTCTCATAACTCTACTGTTTATTCACAACCAGTCATATCCTTTTACGATCAGTGCATCCTTGAATTGGATGGTTGTGGTATCTACTATGCAGTAATTCATTTTCAATCAAGGAGATGAATCAAACTACAATGTTTTTTTACCACAAATGTGTAGTTTGATTCATCTTCTTCATTGGAAATGAATTATGTACCTACATAGTAGACACCACAACCATTCAATTTCTCAAAAACATTGACAAATTGAAGGCAAAAAAATTATTAAACTATAAATTTAAGTAATCGGAGTTCAAGAATAATATTAATAGCAAGAAGGATATAGAAACCTAATTAATTTGTATGTATTTTGACTCAACTGCTTAATATTTCCAGTGGATAGAGATGAAACACAACGATACCTAGATAGAATATTAGAACGATGCCTAACAGTGGAAATCAAAGTGCATACACAACGTGATCAGTCACAGGAGGATGCGCTGCACCATGTGAACTGCCTCATCGACAACCTAGTGCTGCAATTGCAGGCGGACTCAGACACAGCGAAGGTGCGCTGTGTCACTTACATGAACTCGTGCTCATCGCAGGCGCACGGAAACACCGACAAGTCATTTGAGTCTGCGCTTCTCGGGTGTACAATTGACGACCAAAAGCGGATAAAGAAACGGCTACACGGCCTGCTACGGTACTTCAAAAAACAGGGATATGCGACGGAAATCGAATAGTCCACATAAAAAAAAAGAAAAGGTTTATTTTTGACACTAGGTTTTAATTTTTTGATATTTTAATAATTATTGTTGGTCCGTATACAGAACATGCTATTATCAGAAAAAATATATTTTATTGTTATTTTTTATACTCTGATTTCTTAATTGCATGACAAAAAATATCTGGACACCACACAACTTTCAGAGTTCTTGTTTAATATTAATGATGATGCATTTTAAGATATTTCAATTCACCTTTTGAAATTTTTATTACTAAATTTAAGTTGCGCGTATTTTTGCTAATTGACTATGACTGTGCTATATGTAAATCACGCGGGGATTTACGTATAGCACAGTATGTTTTATTTTATCAGGTAATAATTGTTATGTTTCCTTAATAATGAAAAATACTGCTCATCCATCAAATGAGTCACCGAAATAGCTTCAGTCACCCCTTTAACATCCACTTCAATATCACTGTTGAAAACAACTTCTTTGGTAGGGCTGACTTGGAAGAACCCATTTTCAGAAAACCTACCGGGCACTTCGCACTCCAGCCATACAAACGCCGCAACTGTATCGGCTGATACTACTATTTTGAACTGTTTTGGTTTCAACAGAACTACAGAAACAATCTATAACAATGTTTGAATAAGAATAATAATAAATCAATGCATTGAATTATATAGACCTTCAATTTCGCTGTTTGAATCTTTGTAGATTTAATGGGCTCAGGTAGAAATATGTTATCAGGCCCAATTTTGTTACCATCTGCTGTCAATTCAAACACCATAAAACAGTTGTATGTGGCCATTGGTCCGCATGGCACATTTGGGAAATGGCCATCCGCGTAAAATTCGTAGACTATTTGGGAACCAGTTGCCTGGAAGTGATTCAGGCTATAGAGCAAACTTGTGTCAAGAAATTGAAATAGTACAGACCATCTTTTAACCCTTTTTAGGATACTGGTTGATATTTCAACCAAGCAAAAACAACTATTCCGTAAGAGATAACCCTTTATATGATAGAGGTTCATATTTCAGTGAAGCAAACATAAATATTATAAAAGATAGAAAGCTACAAATATACATGCATTAAAAGTATACGAAGAAAATGATGCTGGTCAAATAGATAAACCCAAATTTATAAAATACTATTAAAATCATTGCCATATTCTGCCCTTTAAAGGGTTAAACTATGCCACTTACCACATCTACAGTAGTTGTAATATTATCAACAGCTGTAAAATTATTCCATGTGTATGTTTTTATTGTTAACGTAGCGTTGAAAATCGGTGCGAGTTTATCCGATATGACGTAAACATTAACTTTTCGGGTGGGGAGGAGGTGTGCCGTTGTGATTATGGGAGCAAAAAAGTCTTTGGCATAGTAATGTAGCATTTTCCAATTGTTATTAAAATCTACAAGAAGTAAACATGATTAGGTGATTTGGAAGTTGTTCCTCTCAATAAGTATATTTATAGTATAGCATTGAAACCTGAAAAAGTGCCTGAACCTCTTAATTTACTAAATGATTATGTTTATGGTTTTATATAATTGTATGCCTTAATGACATAACTATATAATAAAGGAGATGAATAAAACTACTATGTTTTTTACCACTTATTTAATTGTAATAAGTGGTAAAAAACATAGTAGTTTTATTCATCTCCTTTATTGAAAATGAATTACCACGTAGTAGACGCCAAAACCGTTCAATTTCTCACATAACTATATATTAAATCATGAACTACATTGTACCAGATGTCAAGAAACTTGAACAAGTTTATAGATTCAATTGTTCATGTGCCATGTTCAGCTTGTACTATGATCAAATGTCTTCAATAAAAGACATACGCATACAAGATTGGTCATAGAACGAGTTATGTTCAACATAAATAATTAAAGCTGTTTTTTAATGAATTTAGTACAGTATAATTCATGCTTATGCTAGGTTTTTGTTCACTTTTTAGAGTTGTTTAACCTTTCTTCATATAGTTTTTTTTAATGGATATAGAGCATTTACATAGTTTTAACAACTACAAAAACTCAGTTATCCCATGAAAGCAAATATGTGAAGTTGAGTGGATGGATGGTCAAAGACCAACTAAATTTTGCCCATTCATTATCTTAAATGATCTGAACTCTATACTATTGTTTTTGATGAACCAAATCTTAATAAAAAACTTACTTCATATAAATCATATAAAATTAATCAGTCTCTGGGAGAAGCTTTCAATAATTTTAATTACACTATTATCCCCAAATAGTGTAATTAAAATAATTGAAAGCTTCTCTCAGAGACTGATTAACTAACAAACCTATTCCAGCCCATGTAGGCCCAATCCATACATCATTTAGTTGCCAATATAGAGCACCCATGGTGCCACCCTCGCCCTTTTGATTGAAATTATCACGCCACTGTCTATAGTACTCTGTTTCGATTTTAATCGCCATTGCTTGCATTATCTAGAAAGAGTCAGTTACTCAAAAGTGTAATCCTTAAATTTTCATTCAATTCACTGAATAATACACTTGTCTAAGAATTATATCAAACAATTCCCAAACTTTCATCAAGTAGCCTGCAGAACAAAATCCGAAGGTTACAAATTGTAGCAAATACTACTACTGAATTTGTATATTTGGCTTATAAATAATACCTGACTGTAAAATATAAATGCCCTGTCTCGTTTCTCTCCAACGGTAGATGGTAGATTAAGTCTATCCCGCATTAGTTTCTCCATTTCAATATACCCCAAAAAATGGTGTTGCCTGTGTTGCATGAACCTGCTGCTGGTGTTCAGATCGGAAATATTGTTTGTAGCGGTTAAAATTGCTTTCACACTCGGCAATGATTGATAGCCATACTCGGACGCGAATCTCGTAATCGGGTAAATGTTCTGATTCCAAGCGTCCAGAATGTAGTTATAATAGTGCACTGTAAAAATAAATTTAAAACTTTAGATTCACCATAAACTGAGACATTAATAACCGTCGCCATAAAGCGTGCTTTGCGGGGATTTCGAAACGAATCCATCCTCTTCCGATTTAATACCGTTTGTGGGACTGGACACCAAAAATGTTCTACTATTATCATTCTGTAAAACAACGGTTCTTATTGTATCCACATAGAGCTTCACGTAGTCTTGTTTGTAGAGATCAAATTTGGAGCTGGTGCCATACCTTGAAATAGTTAGCGGAATTATTTAATCAATTCTATAGTTTAATAATGGTTTTCAAAAAATAAATAATAAACAAATAATACGAACCAGTTTCCACTTAATGCAGCTTCGTTTTCATTGTTTCCCGCCCATAAAGCTATGCTAGCGTGGTGCTGCAACCTTCTAACTTGTTGCTCTACTTCAATTTTAACATTGCTAGAAATTATTAAATTATCTCAGACTTTAATAAATTGTACATTTTTATGACATTATTGCCCGTATTCACCAACATCTGATAAAGGCACCTTACACGATCAATAATACTGTCAATATTTTAGTATAATGACAGTACTATTGTACGATAATATGTTTAAAATGTTCATTATTCTAAAATATTGCAGTATTACTGATCGTGTAAGGAATAGTAATGATGGAATGAACAGAATACTGATATTTATCACGATAATTGATTACTTGATAGATATTGAAAAAACATTCAAGCAAATACTAACGGTACTAGGATTGACAGTAATATTGACCGTGTAATGTGCCTTATAAACTTTATAGGTCCCATAGGTATTGAATGGACAAATTGAAAACGTCATGGTGACAGAAATTGCCAAAACAAATGTCGAACACCCTACGCTTGTGATTGGAGCTTTTATGATTATTTTTGTTTAATTAATCAGTGTTTCCAATAGAGGGAATAGATAGTAACTACAATCACTAGATAATATATTTGTTATTGGTATAAATATCTTAAAGCTTGATTTAATATGATTCAATTAATTTAGAAAGTCCCACCAGAAAATGTTTTCATTCATTCCAATAATTCCCCGTGTATTTCATATATGTCTTACTTGATAAAATCATCGTTTGTGGGATACATGGAGCACGCAAACATGAAATCCTGCCAAATCAGAATCCCCATCTCATCAGCCATTTCATAAAATTTGTCGGCTTCATACAGACCACCACCCCACACCCTAATCATATTCATATGCGCATCCTTGCTGGATTGCAGCAAAAACCGTAGTTTCGCCTCGTTTGCCGCCAATTCGGGTAGGATGTGAGATGGAATCATGTTTGTGCCCTTCGCAAACATAGGAATGCCGTTAATTTTGAAATAAAACGATAGACCACTAGCTAAAACAAAGTATTGCGTTACTTGATTTGCCAAACCGCCAACTATTAGGACGATTTTTTTAAAGCAAATTCGTTTTACAGTTTTATAAAGGGCAAAATGTTGAACAAAAATAGCAATTGTTTCTAACATTATGCCAATTCATGAACAAAATATGACATCCACAGAAAATACCAATTTACTAGTACTCGCAATCAAAGAATCAAGTGTCTATTGTATGAATGATATCGCATAGACCGTAGAGTATTATTAGAAATGCTTTAAAGTATTATAAATTACATTAAAGCATTATAAGTAAGTACTGCCCATATTCACCAACATCCCATAAACTTTATAGGTCCCATAAGATATTGAATTGATTAATTTAAAATGCCATTGTGACAGAATATGCCAAAACAAATGTCAAACACCTTGAATAGCGCTTGCATTTGGAGCTTGACACCTTTTGTTTAATTATTCAGTGTTTCCAATAGAGAGAATCTAAAGTAACTACACCCCCTGGATAATGCATTTATTGTTGCTATAACAACAAATACTTATGGGTTCAATAGCTATTAATAGATTTATGGCGAATGGTCGGTGAATACGGGGGGTAAGTATTATAAATTACATACTTAAAGTATCTTGTACTACTTCAACTGTCCGTAGTCCGATTTTGAATCGCTTCATGGATTGCTCCGCATTGTCATGACTAATGTACGATACTTTCATCACATAGAGGTTTTGATCGCCCATGCCATTTGGCCACCACAGTTTAAAATGAGTCTAAAACATTAAACATACACACGCACATACAATATATATATATATATATATATATATATATTTATAGATATATATATTTATATTATTGTATTTTTTCGCCGAAAGTTAGTTGTTAGTTATGTATAAGTTATTTTTGTGAAACGCGTTTTATCTGTTTCCCAAAAATAACTTATACATACCAGATATTGTTTAATATTATGATGTTGAAAATGTACCTTTGGAATCGTAAATTCTCTATCTATCTCATCTCCAGCAGATATGTTTAAATCAAAGATATTCTGCACTTTGTCGAAATCAGTGAAGATGGTAATAATGAGAGATCCTTTAAGCAGTTCACCAGTGTTGGCAAAATACGTTTTTACATCAAATTGCCAATCGTTGTAGGTTTCTTTTGTTTCCACCGTTACATCTTTTATCATGGACGTGTTGTACGCTACCAAATAGACTTTCTTCCTGTGTGTTTATAAATTTTAGAGTTTAAGACATGTTGTATTTGATCAAATGATCAGTTTATCATCGGTAAAACTCTACACTGGTAAAGTTATACAAACAAATGTAGGATTTGTTTTTATTTCTTTGAAAATTACTGATTTTAGTTTTTGGGAATAAAATAATGAAAAGCATAGTTGCTTCAAAAGGTAAGTTCTGCCATCCCTAACCTCTCTATACTTCTAACTTTCCTTTTTGCCTTTTAAAATGTATATGGAAAGGTTTAAAGGATTTTTTTTCTATTAAAGAATATATAGGGCTATAATATACTATACATTAATTCTACAATTTAATGTATAGTATAGCCCTGTATATGTTTTAATAGAAAAAAATCCTTTAAACCTTTCCATATACATTTTAAAAGGTAAAAATGAAAGTTAGAAGTATAGAAAGGTTTGGAATAGCAGAACTTACCTTTTGAAGCAACTATGCTCTCCATTATTTGATTCCAAGATTCTATAATTTAATCCAGACCTTCTAAAATGTATTAAATTATAGGAATCTTAGAATAAAATAATGGAAAGCACAGTTGCTTCAAAAGTTCTGCCATACCTAAGGTTTGAGATGTAGAATTTAATGTATAGTATATTATAGCCTTGTATATCCTTTAAACCTTTCCATATACATTTTTTAAAAGGTAAATAGAAAAGTTTGATGTATAGAAAGTATATATTTAAGGAAAGTTTAATGTATAGAAAGGTTAGGGATAGCAGAACTTGCCTTTTAAAGCAACTATGCTTTCCATTATTTTATTACAAGATTCTATAATTTAATCCAGACCTTCTAAAATGTATTAAATTATAGAATCTTAGAATAAAATAATGGAAAGCACAGTTGCTTCAAAAGATAAGCCATCCCTAACATTTGAGATGTAGAATTTAATGTATAGTATATTATAGCCTTGTATATCCTTTACACCTTTCCATATACATTTTTTAAAAGGTAAAAAGGAAAGTTTGATGTATAGAAAGTATATACATATTTAAGGAAAGTTTGATGTATAGAAAGGTTAGGGCAGAACTTACCTTTTGAAGCAACTATGCTTTCCATTATTTTATTCTAGGATTCTATAATTTAATCCTACTAAAATATATTAAATTATATATTCTTAGAATAAAATAATGGAAAGCATAGTTGATTCAAAAGGTAAGTTTTGCCAACCCTAAAGTTTCTACACATCAAAATTTCGTTTTTACTTTCTCACCATAAACCAACTGATGGAAATGCGGGTCCCCAATCCCAAGCAAAAGACGCCTGCATCTTGCGAATATGGTTAACATGACATTCGCCGTTATAGCCATCCGGAACGCAGTCGGGCTTCACTGTATAATTCTTCTTCTGTTTCTCGTATAAAGCATTAGCTTCTATAATTGCAGATTTGAAAACGATACTTATGTTATTATTGCCTATCTGAAAATATTATAAGTAAGCAAACTGAAACATATTATTATTGATAAACCGTCCAGATAGTATAAATGAGATCAAAATTGTAATATTCTAAAACAGTAGCAATTAATACAAAGTTGCCCAACATTTACAGAAATCACTTTTAGTAAGATTGGTTGATTTTGGTGATATTAAATATATTTAGTGACTGTCTGGTGCCACAAGATCAAAACTGTAATATTCTAAAAGTAGTAGCAATTAATGTAAAGTTGCCCAACATTTACAGAAACCACTTTTAGTAACATTTAGTGATATTAAATATATCTAGTGACTGTTTGGTGCCACAAGATCAAAATTGTAATATTCTTAAAGTAGTAGCAATTAATACAAAGTTGCCCAACATTTACAGAAACCACTTTTAGTAACTTTTAGTGATATTAAATGTATCTAGTGACTGTCTGGTGCTATAAGATCAAAATTGTAATATTCTAAAACAGTAGCAACTAATACAAAGTTGCCCAATATTTACAGAAACAACTTTTAGTAACTTTTAGTGATATTAAATATATCTAGTGACTGTTTGGTGCCACAAGATCAAAATTGTAATATTCTAAAAGTAGTAGCAATTAATACAAAGTTGCCCAACATTTACAGAAACAACTTTTAATAACTTTTAGTGATATTAAATATATCTAGTGACTGTCTGGTGCTACAAGATCAAAATTGTAATATTCTAAAAGTAGTAGCAATTAATACAAAGTTGTCCAACATTTACAGAAACCAGTTTTAGTAACTTTTGGTGATATTAAATATATTTAGTGACTGTCTGGTGGCACAAGATCAAAATTGTAATATTCTAAAAGTAGTAGCAATTAATACAAAGTTGCCCAAAATTTACAGAAACCACTTTTAGTAACTTTTAGTGATATTAAATATATCTAGTGACTGTCTGGTGCCACAAGATCAAAATTGTAATATTCTAAAAGTAGTAGCAATTAATACAAAGTTGCCCAACATTTACAGAAACCACTTTTAGTAACTTTTAGTGATATTAAATATATCTAGTGACTGTCTGGTGCCACAAGATCAAAATTTTAATATTCTAAAAGTAGTAGCAATTAATACAAAGTTGCCCAACATTTACAGAAACTACTTTTAGTAACATTTAGTGATATTAAATATATCTAGTGACTGTCTAGTGCCACAAGATCAAAATTGTAATATTCTAAAACAGTAGCAATTAATACAAATTTGCCCAACATTTACAGAAACCACTTTTAGTAACTTTTGGTGATATTAAATATATCTAGTGACTGTCTGGTGCCACAAGATCAAAATTGTAATATTCTAAAAGTAGTAGCAATTAATACAAAGTTGCCCAACATTTACAGAAACCACTTTTAGTAACTTTTGGTGATATTAAATATATCTAGTGACTGTTTGGTGCCACAAGATCAAAATTGTAATATTCTAAAACAGTAGTAATTAATACAAAGTTGCCCAGCATTTACAGAAACCACTTTTAGTAACTATTAGTGATAATAAATATATCTAGTGACTGTTTGGTGCCAGAAGATCAAAATTGTAATATTCTAAAAGTAGTAGCAATTAATACAAAGTTGCCCAACATTTACAGAAAGAACTTTGACATTTGTTTTGGCATATTATGTCACAATGACGTTGTCAATTTATCAATTAAATAGCGTATGGGACCTATAAAGTTAATGGGATGTTGGTGAATACGGGCATCAATGTTAATAACACTTGTCACAACTATTTCTTATATGAATTAGACAGGAATTAAATTTCGTAACGAAATGACACAGTAGGTCAATACCGACTACAGTGGGGCTAAAAAAACCTACTAAGGAAGAACTACACAACATAATTAAAAAAAAAATACCTTCAAAAACGGCTTTACGTCAAATTCATACCGCACAAACATATTATTCGTACTACCAACATGTTTGCTATTTACATAAACATTTGCGAATGTGTCGACGCCATCAAAAATTATTTGAACGTATTTGTGGTCCAATAAAGTGGCATTAACTAAAATAAAGTAACAGTAAATACATCGAATAGTAAAAAAAAATAGTTTACAACTCGCCTACGAAATACTGTTCATATTTCCAGGTGCGATTCGCAACCCATCGCGTGTCAACATCATTTTCCCCATAAAACACATCGCCAATAATCCCATTGTTCATAAAATCCGTATAAATGCCGCCAGGGACATTTGCATGCAAATTGGTATATTCTGCCAATCAAAAAAATCTGTTCCGACACATATACTTTATCATATGTAGGATTTTTTAATTAAAAAGTTGAATCCCTACTGAATGAGTCAAGTACTTTGGTCATTCAGTAGGGATTCAATTTTAATTATTTATATTTAATTATTCATGTCGCAAGACAAGTCACAACAACTTTAAATAAATATTAAAGTATTTATTATAAAAAATAAGATAAGATTTGCTTCCCGAATTCGCTCTTAATACGGGAAACTTGTCTACACTACTAATGTAAATTACTATTATCATACGAAATCATGCGGAAAATAAATTTCTAATTTTAATCGTCTTTATTAAAATAATAATATAGATATTATTATCTTTATTAAAATAATAATATAGATATTATTATTTTAATAAAGACGATTAAAATTAGAAATTTATTATTTTTATTATATTATATTATTTTATAAGAACGAAGTCTAGATATGTAGATTGCTAAGATCTTATATATCATCTTTATTAGGTTTTTAGTATGGAAATTTAACACGCTGCAATTACCTCCAGTCGAATCACTTAAATTCCACACGGGTTCCAATCGTTGCACCCTCAACGCACCAATCAGGCATATTTTAAACAGAATCACAACACACCAGTAGCTTTTCAAGCACATTTCAACTTGTTGCACCTCAGTGCAATGCACGTAGATTTATCAAACGCCTACACTTGATACGATTGTTTATTGCTGATGTACTCGCGACCTTTGATCCTCTCAAGCATATCGAATTTGTTCTATTTATATAACAACAAAACCCGGTCACATAGAGAAAATAAATTACTTTTATTAATAATACAACTTTTTAGAAAAGTATAATATATAAATATATATATAGTATAACATGCATACATATACCGCAAAATAAAAAATATACCGTGTGTTTATAAATGTCGGTATTTTAAAATTTAAACCGAGATTTAATCACGCACGGTATTATATGTATGCATTTATACAATTTTAAACAACTTTTTTTATATATATAAATGTAACACTCTAAATGCTATATAATACAAATAAAATTTTAAAACATGCATTTTAAAGAAACACCTTCTGTTTTTGCCGCCTAATGCACAAATTGACATGTACTTCATAGTCTGTGTTTACGAGGAATGTTTTGTCGCATATAGCGCACGTTAGGGTTTCTATGGCCGTTTCGGTGTGCATGGGCAAGTTGTTTTCGATTTCGAGTTCTGCGGTGAGCCCACAGGAAGATGCGTGTTCCTGCAATTAATTGCTAGCTATAAATTCTAAATTAATCATAGTACTGATGAAAAGTTCGCACTTGGACAGGACAGTTAAAATATCTGTATGTTTCTGGATAGTTCGCTAGAGGGTTTTTTAACTTTTTCTAGTTTTATGTAATTATTTACATTATTATTATTCTGGATAGTTGGCTGGAGGGTAGCATAGCTACAGACACTTATTCCTCAAAATGGGCCCATTGTGAAACCTCCCTTTAAGGCTGCTTACTCGTCCCACCAGTCAATTTTGCGTGCAAGCTGCAAAACTCTGGCGGGTGAGGAGCTGCCATCTGTATGTTTAATTTATAAATATGTGCACACTAGCTTAGCTCAAACTACAGTTATTATCATACAATTTTAGACAAAAAAGCATTTTGGGATTACATTGGGCTTTAAGGAAACTACTTTTAAAATATATCTATATTTCGCTAAATGACAATGGCTTCAACAGAAATCTTTTGTAGAGTTGTATAAAATTAGTAGATCGAAAGTGTACATCCAATGGCACTCTAAATTAAGATTTAAGTATAGAAATCTAAAAGAATTGTAGCATAAGCACGTGCTACATTTCATTTAGATTCGTTTACTTAAATCTTAATTTAAAGTGCCATTGGATCTACTAATTTTATACAAATCTAACAAAAGATTTCTGATCAAGCCACTGTATTTAGCGAAATATAGATAAATCTTAAAAGGAGTAAACAGGCCTCAAACTCCGCGATGAAGTAACTTTGATATCAAAATCTTCGTCATTAATATGCGACCTGTCGACTTCCACTTTATTCTTCTGTTTGTCCTCCTCAAGCCCATATTTTAAAATTAACAACAAACAAAACCGTGGTATTAGATGCAAATAACAGTACAACATAAAATAAATATCTTACCTCAATATCCAGCAGTGAGAAGGTATTATTACAAATAGGACACTTGGTTACCTGCTGCTTTGACTTAGTCTCCTTACTATCACTGATACCAATAACATCCTCATTAATTATTTTTGGGTCTACAAAAAAAACATGTGATAAATAAAATCTGTATAGTCATACTCATACAATTAAATTACCCGGAACTATCTTTTGACGTTTATACCCCTTCCGGCCGGGCACCGCCGGAACGACGCGTTTCCTTACAAACCCATCGTCCTCAACAACAGGCTCGCACAGCGCCGGCGCAACAGGCCTCAAACTCCGCGATGACGTGACTTTGATATCAAAATCATCGTCATTAATATGCGACCTGTCCACCTCCACTTTATTCTTCTGTTTGTCCTCCTCAATCATCATGTCGAACATTTCTTCGCAGGGCTGTTTCCAGTCGCGCAGCGACGGCACGCGACTGTTTGACGGCTTAGCCGCTTTGGGTGTTTCCGCTTTGACTTTCTTCAGATCGGCCTCGTCGTCACTCGAAACATACTCGTTATACAGCTTACGCTTAATTATGCGGCCGCTTCGCGAGGTGCACGTCTCTTCTGGTGTTGGCGAGAGCGGACGCGGCTCCTCTAGAGGTGTCTTCATCCGGTGCTTCGAGCTACTGCTCAATTGATTGATGTCGCAGCCCTGTGCCGCCGCAAGTTTTGCATGCCGTTGCATTCGGTGGTACCGTGAGTTTACCTTTATGTGAAAGCCGATAATTTGTCTGGTGATTTGTTTCAACGGTAATTCGTTTAAAAATCTTTGGCAGTAGTAGGGTTCAGAGTACTTTAGCTCATGATGTTTGGTCCCTAACGGCTTGTGTTTTGTTGGACTAGAGTCGTACACATCAACATTGGGGCATTCTTCTATAGGTCTTTGCTTTTTAGAGGATGATGTTAAAAGGCTCAGCTGTTTGTTTTGGGGCGTCCATGATTTTGGTTTAAACTGTGTTCCGGATGTCGAAGGAAAATTGTTGCTTTCCATAAATATACCTGACTTGTCGACAACATTTAGGGACTTTTCTTTTGGTGTCAAAGTTACAGATCTTTTTATTATTGGTTCCTGTTCAGTTGATTCCGCACTTTTAACTTCGTTATAAAGAGAAATCATTTCATCTTGTTTCATTTTTGAATCATAAAACCCAATATCTGAGAGACAAATAATTTGCGTGTTAATTATATTGAATGAAAACTATATGGCGAAATGGACATTATTTAAAATTGTAATTTATAAACCAACATTGAAAAACAAAAGACCTTTGGTGATAAGACAGAAGGCAGGGATGATTACTATGCCTTATGCCTGTATTCACCAAAATCCCATTAAGGCACCTTACACGATCAATAATACTGTCAATATTTTAGAATAATGACAGTATTACTTATGGTGTAAGGTATAGTAATAATGAAATGAAGAGAATACTGATGTTTATCCTGAAAATTGATTACTTGATAAATATAAATGGATGATTGAAGCAAATACTGACAGTACTAGGATTGAAAGTATTATTGACCATGTAAGGTGCCTTATAGACGTTCCATAAATCTATCAATATCTATTGAACCCATAAATATTCGTTGTTATCAACAATAAATACATTATCTAGGGATTATAGTTACTTTAGATTCTCTCTATTGTAAACACTGAATAATTAAACAAAAGGTGTCATCAAAGATCCAATTGCAAACGCTATTTAAGGTGTTTGACATTTGTTTTGGCATATTCTGTCACAATGACGTTGTCAATTTATCCATTCAATAGCTTATGGAACCTATAAAATTTATGGAATGTTGGTGAATATGGGCACTAAGCTATTGAATGTATAAATTGAAAATGTCATTATGACAGAAATGGTCAAAATAAATCTCAACATCTTGAATAGTGCTTGTGATTGGAGCTTTGATGACACATTTTCTTTAATTATTCAGTGTTTCCAATAGAGCAAATTTAAAGTGACTACATTCTCTATATAATTTATTTATTGTTGCTATAACAATGAATACTTATAGGTTCAGTAACTATTGATAGATTTATAAGGCACTTTACACAATCAATATTACTGTCAATATTTTAGAATAATGACAGTATTACTGTACGATAAAATGTTTAAAATATTCATTATTCTAAAATATTGCCAGTATTACTGATCGTGTAAGGTATAGTAATGATGGAATCAAGAGAGTACTGATGTTTATCCAGATAATTCATTACTTGACAAATATAAAAGAAGGATTAAAGCAAATACTGACAGTACTAGGACTGCCAGTATTATTGACCATGTAAGGTGCCTTTATAGAAGGTTGGTGAATACAGGGGTTAGTATTCTGTCTGCACAAAGGTGGTTATGAGAGAGTGGTAGAGAAGTATTTATGTGATGAAAATGTAGACTCGACACCCAACACTCATGGCAACAAAACAGCCCTACTCAGGGATATGTTGCTTTCCCCAATCCAAGGAGTGAGCTATAATGAATGCTATGCTAATAGTTTGATATGACATCTATGCACACACATATTTAGCAGTATATTCTATATTCTATATAATTTACTGTATAGTAATATCAACAATAGCACCTCAAGTATATTTGCATGTGCCTTCATATTACACTCCAAATTTATTATGAAAATTTATTTTTGATTAAAATAATACATTCATTGACTGAAAAATATGCACACCATACTTATGGTGTGCATATTTTTCAGTGAAATAAGATACATAGATCTCTTTGCTGATGCATAAAATATAAACAAATTCATAGGTATCTCGATGTTATTACTTTTATTATGAAGTAATGGCCAGATGCAAAACTAAATTTATAGTATAGTATATTTAGTAGAAAAAAATCTTATTCCTCACCTTATTTTAACTACAATAACCCCCTCATAGCATTTACATACAAAATAAACTTAAAATATGATTGTACAATTCAAACCGAGCGATAAACCGAGGTTGATTTTGTTTCAATTAAAATAATTGCTGTAATTCAACACATTAACTAAACATACAATATATAACATATTTATATAATACTGAACTACAATCATGCACAATTAGCCATGTAAATTACATACTACAGATTCTTACATGTAAACCTGAATGTTTCTTGTTGGTAAAATATATGTTTTAATTGAGTTTCGTACGTGAAACCTGCGCGGTTTGTTGCGTTACCTTTTAGGAATTTGATGATAACAGCAATGTCAATCTGTTCTTCATTCATTTTGAGCTGCTTTCGGAAAACTATTTAAGCAATAATTTGGTTTTTAAGGTTAGTACAGTGGCGTAAACAAACGGAACGCATGCGTTATATTTTTTTTGCGCGGGAAAAACTAATATGGCGCGGGAAGGTTGAACATTAGGAAGACTAAAATAGGTCAAAAATAGAAGAGCCTGAATCATTATAACACTAAAAAAGCGACAATATTTTAATATAGAATACATTACTCATTGGTTAAACTCACTAGAGATGGGCAATTGTGAGTTGGCTTGCTAGACATGATAGATTTTGCCAGATTTGTAACCTCAACACCGGTTTATCAAAACTAAAAGTAACAGAATTCCTATAATATTTATAATATATGATTATAGTTTAGTGGAGGTGATTTCTGTTTACCACGGCGGATTGTTTGAAAAACTCTTAGGGTGAATCACATTGTACTAGATTCGTTAACAAACTTGAACTTGTTTAAAAGTGGCAATTACATTGTATCACATTCGTCAAGATACTTAAACAGTTACTATTATTCATGTACTATGTTCAGTTTATAGTGCTCTGTGGATAGTACCATAGACAACCCTAGTACTAGGCATAGACAACCCTGGTACTAGGCTAGTACTATAAACAATCACGTACTGCGCGTGTCTTGTATTCAAGACGTGTATGGCCATAGTATGAGCCCCTTGAGCCCCTTGTGCGGCAGAATAACTTTGGGCCGATAGTCGTATAAAGATGGAATTTTATTTTATTTTTTCAAATTGGCATAAAACCAGATATCTGGCAAGCAAATTATCCCATTAGTACATGCTAAACTTGTTCCTAAAAATAAACATAAGACACGTGATACGCTCGCCAAGAGTGCCCAAAATAGCTAAAAATACCCGCAAGCCTCTGAACACCTCTCCAAGTAGCAGATTCAAAAATCCACGTCTTCGGCCAACTGGATGAGCTAAAGGAATCTGCAGCCGCGTCTGACAGTGCATATGTCAGCTGTGAGATTTCGAAAATTTTTGGTTACCAAACGGCTTCTAAATTGAACATGAAGTAAACGGAGCCGTGCCCACCCGCGCACCGTAGTAAGTGCAGCCGGGCGGTGAAAAATCGCTAATTATCACGCCCCGGCGGTCATTACTTTCCCGTCCGCAACGTACTGACCGTGCGAACTTTTTAGGTTAGATTTCGTCGCCCATATGAAAGGATTTGTCGGCCGTTTACCGCACCCGAGAGTGACCAGTACAACCGACGACAATGGGGATTATAATCGCTAAATTTAGAGTGAGTACATTTACATTAGCCCTCAACAACAATCCCATAATCATAATAAACTTGTAGAAAAAAACGACAAACGTTCAATTACTAGAAAAACTGGATAAACAAATTAAAGAAATTGAGGATTATGGCAGAAACACTGAACAGAGGCACCGAACAATTGCCGGGAGGTTTCTAATATTATCAATTGGTATTTATGTTGTGCTAGCACTTTTCTTCTATTTTGGCTTCCATCCGACCACACTAAAACAACGGTTGTGTTATTTAATTCCACTACTGCTCGCACCAATTACGTATGTTCAAACAAAACTCATTTGTATAGAGCTAAACCTATTTAAATTGCAGCATTTATTCCCTAAAGAAGCTTTTAACATGGTACTACAACCGAAAAATCTCGAAAAATCAAAGCAAGATTGGCGTTTTAAGGGAGGATAAACGAAAACTTATTGATAGTATTATGGAGACAGAAACTTATAAAGTTGCTAAAACACTGCTTGAAAAGTATGCACCAGAACATGTACGAAAAGGACCTTTGATTGGTTCTAGTGAGTTAACACCTGTAAAAGCATTAAATGTTTCAGCAGGACCTTCAGGTATATATAAATACACTATAGAATTGTTATAATCATGTTGAATAATAATATATATAATAATAATAAAACATTGTTTTTATCACACTATGGACTGGTTCTACAATTGACATTTAACTGGAGAAGAATTGGTGTTAATATCTCCAACTTATTCCACAAATAGCCTTATTCTCCAGTTAAATGTCAATTGTAGAACTGGCCCTAAAGTAACTAGTTTTTGCTAAGCTGTAGCCTTTTTTAAGCTCATCTAATTCAAACTAGTTGCAAAGTGTAATTAAAGTATGATAAAAAATAAAGTTTTATCATTTTATTTATTCTATAAATAAACTGTTAATTTAGAGTTGTTTTGACAACTTTACAATAATAATAATTTGTTTTTTGTTTCTGCTTGAAACATTAAAACTTGTCACTTGGACAAACTATTAACTTTTTTTTGGAAAACGCATAAAGGCACCTTACACGATCAATATTACTGTCAATATTTTAGAATAATGACAGTATTACTGTATGATAATATGTTTAAAATATTCATTATTCTAAAATATTGCCAGTATTACTCATCGTGTAATGTATATTAATGTTGTAATGAAGAGAATACTGATCTTTATCCGGATAATTGATTACTTGATAAATATAAAAGGAGGATTGAAGCAAATATTGACAGTAGTAGGATTGACAGTATTATTGACTGTCTAAGGTGCCTTTTAGAGAACCTACAACTGGGATGCATGTAAAAGCAACACTGATAATAATAATTTAGAGTTATTTTGACAACTAATAATAATTTGTTTTTTGTTTCTGTTTGAAACATTAAAATTAGTCACTTGAACTAACCATTAACTTTTTTGAAATAAGCTTAGAGAACCTACAGATGTTCCAACTGGGATGCATATTTTTATATGCATCCCAGTTGGAACAACTGTAGGTTCTCTAAGCCAGATTTGAACTTGGGGTTCTGCTGTTTTCCAAATCCAGTGTTTTACCACTGCTCACTATAAACCCACCTTAAAAAATTATGTTTAATTAATTTTATAGTTTTGAGGAACCGATTTCCTGCCACAAAAGCACCCATTGATGCCTTCAAAACACCCTCCAGGGCAGCACTTGACCAACCGGACAACAAATTGGTGCCTGCTGTTGCTGGCAGTGCCCTAGTTCCTAGAACACCCCTACCAAGAGCTATACTGCCTCGAGATAGATCCATTCTGGATAAAATGGTTGAGTATTTGGTGGGCGATGGGCCTGCTAATCGTTTTGCATTGATCTGCAAACAATGTGCCAGTCATAATGGTGAGTTGTGTGACCTACTTGTATGTAATTATTATATTTATCATTCAATGCTAATGAAGGTATGTTATTGTTGGCTGTTTTTGCACGTCATCAATTTGATTATGTATTATTTTAAATTATACAGTTTTACATATTTTTTTACAATTGTTGACTAACTTGCTATTTTTAAGGATATTACTATTTAAAGGTTGCTATGAATATTAATTACTAATTTCATAATCAATATTTTATGGCAAATCAAGATTCTTTCATTTTTCACTAATTTTAACTGGTTGTTTTTGTCATTATTCAATAACAAGAAACAGTTATAAGATTTTTGCATCTTGTAATTGCAGACAAATTGTACTTGTATAAAAATCCACAAATTATCAACAACATAGCCACATACATGTTCTTTGATAATTTGTGGATTTTTATAGAAGTACAGTTTGTCTGCATTTACAAGATGCAAAAATCTTATAACTGTTTCTCCAAAACATCTGAAAATGAACTTAGATTTGGTCATGAATTTACAAATTGCTCATTATCTGAGTAAATTTGGAATTGGTAGTCATAAGTTTAAATAAAAAATATCTGGTGTTGTCACCAAACAACCATTTTTTTTTAGGTATGGCTCTCCGAGAGGAATTCGAATACATTTCCTTCCGGTGTTGCTACTGCTACACGTACAACGCGGCCCGCAAAAAGAGGCTTCTCGCCCCCAAGCTCGAACTGGAGGCTAGTCCGCCGCGGCGGAACACCAGCGACACGTCGGAGTCGGAGAAAAACTCCGGGAGCGATTCGGACGAGACGGCCGCGCCGACCAAGCCGGTCAAGATCGAGACGTTGTTCGCAAAAGAGAGGCGCAGGACCTCAGACGGCGAGCACGTTTCTGATTTCGACAAGCTCTCCGACATTGAGACGAAAACATCGGACAACGATGACCCAAAGAGGATAAAGGGCGATGGGGCGACCCATTAAACAAGACTGATTAGCAATATTCAGATGACTCTGATTTTATCGTCGCAGTTCTCAACAAAAACAAGAATAAGTACCACCGCATAGCAGTAATACAGTTTGACTGTTATAAAATCTATTAATTATGACCGTTTTTTTTATATATATATCCATTTTGTTTTAATACAGCAATAAACATATCAATTCAAATCGTTCGCGGAATTTTTGTATACATAATTCTGTGCTTTCATTAGTGTTGTGTTACAATCAAAAAAGTATATTGTAAATAAATATTACATTTTAAGTGCCAAAATATCGCAATTCTCAAATTTGAAAGTCAAAAAAATTATATACATATATAAAAGGTGTTTTATATTCTAGAAGCTAACTGTTTTATTCGTGTTAAATAAGAAAACTAGTAATTGTCTTAAGCATGAATTGCACTGTAATAGATTTGTCAAAAAAACTTGAAACAGCTGAAAACTTGAACTGTGTAGATCAGAAAAAATAAATAGCATTGGTGACATAACATATATAATTTTCATTTTGCATTCTCTACAAAAACCTATTTTATAATTTTCATTCCGATGATATTTGGAATGAAAATCATAAAATAGGTTTTTGGGGGTGGTAAATAATTGAGATTATATATTGCTTGATATCTTCTTTAATATATTAAAAAAAAAATGTTATGGACTTCTTAATTAGCCCCTAAAATATGACACACCCTATATATTGAAAGTTTGAAATGATTGTTGAATATTTGTGTGTGTGTAGTGTAGTTGTATTTAATTTATTGATATTTATTGAAACCCTAATAAATCATGCAATAAAACAAAATAAAATGCAATTCGTTGAGTAGTACGATGACAGGTGTATTTAGTTAAAATTAATAATGGGTACTATTGAATAATTGTACAACTATTAATTACAAATTATAAATATCAGTATAAAACTATAGTTTTTGATATAACTATAATGTTCTGCTAAAAAATATGGTTGAAACAAGATAGATAGGGAATCTGTTTTTTATTACACCTGTAGATTTTGTTTTATAGTTGATACTTTATATTGTATAGTGCCCATCATTAGTTAAAATACACTATGTACATATGTTGCCTGAAATAATTTGACGTTTGCAATACAATTTATGAGTTATCATAACTTGCGCTTTTGTGAAGGATTTAACTTGTTATAATATTACTATTTGCTTATTTTGTCTGTTGAGCTTTTTGCAGAACAGGAATGTGATAAAGAAGAGAAAAATTGTTGTTTTTTTGTTTTGTTTGGACTGTTCTCCTTATTTTAAGTTTGTTCATAGGTGCCTTTTTCTTTTGATACCTAAAGTTTATGCAAATAAATGCTTTTTAACTTTTTTGATCACATTCTTTTATCATAAAATATTTCCTAATATTAATTTTAACTATTTTTCCAAATAAACTGAAGCTGTCAGATTTTTGCACAGATACGCGCCTTTTTTGATATAATTACTATATTAATTATTATTAAAATCATGCCTCAATGATAATTGTTTCGCTCTAGGGACCTTACAAACATGATCACATTGTTTTATCATAAAATATTTCCTAATATTAATTTTAACTATTTTTCCAAATAAACTGGAGCTGTCAGATTATTGCACAGATACGCGCCTTTTTGACAATTAATATATTAATTAATTATTATTAAAAACATGCCCCAATGATTATTAGTTAATGATTATTGTTTTGCTCTAGGGACCTTGCAAACATGATCACATTGTTTTATTATAAAATATTTCGTAATAATTTTAATTATTTTCCCAAATAAACTGAAGCTTTCAGATTTTTGCACAAACACGCGCCTTTTTTGATATAATTAATAATCATTAAAAACATGCTCCAATGATTACTAATTAATGTTTATTGTTTCGCTCGAAGGACCTTGCAAACAATTAACTATTAATAACTGATAATTGTGAAAATACTTTCATAATTTTCAAATAATAATGCGTTAGTGTAAAATTAACGTATTTTTAAATTTGAATATTTTTGAAATTCGTTGTTGGTAGGCCTGTGCGGTTTTCAAAATGGCCGCTTGTCCAAACGTCAGATTTTGACAACTAGTTCCCTAAATAGTACAAACAGAAGGATAATAATCTCAAATGAGGCAAGTTTAAATTGTTTATATTACAACCAAATGTTATATATCCTACAAATTATACTACATACCATTACGTTTGTATTGACAATCACTTTTTGTCAGTACTATTTTTTTTACCATCTATGCTTTCTCTTTATTATTTATGTACATATCAAATGTCAGCTAGTTACAAATATTGCCTTTGAATAGGTATAATTTAAAAAGAATATTGAAATAGGCATCTAGATTTGTAAACTATTTTATTTATGCCAGTAGACTTATTTGTAGGTTATTCTAATCTTTTGTTTTTATGAGAACTATTTAAATATTTATAGATTATTAAATGTATAAGTATTTTAACCATACATAATATTATTATTAAAATAAAGTTGAATATGTAACATTGTTGATAATGGATACATAGATTTAGGCTCTGTCGCTAGTATATTGCTTTGTTGATAGAAAAGTGACACAAGTAATCGTAATCATAATCATGTCCAAAATCAATTCTACCCCCATAATCAACAACATTCCATAAAAGTATCAATAAAAGCACCTTACACAGTCAATATTACTTTCAATATTTTAGAATAATTCATATTTTAAACATATTATGGTACAGTAATACTGTCATTATTTTAAAATATTGACAGTAATATTGATTGTGTAAGGTGCCTTATTCAGTAATACTGTCATTATTCTAAAATATTGACAGTAATATTGACAGTGTAAGGTGCCTTTATAGCTTTATAGTATTATTACATTCCAAATACAGAATTTCTTCTTGTTTTCTAACTAATATTGCCCAAATATACTATTACTTTCTAAATACAAACAAAAACTACTGTATAAGAAATGTATTGTTATCACAAACAATTTATAATAGCTAATTTTGATTTTTCCTTGTTTCACCAAAACATAATTAACCTTTCAAAATATTATCAATATTAATTCTGTTTACAGTGAAGAAATTAGTCCGGCTTCAGAGAAAATGGATATATCAGAAGCATCTGATGTTTCTGATTTTCCAGAAACTCAGGTGTTGCGACTATCGAAGCCCACAACAGAGGAGTTTGATAATGATAACGAATTACTCTACAATAAGCAATATGATGAATCCTCAGGGCGCAGCAACCGAAACACCTCACTCAGCCAAAACGCGACAGATTCGCACCCGCTCATGCTGTCCTCACCCTCCTCCCCCATATCGCCCGACTACCCGGACCTTATACCGGAGAAGCCGAAAAACCGTAATAGCTTTAATCCGATCGCGCACAGCTCGCATATTGAGTACCGCGGTCCATTCAGCAACTCGAATTTAGATCTGCCAAAGTTGGAGGAGTACAAAGAATCATTACCAGGTAAATAATATGTATTATGACTAGAATATACACCCAATAAACAAGTATACCATGTTTACATTCCAATATTTTGAAGTATAATATAAAGTGAATAAAACATATCGAATGCCTCTTTTGAGGAGGTTTTACTTTTATACAACTTTCTCTTGTCTTAGTATCTTGAAACTTCTGTTATGTTCAATTGAATCACTGGTCTGTTTATATTGATATTGTTGATTCTCTGAGACTAATACCAGATATGGTTAATATGGTATTGTTCTCTCAAGTTGCAGAGTACATAGTGGCTATTAAAATCTGCTGGATGAGGGTATGCTTAGTCTTAGAATCTTGAAGCTTCTATTATGTTTAATTGCATCCCTGGTCTGTTTATATGGATATTGTTGATTCTCTGAGACTAATACTACATATAGTTATCATGGTATTGTTCACTCAATTTGCAGAGTACATAGTGGCTATTAAAATTTGCTGGATGAGGGTATGCTTTGAGAGCCTGGGTGGGCCATGGGGCTTAGATGTTTATGAAACCAGTATGGTTTATAGCACATGACAATAGTGATTGCTCACACAAAATAATACTAGTAGAAGTGAAAGCTGTATCCTCGTGTAACCCAGCCTGAGTCATGAAGAAATTGTATACATATACCTAAATAAATATAAAATAAATTATTCTATATAAGGAATGTTGGGTCATTCCTTATATAGAATAATTTATTAAATATTTGTTGTTTGTTTTAGATTTTCCAGAGAGCCCATCTACACTGAAAAAGACCTTTATGTATGATATGCCTTTGGAGGTGTCCCAAAATGAATTAAGTGATAATGAAAATGATAAATCAATTTATGAGGCACACCTCAGCTCGAACTTACAAAACGTCTCACTCAAATTGAATGAGAAAGAAGGTATGTTTTTGTTGTTAATGTTCTTGTATAACTAGTGTCTGCAAAATATATATTGTCGCCTAAACAAATACATTATCTAGGAAATGTAGTTACTTTAGATTCTCTCTATTGGAAACACTGAATAATTAAACAAAAGGTGTCATCACATCTCCAATCGCAAGCGCTATTCAAGGTGTTTGACATTTGTTTTGGCAATTTCTGTCACAATGACGTTTTAAATTTATCCATTTAATAGCTAATTGGACCTATAAAGTTTATGGGATGTTGGTGAATACGGGCATTAGAACTGGAGATGTTCAGGGGTACGATTGCTGACACCACTCGTATTCGTTTAACTGTCAAAGTCACTCCGAAATATTTGGACAATTTACGATTTGAGTTCGTTCAATATTATTGACCTATAGAATGACCGATGGGGGCGCCACCGCGCCGGCCCGAAATGGTGTAACGGTGACATATACTTTTGGCGCCAAGTTTTCGTTATTGAATCATTTAAATTTCCCTTGATTATTTGTTGTAAGAGTATTGTTTTCTAATAGTATGGTCTTAATATGTAAGAATCCACTACCATAAAATCTGATGGTTTATTTATTTCGTTGGTAATTGCCGCCGACACATTTTACATGGAATTTTATTCAATGGTCGTTTTAAACTTTCTCGCAATAATGAATTTGCACAGATGGTGCCCAACGTGTTCGTCCCACATTTGGCTATACTGATAATCTATAATTCTTGTGCAATATTGCCTTTACTAATAGAAAAACATCAATTTTCATACAGCACTTTTTGCCAAATTATTGTCAATCTGTCTCATTTTAGGTTATTTTATGTGTGGTTGCATAAACATTTTGAAGCTATACCAACATTCAGAATATATACACTGTTGCCGTATTTAATTGTTTTATGTTTCTAGTGTTTACTATAATTATGGGCATTGAAATTAAATTTGTGGATTCCAGTGAATATGACGATCCTGAGTTTAATGATGACTTTTACATTTCTTCATCTCTTTTTATTTTGATTCAAAGTTGGAATTGGAATATATATCGTTTTACTGAACTGATACTAATACTCTTAGAGCGATAGCAGGAACAGTGGCAACATCGCATGCGATAGGTTGATTGGCAGTACCGTATAAAGTAACGAATAAACATCAAAATGTGTCCATGAAAATTTAGTATTTGCAGCTTGTAACGAGTAGTGAGATTCAGAAACCGAATAGAATCTGATAGCGGAAAGTGAGACAAACACGACGAGACCATACACGTGAAGAATCATTAATCGAGTGAACTGTAATCTAATCTGAAACACCATACAAAATCAATGTAAATTTGAATTTTACACCATTTCAGGACCTCAATTTTTAGACACCAGGTGTCGCTTTAGAGTCGGATAGAGGTCAATTGTTTTTTAACGCTAGTAAATCGAAATTTCATCATTTTACCAACTTACATAGTGAATTGTATTTTGTGGAGCGATTTTGAACGATAAACGATTAATTTTGAAACGAGTGGTTAAGGAATCTCCCCTAGAAGTACTATAGAATATGTGGCGACATCTATTATTAGTAAATCGTAGTTACTGTAATTGTTAGAAACTAGACTGGTTTAAGGTCCTTCTGGCTTACATATATGTATGTGAGTGTTAGGATTTGCTACTAGAAGAAAGTTGTAAAGTGTATTAGTGTATATTTATGTGTTTTAGGCAATTTAAACTTCTTAGCCCACGGTAAACAAAGCAATAAACTACGTAGAATAAAAATTGTGCCCGCTGAGGTGCAAGTGGACAGCGATGTGTCCAGTCTGGACAGTTCACCGGACTCTTTAAAATCCGAGGATGTGTTCACCGGCCTAACAGGCGATCTTGAGGACGGCGATGGCGAGCAGTCGAACTCGCGGGAAGGCTCGCCCGAGCCCATCGAGCCGCTGAGTGCGGACGATGAGCGCAGGCATGCCAGACACTGGCAGAGAATGATTCTGCCCGGGGGCGAACAGAGGACCATTGATATGAGAGTGATAGAGCCGTATAAACGGGTTTTGTCGCACGGGGGCTATTTGAGGGCTGGCGGGCATACGGCGATCGTGATTTTTTCCGCCTGCTACCTGCCTGATAAGTCGCGGTGTGATTATGATTATGTTATGGAGAATTTATTTCTGTAAGTATCTAATTAAGTTTGATTTGAGTTTGATAATACATTTAAAATATTATATATTTCCTAAAACCAATTTATATCTAACTAACCGATTATATTTAGTGACAATATACGTAATTTTGTCCATCCTTGCCGGTGACAATTCGCCCGGTGGGTTTTGAGCTCAATACTAGACGAACCGCGCCTCTACGCCATTAAGCCGGGTCTTTATTATATTCTCGTAAACCTATATTCATCTTTCTCTTCGTTACTGCCCAGCATTCATCTATCAGTAAATCAGTGCCCATATTAGCATAAACAGTTCTCACTTGTAACATGATCTATTTTTGGATGAACGCGGATGCAATACCGAAGTCAGTAATATAGACTTTTTATCCATATTTACTCCATTCTTTAAAACAGATCTCAGGCTTCAATTTGTATCACTGGTCTGTTTATATTGATATCGTTGATTCTCTGAGACTAATACCAGATATGGTTATCATGGTATCATTCTCTCAATTTGCAGAGTACATAATGGCTTTTAAAATCTGCTATATGAGGATATGCTTTTAAAGCCTGGGTGGGTCAACTAACTCGAATTTTATAGCTGTGTCTTCGTAGTCGACGAATCGTGAATTAGGTTTAACAATTTATTTCTAGTTACGTTCTATGGACACTGGAGAGATTAGTTACTGAAGACTACGTGTTGGTTTACTTGCACGGCGCGGCGACCCGTCTGCCCTCGTTCAGTTGGATAAAAAGATGCTACCAGATGGTTGGCAGGAGGCTCCGGAAAAATTTGAGCCATTTGTATGTGGTGCATCCAACATTGTGGATCAAAACCATGCTCTTCATGGCAAAACCGTTTATTAGGTAATAATCAATAAGTATTTATACTAGATTACAGTAAAATTATGTAGATTAACTAAATTAGTGTAAGTAAACTGGAGACTAGAGTGTAATTACAGCATTGAGTAAACTATGTTTGTGAACAAAGAACAGAAGTAAAGTAAACCATTACATTTTACTAGGTTTGTCAAGAAACTTGAATAAGTTCCATTCAACATTGCTTCATTTGGGGCATCTAGAACAACCATGTAGATCAGAAAACGTTATAATTCTTATTCATATAATATACCGGGTGTTTGGGCTAAAAGGGCTTAAGTTATATTTTTTACGAAAAACTGGAATAACTTCCATTCAACACTGTTTCATTTGGGGCTTCTTCAACAATCATGTAGATCGAAAAACGTTATAATTCTTGTTCATATAATATACCGGGTATTTGGGCTAAAAGGGCTTAAGTTATAATTTTTACGAAAAACTGGAATAACTTCCATTCAACACTGTTTCATTTGGGGCTTCTACAACAATCATGTAGATCGAAAAACGTTATAATTCTTGTTCATATAATATACCAGGTGTTTGAGCAAAAGGGCTTAAGTCATAATTTTTACGAAAATAAGGTTTTGATGTCTTTTTCACCAAAAACAAACAGCTTGTAAACTTTACATTGCCTGATTTAAGCCCTTTTGCTCAAACACCAGTGATATAATACATGTTTTTTTTTATTAGCTTTAGCTATTACATTACAATAATTATAATTTGTGTTTCAGTTCGAAATTTTATAGAAAAATCTCCTTCATTGCAAGCCTGAGAGAGCTGAAGGGCAGAGTTCCTATTGAGCTGGCCGCAGTGCCGGAAAAGGTGAAGGCGTACGACAGTCTACACTGCGGCCCCTAAACGAAAGTAATAAACCTGATGATGATAATAATAACATTTAGCAATAGGTGAAAAAAGATAAAACAATAATGTAACGTAAGTCCGAACAATTCGAAACTCGGTTTACCTTTGTGATTTCTATTTATTTTCATTCCTCGCGCTCTCTCATCTAAAAAATATTTTATTTATTTAAAAAAAAAACGCTATATTTTAACTTTTACGTATTTAAATTTTATTCGTACTTTTTTTATTATTGTACAAGTCAAAGGTTTTAATTATTTTAAAGTTGTCCCACAATTTACAAAATGTATGGGCAAATAAATGTGTACAATTGTCATATGATTGATTTAATTGACAAGGATATTCACAACTTAATGCTATTAATTATCTAAGTGTGATTGCAAGAAATTATTTGAAACCAAATGCATAATACAATACCTATTTGCAACTCAAGGGGGGCCATTTTATAAATTCCTTTATTAAGTTTGTTGTAAATTATTAGTTTGTTGCTTAACAGCTATTTTGTGGTTTTGTGGTTTTTGAATTTCAGTGGAAAATATCAACATCAGGTAGTTTTTTTTAAAATTTATTTATTAATAGTGTAAACCTATTAAATAACAGCTGCTTTTGTACTGTCTCAAAATCAGTCATGAGCTAATACACCAGTGAATGGCACCCATATAGTGGAAATAACAACATCAAGCTAGTTTTTTTTATCAATATTGTGTAAGTCTTGATTTATAACAGCTATTTTTGTACTTTCTTGCATTCATCCATGGGATAATACACCAGTGAATGCCACCCATATGGTGGAAATATTAATATGAAGCTAGTTTTTTTATCAATATCGTGTAAACCTATTAAATAACAGCTACTTTTGTACTTTCTTGCATTCATCCATGGGATAATACACCATTGAATGCCACCCATATGGTGGAAATATTAATATCAAGCTAGTTTTTTTTTATTAATATCGTGTAAACCTATTAAATAACAGCTACTTTTGTACTTTCTTACATTCATCCATGGTATAATACACCAGTAAATGCCACCCATATAGTATGAATATCAAAATCAAGCTAATTTTATTTTTAAATTTATCAACATAGTGCAAACATATTAAATAACTACACTATTTCTTTTTGCTGATATATTATATGTTGTGGGACAACTTTTTGTATTTATTTATTTTATCTACTCAAAGAGATTTGATATTCTAGACCATTTTTTATTTTCTATTTGCTTTAAAAATCTGTGATCTAAACTCACGTCCGTATAATGAATGATTATGCAGACCAGTTGTAAATTGTTAAAAAAAAACATGCATAATGTAAATACACCAAAAAAAAAAGATTGTATAGGGAAAAGTTGGGTATGTACAATCAACCAATAGAGATTTACCTGTTAGAGTATTGTGACGGTAGCGAAATGTCGTGTAGGATAGAAACTATTTTTTAATTTACCAATCTGCCTTGCCTAATTTTACGCAACCTAAGCGGGCGCTGAAATTGAATGATTTTTTACATTTATAATCATACTTATGTATACTCTAGTACTCTTTTCACCTTAGTACTCGCGTTTGGATTTATGAATATTAATTATTATATACACAATCCGATAGTAAATGCTTAAAAACACATATTTGAAAAGTTGTGTTTAAAACACAGCAATATAGTTTATGGTCAGAAACGAAAACCTTGTAAAATAGATATTCTAATAAGCCGCGCGAGTACTGAAGGATTAATTAATGAAACAGTGGTTGATCTAGAGAAGGTGTTACATAACAAAATGTTACTTATTACTTTTATTAACCCAAATAAACCTGAAACTTTTTTAATTCAAATTTTGAAGTAAATGTGTTTTACATCTCCAAGTTATATTAATCACAAGTGTTATACTTACACTAGTTTTTTCATAAAAAGATTTTTCATGATTTTCTTTTAAAGGAACAGTAGAGCTAAATAGTCAGTATATAGATTTAAGTATCTTCTACAGATTAGTTTTTCCCAAGTGTTCCTTATACGGAACAGTAGGTCTATTTGGGTTCATTCAACTACTAAATATTATAAGAACACTATATTATTATTATATATATATATATATATATATATATATATATATATATATATATATATATATATATATAATAATATAGTGTTCTTATAATATTTAGTAGTTGAATTAACCCAAATAGACCTAATGTTCCATAAAAGGAACACTTGGGAAAAATTAATCTGTAGAAGATACTTAAATCTATATACTGACTTATTTTATGAATTTATTCATTCATGGAAGGCATATTATTAATACACATGTTATTAACTAAACCAACTGGGATATTAAACCAAATAAGTAGTAACTACACTGCACATCTAGATCTGCCACTGATTTTTGAATTTAAATAGTTAAATGACATTAGAATTAATCATTTATGTCAGACCTCAATATATAATTGACTTTAGAAGTTAAGTTCTACTATAAATTCACCATTAAACATAAGTTACAATCAATTTTTTAGAAATTGTACAATATTATTATTTTGAGGTACTGACAACTCAATGTAGTTTTGCACATTTTGGGTTGTAATTTGTTTTCGGTAGCCCGCTGCACTGAAAGTATTATCATAAAACAAACTTTATAATGTGTACAAATGTTACTTACAAGATTTGAAAAGCGCCATAAGTCGCAATTCATATCTCAGGCACTTGTAATTAGAGGGGCAACACCATTTCCACTATTTTTCTGTGATTTGTGTGCATTTATACACCAAGCCGCCAACATATGCACTCTCTTGTTATATTTTATGTGTTTTATTGCTTTAATTAGTCTATTGTGGAGGGAGGGAGTGAATCTCGAATACATCGAATTATTTATATATTTATATACAGCTAATCCTGTTTCGAAAGTGTATTTTCATACTGGTTTTGCTTTAATGTTTATTTTTTGTTTGTGTTTATTAATTAATTATACATTCCAATTGATAGTTGTGTAATATGGATGGTGATATCTGCTAATAGCAATATATTTTAGGAAACAGCCTGTACTTAAATAAAATGTGGTATTATTATTTTAATATAGTCTCTATCTGATTGTTCCTATTGTTCCAATTCCTACTACTAAGTTCAGAAAAAAACTCCTACAAACAATATTTGCATTGTATCCATGATTTTAATGCAACATAAATTGTATTAAATTGGAATGTAGTGCCAACTCCTCATGATAAGGATGGTTATGAAGAGAAAGAACTACAAAGTTAATGTCAAAATTGTAACCATGATTTGAATGCAACAAAAATTGTATTAAATTGGAATGTGGTGCCAACTCCTCATGATAAGGATGATTATGAAGAGAAAAAACTACAAAATTAATGTCAAAATTCTAAAAAATCAACAAGCTGAATAGAATTTAAATTTGTTCTAAAATTTATTTTATTTATTTAATCATATGCCTTCTACCATAAACTTAAGGTCGTTTTAGACAAGACAATTTCTTGACTCAAAAGTTAGTTAGTTGCTTCTTCGATTGCGTAATGTACTTAAAATACAAATAGGGTATATGACTACTGATGTATATGATGAAAAATAAATGTTATTCTAACGGATTCCCTGCTACTAGTGTTACCAGTATTTCTCAAACGTATTGGCCCGTGACCCTCTTTAACACTTAAAATTTTTAAATAACCCCCTGAAGAATAGGTATGTGTAGAAATTATTATCCCGAATTGAGCTGTAATCAATTTTTTCTGCGACCCCGCAAATATTTTTCGCGACCCTCACATTGCAAATCACTGACTCTAGATAGACAACTCGTCTAGTCTATGATATAAAGTATAAGTCGGCTTAAATCGACTACACCAGGTTTGTCAACCTTTTGTTAGAATTTATTAAAATATACCGAATATTGAGATCAATCTAATCACATTTTTTTATTAAATCGTGCTTGATGGTAACGAATACGGAATTTTAAAGTGAATTAGTTTTGGTGTCACATGTACAATGAAATAATATCTTCTTTAGAGGTGCAATTTTCATTGTATATGTGATTAAGCCTGCTCACCACGACAAGGTACTAATTCTTCGAGCAGGGGGAGTGGGATAAAAGCATGACTATCTTTCATGGTTCACTCCCACCCCCGCCTATTTAATTACACATTAATTAAATCGGGCTAGTTTTATTTTATACTCCGTGGAGTTCGAACAATAGCTAGATTAGTCTACATGGAAATTTAGAAAAATCTAAATCTATTACGCGGTTTATTGGTACACAAAAAATGGTTATAGAACCTTCCGAAGACCACTCGCACGTTAGGCGAGCAGTACATCGGTACAATACATACAGTAAAATATACAAATACTACTATGATTGGCAGGCAGCTTTATTGTTAATGAAAATATTGCAACTAATATTTAGTTGCAAACTACAAAAACATGTACTTATATATGTTTATATTAGTATAATTGATGATTATTCGGTTACGTGTTGAATTGATTGAAATAATTTCGCACGAGTTTGTAGTTGTAGACGGAACTACATTAGCGAGTCAATTTTAATGACTTTCATGGCGCAATATGTGTATGTGTGTATGTGTAGTGTGTTTGTAGTGTAGAATATATATATATATATATACAGTTGTAGGCTAAATATCATTAGCCAATTATTGGAATGTACATCCAATATGTTTATATCAATATTATAGACTGTTCAATTGCGCATTATAATATTAATTTTTGCGTGGTGTGGTGTGGTGTGTTGTGGTGTGGTGTGGTGTGTGTGAGAGTAGTGTGTGTGTTTTATTGGAATGTACATCCAATAAGTTTATATTATTAACAGTCTTATTCGATTGCGCATTATAATATTGAAGTTATTTTGAAGCTGAATACTGAATGAAATAAAATATAAATTGTAAAAAGTTTACAATGATTATTTAATATTATATTAAATATCCCGGTGTAAAAATGAAGTGACTAAAGCTATAAAGTAGCAAACTAAATCAAGATGTCAGTGACAGTAATGCCAACTGACCTATATGAACCGATATCATAAAGTAATTTAATAAACTGGTCAGGAACTCTAATGGTTAACTGGCCACAATATCCCGAAACACCGAAAATTCAATTAGATCCGCAAGCGAGTTAAATTTAAATTAAATGCAACGTTAAGTTAAAAACCCTGAAAACCCGAAAATTTAATATCCGGAACCGCATTAAATTTATATTACATCTAGCTACGGATGTAATATAATTTTAATGCGGTTAAAGCGTGAGAACCTGAAAACCCGAAAATGATATCCGAAACCGCGTTGAAGTTAAATTAGATCCGAAACCGAGTTATTTTTAAATTACAACCGCAACTACGTTAAAGAACCTGAAACCCCGAAAATTAAATTCGATCCGAAACCGCGTTGAAGTTAAATTACATCCGAAACCGAGTTAAATTTAAATTACAACCGCAACCAAGTTAAAGAACCTGAAACTCCGAAAAATAAATTCGATCCGAAACCGTGTTTAAGTTATTGCACCCGAAACCGAGTTAAATTTATATTAGATCCCGCAACTAAATTGATCGCGAAAATAAAATCAAGTTAAAGCAAAAAATAAAGCTGCCGTGCCAACCATCCCAAGTAGCACACCAACATCTCAAAACCTCTTAGGATAATGAGCTATTACTGCACTACTTGAGCGTTCTAACTACTTCCATGTGTCCAAGGCGACGGAATCCGTTAGAAAGAGGGGAACAATTCTCTATCTAAGGTGCGCATACGATTCCCGAAATAAAAAGCTAAAAGTATAACTTTTTATATTACGTGTACCCGTAGAAGGTGCGCATACGATTCCCGAAATAAAAGGTTAAAAGTATAACCAATTATATAACGTACCCGGTAAATGTTCGCGACAACAAAAAAAACCACCAAAAGTACTTGCTCATTAAAGTTGCGGGGTGTATTCACGTTAGGATATACTAGCCCCGATTGATGTCCTGCGCGTTGCGTTGTCCATTCCATTCCAGCTCCATCCAATTGCATTTCCATACCGAATTTACCAGAAGGACCCTAAACAATGTATAATCGCGAACTAAATTGCAAACGCGCGAACCTGAAATGTTTGATTTATACTGATTACTGGGAGGGCATAATAATTCGGTTTAAATCACGCGCACTTTTTTTTGGGGATTTTGCAAAATACAAGAAAAAAACATATGTGTGTAGGTGATGTAAAAGTGTAGGTGTTGTAAAGTGTAATGTGTGTGTGTGTGTTGGTTTGATTTGAAACTAAAAAAACTTAATTGTTTTTTTTTCAATTGAACTATTGATTTGAAATTTTTTTCTTCTTAAATTGAAGTTAATATGGATTTGATTTGAATCTCAACAAAAATATTGTTTTTTTTTTAATTGAACTTAATTATTATTGATTTGATTTGGAATTAAACAAAAAGTAAGTTCATTTGTTTTTCTTGAATTCAAATTAATATTGATTTGAAACAAAACAAAAATTAATTAAATTCATTTGTTTTTCTTAAATTGAACTTAATTGATTGATTGATTTAATTGATTTGATACTAAAAAAAGATAATTGATTTTTATAAAATTGAACTTGATTACTATTGATTTGAAATTTAAAAAAGTAAGTTCATTTTTCTTCTACTTAAATTGAAGTCTATATTAACTTCAATTTAAGTAGAAGATAAATGAACATACTTTTTTAAATTTCTAATCAATAGTAATCAAATTTTGATTTTTTTTTAATTGTACTTTATCATTAATTTGATATTAAACAAAAAGTATCTTCATTTGTTTTTCTTGAATTGAAATTAAAATTGATTTCAAAATAAAGAAAAGTAAATTCATTTGTTTTTCTTAAATTGAACTTAATATTGATTTGATACTAGAACAAACATAATTGTTTTTTTTAATTAAACTTAATTATTATTGATTTGATATCATAAAAAGCAAGTTCATTTGTTTTTTTTAAATTGAACTTATTATTATTAATTAATATTGATTTGTATTTTTTTTTAAGTATGCTCATTTGCTCTAAATTATTTAAAATGCGCTCATTTAATTTATAATTAAATTATTTGAAATACTTTACACGTACTTCGTATAATAATTATGTTTTTAAATTGAAATCATTAAAATTAAATTGACTTTAAAATTAACTATTGAAGTAAAATTTGATTTGGATGATTTATGATTAAAAATTAAAATTTAAGCTTTAATATTACTGGCAATAAAATTAATTAAATAAAATTGAGCAATGCAATTAAATTGAATGAAAATACGAGCGACCAAGAAAATTTTAATTGCGTCAATTACCAATTCTAGTAAGACACTGATCTAAAGAATAAAAAGAAAATTGTTAGTTAAAAATAATACAAATAATATATAGTGTCAATTTACCTTAATAAAGACTATCGACCCTTCGAGAGTTCTCTTTATGATTAAACTTGTGCTTAAGACATGAATATGGACCATTTTCAATATGCTAGCATTAACAGCAGCTGAAAGAAAACAAAAAATTTAACATAAAAAATCGCTAGTCGTGAATCGTGAATAGAAAGTGACAATCAAAAATTATTTATTTATTTAACACCGTTTATGGGGCCTATAATCAGTACAAATACTGGTGTCCAGAACCTACACTTACTTGTTTTTTTTTAAATTGAACTATTGATTTGAAATTTAAAAAAGTAAGTTCATATGTTTTTCTTGAATTGAAATTAATGTTGATTTTTTTTAAATTGAACTTGATTAATATTGATTTGAAATTTAATAAGAAAGTGATAATCAAAAATTATTTAACCCCGTTTATGGTGCCTATAATCAGTACAAACAAATACTGGTGTCCAGGACCTATACTTTACCGAAAATAATAATTTAAAATAAATAAATCGCATGGAATAGGTAGATACATAAAAACATACTTAATTACCTTAGAAAAGTCTGCGTTAAAGCTGTGCATCTAATATCAACCACCCCACGTCGCTTATTGACAATAATACTAAAACAGAAGAAAAGAAAATTATGAAATACAAAGTCCAGCAATTAAAAATCAAAATCACTCACCATTAATGGTACATGCCATTGCAACAATGGAGCAGATGATACTGTCGTAGGATATATTCATGTATTAAGTTAAGTTAGTTGTTGTGCTTGTATTAAATAAATACAATCGAAGAGTCTGAAAAATTAAATTAAATATTATTAGCTCAATAAAACAATAAAACCTAGTCTAAATTTATCTTTATATATATATATATATATATATATATATAAGATAAATAATTCATAAATGAGTTGTAAAAGAGACATAAAATTAAGTATGATTCAACTAAAACTAATCCCCGTTTTGATTTGTGATGTCTTGAGTACGCGTTGGCTTCAGGTTAGTGAAAGCTCAAAGAGGAATTATGGTTACCCCTAATCATTGCAATCACGTCAGATCTTGGTTTTCTTCAATGATGTTAATCTGTTCTTTTTACTTGCACCAACAAAGCGGGTATGAGAGACTTCTGGCCTTTCGGAATCTTGCGATTCCAAATAACCCGCTCTCAGTCTACCCCACCCCACTAGCTTTCTTCTTAGGTTTCTTCAATGATGTAAATCGCTTCTTTTTACTTGCACCAACAAAGCGGGTATGAGAGACTTCTGGCCTTTCGGAATCTTGCGATTCCAAATAACCCGCTCTCAGTCTACCCCACCCCACTAGCTTTCTTGGCTTCTTTCACTTATAATAGCAAGCTACATCTCTTCGGCTCTTGAATGATGGCAAATCAAAACGGGGGTGCACTGAACCTTGTTGTTTTTTTGCTTCAGGTACAGAAAGCTCAAAGAGGAATTACGGTTACCCCTAATCATTGCAATCACTCAGATCTTGGTTTTCTTCAATGATGTTAATCTCTTCTTTTTACTTGCACCAACAAAGCGGGTATGAGAGACTTCTGGCCTTTTGGAATCTTGCGATTCCAAATAACCCGCTCTCAATCTTCCCCACCCCACTAGCTTTCTTCTTAGGTTTCTTCAATGATGTTAATCGCTTCTTTTTACTTGCACCAACAAAGCGGGTATGAGAGACTTCTAGCCTTTCAGAATCTTGCGATTTCGAATAACCCGCTCTCAGTCTACCCCACCCCACTAGCTTTCTTGTTTTCTTTCACTTATAATATCAAGCTACATCTCTTCTTTCTTGTCTGATTCAGTGCACACAAATAATATAAAGTAGAAAAATAAATAATAATTTCAAATTATAATATAATAATTTGAAATTATTGGTTCGTTAAATATAAATAAATTGTCTCACCGATAATCACGAAATAATTTCCGGTTTTATTAAATGGATGATGTAGTGATCTGAAAAATAAAATTAAATATTGTTACCTACAAATAACATAAATAATATATAGTATAAATTTACCTATAAACCACTTTTGTATGTGTCTTTCCGCCTCTTTAGGCATAAAGATAAAATTTACCATTAAACGACCGCTTTCAAAATGCTGGCATTAACACTAGCTGCAAGAATAAAAAAACATAATTAGTGTTTACTCAGTTTTAGTTAATACTGCTAATTAATTAACTGATGTTATCGCTTTCTATTCGCGAATCACACGTGGCTATTTTTAGCTAATAAAGTGCTTTAGGTATAGCAATTTTCTAATATAAGAGCTACACGTGGTGAAAATAGGCACTTCGTGGATTTACGTTCACATTCGGTTATGAAATCAAAAATAAAATATCTCATTACCTTCGAAAAGCGTGTGTTAAAGCTGTGCATTCTTTAAATGGAACCACCCCACATCGCTTATGGACAGCAAAGACTATAAAAAAGAAAAACAAAATTATGAAATACAAAGTCTAGCAATTATAAAAATCGAAATCACTCACCATTCGTCATATGTGCCATAGCAACAGTGGAGCAGACAGGTACAATCGCTGACCTAAAATGCTGAAACATACAGAACATAGCGCCCTATTTCGACAAGACAACAAAAATAACAAACGAAAACGAAACGCGGGGCTCTGAAAAAACGGTAAAAACGAATCGAGTGGAAGATGGCGCGTGGAAATCACAATAATCACTGACCTATTTGTACTCCCATTTGTACTAGCTCCAATAAAGATGTATTCCTGTTACTTCTGATATTATTAACATTCCTTATTCCTTTAGTGTATATCCACTAATGCATGTTTACGATCATTTTTTCCATTCCATATCCACTAATATATGTTATCCAACACTCCATGATATTCCTGAACGTCTTGAAAGTCTTGGAGGTCTCGAGGCACACGATAGTAACCGGCACTTTTATTTTAACCCGTTGAATTTACTCCGAATTTTAGTTTAATTGAATCTAAATGAATTATGCCTTTTGTGAGTAGTGACTAGTGACATTCTTCTATAAACGCGAGTAAGAATGATTGTGATTAAAACCTAACTGATCTTAAAATGCCTCCCAATTATCCTGACTGGCAGTTGTATTAACAGTCGCTTTGGTTTATCGTTCGGGAGCTGTTCTGGGATGGTCTAAGCTGGCTTAGAACAACCCGTAATAGCTCTTGAACTATAAACGAAAGTGGCTAACGGTTCTATAGTTGTGATAAGAATGGAGAATGGTAGTGGTTTTTATTGGTTTGGTGTCGACGCTTTATTGGGGCGATGGCATAGGTATACCTATGAGTTTTAATTATTTAACCCCTCTATAACAGACATCACTAGAAAATCCCACTAAAATGGTATATATGATGTCTGTTTAATAAATAAAGACAGCATTGGGCTGGAACAGGATAACACAATGCGTCACTAACTTGACTTGCCTAAAACGTGACACTATTCAGAAAATAACGATTAGAATTCAATTAGAGTCAGTTTATAACAATAAGATATCATTGGGCCTGGGGAGAGAAGCCCAACAGGTTAACACAATGAGCTCCTAATTTGATTTAAATGACCTGCCTAAAACTTGACGCTACTAATAAGAGAGACAAATAACGAATAACTCTCCATGACGGTTTTAGCGTAAGTTTACTATAAGACAACATTGGACCTGGGGAGTAAAGCCACACAGGTTAACCCAATGAGCTCCTAGCTTGACTAAAGTGACCTACCTAAAACTTGACGCTACTAATGAAAGAAAAATAAGGAATAACTTTCCATGATGGTTCTAGCGTAAGTTTAGTATAAGACAGCATTGCGTCTGGGAAGCAAAGCCCCCCAGGTTAAACCAATGAGCTCCTAGTTTGACTTATGTGACCTGCCTAAAACTTGACGCTACTAATGAGAGAAAAATAAGGAATAACTCTCCATGATGGTTTTAGCGTAAGTTTAGTATAAGACAGCATTGGGCCTGGGAAGCAAAGCCCCCCAGGTTAATCCAATGAGCTCCTAGCTTGACTTAAGTGACCTGCCTAAAACTTGACGCTACTAATGAGAGAAAAATAAGGAATAACTCTCCATGATAGTTTTAGCGTTAGTTTACTATAAGACAACATTGGACCTGGGGAGTAAAGCCACACAGGTTGACCCAATGAGTTCCTAGCTTGATTTAAGTGACCTGCCTAAAACTTGACGCTACTAATGAGAGAAAAATAAGGAATAACTCTCCATGATGGTTTTAGCGTAAGTTTAGTATAAGACAGCATTGGGCCTGGGAAGCAAAGCCCCCCAGGTTAATCCAATGAGCTCCTAGCTTGACTTAAGTGACCTGCCTAAAACTTGACGCTACTAATGAGAGAAAAATAAGGAATAACTCTCCATGATGGTTTTAGCGTAAGTTTAGTATAAGACAGCATTGGGCCTGGGAAGCAAAGCCCCCCAGGTTAATCCAATGAGCTCCTAGCTTGACTTAAGTGACCTGCCTAAAACTTGACGCTACTAATGAGGGAAAAATAACGAAAAACTCTCCATGGTGGTTTTAGCGTAAGTTTAGTATAAGACAGCATTGGACCTAGGGAGTAAAGCCACACAGGTTAACCCAATGAGTTCCTAGCTTGATTTAAGTGACCTGCCTAAAACTTGACGCTACTAATGAGAGAAAAATAAGGAATAACTCTCCATGATGGTTTTAGCGTAAGTTTAGTATAAGACAGCATTGGGCCTGGGAAGCAAAGCCCCCCAGGTTAATCCAATGAGCTCCTAGCTTGATTTAAGTGACCTGCTTAAAACTTGACGCTACTAATGAGAGAAAAATAAGGAATAACTCTCCATGATAGTTTTAGCGTTAGTTTACTATAAGACAACATTGGACCTGGGGAGTAAAGCCACACAGGTTAACCCAATGAGTTCCTAGCTTGATTTAAGTGACCTGCCTAAAACTTGACGCTACTAATGAGGGAAAAATAACGAAAAACTCTCCATGGTGGTTTTAGCGTAAGTTTAGTATAAGACAGCATTGGGCCTGGGAAGCAAAGCCCCCCAGGTTAATCCAATGAGTTCCTAGCTTGACTTAAGTGACCTACCTAAAACTTGACGCTACTAATGAGAGAAAAATAAGGAATAACTCTCCATGATGGTTTTAGCGTAAGTTTACTATAAGACAGCATTGGACCTGGGGTGTAAAGCCACACAGGTTAACCCAATGAGTTCCTAGCTTGATTTAAGTGACCTGCCTAAAACTTGACGCTACTAATGAGAGAAAAATAAGGAATAACTCTCCATGATGGTTTTAGCGTAAGTTTAGTATAAGACAGCATTGGGCCTGGGAAGCAAAGCCCCCCAGGTTAATCCAATGAGCTCCTAGCTTGACTTAAGTGACCTGCCTAAAACTTGACGCTACTAATGAGAGAAAAATAAGGAATAACTCTCCACGATGGTTTTAGCGTAAGTTTACTATAAGACAACATTGGACCTGGGGAATAAAGCCACACAGGTTAACCCAATGAGTTCCTAGCTTGATTTAAGTGACCTGCCTAAAACTTGACGCTACTAATGAGAGAAAAATAACGAAAAACTCTCCATGATGGTTTTAGCGTAAGTTTAGTATAAGACAGCATTGGGCCTGGGAAGCAAAGCCCCCCAGGTTAATCCAATGAGTTCCTAGCTTGACTTAAGTGACCTACCTAAAACTTGACGCTACTAATGAGAGAAAAATAAGGAATAACTCTCCATGATGGTTTTAGCGTAAGTTTACTATAAGACAGCATTGGACCTGGGGAGTAAAGCCACACAGGTTAACCCAATGAGTTCCTAGCTTGATTTAAGTGACCTGCCTAAAACTTGACGCTACTAATGAGAGACAAATAAGGAATAACTCTCCATGATGGTTTTAGCGTAAGTTTAGTATAAGACAGCATTGGGCCTGGGAAGCAAAGCCCCCCAGGTTAATCCAATGAGCTCCTAGCTTGACTTAAGTGACCTGCCTAAAACTTGACGCTACTAATGAGAGAAAAATAAGGAATAATTCTCCATGATGGTTTTAGCGTAAGTTTAGTATAAGACAGCATTGGACCTGGGGAGTAAAGCCACACAGGTTAACCCAATGAGCTCCTAGCTTGATTTATGTGACCTGCCTACAACTTGACGCTACTAATGAGAGAAAAATAAGGAATAACTCTCCATGATGGTTTTAGCGTAAGTTTAGTATAAGACAGCATTGGGCCTGGGAAGCAAAGCCCCCCAGGTTAATCCAATGAGCTCCTAGCTTGACTTAAGTGACCTGCCTAAAACTTGACGCTACTAATGAGAGAAAAATAAGGAATAACTCTCCATGATGGTTTTAGCGTAAGTTTAGTATAAGACAGCATTGGGCCTAGGAAGCAAAGCCCCCCAGGTTAATCCAATGAGCTCCTAGCTTGACTTAAGTGACCTGCCTAAAACTTGACGCTACTAATGAGAGAAAAATAAGGAATAACTCTCCATGATGGTTTTAGCGTAAGTTTAGTATAAGACAGCATTGGGCCTGGGAAGCAAAGCCCCCCAGGTTAATCCAATGAGCTCCTAGCTTGACTTAAGTGACCTGCCTAAAACTTGACGCTACTAATGAGAGAAAAATAAGGAATAACTCTCCATGATGGTTTTAGCGTAAGTTTAGTATAAGACAGCATTGGGCCTGGGAAGCAAAGCCCCCCAGGTTAATCCAATGAGCTCCTAGCTTGACTTAAGTGACCTGCCAAAACTTGACGCTACTAATGAGAGAAAAATAAGGAATAACTCTCCATGATGGTTTTAGCGTAAGTTTAGTATAAGACAGCATTGGGCCTGGGAAGCAAAGCCCCCCAGGTTAATCCAATGAGCTCCTAGCTTGACTTAAGTGACCTGCCTAAAACTTGACGCTACTAATGAGAGAAAAATAAGGAATAACTCTCCATGATGGTTTTAGCGTAAGTTTACTATAAGACAGCATTGGACCTTGGGAGTAAAGCCACACAGGTTAACCCAATGAGTTCCTAGCTTGATTTAAGTGACCTGCCTAAAACTTGACGCTACTAATGAGAGTAAAATAAGGAATAACTCTCCATGATTGTTTTAGCGTAAGTTTAGTATAAGACAGCATTGGGCCTGGGAAGCAAAGCCCCCCAGGTTAATCCAATGAGCTCCTAGCTTGACTTAAGTGACCTGCCTAAAACTTGACGCTACTAATGAGAGTAAAATAAGGAATAACTCTCCATGATGGTTTTAGCGTAAGTTTAGTATAAGACAGCATTGGGCCTGGGAAGCAAAGCCCCCCAGGTTAATCCAATGAGCTCCTAGCTTGACTTAAGTGACCTGCCTAAAACTTGACGCTACTAATGAGAGAAAAATAAGGAATAACTCTCCATGATGGTTTTAGCGTAAGTTTACTATAAGACAGCATTGGACCTTGGGAGTAAAGCCACACAGGTTAACCCAATGAGTTCCTAGCTTGATTTAAGTGACCTGCCTAAAACTTGACGCTACTAATGAGAGTAAAATAAGGAATAACTCTCCATGATGGTTTTAGCGTAAGTTTACTATAAGACAGCATTGGACCTTGGGAGTAAAGCCACACAGGTTAACCCAATCAGTTCCTAGCTTGATTTAAGTGACCTGCCTAAAACTTGACGCTACTAATGAGAGAAAAATAAGGAATAACTCTCCATGATGGTTTTAGCGTAAGTTTACTATAAGACAGCATTGGACCTTGGGAGTAAAGCCACACAGGTTGACCCAATGAGTTCCTAGCTTGATTTAAGTGACCTGCCTAAAACTTGACGCTACTAATGAGAGAAAAATAAGGAATAACTCTCCATGATGGTTTTAGCGTAAGTTTACTATAAGACAGCATTGGACCTTGGGAGTAAAGCCACACAGGTTAACCCAATGAGTTCCTAGCTTGATTTAAGTGACCTGCCTAAAACTTGACGCTACTAATGAGAGTAAAATAAGGAATAACTCTCCATGATTGTTTTAGCGTAAGTTTAGTATAAGACAGCATTGGGCCTGGGAAGCAAAGCCCCCCAGGTTAATCCAATGAGCTCCTAGCTTGACTTAAGTGACCTGCCTAAAACTTGACGCTACTAATGAGAGAAAGATAAGGAATAACTCTCCATGATAGTTTTAGCGTTAGTTTACTATAAGACAACATTGGACCTGGGGAGTAAAGCCACACAGGTTAACCCAATGAGTTCCTAGCTTGATTTAAGTGACCTGCCTAAAACTTGACGCTACTAATGAGAGAGACATAAAAAACGAAAAACTCTCCATGATGATTTTAGCGTAAGTTTACTATAAGGCATCAATGGACCTGGGGAATGAAGCCACACAGGTGACACAATGAGCTCCTAACTTGACTTATATGACCTGCCTAAAACTTGTCGCTACTAATAAAGTAAAAACGAACAGCTATGCATGATGGTTACAAAATTAATAACTCTTCATGATGGTTACAATTGATTTAGCTACAGTTTATAATTATTAGATAACATTGGGCCTGGGAAGCAAGCCCCCCCCAGGTTGCCACAATGAGCTCCTATCTTGACTTACTTGACCTGCCTAAAACTTAACGCTACTAATATGAGAGAAAAAAATACGAATAACTCTCCAAGATGGTTTTAGCGTAAGTTTACTTATAAGACATCATTGGACCTGGGGAATGAAGCCACACAGGTAATACAATGAGCTCCTAACATGATTTATATGACCTACCTGAAACATGACGCTACTAATAAGGGGAAAAGACGAACAGTTCTGCATGATCGTTAAAATTTAATTAGCGTCAGTTTATATAATAAGACAACATTGGGCCTGGGGTGCAAGGCCCCCCAGGTTGACACAATGAGCTTCTAACTTGACTTAAATGACCTACCTAAAACTTGACGCTACTAATAAGAAAAACAATGAACAACTTTTCATGTTGGTTAAAATTGAATTAGCGACAGTTTATTATTCTGCAACATTGGGCCTGGAGAGCAAAGCCCCCAGGTTAACACAATGAGCACCTAGTTTGAGCTAAATGACCTGCCTAAAAACATGTCACAACTACGAAAAAAAAAAACATGCCTCGGCATTGAAATTGAATTAGTGACAGTTCAAAGTGTTGACTTTAGTTTTTGAAAAGTAAAACTAATTTTACCTAATTGATTTTCTTAAAGACTTTATGTCTATTGAAATTGAATTAATGTTAAAAAGTCTTCCATGGCCCTGTCTTCACATTATTGAGTTGACTAAAATCATGACACTATTATAAACAATTAAATATGATTTTTATTTATTTAAAGCTAATCCTGCTTACCATTAAGTGTAATGGTGTTTATATATAATATATAACATATAATATGTATCTAGTTCATCTGTATGAGATGATATTGAGTGAAAAAACTTCAATGTTTTAGTTTTTAGATTAAGTTGAGGAGCAAGGTGACTTTTACAAAAATGCTGGATATTTGCATTCTCCTGTACATATATTTATACTATTTATGTACATGTATTGCTAACAGGAATAAAGAATTATTATTTTTATTATTATGTGTCTGAGAAGTGATTTATTATATTCACCTGTCTAGAATAGATTTAAAATGGCAATTCTCACCACTCATTAAACTGACAAAAGAAAATGAAACTATTATTGGGTTGGTTTGAGTACCTCCAAATACTGCAATGAGTGATTAATTTGAGTCCATTAGATACACTATGAATTTGTTATGCCTGTTTAAATTAAATTCTTTGTTAAAATAGAGCAAAATATTGGGTTGGCAAAATTAAAGACTCAAGTATCAAAATAAATCCTTAACCCACAGCTATTTGAACAATATATGCAAAGTATTTTAGTTGATTAATATTTGGGTCTAATATGATTGAAATTGAAGTGACTTGAATATTTTTAATATTCAGCATTTCTACCACTCAGATCTGCCACCAAACTGTATACAATATCCCATAACTACGTTCATACCACCAAAAATATTCTATACTATATATGTACTATTACTACTACTATTCCCCTACAAAGCATACATACTACATACCAAATACATGCAATGGCCATTGACTACTACTAGTACTACTATACAGTTTGGCTTTAGAAATGTTTGGTTTTTGAATGCACACAAATTGACTATAAAATATCCCAACAAAGATTTGAAGTTGTGCTATAAAAATCTTTCAAATATGAGAATTAAAACCAAATGTTAATTAATTTAACACAATTTCTCAAATGATTATACTAATAGTATATTTGAATAAACGTGATTATAAATCACTAAAACAAAGGAATAATAACATATTAGAAAATAAACTCTTAAAAAAATATTATAAAGTAGCAGCAAGTCAATAAAAACAATTAAAATATAAATGTCAGTAATCAAACCATCCCAAAATTATTTAAAAAGGCAAAATTAGCTTTAAATATTTGTAGTAAAATATACTAAATGTGATTAGAAACCACTAAAACAAGCTAACAAATATATATTAGCAATTAAACACTTCAAAAAATTATTATAAAGTGGTGGCGAATAAACAAAAACAACTAAAACAAAAATATTAGTTATAAAACTATATCAATATCCTTAAAAAAACTTTGTTCTATCATTAAAATTAGTTACACTATTAAATTATTGTGATCAAATATCCTTAATCACTCCAGCTAACTAATAATGCTTTCATTTGCAATTGGAATTGTTAAAAAAATTGTTATATAGTGATGGGGAGTAAATAAAAACAACTCAAATATAAATATTAGTAATATCAGCTATATCAATAACATATAAAAAGTGTGTTGTACACTTGAAAGTGGCTAGGTTATTAAATAAATGTAATATAATATCATAAATATCAATATAAATCACTAAAAGTAACTAAGAATTATATTTTAGCAAATAAAGTTTTTAAAAAAATATTATAAGGTTCTGGTGAGTAAATAAAAACAACTAAAACATAAATATCATTATAAAACCATATCAACATCATTAAAAATGTCTGTTTTATAATTAAAATTAGCTATGTTATTAAATATGTCTAATAAAATATCATGTGATATATATCACTCAAGCTAACTAATAATTCTAAATCATTAACAATTGAAAAATAGTTATAATGTGCTGCCGAGTAAATAAAACTACTCAAATATAAATGTCAGTAATAAAACTATCTCAACATCTCATATAAAAAGTGAGTTGTACACATGAAAATATCTAAATTATTAAATAATAGTAATAAAATATCAAAATGTGATTATAAATCACTAAAACTAACTAATAATTATATAGTAGCAACTAAACTCTTTAAAAAATAATTTTAAAGTTCTGACAAAGAAATATAAACAACTACGATGTAGATATCAGTAATAGAACTATCATAAGAACATTTAGCAAATATGTTGGATAAATAAGATTAGCTAAGTTATTAAATTTTAGTAATAAAATATATCAACACCTCATTGGGTAAAAGAGGAAATGATTCAGAAAGAAAAAACTAAATATATAAATTGCTGAAACTAGCCAATAATTATATATTAGCAAATGAATTTGTTGTAAATAAATAATTATAAGGTGTTGGCTAGATATAGAAAGAACTAAATTATATATATATATATATTAATAATTTTAATGTTCTGACAAAGAAATAAAAAATCTACGATAGAAATATCAGTAATAAAACTATCTCAACAACATTTAGAAAGTATGTTGTATAATCAAGATTAGCTAAGTTATTAAATTTTAGTAATAAAATATATCAACACCTCATCAGGTAAAAGAGGAAATGATTAAGAATAAGAAATATAATATATAAATCACTGAAACTAGCCAATAATTATATATTAGCAAATGAACTTGTTATAAATAAATAATTATAAAGTGCTGCCTAGATATAGAAACAACTAAAATATAAATATCTGTTATAAAAGTATGTCTATATCATTAAAAGTATCTGTTCGATAATAAAAATTAGCTATGGTATTAAATATTTGTAATCGTATGCTATAAAATATTTATCATCATATGATAATATTTAAATCGCTCAAACTAACTAATAATTCTATCATTATTATAATATATATAATATTATAATTGGAATTGTTTAGAAATAGATATAAAAAGCTGGCGAATAAATAAAATCACTCAAACCGAAATATCAGTAATAAAACTAAATCAACAACATATGAAAACTCTGTTGTACGATCAAAATTAGTAGCTAAATTATTAAATACTATTAATAAAATACCTCAATGTGATTATAAATCACAGAAACTATATATATATATATATATATATATATATATATATATATATATATATATATATATATATATATACATATGGCCCTTTATACCACAGTGTGGTGTAAAGGGTATATAATTATATATCAACAAATAAGTATAATAAATAAAAAAGTATAATAAAGTGCTGGAGAGTAAACTATCAAGAAATTAAAATTTAATAAAGTATATAAATAGGAAGAATCTCATATAAGGACAACAGTCCTGTAAATACTGGAGTAAATAAAAACTATTAAAATTAAACTAATAAAAATATTAAGACGGAAAGACCCATGTATGGGTTGATAGCCAAATAAAGATTGATTATATATATAAAAATATTAAAATATGAGAACATATAACTGTTGATTGAAGTAAATATCAGATAGCAATCAACAATATAACTCAAATTGGTAATTAGATATTAGTAAAAGAATGTCAAACTAAAAATATAAAACTTCATGTTAAAATAGTAGAACTCACCAAGAAAATTGGTAATCCAATTAAAAATATAAATAAACAAATGCAAACCAATGTAGCTAATCTACTAAAAGTAAATAAATGAATCACAATATGAAACAATAAACCCCTTGACTGATGATATAATAATAACATAGCCATGAAATAAAAACAAATGTCAGATGTTTTCATAAAGAAGTAACTGAAAACACTGGTAAAAACACTACAAAAAACAAACAAAACTAACTGAATTCTAACCCAAACCGTGAGGTTTCTATCCACCCAGCACCGAAGTGCTGAGAAAATAATTTATTGGTTATGGAAAAGGGCACTTTATAGTGGGAAAATATTTATTGCGCCCTAGCAGTTCCGCATTAACAAATGCAGAACCCTTTTTTCTAATAAACCACCCATTGACATACCCGCGGTACCGATATTGATCGATACAACTGCCGCAAACATATAAATAAAATCATCAAAAATAAACTCACCGGCTACAACATAAACAAACACCGATTGACAGTTCAGCCATGTCTAAAAGTCGCGCCTGCGCACCGCGTCGGCGTCATGACGCTTCATTACCCATAATTCCAAAAATTCCACAAACCCCAAAACCGGCCGAAAATCTCGAAAATTCACCCGGGGAACGCATCCCCGGATATTCTCAGCACCTCAGCTACTAACCGCACCGCCGCGAACCGTTTCCCCACAACTTTGACCAATTTTCATATCGCACTTGTACAGTTACCCCGACGTTAAAACGGCAAATGAGCGGAGCGACGCGCGTACCCATATTTATAACCTTCGGAAAATTTAGAGTGGGGGCGACACCCCTGCTCCCCTAGGGGAGGATGTTGCACAATGTTGCACAATGTTATGAAATTTTTTAATTTTCTGCCGTGTATATATTAATAGCCTATCTTGTAGCCGGCGTTTTGAAACCCCGGAAAATCATCGAGTTGGGCGCTTGCGGATGATTTTTCGGGGTGAAATTAATTAAATAACACTTCAAAATGAGGTTAAACACACTTTTCGAAAATATAAGAAAATTATAGAATTTCATGGCTTAAAAACAACCCCTACGTTCTTGGCGGGGTTGAAAACATGGGATAGAATATATTTTGGGGCGGGGGCGGTATTTATTACAAAAAAATCATTTTTTTGGGGCGGCCGGTGGAATTTCTGAACAATTTGGAAAAGTTAATGTATACCGTTTGGGGCCTAACTAGTGTCATATTAAGATTCCTTATTAATTTTTAAGATGTTTAGAAATGTTTTTGGATCAAATACAAGTAATTTTAATTGAATTTGGGCTTATTAAAGTTGTGCATTTTGGACGGGATATCCTGAGGTTATTATAGCGAGTTAGGCCTAGATAATTGGTGCGTTGAAGCCGCGGGGGGCCCTAGATACTGATTGCTGTGATAATTTGAGTCTAGAAAGGGTTTTGTAAAAGTAGGACTTAAATTATCGGTAACTAAAATACACAACCTAGTCTTAAAACATTTATGTTAATTAAAGTGAATCTCAAGTTAAATATTAGTTGCTAGAGGTGGGTTTTAAGACATTTTAACAATATAAAAGGATTGAGTATCATAAAAGCAGTTTTTAGATGATGCCTGAGAAATTTTAAGTTTGAGCCATTCATCATGAAATTTGTCACATTTTTCTGAGTGAGTTCTATTGCTATTTATGGGGGTTGTGTGGTGAAAACTTGTTTAGCTAGATGTAAGTTATAAGATTATATAAAAATATTGGAAGATTGTGTGTTAAAAAGTCAGATTTTCATGATCTTAAAAATAGGGCTCGTACTAGACCGGATGGAATATTAGAGATCAGGCTGTTTCAAATCATTTCAGCTGGTATTTGTATTGAAATATATTATACTAGATGTAAGCTTGATGATTATGCAAAAATATTGTAAGATTGTATGTTAAAAAGTCACCTTTTCATGATCTTAAAAATAGGGCTCGTACTAGACCGGATGGCATATTAGAGATCAGGCTGTTTCAAACCATTTCAGCTGGGATTTGTATTGAAATATATTATACTAGATGTAAACTTGATGATTATGCAAAAATATTGTAAAATTGTATGTTAAAAAGTCACTTTTTCATGATCTTAAAAATAGGGCTCGTACTAGACCGGATGGCATATTACAGATCAGGCTTTTTCAATGCATTTAAGGTGGGGTTTGTGCTGGAATGTTTTATACTAGATATAAGTTTGATGATTATGCAAAAATATTGTAAGATTGTATGTTAAAAACTCAGTTTTTCATGATCTTAAAAATAGGACTCGTACTAGACCGGATGGCTTATCACAGATCAGGCTGTTTTGAAGCATTTAAGGTGGGGTTTGTGGTGGAAAGTTGTTGACTAGATGTAAGCTTGATGATTATACACAATAATTGGAAGATTGTGTGTTATAAAGTCACTTTTTGGTGATCCTATCGAAAACACGGATGGCATATTACATGTTAACTTGTTTTGAGTGCATTTAATATGGGTTTTGTGCTTAAATGTTGTTAACTAAATATCAGAGAACTGTGTGTTTAAGATAATGTAAATATATTGAAAGATTGTGTGTTAATAAGACAAGTTTTTGGTGATCCCTCAAAAAAAGTCCTCCAAGAAACATGCATGTCAGCGACTTATACTTACATATTAATAAAACCTATTTATATAAATTGCATGCAACTTAATCATAAAGACACACTCTTATAAATAAACTTTAAGCAGCTGTAGGCACTGGTGGAAGTTGTGCTGACAAATGAAGAGGCAATCTGTTGGGTTTCCATGATGTGTAGCTGCAAAATGAGAACGACATATAAAAATATTATTGTATTGCTATTTTCTAAAAATTAACTATAATTTATGAAACTTTGCATGTGTTCCTGATTTTTGATTATGAACAATTTATTTTTATAACTTTAGGTCATTTTTTTATTAAAAATGTCACTTTACCTGAAACTATTCAAAAATATTTTTTTTCAAATACTACCAAATTTGATGAAACTTTACATATAGACATGATTTGCAATTCCAAATATATTATTTTAATGAAATTTTGTTATAGAATTACTAAGAACATCACTTTACCTGAAGCATTTGTCACATTAATCACTATTTTTATAAAGTTGATTAAATTTTATGAAACTTTGCATGTGCTCCTTAATTATAATTTAGAATTTGTTATCTATATAAAATTTTGTTAATTTTTAACTCAAAATATCACTTTACCTGACACTATTAAAAAACACAATTTTTCAAAATTAACCAAATTTGATTAAACTTTACATATAGACATGATTTTCAATTCCAAATATATTATTTTAATAACTTTTTGTTATAGGATCACTAAGAACATCACTTTACCTGAAGCATTTGTTCAACATTAATCACTATTTTTCTAAAATTGATTAAATTTTATGAATCTTTGTATATGCTCCTTAATTATTATTTAGAATTTGTTATCTATATAAAATTTTGTTAATTTTTGACTCAAAATATCACTTTACCTAACACTATTAAAAAACACAATTTTTCAAAATTAACCAAATTTGATTAAATTTTGCACATAGACATGATTTTCAATTCTAATTATATTATTTTAATAATATTTTGTTATAAGATCACTAGAAATATCACTTTACCTGAAGCATTTGTTCAACATAAATCACTATTTTTCTAAAATTCATTAAATTTTATGAAACTTTGCATATGCTCCTTAATTATAATTTAGAATTTGTTATCTATATAAAATTTTGTTAATTTTTGACTCAAAATATCACTTTACCTGACACTATTAAAAAACACAATTTTTCAAAATTAACCAAATTTGATTAAATTTTGCATATATACATGATTTTCAATTCCAAATATATTATTTTAATAAAATTTTGTTATAAGATCACTAGAAATATCACTTTACCTGAAGCATTTCTTCAATATTTATATCCATTATATAACTTTTTTTCTAATATAAGCGATTTTGATAAAAAAGTCCACTATTTTCAATTTGAAACATATTATTTTAATAAAATTTTGTTTTACGATCACTAGAAATATCACTTTACCTGAATCATTTGTTCAGCATGAATCACTAAGTTGATAAAATTTTATGAAATTTTGCATATGCTCCTAATTTATAATTGTGAATTACTTATCTTTATAATATTTTGTATTTTTTTTACGAAAAAACCTACTTTACCTAACATTCTATTTTCTAGTCAGGTATTCAGGTTCAGTGTTATTCTATTTTTCAACAAAATTTAATCGTTTCATGAAAACTATAACAACTTGTCTCATATATACATACAAATGCAACATATTTAAACTAGTTCTTAGTAGTTAATTATATAAATACACGATTAAATTTATTTATATATATATATATATATATATATATATATATATATATATGGTTTTTATCATTTGAATTTTGGCGCGTTCAAGGACTTCCGCTTGAACTCGCACGCGATTGGCTGTGTGTCATTTCCGTTCTGTCAAACAGTCGAATTGTTCGTTGACATGTAGAGTTGCATAAGAAACAACGAATTTTAACAAATTTATTGCTTGGCGTTATGCTGATGAATTATTGCAATAGTGCCGGTTGTGATATCGCGACGAGCCAATGCAACATGAACATATGTTCGTCAGAACGTTAGAATAACGCTGGCCGACATGAGAAAATTTCAGGACGATGTGAGACAAATGCCGGCTGATAATTGCAACAGGTGAAATTATGTTGTGAACGATTTGTTTGTTATAAATTGTAAGCCAATCTATGCTAACTGGTAAGTGAATCCTTATAAGTAGCAGGAATAGTGGTTGTAAAATATTAACTTGCAGATATTGTTTAATTTTACTCTTGCTGGGACATAGTAAGAAAATGTTTGCCTGGTTTTTGTTTATGTGTATTGAGTAATAAACTATAATTCATGCCATACATTTTTAGGCCCATATTAAACTATATGCATATTATTATATATTGAATAATTGATGATAACTAGGTTTAAGGCTATATGAGTGAAGTCTAGCTTATTATTAAATGAAATCCAGTGATAGATCTATATATTCTTATAAACTCTAGTGTAATTATCTACATATTGTCAAATAACATGCAACATGAAATAACTGAATTTTTTAGTTAGACCACACGCCGATGTAGTATGTATGTTGGGTTACCACTGCACTACATCAGCATGAAATGAAATATAAAATAGTTAAAATAAGTTTTAAAAAAGCTTACCATTATTCTACAAATGAAGCTGCTATCATGGACTTGTTGATGTTTATTAGATGTTGACAGCACATTGCTGAATCAAACAGGAACTGATTGACCATTTGTTACCTGGATTTGTTGAATTGTTGAACACTGAATAACAGTAGTAATAGATTGTTAGTAGGACAATAGTATTCAATATTTGTTAAATGTTCAATAAATTTCGTACTGAATAAGAATTTAGATGTTAGTTCATTTAGATCAAGAATGGCCAACTTTTGTGTACATAAGATTGACTTTCCATCTTAAAAATGTGTCATATTCAACTTATGGTTCATTAGTGCTCTATCTATAAACCGATTAGACTACTTGATAAATTATCAAGCAGTCTAATTGGTTTCTAAGTTAAAACATTGTGAGTGGTCGACAAAATTGGCTTCTTGATGTACTTGTTGGCCCCTAATTTAGATGATATTATTATTTGTTGAACTTGCAGCAAATTTCACATTAAATAATAGTTTAGAATGTTAGTTGTATGACAGTATTCATTATTTGTCGAACATTAAGCAAATCTCACACCAAATAAGAGATTAGAATGTTAGTTGGATGATATAATTAATTAATTGTTAAATGTTCAACACATTTCAGACTAAATATATATATATATATATATATATATATATATATATATATATATATATATATATATATATTATATATATTATATGCCTTTTACCTTTGGGTGCAGACTAAATAACAATTTTGAATATTTTTGTTGAATTCAGCAGAATTACAGTTTTATAATGTTAGTTGGATGATAGGATTTTGTTATTTGTTTTTGTTATACATAAATATATATGGACAATATTCAATTTATTCAATTGTATAAAACCAGACATATATACAATACAAACCCAATTAATAACTAATGGTATTAAATATAACACTGATCAGTGCAGGTAATCTTTATACAATTCAAAATAATTTCGATAAAGTCACAAATGAAAATAATTTTGAAATATTAGACTAATTTAATACAAATATAAATTTTGTTTGTCCAAAGCTAGCTATATTATTAACTGTATTAGCTATACTAGAAAATCTATATAAACTACTCGACAATTAAAAAGGATATTGTAATTTTATGGATATGTACATTTCGAAAAAGCTAAGTTTCACACTTTTTATATACCATAACAATCTAATATCCTTATTCATTTGTTGACTAGCATATATAGAAACATAATACCTCTATATAATATCAGACCACACTGTCACTGCTTGATTGATGAATCCTGAATGTCCTTGCTTACATCGAATATCAGTTATGGATAAGTACCCCCATTTCACCTATAATAGATAGAATTGTGCTTAAATTATCTACGAACTTACCATAATTTTGATGGGAAGGATTTGTTTTTACTTATCTGCAATGGCGTACAAAAACAAAACGAACGTGAAGCTAGTGATGCTAACCAACCAGCAATGAAAAAATAAAACAGTTGCTACTGAAACTTGGTGGTGAGGAACGCATCCATTCCCAGCTGTCAAAAACAATCTGAACAAAATGGCTGCTGGCAAGCGTTTGTGAACGGCGTTAGTTTTATTGTGCCTCTGTTCGTTTATAAACTGTGTTATTGAATTTGAAACCACACGTGCAACGAAATGGACCCGATGGAGGATGTGGAGGAGAGTCTGACTGGTGAGTGTGGCGAATTTATACTTATACGCGGTTTGTTGTAACGACCGGGGCTATTTTCGCGATGCCCAGTTGCAATTGTTTAAATATGTAAATTGTTTCTTTATATTGTATTACAAAATGAGAGACTGCAAGTATTCAAAAATCCTGGCTGTTTTAAATTTAATCAATGCAAGGAAATGTTTGTTATTGAAGTGAGAAGACGTTATGGATTAGGCGGGAGTGTCTGTACCAAACAGAAATGTGTCCTAGAAAATTGTATCTATTGGACATGTAGTACTTTGCAAGTAGCACATAGATATTTAATACTCCCAAGTAATATAGTATGTTTAAGGCTGAACATCTAGCCACTGTCCAATTGGTTAACTAGTCTCTATGATCGTTGATTGAAGTAGTGGTATTGTATAAATACTTCAATCAATGATATGATTGAATGTGTGCAGCATAAAGCCTGTATGACATTATATAGTTTCCTATATCGTTTTATATATAAGAATTGATATATTAAAGTGTATAACTATTTCTAAATGGAAAATTAACATTGTGTGTTATGGTGTTGTTATTGTTAAGTGAATTTATTATTATTCTGCTGCTATATAATTTTCTACCTGTTAGTATGACACTATACAGTTTTCTCTGCCTGCAGAATGGCTTCTTCCCTTTACCTGCCTGTTAGTATGACACTATACAGTTTTCTCTGCCTGCAGAATGTCTTCTTCCCTTTCACTGCCTGCAGAATGTCTTCTTCCCTTTCCCTGCCTGCAGAATGGCTTCTTCCCTTTCCCTGTCTGCAGAATGTCGTCTTCCTTTTCCCTGCCTGCAGAATGTCTTCTTCCCTTTCCCTGCCTGCAGAATGTCTTCTTCCCTTTACCTGCCTGCAGAATGTCTTCTTCCCTTTGCAGTTTTCCCTGCCTGCAGAATGGCTTCTTCCCTTTCCCTGCCTGCAGAATGTTTTCTTCCCTTTCCCTGCCTGCAGAATGTCTTCTTCCCTTTGCAGTTTTCCCTGCCTGCAGAATGGCTTCTTCCCTTTACCTGCCTGTAGAATGTCATCTTCTCTTTCCCTGCCTGCAGAATGTCTTCTTCCCTTTCCCTGCCTGCAGAATGTCTTCTTCCCTTTCCCTGCCTGCAGAATGGCTTCTTCCCTTTCCCTGCCTGCAGAATGTCTTCTTCCCTTTACCTGCCTGCAGAATGTCTTCTTCCCTTTCCCTGAAAGTACATTGTACTAGATTCAACAATAAACTTGAACAAGTTTCTAGTTTCAAGTATTAATGTCTTCAGTTATATGTTTTATTTGTAATCGATCATATGTGATTTAAAACATTATTATATTATTCCGTACTTAATCCCATAGTCAGAGAAACAAGACGGACGACTCGTTCAGGCCGCACGCCAGTGTCAACCGATCGCAAGAAGCCGGCGGTAAGAAAGACGCGCAAGAAAGTCGTTATGATTGAAGTGGAGGTCTCTGATGATGAGCCCGAAAAAGATCAAAGTGATTCCGAGAAAGTTGAAGAAGAATATACTGCAACGGACCCAGCCATAGAAGCCACTGATAATGCTGTTGAGGCATCTGATGTCCAGGAGGCCATTAATGTGCAATACCAAGAGGCCATGGAAACCGACCTGCCAGAATCGAACAATATCCAATTTGAGGACTCCAACAGCATTACAAATGATTTTAATTCATTTAAAGGTGCCGAGAGCTCATCAGATGCTATTAATAATGAATCAAATAGTTGTTTTGATATAAAGCAGGTATGTTAAGTATATTGTATTCACTTCACTTTTTTAACACATGATATTCTTCCTGATCTTGCTCAATCCAGTTTATGCCAAATGTAACAAAAAATTGCCCTTACACAGGACAATTTTTGACAACCACTTTATAGGTCCCATAATCTATTGAATGGAAAAATTTAAAATGTGAAAAAAAATTGCCCAACAAATGTCAATTCATATTTACCAATGTTCCATAAAGGCACCTTACACGGTCAATAATACTGTCAATCCTAGCACTGTCAGTATTTCCTTGAATCGTCCTTTAATATTTATCAAGTAATCAATTTTTTGGATAAACATCAGTATTCTGTTCATTACATCATTACTATACCTTATAAGATTAGTCAATATTTTAGAATAGTGACCATTTTAAACATATTATCATACAGTATACTGTCATTATTCTAAAATATTGACAGTATTATTGACCGTGTAAGGTGCCTTATACAATTATCAATAGCTATTGAACCCATAAGTATTGGTAGTTATAGCAACAACAAATATTTTATCTGAGGATTGTAGTTATTTTAGTTATTCCTTTTTTTTAGAAAACTGAATATTTTATTAAATGTGCCGTCAAGGGCCCAATCACAAGGACTGTTCAAATTATTTAACATTTGTACTGGCAATTTCTGTCACAATGACGTTTTCAAATTGTCTATTCAATAGCTATGGCACCTATAAAGTTGATGGGATGTTGGTGATAATGGGCAGTAATTTTAAATCAGATTAATTCAAAACCGCTATCTATATACATTTTAATGATGATTTTGCTTCTGATCATGTTATGGACGTTATTCCTGAGGTGATTCTGCAACTTTTGTAATGAAGAATGCTCGCAAGGGCCATCTGATACCACTAAATCCCTTCCCAACTGACGGCAATTTGCTTGAAACAGACTGACCCTGTGTGATTTTTATTACAGGAAACTACAGAGAATGGACAGAATTTGAATGACATGAGTGATGATCCTGAAAAATTATATGATGATGATAAAAAAGACGATGTTGAAAATAAAGATAAGATAAATAAGGTAGAGGAATCTACAGTTGATGACACTGAAGTTAAAACTGACATTAAAATTGAATCTGATGACATTAAATGTGCAACTGATGTTAAAATAGGGGATCAAAATGATACATTTGAAGAAGGTGATAATATTGCAGAGGATGAGGAAGAACAGGACTGCAAAGAAGCAGAAACTCTAGCTGTAACAGTAGACCCAGATGCCGAGAATATTTCTGAAGATGAGTTGCCGGCAGTGCAAGCCGTTAAAGTGCCTGAAACGGAGGAAGTGTCTGATGAAGAGTTGCCAGGACCTAAACGCGCGGAATTGCCTGCTGATACTGAGGTATTTGTAATTATTTTTAAAGTTTTAATTTTCAACCAATTGTTCTTACTACAGGTTGTTTCTGAGGAAGAGCTAGAGACTGTTAAAAAAGACAGCAATAATAAACGTAAATTGGCTGAAGGGGATTACGATCCTGGTTCGCCCACGTCGGAGGGAGAGTCCGCCGCTAAAAAACTGGCCACTGAAAAACCTGAGGAAAGCGAGGAAATTAAAGATAAACCAAAGAAATTGCCTGAGTTGGATAAGTATTGGAAGGCTGTGAATGATGACCCGGCTGATTTTACGGGGTGGACATATTTGTTGCAGTATGTTGATCAAGAGGTAAGTTAGTTTTTATTACTTATGTTTGGCAGGTATCAGTGGTATTGGTGATTTAAACCTTAGATTCATAAGAATATAGATGTATTCAAACTAAATGTATATGATAATTTGGAGATTGCAATGTCAGCAACATCCTTCATCAAATGCTGTAGACAAATTTAGACAGCAAGTTCATATTGTGAGGGATGAGGTGAGCCAAGAACACATTGATCAACTAAATAATATTCATGCTTCATCATGTGGCAAAGTGTATGAATATGAGATATATTTTTCTATTTAGGTTTTTGTGTTGTCATGCTCGTTCTTACTCCTGTCACCAATCAACTGACTATCCCCCGTATTCACCGACGTTCCATAAATCTATCAATAGCTATTGAACCCATAAGTATTTGCTATTATAGCAACAATAATTAAATTATCTAGGGAATGTAGTTACTTTAGATTCCCTCTATTGCAAACACTGAATAATTAAACAAAAGGTGTCATCACAGTTCCAATCGCAAGCGCTATTCAAGGTGTTTGACATTTGTTTTGGCATATTCTGTCAATGATGTTGTCAATGTATCCAGTCAATAGCTTATGGGACCTATAAAGTTTATGGGATATTGGTGAATATGGGTTTGGTCTTCTCATACTCCTTCTTAGTCCTGTCACCAATGCACTGACCTGGACAGTATGGTGTGGAGTTGTTGATAATACTCATTATTAATTTTGGGGTTGTCCCTGCTTTTCAATTTACTTTTTAATAATAATAATCTATTATATGGGCCTGACCCTTAAAAAATACAATAATAATACAACATATATATTGGATATCTTACATGACTAAAATAATAATAATATTATTTATTTATTATATTGGCAATAAATGCTGAAAGTTTTGAGCCATATAATATTGTTTTCACTTTCACTGTTTTTAATGTTTCAATGCTGAAAATGAACAATATATTATGGTGATTATATTTTAGAATGATATGGAAGCTGCAAGAGAAGCATATGATGCCTTTCTATCACATTACCCATATTGTTATGGCTACTGGCGCAAGTACGCCGATTATGAAAAACGTAAGGGCAACAAAAAGCGGTGCGAAGAGGTATGTAAACGCAATGTGAATTTTTAAGTTATTTCATTTCCGGAATATTATACATATATCTAGTAATTATTTTGCAATCCCCACAGCTCTGCGGCGCCTGCACCACTAACTCCCGTTTTTGTTATGTTATATTTATACTTATAAAGTCTATTGTATGTTATTTAAGTCTGTATTTTGTTAGGCTATATAATACTTTTGAGATACATGTTTTGTGTATTATACAATTATATATTACTCAATTGACCAGATGTACCAAAAAACAAGGGCTCTTGGTTTTGGAGTATTTTGGGTGGTCTCAACGATGGAAACCTCCTGTTTAACCAGAGCAATGTAAGGAACATGAAATAATGTCGTACGAATTTCGGTCATTTAAATATATTAGGCGATTTCAAATACATTATGAATATATACTAATATAGTTGAAACAAGGATTGTTACCGGATGGAACTTATAAATGTTATAACAAATCGGTGCCACATCATACTATCATTGCAATAAAATACCAATTTTTTTTATTGTTTTAATGTTAATTTACGTGTACAAAATAAACATCACTTTACGGACAACGTATTTGAATTGCATGTTATAATAATGTGGCAACATTACAAAATATATTTAAAATTGATAGAGGAAAAGTGATAAAATAACTCCTATGGTCTAATTCCTTGTTTCAACTATGCAACCATTTTCTTGCAGAATAATCATTGGTGCGTGTTTCACTTCACGGGGGAAAGAAACACGCATCAATCCTTAGTTGTACTCTTGTTATTACTAATCGATCTGTGTGAAGGTATTTGAACGCGGACTGAAAGCCATCCCCCTTTCGGTGGATCTTTGGATACACTACTTGACCTATGTGCGGACGTCGAAGGCTGACGAGGAGGAGTATATCCGGTCGCAGTTTGAGCGCTCGCTGAAGTCGTGCGGCCTCGAGTTTCGCTCAGACAGACTTTGGGAGAATTACATCAAGTGGGAAACAGAGGCAAAGCGGCTGCAGAATGCTACTGCTATCTATGAGAGGTTGTTGGCGACACCTACACAAGGATACTCTCAACACTTTGATAAGTAAATTATTTTTAATACTAGTTGTTAATTGTACTTTATATTACTAGTGATAAATACCCTGTATTTTCGATGGATATACACTATATACTATTATTCAATTTGATAAATCTTGTGATTATTCACTCTGATAGCCGTACTACGATGAAATCCATCTCTCTAAAATACACTATATTTCGTACACCTGTATATAAAAATATATTCCTTACAGTTTCCAAGAGCACGTTTTGTCAAGCCCTCCAAAGAAAATTTTAGAAATAGACGAATTTCTTGCATTGCGGAAGGAAGTTAAAAATCTATTGAAACAGGATGCAGAAGCAGCGGATACTTCAGCATTGCCTCCTGGAGAGGGGGATTCAGAGGAAGTGAGTGATTTTCTGATGACAAATGTTAAATTAAACTCATACAATGTGTGTAGAGAGTTCTTAATAAGATGATTATTTTTTTAGAATAGTGATGAAGAAACTAAAGCGATTCGTGAACGCATTATTTCAATTAGGCGGAAAATTCATAAAAACACAGCAACTGCGGTTACTGCAAGGTGGAATTATGAGGAAGGGGTAAATATATTATTAATAGAAACATTTAATATGGACGTTGTTTAGTATTGTCAATACTACAAAGGAAGAGGCTGTGTAAATCAGAAATAAATGTCGTACAAGAAATAATAAGTCATTAACATGAATCAAAACTACTGCTTGATATCAATTTTATGCCTTAAGAGATACTGATATGAGGCCTATATATATATATATATATATATATATATATATATATATTTTATGATGATTTTGCTCCTGATCATGTCATGGTGTTATCCTGAGGTGATTCTGCAACTTTGGTAGTGAAGAATGCTCGCAAGGGCCATCTGAATTAAACATAAATCCCTACCAAAGAATCACGTTTGTCTACAACCCCCACTAAATCCAGTATAACTTCCAGATTAAACGACCGTACTTCCATGTGAAACCCTTGGAAAGGTGCCAGTTGAAAAACTGGCAGGAGTACCTTGACTATGAGGTCAGCCAGGGTGATGAGCCTCGAATTATAGTACTTTTCGAACGCTGCCTCATCGCGTGCGCTTTATATGAGGAATTCTGGTTGCGGGTATGCACAACCCAGATACAGTAATTTCATAAAAACACTAATAAATGTACGTTTATAGTTTGTACACTACCTGCAAAGTCTCGACAACATGGAACTGCAGCTCAAAATCAAGGATGTTTATGAACGGGCGTGCACGATTCACCACCTGAAGAAACCCAATGTGCATCTACAGTGGGCCATGTTTGAGGAGTCTATTAAAAATTACAATAAAGCTGCTGAGATTTTGCAGAATCTTGAAAAATCTGTGCCTAACTTACTGCAAGTAAGTATTTGATATTCAAATTATTATTACCAATTTGTATGTGGCCGCAATTAGCTGTTTACGGTATACAGTTGCAAGCTGTAGATGTACAAGATGTCAAAGCTGAAGACAAGATCTTAACGTCGTTTTAGACGAGACAATTTCTTAACTCAAAAGTTGTTCAAGAAATTAATTTATATATCCTCCTCCCATATAATTTGTCCTTAATAAATAGAACGCGTTATATTTTTCCATTCGATCTACAATATTTCAAATATGATACGAGACAATTTAGAATAGTCAAGATGTACTAACTTTTGAGGGCCGGTTCTACAATTGATATTTAACTGGAGAATAAGGCTATTCGTGGAATAAGTTTGAGATTTTAAAGCCAACATCTCAAACTTATTCCACGAATAGCCTTTTTGCCAGTTAAATGCCAATTGTAGAACCAGCCCTGAGTCAAGAAATTGTCTTGTCTAAAACAACCTTTAGTTCCATAGTTTTGTGGTGATATATTTAATTATGCTGAGTATTATCAGCATAATTAAATATATCAACACAAAACTATGGAACTAAGATCTTATTTTAAGCTTTTAAGTGAGCTATATTTTTGTTGCACAGTTGCTAGAGAGAAAACAGCTGGTTTCAGTTATTTAGACTTTTTGTGATTCATTGGAACTGTGAACAGTGGGGATGTCAATTTTCACTAGTATCGAAACTGAAACTTATAATAAGTAGTTGATTCACAAGCCTGTAAATATTATTTCTCTAGGTGTCTTATAGACGAATAAATTTAGAACGACGGAGAGGCGACCTGGAAAAATGCTGCAGTCTCTACGAGCACTACATTAGCAATTCCAAAAACAAACAAATCTCTACAAATCTAGCAATTAAGTACGCGCGGTTCACGATTATGAACATTAAGAACGTTGACACGGCGCTTGAGATACTGAATGCTGCAATTGCCAAAGACCCAAACAACCCGCGGCTCTACCTTCAACTGATTGATATGACGTTGCGCAAGGATGGGCTGCAGGAGCAGGATGTGTTGAAGATTATCGACTCCTTTTTGGAGAAAGATTCGGCCGATACGGATCAGAAGGCGGTGTTTGCGCAGAGGAAGCTGGAGTTTTTAGAGGATTTTGGTTCTGACATTCAGAGCGTGCAGAAAGCTTATGAGGACTACCAGAAGTATATGAAGATCTGCAAAGAGAATAGTAGTAAGAAGAAGGAATCAAAAACGTAAGTTTTTATATAGAATCTATTGCAGTGGTAAGATTTAAACTGAACTAGTGGTACTAGGATACATATATCTATATAAGTTACACATATAAATGCATTTGTATGTTTTTTTTATTAGGTATATGTCATCTGTACCAGTAATTAGTTGACATGACAATATATTACTCTCTAAAGCTGGATTTATGCTTGTATTCACCAACATCCCATAAACTTTATAGGTCACATACGCTATGGATATATTTAAAATGTCATTTTGACAGAATATGCCAATACAAATGTCAAAAACCTTGAATGGCGCTTGTGATTGGAGCTATGATGACACCTTTTGTTTATTTTTTCAGTGTTTTGAATAGAGTAAATCTAAAGTAACTACATTCCCTAGATAATTTATTTATTGTTGCTACAACAATGAATACTTACGGGTTTAATAGCTATTGATAAATTTATAGAACGTTGGTGAATACCGGGGTTATAGTGCAATTTTATAGTATGCAACGTATTTCAAATCAAATCAAGTTTTTCTCGCCAACTTTTTCATCCGACCGTAATGTCATTTAAATTTTCCTCGAAACATAGTTGCCAGATTGCATTTCGATGACGTCACAGGATTAGCCAACGAGAGGTGTTTTTGTATTATATGCTATCTACAAGTACAATATGTGTCAGGCAACTTTCTACCTCTATTATTTCAATTAATATTAAACTTGAAATATTTGTTTGTACCAGCACTGATATCTCAAAAAAAGACAAAAATCAGACTTCCACAACGTCAACATCCGGCTCGTACAACAACTATGGAAACTACAACAATTCCACAGCAGGTTCCTACCAGTATGGTAATTCACAGCAAGGGGCATACAGTCAGTACCCACAGTACAATCAGAGTGATCAGTACCAGTATGGTGGATGGCAATACCAGGGCAATTATAGTGGGTATAACCAGTGGGGTGGATATGGCGGGGGCTACAGCTACTGATACTTTTGGTAGTTTTCTGTTTATATTACAAAAATGGTAGTTCTTATATCTTATGCCATATGACTGTTGATTTAATATCTAATTTTATTGTTAATTCATACTTGTAAAATTCATTTGTACAAACGAGGTGCGAGATCAATTGTTTATCGGTCTACTGACGTAAATACAATTATGTGACATTTAATTTTTCATGGCTCATCACTTTTGGTAGACTAGAATTTTATTTCTTCCAAGTACAATAAATATTTATTTTAGATATGTTTTCTTTTGATCTATTCTATGAGCTATACAAGTTCAACCGTTGATTATTCTCACAATTTAAACACCTCTTCAGTCAACCAATCAAGGCCGCGGATGGCTTTTTTCAACCAATGATAAGGCAGTATGGGTTTACCAGCTATAAACTACTGTAGCTATTATAACTTCTCTACCATTAAACCCATTAGGGGTGTTAAAAATATGAGTGGTGGCACAAATACAATAGAAAACCATTCTATGTTGGAAATTTATTAACAGAAGGTGGCATATGACCAGTTGATTGTCAGAATTCAGATGTAAGCTTTTGCTTACATTGATAACTTATGGTGAATGTATTTTTGCAAGTAACCAAAAATGCAAATTATGAATTATTCGCGGATGCCTTGAAGAAAGTGTACAGATTCCTTAAAATCTTGTTAGTCAAGTGGGCTAGTTTGCTAGTTTTATGTAGCTGCTAGTCAGCTGTATTGTAAACATGGGATTTTCATTTTTAACACCGGAATATCTACTATGATATATGATCTTTCGACGCGGACATTTGTATAATTGTTATTGTTCAGTGCCGCAATGTACTAGCATATAATAAATAAGCAACTTCATGTTTGTGTGCACCTTCATTTTCGATGATAACGGCGACATCTATTGAGATTAAAAAGCTTACGAAATTCTCGTGCGTGTGAACGACGCCTTAGTTGTCCATAATGTGAACGCGCCTTTATTTGATAACTCAAATGAAGTTGGCCACTTTATATAATAATATTCAGGCGGGGCTATTATTTAAAATAGACTTATTTTCCCCTAGAATCACAACGTAACTATTGTGATAATTATATATCTCTATGGTGGTAATGCCATAAAACTATTTGACATATAACCTCAATATTTAACATAATATTTATTTAGTATATTTACGTGTTTACGGGCTGTTTTGAAAAACGTGAGTGATGGGTTGCGATGGCGGAACTATTCCCAGGAGAGACGAGTTGGTTAGGGTTAAAAAGAAGCCAGAAGCTGTAAGTAGGAAACTATAAATTATTATCATTTTATACTTGTATTGTAGCTGATATAAAAGGCAATTTGACTCCTGTATGGTTAAAACTAGTAAAATTGAGAAATAGTTGATGATCATATATCTTTAAAGATAAATAATGTAAAATTACTGCTTCATTTTCAGAAAGATAAAGATTCAGAATTGGCGTTCCAATGGAGGTGCTGTGCAATTACTCAACAGTCACTACAGGAGCCAATAGTTATGTGTGGTTTGGGAAGATTGTACAACAAGGTTGCTCTAATTGAAGGTCTTTTAAATAGAGATACTCTACCAGACTTAGCAAAACATATTAAAAATTTAAAGGTATGTTTATTTTCATAATAGTAAGCCCTCGATTACTTTAGGTTAGCCAAAACATTTGCAAATTGATCTCTGTTCTAGAAGGCACCCTACATGATCAATAATACTGTCAATATATTAGAATAATGACAGTATTACTGTGCAATAATATGTTTAAAATTCATTATTCTAAAATATTGACAGAATAAGGCACCTTACACGATCAATATTACTGTCAATATTTTAGAATAATGACAGTATTACTGTAGGATAATATGTTTAAAATATTCATTATTCTAAAATATTGCCAGTATTACTCATTGTGTAAGGTATATTAATGATGTAATGAAGAGAATACTGATCTTTATCCAGATAATTGATTACTTGATAAATATAAAAGAAGAATTGAAGCAAATATTGACAGTACTAGTATTGACCATGTAAGGTGCCTTTAGTACTTATCATGTAAGGTATAGTAACAATGAAATGAAGAGAATGCTGATGTTTACGCGGATAATTGATTACTTGCTAAATATAAAATGGGATTGGAGCAAATACTGACAGTACTAGGATTGACAGTATTGTTGACTGTGTAAGGTGTCTATTCTGTAAATTCAGACTGGTCTTCTAAAAAAACAATGGTCTGTTATGCATGGTAACCTTATAAACATCTGTTTCAGTTATATGCTATCAAATGCTAGTGTAATACATCAAATATCAGAACTTTATAAAGGGTGACATATAGATAGTGAAATAGGTTATAATTCTATCTATTTCACTAATGTATGACTTTAGATGTAAGGCTAGCATTTGTGGAGCATGGGGTTGAAATATAGTTGTTTATTTGGTCACCATAGCTAACAGACCAGTGTGATATTTTACCAGACTGGTCTGAAGTTACAGAGTAACCCTCCTGGTCTTTATTATCTTTAGAATTTCTCTTAATTTGATTACTAGAATAGTTTATTGTAGCATTATTAAAATTCATTTACAATACAACAATATGCTGTATAGCTATATAGCAGTGTTGCTTAAATTAGCATATACAAACACATGCAACCTTATAAACATTTGTTTTTATGTTGTAGGATGTCAAGAATCTGAATTTGACCCCCAACCCAGAATACAAAGGTGATGGCGGTGATAAAAAGGGTGATGCTGCTGATGGAAGGTCCACTCCACACATCTGCCCTGTAATTGGTCTGGAAATGTCAGGGAAATTCAGATTTGTAGCACTGTGGAAATGTGGCTGTGCATTTTCTGAGCGTGCTTTGAAAGAAGTACCCACCACAGTCTGTCACAAGGTGAAGCATTAAATATAAATTGCACCTGCAAAATAATATATATCCGCTGGCCTTTTCTACCACAGTGTGGTGTAAAGGTTGCAAATCCTGCAAAATAATAATACATAAATTAAAATTTTAGTGTCAAAAATCATTTGATGAAGAAGATGTTGTTATTATAAATGGTAATGAGGATGATTTGGAGCTAATGAGGTGTCGTTTGGAAGCCAGACAGAGTAAAAATAAGAAGAAGAAGGATAAGAAGGTTAAAGTTAAAACTGAGGATGGGGTTGGTGAAGTTCTGGAGGTAGCTGAAAAAGTAGTTAGTATTAGTTAGTATGAAATATGTACTAGTACTAGTACTAGTTTAAGATCACCTTGTTTAACATTTTTGATACATATTTAACGATTTTTTTTAGAAAACTCAACATATTCATTCAATAACTTTATTAGTGTGACTTTATCTAATAAACCAAAAAAAAAGTACTAAAGGACTAATGATTTTTGATCACTCTAAGTACTAGTTTAAGATCACTCTGTATAACATTTTTAACGATTTTTTTTAGAAAACTCAAGATATTTATTCAATAACTTTCTATTAGTGTGACTTTATCTAACAAACCAAAAAAAAAAAGTGCTAAAGGACTAATGATTTTTGATCACTCTAAGTACTAGTTTAAGATGACCCTGTATAAAATTAACGAAAATGTTAAGTGTAGCAATTTAACATGCGACCATTTTCGATAATTTTATAGAGGGTGATCTTAAATTAGTACTTTTTTTTAGCACTCTTTTTTTTAGTTTGTTAGATAAAGTCACACTAATAAAAAGTTATTCAATGAATATGTTGAGTTTTCTAAAAATATAATCGTTAAAAATGTATCAAAAATGTTATACAGGGTGATCTTAAACTAGTACTAGTAGAGTAGAGTGAATCATTAGAACTTTAGCATTTTTTTGTGTGTTTTAAATAAAGTCACACTAATAAAAAGTTATTAAAAAATAAGAACTATGTTGATTGATTAACTAAAATGTCTTTTTAGAAAACTGAAAAGATGCCTGCCACATCCTCAGGCAAGGTAGTGCCTTCAAAACGACTGGGTGCTGTGCAGGGGCCATCTGAAGACAGCAGAATTAAAAAATCAAAATCTGACTACAGTGTGGCAAAAGACCCAAATGCTTCAGATGTCTACAAATCTCTATTTACCACTCACAAATCTGAAAAGGAACAAACAAGGGCTCATTGGGTGACCTATAATCCTTTCTATAACTAAAATGGTTTTATTAATTTGTGATTGATTATAATGGTTAATTTAAGTTAGTTTTATTATTGTATTGTACTTGGATTTAATTATTAAAATATATACATTAAATTTATTATGCACACAGATATTGATTTAAGGAACATTTTTAATGTTTTTTTTATAAATTAGTTAGTTTATATTTTCTTATTGTAATTATTATATGAGAATTTAATTAACTTTTTGGTTATTTAGATGTTATTTAAATTTACATATAATAATTACAATAAGAAAATATAAACTAAATTATATATAAACTAATTTATAAAAAAATCCTTTCTATTTTTTTTTAATAACTAATTTTAAATTTTATATAATCTGTTGGTAACATTATTTCTACTAGAATTAGTAGCATATAAGCTGTAGATCAACAACTGGCAACAAGCTGCTGAAGACCAGACGGAATGGAGACGGCAAAATCCCTACGAGGGACGTAAAAATTGTATACATTGTCTATGGATGTAATCATTGTATACATTGTCTATGGACGTAATGCCACAGGGAGAATGAGAATGAGAAACTAATATGGTCTACTTATTTCTGATATAACATTAACCAGCACCTGTTGTGTCCTAAAAATGTAACTGTTGTTGTAATAGATTACTAAATAAATGTTTTTTGTAATAGTTTAACTCCGCCTAGAGTGTAGTAATTCATGCTCTAGCTGGTCCCCAGCCCAGATAAAGGAGGAGGGTTAAGACGGTTTTAAACAAATATTACTACATATTACCGTTTAAAACTGTCTTGTAAAACAACTATCATTCCGAATTGCGAAATCGGGTCACCTTATCAAAAACCGTTTTTGTTTATCGTTCTGGGCTGGTTTAGAATAGCCCGGAACAACACCCGAACGATAAACGAAAGCAACTTAAATATATCATACTATATATATTATCTATTTGTCTTTTACCTTTCGGTGTTGATTGTATATCATAGTAATCTTTCAAATAATAAATTACAATTTATCAAGTAAGTACATTTGTGCAATATCAATTATATAATAATCATATAAATATTCTTTTCAGGTGTACTACTGGGTGATTGTAGTCTAAACGGATGGTGCTTTTTACATTGAACAGCGGTGTCCTCTACGAATGTACATACAAATTTCGTAAACGTAATATATTTTTAAATTCGGATCATCTCAATTGGTAAACGGGGACTCCCCCGGTCGAATTGCACCAACAATTAATCAAGCCACATTTGGTTTGAAAATATACAGTAGTTTTTCTGAAAACCTTGACGGAAAATGTATCGGATATTTTCCAGACATGATCTTATAAGGATCAGGGATGTTATTAAAGAGGATTTGCGCAAAAAATAGATTTTTTTCCGCATGATTTATTTATTTATTTTTCTCGACATTTAATCTAATTACAGAGAAACGGATGATTACAATATTTTAACCATATTTCGTCTGATAAAGAAATAATGATAGAATCATAGCCAAGATAGAAACACCATTTATTTGGAACTTTTCCAGGGTGTGAGCACCCATAGAATACTCTGCACAGCTGTGAGTGTACAATAATTGATTCTTCACTCAGTGAGACAACGCACCTGTGTTAACTACCTACAAATTTCGTAAACGTGATATATTTTCAAATTCGGAAAATCTCAGTTGGTAAACGTGGACTTTCCCCCGGTCCAATTCCACCAAAAAGTAATCAAGACTGAGTTACGTAAGATAATAGCCACATTTGGTTTGAAAATATACAGTCGTTTTCCCGAAAACGTTGATGGAACGAATCGGAGGACTGGCCGAAATTGTCGGTGAGAGAGATGATCTTATAATGATCAAATAAATAAAGAGGATTTGCGCAAAAATGAATTTTTCCCCCATGATTACAATACTTTATTCATACTTTGTCTGATAAAGTAATAATGAATACATTTATCTGTGTTAACTTCATAAATGTCTATAAATTCTATATATTTATGAAGTTAACACAGATAAATGTATTCATTATTACCTTATCAGACAAAGTATGAATAAAGTATTGTATTTAATTTTTTCCCCATGATTACAATACATACTTTGTTTGATAAAGTAATAATGAATACATTTATCTGTTAACATCATAAATGTCTACATATTCTATATATTTATGAAGTTAACAGATAAATGTATTCATTATTACTTTATCAGACAAAGTATGTATTGTACTCATGGGGGAAAAAAATTAAATACAATACTTTATTCATACTTTGTCTGATAAGGTAATAATAAATACATTTATCTGTGTTAACTTCATAAATGTCTATATATTTATGAAGTTAACACAGATAAATGTATATATTATTACCTTATCAGACAAAGTATGAATAAAGTATTGTATTTAATTTTTTCCCCCATGATTACAATACATACTTTGTCTGATAAAGTAATAATGAATACATTTATCTGTTAACTTCATAAATGTCTATATATTCTATATATTTATGAAGTTAATAGATAAATGTATTCATTATTACTTTATCAGACAAAGTATGTATTGTAATCATGGGGGAAAAAATTAAATACAATACTTTATTCATACTTTGTCTGATAAGGTAATAATAAATACATTTATCTGTGTTAACTTCATAAATGTCTATATATTCTATATATTTATGAAGTTAACAGATAAATGTATTCATTATTACTTTATTAGATAAAGTATGTATTGTAATCATGGGGGAAAAATTAAGTTTTGCGCAAATCCTCTTTATTTATTTGATCCTTATAAGATCATCTCTCTCACCGACAATTTCGGCCAGTCCTCCAATTCGCTCCATCAACGTTTTCGGAAAAACTACTGTATATTTTCAAACCAAATGTGGCTGTTGTTTTACATAACTCAGTTTTGATTACTTTTTGGTGAAATTAAACCGGGGGATAGTCACGTTTACCAACTGATATTTTCCGAATTTGAAAATGTATCATGTTTACGAAATGTGTAGGTAGTTGTGCTGTTAAATGAAGAATTAATTATTGTACACTCACGGCTGTGCACAGTAAGTATTCTATGGGTGCCCAGACCCTGGAAAATTTCTAAATAGATGACAATTCTATCTTGTCTACGATTCTATCTGTCGAAAGTAGAAATCGACGAATTTCAGAATATGTGTTTTTAAGTTGGTAGTATAAATAATCTGTAATCGGTACATTGTTTTGTTTACTATATGTAGTTGTTTGTAGTGCACTGATCTTTAATTAATCATTGTTGTGGAATTATAATTTCAACATAATGGAGATTGCTGGTGCAGATTACTTCCAAAGTTATGAAGACTTGGACGTGAGTAGTACTTTACCAATAATTGTAAACAAATACGCATGTATTTTTGAGGTTATCTCAGTTGCCTGTATCAAAAGATGAGGAACTTAACTGACTTTATTATTATTTAGTTGAGTGTTTGTTTTATAGATGGCAGTAACGTATTAATTTATAGAAATATATTCGTATAAATTAACTTGGCGCACATATATATATATATATATATATTTTAAAGTTTTTTCCTCATATAAAGGTACTTTCCCATTTTCTACATATGCAACTCTTCCATCCTCTTAGCCACAAATACTACTTCATCCGCATACACCAGCATCTACATATTCATTCTTCCTACCACAACACCTCCCGGTTGTCCTATCCTTAAAAGGCACCTTACACGATCAATAATACTGTCAATATATTAGAATAATGACAGTATTACTGTTCAATAATATGTTTAACATGTTCATTATTCTAAAATATTTACAGTATTACTTATGGTGTAAGGTATAGTAATGATGAAATGAAGAGAATACTGATGTTTATCCTGAAAATTGATTACTTGATAAATATAAAAGGATGATTGAAGCAAATACTGACAGTACTAGGATTGACAGTATTATTGACCGTGTAAGGTGCCTTAAAGGCGAATCTTCGAAAATCTCGTTCGAGGATTCGAGCTGAAAATCTATTCGAAAAACGCGTTGTGAGACTAACGGAACTGCTGCTACTTCTTTTGCAGAGTGTAAAAACCGTGGCCCCAGGAAAAACTGCGAGGGGTGCGCACCGAGAAATAAATGTATTTCGAAATAATGAAGCATTTTGTGATAATTGCACGGATGTCTATAAACTATACTACTGTACTTAAGCATTATCAGATTGTATTTATCAAAACTTGAAATATGAAACTGCAATCTCTTAGAGGAATTGCTGTTGAATTTTGATTACTACTTGACTACTTTTGCATATTTTTTACAACTATTTCGAGACAAAAAATTAACTTTTTCGTCCTAACAAAGTATCAAATCATCCTTAGACTGGAGAAATATCCAAACATATTTTCAGAAAATTATAAAATGTTGTTCCTCCATATTTTGTTTATCAATTTCAGTAGGATTTCGTTACCTAGATATCCCATGTGCTTAATCATTTTTGCTGTAATCTGGTCTTGTCCTGGTGCTTTCCGTATTTTCAGTTCCCTTATTATTTCTATATTTTCAGAAAATTATAAAATGTTGACTAGAAAAGACCGCGCGATTAGGTCAACATTGAACCGTATTTCATCTTCCGAGATTCGCCTTAACACCTCCTCCAACTAATTTGTGTAAATATAGAACACGTGAGGACTTATCGGGCATCCCTGTCTAACACCTGAATTCACTCTAAACTGCTCATCTGATAACACTGTTCTTGTATTAGTTTAAACAATGTAAATCGACTGTATCCTTTGAAAAAAACTATGCGAACAAAGGTGGGGCGGGCGGGTGGTCCATACCAACCAAACTTTGCCCGTCCACTATTTCTAATGAATTGAATTTCCACACTACATTGTTATCCGTTACTTTCTTTGATTCAATTAGTTTAATTAATGAATGTATACCTAATTAGTAAAAAAATTACGTGAAATAATGTAGTGCAGTGTTATTAAAAACAGTAGACGGGTATAGTCTGGTTGGTATGGTATATATTGGTATCACTCGCTCTTGCCCACGTTTATTTGTACATCCTTCTCACCCATTCCACAGCATCATCTTCCATCCCTAATCTATCCATACACTCAACAAGCTTTCTGATTGAAACTGAGTCGTATATCGCTCAGTCCACAAACACCGCGTGAAATCACTCGCTCTTGCCCACGTTTATTTGTACATCCTTCTCACCCATTCCACAGCATCATCTTCCATCCCTAATCTATCCATACACTCAACAAGCTTTCTGATTGAAACTGAGTCGTATATCGCTCAGTCCACAAACACCGCATGAAAAGAAATAATGTCCTTTTCATTTCTGTACTTCCTACATTATCCCCATTCGCATGAAAATCTGCTTCCTTGTCCGTATTCCCTTTTCTAACCCACCCTGGCTTTCAGATAACAGCCCATTTTTTTGTCTACTTTCAACCTCTTCTTCCATCCCTAATCTATCCATACACTTAACAAGCTTTCCCGTTGAAACTGAGTTGTATATCGCTCTCAGTCCACATACGCCGCATACATTATTCCTTTGTATTTGAATACTTCCTGCATCATCCTCATTAGCGTGAAAATCTGCTTCCTTGTTCCTATTTCCTTTCTAAACCCCGCCCTGCTTCCCAGACAATAGTCCTTTTCTATCTACTTCTAACCTATTCTTCACTATAGACATAATAAATGTATATCCCGCATTTATTATAGGCCTTGATTGAAGTATTGACTACAATTAAGTTGACAGAATTTCCCGGGACAGTCCCGAATTTTCGGTCCCTGTTCCGATTTTTCACAACTTGCTTGTTCGTCCCGAATTTATAGCATTTGTCCCGAAAAACAGTAGTGTGAACGTAAAAGTTGAAACGCATTTATTTATTTAGTAGTGTAGAGTTTATTTTTTGTCTTCCTGGCACCTATTACAATAATTATTACTCGCATTTTACTCAGTTATGCCCGTATTCACCAACATTCCATAAAATTTATAGGTCCTATACCCTGGTATTCACCAACATTCTATAAATCTATCAATAGCTATTGAACCCATAAGTATTCGTTGTTATAGCAACAATAAATAAATTATCTAGGGAATGTAGTTACTTTAGATTCGCTCTATTGAAAACACTGAAAAATTAAATAAAAGGTGTCATCAAAGCTCCAATCACAAGCGCTATGCAAAGTTTTTGACATATTCTGTCGCAATGACATTCTAAATGTATCCATTCAATAACTTATTGGGCCTATACAGTTTATGGGATGTTGGTGAATACGGGCAATAAGCTATTGAATGGACAACATTATTGTGACAGGATATGCCAAAACAAATGTCAAACTCCTTGAGCTTTGATGACACCTTTTGTTTAATTATTCAGTGTTTCCAATAGAGAGAATCTAAAGTAACTACATTCCCTAGATAATGTATTTATTGTTGCTATAACAACGAATACTTATTGATTCAATAACTATTGATAGATTTATTGAACGTCGGCGAATACGGGAGTTAGCGACTTGCACTTCCATTATTGTAGATCCAGGCTTGGAATAGATCTACGCTCCAAATATTGCCTCACAAAGAAATTCTACAAAATATGAACTCTTCTAAACATTACTATCGATTATAATTATATATTATCTATTTGCCTTTTACCTTTCGGTGTAGGCTATTACATTTACATTACTTAACATTATACTTTACAGTTACTGTTGTTATACATTTGTAAATTCTTTCCACTCTTTTCTGTTATTCGCCAGTTTAACTGTCTTTCCTTTCTTGATTATTATTTCCTCTATTCTATTGTCACTCTTTTCTTGGTCTACCTCTTCTTCTTTTATTTCCAGTTCTTGCTTCCCATACCTGTTTTGTTTGATTCTTTATGTCCATCCTAATTAAATGTACCCAACAGTTTAGTTGTTTCTTTTCTATATACTTTTCTATAGCTTCAATTCTGTCTCTTCTCGTAACTTGTTTTACTCCTCTCAGATATTTCATTTCCATTGCCTGTATTCTACTTTTATCGCTCTTCGTTAGTTTCCACGTCTCGCTCCCATATGTCAGTATAGTCTATATATGCTTTTATATATATATATATTTATTTTTGTCCTTCTGCTGATCTCTTTTTTGTTAATCAGTATATTGCTCAATGCGTGGTATGTTTTAACTGTGTTGTTTATTCTGTTACTAAGTTCACCTTCCATTTTCCCGTCTTCTGTCAGTGCTACTCCTAGGTATTTGAATTGTCTACTTGCTCTATTTTGTGTTGTTCTATCTTTATATTTATTTGTTCTTACCAGTTTCCTATTATCATCACTTTTGTTTTGTTATAATTCATTTTCATGTTTTACTTCTCTAGATGCTTAGTCCATACACTCAGGTTGTGCTGCAGATTAGCTTCGTTTTCTGCTATCACTACGACATCATCAGCGAATGCTCCTTCCGATATTTTTACCACTTACATGTTTTTGTAACCTAGATTTGCTTTTTTGATTTCTGGTTACATGCTCTTCATTATTTCATCCATGTATATGTTAAATAACGTAGGACTGAGCACGCCTCCTTGTCTTAGTCCAGTGGTTGTCTTAAATGTTCTTGATGTTTGTCCCTTGTGTATTATTGCATGGGTATTGTTGTTATATATGTTTTGTATTAATTCGACTGTCTTTCTCTCTACAAAGATTGTCTTATCGCCTTTCTTGTGGATCGGTACGATATTTGCCAATATTTAGGTATGTTATTCGTCCTCCATATTTTGTTTATCAATTTCAGTAGGATTTCCTTACCTACAGGTCCCATGTGCTTAATCATTTCTGCTGTAATCTGGTCTTGTCCTGGTGCTTTCCCTATTTTCAGTTCTCTTATTATTTCTAGTAGTTATTTTTCATTGATACTCTTTATGTCTGCTTCCGAGTCGTTCTGGGCTCTGTTACTTGTCTTCTTGATTATAATTAAGGTATATAACCTGTCTCTCCTTTACACCACACTGTGGTAGAAAAGGTCAGCCGATATATATATATATATATATATATATATATATATATATATATATATAACATGTCTCTCAGTTAATCTGGGTGCTATTTCTAGTAAGCAGAATTTCTAAATCAAACAAACCTCCTTCGGAAATCTCCTGCAAGTCCTCATCCTCTAGCAGAAAGTGCTCCTCTTTAGGAAACCCCGAAGGGGCCTTTCAGCAAGAAACTCTTTGCACGCACCATCATCGAACCTTTTTACGAACTAAACTGTGGATTTCATCTTATATCTAATAATAATATATATCATAATAATATAATAGTATGCCTTTCATGGCCGGCCACATCCGAAATATCACTATATTGTATGCATAAATTCTGTTTTAATAGAGTTGACATTTTTGAAAATGTCTCTACTATTCTACAGGTGCACCGATTGATGCTGGAGGACGCCGCCCGCAACAAGGCGTATCGCCAGGCGATTTTTGATAACAGCGCGGCATTGCGTGGAAAAATCGTTCTGGACGTCGGCGCCGGCACTGGCGTCTTATCAGTCTTTTGTGCACAAGCCGGTGCCGCTAAAGTGTTTGCCGTTGAAGCGAGCGAAACATACCGAATTGCAGAAGACATCGTTAAGGAGAATGGACTGGAGAGTGTCATTAATGTAAGTATGCAACGTAATGAATTAATATTGATAACTAAGTTAGTACGGCTACATTTATATTGTGTAACAACATGAATTTGCCAAAAAGTGCAGTGGTGAAATTTATACTTACATAGCAGGGGTAGCCAAAACTGTCCAGCTCAATATTGAGTATTGGGGAGCGAGAGTTTAAAATCCCGTTGTGTGCGAAATTTCACGAAACATAGTTTCTTAGAGGTTTTCTGTGAAGTTAGGGTAGATACCGGGCTATTACACTCCTCTGAGTTTCTTCTTTTACCAGCGAAAATCCCTTGGGCTGATAGCTATGAAAATAAAAGTTTTTTTTTCATATGCCTTGTGTTTATCTGACAAAAGTTGTAGAATATACGCTATGTTTACTTGGTATCAATACAGCTATCGACATAGTGTTTTTTATTATAAATAATTTTGATAGTATAAATGCAATGGTTATAACAAAGTGTAATTGCCAAGACTTCAAGGAAGAAATGGATACTGCTATGAATTTCTTAAAAAGGTTTATTTCGATGCAAAATAGTTTTAATTGTAAAGGATAAAAAAACGATTTTTTACTTTGTTTTTTATCACTAAATGAAAACCGCCTTAACAATCTAACTTTTAATTGTATTTTTTTAGGTATAATTATACAAAAAAAAATACAATTAAAAGAGATTGTTAAGGTGTCTACTTTATGATAATTAATTTTAAAGTGATAAAAAACAAAGTAAAAATCCAATTTTTAATTGTATTTTTTTGTTGTATAATTATACCTAAAAAAAATACAATTAAGAGTTGGATTGTTAAGGCGTCTACTTTGTGATCATTCATTTTAAATTGATAAAAAACAAAGTAAAAAATCCAACTTTTAATTGTATTTTTATTATAATTATACCTAAAAAATACAATTAAAAGTTGGATTGTTAAGGCGTCTACTTTGTGATCATTCATTTTAAAGTGATAAAAAACAAAGTAAAAAATCCAACTTTTAATTGTATTTTTTTTTGTGTAACTATACAAAAAAAAATACAATTAAAAGAGATTGTTAAGGCATCTATTTTATGATAATTAATTTTAAAGTGATAAAAAAAAAGGAAAACATCAACTTTTAATTGTATTTTTTTTTTGTATAATTATACCTAAAAGAAATACAATTAAAAGTTGGATTGTTAAGGCGTCTACTTTGTGATCATTCATTCATTTTAAAGTGATAAAAAATCGTTTTATTTATCCTTTACAATTAAAAGTATTTTGCATCGAAATAAACCTTTTTTAGAAATTCATAGTAGCATCTCTCTCGGGCTCAATGTCCCGGGGATTAAATCGCAGTAAAGAAATTGTAAATTAAAATGGAAGATAATTATTATATTTTCTTCTGAATTATCAATTCCGTAAACTAGGTAATTCACAGTAAAATCGAAGACATAACAACGCTTCCTGGCGGTGTCAAAGTGGACGCAATAGTTTCCGAATGGATGGGATTTTATTTGCTTCACGAGGGCATGCTTGATTCAGTCCTCTACGCTCGTGATACTTTTCTAAAACCGGATGGTTTAATGTTCCCGGACTCAGCCACTTTATACGCAGCGCCTTGCAGGTGAGCCTCGCCAGTAGGGTTAACCTAATAAATTAAGCGACATTCAAATTTATTTTAGTTATCCAGCAATGTACGACTTTTGGAGCTCAGTCGAGGGTGTCCAAATGAAGTCATTTAGTAAAAAACTGCGCGAACAGGCGTCCCGCAAACCTGAAACCGCGTTGGTGAATTTGGATGATCTTTTGGCCGTACCAGAAGCGTTTTTCTGGGTGGACTTGCGGGAGGTGAAACGAGAGGAGTTGGATTCCATTCGGTCTCGCCATATATTTGTTTGTAGCAAACCGGGCCGCTATCAGGGGGTTTGTATTTGGTTCACTTGCACCTTTCCCTCGCATATTACAGAGCCTGTTATTTTATCAACGGACCCTGATGATGTGCCAACGCACTGGAAACAGACCACGGTGGTGCTGCCTGAGGATATTGAGGTGGATGCCGGTGAGCCGATTGCGCTTGCATTGGAGCTAATTAGATCGCAGGAAAGTGCGAGGAGGTACAATATTCAGTTGACTATGTTGGATGCTAATGAGGTTGAGCATCCGGAGTATTGTACGTGTCATATGACCAAGTGTATCTTGGCGAAGGCTGTGTTGCACAAGTATGAAAATAATGAGATGTAGTTGAGTTTTTATATTTTTGAATCTTTACATATCTTTCATACATGTTCTTCATACATATCCTTCATACATATTCTTCATACATATCCTTCATACATATCCTTCATACATATCCTTCATACATATCCTTCATAAATATCCTTCGTACATATCCTTCATACTTAAGTATGAAAATAATGAGATGTAGTTGAGTTTTTATATTTTTGAATCTTTACATATCCTTCATACATATCCTTCATACATATTCTTCATACATATCCTTCATACATATCCTTCATACATATTCTTCATACATATCCTTCATACTTATCCTTCATACATATCCTTCATACATATCCTTCATAAATATCCTTCGTATATATCCTTCATACTTAAGTATGAAAATAATGAGATGTAGTTGAGTTTTTATATTTTTGAATCTTTACATATCCTTCATACATATACTTCATACATATTCTTCATACATATCCTTCATACATATCCTTCATACATATCCTTCATACATATCCTTCATACATATTCTTCATACATATCCTTCATAAATATCCTTCGTACATATCCTTCATACTTAAGTATGAAAATAATGAGATGTAGTTGAGTTTTTATATTTTTGAATCTTTACATATCCTTCATACATATCCTTCATACATATTCTTCATACATATCCTTCATACATATCCTTCATACATATCCTTCATACATATTCTTCATACATATCCTTCATACATATCCTTCATACATATCCTTCATACATATCCTTCATACATATCCTTCATAAATATCCTTCGTATATATCCTTCATACTTAAGTATGAAAATAATGAGATGTAGTTGAGTTTTTATATTTTTGAATCTTTACATATCCTTCATACATATCTTTCATATATATTCTTCATACATATCCTTCATACATATCCTTCATACATATCCTTCATACATATCCTTCATACATATTCTTCATACATATCCTTCATACATATCCTTCATACATATCCTTCATACATATTCTTCATACATATCCTTCATACATATACTTCATACATATCCTTCATAAATATCCTTCATACATATCCTTCATACATATCCTTCATACATATCCTTCATACATATCCTTCATAAATATCCTTCATACATATCCTTCATACATATCCTTCATACATATCCTTCATAAATATCCTTCATACATATCCTTCCTTATCTACTCAAATAACGTATGTAATGAGTTTTATATATTTTTACTTACCGAATAATACAATTCATAAGGAAACTATTGCTATCGGGGGTAAAATACAAGAAATTGGCTTGGTTTATCGGCTCTAAAGCCCGTATGACATTATCTAGTTTCCTATATATCGTTTTATATATAAGAATTGATATATTCATTTCTAGGGGCATCTGTATTAAATTATGTTGACAAATAGTCATCATCCTTAAAAATGAATTTGCGGATATTTAAAAAACAATACTGTTAAAAATCTTTCTTTTGACATTATCTAGTTTCTTATATCGTTTTATATATAAGAATTGATATATTAAACTGTATAACTATTTCTAAATGGAAAAATAATATTTTGTATTACGTATGTTATGGTATTCACTTAATAATTTCTTATTATTCCGCCGCTATACAATTTTCTACATGTGTGTATGACACTATGTAGTTTCTGTCTGCATCGAAAACGATATACGAAACTAGATACCATAACATACGGCAAAAGGTCAATAGTCAGTTACAAAATTGTAACAATTACAATAACAACTACTATAAATCGTGTTTATTTTTTATATAAACTCGTATTTATTGGTAATCTTTATTCTGGTGTTCTGGTAATTACTTTTACTCTGCGTATATTGCTGTTATAATGAAGACGGCGCAGGTAATTGCGTTTCCTCGTAATATTTGCCCCGACCCGGCGCACTCATTACACGCATTACGCTCATTACGCCCATCATGTAATAGCATTGATTTCTTATAACGCGCGCATCCGAGGCTCATGTGCTTGCTTGCCCCCTTGTATTAGGGGAGTGAAGGGGGGGGGGAGAGGACGGCTTTACTAGTCTCGCCGCGGGCGCAACTACCTGTCTCGGTGATGTCTTCATTTTCATCCAACCTGCCCAGCTCACAAAACAACACGCCGAAGTAATAATACAAAAACTAAACGTGACCGTGGATGGCGATAATTATTTGTGGCATTTTAATAATCATCATTATTATTATTATTATTATTAATTATTTAATTTCAGGTAAAAAGCGTGTACATATCATATATTAAATATATATGTAATATATGAAATATTTACAAATTTCACATTTGAATCGGCAGGAAAAGCAAATATTATTAAGCGAGACATTGCACGCGTCAAAAAATATGAGTATAGTAAAAAAAGCCTACATGGGACTAGAATTATTTATTTCCATTATATTTGTATTCTTTGCCCCAAAGCCAGATCATTGACAAATGTCTTTCACTATGCAAAACAAAATTGTTAAAAAATAAAAGTTCATCCCTATATAGGGAAAGCTCACATGGGACTAGAAAAATACGTGAAGAAAAGATTAATCTATTTTTTCAGGCCCTATATATTTATTTCCTGCCTATCCCCCCACCAGAAAGACATCATAAAAAATGATTTAACTAACTATATACTTAGTCAAAAAAAAACCCACATGGGATTAGAAAAATACGTGAAGGAAAGATTAATTTATTTTTTCAGGCCCTATATATTTTTTTCCTGCCGGTCCCCCCACCAGAAAGATATAAAAAAATTATTTATGTTTTATGATGTCACAGTAGTCTCCGATAAAATAGTTCACCCAACAAAATTATATTTTGAGAAATTCAAGATATTCAACAGGATATTTGGAACGATACAAAATATTCGAAAAGATTCATGATATTTGAAGCATTCATAACATTCAGGGAGATTCAAAACATGCAGACAGATTCAAAATATTCAGGTAAACTCAAAATATTCGGGGATATTGGGCAATACATTTTATTGTCTAACTGTAAAATCATCATTAATTTAAATTGGTTCACACCTCTACCATTAATATAAGACGGGTATTCGGTTTAATGATGCAGCAAGGTCACAGTTTGACTGTTATGGTTTTGGGCAGTGATCCAAAAAAAAAATGTTGACGTTATAAAAAAATAAACACACACACAGAATTCAAACATCTCCCCTGTACATAATTCCACCAAAAACAATAAAATTAAATATACAAATAATATTGTGACGTTATATTTAAGAGCGTTCTATCAACGGGCGATATTAACGGAAAAAGTAGTCTTAAGGTCGTTTTAGACAAGACAATTTCTTGACTCAAAAGTTAGTCAAGATGAGAGACAATCTAAATTGTCTCGTATCAGACAGCAAATTATTTGAAATATTGAATTGGATGGTAGATCGAATGGAAAAATATAACGCGTTCTATTTGTCATGGAGAAATTGTATGGGAGGAGCATTTCTTGAACAACTTTTGAGTTAAGAAATTGTCTTGTCTAAAACGACCTTTATGGTAGCAAGCCTAGTGAAGTTAATTATTAGAATAAAATTATAAATGAGGTATTATTTTGAAGAAGAAAGATGTATCTTTGATTCGGTCGGGCCGATTTTAGACACATGTTTTCAAAATAAAGCTATGAGAGAATAAACATAGACAATATTTGCTAAGCAATTACTACATGAAATAGTAAAAATAAAAAATATTCTCGGACAAAATTATATTTCGAGAAATTCAAGATATTCAACAAGATACATGATATTTGGGACGATACAAAATATTCGGAGAGATTCATGATATTTGAAGAGATTCAAAACATTCAGGGAGATTCAAAACATGCAGACAGATTCTCTCGAAACAAAATACAAGTAATTATTTAATTTATATGTGTGTACCTAATAAAAATCGAATCATCATTTTCATTTCGATTCGCCACCTGCCATGCTCTGCGCGCAAGTGTTTCTTGTAAATATTTAAACAGGCTGGATATGTTTACCGGCTGCCGCATTATTAAGTGCCCTTCGCTGATCGGTTGGACAAACAAACTCTGTCATAATACACCTTAAACGCTTACACAAACACATCCGCTGTGTAAACACGCGCTACTGGTCTATTTGGACACGACTCGGTATAAACGTTACAGCCTTATACAAGAGGTAAATACTGCACAAAAAAGTCTACACTACTTTTTTATATCAACTAATATAATACTGGTAACAGTACTAATGTGCATAACATGGACATTATATTTTATATTTATTTAGCCTCTTCATGGTGCCTGTAATCAGTACAAAAACTAGTGCCCAGAACCTACACTTTACCGAAAGTAATACTCTAATTATAAAGAAAAATAAATTACAATTAAGTTAAAATAAAATAACAGAACAAACGTAATTGACAAAAAATATATACATATAGATCAGAATAAGAATAATCTAACAGAATCATAATACAAGTAAACTTAATCATCTACATAATTTTTCTTAACCTAGATTTAAATTGTTTTATAGTTGTAGATATTTTTATATCATGATTTAATTTGTTATATTCACTGATGTAGTTATTATATGTTGAATTATTTAGTTCTCAATAGCTAGCAATTCAAATTACAACTGGATAACATTGAGGAAATTTTTCAAAAAATGGTCTATACGCTTTTACGATAACAAAGGGGTGTTTTGAACCCGTTGTCGAAAATTGTAGTTATCCAGTTACGATATAAATTACGAGCAATTTACTATTCGCCATTGAATCCCCAACAGTTTTTAAGATCTAACATTAATAGCGACAATTGAATCCACGTATATTTAATGTAAAACAGACAATTATCGCCATATTGTCTTGTGTCCGTCGCGTTGGTGTAATGAAAAGGGAGGAAACGTTCGGGCTCAAATTGACGTGTAATTTACACAGCGTGGGCACTAATCGCGATTTGCGGGGGGTGCTGATTTACATGAGTAATGACTGCATTGTTGCCCGTGCCTTGCCCGCGTGTCTGGCCTTAATGATCCCGATTTGTTGCAAATGACCATATGGATAAACCAAAGCATGGGCGGGGCCGCATACAAAAAAAAATGTAAACGAGCAAGGAAAAACAAAGGGGCACAGCACAGCGAATTGCTGCTGTTAATTGCGGATGTGGGCAACGGTTGCAACTAATGTTACAATATTCTTTGCAGATACATCGTAGTCTTGAATTCTGTTAATTCTTAAAGGCACCTTACACGATCAATATTACTGTCAATATTTAAGAATAATAACAATATTACTGTACGATAACAGGTTTAAAATATTTATTATTCTTAAATATTGCCAGTCTTACTGATCGTGTACGGTATACTAATAATGGAATCAAGAGAATACTGATAATTTATTACTTCATAAATATAAAAGGAGGATTAAAGCAATTTTGAATACATACATATGTTTCATATAAATAACATAGTAATTTCGGAAAATTATGCTCCCTCAGTGCTGTCACCAATCCACTGACCTGGACAGCCTGGTGTGAAGGAGCTCTTATTGTTATTGTTTTTGTTGTTGTTGTTATTGGTGTTATTGTTGATGGTGGTGTTGTATTTTGTTTAGTTTTCTTGTTTTTCTTGATTCAGGATTAAGAGGACTTTTAATTTTTGTTTAAATGATTTTAAGGTGGTATTGTTTTTTATGTCTTTAGGTAAAGTATTGAAGTGTTCTGATTTTTGTACTATCCTAGTCGTTATTGGTCTTTTCAAGGTGCTGAATTTGGGTTTAGTGATTTTATTATTTCTGTTATTTCGTTGTTCTTTATTTTTTCAAAGTGTAAAGTTTCAGTCACTGTATATGCAGTGTGTTTGCTCTGTTTCTTCTTCTTTGGTTCAATTGGGTTTCCGCTAACTAAGACCGTATCATTGCAAAATGAGTGTTAAATTCATTTTATAGATATAACAAAAACATAAATTCTAATATAAAAAGATATAAAAAAATTATATATATATATATATATATATATATATATATATATATATATATATATATATATATATTTATTTATGTATATCTTATAAGATAGAAGTTATTAATTAATTACTCACACCTTTATACCACATCGTGGTAGAAAAAGCGAGCGGATATATATATATATATATATATATATATATATATATATATATATATATATATATATATATATATATAATTACTTGCAACTTTTATTTAAAACAAATGATTATCTTAAATTTTGTTTAATTATTAATTAAGTAATTAAGTAACTAATTCGTAAAATCGTATAGTGCCCACACCAGATATTATTTTTAAACCGATAAAGATTATCCTTATTTTTATCCATCACGAGCGCTTTACCGCCGTTTCAAACATATTATTCATACTTTTATTGCTAAATATAAAGTCACCTGGTATCGCGATAAGAAACATCTATTATTAACTTGTTTTCAACAAAATCCGCTGCTGTGATTGGAGGATGATCACATCATTTTTGCGATATGGACCTGCAGTCGACCGCATGAATCACGCGACAGGTCGCGACCAGTTGAGTTAAAGTGTGTCGGTCGGAGAGCCGTGCGCTGGCTCGCGGAACAAAGAAAACTGAAATATATAGTCAATAGTGTTAATTTAAGATGAACTATAGTGATAACGTGTAGTGTCCAATGATTAGAAGCTACATAGACGGTGCCATGCATGCCTGATGTAATAACGTGAGTACATTATATAATTTTCAGTCTTAAATATATGCGTTTGGTAACAATTATTAGCGGCTTACTAGACAGACCCTATATGAGTATGTAGTACTCATAATAAGGCATTTCTATTATTATATTATATTTCTATATTATATTATCTCGTAATTAACCTTCTGTCTATATTATTATAATTCGCCTGAGAGGCCACGGCTAATTACGGCTGTACCAATAATTTTTTCACAAATATTTATTTTTATAATTATTCTACAACATCATAAGAAGCCATAGCTGAACATGGGTTAAAAAAAACTGCACGTTTCAAGCAAATCGAACCTAGACAGCATACTAAATTCGCACTGCGTCTGAGAGATCAAATGCGCCCATAATGTTATCACCGGTAAACAATTCTCATTATTCCGGGCGGCCCATGAGTTCGCGCGGCGTGAAATTTTTCTCGATGCATTGTATTAAACGGAGTGTTCAAACAAATAATTTTTTCTTCAATTGTTTGCTTATGGCTTAGTAACCATAAAATAAGAAAAAAACAAATTTAAGTTGATCTTGTCAGCTGTTATTGAATAATATTTGCAACAAAACAAATTGCAATTTTTATTAATGTTCCCCCCAGCATTTTTTTTTAAACTTTCAAAATATTGTTTAGACTTTAACAACAATCATCAGATACATTTTCGAATAGGGTGCTGGGTTTTAGTTTTTTTTTAAATATTTTTAAACATAAACATGCTTGCAAGTAAAATATTTATAAGATCATTTTTTATTTATAACAAATGTATGTGCCTATACACCAATGTTTTTATATAACAATTTTGTTTATAAGACATCACTTTAGTGGAATCAAAAAAGAACAGTTAAAAAAGTTGACAGCAAGTATTTTTTATAAGCCTGTCATTGAAAAATATTAGCAACAAAACAAAAATTGCAACTTATATCAAGATAGCCCCCACGATTTTTTTAAATTTTCAAAATATTGTTTAGAGTTTAACAACAACCATCAGACATATTTTTGAATAGGGTGCTGGGCCTTAGTTTTTTTTTAATTTTGTAAAAAACATGTTATTTTATTATAAATAAAAAATGATTTTACGAATATTTTACTAACATGTTGTCTTATATACAACATACATTTGTTATAAATAAAAAATGATTTTCCAAATATTTTACTTACATGCATGCTTATGTTCAAAAATATTTAAAAAAGACTAAGACCAGCACCCTATTCAAAAATATGTCTGATGGTTGTTGTTAAATATTAAAATAATCCGCCATAAACAGTGGAAGAACAGCTGTCTGTTCTTCCACTGATTATGGCTGATTATAGTAGTCGTTAGTAGTTACTGTATTTATAACAATTTGTCGATCCAGAAGATTTCATCAACTATTATAGGATGTCATATGAGTGTTTTTACAAATTCTAGCCTTTAAAAAAGATAGGCTAGCAAAAAGGAGTATGTACTAAGTGGAGAAAACCTGTTGGCCCAGAACGTGTGTTGTCATATAAACAATTAAAACTGGTCAACAAATTCTGTGTGTTGCGTTTTTAATGAAAATCTGTATATAAGGTAACTTCCCCGAATATATTGCATTTTCCTAAATATCATGCATATCATGCATATCATTAATCTCTCAGAATATTTTGAATTTTCCCAAATATCATTAATCTTCTTTAATATCCCGAAATATCATGAATCTTTTAAATTTTTCGAAAAATGAATCTCCTACAAAATTTTGAATTTCCTCAAATAACATCAATCTTCTTTAATATACCGAAATATTATGAATCTCTTAAATTTGTAGAAATATGAAACTTCTCACAAATTTTGAATTTCCCCAAATGTCATGAATCTTTTTTAATATCCTGAAATATCATGAATCTCTTAAATTTGTCGAAATATGAATCTTCTCAAAAATTTTGAATTTCCCCAAATATCACGAATCTTCTTTAAGATCCCGAAAGATCATGAATTTCGTAAATTTGACGAAATTGAATTTCCCCAAATATCATGAATCTTCTTTAATATTCCCAAATATCATGAATCTCTTAAATTTGTTGAAAAATGAATCCCCCTCAAAAATTTCCTAAATATCATGAATATTATTTAATATCCCGAAAAGAATCATGAATATTTTAAATTTGTCGAAATATCTTCTCAAAAAAATTTAAATTTCCCCAAATATCATGAATCTTCTTTACTATCTGGAAATATCATGAATCTTTTAAATTTGTCGAAAATTGAATTACCTAAAAAAAATTGAATTTCCCCAAATAACATGAATCTTCTTTAATATTCCGAAATATCATGAATCTCTTAAATTTGTCGAAATATGAATCTTCTTCAAAAATTTTGAATTTCTCCAAATATCATTAATCTTCTTTAATATCTCGAAACATCATTAATCTCTTAAATTTGTCGAAAATTGAACCACCAAAAAAAAATTGAATTTCCCCAAATAACATGGATCTTCTTTGATATCCCGAAATATCATGAATCTCTTAAATTTGTCGAAATATAAATCTTCTTCAAAAATTTTGAATTTCCCCAAATATCATGAATCTCTTAAATTTGTTAGAATATGAATCTTCTTCAAAATTTTGAATTTCTCCAAATATCATGAATCTTCTTTAATATCTCGAAATGAATCTCTTAAATTTGTCGAAAATTGAATCTCACAAAAAAATTGAATTTCCCCAAATGACATGAATCTTCTTTAATATCCGGAAAAATCATCTTAAATTTGTCGAAATATCAATCTCTTCAAAAATTTTGAATTTCCCCAAATATCATGAATCTTCTTTAATATTCCGAAATATCATGAATCTCTTAAATTTGTCGAAATAAGAATCTGCTTCAAAAATTTTGAATTTCTTCAAATATCATGAATCTTCTTTAATATCCCGAAATATCATGAATCTCTTAAATTTGTCGAAAAATGAATCGCCTCAAAAATTTAGAATGTTCTTAATATCATGAATCTTCTTTAATATCTTGAAATATCATGGATCTCTTAAATTTGTCGAAAATTGAATCTCTTAAAGAAAAAAAATAATTTCCCGAAATATCATGAATTTCTTAAATTTTTCGAAAAATGAATCTCCTCAAAAATTTAAAATGTCCTTAATATCATGAATCTTCTTTAATATCCCGGAAGATAATGAATTTCTTAAATTTGTCGAATATGAATCTCCTAAAAAAATTTGAATTTCCCCAAATATCATGAATCTTCTTTAATATCTCGAAATATCATGAATCTCTTAAATTTGTCCAAAATTGAATCACCTAAAAAAAATTGAATTTCCCCAAATAACATGGATCTTCTTTGATATCCCAAAATATCATGAATCTCTTAAATTTGTCGAAATATAAATCTTCTTCAAAAATTTTGAATTTCCCCAAATATCATGAATCTCTTAATTTTGTTAGAATATGAATCTTCTTCAAAATTTTGAATTTCTCCAAATATCATGAATCTTCTTTAATATCTCGAAATATCATGAATCTCTTAAATTTGTCGAAAATTGAATCTCACAAAAAAATTGTATTTCCCCAAATGACATGAATCTTCTTTAATATCTCGAAAAATCATCTTAAATTTGTCGAAATATCAATCTCTTCAAAAATTTTGAATTTCCCCAAATATCATGAATCTTCTTTAATATTCCGAAATATCATGAATCTCTTAAATTTGTCGAAATAAGAATCTTCAAAAATTTTGAATTTCTTCAAATATCATGAATCTTCTTTAATATCCCGAAATATCATGAATCTCTTAAATTTGTCGAAAAATGATCCGCCTCAAAAATTTAGAATGTTCTTAATATCATGAATCTTCTTTAATATCTTGAAATATCATGGATCTCTTAAATTTGTCGAAAATTGAATCTCTTAAAGAAAAAAATTAATTTCCCGAAATATCATGAATTTCTTAAATTTTTCGAAAAATGAATCTCCTCAAAAATTTAAAATGTCCTTAATATCATGAATCTTCTTTAATATCCCGAAAGATAATGAATTTCTTAAATTTGTCGAATATGAATCTCCTAAAAAAATTTGAATTTCCCCAAATATCATGAATCTTCTTTAATATCTCGAAATATCATGAATCTCCTAAATTTGTCCAAAATTGAATCACCTAAAAAAAATTGAATTTCCCCAAATAACATGGATCTTCTTTGATATCCCAAAATATCATGAATCTCTTAAATTTGTCGAAATATAAATCTTCTTCAAAAATTTTGAATTTCCCCAAATATCATGAATCTCTTAAATTTGTTAGAATATGAATCTTCTTCAAAAAATTTGAATTTCTCCAAATATCATGAATCTTCTTTAATATCCCGAAATATCATGAATCTCTTAAATTTGTCGAAAATTGAATCTCACAAAAAAATTGAATTTCCCCAAATGACATGAATCTTCTTTAATATCCCGAAAAATCATCTTAAATTTGTCGAAAAATCAATCTCTTCAAAAATTTTGAATTTCCCCAAATATCATGAATCTTCTTTAATATTCCGAAATATCATGAATCTCTTAAATTTGTCGAAATAAGAATCTTCTTCAAAAATTTTGAATTTCCCCAAATATCATGAATCTTCTTTAACATTCCGATAAATCATATATCTCTTAAATTTGTCGAAATATTAATCTCCTCAAAAATTTTGAATTTCCCCAAATATCATGAATCTTCTTTAATATCCCCAAATATCATGAATCTCTTAAATTTGTTGAAATATGAATCTTCTTCAAAAATTTTGAATTTCTTCAAATATCATGAATTTTCTTTAATATCTCGAAATATCATGAATCTCTTAAATTTGTCGAAAATTGAATCACCTAAAAAAAATTGAATTTCCCCAAATAACATGGATCTTCTTTGATATCCCGAAATATCATGAATCTCTTAAATTTGTCGAAAAATTAATCTTCTTCAAAAATTTTGTATTTCTTCAAACATCATGAATCTATTTTAATATCCCGAAATATCATAAATTTCTTAAATTTGTCGAAAAATGAATCTCCTCAAAAATTTAGAATGTTCTTAATATCATGAATATTCTTTAATATCTCGAAATATCATGTATCTCTAAAATTTGTCGAAATATTGAATTCTCCCAAATAACATTAATCTTCTTTAATATCTCGAAATATCATGAATCTCTTAAATTTATCGAAATAAGAATCTTCTTCAAAAATTTTGAATTTCTTCAAATATCATGAATCTTTTTTAATATCCCGAAATATCATGAATTTCTTAAATTTGACGAAAAATGAATCGCCTCAAAAATTTAGAATGTTCTTAATATCATGAATCTTCTTTAATATCTAGAAATATTATGTATCTCTTAAATTTGTCGAAAATTGAATCTCCTAAAAAAAAAATTGAATTTCCCCAAATATCATGAATCTTCTTTAATATCCGGAAATATCATGAATCTCTTAAATTTGTCGAAATATGAATCTTCTCAAAAATTTTGAATTTCCTCAAATATCATTAATCTTCTTTAATATCCCGAAATATCATGAATCTGTTAAATTTGTCGAAAAATGAATCTCCTCAAAAATTTTGAATTTCCCTCTAATATCATGAATCTTCTTTAATATCTCGAAATATCATGAATCTCTTAACTTTGTCGAAAATTGAATCACCTAAAAAAATTTAAATTTCCCCAAATATCATGAATCTTCTTTAATATCCCGAAATATCATGAATCTCTTAAATTTGTCGAAATATGAATCTTCTCAAAAATTTCGAATTTCCATCTAATATCATGAATCTTCTTTAATATCTCGAAATATCATGTATCTCTTAAATTTGTCGTAAAATGAATCTCCTACAAAATTTTGAATTTCCTCAAATATCATGAATCTTCTTTAATATCCCGAAATATCATGAATCTCTTAAATTTGTCGAAATATGAATCTTCTTCAAAAATTTTGAATTTCTTCAAATATCATTAATCTTCTTTAATATCCCGAAATATCATGAATTTCTTAAATTTGTCGAAAAATGAATCTCCTCAAAAAATTTTAATTTCCTCAAATATCATGAATCTTCTTTAATATCCCGAAAAAAATCATTAATCTCTTAATTTTTCGAAAAATGAATCTTCTCAAAAAATTTGAATTTCCCCAAATATCATGAATTTTCTTTAATATCCCGAAATATCATGAAAATATAATAAATATTTTAAATTGGTCGAAATATGAATCTTTTCAAAAAAAGTTGAATTTCCCCAAATATCATGAATCTTATTTAATGTCTCGAAATATCATGAATCTTTTAAATTTGTCGAAATATGAATCTTCTTCAAAAATTTTGAATTTCCCCAAATATCATTAATCTTCTTTAATATCTAAAAATATCACGAATCTCTTAAATTTGTCGAAAATTGAATCACCTAAAAAAATTTGAATTTCCCTAAATAACATGAATCTTCTTTAATATCTCGAAATATCACGAATCTCTTAAATTTGTCGAAATATAAATCTTCTTCAAAAATTTTGAGTTTCCCCAAATATCACTAATCTTCTTTAATATCTCGAAATATGAATTTATTAAATTTGTCGAAAAATTAATCTCCTCAAAAAATATTAATTTTCCCAAATATCCATCAATCTTCTTTAATATCTCGAAATATTATGAATCTCTTAAATTTGTCGAAGAATTAATCTTCTCAAAATTTTCTTTAATATCCCTAAATATCATGAATCACTCAAATGTGTCGAAATATGAATCTCCTAAAAAAATTTGAATTTCCCCAAATCTCTTAAATTTGTTGAAATATAAATCTCAGAAATTTTGAATTTTCCCAAATATCATGAGTCTTCTTTAATATCCCGAAATATCATGAATCTCTCAAATTTGTCGATATATGAATCTCCTCAAAAATTTTGAATTTCCCCAAATAACATGAACTTTCTTTAATATCCCGAAATATCATGAATCTCTTAAATTTATCGAAAATTGAATCTCCTAAAAAAAATTGAACTTCCCCAAATAACATAAATCTTCTCCTCAAAAATTGTGAATTTTTCCAACTATCATGAATCTTCTTTAATATCTCAACATATCATGAATCTCTTAAATTTGTCGAAAAATGAACCTCCTCAAATATCATGAATCTTCCCAAATATAATGAATCAATCTTTTTTGAATATGTTAAATTTTCACCAATTATCATTAATCTCGCCCAATAATTTGAATGTCCCCAAATATCTTGAATCTCGTCGAATATCTTAAATCATAATAATTTTTTCAATAGTCTGAAATTGGCACAACTCTTCGCAGGTTTAAATGTTATTAGAGTTGTGCCGATTCTAGACTATTTAATCTAGAATTGGCACAACTCTTCGCAGGTTTAAATTTTCAGTTATTGTTTAGTCAAGTACTAAAAAATAATAACTGAAAATTTAAACCTGCGTAGAGTTGTGCCAATTCTAGACTATTTAAAAATTTATTATGATTTAAGATATTCGACGAGATTGAAAATTTCATTTATAAATATTTCCAATAAATTGACTAGGTTTTATTACCTTAAAAATGTATTATATTATTAACAAGTTAACACCACACCGTTGAATTTTTTGATAATAATTTCAAATAATTAATAAAACTCCAGTCCATGAATCTGTTGCTTTTCTGCCAACAATTTGGTTATCTAACGCGTGTTGTGTTTCGAGCAACAAACAACGGCCTGGGCGTGCAACGCTATGTGTGGCAATTTGAGCAATCGGGGCTCCAGCCCAAGTAGGTGATTGAGGGGCCATATGGCGTCGGCGATGGAGCCCCGCGTGGTTGTAATTCCCGAGATAAAAGACCCGGACATAAAACGCAACGTCGCGGTCATAATCCGTGGCGGCCGTAAAATTTGTGGGGCCACTTCTGGTGCGGCGATCGGAAATTTAGTTGAATCTCAACGACGCGTGGGGGGCTCCAAATGGCCCCGAGTGGTCGTTACAGATAGATCACGGCAATAAAAGGACACCTTTATGGCACCTACGATTCAAATCGATTCTAATTTGGAGGTGAAATTTAAACTATTAACTGTTTACAACTTTCTTCATTATAATGAGGAAAATTTAACTTTTTTTTTGAAGAAACTGATGAGATGTTGGAATTGTAGACAGAACCGTACCTAGGAAAAAAAACGGAGGGGGGGGGGGGGCTTCAAGAATCGCAGACAAATCACTTGAGAAAGTGTTTGTATAAAGTAAACGAAGTAAACGCATTCTATTTCTATTTTATACTTTACATAACATTTCGGGTTTTTTTTTGAAGATAAAACAGGCCGATGTAGTGCACTGGTTAGCACTCTCTCTCTCACACACACACACACACACACACACACACACACAATCTATGAAGATCTAATAAGATCGAAATCTAGATATGTAGCTTGCTCAGAAGTGAATTCACTTCTATTCTATATGTATATGTATATGTATATGTATATGTATATGTATATGTATATGTATATGTATATGTATATGTATATGTATATGTATATGTATATGTATATGTATATGTATATGTATATGTATATGTATATATATATATATATATAGTGTGAATTCACGTTTTATAAATCTACTTATCTAGATTTCGATCTTGTTAGACCTCGTCAGAGTAGATCAGATCAGCTAGTGATGTGAATTCACAATTATATATTTCATAAGATTGGCCTTGTGCTGATATCTTAAACACTCTGTTGAATATTATTCCAATAGAGGGCACTACTCGGTAATTCTGAGCATTAACATGTTGACGGTTACTACCATATGGGTGTGCATTGTTAATTGATGTGGTTTCGCCAGATGACGTTAAATATTCTCTATATGTACAGGGAAAGTTGCATTACTTTGTATAAAACAACTCGAGATATTGTATAAATTCAACCTCACTAGCTGAGATTCAGTGATGAGATCTAACAAGATAGAAATCAAGATATGTAGCTTTCTAAGAGGTGAGTTCACTGGGATTCACTCATCACTTAGATAGCAACAAATGGCAGGATTTCTTACACTCTAATTATATATATATATATATATATATATATATATATATATATATATAAAATATATATATATATATATAAAATATATATATATAAAATATTTTACGATAAAGTAGTTTACACTGATGTTTGTGTAACATATAGATATGTTTAAACTTTAATTTCATTTCTGTTTCATTGTAGTTTTATAATTACTTGCTCTACCAAGCAGAACACTTAATTATTATTATCGTTTGCATTGCATGTCCAACATTTTTGTACAAGTAATCTCCTCTATCCCACCCTCGACAATCATATCAGAACATGTGATCGTTCCTCCGCCTTCGCCCGCTTGACGCCTTCATTAGCTGTGCCGTCGGCGGCAATTAAAAACCGTGACGTGGCAGCCGCACGCGATCCTTTTAATTGCGTCGCCTCCACCACCGGCAACAAAGGGGGCGAGGCGGGCGAGCAAAAAACGCGGGCAATTAGTGGCGGTGCTCGCGCCGCAATAACTCAGCGTGAAATTATGCGGGGCCCGATCCCGCGGAATCGGGCCGCATCGATAAATAATAAATAAATCGCTGATTGGTCGCGCGGTCGGCCGCCGAACCCGGCCAGGCGGCGGCGGCGGCTCCGTTTGATCTCTCGAACCCGGCCCGCCGCCGCGACCGCACCCCATTCCACCACTTTCTAATCTTTAATGAAGACATTTATTTATATCGAATTATATTTTTTAATTTTCAGCTACATTAAGAAAGATAATAAGAAAATAGTACACCTTAATGATATTTCAAACATAATTGCTATTGGCGATTTAAACCGGCGGATACTCTATCTGGTGGCAGAAAATGAACTACATTTAATAGGGAATTTGTTTGCATCACATTTGTTTTTGCATCATATAAATGACTATATAGCCTAGTATACTATGTATAGTATTCTATATAGTATATAGTATACTATATAGTATACTATGTATACCTTAAAAGTATATTAACAATCGAGAATTATTGTAGAAGTTACTGAATCATATCATTTTAATGCAATGAGCTGATTACAAAGATCAGCTGTTTACCTACTAACTCGAAGAAAACCGTTAACATTTGAATCACGAATACATTATTTTAAATTCTACACATCGTGAATTGCCCGTATTTTTCCTAGCAACTTTGACAGTTAAACGAATACGTTCGAAACGAGTGGTTTTAAGAATTGCACCCCTGGTGGGTAGATACGCAGCAATCTCGTATTTGAGCATTGGAGAGCCAAAGTTCAAACCCCATGTCAGGGAATCACTTTTTATAGTTTTCAGAAATTTTCTGTGAAGTTAAGGTTGGCATTTTTAAATTTAGGCAACACCAACCTTAAGGTAAATACTTGGTGATTAAATTCCTCTGAGCTTCTCCGTTTATCGGTGGAAGAATCCTTGCACTTCTAGCCCTATAAAGATAGCAGTTCTTTTACAATACGAAATAATTGGTAAACTCTTTTTTTTTAGATTCTTGTCTTTAATAATGACCAGCACATATAACCTACCTAAATTGTAGTAGTAGGGCCAGACCAACATGTAAGGCAATTTAGCCACACATTGGTTAGCCCTCAAGACACAATTGTTTTGATGAAATTATAATAATTATAACTTCTTAAATTGTTATTGTCATTAAAATATAGACAATGTGTTTATAACTAAAGCTAAGCGGACTTTTTGCACATTTTTCATGTTTCCTTTAGGGCTCTAAACTGAAAGTTGCATCTACCCAAGAGCCTGCCTGCACTGGCATTATAATAGATTTTAGTGAGCATGACTTTTTTTGGTTATTGTTATTTGGTAATTATTAAACAATTATATTTTAGTCTTTAAAATAATTTCCGACTATTTCATAATATAATATGTAAAATTAGTTTCAATCGCCAATACACTATACCTTCAATTATAATATTCCCGCGTTCGGAAGGTGACGACCCTGACGGACGGCTTCTGAGCTACGCGGCCGCTTAAATTTACAGTCGCAGGGCAACCGAACACGTCGCCGACATGTGTCCGCTTTTTTTGCCGCCCAGAAATTCAATATTTATTGCCCATTCCGGGTCGTTAGTCTTCCGCCGAGTGACAAAACGCGCCCGACGCAGAAACCGGGCATACGTTTGCCATTAGTCCAAGAGCTTCAGCATGCACGGATTTGCCCATTAGGTTACATGTCGTGTAAAGTATGAAATTTAGCACTGAACGCTTGTCAAATTTTTCAAATTTATGTTGTTTGAAATAAGGCGGTGTGTTGTTTTATTTCAAAGCGAGGGTTTCGGTTACTTTAGAACAAACTCGGGCAGTCTGTTTAATACAACGAGAAACAGATGCAATTGATATAGAACAGTTTAAGTGATTTTTAAAAAAATATCTTTTGCAGAAGGAATTTTAATAATTAAGGATGCTTTCATCTCCGTTTTCACTATTAAAACCGATGGTGAAAGCGGGGATGAAAATGAAGATGCGATTTATCTTCATTTTCATCCCCGCTTTCACTATCGGTTTTAATAGTGAAAACGGGGATGAAAGCATCCTTAACTATTTAGCTTTTCAATAAGTTCCCAATAAATTTAGACCGAATTTGACACCTACATGTCTTATATTTTTATGATTCATAATTCATCGTTTATTGGTGCTAAACAATTGTTATTTACACAAGTCACATTTAAATAATTTAAAAGTTTTATAAATTGAAATATACACAAATTTTCAAATACACTTTAAAATACAATTAGAAATATAAAATTCAAAAGGAAAGCACAGGAGACAGATGGCTGTTTAGGTTAAGAAATATTAGTAAACATAAAAGTTAAGCTGATGAAAATTGCTTTAAATATATGAAAATAACCGGTGTGAAGTTAACCTCTAAGATCCCAGCCTCTATAACGCGTGCACGACGGATTGTTTGCGTTTTATTCACCAATTGGGGTGACCAATAAAATCCAAATTTTGAGGATTCTTTTGTTTATGTCTTGCGGCCCATAATATATAGTTATATATTTTTTTGAATAATTGTTATAGACGTTGTTGTATAATATATATTGTAACATAAATTATTATTTTTGATCATGATTCCGTCATACAATTTATTTCAAAAAATTACACAATGTTTATAACAAAATGACAATAGAAAATAGAAAGTGTCTATCTTGGCATCTTTTTCCTTCTATTTTTTTTTAATTTTTAACTTTTTCGCTCCTATCTCAATATGACGATTTTAGAGGCTTGTTCGATAAAAAAATTATGCAACATATTTTGTTTAATTTTTTTACTGATCTTAGTGCAAAACATATCAGTGCACCAGATGCCCAAAGGAAATTGGAAAATTTTGATTGTAAGTATTTTTTTTTTCGGCGACTAAGTTGAACATATTTCATTTTAATTATTTTTGACCATGTATCCGTCATACAATTGATTTGAAAAAATTACACAATGTTTATAACAAAATGACAATAGAAAATAGAAAGTCTCTATCCTGGCATATTTTTTCTTCTATTTATTTTTTATTTTTAACTTTTACTCTCCTATCTCGATATGGAGATTTTAGAGGCTGGGTCGATTAAAAAATTATGCAAGATATTTTGTTTATTTTTTTTTACTAATCCTAGTGCAGAACATATCAGTGCACCAGATTCCCGAAGGAAATTGAAAAATTTTGATTATAAGTATTTTTTTTTCGGCGACCAAGTCGAACATATTCCATTATTATTATTTTTTACCATGGATCCGTCATACAATTGATTTGAAAAAATTACACAATATTTATAACAAAATGACAATAGAAAATAGAAAGTCTCTATCCTGGCATATTTTTGCTTCTATTTATTTTGTATTTTTAACTTTTACTCTCCTATCTCGATATGCCGATTTTAGAGGCTGGGTCGATAAAAAATCATGTAACATATTTTGTTTAATTTTTTTACTTATTTTACTGCAAAACATATCAGTGCACCAGATGCCGGAAAGAAATTGGAAAATTTGGATTATAAGTATTTTTTATTCGACGGCTAAGTCGAACATATTTCATTATTATTATTTTTTACCATGAATCCGTAATACAATTGATTTGAAAAAATTACACAATTATTATAACAAAATGACAATAGAAAATAGAAAGTCTCTTTCTTGGCATATTTTTCCTTCTATTTATTTTTTATTTTTAACTTTTACTCTCCTATCTCGATATGCCGATTTTAGAGGCTGGGTCGATAAAAAAATTATGCAACATATTTTGTTTAATTTTTTTACTGATCTTAGTGCAAAACATATCAGTGCACCAGATGCCCGAAGGAAATTGGAAAATTTTGATTATAAGTATTTTTTTTTCGGCGTCCAAGTCGAACATATTTCATTATTATTATTTTTGACCATGAATCCGTTATACAATTGATTTGAAAAAATTACGTAATGTTTATAACAAAATGAAAATAGAAAATGGAAAGTCTCCACCTTGGCAATAGTTTTGCTTCTATTTATTTTTTATTTTTAACTTTTACTCTCCTATTTCAATATGCCGATTTTAGAGGCTGGGTCGATAAAATAATTATGTAACATATTTTGTTTAATTTTTTTACTGATCTTGGTGCAAAACATATTAGTGCACCAGATGCCCAAAGGAAATTGGAAAATTTTGATTATAAGTATTTTTTATTCGACGACTAAGTCGAACATATTTCATTATTATAATTTTTACCATGTATCCGTCATACAATTGATTTGAAAAATTTACATAATGTTTATAACAAAATGAAAATAGAAAATGGAAAGTCTCCACCTCGGCAATAGTTTTGCTTCTATTTATTTTTTATTTTTAACTTTTACGCTCCTATCTCGATATGCCGATTTTAGAGGCTGGGCCGATAAAAAAATTATGCAACATATGTTGTTTAATTTTTTGCTGATCTTAGTGCAGAATATATCTGTGCACTAGATGCCCGAAGGAAATTGGAAAATTTTGATTATAAGTATTTTTTATTCGACGACTAAATCGAACATATTTCATTATTATTATTTTTTACCATGAATCCGTCATACAATTGATTTGAAAAAATTACACAATGTTTATAACAAAATGATAATAGAAAATGGAAAGTCTCTATATTGGCATATTTTTGTTACTATTTATTTTTTATTTTTAACTTTTTCACTCCTATCTCGATATGCCGATTTTAGAGGCTGGGTCGATACAAAAATTATGTAACATATTTTGTTTAATTTTTTTTACTGGTCCTAGTGCAAAACATATCAGCACTAGATGCTCGAAGGAAATTGGAAAATTTTGATTATAAGTATTTTTTTTTCGACGAGCAAGTCGAGCATATTTCAGTATTATTATTTTTTACCATGCAAATAGGGGAAAAATACTGAAAGAATTTCTTCCTTCTGCCATTAATATTGTGTATATTGATTCTATATTCAATCTTTTTGTATAAGTAAGATGGCATATTTTATTTACACTTGATATTTTATTTTATCCACAGCGTAGACTCGAGTGTAGGGCAGTTTGGTCCCTGGTTTGGACAATGTTGAGCCTTGTATAGTCTGTTATTTTTGGTTTATGGATAATGCCTATCTACCGTTTTATTGGTGTAAGTTAACAGTTACTTACACTAATAAAATGGTAGATAGGCATTAACCATAAACCAAAAATAGCAGACTATACCAGGCTCAAGACTGTCTAAATCAGGGACTAGGCTGCCCTACACTCGAGTCTTCGCTGAGGTTAAAATAGAATATCAAGTGTAAATAAAATCTGTAGGCGGCAAGGCCACTGGGCAATAGCCTAATAAAGATTGTTTTCTCTCTCTCTAAAATCTGCCATCTTACTTATACAAAAATATTGAACACAGAATCAATATAGGATAGGATTCGAATAAAATAAATAAACAGGAGTTTCCTTCAGCTCTTTTTTACATTCATTTATCTTGTGTTATTTATTTATTTTATTTCTGTTGAGAAAATCATAAATAGCATATCATATGATATAAGCAGTGAGCACTGGCCAACTTTTTTTTGTACATCAATATTCTATTCCAATGACAATTCGTAAACATAACGATTGCCTTCGTTAATATTTATGTTGTTTCTTCTGTGCAACAGTTAGAGCGCTCTAAAACTTTTATCTCAGCAATCGGGCGCGCCAATAACATGTTATTATCATCAGGACGTCGTCGGTCGTGACTCCGTGACGGGTCCATTTTTAATAACTTCATAATGAAAGTCCGACCGCGGCGTGTCTAGGAAATTGCCGGTACAGTTAAGTGCCCTTTCCCGTTCGGCACTGCCGCCACGAGCCCGACACAATTCTCGCTCTGGTGCCCAGCGAAACTTAAAAATCCAGATCAAGCCAGATTGGCAACAAGAAAAAATAGACAATTAACGCTGTAGAGCAGGGTTGGTGAATTTTTTAACGCAAAAAATACAATCTATTTTTATAAAACTGCTGAGCTGCCAACTTATTGGTAATATTAAAGAACACAATTAATACAAATAAAATAAAAAAGTAAAGTTTGTAAAATTTTATTAAATAAAAATCAAAGCATCAGCAAATTTTCGCGTGCCATGGATATGCCACCCCTGTTGTAGAGTATCAAATGGACTCACAAACGGTGAGCAGATAATGCTAGTTAAAGGAAAAAAGACACAAAAGATTAGTATCCGCCGGCTTGAATCATCCAAAAATTCTGTCGATTTAGGACATTTATACGATTCCACTAGTTGAGTATTTGAGAAAATGTGAAAACATGAAATAGATAGATAAAACTGGAGAAAAGCATGTATTTTTACACATTCACATTTTCTCACCGCTACAGCGCGAAAATTGCAAAAGTTAGAAAAAAACGTCGAGTCTCAATCCGTAGTACTAGACTATACACTACATTTTGACATGTAAACCATCTCTCTAGCGTTTGAAATAGATACGCTACAGAGATAAAACTGGAGAAAAACATGTAGGTTCACATATTAACATTTTCTCACCGCTACAGCGCGAAAACTGCAAGAGCTAGAGAAAAATTTCTAACATAAATCTGTAGTGCTACGAATACACTACATTTTCACATGAACACCATCTCTCAAGCATTTGAAATAGAGACTCTACAGAGATAAAACTGGAGACAAACATGAAGTTTCATCATATTAACATTTTCGTGAATAAAACGATTTTAATAATCTCCAGCAACACATTATAATCTGCCTAAAGGTCGTTTTAGACAAGACAATTTCTTGACTCAAAAGTTAGTCAAGATACGAGACAATCTAAATTATCTTGTATCATACAGCAAATTATTTGAAATATTGAATTGAATGATAGATCGAATGGAAAAATATAACGCGTTCTATTTGTCACTGACAAATGGTATATATATATATATATATATATATATATATATATATATATATATATATATATATATATATATATATATAGAGGGAGATTGTTGGGAATATATATATATGGATTGGTTACTGCGCACTAAACCTTGTTAATCGATTCATTTAGAAATTCTAGCAAGTTTCCTTCAATTTCCCACAAATTTGATTTTAGGATTTGTTCCCTTATTCAAACTACCGATTCAATTGAAGATTTTAGATATAAGATAGTGTATTAGTTGTTAAATTCAACAAAAATTGCTCATTACTTATATTACTATATATTCCTATTTTTGTCCATTGTTGCTATTTTAGCGTGTAGTGTTCAACCAACTGAACACTACACGCGAAAATAGTGAACAAAAATAGGATTAATTTAAGTGACGAGTTTTTTTATAATATCAAGTATCCAGAACAAACAAAAAATCGAATAGAATGCATTCGTGTGTAATTATTTGTACTTAAATCTTCATGCGACTCTACCTCCCAGTTGTAGCATCAGTGTAAAAAATTAAGTCGTCCTACCTTCTCCTTTATCCTCGCGAGATCCCATTCTCGCATCCTCCAGCACCTGCGCCAACAAACAAAACGACGCGCATAAATAACCGGGGACGTTACGAACGGTTTTTTGTATTGTGCCGAATCACGTAACCTTTAACATAGGTGTATACCTGCTCCAAATTTCGGGGTGCCGAGCCCGCTCGGCCATAAACACAGCAACCACTGACGACTGGCTGTTTGTGCACCATCGCAGAAATAAAAACAAATAAAACGAAATTAGCATGCACCCAGAACCGGACGTGATTAATCGACCAAAACGGTGAACAATTAGGCTAAGAGTAATACACCTGCTGCAAAATAAAAGAAGCAGTTTGGTCACTAATAGATTTCAGAAGGATATTTACCATTTTATTCTTTATCGTGATAACATAAGTAATAAGAAAGATGGGTTTATTGTATAGAAGTGTATGTTTTTATTTCGCTGCCCAGTGGGGAGCCTGAGTTCGAATCCCAGCGGGAAGCGAATTTTCGCGAATCACCTTTCACAGTTTTTCAGAGGTTTTTTTTGTGAAGTTAAGGTAAATACCGGGTGATTAAACTCTTCTAAGCTTCTCCCTTTACCGGCGGAAAAATTGTTGTCTATATCGCACGTTGAGACGACAGTTGTCGTCTATATCTCACTTTGAGACGACAGTTGTCGTCTATATCGCACATTGAGACGACAGTTGTCGTCTATATTGCACATTGAGACGACAGTTGTCGTCTATATTGCACATTGAGACGACAGTTGTCGTCTATATGGCACGTTGAGACGACAGTTGTCTATATCGCACGCTGAGGCGACAGTTGTCGTCTATATCGCACATTGAGACGACAGTTATCGTCTATATCTCACGTTGAGACGACAGGTGTCGTCTATATCGCACATTGAGACGACAGTTGTCGTCTATATTGCACATTGAGACGATAGTTGTCGTCTATATTGCACATTGAGACGACAGTTGTCGTCTATATCGCACGTTGAGACGACAGTTGTCTATATCGCACGTTGAGGGGACAGTTGTCGTCTATATCGCACATTGAGACGACAGTTGTCGTCTATATCGCACATTGAGACGACAGTTGTCAATATCGCACGTTGAGACGACAGTTGTCGTCTATATCGCACATTGAGACGACAGTTATCGTCTACATCTCACGTTGAGACGACAGTTGTCGTCTATATCTCACGTTGAGATTACAGTTGTCGTCTATATCGCACATTGAGACGACAGTTGTCTATATCGCACATTGAGACGACAGTTATCGTCTATATCTCACGTTGAGACGACAGTTGTCGTCTATATCTCACGTTGAGACGACAGTTGTCGTCTATATCGCGCCTTGAGACGATAGTTGTCGTCTATATCGTACGTTGAGAGAACAACCGTCCTAGCTTCCACAACAGTTTTTTGATAAATGCATTTTAAAGATTGCAATAGTTCCAGTAGTTTTACCATGATGATTCGAAAAAAAAAATTCAGGCAAATCCTTCGTAGTTTTAGCTATAAAATCCAAATTCGCAAGAAATATTGACGGTTTCCATTTTCATATACAAGTGTGGTGCCTCCAGATGGCGTTTAACTTTCCTCCTAGGTGGTTAGTTGTATCAATTTTACAATAATTCTTTTCTTCAGTGCTGACATTTTATTCGCGTATTTTTCGAGGTATTTAAATATTTCACGTTAAAAAACTCCTCCAGTATAATGTAAATATAATTTTGACTTTAAATTTAATTTCAATCATTATATGGGATCACGAACAGAAAATTATATAGAGAAATCGTTCTATATTTGTCTTAATTAATAGACTTATTCGAATACACTCCCCACCTATATACAACCCATTTATATTCATTTAAATCCCGATCGACCGAAAGAGTCTCCCAAAAAGATAAGACGTGCTATCATTTGGGCGCAATAACAATAACCGTTCTAAACGTCACTGATAAAGTAATGGTCCAGTTTCCTCTAATGCACGTGTTGCCTTTTCGGGCACGCAGCCTGGTGAATGGTTATGCTTGTGAGCGCGATGGCGGCACGGCCGAGGCCATTGTCACCGCTTTCTGGGGCAGTTGTTGTTGCTGTACGTGCGTCGCCGAATTATTGCTATGCCCGTAATTACTCAATTTCCGAACGCGGGCGCTTTCGCAGAATACCCAACGACCATTCACGGAAGGCAAAAGAACACTGCACAAAAAAAGTGTTCAATAAATTTCAAAGTTGTTTTTGAGACTGACCATGACGAAAAATATATTGCATTTACCCCCCGTATTCACCGACGTTCCATAAATCTATCAATAGCTATTGAACCCAAGTATTCGTTGTTATAGCAACAGTAAATACATTATCTAGGGAATGTAGTTACTTTAGATTCTCTCTATTGCAAACACTGAATAATTAAACAAACGGTGCCATCAAAGCTCCAATTGCAAGCGCTATTTAAGTTGTTTGACATTTGTTTTAGGATATTCTGTGACAATGACGTTGTCAATGTATCTATTTGATAGCTTATGGGATCTGAAAGTTTATGGGATGGTGGTGAAACGACTTGAACTAGCGTAGAGTTCAAGTCGTTTGAAATTTTGAACAGATTGTGTCATAATGACGTTGCCAATTTATCCATTCAATAGCTTATGTGATCTATAAAGTTTATGGGATGTTGGTGAATATGGGCATTAGTCGCCTAAGTAGCAACACCACTGATCTAAAATTTTATTTGAGGTTGATAGCAGGGAGAAAAACTGATTATAAATTGTTTATTAGAGTAATTAAATTGCTCCTGGTTCAAATAAGAATAAAATATAAGAAATCAAATAAAAAGTTAATAACTTAATGTCAGAGTAAAATAATTCCATTAAGGTCGTTTTAGACAAGACAATTTCTTGACTCAAAAGTTAGTCAAGATGCGAGACTATCTAAATTGTCTCGTATTATACAGACAATTATTTGAAATATTGAATTGGATGGTAGATCGAATGAAAAAATATAACTCGTTCTATTTGTCAATGACAAATTGTATGGGAGGATATATGAATTCATTTCTTGAACAACTTTTGAGCTAAGAAATTGTTTTGTCTAAAACGACCTTTATACATTAATGACATAATGTTTAATGGAATTATTGCTAATGATAGTGATATGTCAACAGATTTTTTTAAATCTACGTTGCTTTTACTGCAATTTTTTCGTGATTTCTGGACATTCATCTGGTTTTGATTTGGAGGATGAGATCAAGCGCAGCCGGAAGGAGAAAGCAGGAAACGAGACGTCGGTATCCCTGAGTTAGTTCGGTTTTGAACGAGTATTGCTCGTTATCCCATAAAATTAGATATTTGTACACGAAAGCAGTGTCGAATTACCTAAAAATTCTAGGATTTCTAAAAAATCTTCTTTAGGAGACCCAAGGGCTTTTCCACCGGCAAAAAGGTGAGCTCAAATGAGTTTAATCACGTGGTATTTAACTTCACAGAAAACCCCTGAACAACTGCGAATCGCAAAATGTTGCCCATAAGGGGGTTCTAACTTTAGCTTCCCAATGCTCAGCATGAGACGGACTGCACCTCTACTCACTAGGCCAGTGGTGGCATGCCATAAAATAATTTAGGCACGGCAATTAATTAAGGAATTTTGATACCTAATTACATTACATTCAAAACCGTTATGCATGCAGGCATGCATACGGGAGGTACTCTTTTTCATCATTTCACCGAAGTTATCCTGTTCCTGCCTTGCGAAATCGAAAGTAGTCGAAGATACCAAAGCAGTGTCGAATTACCCAAAAATTCGCAAGAATGTATGCCCTCGGAGTAAATAAGCAACATATTGATTATAGAAAAAAAAAGTATCACTGCCTGTGGACGGTTGTTGGTTCTCAAATTTAATAATCTATGGATGAAATGGAACATTAGCATCCCCCTGAGTCAGTTCGTTTTAAACAAGTATCCCTCATTATTTAAGTAAATTCATTTTAATTATCAACTTGATGTAATGTAATGTTTATTTCAGCTCAATATATACAGCTATTGTCATCAAAATAACATATTGAAATAATAATAATATAATAATTGGTCATACAAATATCGTGAATTCCAGAAACAGAACATTTGAAATATCCTGTGGACTTGAATGAACTGCAGGACTAATAAACTAATATTTGTTTGGTAAAATAGATTTTGGTGAGTGTAATATAATAAATTAGGACGCTCAATTAAGTTTCATGATTAAGTCACTCTGGTCGACAGATGGGGCATGCGCGTTCCCCCCACTAGTATTACTCACACACACATTCCGCAAGGTCTACGTTACGATACTCAAGGTAACTGCATCGCGCGGCCCCCCCGTGAGCGTCAGCTGATCGCAGGGGGGCGGCGGGTTGCCTCATTGAGAAGACCCGAATCTGCACGGGCCCCTGCCGCAGTGATTGCGATATTCGCGATACCCCGTGCGGGCGCGCAGGCCGACCGACCGTCCGTGCACGGGGGGGCGCTCCCTCCGGAGCCGCGGGGGCCGCGCTGGGTGGTCCACGGTGTGGCCGCCGTCGTGTGTGGCACACGCGGCCCCCGCCCGCGCCCGGGATACTCCTACCCCGGGTCTTTTTATCGCCGGCCTCGGCTCGCCATGTGCGCACACACACACACAAACACAAAACACACGAAGATTCTAATCCTTGAAGAGGATGCGCACGCGGGAGCGCTCTAATTTGCTGAAATAATAACAATAATGATCAACTATTTGAAAACAAAAAAAATCAGCTGCTACTTGTGTGGCTTTTATTTTAAATCACAGGAAATTAGATTAGATTGGAGTCCCATGTAGGTTTGCTCTAGATATTGCAAACAGGACTTTCACAGCGAACAAGGAGGTATTCGAAGAATGCCAACTGATCACTTCTACATTCCTACTCATTTAATTGAATGTAGTATCGGGGAAACAACAAAAAAATACACTTGTGTAAGACTACAAGGAAACGGAAACACATATGATATTTGATATTTTTTTTAAATAATAAAGTACATTCCTGCAAGTAAATTGTAAAAAAGTTGTAAAAAGTAAATGTTTCGGGATAACAATCCCAATAAACAATATAATATAATAATTTTTTACTTTCCGAATACACCAGTGCTGTATTCGGATAGTAAAAAAAATATATACGTATAAGGAAGGTATACGTATATATTTTTGTTTACTTTCCGAATACAGCATTGGTGTATTTTTTACTTTCCGAATACGCCAGTGCTGTATTCGGAAAGTAAAAAATATATACGTATAAGGAAGGTATACGTATATATTTTTTTTAAATTTCTGAATACATCATTGGTGTATTTTTTACTTTCCGCATACGCCAGTGCTGTATTCAGAAAGTAAAAAATATATATGTATAAGGAAGGTATACGTATATTTGTTTCTACTTTCTGAATACACCAGTGCTGTATTCGGAAAGTAAAAAATATATACGTATAAGGAAGGTATACGTATATTTTTTTCTACTTTCTGAATACACCAGTGCTGTATTCGGAAAATAAAAAATATATACGTATAAGGAAGGTATACGTATATATTTTTGTTTACTTTCCGAATACAGCATTGGTGTATTTTTTACTTTCCGAATACGCCAGTGCTGTATTCGGAAAGTAAAAAATATATACGTATAAGGAAGGTATACGTGTATTTTTTTTTTAATTTCTGAATACAGTACTGGTGTATTCGGAAAGTAAAAAAAATATTTTATTGTAATAATTATTATATTATTATCATTCAGACACCTTTTTGATCCACAATAATTCGCTTATAGTTCAGTTGTTAAAATATAAATATAATAAAAAAATACTAAATATGATAAATTGTATTGAAACTGTTGACGTTTACACCCAAACATGTATTTTGGCTATACGTAAACAAAGATTATTATTATATTATTATTATTATGATACATTTTACTTACTAAATCGCGGACACATTTTTGGCAAATCACTCCTCTCAGTTTTCAGAGGTTTATTGTAAAGTTACGATAAATACCTGGATAGATATCCCTCTCATTTTTCAGAGGTTTACTGTAAAATTAAGATAAATACCTGGATAGATACCCCTCTCAGTCTTCAGAGGTTTACTGTAAAGTTAAGATAAATACCTGGATAGATAAAAAGGATAAAATGTTATGAGGAATTTTTAATAAACATATATAGGGCTATTAGTCGATAGCTTTTTTCACCGATATAGAGTCGATGACTTTTTGACCGGTAGAGTTGAATAGAGGCATACAATACCGGTCTAAAAGTCATCGACTAATAGCCCTATATATTTTTATTAAAAATTCCTCATAACATTTTATCCTTTTTATCTATCCAGGTATTTATCTTAACTTTACAGTAAACCTCTGAAGGCAGAGGGGTATTTATCCAGGTCTTTATCATAACTTTACAGTAAACCTCTGAAAACTGAGAGGGGCATCTATCCAGGTATTTATCTTAACTTTACAGTAAACCTCTGAAAACTGAGAGGGGCATCTATCCAGGTATTTATCTTAACTTTGCAGTAAACCTCTGAAAACTGAGAGGAGTATCTATCCAGGTATTTATCTTAACTTGACAGTAAACCTCTGAAAACTGAGAGGGGTGATTTGCCAAAAATTCGTCCGCGATTTGGTAAGAAAAATTTATCATAATAATAATAATATAATAATAATCTTTATTTACGTATTATCCTTTTTGTTATACATACCTGTATAATGTTGACACTCAAATTAAAAGATAATAAAAATTTTAATGTTCTAATAATTTATTTTTCAAAATAATTCAACCTCGTATTTACAAAAAATAACAAAATCGAGTAAAAATATGGTATAAATAAAAATAATATACAATCTAAATAAAAATACACGCGTCATAACAAATAAATGTATATTTTCTGTACAAGAATAGTTTTCTATTTAAAAGAGAAAACCCGCAATGGAAACTCGGATCAGTCTTTTGATCAGTGGTTTATTTATTTATCTTTTTGTTCGTTAGGAACTTTCATTTTTGTCTCTCGCCACACATTGGCAAGCATACTGAATCGAACTTGTTTGCTATTATTTATATTTACAATCATTAGCATGTGCAGAAAAGGATCAGAGGTTGTACGTCTTCAACCTCTGATGCTTTTCTGCCCATGCTTATGGGTCTGCCATTTTAACCCATATGTGACTATTTCATTTAAGACCTATTTTATCGTCTTGCTAATGTGTTGAATCCTGAAAAATATAATTCAGGACCTAATCCTGAATTATATTTTTCAGGAAAGCGGAGAGTTAGCAATAGTAGCCAAACACCGTTCGATCCAACATCCCATAAAATGTGTGCGCTGCTCAAGAAGTGCCAGGCCTGTATATGAGAGCAATAATTTATGAAGCAATATACAGCAGCAGCAAGCGCCTCTTTGGTTCCGGTTTTTATCCCACATTTCGTATTTACAAACACTACAACACTCACGCGAACGACTATGTACAAACACTTTACAGGAACTAGAGAATACTGTCGCGGAAGAGGTAGATACGAATCCTTTCGACGCACCACCAACGTCACGTAATCAAAACTGCGAATAGCACTAGTAAAATACTGCTGTGGGTTGTGGCACTGGAGGCTGCCTGCAAACCGGGCTGGCGGATTATGTTTGTTTCGGTGTCGCCGATCGGGGGCGGCGGTTCCGCCACGTCGGGGGCTTTCTTATGGTGGCACAGTTTTGCCATGTTGTTTTGGATGCGCGGGCAGTCGTAGTCCTCGCGCCCGTCGCACTTGCACGTCTTCAGTTTGGCCGCCTTCTCCTGCCGCCGCAGGATGGATATGGAGTTGCGGCAGCGGTGCGTGCACTTCTTGCCGTGGAACATGGACCGACAGTATCGGTTGTAATAGTCCAAAGCGGTTGTGCATAGCGCGTCCGCGGCACAAATCCATTGGGCTACCGTGCAGGAGACGACCGTTTCGTTGAGGTTTGCTATCATCACGGAGGGACGACAGATTTCCACCTTCATCTTTGATTCCTCACAGAAGTCGTCGCTGCACGTACACTGTTGAGAAAATAAACATTATTTTACACTCAATAGTCTCAGTACTTTGGAAAATCACCGCTACAACTCAAAATAATTATTTTAGAGAAAATCCAATTCAAATATTTAGGTGTAGGTTTTGATAATTCAACACTGACTGAGTTCTAGGGACCGAATACGCGAGTTACTTTTATGAAAGTCTTACACATACAATTTTATATTAACATTTTCATTTCAATTATGACATAATCGAAAAATATTTTTAATTATGCCAGTCTTGTTCCGCTGAAACAGATCTAGTCTAGATGCAACATTTTAATATTGTCTTATTATTTTTGTTTGGTGCACGTAATTAATATAATCTTGTATCCAACATTTATTCTTGAATTTATCCGCAATTTCAACATTTCGTATATACAATGAATTCAATCTATATACGGTAACTCCTGCTTATTATACGAAAATGCCTTTCGTTTATCACTCTGGGCTGATACGGGCTTATGATTTCTTGTTTTATTTGCCGCTTCCGATGCACATAATTCTACCTCGGCCCTTACAACCGGCAGCGCAGGACCGCAAGACCTGAGCGATATTGCACGCCACAGGGGCGACTAGCAATGATAAACTATGCTAAACGAAGGCGCCTGAACATGCGTATTGATATCTTGCCAAAAATACTATTTTGCATTGCAATTACATTGATTTTCTATTGGTAAAAGCCACGACAATATACAAGAGACAGAGTTTAAAGCACATCGACATGTGACGATTTAAACGGAGCTTAGCGTTAAAGCTAGCTTAACCGAATATTGAAAAACTGGCCCCTATTTTTTTGCTAGAATAGATATGTACCTGCATTAGATCTTTTCCTTCCTCTGTGGATGTAAGTGCTATGAGTGAGTGCTGGCATATTTCCGGGCAGTGTCCTGCGGGGCCTTGGTGCACGGATGAGCATCCCATTATGTAGTTCTGTAGGGCCATGCCGCAGCCCACCCTGTAAGCGCATTTGAGGCGGGCTTCCTCGCACGGTATCGGGGGTCGTGATTCCGCTGCAGCACCCACAATCGCAGTTACTGACATCATTACCCACCACATTCCTGCAAATTACAGATAAAATATTTATTAGAATCGACAATACATAAATAGTTGTTAAGGGCATTTCGTTTTCCAAGGAGTTACCCTTAAAACCGAAAACCTCGCGATGAGGGCCGAGCGAAGAAACCACCATTGATCATTAAAAGAAAGAGGAAGGTATTGTTATCGCGAACTAAATCGAATTGCTTATTTTGACTTTTGAGGCTCTCTCTTTGCGAGCACGCGTTTTTATTTCCGCATAGGGCAGTTCCCTCTGAACTGACGGGTGTGACAAGCCCGCGTACCCTAGTCAAGGTCGTCAAGGAGCGCCATTTAGTTCCGACATTACTGTAGTAGTGACCAAATTCTAGTACTCTTCAAACAATAACAACGATCGTTACCACCAGTCCATTAGATTATTCACTTGTCCATTTATGTCCTCGCAATTCTATTACATACTTGCATACATTTGTAGTCGTTTCTCAGTCAGTATTATAAACAAGTCAAGTAAACAAGACAATTTCTTGGCTAATATATTAATTATTTTTTGATTCAAGAAATTGTCTTGTCTAAAATGATCTTTATACATATTGGCTACAACTCGTGTATATTTTTGGTGCCCTTACATGGCTTTACTGCTAAAAGAATATAATTTTTTAAATAATTTACTTTAAAATTATTCCAATATTATAGTTTTTAGAAACGTAAATCTCAACACACCTTATGAGGTTCTTCCAAACTATAAAAATTGATGTTTATATTTCTATCCATAAGTTGGCATTTTATGGATAATTTACGAAATATTTACAACAGTCCAGTGCAGGCAGTAAAATCCCAAGTGCATGAGTCAATTAGGCCTCTCAGTAATAAAGCGATCTTGAGGCAATCTCTCTCTATTTCTTTTTCTTTCCGCGAGAAACATCTGCCGGGGCCGGTTGGCGGCCCATCCGACTTTTTGTGTTTTCGTGCTGGCCCCCAGGTAGACGGCAAAGTCGTTCAATCACCGCCTGACAGTTTCTTAGAAAACGGACGCGCGCAATTGCATCCCTTATTATTATTATTATCTGGCAGCTTTCCAGAATAAACCTTTCTGTCTAAATGTAGCAGAGAAGTGAAGAGTTTGCAGGGCATACTTAATTTTATTGATATGTGATATGTGAACTTTTTTTTCGTCACTCGAATGTTTACATAGTTTTTAGAATCGTAAATCTCAACAGACCTTATGTCGTTCTTGCAAAACTAAAAAAATTGATGTTTGTTTTTTTAAGGAAACTTATTAATTTAGAAGATATAGAAGGAAACACACATATATGCAAGACCTTATGTCGTTCTTCCAAACTAAAAAAATTGAAGTTTATTTTTTTAAGGAAATTTATTTCTTGATTCTCTTGAAATTTATTTATATAGAAGGAAACACAGATATATATATATATATATATATATATATATATATATATATATATATATATATATATGTATATATATATATATATATATATATATATATATATGTATATATATATATATATATATATATTTTTCTCTAATTATCTTTGTATAATTAGAGGAACATAGAGAAATTACAACTTTTAATTTTTCTCTAATTATACAAAGATGTATGAATTCGTCAAGTAAACAAGACAATTTTTTAATCAATATATTAATTAATTTCTTGATTCAAGAAATTGTCTTGTTTAGAATGACATGAATACACATTGGCTACCACTCGTGTATATTTTTGGTGCCATTACATGATTTTGCTGCTAAAAGTAATTTATTTTTTTAAATAATTTAGTTTGTATAATTAGAGAAACATAGAGAAATAACTTTTTATTTTTCTCTAATTATACAAAGATGTATGAATTCGTCAAGTAAACAAGACAATTTCTTAATCAATATATTAATTAATTTCTTGATTCAAAAAATTGTCTTGGCTAAAATGACCGTTATACACATTGGCTACCACTCGTGTATATTTTTGGTGCCATTACATGATTGTGCTGCTAAAAGTAATTAATTTTTTAAATAATTTAGTTTAAAATTATTCCGATATTATAGTTTTTAAAATCATAAATCTCAACTTATTCCGATGTTATAGTTTTTAGAATCGTAAATCTCAACTCACCTCAAGTTCGTTTTAGACAAGACAATTTCTTGACTCAAAAGTTAGTCAAGATGCGAGACAATCTAAATTGTTTCGTGTCATACATCAAACTATTTGAAATATTAAATTGGATGGTAGATCGAATGGAAAAATATAACGCGTTCTATTTGTCCAGGACAAATTGTATATGAGGAGGATATATAAATTAATTTCTTGAACAACTTTTGAGCTAAGAAATTGTCTTGTCTAAAACGACCTTATGTCGTTCTTCCAAACTAAAAAATTTGATGTTTATTATTTAAGCTCGTTTTGGACAAGACAATTTCTTGAACGAAAGGTTAAAATAAATAAAATCTGATCTCTTTTAGTTAATCAATGGATTTCCTTGCATATATCTGTTTCCTTCTATATCTCTTTTTATACTTTATAAATCAATAAATTTCCTTAAAAAAATAAACATCATTATTTTTAGTTTGGAAGAACGACATAAGGTCTTGCATATATCTGTGTTTCCTTCTATATCTCTGTTTATCGCTTTACAAATAAATAAATTTCCTTAAAAATATAAACATCATTTTTTTTAGGTTGGAATAACAACATAAGGTGTGTTGAGATTTACGATTCTAAAAACTATGTAAACATTCGAGTGACGAAAAAAAAAAATAAAATATTAGTCCATATAAATTGTCTAGTATCAAAAAAAAACCTTCTATATTTATAGTTAGCTGTGAGGCTTTTCCGCCGGTCACAGAAAACCTCTGAAAACTGTGAAGTGAATCGCGAAAATTGTCTCCCCGCTGGGGTCGAACTCGAGCTCAGTATGAGACGGACGACGCCTCTAACCACTCGACGCTGGGTTGTCTATTATCATATAGCAAATTGTTTGAAATATTGAATTAAGGTCGTTTTAGACAAGACAATTTGTTACCTCAAAAGTTGTTCAAGAAATGAATTCATATATCCTTCTCCCATATAATTTGTCCTTGACAAATAGAACGCGTTATATTTTTCTATTCGATCTACCATCCAATTCAATATTTCCAAACTAAAAAATTTGATGTTTATTTTTCTATCCATAAGTTGTCATTTTATGAACACCTCTCCAATAATTTACGAAATAATTATAAAATATATACATATAAAAAATATAAAAACTATAGCCATGAACTATCGATAGTTAACTATAACTTTTTCCATAGTTTTAATAAATTAACAGTTTTTTTTACAAGATTTCATCTTGAGATATATGCATCTATCAGTGGTAAACTAAAGGGACTCTTAACATATTTGCTATGTTTATTCCCTGATAGGGGTTGTCTTACTTTTAAAATATAAATCGTACAACTCCCACTCAATCAAATAATGTATTCTAACTTAAAATAAGAAATATATATTAATGAACTTTTAATGAACTTGAATGGGGTTAAATCACAGGATCTAGGCCATTCAATTGGCCCTCTCTTCCAAACCAAGTTTCATGGAAATGCTTATCTAAAAACTGGGGTACCTGCAAAGCGTAGTGAGGTAGAGCTCCAATTTGTTGAAAAAATACATCAGGACATTTTTCTAAAATGCTCAGCAAAAATGTTACTCATATAGGATTCAAATATAATTCGCCAATATTAATGGTGAATTATATTCGGATCTTATACGTGTCAAACTTTTGCCGAGGATTTAAGAAATATTTTGTCCTGATGTAATTTTTCAACAGAATGGAACTCCACCTCACTACGCTTTGCAAATATAATTCACCAATATTAATGGTGAATTATATTTGGATCTTATACGAGTAAAACTTTTGCCTAGGATTTTAGAAAAATGTTCTCCTGATGTAGTTTTTCAACAAAATGGAGCTTCACCTCACTACGCTTTGCAAATATAATTCACCAATATTAATGGTGAATCATATTTGGATCTTATACGAGTAAAACTTTTGCCGAGTATTTTAGAAAAATGTTCTCCTGATGTAGTTTTCAACAGAATGGAGCTCCACCTCACTACGCTTTGCAAATATAATTCACCAATATTAATGGTGAATCATATTTGGATCTTATACGCATAAAACTTTTACCGAGGATTTTAGAAAAATGTTCTCCTGATGTAGTTTTCAACAAAATGGAGCTTCACCTCACTACGCTTTGCAAATATAATTCACCAATATTAATGGTAAATCATATTTGGATCTTATACCAGTAAAACTTTTGCCAAGGATTTAAGAAAAATGTTCTCCTGATGTAATTTTTCAACAGAATGGAGCTTCACCTCACTACGCTTTGCAAATATAATTCACCAATATTAATGGTGAATCATATTTGGATCTTATACGAGTAAAACTTTTGCCGAGTATTTTAGAAAAATGTTCTCCTGATGTAATTTTTCAACAGAATGGAGCTCCACCTCACTACGCTTTGCAAATATAATTCACCAATATTAATGGTGAATCATATTTGGATCTTATACGAATAAAACTTTTGCCAAAGGCCTTTAGAAAAATGTTCTCCTGATGTAATTTTTCAATAGAATTGAGCTCCACCTCACTACGCTTTGCAAATATAATTCACCAATATTAAGGGCGAATCATATTTGGATCTTATACGAATAAAACTTTTACCGAGGATTTTAGAAAAATTTTCTCCTGATGTAATTTTTCAACAAAATGGAGCTCCACCCACTACGTGAATGAAATATAGACCAATTCCTCCACTCCAAATACCTGCCCAAACGTTTATTCCCGGTGATCGAAAAACCTTCTCCATATGTACATGGGTTTTTTTTATCACAGTAATATACACAGTTATGGCGATTAACTCGTCCGATAATGTGAAATTTTGTCTTATCCGTCCATATAATTCAGGATTTATTTATTTTTTTGTGCTTCTGCCAGAAAAGACGTTAGAAAATTCTAATCTTCTATCTGGCTCGTCATCCTTCCACTATTTTCCTCACTCGCTTCACAAATCCTCCTTTGAATTTAGTTAATTTTTGCCATTTTCTCTCGTTTGTCGGTTATATCATTCATTTTGTATTATACTCCCCTCTAAACTTTTATCTATCTAGGGCTATCTGGATAGTTCTGGATAGTGCTGGATAGTTCTGGATAGTTCTGGATAGTTCTGTATAGTTCTGTATAGTTATGTATAGTTCTGTATAGTTCTGTATAGTTCTGTATAGTTCTGTATAGTTCTGTATAGTTCTGTATAGTTCTGTATAGTTCTGTATAGTTCTGTATAGTTCTGTATAGTTCTGTATAGTTCTGTATAGTTCTGTATAGTTCTGTATAGTTCTGTATAGTTCTGTATAGTTCTGTATAGTTCTGGATAGTTCTTGATAGTTGGCTGGAAGGTAGCATAGCTACAGACACGTGGGCTTCAAAATGGGCCCATTGTGAAACCTCCTTTTAAGGCTACTCTCTCATCCCACCAGTCAATTCTGCGTACGAGCTGCAAAACTCTGGCGGGTGAGAGTTGCCAATGCTGGTCATACTATGCCAGCACTCCCCTAGTATTAGATGCCTAGTGTTTACTAGAGCTGGGCAGAGGCATATTACATTCTCTGCTGTTTCTAGTTCTTCATTGCACCCTCTATATAACGGGCTGTCCACCAGACCCATCGTGTGTAGTTGTTTGTTTGGCCGGCAGTGGCCAGTTAGAATGTTGGTCAACAATTTCACATTAGTTCTAGATAAGTTAAGGCGAGCCGTGGCTGCGATTTTACAAGATTGCCTAGTTGCTACTTTTGATTGCTTGCAGTCCGGCGCTTCTCGCCATCTTACCTTGTCAAGATCATGTGTCCTATGCTCTATTATTTTCATTTATTTATTTTTAGTACCTGCAGAAAGTATTTCATCCTCTTGGGTTGTTAGAGGATGTAAGGATCCCTTCGTGGCAAGCGCATCTATTTCGATTCTCTTGATGCCACTATGTCCTTTGATCCAGCAGAATTCTACCCTGTGAAGAGCATGTGTCCTATGCTCTATTATTTTCGTTTATTTATTTGTAATATCTGCAGAAAGTATTTCATCCTCTTGGGTTGTTAGAGGATGTAAGGATCCCTTCCTGGCAAGCTCATCTATTTCGATCCTCTTGATGCCACTATGTCCTTTGATCCAGCAGAGTTCTACCCTGTGAAGAGCATGTGTCCTATGCTCTATTATTTTCATTTATTTATTTTTAATATCTGCAAAAAGTATTTCATCCTCTTGGGTTGTTAGAGGATGTAAGGATCTCTTCCTGGCTAGCTCATCTATTTCGTTCCTATTGATGCCACTATGTCCTTTGATCCAGCAGAGTTCTACCTTATGAAGAGCATGTGTCCTATGCTCTATTATTTTCGTTTATTTATTTTTAATATCTCCAGAAAGTATTTCATCCTTTTGGGTTGTTAGAGGATGTAAGAATCCCTTCCTGGCAAGCTCATCTATTTCGATCCTCTTGATGCCACTATGTCCTTTGATCCAGCAGAGTTCTACCTTGTGATGAGCATGTGTCCTATGCTCTATTATTTTCATTTATTTATTTTTAATATCTGCAGAAAGTATTTCACCTTTTGGGTTGTTAGATGATGTAAGGATCCCTTCCTGGCAAGCTCATCTATTTCGATCCTCTTGATGCTACTATGTCCTTTGATCCAGCAGAGTTCTACCCTGTGAAGAGCATGTGTCCTATGCTCTATTATTTTCATTTATTTATTTTTAATATCTGCAGAAAGTATTTCATCCTCTTGGGTTGTTAGAGGATGTAAGGATCCCTTCCTGGCAAGCTCATCTGTTATTTCGTTCCCCTTGATGTCACTATGTTCTTTGATCCAGCAGAGTTCTAGTTCTAGGTCTATCAGCCGGTCAAGGGAGAAGCTCAGAGGAGTTTAATCATCCGGTATTTACCTTAACTTCACAGAAAACATCTGAATAACTGTGAAAGCTGATTGGCGAAAATTCTCCCCGATGGGGATCGAACTCAGGCCCCCTAATGCTCAGTACTGGGTCTCTATCCATATTTTACTCTTTCGTTATGTTTCTTAATTTTGTTTGTTTGTTTCTTTAAGTTTTGGTGAGATCATCGTCAATATAGATTGGTTTTTCTGCAAGTTTATTATTTTTCTGCCACACTATCCATTTTTCGTCATCATCGTTGAGGACATGGCTTTATTATAATAATTAATTATCGTGGCCGATAACAATTTAAAACAATTTTTTATGATTGGATTAATAGATCCTAGAGGAATTTCCAATTGCCTTTAAATGCGCTGTGAAGTATCTGGGTTTTCTAGTATATTGTGCACATCAATAGAATTCTCCATAGTTAGACTGGTTTTCGGAGGATCATGCCTTTTTTAAAATTTATTTATTTATTTATTTATTAACGCTATTATTAGCATTTACAACATACATGTATATATACAAATCAAATTATGCATTGTAATGCCTTAATTGACTCTTAAAAGACATAAGGAATTTCTAACATAGTGGACATGACAGGGATTATGTCCACTGTGTTAGAAATTTCATTGACGTGTTGTGCAATGCGACCGAAGACGCTATGCTTGTCGTAATTGGTTTCTATCCGTAACTTCGCCAAATTTCTTCTTGAGTTGGTATGTGTCAATCTGAGCACTGCAATGCACCATCCATACAGCAAGGAGGTAGCTCTGATACCAACCAGGTGCCACCTATGTCGGTAACGTAGCCACAGGCACAACACATTTCTATCTTCATTTCAAGATTAAAATTAGGAGCGGTGGTGGTCTTTGATACATTTCTATCAATTTCTGTTGTACTAACGATATAACTAAAGTGTCTATTATGTTGCTTTTATATTTATAAAACCCTTTTACAATAGATAGCAAATTTAATTTTGCCATTATAAGGCACCTTCCATGATCAGTAATACTAGTTGTCCATTTGATCTATCATCCAATTCAATATTTCAAATCATTTGCTGTATGATACGAGACAATTTAGATTGTGTCGCATCTTGACTAACTTTTGAGTCAAGAAATTGTCTTGTCTAAAACGACCTTTAATCAAAATGCGAGACAATCTAAATTGTCTCGTATCATACAGCAAATTATTTGAAATATTTAATTGGATGATAGATCGAATGGAAAAAAATAACGCGTTCTATTTGTCAAGTACAAATTGTATGGGAGAAGGATATATGAATTCATTTCTAGAACAACTTTTGAGCTAAGAAATTGTCTTGTTTTTAGTAACTCTTTGTGACCCGATTTGTATCGTAAGATTTTTGGATTGTAAACTAAATTAATACATGATGATTTTTTATGTATACTCCATATTCTCCACAATTACCCCCTAAAGCAATGGGGCTGTAACTGCACATCCCTGATATAATTGCACCATGTTAATGAACATTCACGTTCTTATACACTTATCAAACAAATCTATTCTGCTGCAGTTCATTAAAATTGTATCCATTAACACTTTCAAGTATATTACACACGCTCTTTCTCTTATAGCTTTCAATGTTGATTTATTGCGACGCTCTGTTTTAATGGCGCTGGCTAGATGTCAATTATTATGCGTTTTTAATGTTAATAACCCGTATACAAACCAGAACTGTCGTTCGGCTAATTGTTCATTGTGCGCGCGAATCAATACGGCCGCATGTTTTCTTATCGGCACGAGGAAAGACGTTCTAATTGTGCCTTCAAGTGGTTATTAATGTCGTTTAGATATGGACTTGTGGAGAAGCTTTGTTGTGAGTGGTATGGCGGCAATGATTATAAAACTAAACTTTTCTTGAAGACTCAAATCGATAATCAGTATATGTATTCTTATCGTGAAGTTTTTTAGACAAGACAATTTCTTAGCTCAAAAGTTGTTCAAGAAATGAATTCATTTATCTTCCTCCCATACAATTTGTTTTTGACAAATAGAATGCGTTATATTTTTACATTCGATCTACCATCCAATTCAATATTTCAAATAATTTGCTGTATGATACGAGACAATTTAGATTGTCTCGCATCTTGACTAACTTTTGAGTCAAGAAATTGTCTTGTCTAAAACGACCTTTAAGGACAAGACAATTTCTATATTTATTTATTTATTTATAATAAGGACCACATTACAATGCCGTGGTACAGTTTGATACGAGAGCAACTGCGTTTATTGTCTCGGTTCTAAATACGGATGTTGGCCAAAACTTAGATTACTCGTGCCGCTTACAATAAATTAGCTGTTATGTCTTAGGTTTGGGCCAGCATCTGAATTTAGAAGCGATAACAATTTGAAACTTTTATATAATAGAGCCGTTCCTAATATACAATTATAATGCTTTAAGCCCGTATGACATCTAGTTTCCTATATCGTTTTATATATATATATATATATATATAATTGATATTAAACTGTATAATTATTTCTAAATGGAAAATTAACATTGTGTACGGTGTTGTTATTGTTAAGTTTATTATTATTCCGCCGCTATATCATTTTTTACATTTTTTTTTATAAAGATAGAAGTTTTTTTAAAACTATATAGTATTGTTGCTGCCCTTATTATATGGTACTCCATTATAAACATATGAAAATGAGACTTCTATGTTTTTATATCACTAATATATAATTAATGTCCTTCAAACTACCTTCCGACGGTATATTTATAAACATCTCGTGTTTATTTAAAAATTCCCATATTTTTTGTTAATTACACCGACGCGCTGTATTTAGCCCTGGCATCCGCTGCGCGAAGAGCTCGTAAATCCTTTCAAAATAAAACCCGCTCCCTTCTATTAATAATGAAACATTCCGTCGGGGCACACTTAGAGAAAAAAAAACAACAACCAAAAAGGCCGCTTTCTGGTATTTTCAGTACTCACCGCAAATTTCGTATTTCCAAGTAAAGTAAAAAAAAAACCAAGCCACTTTTCACATGACACACTCGAACACACGGGGAGCACTGACTTTTGGTCGTCGCGAGCGCGGCGGACGTTCGAAATGCGCGCGTGTTCTTTCGTATTCGTTGTGTCTCCGGCAGCGGTCTGCGCGGCTGTGGAGCTTCGGGATTAAGTTGTGCCCGATGGAGGCTGACAGGCCAGCCGGTTTTCTCCTCGTGCATCTTTACGACGTGTCGTAAGGGGGCCCCCCTCCAGCCCACTCCGCCGCCCCCTTGTGGTGTGCCTTTCGCTTCCTGAAAAACAAACTGAATGTTAGAGAGAGAGAGATGAGGAGGCTGAGGGGCTTAAAGCTCCTTTAGTTCACCCACTGATTTATTAGCTAGGGTCTTCAGGAGGTGCAACGGTTTGCATAGTGATGACCTGACCATCGATATTGAAGGGGGTTAGAGTATTTTATTGTTGGATAGAATTTATTATAAATTGTACCCCAATTTATAATAAATTCTATTCAATGATATTTGCTAGTGACTCAATTGAAAATTTTGGTATTATGATAAATTAAAAGTAAAGCTGAATTTCCACTGAGTCAGCGACTACCGGCAATCTTATGGAAATCAACGCATATAACATATATTTCTGTCTTCCGCTACTGTGGCTGCAATTTTCTATAAATCCAGACTTAATTAATCAATTAAAAACATTCAATAATAGAAAAGTAAAATTCCTTGTACTTAACAACATATGATAGTAAAACAGTAGGTTAGATGAAAACACACATACCTCAATACCAACAGCCTGAGATGAAACAACTTCCAAACGTCTTAAGGTGAAGATCTTTCTTCACCTGAAGAAGTTTATGATAAACAATACAACCACAGAGAAACATCTATAGAATATGATTAAAAAAATGTAAAAATATAAATATTGTTTTGTAAACCGATTTCTTAAAAAAATGTGGAAAACAATTTGGTGAAGAGTTCAAAGTGGAGTCTGTTCAAATAGAGAATAGGCATAGTTTAAATGATCTTGGCCCACCTGTTCTTTATATATATATATATATATATATATATATATATATATATATATATATATATATATATGTTACTTTCATCATCTAAAATTACAGTTACATAAAATAGGTATCTTAGAACTGATGGAATTTTGCACACTGTCGTACAGGAGGCATTATTGCAACTTTAATGTGTTTACTTATTAAGCTTACAAATATACTTTACATTGACACTTAAGTAACTAATGCCAAATAAATAGAAAGATTTTTTAGATAAAATATAGAAAGAGTGAAATTTTTGAGAAATTATTAATTAACATTGATATATCTGGTGATTTTTCATTCAGATAGTCGAATACGGCAAGAAGTACTTCTGAATGAAAAATCACCAGATATATCAATGTTAATTAATAATTTCTCAAAAATTTCACTCTTATATATATATATATATATATATATATATATATTTAAACAAATGACCAACAATTAACACTCTCTCGATTCTTTTCTGATAAACGATTCGGTAACAATTAAACCGGCCGCTGCCTGTAATTGGAAGACACCAATAATGCAGGAGGAAGAGAAGAAAAAAAAGAGTTTCGGTGGTAATACGGCGGCACAGCGACGATATTGAAGGGGCGCAATAAACGCGCTGTTAATGACTTAATTGCGAGCGGCCGAAGACGAAAAACGGCTTGATTTACGCCGCGGATTATAATTAACGACCGCCCGGCAACTCCTTTGTGCAGCCGCGCTGCTGCGGCATTAATTAATGATTCGCAAGCGGAGCGATTAAAAGGGTCAATTAAAATTTGTATTTGGAATGATTTCGTATTAGTAATATAATAATTATTTGTTTAATTTAATGTTTCACATAAATTATATACAGTGTGATCCCGATCTAGTGCAATGCCATCTATAAATATAGTATACTATACTAGGATCGCCGAAGCAATTGAGTGATCACGTGAATACTGTGTGCACGCTCCTAATAGCCGTACCCACTCTATACAGCTGTATTACACTGTACAAGCCAATTCTTGAACATTAATGTAAAGCGTAGTACAGAGGGGTTGCGAAAGCAATGCCATTGATGGCAGTACCCTTGTGTACACCGGATTTTTGAAATTCGCACACCAAAACTACAAATTGAGTCTCTCTTCAGGGCGGCTTCTAAACAATCATGAGACCATCATGAGAGCCCATTAACAAAAACAAAGATATTGCGCCATTCAACTCACTGATGATGATGATGAAGATATTGTAAGGCTTGGAATTTGGAGGGAATTTTAATAATTACAGCATTTGTAAAAGACAATATTGTTCGTAATGTGACATTTCATCTAATTGTCCTCACTGTGACCTTATTAAAAGTAGCTGATAAACAGCTGTTATCGTATTTTGTAGCTAAATACTTGTATAATCCAGGATTATACATGTAATTTTTAAAATCCTCAAATTTGAATAATTACAGCATTTGTAAAACACAATATTGTTCGTAATGTGTCATTTCATCTAATTGTCCTCACTGTGACCTTATTAAAAGTAGCTGATAAACAGCTATTATCGCATTTTGTAGCTAAATACTTGTATAATCCAGGATTATACATGTAATTTTTAAAATCCTCAAATTTGAATAATTACAGCAGTTGTAAAACACAATATTGTTCGTAATGTGACATTTCATCTAATTGTCCCCACTGTGACCTTATTAAAAGTAGCTGATAAACAGCTGTTATCGCATTTTGTAGTTATATACTTGTATAATCCGGGATTACACATGTAATTTTTAAAATCCTAAAATTTGAATAGTTACAGCATTTGTAAAACACAATATTGTTCGTAATGCGACATTTCATCTAATTGTCCTCACTGTCACCTTATTAAAAGTAGCTGATAAACAGCTATTATGGTATTTTGTAGCTAAATATTTGTATAATCCGGGATTACACATGTAATTTTTAAAATCCTAAAATTTGAATAATTACAGCATTTGTAAAACACAATATTGTTCGTAATGTGTCATTTCATCTAATTGTCCTCACTGTGACCTTATTAAAAGTAGCTGATAAACAGCTGTTTATTTCATTTTATAGCTAAATACTTGTATAATCCGGGATTACACTTGTAATTTTTAAAATCCTCAAATTTTAATAATTACAGCATTTGTAAAACACAATATTGTTCGTAATGCGACATTTCATCTAATTGTCCTCACTGTGACCTTATTAAAAGTAGCTGATAAACAGCTATTATGGTATTTTGTAGCTAAATATTTGTATAATCCGGGATTACACATGTAATTTTTAAAATCCTAAAATTTGAATAATTACAGCATTTGTAAAACACAATATTGTTCGTAATGTGTCATTTCATCTAATTGTCCTCACTGTGACCTTATTAAAAGTAGCTGATAAACAGCTGTTTATTTCATTTTATAGCTAAATACTTGTATAATCCGGGATTACACTTGTAATTTTTAAAATCCTCAAATTTTAATAATTACAGCATTTGTAAAACACAATATTGTTCGTAATGCGACATTTCATCTAATTGTCCTCACTGTGACCTTATTAAAAGTAGCTGATAAACAGCTATTATCGCATTTTGTAGCTAAATACTTGTATAATCCAGGATTATACATGTAATTTTTAAAATCCTCAAATTTGAATAATTACAGCATTTGTAAAATACAATATTGTTCGTAATGTGATATTTCATCTAATTGTCCTCACTGTGACCTTATTAAAAGTAGCTAATAAACAGCTGTTTATTGTATTTTGTAGCTACATACTTGTATAATCCGGAATTACACATGTAATTTTCAAAATCCTAAAATTTGATTAATTACAGCATTTGTAAAACACAATATTGTTCGTAATGTGACATTTCATCTAATTGTCCTCACTGTGACCTTATTAAAAGTAGCTGATAAACAGCTGTTTATTGTATTTTGTAGCTAAATACTTGTATAATCCGGGATTACACTTGTAATTTTTAAAATCCTCAAATTTTAATAATTCCAGCATTTGTAAAACACAATATTGTTCGTAATGTGACATTTCATCTAATTGTCCTCACTGTGACCTTATTAAAAGTAGCTGATAAACAGCTGTTATCGTATTTTGTAGCTAAATATTTATATAATCCGGGATTACACATGTAATTTCTAAACCCTCAAATTTCAATAGTTACAGCAGTTGTAAAACACAATATTGTTCGTAATGTGACATTCATTTTATCTAATTGTCCTCACTGTGACCTTATTAAAAGTAGCTGATAAACAGCTGTTTATTGCATTTTGTAGCTAAATACTTGTATAATCCGGGATTACACATGTAATTTTTTAAATCCTAAAATTTGATTAATTACAGCATTTGTAAAACACAATATTGTTCGTAATGTGACATTTCATCTAATTGTCCTCACTGTGACCTTATTAAAAGTAGCTGATAAACAGCTGTTATTGCATTTTGTAGCTAAATACTTGTATAATCCAGGATTATACATGTAATTTTTAAAATCCTCAAATTTGAATAATTACAGCAGTTGTAAAACACAATATTGTTCGTAATGTGACATTTCATCTAATTGTCCTCACTGTGACCTTATTAAAAGTAGCTGATATACAGCTGTTATTGTATTTTGTAGCTATATACTTGTATAATCCAGGATTACACATGTAATTTTTAAAATCCTCAAATTTGAATACACCTTGTTGGGAATTATTGGGAACAAACAACAAAGAGAGATATATGTACATTCCTGATAGCATAAGTAATGAATAATCTGATATTGGTAAAAATGTCAATATAATTCGGAAAGAGATTTTTATTCAATATTTAATTGGAGTTTAAGCTATTTGAATGAGTAGCATTTTTTAATTCTTTTGTTGTTTGTTTTTTAATATATTAAAAATTAATTTATTCATTATTTGCTGTACAATGAGCATTTCTGAATGTAAAAAGTGCGCAATATTACGTTTGAAAATATTTTCAGATGGAAAGTATTCTTTTTCGTAAATAGTTTTCATTTCAAAATTGATTCATCATCCCTCGCCGAACGAGGGGAATTCGACTTATTCAGTAGAGATGGGAAATCTGACTCATTTCTGGGATTCGAATCATTAATCCTTTTTCTAAAGTCATATTTAGACACATGATTTTAAATGCCTGTATTCTGGATCATGTAGACCAGTTGGTGTTTATATTATCCAGAATACAGGCATTTAAAACTATGTAAATTCACTGAGTCTAAATATGACTAGATTAATTAATTCAATTAAAATTAATCGGTGGATTGAAGAAGGGAACGAATACAAATGCAAATTTGAGAAATTGAAGGATACTTTCTACATGAATCGATTTTAAAAATTAACACCAATATTATTTAGGTTTGGTGACCATATACCGTTGTTGTTTTGGCTAAATATATTACAGGTTGTTGGGAATTAATTATTATTATATAATTTTGGCGCTAGTTCCCTTCTTCAAACTACCGATTAATTTTAATTTAATTAATTAATTTAGTCATATTTAGACTCAGTGAATTTACATAATTTTAAATGCCTGTATTCTGGATAATGTAAACACCAACTAGTCTACATGATCCAGAATACAGGCATTTAAAATCATGTAAATTCACTGAGTCTAAATATGACTAGAGACACTGAGCCAAATCAGACTTTCGAAAAAGGATTGAAAATTATCGTGGAGTATTATAGTATCATATTTATTTCTTCTTACAAATAATCTTCCTCAGATGTAATAACCTATGTTTAAAGAGTCAAAATATATAATTTATAAAATTCCTAAAGCTCCGAAACATTGATGAATATCAATATGCCAAATCTTGATATCCTTTAATAGAATATTTCATTCTGAAACTTGCCGTAGATATCAATAATCATCATTAACCCTCTCCTAAGACGGCAATTTCCGGAAAATTCTCGGAGTCCTAGCATTTTTTATACAATAATTATATTATCCCCCTTAATGCACTTTAAAGTTGTACATGCTAAGTGGTGAGAATAAAAATCTCCCTGTTGTCAGCTATAACGACCCTCCTCTACTAACAAAAACCACATCATGTCGCTAAATCTGCTTAAAACCTAATTGCACCCATTCCTGGAAAAGATTTAGTAATATTATGTCGTTACCTCTGCGTGCATTCGGGCGTTAATTATGGGGTGAATTATGGCGCGCGCGTTCTTTGCCGACTGGTCCATAGAAAGCGGCTCCGTTTTTCTTGTACGCCGGACGTATAATAATAATGTGCATGCGAATCGGGCATTGTGCGCGCCCGTTTCGACACCTTGCCTGCCCCTATTGTTCGAAGAATAATGTGGGAGCGGCGGAATTGAGCTGTATGGAAAATTATTGTTGCGTAGTTTAAAAATTCTAAAAACGGACACGTCTGTGTGCACGCATTGTAGTGTCAATCCTGGCGTTTATGGGTTGGAGAATAGGAGTGTTTGTTGTAATAAAACATATAGAAATGGGGGTTTAGCGAAGGAAATTGGCCATCTGGTTAGCTTTAATATTATACAATTATTTATAATTCCTCAAACGTTTCAATTTCAATTTTCGTTACGTTAGTTTTAATTTTATACAATTTTATAATTCCCCAGACAACAAACTTCCAATTACACCACAACAACAATATAATATACAGATTAACTGAAATGCTAAAATCTGAACATATAATGTAATGTCTTGAGGACAATAATGCGGCTTTCACACGTGTCGATTCAAAATTAGTTGAAGGTAATAAACAACAAACAATTACTCGTCAAATTAGTACATCAGAGCTTTCATACAACATTAACTCAACATTATTTTTTGTTTGTTTCTCGCATAGCGAACAATTTCAGCATTCATTTGAGACGAAATGTATGACTTATGGGTGACTAAAGTTATTTGTATTCGAGTGTAAATAATAGCCATAATAGCGTAGCTATGTCGGCCATGGACTACTAATGTGTTTTATTCAATATTGAATTGGAGTATGAAGTGATTTGAATTAATAGCATTTTTTAATCAAATCAAATCAAATCAAATCCAATTTTTTTCATAAGAGTACATCACCACAAAACTAATACTATACAAAAAGAAATAACGTCAAAGCAATATACATATAATTAACTAGAAACTAGGAAGTATTCATTTATTGAATATGATTTTATTTTCAAACACATTTTATTAAAACAGCTATAACTCGAGTTGTAGCTGTTAAATATTGCTACAACTTGTCAACTATAGTGAACACATGTTAGTGAATCACCCAGTACAAGTTGAAATTATTAAACAAAAAATTGTATTTTTGGCAATTTTTTTAAGTTTCAATCACATTAATTTACAAACACATTTTATTAAAACAGCTATAACTCGAGTTTTAGCTGTTGAATATTGCTACAACTTATCAACTATAGTGAAAACATGGTAGTAAATCACCAAGTACAAGTTGAAATTGTTGAACAAAAAATTGTATTTTTGGCGATTTTTTTAAGTTTCAATCACATTTTCTTTCAAACACATATTATTAAAACAGCTATAACTCGAGTTGTAACTGTTGAATATTGCTACAACTTGTCAACTATAGTGAAAACATGTTAGTAAATCACCAAGTACAAGTTAAAATTGTTGAACAAAAAATTGTATTTTTGGCGATTTTTTAAAGTTTCAATCACATTAATTTACAAACACATTTTATTAAAACAGCTATAACTCGAGTTGTAACTGTTGAATATTGCTACAACTTGTCAATTATAGTGAAAACATGTTAGTAAATCACCAAGTACAAGTTGAAATTGTTGAAAAAAAATATGTATTTTTGGCGTTTTTTTTTAAATTTCAATCACATTAATTTACAAACACATTTTATTAAAACAGCTATAACTCGAGTTGTAGCTGTTGAATATTGCTATAACTTGTCAACTATAGTGAAAACATGTTAGTAAATTACCAAGTACAAGTTGAAATTGTTGAACAAAAAATTGTATTTTGGCAATTTTTTAAGTTTCAATCACATTTTCTTTCAAACACATTTTATTAAAACAGCTATAATTCTAGTTGTAACTGTTGAATATTGCTACAACTTCTCAACTATAGTGAAAACATGTTAGTAAATCACCAAATACAAGTTGAAATTGTTGAACAAAAAATTGTATTTTTGGCAATTTTTTTAAGTTTCAATCACATTAATTTATAAACACATTTTATTAAAACAGCTATAACTCGAGTTGTAGCTGTTGAATACTGCTACAACTTATCAACTATAGTGAACACATGTTAGTAAATCACCAAGTACAAGTTGACATTGTTGAAAAAAAAATTGTATTTTTGGCGATTTTTTTAAGTTTCAATCACATTTTCTTTCAAACACATATTATTAAAACAGCTATAACTCGAGTTGTAACTGTTGAATATTGCTACAACTTGTCAACTATAGTGAAAACATGTTAGTAAATCACCAAGTATAAGTTAAAATTGTTAAACAAAAAATTGTATTTTTGGCGAATTTTTTAAGTTTTAATCACATTTATTTTCAAACACATTTTATTAAAACAGCTATAAGTCGAGTTGTAGCTGTTGAATATTGCCATAACTTGTCAACTATAGTGAAAACATGTTAGTGAATCACCAAGTACAAGTTGAAATTGTTGAACAAAAAATTGTATTTTCGGCGAATTTTTCAAGTTTCAATCACATTTTCTTTCAAACACATATTATTAAAACAGCTATAACTCGAGTTGTAACTGTTGAATATTGCTACAACTTGTCAACTATAGTGAAAACATGTTAGTAAATCACCAAGTACAAGTTGAAATTGTTGAACAAAAAATTGTATTTTTGGCGAATTTTTTAAGTTTCAATCACATTTATTTTCACATTTTATTAAAACAGCTATAATTCGAGTTGTAGTTTTTGCATATTGCTGCAACTTACAGATATTCTTTAACCGAGTAGAAGGAATTTAGCAGGAGAAATTTCCTTAAGCATTTTTTAAACCCCGAATTTCCACTGCAGTTCTTTATCTTTTCCGGTAGCTTGTTGTAATCAATCAAGGGTTTGTTTTATTACAAATTAAAAATTAATTTATTAATAATCCGTTGTACAGTGAGCATTTTTGAATGAAACTGGTGATATATTTTCTGAGGGAAAGTATTGTTTTTCTTAAATAGTTTTCATTTTAAAATTGATTCATCATACCCCATCGAACGACAGGAATTTCGCCTAGTATATAAATACTTATATACTAAATATAACTAAATAACTAGAAATATAAGAGCTGCAAAAGTATCATTCTGTTTAAATAAAAAATGAAACTATAAAAATATTATAGTATCGAGTAAGAAAGAACCCTAACAGCCAATAACCAGTAAAGATTGAGTTCTCTCTCTCTACATCAGTATCAAGTTCTTTAACATAGCAATTCTTTCGAGTCTTCATCTGCTCGTACCATCAACAAATATAATTTTATTAGGTTCAATTAATATTTATCGATTCGTGCAGGCTTTGGTTGGATTAATAACAATATAAAGGGGGGAACGGTCTCTTTATGGCCGGCGATGAAGAGATTACGGCCTCGGCCACGGCCACGAAACCGCACCGCCGGCAATTAACGCGCTCGTAAATAAGCCGCGGCGATGACGATGATGATCATTCCGCGGTCTCGTTTCAATCGTTTTTGCCATCGCTTCCTGCCCAGCGACTTCTTTTCCCGCTCTCGCTCGCAGTCAATTAGCAAAACTGCTGCGGTTGCAGGTGCAGGTGGGACAATAAATTCCACGATTTATTGTTTATTTATTATATCCGCACCAACAAAAAGGAAATCGCTAATGTATGCGGTGGGAGGGCTTTTGTATTTTTTATTGTTAAATTAGTTGACAATGCCTATCGGAGATGATTTTTAATTATATACACAAAAAACATATTCAAACTTCTTTAAAGGTCGTTTTAGACAAGACAATTTCTCGACTCAAAAGTTAGTCAAGGTGCGAGACAATCTAAATTGTCTCCTATCATACAGCAATTATTTGAAATATTAAATTGGATGGTGGTAGATCGAATGGAAAAATATAACGCGTTCTATTTGTCAAGGAAAAAGTGTATGGGAGGAGGAGATATGAATTTATTTCTTGAACAACTTTTGAGCTAATGAATTGTCTTGTCTAAAACGACCTTAAGACAAATAAGCCATGATATTAGATAAAAAAGAAGACACTTTTCTATCCTATATCTTGGCAAACGAATTGCGGAATAAATTGTATTATCTTGTATTGTCCTCAAGGGTATTTGCTTTCATATACCTATATCTCCTCCATTTTGATTTGCATACAGCTCATTGCATCGGTTACTGATTACTTTTGTGTTACTAATTTCCATTTAGTGATAAGTGTAAAGAAATGATAAAAAAATTATTAATATAAAATTAAATTTGAATTGTGTAGAAAACCAGACTTTTTATCCAACTTGCATGAGGACTTAACATTACAAAGTAATGATATATGATTTTTAGTTTATTTATTTTAGTTTATACAATACTATAATTTATTTGCATTCTGCACAAGAAAACCAGCAGATCGGCATTAGCGGCTCTACGGCTCAATTTCGCGGCAAGCCGCCGCCGTTGGCGACGTGGCTCTGCGCAAATTACACAGCGGCACTCACTGACCGAGCTGAAAATTGTCGATTGCATCGGGCGGCGGATCAAAGAACGCCGCACGTCTTAATATAGTTATTAAAGATGGCCGAGACCGCTAAGAAACGGGTAGCGGGGGCTTCGTAATGAGCTTTTTTCTTTTCTTACGGAATTATTGCTTCTCCACAGATTCTTTACGGTTGTGTTTCTTGCTGCTCTCTGGTTCTTGTTCAATAAAAAAGAACTTGCACAATATCTATTAAATACTTTTCGTTATTAGTATCGTATCACCATTTTTTTCTTCTATCCATATAAAATAATTGAAGGTATTTTATTTATCTGTATATAATAATGAAAGCACTAAAAGAAAGTGTCAGAGCTGTTATTCACGAAAGAAAGGCCATTTGTAAGCAGAAACGAGGCATATAAAGGATTATAGAAAAAAATCGCCAGTTTAAAAAAATTACTATTTTACCTATAACGTAGGTATAAACATGTCATTTGTTTCAATAACTATAACTTGCAAATTCGTAAATAACAAAAGGCGTGGATTTTTATTTAAATTAATTTATGTTTTAAGAACATGATTATAAAATTTTATGTTTATAGCACTTTTATTTTGCGAGTTATATTGTTTCTATCGCGCTACTGCTAAGGTTGGTCATTTTGGGTGTGCATTGAAACATCAAACAGTTACAAGCAAATTCATCAAACTCAAAATAATTAACCTACATAACTCAAAATTGTCAAAATCCTTTTAAATATATAAAGGATTTTAGAAAAAAATCGTCAGTCTCAAAAATTTACTATTTTACCTATAGCGTAGGTATAAACATGTCATTTGTTTCAATAGCTATAACATGCAAATTAGTAAATATCAAAAGACGTAAATTTTTATTTAAATTAATTTATATTTTAAGAACATGATTATAAAATTTTATATTTATATCACTTTTATTTTGCGAGTTATAATTTTTTTAATCGCGCTACCTCTAAAGTCGGTCATTTTGGGTGTGCGTTAAAACATCAAATAGTTACAAACAAATTCATCAAACTCAAAATAATTAACCTACATAACTCAAAATGGTCAAAATCCTTTTAAATATATAAAGGATTATACAAAAAAATCGTCAGTCTCAAAAAATTACTATTTTACCGATAGCGTAGGTATAAACATGTTACATCTTTCAATAGCTATAACATGCAAATTAGTAAATAACAAAAGACTTGGATTTTTATTTAAATTAATTTATGTTTTAAGAACATGATTATAAAATTTTATGTTTATAGCACTCTTATTTTGCGAGTTATAATTTTTTTTATAGCGCTACCTCTAAGGTCGATCATTTTGGGTGTGCGTTAAAACATCAAATAGTTACAAATAAATTAATAACACTCAAAATAATTAACCTACATAACTCAAAATTATCAAAAATCTTTTAAATTTTGTTTATAATGTATATATATATATATATATATATATATATATATATATATATTATAATTAAAAATGTTAGCTTTCAGTCTTCTCCATCCAAGAATTAATTGTTCTCTCTATTATAATCTTCACCTGTCACTCTTCTTGGAAAATCCTTTTTGGTCCCACTACAATGGCAGTCGCGCCGTGCGCTCGCACAATTACCCCCGGTCGGTCATGCCAAGCTCAGCGCACAAAAGAAGCAATAAGTAGCCCCCATTTCATCCCCCGAAGAAAGACGTCTTTTCTTGCCATCAGGTGCTGGCTGATTGATGGCCGCCCATTATTCGTGCGCGCGGAGGGAGGCCGTAATGAGTCTCGAGTTTCGTGTAATCACCATTGTGTCACTTAACAAGAGAGTGCGTTCTAATGGTAATAATAGGCCTGCAAACCCTTTTTGTTCTTCCACGCCAGACTGGAAGCGTCTACTAAAAGTGGCAGTCGCTCTCTTAATAAAGATAACCGCTCCTAATTACAACCATGTGGGTCTAATTTATTGGAGCAGGGGTTTTCAAGAAACGCATCGTAAATCATTTGGTTTGGGGAGGGCAGGAGACTAATGTTGGTGGTTGTTTCAGTCAAATATAATTAGCGACATGACAAGCTAATTTTAAATGCAGGAGTAATTAAAATAGAATATTTTTCTAAAAGGTGCTTGAGATTTGATACCCTCTCTCTGGTGGCAGACAATGAAATAACAATCCTATACACATCTGTATATCAACGCTACAAGTTAAATTTGTGAGACTATTGATTTTTTTTTCTATAATCCTCTATGTATTTTTAAGATTTTTGACGATTTTAAGTTATGTAGGTTAATTATTTTGAGTGTTATATATTTTTTTGTAACTGTTTGATGTTTCAATGCACACTCAAAATTACAGAACTTAGAGGTAGCTCGATGAAACAAATTATAACTCGTAAAATAAAAGTGCTATAAACATAAAATTTTGCAATTATGATCTTAAAACATAAGTCAATTTAGATAAAAATCGACGCCTTTTGTTATTTACTAATTTGCATGTTATAGCTATTGGAACAAATGACATGTTTATAACTACGCTATAGACAAAATAGTAAATATTTGAGACTGATGATTTTTTTCTATAATCCTTTATATATTTAAAAGGTTTTTGGCAATTTTGAGTTATGTAGATTAATTATTATGAGTGTGATTTTTTTTGTAACAGTTTGATGTTTCAACGCACGCGAAATGATCGACCTTACAGATAGCTCGATGAAAAAAATTATAACTCGCAAAATAAAACTGCTATAAATATAAAATTTTAGTATTATGTTCTTAAAAGATAAATCAAATTAAATAAAAATCGGTGTCTTTTGTTATTTACTGATTTGTATGTTATAGCTTTTGAAACAACTGACATCTTTATAACTACGCTATAGGTAAAATAGTACATTTGATGATTTTTTTCTACAAACCTTTATGTATTAAAATGGTTTTTGGTGATTTTGAGTTATGTCGGTTAATTATTTTGAGTGTTATGAATTTTTTTGTAACTTTTTGTTGTTTCAACGCACACCCAAAATGGCCAACCTTCGAGGTAGCGCGATGAAAAAAATTATAACTTGCAAAATAAAAGTGCTATAAACATAAAATTTTGCAATCATGTTTTTAATACATCAATTAAATTAAATAAAAATCGACGGCTTTTGTTATTTACTAATTTACATGATATAGCTATTGAAACAAATGACAGCTTTATATCAACGCTACAGGTAAAATAGTAAATTTGTGAGACTATTGATTTTTTTCTATAATCCTCTATGTATTTAAAAATTTTTTGACGATTTTAAGTTATGCAGGTTAATTATTTTGAGTGTTATGAATATTTTTGTAACTATGTGATGTTTCAACGCACACTCATGACAGAATTTAGAGGTAGCTCGATGAAACAAATTATAACTCGCAAAATAAAAGTGCTATAAACATAAAATTTTGCAATCGTGTTCTTAAAACATAAATCAATTTAAATAAAAATCGACGTCTGTTTTTATTTACTGAATTTGTATGTCATAGCTTTTGAAACAAGTGACATTTTTATAACTACGCTACTGGTAAAATAGTAACTTTTTAAGACTGATAATTTTTTTCTATAAATCTTTATGTATTTCAATGGTTTTTGGTGATTTTGAGTTATGTAGGTTAATTATTTTGAGTGTTATGAATTTTTTTGTAACTGTTTGATATTTCAACGCACACCCAGAATGACCGATCTTAGAGATAGCTCGATGAAAAAAATTATAACTCGCACAATAAATGTACTATAAACATACAATTTTGCTATCATGTTTTTAAAAGATAAATCAATATAAATAAAAATCGACGTCTTTTGTTATTTACTAATTTGTATGTTATTGTTATTGAACCAAATGACATCTTTATATCAACGCTACACATTAAGTAGTAAATTTGTGAGATTATTGATTTTTGTTTATAATTCTCTATGTATTTAAAACGTTTTTGACGATTTAAAGTTATGTAGGTTAATTATTTTGAGTGTTATGATTTTTTATGTAACTGTTTGATGTTTCAACGCACACCCAAAATGACCGACCTTAGAGGTAGCGCGATGAAAAAAAATATAACTCGCAAAATAAAAGTGCTATAAACATAAAATTTTGCAATCGTATTCTTAAAACATAAATCAATTTAAATAAAAATCGACGTCTGTTTTTATTTACTGAATTTGTATGTCATAGCTTTTGAAACAAGTGACATTTTTATAACTACGCTACAGGTAAAATAGTAACTTTTTAAGACTGATAATTTTTTTCTATAAATCTTTATGTATTTCAATGGTTTTTGGTGATTTTGAGTTATGTAGGTTAATTATTTTGAGTGTTATGAATTTTTTTGTAACTGTTTGATATTTCAACGCACACCCAGAATGACCGATCTTAGAGATAGCTCGATGAAAAAAATTATAACTCGCACAATAAATGTACTATAAACATACAATTTTGCTATCATGTTTTTAAAAGATAAATCAATATAAATAAAAATCGACGTCTTTTGTTATTTACTAATTTGTATGTTATTGTTATTGAACCAAATGACATCTTTATATCAACGCTACACATTAAGTAGTAAATTTGTGAGATTATTGATTTTTGTTTATAATTCTCTATGTATTTAAAACGTTTTTGACGATTTTAAGTTATGTAGGTTAATTATTTTGAGTGTTATGATTTTTTATGTAACTGTTTGATGTTTCAACGCACACCCAAAATGACCGACCTTAGAGGTAGCGCGATGAAAAAAATTATAACTAGCAAAATAAAAGTGCTATAAATATAAAAAAATTTAATCATGAACTTGAAACATAAATATATTTAAGTAAAAAACGACGTCTTTTGTTATTTACTAATTTACATGATATAGCTATTGAAACAAATGACAACTTTATATCAACGCTACAGGTTAAATAGTGAATTTGTCAGGCTATTGATTTTTTTCTATAATCCTCTATATATTTAAAAGATTTTTGACGACTTTAAGTTAGGTAGGTTAATTATTTTGAGTGTTATGAATTTTCTTGTAACTATTTGATAATTCAACGCACACCCAAACTGACAGAACTTAGCTCGATGAAACAAATTATAACTCGCAAAATAAAATTGCTATAAACATAACATTTTGCAATAATGTTCTTAAAACATAAATCAATTTAAATAAAAATCGATGTCCTTTGTTATTTACTAATTTGCATGTTATAGCTATTGAAACAAATGACATCTTTATAACAACGCTATAGGTAAAATAGAAATTTTTTGAGACTGATGATTTTTTTCTATAATCCTTTATGTATTTAAAAGGATTTTAGAAATTTTGAGTTATGTAGGTTAATTATTTTGAGTGTGATGATTTTTTTGCGACTGTTTGATGTTGTAACGCACGCTCAAAATGACCGACCTTAGAGATAGCTCGATGAAAAAAATTATAACTCGCAAAATAAAAGTGCTATAAAGATACAATTTTGCTATCATGTTCTTAAAACATAAATCAATTTAAATAAAAATCGACGTCTTTTGTTATTTACTAATTTCCATGTTATGGCTATTGAAATAATGGCATCTTTATATCAACGGTTCAGGTTGATAGCTAATTTTTGAGACTGATATTTTTTCAATTAAATAAACGTATAAAAGTTAAATAAACTTAAACATAGTTATTTGGTTTTATTCTTATTTTATTTCAAAAAAGCTTTACTTTGAACACATTAGATTATATATTGTGACATAGTTTTTCTTGTTTTTGTTTAGACTTTCAAATCTGTCTTCAGTTTTACACTGAGATTTCTTGTTACTAGATGTGTCTATACCAGGGGCCGGTAAATTTATAAGGCGGAAGTAATATAATATGGATTATCTATGATAACAATATTATGCCCTCAAAAGAAAATTACATTTTTTGGCTTCCCACACAAAAATGTAATTTTCTTTTGAGAGTCATAATATTGTTATCAAAGATAATACATATTATATTACTTCCACCTCATAAGTTTACCAAAGAAAATTATATTTTTGTGAGGGATATCCAAATGTATCTCTCACATAAATGTAATTTTCTTCGGTAAACTTATGAGGCGGAAGTAATATAATATGTATTATCTATGATAAAAATATTATAGTTATTAATAATTATAATTTTATAAAAGTTTATTCTATTTTTACGCATTGCTTGTTACTCAGATATTATTATACATAATATGTTTAAATAGGAAAGCTTCAATTTTTTTTATTCTATAATGTGTCGATTCATTTCATTTTTTATGATGGTTTGTTATAAACTTCAATATAAAATAATTCAAAGCATACTTTGATTCATAAGATAATTTAAAAGAAAATTGTTATATCTATGGATAAAACAATGAAGAGTGTAGTTCAAGACATAGAGAGAGCCATAATATTATTATCATAGATGATACATTTTATATTACTACACACATATACTTTGTCAATACTTTGTATGAAAAAATAAAGTATTTACTTACAATACTTCAATCAGCGCTAAAACGGAGTAAAGTATCTGAGATAGACGGAGTAAAGTATCTGGGATAGACGGAGTAAAGTATCTGGTTTTAGTGTTTGTATGGCATCTTGTATTTCGTTTTCTAATTCTTTTTCGGTGAATATGTCTAGGTCTTCATTTACTACTTTACCTCAGTTACTTTTGTTAAACCCTATACATACGAATATTATTTTTTATTAGAAATTTTTTTCTCAGAAAGATTTTTAATTAACTTTTATTTGTTTGGAAAAGTAGTGTGGTGCCTGCACTTTACATTATATTTTAATGAGTTTCATTCTCCCTCCCATCAACTAGACATAATTTAACATCCGCAACATCAATTTGAATGTTAAATCAACAACTCATCCATTTCGCATTTTTTATGTGTTTACCCCTCTTGCTCTCTCAGGTAGAAACTAATCATCCCATGCAGATTATTCGAGAGCAACCGCGGCGGGGACGGAACCATTCGGCGTCCGGCCGACAGGTGTTACTAATATATTCCGTTTTGATTTATTGCCGGGGCGTAATTTTTGTGGTTTCGTGCCCGTTTAGCCCGCTAGCACCGGCGTGAGTGCGACGAGGACGGCGACTGCCCCGGCGGGGAGGATTTTGTAGTTGTTGGGAACCAGTCTTCACAATAAAGACGTATCTGTCAGTTTTTATGGCGTCCCGCTATCCGGCCCGCCGATCTGGCAGTTTGTTAAAGCAGCGTGCCCAAAAATGTGTATGCCGAGCATGAGAAACCAAACGAGCAGTGGTTAGGGCAGAAATTTGGTGGTTGCGATTATTATTGTTTTTCGATTTGATGGCAAGAGATGCATCAATCAACTGTTTGGTTTATTTTTTAATATACATTCTTTAATTAATAGTTCTATAAACAAAAAATCCAAACCACAGGAAAAGAAAACTTAGTTTAATAGCACTAATATTATATTAATGGTATCAAACAAAGAAGTTTCCTATGTTTTTAATGGAGTACCACATAGTAGACATAATGTGTGCATGTTTTTTTTAAAGCGTAGGGTAGTTTCTGCCAAAAAACTAGTTTAGGTAAAACGCCAAGAATTTTTGGGATTTCGGCAGAGAGCTCAAAAAGAAAACTCCTAGTTATTCATTCTATACTTCGCCACTTCAATGGTGGCTTCTTCATGATATATTTTTATAAAGGACATAGATTAATCATTTACAATTTATAAGTAAACTTTTTTTTACACGCAATAGAGTTTGTTGGAACAAGCAAATAAGACCCTTTTATGGTTACTCATATTAAAATAACAACACACTGACAAAGATCATTCAGGGTTTGCAATAAGGAGAATCTAAAGTAACTACATTCCCTAGATAATGTATTTATTGTTGCTATAACAACGAATACTTATAGACTCAATAGCTATTGATAGATTTATGGAACGTCGGTGAATACGGGGGTTAGAATTGCAAAAAAACATTATATACAACTCTTGTTCAAAAATTCTTCCGCCAGTAGCAACGCAAGTGTGACAACGTGAAATGAGTTATAGATTTCATCTAAATCGTGCTGATTTTGAATAGCAGCATTCAAAATTCAAGAAGTTTTAAACAATAACTAATATCCGATGATATTCTTCTTGCACCATGTGGTTACAACATGATGGTGCGCCGTTACATGCCGCAAGAGGTGTTGTTGAATAGCTAACTATAATTTTATTGGAAGGTGGATAGGAAGACACAGTCTAGTTAATTGGCCCGCTAGATCGCCGGACTTATATCTACTGTATTTTTTCTTGAGGGGTCACATAAAGCAACACGTGACATATGCAGAGAAAATTCATACTGAAAATCAATTGCGAGAGAAGATTTTGAAAGCTGCTATTTTAGCATAGCACAATGTATAAAATTCTACTTCACACGCGACGTTGTTTATCTATACACTTTATATACATTCGTTACTTATCTATATACTCTAGTATATGTTATCCATATATCTACCATCATACATTTGCTTTAGAAATATATTAGAAAACATTGAGTTGATTTACATTTACTATATGAATCAAATTGAAAATGACGGTTCTCATCAAATTTAATTGAAAATACAATTAAATATAACTTTACAACTATATAACTCGTTGTTTATATGAAAAACAATTTCTATTTATATATACAAAGTTCGATTTCATGGCTCATAAATACACACTCAGGTTTGTTGCACCTTCCGTGCGCACATATAAATATATTTAATAGTATTGAAGCGAGACAGCGATGTGGCGGATGAAATAAAACAGAAAAATATTGAAATCTATAGCAATAAAACGACCGTGCTCTCTCTACATTTATTTATTTGCTCAGGTCGCTCGTACGGACGCGACCATGCATTACGGCGGACAATAAAGTAAAGAAATTAAAAAGAGGCGGTAGGCGTTGGATATTGTTATTACAAAAAACAACTGAGGGTGTGCAGTTACATTCAGCAGGTTGTAAATTATTTCGCGATATGGGCAGGAAGAAAGTTAGTGTCGGTTATAAGAAATTATTTTTTTTAGTACATTTTAAATCTTCCAGGGGAGTTTTTATGTTATCTACCTAGGTATGAAAGTAAGGAGTTAGAAGACACATATAATTTTATTTTATAACGTAAGAACCATAAAATAAATATTTTATTGCCCAATAGAAAACCAATTAAATCTTCCAGAGGAGTTTTTATGTTATCTACCTAGGTATGAAAGTAAGGAGTTAAGAAGACACACATAATTTTATTTTACAACGTAAGAACCATAAAATAAATATTTTATTGCCCAACAGAAAACCAATTTAAGGACAATATTCATAATGGTAATTAATTTTATTGCCCAACAGAAAAGCAATTAAATCTTCCAGAGGAGTTTTTATGTTATCTACCTAGGTATGAAAGTAAGGAGTTAGAAGACACATATAATTTTATTTTATAACGTAAGAAGCATAAAATAAATATTTTATTACCCAACAGAAAACCAATTAGAGGACAATATTCATAATGGTAACTAATTTTATTGCCCAACAGAAAAACAATTAAATCTTCCAGAGGAGTTTTTATGTTATCTACCTAGGTATGAAAGTAAGGAGTTAGAAGACACATATAATTTTATTTTACAACGTAAGAACCATAAAATAAATATTTTATTGCCCAACAGAAAACCAATTTAAGGACAATATTCATAATGGTAATTAATTTTATTGCCCAACAGAAAAGCAATTAAATCTTCCAGGGGAGTTTTTATGTTATCTACCTAGGTATGAAAGTAAGGAGTTAGAAGACACATATAATTTTATTTTATAACGTAAGAAGCATAAAATAAATATTTTATTACCCAACAGAAAACCAATTAGAGGACAATATTCATAATGGTAACTAATTTTATTGCCCAACAGAAAAACAATTAAATCTTCCAGAGGAGTTTTTATGTTATCTACCTAGGTATGAAAGTAAGGAGTTAGAAGACACACATAATTTTATTTTACAACGTAAGAACCATAAAATAAATATTTTATTACCCAACAGAAAACCAATTAAACGACAATATTCATAATGGTAACTAATTTTATTGCCCAACAGAAAACCAATTAAAGGACAATATTCATAATGGTAACTTAGATATTATAACAATATAAAAACAATATACATAACAATAAATTATACATAATATTCTTAATAGTAAATTAATTAATTAATGTGCAACAACGGTCAATAATTGACAATTCTACAACTAAGAAATAATCATTTTAAGGATGGATATTCTAATGCAACCAACAGTATACTTCTTCTACTATCATTGAATATATCGCACTCGGAAGCTAGTTGGTTAAAGTTTGAAGTCATTACCTGACTAGGAGATTTAATTAGTATATTCGAACGAAAATTAAAATTAAAAAAATTAAAGTTAATTTGGGAAACGAATCCCAAACAATCTCATCATTTGCAGTTATACACTTATTCCAACGTTTTTATTTTGATAATTCTGCAAAATATAACTCCACAGCGTTTTTATTCGAAAAGAAATCGACGCTCTCTAAACTGTTTTTGAGTTTTGGAAAGAGATGGTCATAAATATTACGTTTTTTCCCGCAAGATACAATGTAAAATTGAGAGAAAACTGCGTTAAATTAAGTAAAACATGTTTCTCTACTAAAATATGGCTAAATCCTTTCTTTTCTACCACCTCCAGAGTGTCTAAATCAGAGCAGAGTTGAAATTTTACTGAAAATCACATGGACCAGTAGTTCCAGTAAGTCCCTCTTGAGACCACACATGAGTCCCCGTGGACTGAATTGGAATTAATATTCTTTTACGAATTTTAGTAGTTCGTTCCTATTTAAGTATTTTAATATTCGATTTTCTCACTGTAATTCTAATCTACGTTCTTAGTAGTCTTAAATTCAAGTCTTAACTAGTCTTAAATTCAAGTCTTAACTAGTCTTAAATAAAAATAATTAAGTAAATTATGTTTTTTAAATAAATCCAACGCAATTATGAAACCAAATCTGCCTAAAAATAAAGAGAGCAATTTATGTAGAAAAAAATCTGTACATTTCAAAAAGAAAAATATTTCAATTTGTACATTTTTATTATTATAAAAATTATGTTTTATAAATAAATCCAACGCAATTATGAAATCTGCTTAAAAATAAAGAGAGCAATTCATGTAGAAAAAATCTGTTTGTACACTTCCAAAAGAAAAATTAGCACTCGCAAAAAGTGTGTAATTGTAGATTAGAATAAAATATGATTGACCAAGCAAAAATAATAGTAATCGAAGAAATAAATGTGTTGAAATATACACATTTATTTCTTCGATTACTATTATTTTTGCTTGGCCAATAATATTTTATTCTTATCTACAATTTCGCACTTTTTAGTGCTGATTTTTCTTTTGGAAGTGTACAAACAGATTTTTTCTACATGAATTGCTCTCTTTATTTTTAAGCAGATTTCATAATTGCGTTGGATTTATTTATAAAACATAATTTTTACTATAATAAAAATGTACAAATTGAAATATAAATGTGACATGTAAATAACAATTGTTTAGCACCAATAAATTATTAATTATGTATTCTCAGACTTAGTCTGAGCATGTAAGCATCATTATATGGGCCAAAACTAATATTTAATATAAAAGCCGATATTATGTTTGGTCAAACAATACTAAATATATCACAATGTACCAGCGTATGAATAAACACAGATAAGAGCGTCCGGTTGAACGAGTTTTTTTTATAAGTCGCTCGCATTTTATAGCGCAAAAAGCATTCAAAAATAGAAATGACATTGTAAATCTGCGCAGAACTATAGTACGCGATGTCCACTCTAATAAGCCGGTCGTTCAGTGTGTGCATTAAAAATGCATTGTAGTGTGTGTAATAAATAAATTAAGCATTAAGTGCGTGTTTGTGTAATTAATAAGCAGTGCGTGCATCCTGCAGCAGCCTCATAGCGGACTAAAGGTCGGTAGTTTTGTTTTTATTTGCATCACCGTTTTGTTATTCATTTATGCAGATTTATGCCGGTGGCTCGCTAATTATTTATTACTGATGTTTGTTCTTATAATCGGGCTACTGGTGAAATTGAATTGCAAATGGAAGTTTTTTTAGAAATGTGGCAGTAACATAATTAACAGGTGTAACCTGCAAAATAGAAATTTTCGGAAAATGTAGATGTTTATTTACATTACCTGGAGGTTTGAGAATATGCCTGTGTGATTGAGTTTCAGTTTAATAACAACTTTAATGTTATGATTGTTTTGTGCCGGGAAATCATTTTATACATCTACTCGGGGCGTAGGAAAAAATAATAAACCTGCAAAATAATTTTTTTCGGAAAATGTGGATGTTTATTAACATTACTTGAAGGTTTGAGAATATACTTGTGTGATTGAATTTCAGTTTAATAACAACTTTAATGATTATTTTATGCCGGGCAATCATTTTATACAACCACACAGGGCGTAGGGAAATTAATTATGTAACGCCAAAGAAGAAAACGTATTTGTTTAATAACTAGAGGCATTACATAAGACATATTCTTCACTCAACGCTGCAGAATAATATCTCAATATAAAGTACTGTTGTGTAACTGTAAATTTACTATATATATATATATATATATATATATATATATATATATATATATATATATATATAAAGGATTATTTTATAAAAGTAAACTTATTAACTCCAATAGTATAAAACTAGTGATTTTGTTTAAAATTTATGACGTATAACAATAATAATTTATTAAACAGGAAACCCCTTTAGGGACATAAATACATCGGTTACAATTAAATACAATACATTTGGCAACTTAAAAAATATTAATATAAATAGAAATAAATAAATTTCGTTACTATACAAATTCAGCTCTAATAATAAATTAAAAGATACGACAGGTTAAAAGATTTCAGACCATTTTCGAATAATTTTAAATTTTTAATAGTACTATGTACTATGTGTATTTGCCATGTACATCATTTTCGTTATTGATTCATTTTTACCATAGTCGGTTCTATGAAATGGTATTCTAAATAAATTCATACTTCTGGTTGAACTCCCCTTGCTTCTCCAGACGAAACTAATGCTAGTTAACAGAGAATGGCAATAGTATAGTAAAAGTTACAAACAATATTCTTTGATATAAAACGAATTTAAAAATTAACTCATACTAGTCATGAGTTATTTTTTAAATTCGTTTTATATCAAAGAATATTGTTTGTAACTTTTACTATACTATTGCCATGCTGTGTTAACTAGCATTAGTTTCGTCTGGTGGGTACATTCATATGTAAGAAAATGAAACTTATTTCATAATGATCGTTGTTTCGTTCCAATTCTCCCGTGTTAAATAAAAGTGTATCTGTCCAACAGACGTTTTGGTGCCTGCTTTTTTAAAAACTGTTTCTACAGTCAAACCAATTTATTTTGTTGGGCAGTGTTATTATTTGGGCCAAGAAATATGCCCCATATGATTCAGCGGGCTTTTCCGCCGAATTGCTGATCATAGAGCTACCTTTCAAAGAAACGAGTGCGTGTTCACTAGCTCGAAGAAATTGTCTTGGCTAAAACGACCCTAACACATAGTGCTGCTTGTTTTCCGAAATTAATATTCCCACCAGATACAACAATGTGCTACAGTTGTAAATTCTAACACACTTAAACTTGATATAATGTGCTGCAGCTGTAAATTGCAACACACCTATAATTTTACATCATATAAGACACGGAAGTTTCTTATAGCGCACTTGCTAGCGAATTTATTTGAATTTTTAACTAAAACTTGAACTGGAATTTCTACTGGAACTGGAAGAGATTGACATACCTTGGAGGAACATTCCTTATATTATAGAATGTGTTTTATTATGGTTAAATGTATGTAAGTAAACACATGAACCATCAATTAAAATCATCTCTGCCATTCAAATTTTAATTAATCTACTAAAATGTAGAATCAAATATTGTAAATATAATCGTGCTGTTTCTCAACTACTACTATAATCCAAGTTATTACTTTAAAATTAAAATCATCTCTGCCATTCAGAATTTTAATTAATCCACTAAAATGTACAATAAAACATTGTAAATATAAACGTCCTGTTTCACAACAACTACAATAATCCAAGTTATTACGTTTCTACCCATAAACTATTCACCTTTGTTTGAATTCAATCAGTGCGCGATCACTTTTAACTGTTTGTTTTTGGCATTAGGACAATTATGCACGCAAACGCTGCACGTGCACTTAATGCGGCGATTAGGTTATTAATTATTCATGCCTTTATGGAAATGCACTATTGGCATTTGCATGAACGGCTTCTAATACAAAATGCAAACGAGAGATTGCTGCGATATAGGAGCTGGTGCTAATGGATTTAATTGCATATAAATTAGATATATTTTAAAATAATTTTATATTGCAACGAATATATGCATAAAATATTGAAATTATAATTTAAGTCAAATAACAAATTGCGCTACACTAGAAAATTGTGAGGGGTTCTTTCATACCACACCTACACCAGGTAATAGACTGGAGTTATAAGTTATCTAAACAAAAAAACGTTTATTTGGCATAACTCCTAAAAAAATACAAAAATTTCCCAATAAACAATGTTTATAAAAGGCACCTTAAGGTCGTTTTAAACAAGACAATTTCTTGACTCAAAAGTTAGTCAAGATGCGACACAATCTAATTTTTCTCGTATCATACAGCAAATTATTTGAGATATTGAATTGGATGGTAGATCAAATGGAAAAATATAACGCGTTCTATTTGTCAAGGACAAATTGTATTAGAGGAGGATATATGAATTCATTTCTTGTTCAATTTTTGAGCTAAGAAATTGTCTTGTCTAAAACGACCTTAAGATTGTCATTATTCTAAAATATTGACAGTAATACTGATCGTGTAAAGATCGTTTTAGACAAGACAATTTCTTAGCTCAAAAATTGAACAAGAAATGAATTCATATATCCTCCTCTAATACAATTTGTCCTTGACAAATAGAACGCGTTATATTTTTCCATTAGATTGTGTCGCATCTTGACTAACTTTTGAGTCAAGAAATTGTCTTGTCTAAAACGACCTTTACTGTACGATAATATATTTAAAATCTTCATTATTCTAAAATATTGCCAGTATTACTCATCGTGTAAAGTATATTAATGATGTATTGAAGAGAATACTGATCTTTATCCGGATAATTGATTACTTGATAAATATAAAAGGAGGATTGAAGCAAATACTGATAGTACTAGGATTGACAGTATTATTGACCTTACACGGTCAATAATATTGTCTTCTTGCCTTCAACAGCAAGAACAAAAAAAAAATACATAAAAATAAAATTATAAGTTATCTACATTTCTCAATCAATGGTAAAAACAATTACTCAAAATCTAGACGGTGTATTGCTACTCTATTAGCTATAAGATATGTTCATCCATGCAATACATATAAATTTGTCGTTCCAACATACCTATTTTATGAGATACTAACAACTACAACTTTTAGCTGTAACTCCTGTAATTTTAGATTATGAAAGTAATATATGTATATATATATATATAGTTCTATTAAAGATTTTTTCAAACGACGCAAACTATTGTTACGTTTTTGGGCTCATCACTGTTCGACTCATTATTCTTGTTTGACTTCTCGGCTTCCACTAACAATTCAAGAGTGCGATTGTACATGTCTTGCAAGCAAGACATTCTTATTTATTTGGGGGTTAATTGTTTGGTTATTGTACTAACATTCGATTTTTCACAAATTGAATCACATTGAGTGAGGATTTTGGCCCATTTTTAATATACATATATTACTTTCATAATCTAAAATTACAGGATTACTAGCTTTTAAAGTTGTAGTTGTTAGTATTTCATAAAATAGGTACGTTGGAACGACAAATATATATATATATATATATATATATATATATATATATATATATATATATACATATATATATTATATATATATAGAATACAATGTAGTCTGAATTAAGTACAGCACATGGAGGAAAATACGTCACACTAAGATAATAATTCTGATAAACATGGCAAAATTTTAATATCCACCGAATTTATTTACAACATCATGAATTATTCATCCATGCCAGACTCCTACAAAGAATCCGTGTTACTCAGAATACATCAGAATTGAGATGCCAGATTAACCAATCCAGATGGACGTGCGTGATAAAACGGTGATCGGGCCCGAAAACACGTACGATCTTTTAAACGCACCAAAGTGCCCTTCTCTCCTTTCCGCTCTCGAATTGAGTTGTTAAAAGTGTCTAGAGGCGAATGGCCGCTACGAACCAGACCTATTATTTATTACAAACCGCTCCTATAAGAAGTTACTTCAGAATATAAAACACTTATTATTATTATTATTATTATTTATTACTTTGTACAATTATAATTCCTCGGATGTAATACTATCTGGCCTCTTTCGCGCTTTCATCATCGTTTTTACATAAATCGCATGCTTTTCAATAAGTTCCCAATAAATATAGACATAATTTAGCATTTAGCAGTTTCATACATTTAAATAAAATATATATATATATAAGCAATTTGCATTAGCTGAACTTCTTTACTAATTTTATTTAATTACTACTATTATTTACTAATATTACTAATATTATTTATCCGAAAAAGTCACGCAAATATAAGACATCATTATATAGGGATTATAATGATGTCTTATATTTGCGTGACTTTTTGGGATAAATAATATTAGTAATTAGTAATGTTAGTAAATAATAGTAGTAAAATATTAGTACATAAATAAAATTAGTAAAGAAGTTAAGCTAATGAAAATTCTGTATCTATTGAAAAAAACTATGCGAGCGAAGGTGGGGTGGGCGGGTGGTCCCTACCAACCAAACTATGCCCGTCCACTATTTCAAACGACTTGAACTCTGCACTATTCTGTTATGCGTGACATTCGCATATATATATATATATATATATATATATATATATATATATATATATATAATAGAATGTCACGCATAACAGAATAGTGCAGAGTTCAAGTCGTTTGAAATAGTGGACGGGCATAGTTTGGTTGGTAGGGACCACCCGCCCACCCCATTTTCGCTCGCATAGTATTTTCATTGAATACAGACGTTTTATATTGTTTAAACTATTCCAAGAAGAGTGTTATCCTATGGAAAAACTATGCGAACAAAGGTTGGTTGGGCGGGGGGGCCCTACCAACCAAACTATGCCCGTCCACTATTTCAAAAGACTTGAACTATACATTACATTATTCTTCACAAATATCTTTTCAATTAGTCTTAAATTAATTAATGACATTAATTTAATCATAGAATATAACGGAGAATATATATATATATATATATATATATATATATATATATATATTATTTCACTCTTGCTGACATGGTTTAGACAATATAAAACGTCTGTATCTATTGAAAAAAACTATGCGAGCGAAGGTGGGGTGGGCGGGTGTCCCCTACCAACCAAACTATGCCTGTCCACTATTCCAAATGACTTGCAATCTGAATTAAACTGTTATCCTTTAATTACTTACTATAAGCCAATTAATTTCTTTTATTAACTTATGCCTAATTCGTAGAAAAATATGAAATATAATGTAGTGCAGAGTTCAAGTGGTTTTAAATAGTGGACGGGCATAGTTTGGTTGGTAGGGGCCACCCGCCCACCCCACCTTCGCTCGCATAGTTTTTTTCAATAGATACAGACGTTTTATATTGTTTAAACCATTTCAGCAAGAGTGAAATAATATATATATTATCCGTTATATAATATATATATATATATATATATATATATATATATATATATATATATATATATATATATTTATATATATATATGAAACTGGCTATGCAAATAGGGAAAAAAATAGGTAAAATATGAAATTAATAAAATCCCTAACCCCTCGAAATAATGATGAATGCCAATATGCCAAATATTTATATTGTTTCATACAATATTCCGTTTAGAAACTTGCCGTAGTTATTGTCGCTCTCCTTCTTGTTACGCCTGATATAGTCCTTCAAATAAAAACCATATTAATGCCCAAAATTTACGAACAATTTGCAATAAAAGCAATGTAGATATAAAATAATGTGTTGACATGTCAGTGATTGGCACAAAAAAAAACATTTATTACACAATTCTATATTAAATAATATTTTAATTAGTTGCAGCTATTGTTGCAACAAGCGACTAGTTGCAACAATAGCTGCAACTAATTAAAATATTCCAGATTATAATTAGAGGACAGTTAATACCACAGACCTCTAATTGTAATCTGTAATCTTTTCGGAGACAATATTAATGCCCATATTCACTACCATCCTATACATTTATAGGTCCCATAAGCTATGGACACATTGAAAACGTTATTGTGACAGAAATTGCCAGCACAAATGTCAAACCTCTTGAATAGCGCTTGTGATTGGAGCTTTGATGGCACCTATGGTCTAATTATTCAGTATTTCCAATAATCTAAAGTAACTACATTCTCTGTTTGATGTATTTAATGTTGCTATAACAACTAATACTTTGTGATTGGAGCTTTGATGACATATTTTCTTTAATTTTTCAGTGTTTCCAATAGAGCGAATCTAAAGTAACTACATTCCCTAGATAATTTATTTATTGTAGCTATAACAACGAATACTTATGGGTTCAATAGTTATTGAAAAATGTAAGGAACGTCGGTGATTACAAGTGACCCCGTATTCACCAACTTCATATAAGTATTCCAGTTCCTAGGGGGAAACTGGTGGAATGTATGGATAGATTGGGTATGGAAGAGGAAGGAGTGTAGTGGGTGAGAAGGATTTATAAAGAGTCATGGGCGAAAGCAAGAGTGAATGGAGAAATATCTGAGAAATTTAGGGTGAATGTGGGACTGCCTTACTCCCACTGAGCCTCCTCCTGTTTAATCTGTACACGAGCGAGTTGGAAGAGGTGCTGAGGCAGGTCGTGGTGGGTAGATCCAAGGTGTGGATGTTGGCGTATGCAGATGACGTGGTGCTGGTGGCCAAGAGAGTGGAAGAGATGCAAGAGATGTTGGAAAGAATGAGTAGGTACCTGGATAAGAGAGGGCTAGTCGTGAATGTGGAAAAGACCAAATGGATGTTGTTTAGGAATAGTGGCAGAAGGGGTAAGGACGAAGGGCTGAAATGGAAGGAAAGGCTGATTGAGAGAGTGAATGGCTTTAAATATTTGGGCTTTTGGTTTGACTGTGGAGGACGGCTTAGGATGTAAGTGGAGTGTATGCAGGCGAAAGCAAGAATGCCTTGGGGGATTGCGTGCAGAAAATGGGGGAGTTTGTGGGGTGGTAACCTCGTAATGGCGTGCAAGATATGGGATGCGTGTGTAAAACCTATATTGTTGTATGGAGTGGAAGTGTGGGGATTGCGTGAATGGGAGGTAATAGAAAGGGAGCAAGGTTGGTTTCTGAAGAATCTGCTAGGGCTTGAAAGGTCGACACCGAGGGCAGTGCTGTTGCAGGAGACAAGTCGTATGAGTATGTAGTAGGAGTCGTGTGTGAGGGTTGTGAAGTTTGAGGAAAGATTGCAGGATTTGGGCGGAGACTGGTACGGGAGGTATGGATGAGGTGTAAGAGTAGAACAGAGAGTAGATGGAGGAAGGATAGAGAAAGGATGTATGAAAGAGTGGGTATGTCTGAGGTGTGGGTGGAGAAGAACCTGAGAGAAAGGGGTAGCCTAGGAACTGAGATAAGGGAGAGATTGAGGGATATTGAGTGGCAAGAAAGGCAAGTGAGAATGGCTGAGAACTCATACAACCCTGGCTACGTAGAGTGGCAAGTGCAGGGGAAACTCCCGAGCTACTTAGCCAGGGAAGAGTGGAGCAGAGAGGACAAAGTATGCATGGTAAGAGCGAGGTGTGGGTCAGAAGAGCGAGGAAGAAAAGTGTGGATGGGGCTGGAGTACACCGCGTGTGCGCTGTGTAGGAAGGGAAGTGACACGTGGTGGCACCTTAGCAAAGAATGTGAGGGAGTGAAAGCAGAGTGGGTTGGAGAGTGCAGAAAGCTGAACGAATGGTTAGGAGAGGATGGGAAAGGCGTGAAAATCTGCAGGAGGCTGACGTGGGAAAGGAAATTGGCGAGGGCCGAGGGGGTATAATCTGGTATTATCTAGAGTGGCCAAAAAATGCTGGTCTTTTAATCGACAATTGTCTTGGCAAAATTTTAAACGTTGAATAACTCAATATAAAATATTTGGCTTGTTATTGATGTCCAATTGTCTTCAATTGTATCATCCTTTAGTTTTTTTTTCACATTTATCGTTAGTCTATTTCGACCTACATATATATATATATATATATATATATATATATATATATATATATATATATATATATTAATTACGTATATATCCTTTACATTATAATAATTTTACATGTAAAATAGATGTTTGTCGGTGGAGTATTGATTTCTATACATACAGAAATTTAAATGAGAACCCATACTATGTACCAACATAGTGTATGAATGTGTTTCATCAGCGTTACATTTTCGCGCTATTGAACTTGTGCAAGTGGTTGAAAATCGCGGTCACGAGCCGCCCGAAGAGCGGAGAGGGTGACCTTTTGGTCCGACTGTACACGCGAGGTATATATTTAAATGAAGTTGAATAAAAAACGGAAACACCTCACGTCTCGCTGTAAACAGCACTTACGGCCGAGATAATGTCTTATTTATAAGCCAGCGCGGCCGGGGCTCGTGGAATAAACAACGGGCCGGACCGGCCCCTATTTTACAGCTGCATGCGAGCGCGCCTTTTATAAGTCTGGCCCATTAAGTGAGACATTTACATTTAAATCATACGCCAACGTGGAGGCACCGCACCACTGCCCACCCCGCGAGAAACAAGTACATAAATCATCGCCTTTTTAACACGAGATGAAGTGCAAGTGTAGCAATTCAGATAGTATGTTGTGGCGAGCAGTGCAGGTGGACGATGTTCAAAATAGCAGATGTCTTCTTCAAATGCAAGGGTCACGATTGAAACTATTTTTTTATTTTATTTTGTTCTTCTTTACTATATATTTATTTTATTATTTCTATTTTCAAATGTAAGAGTCGCGATTGTAACTATTTTTTATTTTATTTTGTTCTTTTTTACTATATATTTATTTTATATATATATATATATATATATATATATATATATATATATATATATAATTATATATATAAAAATCATCTTTATTGGGCTATTGACCCCCTTGGGGGTCTTTCTGCCTCCTTTCTACCCCCCTTTATTTTATTATTTCTATTTTCAAATGTAGTCGCGGTTGAAACTATTTTTTATTTTATTTTATTCTTCTTTACTATATATTTATTTTATTATTTCTATTTTCAAATGGAACAGTCGCGATTGAAACTATTTTTTATTTTATTTTGTTCTTGTTTACTATATATTTATTTTATTATCTCTATTTTCAAATGTAGGAGTCGCGATTGAAACTATTATTTATTTTATTTTGTTCTTTAATATATATTTATTTTATTATTTCTATTTTCATTTCTTTTCTTCTTTTAGTTGTTGACTAGTTGTTTAAGCGAAATAATCCCTCAAACTGTCAACCCATCACCTGTGGAGGTGAACACCACCATCACTAAAAAACATTCCAAGAAAAATTAAAGCTAGCCAAGGGTCAAGCTTGGCAGTGTCGTCTGTTTTCCCTTTTTTATATCGATATTAATCAGGCCCCTTTCCACGTTTTTTTGGAGTATTTTCTGCATTTATTAATTTTGTAAATCGCTCTGTTAAGGTCGTTTTAGACAAAAGAATTTCTTGACTCAAAAGTTAGTCCGCATCTTGACAATCTAAATTGTTTCGTTTCATATTGCAAATTATTTGAAATATTGAATTGGATGGTAGATCGAATAGAAAAATATAGCGCGTTCAATTTGTCAAGAACAAATTGTATGGGAGGAGGATATATGAATTCATTTCAAGAACCACTTTTGAGCTAAGAAATTGTCTTGTCTAAAACGACCTTAAGAAATTGTCGTCTAAAACGACCTTTAAGGATTCAATTAGCTTCGGAGTGTCCTGCTTAAATAGTTCTGTTGATATGCTTTCTGGGCCGCTTGTTTTTCCTATCTATATTGTCTATAATTGTCCTTTCTCTGTTATTTCTTCTCTAACAAGGGAATAAATACATAAACATACATTTAAATAAAACACGAAATGTCAGCAAAATAAAGTTTATATAATTATTGTCAATAAAATGCATAAATAGACATAAATATTCCATTACATTAAAACACAAACCGACCCTCACACACGTCGTCGCATTTTATTAATTTTACAATGAACTACCTTACAATTACAGTGAAAATATGCAGCCTACATTTTTGTGTGTGTGCAAATGCAGTGTATATAGTCGCTTTCATTGTAACATTGTTTTTTTTTTAATTCTGTTTATGTTACGAAACGTTTTACATGCAGGTATTTTTTTATTATTAAATTCTGTACGCTATTACAATAAGTGCGTGTGTCTGTGTGTTTGTTTGGAAATGAAACTATTTTTTCGGAGCGACCATTTCGAACTTCCAAATGCGGTTCGGTCCGATTTCCACCACGTAGAGCGCCGAGTTGTTCGGGCAGGCTGCTATTGCGTGCGGATTTCCAAATCCCTAAAAAGAAACAGTTGTAGAAAACCTAGTTGGATAGTTGTATAGTAGTATTGGTAATATCTCCTAAATCAGTGATTCTGAACAACGGTTTCGCAGCATTTTAGCGTGCCTCTAGATTCTTGTAGTGTGCTACAAATTTTACGAATGCATACAATAAAAATAAGTTTGAATGTTTTTTTTTAATATTTATCTTATTATTAGTGAGTTGCCAACATTATTAATTATAAAAAGTGATCCTTGTGATCATTATAAGCACCTAAAACAAGAATATTCAATTGCCATTTTATTCTTATTACCAATTTTGTCATAATAAACAATATTATGTTTATTATTACAAAATTGGTAATAAGAATAAAATGGCAATTGAATATTCTTGTTTTATGTGCTAATTAATAATGTTAGCAATTAACTAACCTTGCAGGAAACAATTATTATGTTTTTTTTCAGCTTTGAATTCAAAGCTGTAGATGACATTTAAATTGTGTCCTCCAGTAAAAAAAAACCTCTATATATCTCTCATTCTATATAAAATGACCAAACGGTGAAACTATAAAACATTTTATAATTTATAAAATACATTTCAGTTCAAACCTCTAGTGTCTTGTCGTATACATTTATTATTGGTCGTCTGATTGATTAAAATCTCCGGCCAATAAATTAAGTTGTAACTTTTTTAATTGGCCGGTCCGAGCCTCCAATTTGTACGGGCCGGCTGTTAAAGTGTCCCAAAATGTGTCGCTCTTAAAATCCCGATATGGGCGATGCTTTAAAATTGTCTGCCGTAAAAGTTTTTATCGTCCGGCAGTGCGACGCGACCCCAAGTGGAAACGGAAACGTAATTTAGAACGAAACATTTTAGATTTTTTTTCAAGTGGAGCATAAAGTGGCAAAAGCAGATGTGACTTGGAAATTATGATAGGAAACGCATGATTTTGTATAATGAAATGTTTTTAACCTTCCGGCACTCGCTCATAGACCCGGAGCATATATATGCTCCGGGTTTATGAGACTGGGCGTGAGTGAGAAGGTTAATGTAAAAAAGTAATTTTTATGGATTAAGGATGCTCTCGCCCCGATTTCATCAGGGATTTTACCATTGATTTTTATTTTAATCGCATGTTTCAACAAGTTCCCAATGAATTTCGATACAAATTAACATACCAATATGCAATGGTGTACGAGATAACCATACACGAATATATATGTCTGATGAATGTTAAATTCTAAACAATATATTGACAGTTTAAATAAAAATCATGGGCGGTAATTTATGAAAAATTGCAATTTGTTTTATTGCAAATAAAAGCTAACAAAATAAACTTATTAGTTTTATTCTTCCAAAACAGAATAAATCAGTGGCAATAAGGATTATTTTGGATCATTATAAGCACATAAAACAAGAATATTCAATTGCCATATCATGTATCTTGTTGAATATCTTGAATTTCTCGAAATATAATTTTGTCCGAGAATATTTTTTATTTTTACATTTTCATGTATTAATTGCCTAGCAAATATTGTCTATGTTGATTCTCTCATAGCTTTATTTTGAAAATATGTATCTAAAATCGGTCCGTCCGAATCAAAGATACATCTTTCTTCATCAAAATAATACCTCATTTATAATTTTATTCTAATAATTAACTTCACTACGCTTGCTACCATAAAGGTCGTTTTAGACAAGACAATTTCTTAGCTCAAAAATTGTTTAAGAAATGAATTCATATATCCTCCTCCCATACAATTTGTCCTTTACAAATAAAACGTGTTATATTGTTCCATTCGGTCTACCATCCAATTCAATATTTCAAATAATTTGCTGTATGATAGGAGACAATTTAGATTGTCTCGCATCTTGACTAACTTTTGAGTCAAGAAATTGTCTTGTCTAAAACGACCTTAACTTATGAGTCAAGAAATTGTCTTGTCTAAAATGACCTTTATTACCAATTTTGTCAGAACAAACAATATTATGCAAGATAGAGATTAATTCGTTGTTTTAGATTTTAATTCATATTTTATTGCAGCATAAAACCGTCTTCACATCAAATACTTAATTATGAATGTTTGAACATGAGGATGATTTTCTTATAACAAAAATGATCTCGCATGACCATGGAGCACCTACACAAACAAATAACAAATAACAAATAACAATTCAAAACTTAATATCATAATCAATTCTATAGAACTGAAAACCACCGGAAACCCTGCTACAAATAAGCATTCAGAAAAGCAATTTATTTATTTCCCAGAAAAACACTTTATTATGCCACCGGTGGCGTTCATTAAATACGCGTGCGTCTGTCGTGTCCCGTCGGATGTCTCAATTGTTTGTCGAATGCACGTGCTTTTCTGGCCGAAAAAAAAGGGAAAGCTCGTCGCTTTTGTCCTGTATCTCTTACCTCTTCTGGCGCCCAGTGATCGATGACCAATTCGGACTTGGGATCGATGGTGAGTCCTTGAACCGGGAGCGGCGACGTGGGACCGTTCACGGCGTAGATCAGGCTGCCTGTTTGAGATTAAAAACTATATAGTAATGCTAGGGAGGGGTTTGCTTGTGCGAAAATCGACGCGTCGTTAATCACCCCCCGTGGATCGGAGATTTATGGGCGGCTTGAAAGAATGGCGCTACAAAGGCGGTGGTTTCAGCGCCTTCGCGAGAGAGAAAGAGGTGCCTTTTTTTATATGCAACGTGCACTTGCAATGTACGGGGCTAGAGCACAATGGCGAGTATAGTCGAGACGATTTAAATACGTTTGAAACAAACAATTCATATGTTAGTTATTTCGGTTTAGAAAAATCTGTCTGTGTGGGTGCAACAAAATATCTGATTAGTCCTGCTAATTGGCCTGTAAAATAAAATTTCTCTCAAATACCTAATTATTATTTAAAATCATTAGATAACTTCATACTCAATGGTAAAACTACTGGAACGATTGCAATCTTTAAAATGCATTTATTTCTATTTATTTTTGGAAGTTAGCATATTTGTTATCTCATGCCCCCCAATTTACCAACATCCCATAACTTTATAGGTCCCATAAGCTATTGAATGGATAAATTGAAAACGTCATTGTGACAGAAATTGTCGAAACAAATCTCAAACACCTGGAGCAGGGACCTGGAGTAGTGCTTGTGATTGGAGCTTTAATGACATCTTTTGTTTATTTTTTCAGTGTTTCCAATAGAGAGAATCTAAAGTAACTATATTCCCTAGATAATGTATTTATTGTTGCTATAAAATGGAATATTTATGGGTTCAATAGCTATTCATACATTTATGGAACGTTGGTGAATACGGAGTCAGTGTGCGATATGTGAATGTGTGCGGGGAATGATTTGGTATAACTTGGATTGACTAAGAGTTGCTATAACTTGGGTTACCTGATAGTTGATATAACATTGTTTGCGTAGGCATTTTATAAATAGTGAAAATTTAAGTATGCATAAATCAATTTACAACAAATGAATATAAAAATATAAAAAATGCCAAACATGTCAACACATTTCAGAGGTCAAAAATGTCATAAAAGCCAAAAATGTCATAAAATTAAAAAATCAAAGATATCCGGAATGCTAATCGAACCGAAATATTTTAAATTCAAATTTTATTAATTAAGGAAATCGTGTGGTGCACAGATATTTCTTTAAGGGTGCATTTTGGGGAAAAAGTATAGAAGCTAATTTCCATTTGTTGGGCCAAAAAATGCCCTGAGAAGATCTTCTTTTTTTTCGGGCCTTCACCGCTTTGTAGGTAAAACTAGACTAATGACATCGTTACGTCTATATTTAGCATTTGGGCTAATATTTGTTATGAAAGAATATTTCTTTAAGGGTGCATTTTGGGAAAAAAGTATAGAAGCTAATTTCCATTTGTTGGGCCAAAGAATGCCCTGTGAAAATCTTCTTATTTTTTTGGGCCTTCACCGCTTTGTAGGTAAAACTAGACTAATGACATCGTATATATATATATATATATATATATATATATATATATATATATATTTAGCATTTGGGCTAATATTTGTTATGAAAGAAAATTGTTTATATCTGCCCATAAAAATTAGCAGTTTCCAAAGAATAGATAGAATATATTAAGAACGGGTGGCCTTTTAGGGCCTACACTACCGTGCTCTCTGTAGAGCTTTTGTGGTCCCCGGCATGTCTTAAAGACTTCTTTCTCCTGGCTAGCAGACTGCAAAGTCTCGATGTCTGTTACTACTATATAGGGATGATCGTTTCCGAGTTCGTTGGACCGCATTCTGCATAGTGCCTTGCAGTGGCATAGTATATGTTCTGCGGTCTCTTCCTCGTCCTGGCAGAACGTACAGAGGTATTCTTCTGCCAGGACTATCCGTGCCATATGGTTGTTAAGCCTGCAGTGGCTTGTTAGGAGTCCTACAATCATACTGGTGGTTTTCCTGTCTTGGATTAGAAAGTCCTTTGTAAATTTGAGGCTTTGGCCTATCATGAATTTGTTTGCATATCTTTGCGCTAGTTGGTTTATCTAGCAGTCTGAGACATTATTGCCATCCATTTTTCCATGGATGTCTTTGTAACTGCTTTTGAAATACTGCAATAGGGCTCCGGGTTGATTAAGGGGTTTGATGGCGAGTTTATTTGTCCTGTTGTTGCCTACAATACCACTATGCTGTGGCACCCACGCAACATCAGTTTGTTTTGTCTTCCTCGACAAGACTCTGTTGGTAGTCTCATACCAATCAGGAATTATCATCTGTCGTAGCGATCTCTTTTATTGCCGCTTGGCGGTCAGTGTAGATGGCAATTCGTGTATTAGTTATTTTGCTTCTCAGAATTTCCCTTGCACAGTGTTTTATAGCCAGTATTTCTGTCTGAAACGCTGTGGAGAGCTTGCTCATAGTTATTGAAATATTTGTCTTCGGGTTGACGCTAAAGATACCAACTCCTGTTCCTTTATCTGTTTTTCAGCCGTCTGTGAGCTAGGAGAAAGACGTTTTGATGGGTGTGCCATTTTACTAAGTATCTCTTCCTAGTACTACGACATCGTAGTTCTTGATGGGTTCTGCCCTCAGCTCGTTATGTAGCTCTAGATAGTTCGCCCAGTGCTGTTTGTTTATGGGGATTAGGCCTTGAAGTAATCTGTGGCTTACAAATCTTGCCTCTTCAATGAGGATGTGTAGTGGTAGCAGGACTTCCATTGCGGCGATGGGTGTTGTTTTCATGGCTCCTGTTCTTCTCAACAGGCAAGCCTTAGGGTGCTGCTCAAGAACCTGGCCGATTTAGCCAGTATGCTACTGGCCCATATGATATCATGGGTTTTACTACCCCAGTGTATAACCATAGGGTCATGTTTTGTGTGTTCCATGGCAGTTTTTGGTTAAAAATAACTCCTAGGTATTTGGCCTCTGTCGCAAATGGAATTTCTGCACCTTTAAGTATCTGGCGTTTTGACCTGTTAGTACTTTTCTTCTTGTATAGTTGACTATTGCCGTTTTCAGAGAGTTATGGACAAGCCTTCATTCTCTCACCATTTGTCCACTATATTAAGTTCTTATTCAATTACATAGGTATACTTAAGGTTGGCGTCTTCAAATTTTGGCAACTTGTGATACACATGTAATAGCATAGGCGAAATGCGCATAAGAAATACGCACCATTTTCTTTAACTAGAACATAAATTGAATTGTAAAAGTACGCATACAAAAGAATAATATTCCACATATTCCGTAGTCTAGGTGACATTGTCCATAGTCCTTCGGTAATTGTTAACAAAAAATAATAAATTTAATTTCACGATTACCGAGGGACTATGGACATTCTCACCTAGATTACGGAATACGTGCAACATTATTCTTTTGCATACGTATTTTTGCAACTAAATTTATGTTCTAGTTAAAGAAAACGGTGCGTATTTCTTATACGCAATTTCGCCTATGCTATTACATGTGCATCACAAGTTGCCCAAATTTGAAAACGCCAACCTTAACTATTTTTGTGACCTAGGAACAACAATGATCACATGTTCTCATATTCTTCAACAATGATCACATTTTCTCACATTCTCCAACAATGATCACATTTTCTCATATTCTCCAACAATGATCACATTTTCTCACATTCTCCAACTATGATCACATTTTCTCACATTCTCTAACTATGATGACATTTTCTCACATTCTCCAACAATGATCACATTTTCTCACATTTTAAATATGGAGTAATGACCTATGCAACTTATATCACGACCGCGTAACCCATTAATTACACTTATACATGTCTATAAATTTATGAAAACTAACCATCACGGGCCTTCGTGGCGCAATTGGTTAGCGCGTTCGGCTGTTAACCGAAAGGTTGGTGGTTCGAGTCCACCCGGGGGCGTACTTTTTATATTTTTTTGCATTGAAATTATTATTTCCTATTATTATATTATTATTAATAATAAATTAAATTTATAGTTATAAATAATAAATTAAGAAAATATTTATGAATTTATTTATAAAAAAATCAGAATGTTATTAATTAATTTATGTAATTTATATTATATAACAATGAAATTAAAGCTTTTAAATAAATAAAAAGAAATAGAAAATAAATAATAATATAATTTAATTTGTATCAACGCAAAATATAAAAAGTACGTCCCCTGGTGGGTGAATTTATATATATAATATATAATATATATATATATATATAATATATAATATATATATATATATATATATATATATATATATATATATATATATATATATATAATTTTAGCACTTAACAATTAGATAGAAATTCATAAAATACCCTCGTCTATGTACCATTATAATCAGAAAATTTCCAACTGATAAATAAAAAATTACTATTCCATTAATAGGGTAACAAAATGCTCTCTAAACTTCCTGATAAACAACTAATAATAAGTGATAATAATTATTGTACATTTCCTGAGCAGAAATCAAACTTTTACTAGAGTTTAAAACGCACGGTTACAAAGTTATTTATTGTAACACTATATCGTTACCTAAACATTTACACCCAACATCTAAAATTTTCTTTTAAGGTTGACATGAAAAACTGCTTATTGGGGTTATTTTACTCTGAAAACAAGTTATCAATTTTTTATTTTATTGCCACATTGGTGTGCATTGCTAATTGATGTGGTGCCGCCAGATGGCGTTTAACTTTCCTCCAAGGAGGTCAGTTGTATCATTTTTGCTTATATTTTATTTATTTGAGCCAGGAGTAATTTAATTACTCCAATAAATATTTTATAATTTATATAATATATAATAATTATATATAATAATAATTATATATAAGTTTTTTTCTCTCGTCAGCCTCAAATAAAATTTTAGATGTGTGGTGTTGCTGCCTAGGTGACAATATCTATCTCTTGGTTTTTGTAGTGTCGTCGACCCATTCCGATTTCCGAGATAGCTCCTTAGGATGCTACTATCGGATAGTTTAGCATAATTTTTACGTCGTTTGGTTGTAAAGTAGCAGGCATATATAAAACCATATAAAAGTATAAATTTCTAACTTACCTCTGGCAGCAACACCAAAAACTCTTCCCATGTCAGGTTGTTGGATAGTCAACGCCGGTTCTCGCTTTCCTTGAACACTGTATAGCCCAGCCCTGGGACAAGTCACTCTCATGTTCTCCCTATCCGCCACACAGAGCCTGTCCATAGATTCAATTAAAGCTAGCGCGTGAGGTACTTGTAGAGATAGAAATTCTGCAATAAGAGAGTTATAATCAGACTCTGCCTCGTGGGGGTAATGTTCTATGCACAAACGTATACAAATATTTTCTTATTTAATCACAATCACATATATCGCACACTGAGATGACTAATGTCGTAACTTCCAAAAATAAATAGAGATAAATGCAGTTTAAAGATTGCAATCGTTTCAGTAGTTCTACCATGGAGTATAAAGTTATCTAATGTTTTTAAAATAATAATTAGATTTATTCTAAAAGCATAAAAAAAGATTAGAGGAGTTTTAAAATATATATGTTATATTTTTTGTTTAAATAATAATTTGGTTTATTCTACACCCAAAAAAAGGATTAAAGGAGTTTTAAAATATATATAAGAATGTTATATATTTTTTGTTTAAATAATAATTTGGTTTATTCTAAACCCAAAAAAAAGGATTAAAGGAGTTTTAAAACATATATAAGAATGTTATATAATTTTGTTTAAATAATAATTTGTTTTATTCTAAACCCAAAAAAAGGATTAAAGGAGTTTTAAAATATATATAAGAATGTTATATATTTTTTGTTTAAATAATAATTTGGTTTATTCTAAACCCAAAAAAAGGATTAAATGAGTTTTAAAATACATATAAGAATGTTATATATTTTTTGTTTAAATAATAATTTGGTTTATTCTAAAGCCAACAAAAAAGGATTAAAGGAGTTTTAAAATACATATAAGAATGTTATATATTATTTGTTTAAATAATAATCTGTTTTATTCTAAACCAAAAAAAAAGGATTAAAGGAGTGTTAAAATATATATAAGAATGTTATATATTTTTTGTTTAAATAATAATTTGGTTTATTCTAAACCTACAAAAAAGGATTAAAGGAGTTTTAAAATATATATAAGAATGTTATATATTTTTTGTTTAAATAATAATTTGGTTTATTCTAAACCCAAAAAAAAGGATTAAAGGAGTTTTAAAATATATATAAGAATGATATATATGTTTTGTTTAAATAATAATTTGGTTTATTCTAAACCCAAAAAAAGGACTAAAGGAGTTTTAAAATATATATAAGAATGTTATATATTTTTTGTTTAAATAATAATTTGGTTTATTCTAAACCCAAAAAAAGGATTAAAGGAGTTTTAAAATATATATAAGAATGTTATATATTTTTTGTTTAAATAATAATTTGGTTTATTCTAAACCCAAAAAATAGGATTAAAGGAGTTTTAAAATACATATAAGAATGTTATATATTTTTTGTTTAAATAATAATTTGGTTTATTCTAAACCCAAAAAAAAAGGATTAAAGTAGTTTTAAAATATATATAAGAATGTTATATATTTTTTGTTTAAATAATAATTTGGTTTATTCTAAACCCAAAAAATAGGATTAAAGGAGTTTTAAAATACATATAAGAATGTTATATATTTTTTGTTTAAATAATAATTTGTTTTATTCTAAACCAAAAAAAAAGGATTAAAGGAGTTTTAAAATATATATATAAGAATGTTATATATTTTTTGTTTAAATAGTAATTTGGTTTATTATAAACCCAATAAAAGGATTAAAGGAGTTTTAAAATACATATAAGAATGTTATATATTTTTTGTTTAAATAATAATTTGGTTTATTCTAAACCCAAAAAAAAAGGATTAAAGGAGTTTTAAAATATATATAAGAATGTTATATATTTTTTGTTTAAATAATAATTTGTTTTATTCTAAACCCAAAAAAAAGATTAAAGGAATTTTAAAATACATATAAGAATGTTATATATTTTTTGTTTAAATAATAATTTGGTTTATTCTAAACCCAAAAAAAAGGATTAAAGGAGTTTTAAAATACATATAAGAATATTATATATTTTTTGTTTAAATAATAATTTGGTTTATTCTAAACCCAAAAAAAAGGATTAAAGGAGTTTTAAAATATATATAAGAATGTTATATATTTTTTGTTTAAATAATAATTTGGTTTATTCTAAACCCAAAAAAAGGATTAAAGGAGTTTTAAAATATATATATAAGAATGTTATATATTTTTTGTTTAAATAGTAATTTGGTTTATTCTAAACCCAAAAAAAGGATTAAATGAGTTTTAAAATACATATAAGAATGTTATATATTTTTTGTTTAAATAATAATTTGGTTTATTCTAAACCCAAAAAAAAAATTAAAGGAGTTTTAAAATATATATAAGAATGTTATATATATTTTGTTTAAATAATAATTTGGTTTATTCTAAACCCAAAAAAAAGGATTAAAGGAGTTTTAAAATATATGTAAGAATGTTATATATTTTTTGTTTAAATAATTATTTGGTTCATTCTAAACGCACAAAAAGGATTATAGGAGCTTTAAAATATATGTAAGAATCATTAAAACAAAAATCAAAACCTGAAAATTCATTTTAGAAGTTTTTTTTTTCTTGACGGGCCTGATTTTGCTGTAGGATTTTAGAAGTTACAACATAGATGACAATGTTGTAACTTCTAAAATAGTGCGATATACTCTGGCATAGAATTTGTATGTTGGATTGACCTCATTAATAAGACATTGTAAGGGTTAAATCAATAATACCTCAAAGTGTTATAATACAATTTGCCGGGTTTAACTTTTTAATTATTCTTAAAAATATAAAGAATTTATTTAGCCTAGCAAAAAATATTTTCTGAAAATCTTAAGGTGGTGTAACCCCTTAAATAAGAAATATTTATAAATTTTCTAATTTATATTTCTAACCAACCACTCGGCCACTAAGCTGGGTTGGAAATTTATAATAATAGCATTTAATTAACAATTTGTTAATTACTATACCAACAAGAATGGTATGGTGGGTTGGGCGGGCGGTCCCCACCAACCAAACTATCCCCGTCCACTATTTCAAACGACTTTATATTGTTTAACATATTATATTATTATATTATTATATTATGAACGTTTTATATTGTTTAACCTATTCCAAGAAGAGTGTCATCCTATGGAAAAACTATGCGATCAAAGGTGGGGTGGGTGGGCGTTCCCTACCAACCAAACTATCCGCGTCCACTATTTCAAACGACTTGAACTATGCATTACACTATTATCCGTTATTTTCTATGATTAAATTGATGTAATTTATTAATTTAAAACTAATTAAAAAACTATGTGAAAAATAATGTAATGCATAGTTCAAGTCGTTTGAAATAGTGGACGGGCATGGTTTGGTTGGTGGGGGCCACCCGCCCACCCCACCTTTGCTCGCATAGTTTTTTCATAGGATAACACTCTTCTTGGAATAGCTTCAACAAAAAAACACTACCACTTATTATTATTATTATTACTTGCAACACTCTCAAACATTTCGGCCACTGGTTATATTGATGTTTGTGAATACAAATTTATTCTTAAAATGATGTTTTTGAAAACATGAAGGTAGATGTTCAAGTGGTTGTATACGTTGCGTATACATTCTAAATTAAAATCGTGACTGCGTGCTGTATCATATATGCAACCTTGATAGCTCCATTAAAACACTTAACATTGTTTTTTAAGTGATCTCAGAAAATAATTTAATGTTTTAATAATAGCCCTCACACCTTTATAGTTTTTGAAAAGAGTTTGTAGAAGCATATTTTAATATAATGCTTATTTATTGCTTGAATTGCCAAAATATAATTTTACCTCCATCAAATGAGAGACGCATTTGTCTAAGTATATATACAGCTGCTTCAATAGTGACCTTCGTACTCGCTTCGGCGGTACATATACTAAAATTGGAACGATACAGAGAAGATTAGCATGGCCCCTGCGCAAGGATGACACGCAAAATCGTGAAGCGTTCCACATTTTTTGAAGAAATTAAATTTCGTAAATTTTATTTAAAACTTAAAGACACAAAATTACTATTATTAAAAAAACTTAAGTATACGTTCTAACTGATAAATAAATAGAAATATATTATTATAGCCGAAATAGCATATTTTTGAAAAATGTCCGTGTGTGTTTTTAATTTGTTTTGAAAAATGATGACATAATTAAAAACCGTTCAACCTCCATGGAATTTTCACTACGCTACTGCTTTAAATGAGAAAATAGTTTTTACCTGGAGGATTTGGAATAACTCTCAGTAAACCTCCAGCAGCGTTGTACTTCAAAATCCTGTTATTGCAATAACCATCCGCGATGAAAATCTCCCCAGTACTGGCCACAGCCACTGATGTAGGTTTGCAGAGGTGTTTGACACCGGGGCCAGGTTGGAATTCTTGCCCAAACGTCAAGCTAGGATTTAGCTCTCCTGGACGAAACTGTATCAGAAATTTATTATTATTAATATCAATTGCAATTAAAAAAAAAATTAAAGTACCTTAAAGACTTGATGCAATGCCACATCAGTCACCCAAAGATTATCATGTCGGTCGATTGTTAGACCGTGCGGCATATAAAAGAGGTTTGCACCCCATTGCCCTAGGATTTTACCATTAGCAGGGTCTAGGGTTAGCACTGTATGTTCTTTAATTGGGCCTAGATGGCTTTGGAGGTAGTGATGAGTAGCGTTGAAGGAACTAAAAACATAAATTATTGACAATAAAGGAGATGAATAAAACTACTATGTGTTTTACCACTTATTGTGGTAAAAAACATAGTAGTTTTATCTCCTTTATTGAAAATGAATTACCACGTAGTAGACGCCAAAACCATTCAATTTATAAATTATTGAATATAACAAAATGTTTTTAATTTCCTTACTAACTGGGCTACACCGATGAAGTCTTACAAGACAGAAATCTTGAGGTGCTTTCGTTTAACACAAACAACAATATTAAAATTAAAATTCCATTGTAGATAACAATAACTGTTTATGTGCTATTAGAAAATTTCACGCCCATTGTGGTATTTATATGTAAATTTTATACCAGAATAAATATTTTTATTATGATTATTATAAACAAACCCATAATTAAAAAAAAAATATTTACTCTGTAATTCATTTAAAATAAACTGAAAAACAATTTAAAAAGTACCATTGTGGTATGTATATATAAATGTTGTGTACCACAATAAATATTTTTATTATTATTATTATAAACAAACCCATAATTAAAAAAATATATTTATTCTGCAATTCATTTTAAAGAAACTGAAAAGCAATTTAAAAAGTGGTCGCCCAACGTGGGGCTCGAACCCACGACCCTGAGATTAAGAGTCTCATGCTCTACCGACTGAGCTAGCCGGGCTGTGAAAAAATATTCTAACAATACCGGCCTCCTGCGATATTTTATAACCAATATGCAAATACATTATTTGTTTGTGATTCGATAATATGCAACTAATAATATTCTTATCATTTGTATAAATATAACAATAAATACGTAACTCACCATATGGTGTTCTATATGAAATGCCAAATTAAGCTTTCAGTCAACAGCCCGGCTAGCTCAGTCGGTAGAGCATGAGACTCTTAATCTCAGGGTCGTGGGTTCGAGCCCCACGTTGGGCGACCACTTTTTAAATTGTTTTTCGGTTTATTTTAATTTAATCACAGAGTAAAATAATGTTTTAATTTTTTTTTAATTATGGGTTTGTTTATAATAATCATTATTAACAGTAATTATTGTAGTCAGGTTGGTTTGGGCCGCCCAACCACGGGCAAGGTGGGGTGGGCGGGCGCCCGCTACCAACCAAACTATGCCCGTCTACTAATTCAAATGACTTGAACTCTACACCATACTTTTATCCGTTACTTACTATTATTCAATTAATTTGATTTATTAATTTATGCCTACTTCAAAAAAAAAGTTAGAAACAATGTAATGCAGAGTTCAAATCATTTGAAATAGTGGACGGACATAGTTTGGTTGGTAGGGGCCGCCCGCCCACCCCACCTTTGCTCGCATAGTTTCTTCATAGGATAACACTGTTCTTGGTATAGATTAAGCAATATAAAACGTCTGTATCCATTGAAAAAACAATGCGAGCGAAGGTGGGGTGGGCGGGTGGCCCCTACCAACCAAACTATGTCCGTCCACTATTTCAAATGACTTGAACTCGACACTACATTGTTATCCATTACTTTCTATTGTTCAATTAATTTAATTTATTAATTTTCGCCTAATTCGTAAAAAAATTATAAGAAACAATGTGCATAGTTCAAGTCTTTGAAATAGTGGACGGGTATAGTTTGGTTGGTAGGGGCCGCCTATACATACCACAATGGTATGTAAGTAGTATTGAGCTTAAAAAATATGTAAGATATCATTTTTAATTTTGAGTTTGTTTGAGGATAATCAAATCATTATTTTGTGCATCAAGCTAACTTTATTTCAAGGTTGTAAGTTCGAGCATCATCGGTAGTTTCTTTTGTCATTATTATATATATATATATATATATATATATATATATATATATATATATATATATATATATATATAATAATGACAAAAGAAACTACCGATGATATATATATATATATATATATATATAATAATGTTTCATATAATTCAATTCAATCTTGTAAATGCGTTTTGTACTTAGGAACCAAGGTTCTAAATTTTGTAAGAAAAAAATCTGATAATCTTCCGTAATATACCACAATCTAAAATTTTATTCGAGGTTGACAGCTGCGAGAAAAACTGATTGTATTCAAAAAAAATTTGATCGATTTTTCTTAATTTAGAAAAAATCAATATATTATTTAAATTCAATACATTTTTGTCGGAAGTAAACCTTTTCGTATGAAAATGAACTGCTCTATAAATCCACTTACTATTGATCCCAAACCCTATCACCCCTATGGAAGAGCACGGGTTGCAGGTCGGAGTTAACAGCCACCCCGGAAACCTGCCCCAAATTGAGCGCTTTTCGCGGCCAGTTTTTCACTGCGACCGGCCGATCAGGCCTATCATCCACTCCGCCGCCCCCGCTATCAGTATCAGCCCCAGGTTCCTGCAAATTAGGTTGCATATGTTATTTGAAACCAAACATATGTAATTTAAAAAAGCGCAACTATATTTTTCAATATCCACGACTTGGTGTGCTGTGCGCTCACCTGGCCCTGGAGGTTGTTGCTGTGCAACGAGAGCAGCTGGCGCACCTCGTCGTAGAGCTCCCTGCGGTCGATGCCCGACGGGGACGCGCTCAGGGTCGCGGCGCAGCATAAAACCGCGATAAATACAGCGACGCCGGACGCCGCCATCGTTCAACTGGCGCTCGCAATCGATATACCGTGTGTTGGGTTTATTCGGTTATTGTAACACTTCGCGCATGCACGCTGGGGCGGCAACGATCGCACAGCACTGATTTCTTGCCACAAAACTGGATGGAACAATAAAAAGGAGAAGAATGACGAAGTAGCGGTTGTGTAACGGTGAAGGTCACGCACTGGTGGCTTCCTGTGTGCACCTCGTCACATCTGAGAGCTATTTTTGTTATGAATATGTATATGCATAAAAAAGACATTTTTATAGTTGTATTTACATTAATATGTAATTTGGTACGAGATTAGAATGATTTATTTTAATAGCCGTATCAAATTATGATTTATTACCAGTTATTTTCAAACTTGCTGCAACTGCCCGGCTAGCTCAGTCGGTAGAGCATGAGACTCTTAATCTCAGGGTCGTGGGTTCGAGCCCCACGTTGGGCGAAGTTTTTTTAACTTTTTTTAAAACGTGGCCATTGTTGTTTTACCTTAATCAAATAATGTGACTTATTTTTTTTTTCTATATCCCATTATTCACCGATGTTCCATAAGGGCACCTTACACGGTCAATATTACTGTCAATCCTAGTACTATCAGTATTTGCTTGAATCCTGCTTCAATAGTTATCAAGTAATCAATTATAGGGATAAATATCAGTATTCTATTCATTCCATCATTACTATTCCTTACACGATCAGTAATTTTGTCAATATTTTAGAATAATGAAAATTTTATTAACATATTATCGTACAGTAATACTGTCATTATTCTAAAATATTGACAGTATTCTTGATCGTGTAAGGTGCCTTATAAATCTATCAATAGTTATTGAATCCATAAGTATTCGTTGTTATAGCAACAACAAAAACATTATGTAGGGAATTTAGTTCTGTAGATTCTCTCTATTGGAAACACTGAGTAATTAAACAAAAGGTGTCATCAAAGCTTCAATCACAAGCGCTCTTCAGGGTATTGACATTTGTTTTGACAATTTCTGTTAACAGTGACGTTATCAGTTTATCCATTCAATAGCTAATGGGACCTATAAAGTTTATGGGATGTTGGTGAATATAGGCAATAAACTTTATAGGTCACATAAGCTATTGAATGAATAAATTGAAAACGGCATTGTGACAGAACACCTTCAAGAGCGCTTGTGATTGTTTAATTATTCAGTGTTTCCAATAGAGAGAATCTAAAGTAACTACATTCCCTAGATAATATATTTATTGTTGCTATAACAACGAATACTTATGGGCCCAATAGTTATTGTTATATTTATGGAATGTTGATGAATACGGGGGTTAAGGATTTAAATGAAATCAACATAAGTTTAAAAGTTTGAAGGTTCTACATGTGTGCTCAATACCGCTTATATATATATAATTCATAAATGATTTTTTAATAACCAGTACATTCATATATAATTATCATTTATAGTAAATTAATTTTGATTACCGTATATATGAAATACATAAACTTCTAATAGCGTAATGAATTTTAACAATTTACAGCCATAGAGATTTATGCAGAGGAAATTGAGTTTTGAGAAGCAAATACAAATTTAAGCATGGTATTTCCAACAAGTATTTTAGCTTTGTAAAATCATTGCATGACATGATTCGTTGTTTAATTCTTAGCTATATTTCATATTTAATTGAAAACTATTTCTAACATTTTTTGTTTAATTTTTGACTTTCTATAGTTATTTGCTTCTTCTTTAAGTTTCGCTCCTATCGGAGATTGAAAACCATTGTTATTATGCGGATCTTCTTGACTGCTGAATAGCTCAGCGGATGTGCCACGAAATCATGATATTCTTCTTCATTCATATATATATATATATATATATATATATATATATTTCATATATATTATATTTCATGATTCATGTCTAGACACCTTTGTCTTTGTACATTCATTCCAAATAGTGCCTTTCTGGTTCTCATACCGCTGCTAAAAACCATCTGCGTATTATTGCCGTTATGTATTATTTTTAGGAAAATATTCAGGGTATCACTCATTGTCCTGAATATATTCCTAAAAATAATACATAATTGCATCTTCAGAAAACTAGAAGAAGATATCAGTTTTCTGAAAATGCGATTATGTATTATTTTTAGGAAGATATTGAGAATAATGAGTGATATCCTGAATATCTTCCAAAAAATAATACATAAGGGCAATAATTCTGTGGTTCGAGAATTCTTTGGCATTTTTTTTTATCTTGTCACTTTTATCTTGTCACGAATGTCAGCCAGTTTTTTGGCATGTTGCCTGTCTCGTATATGTTGTTGAATAATTTTAATAGAATATATATGGAGTTTTCATGTATTACCTTTATAGTACTTTTAGCTTGACTAGGTGAGAATGGGAATAAGAAAATTTAACGTTTTGGAAGATAAGTGGTTCGTATAGCTGAACTGAATCACTTATCTTTCAAAACGTTAAATTTTCTTATTCCCATTCTCACCTAGTCAATCTAAAAGTACTAATCGCTGACTATTTAGTAACACTGTATTTGAATAATTTATTAAGTAATAATCCTCGGTTAAAAATAGTATTTACTGTTTTCAGCCGGATAAGGATTTAATCACTGACAAACATAAAATTAGTCCAGTTAAAATTTAAAGGTCCATTTTGCATTTAAGGGATCTTTATTTTTAACAGATGTTTATGAATACCGGCATGTATGCCATGTAATTTATTATTTATTATCAGAATATATGGCCTTGGCAGCGAAAATATAGCAATTTACTATAATTAATGTAAATTATTCTAAACATTAATGGACATTGCGCGATATAAAGCGTTAAAAAACAAATCTAAATTAATGTTGCTGTTTATAAGCAGCAAATCTCATTATTGCTGTTATTAAAAAACATAACACTTGTCAAAAATAAAGAAATTTAACGCTGTAAAATTGATAACTTCATTATTATTTGTAATAATGGAACTTAAAAAAAGTCCTTTATTTGGCATGACAACTCAAAAAAATACAAAAAGCCTCCAATATACAATGCTCATCAAGAACCATAAAAAAATAATACATAAAATACATAAAAAATTAAAATAAAAGTATATCTAATAATGAAAATAATTGCTGTTCTTCTTATGCTGCCGTCGGATCGGACAATATCTAAAAAACTTAAATTTTGATTTAAACAATCGCAGACAAATAATTTGTATTTATTATGAATAAGAAAGAAAACAACTTTACTTTACAAAACATTTCGGGGGAAATAATGGCCATTTAAACATTTATCATGGTATCGTTATAAAATGGTTCAGGAAAAAAAATGTTGAATACGAAATATAATCTAATCTAACATCTCTTTTTTCTTTGGGGATAAAAAAACAAGTTTACCAAGAGATCTCCACAGCCCACGAAAATGTGCGAGAACGCATATGTGTGGTGTGTGACTCAATTCCAATTTCAATGCTTCAGCGCGCACATGACTCCTTTAGAAGAAGGATTGAAAAATGTGTAATATCTGACTGTCTCAAGATGAATGGACTACCCTGTATAGAAATTTTACTAGTCTTAAATAATGTTTGTGCACACATATAATTGCATTGAACCTGTACGATTTGAGAAAAAAAATAAACGAAACCGCTGAAAATCAAGGTGTTTAGTTCCTCCTTAACTAATTCGTGAAACTAATATTTGTAGGTGATTATACACCTAATCTAAATTTACCTTGAACAATACATACGCACGCGCTACATATGAAACATATACATTTACATAGATAACCAATACATACAATAAGACAGAACCGGTATTAATTACTATGCCCCCCTATTCTACAATGTTCTATCCAAATCAATAAGGGAAAAAACAGTTCAAGTCGGCAATAAAAAATAGGTCTAATTTTATTTGAACCATTTAATAAAAAAGATTTCCTACTGGTGGACGCTGCGATTTTCACAAACCACACCTAAGGCTTTTATGGATAATTTTAAATTTACTTTACTTTACTTTACTTTACTTTACTTTACTTTACTTTACTTTACTTTACTTTACTTTACTTTACTTTACTTTACTTTACTTTACTTTACTTTACTTTACTTTACTTTACTTTACTTTACTTTACTTTACTTTACTTTACTTTACTTTACTTTACTTTACTTTACTTTACTTTACTTTACTTTACTTTACTTTACTTTACTTTACTTTACTTTACTTTACTTTACTTTACTTTACTTTACTTTACTTTACTTTACTTTACTTTACTTTACTTTACTTTACTTTACTTTACTTTACTTTACTTTACTTTACTTTACTTTTTACTTTACTTTTTACTTTACTTTTTACTTTACTTTTTACTTTACTTTTTACTTTACTTTTTACTTTACTTTTTACTTTACTTTTTACTTTACTTTTTACTTTACTTTTTACTTTACTTTTTACTTTACTTTTTACTTTACTTTTTACTTTACTTTTTACTTTACTTTTTACTTTACTTTTTACTTTACTTTTTACTTTACTTTTTACTTTACTTTTTACTTTACTTTTTACTTTACTTTTTACTTTACTTTTTACTTTACTTTTTACTTTACTTTTTACTTTACTTTTTACTTTACTTTTTACTTTACTTTTTACTTTACTTTTTACTTTACTTTTTACTTTACTTTTTACTTTACTTTTTACTTTACTTTTTACTTTACTTTTTACTTTACTTTTTACTTTACTTTTTACTTTACTTTTTACTTTACTTTTTACTTTACTTTTTACTTTACTTTTTACTTTACTTTTTACTTTACTTTTTACTTTACTTTTTACTTTACTTTTTACTTTACTTTTTACTTTACTTTTTACTTTACTTTTTACTTTACTTTTTACTTTACTTTTTACTTTACTTTTTACTTTACTTTTTACTTTACTTTTTACTTTACTTTTTACTTTACTTTTTACTTTACTTTTTACTTTACTTTTTACTTTACTTTTTACTTTACTTTTTACTTTACTTTTTACTTTACTTTTTACTTTACTTTTTACTTTACTTTTTACTTTACTTTTTACTTTACTTTTTACTTTACTTTTTACTTTACTTTTTACTTTACTTTTTACTTTACTTTTTACTTTACTTTTTACTTTACTTTTTACTTTACTTTTTACTTTACTTTTTACTTTACTTTTTACTTTACTTTTTACTTTACTTTTTACTTTACTTTTTACTTTACTTTTTACTTTACTTTTTACTTTACTTTTTACTTTACTTTTTACTTTACTTTTTACTTTACTTTTTACTTTACTTTTTACTTTACTTTTTACTTTACTTTTTACTTTACTTTTTACTTTACTTTTTACTTTACTTTTTACTTTACTTTTTACTTTACTTTTTACTTTACTTTTTACTTTACTTTTTACTTTACTTTTTACTTTACTTTTTACTTTACTTTTTACTTTACTTTTTACTTTACTTTTTACTTTACTTTTTACTTTACTTTTTACTTTACTTTTTACTTTACTTTTTACTTTACTTTTTACTTTACTTTTTACTTTACTTTTTACTTTACTTTTTACTTTACTTTTTACTTTACTTTTTACTTTACTTTTTACTTTACTTTTTACTTTACTTTTTACTTTACTTTTTACTTTACTTTTTACTTTACTTTTTACTTGACTTTTTACTTGACTTTTTACTTGACTTTTTACTTGACTTTTTACTTGACTTTTTACTTGACTTTTTACTTGACTTTTTACTTGACTTTGTACTTGACTTTGTACTTGACTTTGTACTTGACTTTGTACTTGACTTTGTACTTGACTTTGTACTTGACTTTGTACTTGACATTGTACTTGACATTGTACTTGACATTGTACTTGACTTTGTACTTGACTTTGTACTTGACATTGTACTTGACATTGTACTTGACATTGTACTTGACATTGTACTTGACATTGTACTTGACATTGTACTTGACATTGTACTTGACTTTGTACTTGACTTTGTACTTGACTTTGTACTTGACTTTGTACTTGACTTTGTACTTGACTTTGTACTTGACTTTGTACTTGACTTTGTACTTGACTTTGTACTTGACTTTGTACTTGACTTTGTACTTGACTTTGTACTTGACTTTGTACTTGACTTTGTACTTGACTTTGTACTTGACTTTGTACTTGACTTTGTACTTGACTTTGTACTTGACTTTGTACTTGACTTTGTACTTGACTTTGTACTTGACTTTGTACTTGACTTTGTACTTGACTTTGTACTTGACTTTGTACTTGACTTTGTACTTGACTTTGTACTTGACTTTGTACTTGACTTTGTACTTGACTTTGTACTTGACTTTGTACTTGACTTTGTACTTGACTTTGTACTTGACTTTGTACTTGACTTTGTACTTGACTTTGTACTTGACTTTGTACTTGACTTTGTACTTGACTTTGTACTTGACTTTGTACTTGACTTTGTACTTGACTTTGTACTTGACTTTGTACTTGACTTTGTACTTGACTTTGTACTTGACTTTGTACTTGACTTTGTACTTGACTTTGTACTTACGTAAATCGTGACTGACAGAGCCGTACGTGTAGGACAAAAATCCTGGAGGGGTTGTAAATAATCGCAGACAAGTAATTTGTAAGGAAACACATTATATTTCGTATCTATTTTATACTTTACATTTCGGGGGGGTTAAACCCCCTAACCCCAGCCCCCCCTCAGATACAACCATGGTGACAGGGATAATAACATAACATATCATCGAAACAAATTGCTTTTATATAACGCACACCAACTGTCTCGCCTCGCCAGCAAGTAATTGATAACTCCCTTTAAACCCACATTAATCGCGTTTATGCAAATCCCTCGAATTCGTTTACGTAACGCCATTCATTATGCAAACACGTTACGCCAACGCAGCTCTTATCAGCTTTCAGCGTTAATTTTATCGTCGATTAATAAATTGCCATCGATACCAATAAAAACGCTAAAAGAGGAGTCTATCCGACGTTGATTATTTAATTAAATATTCATCGCAGCGGCCACCGTTGTATAAATAACATCCTCTCTTGCGCAACCAGCGTTTTGTTGACCTGTTGCAAGCTATAATAATATTAAAACCGAAAAAAGTTGTTGGGTGAAAGTGAGACACAAAAGCGGAGCGCGCCATGCAAATACATACCGTAGCGGCGAGCTGTAATTTGTATGAGTGGCTCACATGTCATAATCCAGTTAGTGAGGAGAAGGTAAATGAAAGGGATTTGGATATGTCAACAGACTGTATTTTGCATCTTCAACAATACAACTTTAATATCACAAAGTTGGGATTTTAGTTATTATTAACATGGTTAGGAATCAACTAAAAACTGAAGAATTAAAATTTTTTTTTTAAACCCACAAGCAACTTTGTTATGCTATTTGTAGCATGTTTTTAAACATATCAAAGTACTATTTAATATTTATATTGTAAATAGTGATTGTTGTTATTGTAATATATCGTAATTTGGCAAAATTGTATAAGCTAACGAAACTGTGTTGATTGTAACTAGCTAAAATGACTGTCGTTTAATGAAGTATGATACATCAAGTAGCTCATCGAATGTTTTGAGCCTGTGAAGTAATTATTTTTAAAATCGGGTGTAAGTTTTTAAAATTATGTTGTTAATAATTTATTTTTAATAATAAATTTAGAGGTCTAATTTGAATTTAAGGGATCTCTCATACAGTGTTGCCAAATTTAGAGATTATTAGAGGATCATAAATTCTTTAATTTACTAACGCCTGGTTTCCCTTTTGTGTTAAAATTGTCAAAAGTAACATTTGAATGACGGATTGGAAAATTAACTCAATAGTTATAACAATGCATCGAAATGTAATCAAGTCTGCCATGATTAAACTAGCTAAATAGTTAAGTTGCAGGATCCTATCAATTATGATCAAATTTGAATAAACTCGCTCTCCAAACATCTTAATTGTTAAAACTTGTTTAAAATGGTTGTTTACAACTCTGACCTCTTACCGGTTCAACAATCAACTTTTTGTTTAAATTACAAAGAGAAATTTAATCACTTTCTGTCGTTCAGTCCTCGCCACACACGCAGTACCTAACTAATCAGCAGCCTGATTAATTCTTGGTGTGTAATCACTGGCCATCAGGCTTCTTAACATTCCATGGCGGCGGGTAAATGTCTTCCAGTCCGGGCTGTGTCCAGATGTACCCCGTTGCCGTCATGGAGCAAAACGCGTTGTAGTAGCGTCCCGGTGCCCTGCAAAACGACCACGCAGGGCACTTGCAGCGGAAGAGGTTCTGGAACTCCTCCTTGCACACCTCATTCCACCAACAGGTGCGCTGTAAAAATAAAACAATAGAATTATAACTATGTTTTGATACATATGAAAGTATAAAGCGTGAATTACATTGTATTACGAGGGTTGTAAATAAAATCAGCCAGTCGGAATGAAAGTGGTGTAATAATAAATAGACTTTACATTCATAGGCATCTGGAGTTCCAGAGGAATCAAATATTTATATCGGAGGAATGAAACTGCTCCAAAAACCATTATAGCTTTCATTTTATATGTTCCAATCTCAATAGTGTTAGTGCACCTTTTTATTTTTATATTAAGTACGTATATAATAGCAAACTCGCAGTGTGTGTGTGGGTGTATGTGTGTAAAAATGTTGAATTGTTTTGAAACGTAGAAGATTTTGCGTTTGGTATTTATGTAAATCGATGTGCGCAGTTACAGTCATTTTACTCATAAATAAAATAAAATAAAAATGTACGTCGATTTACATAAATATGAAACGCAAAAACTTCTCCTATTCAGAACAATTCAAATATGACTAAAGGATAAATTTATTTATTTATCCTTTAAAATGAATTATCACAAAGTAGACGCCTTAACAAACCAATATTTCAAATATGACTTTTTATGACACTTTTCTCATTTCTGCGTCCCAATCAGGAGTGGATAAAGCTCATCCACTCGCCTGATTGGGAAGCATCACACGAAATTCTATAAAAGTCTGATAGAATTTCATGTGATACCTCCCAATCAGGCGAGCTTATTTTATGAATAGTATCAAAATGATTGAAGCATGTATAACTCTTAGAACAGTAATTCTTAACCTTTTTGAAGTCAAAGAGCACTTTTGATCACAGAAAAACTCGCGGAGCAGCAACATGAAAGAGTAAATCACATACAGTAGATGAGCCAATATTCAATTTCGGCTTTCATAATTTCTTTGAGCACAAGCTCGCGAAGGACCAGTGTTCCGTGGAGCACCGGTTAAGAACCACAGATATTGATTTAATTTTTGGGTGACAATTATCATAAATGGGCCTATTTTAAGCCCAATTAAATTTCTTAAATCTTTTTTATCATTATTTTTATAACTCAGTCAGTTTAATTTAAAACAACTCCTACACTAAAAACCATCCTGCAGCATTTATTCTTGGGTAAAAATTATTATAAATAGGTTTATTTTGAGCTGAATTAAATATAGAATGTAAAATAATATGATAAATTTAAAATACTTTAATCATTAATTTTTTATCTTTTTTTATAAGTCAGTCGATTAATTTAAAACGCCCCGTACAATAAAAACTTTCCTGCAGACATGATTTTTGGTTGAAAAATGATCAAAAAATAGCTTATTTTGAGCCCAATTAAATATAGAATGTAAAATAATATCATAAATTTAAATTTCTTATATCTTTAATTTTTTATAATTTTTTATTACTCTGTCAGTTTAATTTAAAACAGCTCGTACAATAAAAACCTTCCTGCAGACATTATTTTTGGGTGAAAATTATAAAAACTAGGTTTATTTTGAGCCCTATACATATAGAATGTAAAATAATATGATAAATTTAAAATACTTATAATCTTAATTTTTGAATCATTTTTTATAAGCCAGTCGATTAATTTAAAACGCTACGTACAATAAAAGCCATCCTGCAGACATTATTTTTGGGTGAAAATGATCAAAAAACGGTTTATTTTGAATCGAATTAAATATAGAATGTGAAATAATATCACAAATTTAAATATCTTAAATCTTTGATTTTTTATAATTTTTTATAACTCAGTCGATTGATTTAAAACAGCTCGTAGAATAAAAACCTTCCTGCATACATTAATTTTTGTTAAAAATTATCAAATAATAGCTTATTTTGGGCCTAATTAAATAAAAAATATAAGATAATATCAAAAATTTAAATTTCTTTAATCCTTGAATTTTTATAATTTTTACAACTCAGTCGTTTAATTTAAACCAGCTCGATCAATAAAAATCTTTCTACAGAATTTATGTTTTGGGTGAAAATGATCAAATTAGTTTATTTTGAGCTCAATTAAATATAAAATGTAAAATAATATCATAAATTTAAATATCTTTAAATTAATATTATTTTTTTTAACTCAGTAGATTAATTTAAAATAGCTCGTACACTAAAAGCGTTTCTGCATACTTTATTTTTGGGTGAAAATTATCAAAAAATGGCTTATATGGAGCCCAATTAAATATAGAATGTAAAATAGTATCATAAATTTAAATTTCTTAAATCTTTGATTTTTTATCATTTTTTATAACTCAGTCAGTTTAATGTAAAACAGCTCGTACACTAAAAATCTTCCTGCAGACTTTATTTTTGGGTAAAATTATCAAAAATTGGTTTATTTTGAGCCCTATTAAATATAGAATGTAAAATAATATGATAAATTGAAAATACTTTAATCTTTAATTTTTTATTATTTTTTTTATCTCTGTGGATTAATTTAAAACAGCTCGTACAATAAAAACCTCTCTGCAGACATCAATTTTGGGTGAAAATGATCTATTGATAGCTTATTCTGGACCCAATTAAATATAAAATGTAAAATAATATCAAAAATTTAATTTTCTTAAATCTTTGAATTTTTATAATTTTTATAACTCAGTCGTTTAAGTTAAAACAGCTCGATCAATAAAAATCTTCCTACAGAATTAATTTTTTGGGTGAAAATGATAAAAAATGGTTAATTTTGAGCACAATTAAATATAAAAAGTAAAATAATATCATAAATTTAAATACCTTAAATCTTTGATGTTTTATTATTTTTTATAACTCAGTCGATTAATTTAAAACAGCTCGTACAATAAAAGCTTTTCTGCATACTTTATTTTTGAGTGAAAATTATCAAAAAATAGCTTATATGGAGCCCAATTAAATATAGAATGTTAAATAGTATTAAAAGTTTAAATTTCTTAAATCTTTGATATTTTTTATAATTTTTTATAACTCAGTCAGTTTAATTTAAAACAGCGCGTACAAAAAAAACCTTCCTGCAGACTTTAGTTTTGGGTGAAATTTATCAAAGATCAGTTTATGTTGAGCCCTATTAAACATAGAATGTAAAATAATATGATAAAATTAATATACCTTAATGTTTTTTTTAATAATTTTTTCTAAGCCAGTCGATTAATTTAAAACAATAAAAGCCATCCTGCAGACATTATTTTTGGGTGTAAATGATCAGAAAATGGTTTATTTTGTATCCAATTAAATATAGAATGTGAAATAATATCATACATTTAAATATCTTAAAACTTTGTTTTTTTATAATTTTTTATAACTCTGTTGATTAATTTAAAACAGCTCGTAGAATAAAAACTTCCCTGCAGACATTAATTTTAGTTGAAAATGATCACATAATAGCTTATTTTAGGCCCAATTAAATATAAAATATAAAATAATATCAAAAATTTAAATTTCTTAAATCCTAGAATTTTTATAATTTTTACAACTCAGTCGTTTAATTTAAATCAGCTCGATCAATACAAATCTTCCTACAGAATTTATGTTTTGGGTAAAAATGATCAAAAATAGTTTATTTTGAGCTCAATTAAATATAAAATTTAAAATAATATCATAAATTTAAATATCTTAAATCTTTGATGTTTTATTATTTTTTTTAACTCAGTCGATTACTTTAAAGCAGCTCGTACACTAAAAGCCTTTCTGCATACTTTATTTTTGAGTGAAAATTATCCAAAAATAGCTTATATGGAGCGTAATTAAATATAAAATGTAAAATAGTATCATAAATTTTAATTTTTTAAATCTTTGATTTTTTATAATTTTTTATAATTTAGTCGATTAATTTAAAACAGCTCGTACAATAAAAACCTTCCTGCAGACATGATTTTTGGCTGAAAATGATCGAAAAATAACTTATTTTGAGCCTAATTAAATATAGAATATAAAATAATATCATAAATTTAAATTTCTTAAATCTTTAATTTTTTATTATTTTTTAAACCTCAGTCGATTAATTTAAAACAGCTCGTGCAATAAAAACCTCCCTGCAGACATTATTTTCGGGTGAAAATGATCAAAAAATGGTTTATTTTGAGCCTAATTAAATATAAAATGTAAAATAATATTACAAATTTAAGTATTTGAAATCTTTGTTTTTTTATCATTTTTTATAACTTAGTCGATTAATTTCAAACAGCTGTTGCAAAAAAAAACTTCCTGCATACTTAATTGTTGGGTGAAAATTAAAACAAAATGGCTTGTATTGACTCAAATTAAATATAGAATGTAAAATAATATCGTAAATTTAAATTTATTTAATCTGTGATTTTTTATAATTTTTATAAAATCAGTCGATTAATTTAAAACAGTTCGTATAATAAAAACCTTCCTGCAGACTTTATTTTTGGGTGAAAATCAGTAGAAAATGAGTTATTTTGAGCCCAATTAAATATAGAATGTAAAATAATATCATAAATTTAAATTCCTTAAATCTTTAATTTTTAATTATTTTTTATAACTCAGTCGATTCATTTCAAACAACTCGTGCCATAAAAACCTTCCTGCAGACTTTATTTTTGGGTGAAAATTATCAAAAAATGAATTATTTTGAGCAAAATTAAATATAGAATGTAAAATAATATCGTAAATTTAAATTTCTTTAATATGTGATATTTTATCATTTTTTTTATAACTGTGTTGATTAATTTAAAACAGCATGGTACGAGCTGTTTTAAATTAATCAAAAAACCTTCTTGCAGACATTATTTTTGGGTGAAAATTATCAAAAAATAACTTATTTTGAGCACAATTAAATATAGAATGTAACATAATATCTTTTTATTAATTTCTAAAATCTTTGATTTTTTTTGGAATTTTTGTATAACTCTGTTTATTAATTTAAAACAGCATGGTACGAGCTATTTTAATAATAAAAAAATCTTCTTGCAGACATTATTTTTGGGTGAAAATTATCAAAAAATTACTTATTTTGAGCACAATTAAATATAAAATGTAACATAATATCATATATTTTAATTTCTGAAATCTTTGATTTTTTTAGAATTTTTTTAGAATTTTTTATTACTAGTCGATTAATTAAAAACAGCTCGTACAATAAAAATCTTCCTGCAGACTTTATTTTTGGATGAAAATTATCTAAAAACAGCTTATTTTGAGGCCAATTAAATATAGAATGTAAAATATTATGATAAATTTAAATTACTTTAATTTTTAATTTTTTATGATTTTTTATAACTTAGTCGATTAATTTAAAATTACTCATACACTAAAAACCTTCATATAGAGCAGTGATCCTTAACCTTTTTGAATTCAGAGAGCACATTTGATCATAAGAAACACCAAAATCAAAGAGTGACATACATTAGATGAGCCAACATTCAATTTTGGCTTCGATAATTTTTGGGAGCACTTGCAACAAGCTCACGGAGCACCAGTGTTCCGGTTAAGAACCACTGTCTTAGAACATGGCTTCCTTTAATTGGTGAAAAACAGCACCATTAATTATGTAATAGTAATTCATGGTTTAAAAGTAAATCCACCTTGACAGATAATTATAACTGTATTCAACAGTAGAATTTATATAGAATTTGGTGTGATGTCTAACAATCAAGCGAGCTTTGTTTTATAAAAAGTATCAAAATTATGTTTGTGTGTTGCGTGTAAGTTACATTACAGTTCGCCATGCATATCTGTCGTCGGGTTTTAAAGGATGCCCGCGTGGCTGTCAACCTCTGTAAGGTATCCCCGCACGGTCTTGTCGGCGAAGCTCCTCCGGCGCATCACACGGCGCCCATCTGAGTGGTGCAACAGCAGGAGCGTCGCCAGCAGGATCGCAACCTTAAAAAAGTGGAATTATACATTTGGCTGACGACTGTTTAGACACTAACTCACCTTGGGGAGCATCGTAACGCCTGGCGCTGCCTTTGCAGGATGGTGTTTATTGATTTTTGGTGGAGGCGCCTACGACATCTGTTGCACGATGCTTATAACTTTTGCGCAGTGATATTACTGTTTTATTAATAGCTCATAAATGGAGGCCTTTCTACAGAAATGAACCAACCCACAAACTATGTTTGATACTCTTATTTTTATACTCAAGGTAAACAATTTAACGAAATAAAAAAATATAGCTCTAAAGCTCTAGAAGTCCAAAAATAACCTGAGATCAATAGATAATTTTAAATTTATATAAATATTTGTATAAATCTTTGTATAAATCTTTATATAAATTTTTGTTTGTATAAATCTTTGTATAAATCTTTGTATAAATCTTTGTATAAATCTTTGTATAAATCTTTATATAAATCTTTATATAAATCTTTATATAAATCTTTGTATAAATCTTTATATAAATCTGTTTTCTCAACAACAACAAATATTAAGTGTATTGGTTCCTTTTTGCAGAATTTTAATATACTCATCGTTCTAACAATTGACATTTTTATATTCTTTTAACGCTTTTAACTACAGCTTAACTGAAAAACACTAACACTTTGGGCGAGAATTAGTAGTCTAGTCACAGTTATTACAAAACTAACTCTTGTCTAGATAATCGTATGATGAATCGTCTTTAATGTGTGTGTTTAAAATTGTAAATAATACATTTGGCAATGTTGTTATTTGAGGTAGTGCTGGGGTATAACAAAAGTTTAAAACATGTAGATTTTTTCCACAGAATGTAAATAATTTCATAACAGTACAAATTAACAAAGAATCTTAAAGCCACAAGACCCTATTTATTTTTGTTATAACACTATTGTGCTCCAAACTTGTGGAAAATTGAACTTAAAAGCTCCTATCAGCGCTTTTTAATATTTAACAGTATTTCCATGACAATCCAACCCATTTATCGGATTAATAATCAAGTTCTATTGATTTCTTACAATAAACCATCTAGGCGGTGTTATATTTAAAATGAGTCAGCGTAATTTTCACATTATACGTAGTATGGAAAAAGTATTATAATCGAGAATATTTTTGTTTGTAATTTTTCCCTGAATCTTATTAGTTACCCAGATTATTACAATTACTATTATTAGTGTTAATTATTACAGAAAATTTAAATTAATTATTTTGTTTCTAATAGATTTTACTGATATTTTACAACGGCTTACATGTTTAAAATTAATTTATAAAAAAAATAAGGATATAAAATTTAGGAAAATATGTCTAATAATTGTTGTTTAGAATTTAACAACAATTATTACACATATTTTCCTAAATTTTGTATCTTTATTCTTTTATAAATTTTAAAACATAAACATGTAAGTAAGCGGCGTGGTAAAATATCTGTAAAATCTATTAGAAACAAAATATGAGTTTAAATTTTTTGTAATAATAAATATCTGTAAAATCTATTAGAAACAAAATATGAGTTTTAATTTTCTGTAATAATTAACAATAATAATAGTAATTGTAAACATCTGGGTATTTAATAAGTTTACGCAAATGTAAAGTTTCAAAAAATAATCGTGGGCGGAACTTTATTAAAAATTGTAATTTGTTTTATTGCAAATATTATTCAATAACAGTTAACAAAATTAACTAAAATTTGTTTTTTCTTATTTTATGGTTATCAAGACATGAGCAAACAATTGTAGAAATTTTTTTGCACACTCCGTTTAGTCACAATGCACCGAGAAAAAACCCTGCCACCCGAAATCATGCTGCGGCCGTAATTATTGGAATTGTTTAACTTCATACTGATAACAAGTGAGCCGGTATTGACTGTATTGGACATAAATAAATTTCTAAAAAAAATATATAATAGTCGCAACTTTAATTTAAAATGAATGACAAAAAAAACTTCTGTCTTTATAATGCTATCAGCCGTGAGGCTTTTCCGCCGGAATGAATGGCATTTTTGGGAAATACCTAAAAAATGTATTTTATATTTAATTAATTCATAAAGTCATCTGGTGCCCATACCAGATATTTTATATTGCTTGCTACTCATTCTGAAAAGAAATCCAAACAACCATAAACACTTAAAACTCTTTATTTATTTCACAAACATATCACATTTTAATGTTCACTAATACATAGCCTTCATTTCAAAACACTCCAAACAAGCCATCAGTCCGAATCCAAGAATAATAAAAAACGCCCTTCTGAGTCGGTAGACACGCCGCTCCTTTTCCCTGTTGAGCACCTCGAAAAACGTAATATACAAAATAGTCCCCGCGGAGAGTCCTTCCAGAAAAACCACCGCCATTGACTTGGCTCTTGTGTTCATATCCGTCCGTAATGTAATCAGCAAACCCAAAAACACCCCCAACGGGCTAGTTAAGGATAAAATCAACACATGTATAACAATAATTTTAAGCCGTGCTTTGGCCAACATCAGCTCCAATCCGATACTAAACAAAATCGTAGCCGAGTGTATCGAAACGGCTATAAAAAGGTACCAAATACTCCCCACAGATGTTTGCAGCCCAATCGCAAGCCCTTCAAAAAACGCATGCAAAGACAACGCCAGCACAATTAAAATCCCACGTATAATCTGCTGTTTGGTAATACCCTTCGTTTCCAACAACACATCCAACTCCTCAACCTTTTCCACCTCGAGTGTTTGATCATCAATCGCCTGCAAATTGATACTTTTATTTTCATCCTCACATTTCTTGTCATCACCGTCTTCAATAGGTTCTTTCTTGGGAGTTGGAAATTCATCAATGACCGTAGGACAGTCAATTTCCGGCGCAACTTTATTACTAGGCGTCACCGTGCGGGCCGAATTGATGGAATGTTGCTTCAAACATTCAGCCTCCAAATCCGGTACGCGTGTAATAAAATAATTCGCAAACTCCTCCACAAAGTACACCAAGAAAAACCCAATTGACACTATCAGCTGAGAAAAAGGGTATCGCGAGTTAACCATGCCATACTTCTTGAGCTGTATTGTCGACTCGTACACCTCGGGTATCATATGCAGAAAGCATGTCGCGAAAATCACACCTCCGGCAAACGCTTGAAACAGCGCTAAACCGCAGCGGATTAACTGCTGGCGCCGCTCGCTGACGAACGCGGTGCCATCTTTCAGCTGAAGACATTTGTAGATTTTTATGGGCAGCAGCCCGAAACCGAACCTGACTATGCCGAAGAGACACCCGACTAGGATTTTCGTGTCGATCACGTCCATGCCGAGGGGTTGCACTGGTGGTGGGCACGTGCGCGCGCTCTTATTGGTACTACTACCATCGCGTTTCCGCGATTGCTTTAAATATAAGTGGGATAGTATCGATCAAAAATGTGACCTTTCGAATACATATAGCTCATTAGTAATTCGTAATTTTTATGGAGCTCGGGTTATATTTGAAATCGCACACAAATTATATGTGGAAAACATAAATCATTTGTGTTGTGAGTGCACGAAGGAAACTATTGATTATATATTTATGTGCTAAGTGATTTTTAATCACTTCCCACTGCCATTGTTTTGGTAAATTATTAAGGCTGGCTTGTATAAAAACAAGTTCACTCAGTCAAAAATTATACAACTAACTCCCTAGGAGGAAAGTTAAACGCTATCTGGCGGCACCATATCAATTAGCAATGCACACCCATATCGTAATAACCGTCAACATGCTCATGCCATCAGGATCACCGGGTAGTGCCCTCTATGGAATTATATTCCAACAGAGTGCTAGAGATATCAGCACAAGGCCAATCTTATAAAACATATATAACTGTGAATCCACCTCTTAGTAATCTACATTTCTAGATTTCGATCTTATTAGATCTCATCAGTGTAGCTCAGCTAGTGAGGATGAATTCACACAATATTTCCAGTGGTTATATAAAAAAATGATACAACTAACCCCCTAGGAGGAAAGTGAAACGCCATCTGGCGTTAGTTGTATATATATATAACCAACGTTTTTTAATCCGTTTGGGGTGGGAATCGAACCCACGTCTCCGGCTGTTTTTAGAGCATTCTTCGATATTGAAAGCCTTCCATTGGCAATAATTACACACTCAAATATATATGTAAAATGGAACAATTTAGAAACCAACGTTTTTTAATCGTTTGGAGTGGTGCAGCAATCAAACACTATTTTGTATATTGAGTATTGGCGTAGGAGTAAAAGTGTACCTATATATATTTTTTTTGATGTGACAAATTCTTCAATAACAGTAGGACGGGAACATTAATTTGTCACTCAAGAGTTTCGATATTTTAATAATGAAACCAGATATTTAATTTTAAAAATTAGAAAGATCATTCCATTTTCATATAGGTAGTGAAAATGTACGAAATCAAATTGTTATTTGAAGACAATTGGCAGACGTTTAATGAAAATTTATTTAAAAAAAAAATGTATATTCAAAAATCATTTCTCCTTGCAATGACAATCGAATTGCTCGACCACTCTTCTGAACGGATGCTTTGGCAGATGTTTCTTGTAGTTGGTGCCAGTCATGATATCCTTCACAATGGTCATGTACCGATTCTCCTCTTCGATCCCTTGCTGAAGTTTCTTTTCCAGTTCTTTCTTCTCTTGTTTCTGAAAAAAAATTAAAACTATATATTCGTACCACTGTAGGCATTGCAAGTTTATACTCGTAGATGGGCGTTGTACTCCATTTGCTGCTTGAGGTCGTTCTGATATGTCTTCGCCGCCAACGCCGCTAATCGCTCGGCTTCTTTATTCAAAGTCTCGTTCGTCGACAATAGATTTCTGAATATTTCGTTTTCTTTCTGCTTTTGCGCCAGCTCCACTTCCATTTCTTTGCGCTTGTTATCCAGCTGCTGGCGTCTACCTTCCATAACATTCTAAATAGAAAATAATTTAGGCCCTATCCGTTTGGTTACTACTAGTCACAAATGTCTGTTATTATAGTTTTGTTATTATTATTATTATTAATCATAATAACAAAACTAGATTTTTAAAATTTGAGGATTACAAATGTCTGTTATTATAATTTTATATTTCACCTCTAATAACTTCTGTTTCGCCTCGGCCATCTTGCAGTGCTTGGCATCCTCCTGCCCTAAAACCTCCACCCGTTTCCGTTCCATCATTGCATCGATTTGCTTCTCTTCCTCCATTCGCCTCTCCTTCAACATGCGAATATGATCCAAATAGATGTGTGTCTCGTGGTTCTGGCGACCTGTGGACTGCACCGACTTCTCCTTCAGGCGATCCATCTCCAATTGAGCCAACCGTGCGAATGCCGAGTCCAGTGCGTGCTCCTCCTTTTTTCTCTGCGCCTCGAACTCTTTATGCACACGGATCTGCTCTTTTATCTCGTTCGATTCTATTTCATGCTTCTTTATTTTGTTGATGCGATCTGGAAAGTACAATTCGGTCTATACATACATTTTTTCTTAATCAAGTAGAGAGTTAAGGTCGTTTTAGACAAGACAATTTCTTGACGCAAAAATTAGTCAAAAGATGCGAGACAATCTAAATTGTCTCGTATCATACAGCAAATTATTTGAAATATTGAATTGGATGGTAGATCGAATTGAAAAATATAACGCGTTCTATTTGTCAAGGAGAAATTGTATGGGAGGAGGATATATGAATTCATTTCTTGAACAACTTTTGAGCTAAGAAATTGCCTTGTCTAAAACGACCTTTATAGAACAATATGGAGGCAGATGACAGAGGATACAGCAGGAAAATTATTATAATTATGAAAATATATGCAATATTTTTCTAGGAACATTAAAAAAAATGAATATTAAAACTATTAGATGGAAGAATAACTATTGCTAAATCTCATACAAGGGTTGCTGTTTATATATTGAGAATTACATTAAGATATATTTATTATTGATTTTGATATTGATATTGATTACAAACAATAATAATGCGATTCGAATACACTATCGCAATGATATTTTTGACAGTGTATCAGAACGTTTTGTTACACAGGCACACTTTAGGGCATGGAGGGCAAAAGTGGACTAATCCTCAAATTAAAAAGCAATTATAAATCTTATTTTTATGATAGTAACAACATAAAATATAAATAGTAATAACATAATGTATAAATAGTAATAACATAAAATATAAATAGTAATAACATAATATATAAATAGTAATAACATAATATATAAATAGTAATAACATAATATATAAATAGTAATAACATAAAATATAAATAGTAATAACATTAAATTAGATTTAAATAAAAATTTGATGGTTAGTCTGCTTTTGTTCTCAATGCCTCATTTGTATTCTTAACAGTAAATTGAAAATTTTATATCGGTCAAAAAATTTATTTGAATCGTGAACATTTTCGTGCGATCATTTTTTTACGATTTACGACGTGGATTACTCAACAGCAGTGTGTCGATCAATTTACAATTTACCTACGACTCTTGTAATGCAACACCATTCAGGCCACAATGTATTGATGGTTTAGTAAATTCAAATGTGGCCGTACTTCTTAGGTGAACGAATTTAAAAAAGGTTGTCCAGACGAATTTAAAATCCAGAATCGGTCGTGCGAGAAAACATTGACTCTCATAAGACCTATAGTGAAATTTTGGCATCTCTAGACACAAATATATATTAGAAATATTTGTGCATTTAACAAACGATCAAAAACAAGACTCGTGTGAATTGGTGCAAGGAAACCATTACAAAATACAACTACTGTGCATCAAATGAAGTGTCTAACATCTACACAGGTGATGAATCTTGGTTTTATTGTTATAAGCCCGAAAATAAACAGACACAGCTATTAATGCATTTGAAGACCATGTTTTCGAGATATTCCTACTTAAGAGTGGAAAACTTGGTTTAATCGAGTAAAAAAGTGTAGATTTTAAATGAAAGTATTTGGATAACATTAAAAAAAGTTTCTACACCCCAATCATTGATTTTGTTATTCATTCTCAATACATAAATAGCAACCCTCGTATAATGCAATAAATAATATTATTTATTATACCTTCATGTGCAGCTGCTGCCATTCGTTCTAGAAGCTTCTCCATTTCCATTTTGTTTGCCTTCTCCACGGCCTTACACTCTTGTTCTAACATTCTCTATAAATATCACAACAGGGTGTTCTATAACTTGTATGCAAAAATGAAACATCACATTCAAAAGGCATTTTTTTTATCAAAATAATTTGATATGAATATGTAAGCAAAACATTTCGAGAATCGTTGCCTCTTATTCTATATCCGATCACCTTAATGTCCCGGTGGAGACTCTTAAACTTATTGGACTATACGGAGCAGATATCACAGCAATTGCAAAAGTATACTGTCACCAAATGTCGATAGTCAGAGTAAATGGATCTGATACTTACTTTTGCTTTAACTTGCATATCCAAAACCTCTTTATCCTTCCGTATCCTTTCGTGTTTGATCAATGCCTCCTGCCGCTCTCGCTCTAACTACGTACACACATTAGTAAAATCATTGTTTTTATAACATCGTTTTTTTTGTTGTTGCTTACAATAGCTTCGTCCTGCCTCTTTATTACTTGCTCCCACATTTTTTCGATTTCACGCTCCGTCTCTCGGCGCATCTCGTTCTCGCGGATCTGCTGCAGCTGCACCTGTTTGGACTCTTCCAAGTGCTTTTGAAACATATAGGGCTGCAGCTCATGACAGCGCTCTCTGGAATAAAAATTAATCTCTTTCGATCTTAATCAATTTTTTATATACGCGTGGTTTAAAGAATATGGTATTTCTTTAAGAGAAAATGCCATTAGATTCTTGAGGGCCCAAAATGGTTAATCAATAGAATTCAACTCTTATTTCTATTAGTAAAAGTTGTACAGTATTTGTTACATATCAGCCATTTTCGTGTATCGTTAGGGAGCTGCTCCGGGCTGTTCTAATACGGGAAAGAATTGCCCAAAACAGCTCCCGAGCGATAAACGAATGAGATTTAGTTATCCACCTTTGGGTTTTTTCGCCGTGTGTTATTGTATGTATATGTGTAAGCAACATATGTAAATTTAGACTATGTGATAGCTGTTTTTGAGCTACTGAACTTCAGCAGGAGCCACAAACCAAAGAACCAATGTCCCAAGGACCCATAAAAAAACAAGCACCGTATAGAAGCAATCTCTAAAATAAAAAAATAACAAAGCTAATAGACCAGATGAAATATGAGCCCAAATCTGGAAAGAATTAACAACATTAACAACAAGTATGGCTGATCAAAGCAGTTTTCATCTGCTACGGGTTTATTGTCTCTTGTTCTATTTGCCGATCCCGATGCGCACAATTCTACCTCGGCCCTTACAAACGGCGGCGCACGACCGCAAGACTTGGGCGATACAGCACGCCATAAGGCTGTTAAACGAAAGCAGCTGATGTAGAACTATAATCTCTTATACCGGCTGGTGACTGAGAATATAGACAACCGTAATCTATTATTATTTATTGCAAATTGAAAATAAATTTTTAAATTAAAAAAAAAATCATATGTGAGTGTAAAGCGTGAATTACATTGCAATAGATTCGTCATGGACTAGATTCGCCATGTGATTTTTATTCAAGATTCTTGAAACGATTAAATCAGAACGAAAACGTTGTGTACAAGATATAATAGGCCCAGTCCTAATTTTAGTTCAAGTTTCAGTTAAGTTTGCGCGGAATGACACGCGTAACACATCATAGTACGAGCTGAACATACCACATTAGGTGCTTTCGTTTAGCATGGTTTAACATTACTAGTCGCCCCGTGGCGTGCTGTATCGCTCAGTCTTGTTACTTTGACAGATCCTAAGAGTATATTTGGCTGGTTTTAAAGGTAACTAGTAAATATTGGATTGTTAAGGCGTCTACTTTGTGATAATTCATTTTAAAGGATAAATAAAACGATTTTTTACTTTGTTTTTTATCACACTTCAGTTACACTTTGCAACTAGTTTCAGCTACGCTCTAGCCATTTTCGAGCTCGGAGTCATCGGAGGTGCTCGAAAATGGCCAGAGCTTAGCCGCAACTAGTTGCAAAGTGTAACTGAAGTGTGATAAAAAAACAAAGTAAAAAATCGTTTTAGGTATACTAGTATTTTATAAGGCGCCGTGGCGTTCTGTATCTCTCAAGTCTTGCGGTCGTGCGCCGCCAGTTGTAGAGGCCGAGGTAGAATTGTGCGTATCGGTAGCGGTAAAAGACAATAAGCCCGTAGCAGCACAGAGTGATAAACGAAAACAACTATTACCGCATGGCGCGCACTAAATTTACGTTTTGATTTTGTTGAACGAATCTTATATGATAATTAAAACTAGAAACTTGATGAATTTAATACTATTCTATTATTTACGCATATTGCTGCACTCTCATCTTATTGACAAACTCCCGCCGTTTCTTCTCATTTTCGGCCAGCAGTAATCTAAACTCTTCCTTCGTGTCCTCCATCTTGTCGGCATTGAGTGTCTGCAGCTTATCAACAGTTTCACGCACGTACTCGCGCTCCTCCGCCGCCACAATGTCCCGTAACTTCTCACGCCGCCGCTCCACCGCCTCCTCGTGCTGTGCCAGCTTCTCTTGCAAACGTATCTGGATTTGTCGTTGCCGCCGGGTGCGCTCCGCGTGCCTTTGATGCTCGATCAGCCTATGCTCTTTCTCATTGCTCTTGTTGAAGGCGGCGGTGTTGGCGTTAAAGAGCTCCAGCTCGCGTTGTTTGTAGTGCAGGAGCCTGCCAGCGTAGTCTGTATTGGCCTCGCGGCCACGCTATGAGGAAGATCCATTATGAAACAATGTATTTTAACGTTTAGAAAGAAAAATATGACGTGGAGTGAACCTTAAATTTAAAAAATGAAATGGAAGGAAACAGTATAAGTAATAAGAAAAGGGGGGAGTTAAAAGGACTAAATAATAATTAATTTATTTAATCAAATGCCTTCTACCATAAGGTGTAGGCGTTTTTTTTTTTCAAAATAATAATAAAAATATATAATTAATTAGGAATAGTCGTGTGGTACCAAATATTTACTATTTTAGATGGTGTTATCCTACTACATATCAAACACATAAGACTATATTCCCTAGCACTAATAATAATGATTACCTTGTATTGGCCAAGCGGCCACGCTATCAAGAAAATAGAGAAAAATCCATTATAAAACAATGTATTTTAACGTTTAGTAAGAGAAATATGACATGGAGTGAATCTTAAATTTAAAAAGTGAAATGGAAGGAAACAGTGCAAAAAATAAGTAATATAAAATAAGAAATTGGGGAGTTAAAAGCACTAAATAATAGTAATAAAATATAATCAATTAGGAATAGTCGTGTGGTACCGATATTTACTATATTAGATAGTTATCCCACTACATATCAACTACATAAGAGTATATTCCCTAGCCCTAATAATAATGATTACCTTGTGTATACTTTTTTTTCAACGTGCACCCCTTGGGAGTTTGATATTCTCGAATATAATTATTTTTTCTGTAATGCTCGATTCATTCAAGTTATAGCCAATAATGGATATTTAATTACGACATTAAGGTGCTGAAGCTCTCAGGGACACAATTTTTTTGGGTCAAACACTTCTATAGTCCAAGGAATATGGTCCTAATACATATTTTTTTCAGTTTTTATTACTCATCGTCCCAATACATATATTTTTCGGCAACTAACTTGTATGTCATTATTATTACTTTTGACTCTGCGGCGACAATGATATGGATTTGAAAAAAAATACACAATGTTTATAACAATATGATAATGTAAAATTTACACATTTTTGGGTCAAACACTTCTATACGCCAAGGAATATGGTCCTAATACATATTTGTTTCTATTTTTTTTACTGATATTACCACAAAACATATCAGTGTATCAGATGGCTGAAGAAAATTGAAAAATTTTGATTTAATTTTAAATTGAAAATTTTTTTTTCCGCGTAACTTGTATGTCATTATTATTACTTTTGACTCTGCGGCGACAATGATATGGATTTGAAAAAAATTACACAATGTTTATAACAATATGATAATGTAAAATTTACACATTTTTGGGTCAAACGCTTCTATACTTCAAGGAATATGGTCCTAATAAAAAAATAATTCTAGTTTTTTTACTGATCTTAGCACAAAACATATCAGTGTATCAGATGACTGAAAGAAATTGGAAAATTTTGATTTAATTTTAAATTGAAAGTATTTTTTTTCCGGCGACAAACATGTATTTCATTATTATGTTTTTTGACCCTGCGGCGACAATGATATGGATTTGAAAAAAATTACACAATGTTTATAACAATATGATAATGTAAAATTTACACATTTTTGTGTCAAACGCTTCTTACGCTAAGGAATATGGTACTAATACATATTTGTTTCTATTTTTTTGCTGATATTACCACAAAACATATCAGTGTATCAGATGGCTGAAGAAAATTGGAAAACTTTGATTTAATTTTAAATTGAAAGTTTTTTTTTTCGGCGACTAACTTGTATGTCATTATTATTATTTTTGACCCTGCAGCGACAATGATATGGATTTGAAAAAAATTACACAATGTTTATAACAATATGATAATGTAAAATTAACACAATTTTGGGTCAAACGCTTCTATACGCCAAGGAATATGGCCCTAATAATAATTATCTTCTATACGTTTGACCCAAAAATGTGTTTCCCTGAGAGCTTCAGCACCTTAATGTTGGAATTAAATATTATTGACTATAACTTGAATTGAGCATTATAGAAAAAATAATTTACGATTTCAAATTTCAAACTGTTCATCCCTGAGAGCTTCAGCACTTAAAGGGATTAACATTTAGTATGCTAACATCCTGTATATCAATTTAATTATCTGAATATTTATCATTATTACTTACATGAGCGTAGTTTCGAACATACTGGCCACCGCGGGGCATACAAATATCCGTTTGCTCCGGAGGCGGTCTGGTATGTGCCGGGGGTGTTTTCGGTAGATCTAATGGTCCCCCAAACATTTTTAATGGTGTATTTCTTGTAAAATCCTCTGAAAATAGACAATAAACAGGCGGCAAGTAGCAATGACCGACACTAGGTGACTGCTCGTGTCACTTAAAGCTTTTATTTGTTATTTCACCATGACGACACGTTTCTAATTGTCGTGAAGAATGTAAAAATCGATAATAATATCATTGTTTTGTAATCAAAGCGATACAGACAGCCCTGTAATTAAAGAATTCGATTTATATCATATAATTAATTAGCGTTAAATTATTATAGCTCCATAATGCTACAGTTACTTCATATTCACAAACCGCATATTCACGACAAGAGTAGTTAAATTCTTGAATCATAAATTATATATGTATATATTTATTGTAACGGAGATGCCAGTTAACACATGTTATAATAATAAATAGAATCATCAATAAATTATGTTAAGTAATAAGACCAATTATAATTCATCAAAATCGCTTATAAAGGCACCTTACACGGTCAATAATACTGTCAATATTTTAGAATAATGACAGTATTACTGTACAATAATATGTTAACATAATATTCATTATTCTAAAATATTGCCAGTATTACTTATCGTGTAAGTTATAGTAATGATGAAATGAATATAATATTGATGTTTATCCGGATAATTGATTACTCGATAAATATTGAAGGAGGACTCAAGGAAATACTGACAGTACTAGGACTGACAGTATTATTGATCCTGCAAGGTGCTGACAAGAACATTGTTACGTCGTTTATTGACTACAGCCCTAGAGAGATTAATCAATTTCATGCATAACAACAATTATCAACACATACAGTAATGTGTCTATAATAATAATAATAATAATAATAAAGATATTTCCAAAATATTCCCCAAAATTGTACCGGTTTGAAGATAGCCTCTAAGATCCCAGCCTCTATGCCGCACGCACAGCGTATTGTTTGCGGGTCTATACTGACCAATTGGGGAGACCAAAAAATCCAAATTTTGAGGATTCCTTTTTTTATGTCTTGCCGACCATTCTATATATATATATATTTTTTTTTAAATAATTTTTATAGGCGTTGTTGTATAATATATGTTGTAACGTAAATTATTATTTTTGACCAAGTCGCGCAAATGATATGAAATTGAAAAAAATTGCTTAATGTTTACAACAATATGACAATGTAAAATGGAAAGTCTCTATCCCAACGTATTTTTCTTTCTATTTTTTTTTTAATCTTTTACGCTTATATCTAGATAATCCGATTTTAGAGGCCGAGTCGATAAAAAAATAATACAACATATTTTGTTCATTTTTTTTACTGATCTTAGCACAAAACATAACAGTGTACCAGATGGCCGAAGGAAATTGGAAAATTTCGATTCGAAGTATTTTTTTCTCAGCGATTAATTTGTATCAAAAACATCGTCCCTTATTTTTCACAAGCAAATACATTTTTAAATTGTTAGCCTTACTCAAGCGAAGCGTGAGTTTTCAGAAATGCCCACTACAAAATTCTGTTGATTAAATCACGCATTGCGTGCTGTGTGTTTGTTAAAACACAATTAATATAATTTTTATGTCACTCGCAACAATATTAAAGTCACGCTCGTCCAAAACTATTTCGGGGAATAATACGCGGTGTGAACGCCTACCAACCGGAAAATCGTTTACCTAGAAAAAAGCGAGAGTTAATTAAAATAAAATAATTGCACCCAACACAGTGGCTTAGTGATCAGAGGTGCGTCTCGTACTGATCATTGAGGAACGAGAGTTCAAATCCCATTGTGGGCAACATTTCTACGAATCACCTTTGACAGGTTTTCTGTTAAGTTGAGATGATCGAAAAAAATTTACACATTCATTAGACATTGGCAATTTAAAATTAAAAATTGACGTGTTCGAGAATTTTTTTGGAAAAATCATAAATAAAAGTTTTATTGGATGTATTTGCTACTTAATTTCCTTAGTTTTTATGTTCTCTATATATCAAATTAAAGATAATTTTATACTCTTTAAGATAGCATTGAAAAAAATGTGTAATGTTTCAAATTTTAAACTGTGATTCACCCTCCGGTGGGAAATTTTTAGATATATATATTTTTTTAATTAGACAAATCAAGTACTTTCCCTTTCTGAATATGCCTCGTATTATAATACTTCAATCAATGACTGTATGTAGGCAAATGTATATGGCCCTGATTACACTCTCGTAAATTCTATTTTATTTTTAATTGTATTAGGCATGTAGTTTTGTTTATTCTTGTAAATATATTAATATATCTTAAATAACTTAATTCATATCAATGCTTAAAAATACACAAAATCACTTTGTCAATCGATTACAATCAAATATCTATAGTTGCAATCAACTCGTCATTTCCCCTTGCAATGGCAGTCGAATCGTTCCACGACTCTTCTAAACGGATGTTTAGGGAGTTGTTTCATATAGCTGGTACCAGTAATAATATCATTCACAATGGTTGTGTAGTTTTTCTCCATCTCGACACTTTGCTGTATTTTATTTTTTAGCTCCATCTTCTCCTTCATCTGTAAAACAAGTCAAAAGTAATATTGGGCGAACTAGAAACCACTGTAAGTTTATACTCGTAGATGTTTATTGTATTCGATTTGCTGCTTAAGCTCGTTCTGGTAGGTCTTGGCCGCCATCGCAGCCATTCGCTCTGATTCTTTATATAAAGCCTCGTTCGCTGCTATTTGGTTTCGGACCATTTCCGCTTCTTTCTGTTTCTGTGCCTGCTTCAATTCCCTTTCCTTGCGCTGATACTCCAACTGTTCGTTTCGGACCTTAATAACATTCTAACAACAAATTATTGAATGAAACTAGATATGTGTGAAGTCTTACAGATCTTTTTTAACAAATGCTTACGTAGAATGTTAAAAAATATATTAGTTATACCCAACGAAGAACTATGCAACAAATTTAATATAGAGCCAGTGGAAATCGCAATCAAGAGGTGGAAATGGATAGGACACACGTTAAGGAAAGGAAATACAGATATAACTAGTGCAGCTCTGGAATATAATATTAGAGGAAAAATAAAAAACTGGGAGACCAAATAAATATATAGCACAAACAAATACACAAGGAACATAAACAAAATACATAAACCATGACCTAAAATGAGAAGCAGAAGATGAAATGAAATAAAATAGTCGAAGAAATAAGCAAATATGAAAAATATAAGAACACCAAACTTTTCAAAAGACTGACAAAGAACATACAAAAATACATAAATCATTATATGACCTAAACTGAGGAGCAGAAGCTAAAATGAAACAAAATAGTCGAAGAAATAAGCAAATGTGAAAAATATAAGAACACCAAACTTATCAAAAACTTGATGACATACCAAAAACTGCAGAAGACGAAATGAAATGAAATAGTCAAAGAAATAAGCAAATATGAAAAATATAAGAACATCAAACTTATCAAAAGGCTGATAAGACATACCAAAAACAGCAGAAGATGAAATGAAATGAAATAGTCGAAGAAATAAGCAAATATGAAAAATATAAGAACATCAAACTTATCAAAAGGCTGATAAGACATACCAAAAACTGCAGAAGATGAAATGAAATGAAATAGTCGAAGAAATAAGCAAATATGAAAAATATAAGAACACCAAACTTTTCAAAAGGCTGATAAGACATACCAAAAACTGCAGAAAACGAAATGAGATGAAATAGTCGAAGAAATAAGCAAATATGAAAAATATAAGAACACCAAACTTATTAAAAGGCTGATAAGACGTACCAAAAACTACAGAAGACGAAATGAAATGTAATAGTCGAAGAAATAAGCAAATATGAAAAATATAAGAAAACCAAACTTATCAAAAGGCTGATAAAGCATACCAAAAACTGCAGAAGACGAAATGAAATAAAATAGTCGAAGAAATAAGCAAACATGAAAAATATTAGAACATCAAACTTATCAAAAGGCTGATAAGACGAAATGGTCGAAGAAATAAGCAAATATGAAAAATATTAGAACATCAAACTTATCAAAGTGCTGATAAGACATGCCAAAAACTGCAGAAGGCAAAATGAAATGAAATAGTCGAAGAAATAAGCAATTATGAAAAATATTAGAACACCAAACTTATCAAAAGGCTGTTAAGACATACCAAAAACTGCAGAAGACGAAATGAAATTAAATAGTCGAAGAAATAAGCAAATATGAAAAATATAAGAACACCAAACTTATCAAAAGGCTGATAAGATATATCAACAACTGCAGAAGTCGAAATAAAATGAAATAGTCGAAGAAATAAGCAATTATGAAAAATATAAGAACACCAAACTCATCAAAAGGCTGATAAGACATACCAAAAACTGCAGAAGACGAAATGAAATGAAATAGTCGAAGAAATAAGCAAATATGAAAAATATAAGAACAACAAACTTATCAAAAGGCTGATAAGACATACCAAACACTGCAGAAGACGAAATGAAATGAAATAGTCGAAGAAATAAGCAAATATGAAAAATATAAGAACACCAAACTTATTAAAAGGCTGATAAGGCATACCAAAAAGTGCAGAAGACAAAATGAAATGAAATATTCGAAGAAATAAGCAAATATGAAAAATATAAGAACATCAAACTTATCAAAAGGCTGATAAGACATACCAAAAACTGCAGAAGACGAAATGAAAAGAAATAGTCGAAGAAATAAGCAATTATGAAAAATATAAGTACACCAAACTTATCAAAAGGCTGATAAGACACACCAAAAACTGCATTATACTCCAAATGAAGGTATACGAACTAATAATAAGGTAACTTCTCCGATCATCTCCCTTTACCAGCGGAAAAGCCCTCCGGATGATTTTGGTTTTCGAAAGTATGTATGTGATAATAAAATCAATGCAAAAAGATATTTCACCTCTAATAACTTCTGTTTCTCGGCTTTAGCTTTACACAGCTTCGCATTCGAATTCGCTACCCATTTCTTTTCATACATATCCACCGTTTCCACCTTTTGCTTCTCTTCGTCCTCCCTGCTCTTCTGCAAAATCTTAAGATGATGCATGTATGCATGCACCTCCTGATTCAAACGCGCCGACGAGTCTACTGCCTGCGACTTCAACTTGTCCACCTCGAGTTGCGCCAGGCGTGCAAACGCCGTGTCCAACGCGTGCTCTTCTTTCTTCCTTTTCGCGTCGAACTCTTCCCGCATACGGATCTGGCTTTTTATGTCGTCTGCTTCTTTCTTGCGCTTCTTCAGCTTATTGACTTGTGCTGAATATAAATATAATTAGCCTGTAGTAATAACATATTAATTCGTTTTTAATTAATGCATATATGTGCATGTCCATCTTTTCAAATTGCGTTTCAAAATATCGAATATTATGTTCAATGTTTTAAGTGCGATTTATATAAATTAGATTAAGCTGAAGAAGTTGGATGGTATTAGGTGAAGGATGATGATGAGATTGTGCTAAAGACTATCCCACAAAGTTTGGACAGTACATCCGATAAACCTTCTGCCTATTCAACCTCAAAAGGCACCAACTGGTCAACTGTCGAGAAGTAAATCACTGTTCAGTGATTTCCTTCTCAACAGGAGGCTAAGGAGAAGCCTGAAGCAGGGACATGAAGGTGAAGATGCTCTAAATAAGCGTTTCCAGGAAATCTATGGAAAGGGTAGTGATGAAGTCAAAAAGGCTATGAATAAAAGTTATAAGGAATTTGGTGGCACCGTGTTGAGCACAAATTGGAACGAAATAGCCGCGAAGAAGGTCGAGGTAAAGCCACCCGATGGCATGGAGTGGAAAAAGTTGGATGAATGAACATTTTTTGTACATAAAATTCATTTAATATCTACTTTTTGCTTTAATCACCCAGTCAAAAATTACCATTGCATCCTTATCCACTTGCATTGTGTTGAATACATTTTTTAATTTCGAAACAATAAGCCCGTACCAGCCCAGAGTGATAAACGAAAGGCACTTAAATTGCACAAAACATTGAACATAATAATCGATTTTATAACGCAATTTGAAAAGATGGAAAATTAGCCATATGTATATTTATACCTTCAAAGGCTTCTTTTGCTATCTGTTCTTGAAGCGCATTCATTTCCATTCGGTTTGCCTGTTGGATGGTTTTACATTCTTCCTTTAGCATTTTCTACAAATTACCAAACATATGTATATTTAAGAATGATATACAAATTTAATTATTTCATTTCATCCTCTCATTTCTTTAACATTTACAGAGTTATGTTAGTCCCTCCAATTCAAACTTCAATGTTTGATACAACTGACCCCCTAGGAGAAAAGTTAAACGCCATCTGGGGGCACCACATCAATTAGCAATGCAACATTCCTCCTAGGGGGTTAGTTGTATTATTTTTGTATATAACCACTCGAGATATTGTGTGAATTCATCCTCACTAGCTGAACTACACTGATGAGATTAAATAAGATCGAAATCTAGACATGTAGATTGCTAAGGGGTGGATTCACATATATATTTTATATATATATATATATATATATATATATATATATATATATATATATAGCAAGTAGAATGACGGATATTGGCTTTAATTTTGTTCACCTGTCCTTGGTTTCCAGTATTCCCCGTTTTGGACTTATACCCGTCATCCACTCCATATATATATATATATATATATATATATATATATATGAGTGAGCAAATTGTGATAGTTGTTGTTATTCGTAACCCTGTGATATATGTAGGACAATAAAGGAGATCTACTACTATGTTTTTACTACTTAATTTATATTTATAATTAAATGTTATAAACATAGTAGTTTGATTCATCTCCTTCATTGAAAATGAATTATTACAACATAGTAGATACCACAACCATTCAATTTCTGACATCCAACATGTCAGAATTGAATGGTTGTGGTATCTACTATGTTGTAATTCATTTTCAATGAAGGAGATGAATCAAACTACTATGTTTATACCATTTAATTATAAATATAAATTAAGTAGTAAAAACATAGTAGTAGATCTCTTTTATTGTCCTGCATATATCACAGTTTCTAGTCCTCACCTTCGCTTCAATTTGCATATCCAAAATCTCCTTATTCTTCCTGGTGTTCTCATATTTGATCAAAGCCTCCTGCCGCTCGCGCTCTAACTAAGTAAATAAATTGTGAACACAAGTTCTTAATACATCACCGTTATAGTTACAATAGCTTCGTCCTGTCGCTTGTGTACTTGCAACCACATTTTGTCCATTTCACGCTCACCTTCTCTGCGCATTTCGTTCTCGCGTATCTGCTGCATCTGCACCAGTTTGGACTCTACTAAATGTTTCTGGAACATGTATGGCTGCAGATAATGGCAACGCTCGCTATAAAAAAATAATATACATCATTCATCTGTTTTACAACCTGTGAGATATTTGTGAAAGAGACTAAAATTTCTCAGTCTATATAAACTATACCAATTTCTTATATTTATTATTTAAGATCTCGCTATAAAAAAATAATATACTCCTTCATCTGTTTTACAATCTGCGAGATATTTGGGAAAGAAACTAAATTTTTTCAATCTATATAAACTATACCAATTTCTTACCAATATTTATTATTTAAGAGCTATTCATATGTAATAAATTCTCGTTAGTAGCTACCAGATATAAGAAAGTCTCAATAACATCCATCTTTAAACAACGTGCACTTGACTCGACTACACTACAAAAACCCGTGAAAATTAGCTGTCACGAAACTGTGCGCGAGCCCTGAAAAATCGAAGCAACTAGAAAGCAACAAAGACGAAATAGTTACGTGACAAAAAGTATCTCGTGTGCGCCCGTCCTTAGAACTGCACTCCCAAGCAACCCAAATCTAAGGAGAGGCCCGTGTACACCCGCCTTACACACTTAAGGCGGGTGTACACGGGCCTCTCCTTAGATTTGGGTTGCTTGGGAGTGCAGTTCTATGGACGGGCGCACACGAGATACTTTTTGTAAACTTGAATCAATAGACCGATAGCCAACAAGTACTGTGAGAGTTCTTGTTATTACTAACCCTTCTGAGAATCAGTTTTTTTAGCCACTTTAGACACTAAAAAAAACAATTTCTATTTACGCGTATTGTTGCACTGTCTTCTTGTTAATAAACTCCCGCCGCTCCTTCTCCCGCATAGCCTTCAGCACGCGGCAATTCTGTTTCAGCTTCAACAGCTTCCGCTCTTGTACATTTTGCATTATTTCAACGGTTTCACGCATGTACTCGCGCTCATCCGCCTCCAATATAACACGCAATTTTTCTCGCCGCTTCTCAACTGTTTCTTCATGGTGTGCAAGCTTCTTCGCTAGACAGTTTTCGATTTCGCGCCGCCGCCGGATACGTTCCGAGTTTGTCTTCTGTTTGAGTTGGATGTACTCTTTCTTCATTCTCTTGTTGTAGACATCATTCCTCGTGTTGATGATCTCGTCTTCGCGTTGATTGTAGTGCATGAGTTTGACGGCGTAGTCCGTATTGGGCTGACGACCACGCTAATAAAGAAAGAGAAAATTGCAATAACACATATACTCGCCACAAAAAAAAGAACGAACCTAGAAGAGTAAGAATTATCGTACGTCTCTGAATTTTTCAGCATTTGTTGCTAATATAATAAATACATATGATTAACAATTGAAGTAAATTGAAATGCAGAAATTACCACAAAATTAATAAATGTCTCCACCTTCTCCATGCCTTGGAACCGCCTCCTCTTCATTGACCTGTCTGTAGGTCAGAGGAGAAGGTTCAAGACTTTTCAAGGCCATGAAAGAGGTAATAGAATCGGTCCTTTTGACCAATCAAAGGTGAAAGAAGATTTAGAAAAAATAATAATTAATTAACATGATACAACTATCCCCCTAGAAGGAAAGTTAAACGCCATCAGGCGGCACCACATCAATTAGCAATGCACACCCATATGGTACTACCCGGTGATCTTGATGGCATGAGGGTGTTGGCGGTTATTACCATATGGGTGTGCATTGCTAATTGATGTGGTGCCGCCAGATGTCGTTTAACTTTCCTCCTAGGTGGTTAGTTGCATCATGTTTGTATATAATAATGATAATAATAATAATCTTTATTTCCAATAAATGAATCAATTACAAGACTTACAAGTGGCATTAAATTGGAAAATACTCAATGTATTAACCTTATACCTTCTGGGTTCGTTTTTCGGATGGGCAGGGTATATGTGGAATTAATTATTTAATTTGTATGTTAATTCTTTAATAGTTTTCTTCTATACTTACATGTGCGTACCTTCCCACATAATTGGCACTGCAGGGCATAGAAATGTCCGTTTGCTCCAGGGCCGGTTTACTGTGCACCGGAGGCAGTTTAGGCTCCTTTAAGTGTCCTCCAAACATGTTAAAGGGTATTTATTGTAAAATACTTAAGAAATATATAATAATGACTAGGAGAAAAGCTACAATAACTGTCAGTTTCTGACTGCTTGTGTCACTAATACCATTTATTGGATATTTTTCCATAGCGACACTTTTCTAATTATGCACCTGAGTGATCAAACAAGTGGTTTCAATGGTTGGTACCAATTATTAAGAGTCTTCGAGGGTGTCGAAGACTCTTAATAATTGGTAATAATATCGTTGTATTGCAATCAAATATACATATTCTATAATACAAAATTAATTGATCTATACAGTTGTTTTTTAAAAATAAAGTAATTGTCATGTTCCTTAATATTTATCAGTAGGGCATCGAATTGTTTAAACATACATAGCTGCTTTCGTTTAGCAGCTGTTCTGGATTTGTCTTATGTGGCTTAGAACAGCCCAGAACAGCTCCTAAACGTTAAACGAAAGCAGCTTATATATATATATATATATATATATATATATATATATATATATATATATATGAAAATCACCCACTGCTTCATCAAAGCGTGAGTTTCCAGAAACCAATTATTATAACATGATGTCGATTAAATAACGCATTACATGTTGTGTCTAAATTAATTAATTAATACATTTTTTTTATGTCATTCACACCAATAATTAAATCGAGCTCTTCCAGAATTGTTTCAAGGAATAATCTGCGATCAGCAGGCGGAAAATCGTTTACCAGGAAAGAGTGACAATCAATTAAAATGTCCCATTCCTGTGGAAATTATAGAAATGAGTTTGTGATGTTAAAATAATTGCATCATTAAAAATTAGAGCGGTTGTAATTTCAAGCTACTCCAAACACTGTAATTAATGAATGCAATAAAAAATGTGAGTAAGGAAGATTTATAATAAATGGACTAAATTATGGGGGTATGTAACTAAAAAATTATCACATAAATTTGTTAATTGGCAAACAACCGCCATATGCGCCACCGTTCATCCTTAACTTATCAATAGAATATATAAATTGTACATAGAGTAAGTATTATTATTATTTATAATAGGTATCATACATGCTTACCTTGACTGTCCTGTGTCATAATTTGTAATAGATGAGCCTGTGAGAATGAAAGTGGTGTAAGTCACATTTGAATTGTTTTGAAAAGGAGAAGATTATGCTTTTGGTATTTATGTAAATCGACGTGCGCAGTTATAGATATGTCGATCAATTTATTCATAAATAAAAATATAACTGCGTAGGTCGATTAGTAGTTTGATAAACTGAACTAACATATATCAAGACGATACTATTAATTCAAATTAGAAATATCTATGAGACTTCTAGTCATAAATCAACGATTTTCAAGCAGTATTTTACTACTATGTATGTAAATTTCAACACAGTTTGCATTTTATTGTACATTTGTAATTACAAAAAGCATTTTCTAATACGTCCCCAACTAAACAGCGTTAAAGAAAGAGAGACATTGACATTTGCGAACCGAGGCATTCCGGAAGGCGCGACGAACCCGCAAATATCCGCGCCTGGTGAAAGCTGCGGCGGTGGTGGGCCCCCCCATTGTCGGCGGCGCTCGCACGTTTAATTGCCACGTGTAAACAATACTCGCGTCTTCTTTTCCCTAATCGCCCAACACTCGACTCGGCACAACAATCAAGTCAAACGTTCGAATTTACGTAACGCGATTGTGCACGGCACATTGTGGGAACAAAAATGCGCGACGCGGCTCTCCACGCTCGCCTGGACACTATTCATCATTTTTTTTTCCAGTTTGTGTAATTAATAAAACTGCGAGATGGATGGATGGATCAGTTGATGGCGCAATTGGAGTAATTACGTTACGTTCATTTGGAGCAAGGACGATGGGGACGGGTTATAATGTAACGCCATGGGATCATGTAAATTAAAGAGAAGAAGCTTTTATCTTTTCATTTTATTGCAAAAATGTGTCAACTTTAATTTTAAAGAAATGTGTACTGGATACATACGAAGTATGGTTAAAGTATTGAAATCGTACAAAACAAACTCATCCGGAAATCCTAATTATTGGGTCCCCTGATCATTTATTTATTCCATTGTTTATTCTACAGATATTATCATGAATTCATTAACATATATAATATGTTGAAAGTGGAAAACACCAAATTAATTCATTCCCAAAATTACTGATTCATTTCATTGCTATTATGGCAAATATTTGGTGCTTATCGTCAATCCAATCCTTCCATTTGTTTCTTGCTCTTTTTATTGAAATTTCGCCTCTTTTCTCTCACATAAACTCTGAAATATATATATATATATATATATATATATATATATATATATATATATTATAATTTTTACTGATGTTGTTCCATATCTGGAAAATGTCTTTCCGTTGTCTTCTAAGTTTTCGTAAAAATTACTGCATAATGTCAAAGCAAATTTTGTATATGGCTAGTATCTCACCTAACTCTGTCTTGATAAATATTTATGGAAATCGGTCGGGGGAAAGCCCATGTTTTCTCATATATATATATATATATATATATATATATATATATATATATATATATATATTTAGTTTCCACGTCTCACTCCCATATGTCAGTCTATATATGCTTTTATAAATATTTATTTTTGTCCTTCTGCTGATCTATTTTTTGTTAATCAGTATATTGCTCAATGTATGTTTTAACTGTGTTGTTTATTCTGTTACTAAGTTCACCTTCCATTTTTCCGTCTTCTGACAGTGCTACTCCTAGCTATTTGAATTGTTCTACTTGCTCTATTTTGTGTTTTTCTATCTTATCTATATTTATTTGTTCTTTCTGGTTTCCCATTATCATCACTTTTGTTTTGTTATAATTCATTTTCATATATCATATCATATATATTTTTAATTATAATGACTAATTATATATACAAAACTCTTAACAATTATTACGAGTTTGAAAAAATAGCTCTCTCAAAACCATTTAGTGCCAAGGAACATCTATCTAAGTCTTTGTTTAAATAGTTGGACACTTAAATTTTTAAAGCATGATAGTAACATAATATTCAATATCAAGAAAAAATCTTGATGATTGTTAAGTAATGCTAGAAATGTGTATTTAACATCGCTTAAAAGAGATTGCATCAAGCATCTAATAGCACCGCATTTATTTCTCAATAATAATCTTCACAACAAGACGTCCTCACCAGGCGCGTTTTTACTCCATAATTAAAGCGGAAATTATTACAATGATCGGGATTAGAACGTACCCATCATCATCAATCGGTGACTGTGTGACCTATACGGTGTGCAACATTGAGAAACTGTAGCGATTTGAACCGAACCGTTTAGCAACAAAAGTGAAATGTGTGCGGCGGAGGATGATGATGGGCCAGCGGATCGCCGCCGCCGCCCACGCGGTCCCACGGCCGTTTTGAAATTTAATTCGGATCGCGTTCACTTAATTGGCTCTGCGTAATTATAAAAACCTGAAATTGGTTCACTTTTTGTTTCGTCTATTTTCAGTTCGCATAATTAATGCGATTTGAGGAATCATCATTATTTGTTACAATACGAGTTATATAATGTTTGTGGTATCTTGCGAAAAAAAAAATTATTGAGTCATTGGATTAGCTAGAGCTTAGCCGAAAATATTTTCAAAAATAGCAATAAACAAGTGATAAAAAATAACAAAGATAAACTTGTTTTATTTTCTAATTGTAATGAATTATCACAAAGTAGACGCCGGAACAATCCAGTATCATCTCCCAAAAATGTCTATAACATGCTAGTTTATTCATTTCTGGGCTATAAACGATGCATATTTTTATATTTTTATTTTTCGAATACAGCTCTGCTGTATAAGGAAGGTATTGTTTTAGCCAAAAAGTCTTCACGTTTTCTAATAAAGATTGTCGAAATGCAATAACTTTCCGAGAAAAAAACTACACTATAAGGAAGGTATTGTTATCGTTATTGTATTCGATTATTTAAGGCATAACACATAAAGAAATTTTTCTTTTTTTCATATATTAGAAAAACAATATTTTCGTTATGTGTTATGCCTTAAATAGTCGAAATAAACTTTTGCGATGTGTGTCCGTCTGTCTGTCTGTGAACAAAATTCCGGGAAAACAGTACAACGGATTGCGACTTTATTTGGAAATCTAGAACCCTACCTAGGACGATCCAGTGAAAATTTTAGCAAAATCGGTCCGTTAACGGAAAAGAAAACTTGATAAAACCGAATTTTTGCGGACAATTGGGCGAGGCCCCACTTCAAAAAAGAAACACATGGCGAAGCAAGACATCAGCCTTTAGTGCACTATACGGAAATCGTGCGGGTAATGGTCGCAAGTTAAATGCAGTAATGAACATGAAAATGTGGGAAAATACGGGAACTGTGACCTGTGAAAATGTTAAAAATATAAGAAAACTTGAGAAAATGTAGTCGAAATTAAATTTTGCGATGCCTGTCCATCTGTCTGTCTGTGAACAAAATTCCGGGAAAACAGCACAAAGGATTGCGACTAATTTGGAAATCAAGAATCCTACCTGGGACGATCCAGTTGAAATTTGAGCAAAATCGATAAAACCGATTTCCTCCGCACAATTGGGCACTCAAAAAAAGAAACACAAGTCATCAGCGTTTAGTGCACTATACGAAAAACGTGCATGGGTAATGGTCGCTAGTTAAATGCTGTAATGAAAATGAAAATGTGAAACAGTGAGAAAATTTGGAAAAATGACCTGTGAAAATGTAAAAAATATGTGAAAACGTGTGAAAATGTAGTCGAAATAAATATTTGCGATGTGTGTACATCTGTCTGTTTGTGAACAAAATTCCGGGAAAACATGACAACGAATTGCGACTATATTTGAAAATCAAGAACCCTACCTGGGACGATCCAGTTGAAATTTGAGCAAAATCGGTCTGTTAACGGAAAAGAAAATTCGATAAAACCGATTTCCTCCGCACAATTGGGCACTCGAAAAAAGAAACACACGGCAAAGCAAGTCATCAGCGTTTAGTGCACTATACGAAAATCGTGCGGGTAATGGTCGCAAGTTAAATGCTGTAATGAAAATGAAAATGTGAAAAAGTGAGAAAATGTGGAAAAATGACCTGTGTAAATGTGAAAAATATGAGAAAACGTGTGAAAATGTAGTCGAATTAAACATTTGCGATGTGTGTCCATCTGTCTGTCTGTCTTTGAACAAAATTCCGGGAAAACAGCACAATGGATTGCGACTATAATTGGAAATCAAAACTGTACCTGGGACGTTCCAGTGAAAATTTCAGCAAAATTGGTAAACTAACAGAAAAGAAAACTCGATAAAACCGATTTCTTGCGCACAATTGGGCGGGGACTCACTTCAAACACATGGCGAAGCAAGTCATCAGTTTTTAGTGCACTATGCGAAAATCGTGCGGGGAATTACCGAAGATGGTCGCGAGTTAAATGCAGTAATGAAAATGAAAATGTGATAATGTGATAATGTGGAAATGTGGAAATGTGAAAATGTAAAAATGTGAAAATGTGAAAATGTGAAAATGTGAAAATGTGAAAATGTGAAAATGCGAAAATATGAAAATATGAAAATGTGAAAAAGTGAGAAAATGAAAATGTGAACCCAGATCAGTGGCCGAACCGTCTTTTTAGTCCAAAGGCTAATCATAGTTTTGTCACAGAGCGATGAACTTTTTTTTTAGAAATTTAAAAAAAATTCTGTACTGCGAAGTTAAATTTGAAAACTAAAGGTTGGAATCATATTTATAAATGAATAAATGTCAAAAAAGATTCCCTCATTGCAACCGAATCTGGAAACACACGGTATAAGAATAGATGCACTAGTATGTAAAAATCTACCAATTCATATGGATTGGGACTGTATAATAAATCAAGTAAAACTGGAAAAATTTTATACAAACACTCCGCTCAGTGGCCGAGTGTTTAGAGGCGTCATCCGCCTCGTACTGAACATTGGGGAGTTCGATCCCCATCGGGGCGAACTTTCGCGAATCATCTTTCACAGTTTTTCAGAGGTTTTCTGTGAAGTTAAGGTAAATACCGGGGAATTAAACTCCTCTGAGCATCTCCCTTGACCGGCGTAAAAAGCCTCACAGCTGATAGCCCTATAAATATAGGTTTTTTTTTTGAAAAATGAGAAAATGTGGGAAAATATGGGAACTGTGACCTGTGAAAATGTGAGAAATGTGATTACAAGTTAGAAAATGAGAGAAAATGTGAGAAGATGTAAGAAAATGTGAGAAAATGTGAGAAATGTGAGAAAATGTGAGAAAAGGCAAGAAAATGTGAGAAAATGTAAGAAAATGTGCGAAATTGTGAGAAAACATGTAAACACGTGTGAATACCTGAGGAAACATGTAAACACGTGTGAAAACGTGAGAAAATGTGGGAAAATACAGGAACTGTGACCTGTGAAAATGTGAGAAAATGTGAGAAATGTGATTACAAGTTAGAAAATGTGAGAAAATGTGAGAAAATGTGAGAAAATGTGAGAAAATGTAAGAAAATGTGAGAAAATGTGAGAAAAGGCAAGAAAATGTGAGAAAATGTAAGAAAATGGGCGAAATTGTGAGAAAACATGTAAACACGTATGAAAACCTGAGGAAAAATGTAAACACGTGTGAAAACGTGAGAAAATGTGGGAAAATACGGGAACTGTGACCTGTGAAAATGTGAGAAAATGTGAAAAATGTTATTACAAGTTAGAAAATGTGAGAAAAGATAAGAAAATGTGAGAAAATGTGAGAAAAGACAAGAAAATGTAAGAAAATGTAAGAAAATGTAAGAAAATGTGCGAAATTGTGAGAAAACATGTAAACACGAATGAAAACCTGAGGAAAAATGTAAACACGTGTGAAAACGTGAGAAAATGTGGGAAAATACGGGAACTGTGACCTGTGAAAATGTGAGAAAAGGCAAGAAAATGTGATTACAGGTTAGAAAATGTGAGAAAATGTGAGAAAATGTGAGAAAATGTGAGAAAATGTGAGAAAATGTGAGAAAATGTAAGAACATGTGAGAAAATGTGAGAAAAGGCAAGAAAATGTGAGAAAATGTAAGAAAATGTGCCAAATTGTGAGAAAACATGCAAACACGTATGAAAACCTGAAAAAAAATGTAAACACGAGTGAAAACGTGAGAAAATGTGGGAAAATACGGGAACTGTGACCTGTGAAAATGTGAGAAAATGTAAGAACGTGTGAGAAAATGTGAGAAAATGTGCCAAATTGTGAGAAAACATGTAAACACGTGTGTAAACCTGAGGAAACATGTAAACACGTGTGAAAACGTGAGTAAATGTAGGAAAATGTGGGAAAGTGTGGGAAAATTTATCTAAATGTGCCAAATTGTGTCAAAATGTGTCAAAAAAGTGAAAAACAGCAATACAATTTGGAAAGTCATGTGATGTCACTAGATATTTATAAAAAATTTTGTTGTTTTTCTTATGGATAAAATTCATGTGTAACTTAATTTTATGAAACTGCAAGAAATATTCAGTGCGCTATTATAACGTATCAAATTCCGATTGTTCAAGGTTTTCTAGCAATAAGTAGAAACATCAGCTATCTAGCCAATAAATATGTTTTTTGTTGCTCATTGATTTCATTTTACATTTTACGTTCATACTTCATAAAATATCAGTATTAAAAACTTATTCTAGCTACCTCACATGTGATCAGTAATCTCAACAAGTGATTTACGACTTTGGTTTGTAGTTACGTGTTTTTGTATGTGTGTTCGTTTTTAGTCCCATTGTCCATATTTGCTGGGAAACCGACGTCGGCCCGCGTCGCCGGGCTTTCTCTCTGAACCGTCTTCACTTTCTCTCGGCCCGACGACGCAGACAATGCGACTCATCTGCACGGCGAATTTTTAAAGTTTAATAATTTCGCTTATTTTCGGGTGTGGCGCGTAAGCCACCAATTTTGTGGCCGATTTGGAGAATTTATTACTCATAAAGAAAACGGCTACCGACATTCTCGAGGCGAGGTGTGTCCTGTAAAATATGAATATTTCAATAAATTTTACAGATTTACCTAATATGACTACCACATTTCACATTATTATTATTATTATTATTATTAAGATTTCAAATGAGGCGTTGCAATTATTTAGTTAATCAAATTAATATTTCTATACATATTAATTTGATTAAATAAATAATGGCAATGCCTCATTTGAAATCTAAATAATAATACTAATGTAATAATAATATGTGAAATGTAGTAGTCATATTAAAATAGCAAGTCTAATAATTCCCACAAATCCACATTACTTTCGGGAAGGATCTTTAGAATGATAATATCGAAAAACTAACTCAAAAGAAGTTGTGCTAAAGTGGCAAAATTGCACTTGATTGCATTTTGCCACTTTAGCACAACTTCTTTTGAGTTAGTTTTTCAGAACGCGTTTTTTAATTTTTTCAATAACTATTAAAATGTAGACAGAGCAGCATTTAATGCATGTTGTAGGCCATTAAATTACCTACAATTTAGGCTGAGTAACGTTAATTTTCGATCAACTGCCAATGAGAAAATAAATGAGGAACACGAAAAAGTATATAATATATTAATATTAGTATATAATAATTTAATATACTTATGGGTCATTCCATGTCAAATCGACCAATAGTTGGAATCGACCCCTTTCAATTTGAATGAAATTTGGGCAAAACTTTTCTTCTATCATAAAACCAAGTTTTACAAACGGAAAAAAAGTTATTCAAGATTCAAAATTACAAAAACTACTCTTCTGTTTTAATATGAAATTTTGCACACATATTTAGCATTGGACTGACCTCGCCTAGTAACTACACGAAAAAGTACATTTTCGAAAATGTTGCTTTATTATTGATAGAATAAATAGCTCAATCGTAATGAAAATTCATATATTTACAAACGGAAAAAATTTTTTTTTTCGATAGTTATTCAAGATTCTAAATTTTACCACTTTTATAATTATTCAACTTTATTTTTTAAATATCTCGAAAACTATTATAGATACAGAAATTGTCTTTTGTTTGTTTTAAAGAGGATACTTGGGGCGATTGAAAAAAATATATTTCGGGGAAAAAAATTGAAAAAAAAAATTTAGAATTTAGAATTTTTTTAAATCGTCAAAATGGTATGGCGACACACAATTTTGGGCTCAAATTTTTTACTACAATACCTTTAAATAATCTTAAGAGATCCTGAAAATTTCAGAGAGGTCTGTGTTCATTTTATGAGAAAGACCTTGTTTTTTGTCTTATCGTGTTGCATAATGTCGTGGCGATTGTTATTCATGGTTTGGTCCGTCTGTATTTCTTTGCTCCAATAAATTTTGAATTTTTCATTTTCTAGTATGCTTTCTGAATTATATATATATATATATATATATATATATATATATATATATATATATATATATATATATAGCAAGTAGATTGACGGACTGTTAAGGATATAATGTGGATGACGGGTGGAAGTCCAATAGCGGAATACTGGAAACCAAAGGCCAGGAGAGATAATTAAAGCCAAGATCTTGTGTGGTTCCCGTGTATTATGTTACGTGCCAACGTTTCGCCAGCCAGTACCAGCATCATCAGGGCATGTACATAAAGTTAATAAAAATACTGTACGACGTTACACATCAAAACACACTTCACGCAGCACATTTTTTTTTCTGGCATGTGCCATGTGCCTCTTTTATCGGTGTCGTAGTTCTAAGAGCTACAGTACACCTTATTGATATCAATCTGCGTTTTGTATATCAGAGGTATTGAATAGTTTAGTGATGTGGCTACTAGTGGTAGCAATATAGCAAAATTCTTCGCGGCCAGCTTCAATTTGACTTATTTTGGTTGAAAAGCGTGCTGAGTAGTAGAAAGTTGAATACGATATTAGTATCGTTTATTAAAGCAATGCTGTTTTAACCAACATGGCCTAAAATCCTAATCTTTCTAACTTAACCGAAATCCCACAAGTGGGATTTGCCACATTCATTATTGACGAATTGTTTTAGTTGAAAATCAAGTCGAGCAGTAACTCGAATTTCAACCAAAACAATTCGTCAAGAATAAATGTGGCAAATCCCAGTTATGGGATTTCAGTTAGCCCCTTTAGGTCAATTCTAATTACTTTGCATTAGTTGTTGTTTAAAGTATAATATAAATACAACTAATAAAGTGAATGCAAGCTACAAAAAAAGATCCATCTTGACATAACTCTGAAACCTTTCCACCTTTCGATTTCATGATTTCATACACACGCCACACCACGAAAAAGAGTCGCCGTTATGCAATCGTGCATTAGAAAGTCATTATTTGTCGCTGTATGTGGCCGGAATTATTAATTTATTTGTTTAATAAAACGCACGCGTCAAATATTTGTGTGCACTTTCGATCCTCCTCTTATGCGCGGATGAAAACCCGCCGTTTGCCGGTGTTTGCTGGGTAACTTTCTTCAGTCCAAGCAGAGGATCTGGGTCAGTGGTCCATCCTGGTGCGAGATATTCCCCCGGCATACGAATGAAGTAATAATAATGCATGTGCGATTTTTCTACAATTTCACTGTGACGAATGAATGGATGAATGGAGATCCACGTTGCAGCATTTTTAAGACAAAGATCGCGTGCGTTTGGAACTGTTAATTAGTGCCATTGCAAAAATTCGAATTTATTTTCGACGTGCCAAGTGGAAAGTAATGGTTGTAATCATACGATTTCTAATTATATAAAAAACAAACATATTTACCTCATTTTTATTAGGAAATATGCCATAAACAAATACAAAGCAGAAACTATCAATAGAATTCATTTCAAATGGCAAATGATAGTACAATTCAATATATTTTTTTGGAATTGCAAGGTTATTAGTAAGCTTCAATAAAAATATGGTACTGCAGCACACTCTTAAAGAACCTGCAGGACACTCTTAAAGAACCTGCAGAACACTATTAAAGAACCTGCAGGACACTCTTAAAGAACCTGCAGGACACTCTTAAATAACCTGCAGGACACTCTTAAAGAACCTGCAGGACACTCTTAAAGAACCTGCAGGACACTCTTAAAGAACCTGGCATGCAAAACGTATGCTCATTTGAAACTTGTGCAGCCCAGTAATCGAACAATTCTAGGTACATGTATATTTAGTTTTTCGTTATTAACAGGCAGTAAGATACAATAATTCGATAATTTTTTATGCTAAATTATGGAATTATTGTATCTTACTGCCTGTTAATAACGGAACGATAAACTAAATATACATGTACCTAGAATTGTTCGAATACTGGGGTGCACAATTTTCAAATGAGCATACGTTTTGAATGCCAGGTTCTTTAAGAGTGTCATGTGGTAGTATATTTTTTATTGAAACTTGCCAATAAGCTTGCAATTCCAAAAAAATATATTGAATTGTACTATCATTTGTCATTTGAAATTAATCCTATTGATCGTTTCTGCATAGCATTTTTTTACTGATGAATTGGTCGTGTTATGGGGTTTGATACTTACAGTTCTGCTACTTACAGTTCACATTTCAAAAAAAATACATATTTGAAACTTGTAGTTAAACAAATAAGTGTTTTTCGAACATTTAAAAAGACACATTTGAAACTTGTAATTAAGGCCGTAACTAGCTTTTTTAGGGCCCTGCTTAGTTACAGCCCTGAGTGTAGTGTCAGGAATGTGTATATTATTATTTTTATCAAAAATATATGTGTCTTAAATTTTCCCGCATTGAGACGTTATTAAGAGTCGAAAATAAACAAATAATTAATTTCGAAACTAAATAAGTACCACTATCATATTATCATTTGTAGTTGAAATTTCAGGAATTAAATTTATTAGATTTGAAACAAAAAGTGTTTATCGAATATTTCAAATCTAATACACATTTGAAACTTGTAGTTAAGGCGGGAACTAGCTTTTTTGGGACCCTGCCTAGTTGGATTATGATTAAAAATTAATTTTTAATCATAATCCAAAATCTTGTTTGTTGTAGAATCTTTAAATTCATAACAACATGAATTACTGCTCACCCCATATGTTGTATTACACTAATAAAAATACCTCAATTGACATCTTAATCACTCACTTTTACTATCGTTTTATAAATAAAAAAAAACACTTCCTCATAGTAACGTACAAATTAGAACGGCAACGCCATCCAAATCGTAAACTCTTTTTCCTGAACGATTCAATAAAGCGCGCGCTCGTGTGCTTCCTGCTTAGAATTATATCATCGTTTTTTTTTGTTCGTTGTTTCATTGCCCACATACCTTCGTCGGCTCGTTAAAAAAAAGCCGTAAAAATCTCCTATTCGATGCCCGCTGGGCATCTCAGGTAAGCGACCTAGACCTATTTGTGCGGTCCATCTTCACTTTCTACGCCCGCGAGGCACGCACGGAAGAACGGACGCGCATAATTTCCTGTGGCTAATTCGATTATTACAAGCTTTTGACATGCAAACGGTTTGCCGGTAAAAATCGCAGAGGTGGCGAGGAATCGAAATGGTATAGGGCAGGGGTCGGAGAACTTTTGAGGTATATAAAATGATTTCACAAAAATTTAAGTTTGTTTTGAGAGCCATCATTCTAGCTTTATAATATTTTCACATTTTCGCATCCTGGTAGAAATTTCAAGCAATTTTGGCCAAAATTTAGGAATTTTTAAGATTTATTGCCCCAGTACTCCGCCCTTAGGGTTGGTAATCGTAAAAATTCTTAAATTTTGGACCAAATCTTGTGAAATTCGTTAACATTTTCGCATCCCGGCTTCAAATTTTCACACCCCGGTCAAAATTTCAAGCAATTTGACCAAAATTTAAGAATTTTTAAGATTTATTGACCCATTTATCTTTTTACAAATACACGTAAATTGTTTTTTTTTTGTAGAAATCAGTGGAACTAGCTATAAAAATAGCTGCCTCAAAAATTTGTTTTTCTGGTTTTACTACTGGTTAAACCTATTATTTAAACTACAGGGGAAGACCAAGGAAAACATGGAAGGACGGTGTACGAGGAGAAGCAGAAAGAAAAGATATACTATTAAAATTATTTATTCTAAATATAGAATAAATAATTTTAATTTTACTTTACCGTTATAATTATGATTATTTTATATCGTTCCATTGATAGAAAAGTGACACAAGTAGAAAACATTTCGTTTAAAGTAGAACTATTTTAAAATTGCAAAAGGTTCTTAATAATGTATATTTAAAAAATAAATTTTAAACTTAAATTTAAAAAAAAAGTAATGTATATATATAAAAAAATGTGTGTGACTTCTATCAACGGAGCAATATATTTTTTTTATTAATCATATGTAAATATACATATATATATATATATATATATATATATATATATATATATATATATATATATATATATAAAAACAGTATAACTTACCCTCGTAGAGGGAAGTTAAACGCCATCTGGCGGCACCACATCAATTAGCATTAGTTTTTGTATATAACCACTCGAGATATTGTGTGAATTCATCCTCACTAGCTGAGCTACACTGATGAGATCTAATAAGATCGAAATCTAGATATGTAGATTGCTAAGAGGTGGGTTCACACTTATATAAATATATATATATATATATATATATATATATATATATATATATATATAATACATAAATACTATTCAGTAAAAAAATAAACTGAAAATAATAATTTTCCTGCGGTTGCTCCGGAGTGGGTCGTGGCCACTTGGTTTTGGGAAATCTTGAACAAAATAAAAATTAAATTAACGTATGTATATGTCTATTTTTTTAAGTACTAGTATTTGGTTATTCTCCTCTTCTATTTATGTATTAACAAAAAAAAAATTAAAACATTTTTTAAAAGCAGTTTATATAGTTTTGATTCCACTGTGCACATTACTACCACTAATGACGTAATTTTACAACAATTTCATATCAACCAGCATAGCATATATTTGCTATGTTTGCTCCAGATACATTTGCATAACAATTCCGTATTATTAAATAACTTTATTTGTAATAGAATACTTTCGAGCTCTGATAAAATCTCGGTGGTAATTATAATATTAGGCCACGCCAATCATTAGTAATTTTTTTAGGTGGGTGGATTTGTCTTTGCTGTTCATATATTTGACGGGTACTAGTGATTTTTTTCAATATGCCTTCAGTAGAGTTCGGTGGCGCATTATTTTTCCCATAGGGCCAGCGGCGGGGCAACTTTCTCGATCCCCCTTTGCGCCTTGCCTTCACCGAGCAACCGCATCTTCGCTGGCTTCTTCAGTCATCGCCGTGACGGTGTCATCAGGAGGAGGAAGCAGCAGAAGGAAAGTGCGGTGCGCTCAGTGCGGTTCATTTTTGCCCCCTTAGTCCGTGTCCATCTGCCAGTGGCATTTTTTTTTTAATTTGTGATATTTTCGGTATTGGAGTGCACTCCAGCGGGGTTAAGATATGTGGATTAAAGCAATAGTAAGTATTACGAAAAATGGTTTTTTAACGGATTACTATATTTGAGATTTTTTTTAGAATTTTTTTTATGAAATTATGTGATATTTTCTTTATAATTTTCCCGTTATAATTGATTTATTTAAATATTAATATTTCGCCATGATACAATTTTTGCTTGATATTTAGTGGAGTAATAATAATAATAATAAAAATAATAATAATAATAATGCTACTATGTTTGAGCATTTTTAAGATTTTTTCTTATGAAATTATGAGATATTTTCTTTATTATTTTCCCGTAATAATTGATTTATTTAAATATTAATATTTCGCCATGATACAATTTTCGCTTGATATTTAGTAGAGTAATAATAATAATAATAATAATAATAATAATGCTTTATTGACGGAAAACTCTATTTCAAAATCAATTACTAACAATTTTAAACTAAAACTAAAAATGTGATTTTATAAGAAACCCAAATATATACATATACCTATAACAAACAAATAATAAAACAATTATAAAATTAAAAAATACATATGCAGGAATATATATATATATATATATATATATATATATATATATATATATATATATATAATAATAAGTTTATTCCCCCATTTTTTTTACAAACATACAAATACATTTTTAATTATAATAAAAAATATAAAATAAAAAAAAACTTAAATATATTTATATTAACTACATGTTGATTTGGTATATATGGGAACTTCAGCTTATGGGGATCAAATCAGCTGCTCTATACATATAGGCACAAGAGTTCATTTTGGTAATACAGCAAAAACTACAATATTTAAAATTGTGTAAAAAGACAGAATATAATAGAAATGAGAATTAGTTAGAATCAGTGGGCAGGGCCGTAACTAGCTTTTTTTGGAGTCCTGGGCAATACCTCATCTCTGGGCCCCATTACACTAAATTTTATGAATTAAATATAAGCTACTTGCTTCTTCAAAATAATAGTTTTATTATTTATTTATTTTATTTATTTATTTAATCATATACCTTCTACCGTGAGGTGTAGGCGTTTTTCTCTTATCCTTTGTATTTGTATTTTTCTTTCCATGTTTTTCTGTCCTGTGTCGGTTGTTTTATTCTTCTTCTCTTTTCTTTCTGCTTCTTCTCGTATACCGTCCTCCCATGTTTTTCTTGGTCTTCCCCTGTAGTTTAAATAATAGTTTTAACCAGTAGTAAAACCAGAAAAACAAATTTTGGAGGCAGCTATTTTTTTAGCTAGTTCCACTGATTTCTACGGAAAAAATTCAATTTACGTGTATTTATAAAAAGAGAAATGGGTCAATAAATCTTAAAAAATCTGAAATTTTGGTAAATTGCTTGAAATTTTGACCAAGATGCGAAAATGTAATAATATTTCAAGCCAGGATGCGAAAATGTTACCGAATTTCACAAGATTTGGTCCAAAATTTAAGGGTTTTTACGATTTATCAACCCAAAACAACAACAGTATGGATTAATAAATCGTAAAAATTCCTGAATTTTGGCCGAAATTCCTTGGAATTTCTACCAGGATGCGAAAATGTGATAATATTTCAACCCAGGATGCGAAAATGTTACCGGATTTCACGAGGTTTGGTCCAAAATTTAAGAATTTTTACGATTTATCAACCCGAAGGGCGGAGTACAGGGGGCAATAAATCTTAAAAAAATCTAAATTATGGCCGAAATTGCTTGAAATTTCTACCAGGATGTGAAAATGTGATAATATTTCAACCCAGGATGCGAAAATGTTACCGAATTTCACGAGATTTGGTCCAAAATTTAAGAATTTTTACGATTTATCAACCCTAAAAGGGTTGTACATGGATCAATGAATCTTAAAAACTATTAAATTTTGGCCGAAATTCCTTGAAATTTCGACTAGGATGTGAAAATGTGATAATATTTCAACCCAGGATGCGAACATTTTACCGAATTTTACGAGATTTTGTCCAAAATTTAAGAATTTTAGGATTTATCAACCCTAATGGGGGAGTACATGGATCAATGAATCTTAAAAAATCCTAAATTTTGGCCAACATTGCTTGAAATTTTGACCAGGATGCGAGAATGTGAAAATATTTCAATCCTGGATGCGAAAATGTTACCGAATTTCACGAGATTTGGTTAAAAATTTAAGATTTTTTACGATTTATCAACCCTAAGGGCGGAGTACAGGGGGCAATAAATCTTAAAAATTCCTAAATTTAGGCCGAAATTTCATAAAATTTCGACCAGGATGTAAAAATGTGATAATATTTCAACCCAGGATGTGAAAATGTTACCGAATTTCACGAGATTTGGTGCAAAATTTAAGAATTTTTACGATTTATCAACCCTAAGGGCGGAGTACAGGGGGCAATAAATCTTAAACAATTCTAAATTATGGCCGAAATTGCTTGAAATTTCTACCAGGATGTGAAAATGTGATAATATTTCAACCCAGGATGCGAAAATGTTACCGAATTTCACGAGATTTGGTCCAAAATTTAGAATTTTTACGATTTATCAACCCTATAGCGGGGAGTACATGGGGCAATAAATCTTAAAAATTCCTAAATTTAGGCCGAAATTTCATAAAATTTCGACCAGGATGTGAAAATGTGATAATATTTCAACCCAAGATGCGAAAATTTTACCGAATTTTAAGAGATTTTGTCCAAAATTTAAGAATTTTAGGATTTATCAACCCTAATGGGGGAGTACATGGATCAATGAATCTTAAAAATTCCTAAATTTTGGCCAACATTGCTTGAAATTTTGACCAGGATGCGAGAATGTGAAAATATTTCAATCCTGGATGCGAAAATGTTACCGAATTTCACGAGATTTGGTTAAAAATTTAAGAATTTTTACGATTTATCAACCCTAAGGGGGGAGTACATGGGTCAATAAATCTTAAACATTCCTAAATTTAGGCCGAAATTTCATAAAATTTCGACCAGGATGTAAAGATGTGATAATATTTCAATCCAGGATGTGAAAATGTTACCGAATTTCACGAGATTTGGTCCAAAATTTAAGAATTTTTACGATTTATCGACTCAAAAAGGGTAGTATATTGGTCAATAAATCTTATAAATTCTTAAATTTTAGCCGAAATTGCTTGAAATTTCTACCAGGATGCGAAAATGTGAAAATATTTCAATCCTGGATACGAAAATGTTACCGAATTTCACGAGATTTGGTTCAAAATTTAAGAATTTTTACGATTTATTAACCCTAAGGGCGGAGTACATTGGATTTATCGACCCAACGGGGGTAGTATATTGGTCAATAAATCTTAAAAATTCTTAAATTTTAGCCGAAATTGCTTGAAATTTTCACCAGGATGCGAAAATGTGAAAATCATGGATGCGAAAATGTTACCGAATTTCACAACATTTGGCCCAAAATTTAAGAATTTTTACGATTTATCAACCCTAGGAGGGGAGTACATGGGGCAATAAATTTTAAAAATTCCTAAATTTAGGCCGAAATTTCATAAAATTTCGACCAGGATGTGAAAATGTGATAATATTTCAACCCAGGATGCGAAAATGTTACCGAATTTTACGAGATTTGGTCCAAAATTTAAGAATTTTTACGAATTATTAACCCTAAGGGCGGAGTAAATTGGTCAATAAATCTTAAAAATTCTTAAATTTTAGCCGAAATTGCTTGAAATTTCGACCAGGATGCGAAAATGTGAAAGTATTTCAATCCTGGATGCGAAAATGTTACCGAATTTCACGAGATTTGGTCCAAAATTTAAGAATTTTTATGATTTATCATCCCTAAGGGCGGAGTACATGGGACAATAAATCTTTAAAATTCCTAAATTTAGGCCGAAATTTCATAAAATTTCGACCATGATGTGAAAATGTGATATTTCAACCCAGGATGCGAAAATGTTACCGAATTTCACGAGATTTGGTCGAAAATTTAAGAATTTTTACGTTTTATCGACCCAAAGGGGGTAGTACATTGGTCAATAAATCATAAAAATTCCTAAATTTTGGCCGAAATTTGTTAAAAATTTCCACCAGGATGTGAAAATGTGATAATATTTCAACCCAGGATGCGAAAATGTTAGATTTAGTCCAATATTTAAGATTTTTTATGATTTATCGGCTCAGAGAATCTTTAAAATTCTTAAATTTTTGCGGAACTGTGAAGATGTGATAATTTATAAAAAAAAAACAAATTTAAACAAATATTTATTACAAATTATACATTTTATATACTAATATAACTCCTTAATCGATTTTCTTCCCTTTCTGTCTATTATCTCGCACATATTTTAATCAAATTTAATTTAAAATTTAATCCTATTAATTTTAATTTCATCCAATATATTACATAAAAATTTCATTCTTAAAAAAATCTGAATCAGCCTATTGGAATAAAAAGTTTATTGTATATCATAAAATATAATAATATTTCAAACCAGGATGCGAAAATGTTACTGAATTTCACGGAATTTAATCTAAAATGTTTCTCAAAGAGCGTGCCCCCACCCGTACCTATTGGTATCGGATACTGGTTTTAACTCCTTATTTAGATTAATTCTTTATTCCAAAGGAATAAAATGTATGATTAATATAACACACGTACAAAAAAAAACACTTTATAATACCTATTATTGTATTTATTTTGACATATATACACACAATTTGTTTCGACTATATTAGTAATGCAACGTAGTCAAAATTATAAGTTCGATTTTTTCGTGATCACAATACATTTGCGTAGCACTTTTGTATTCGGAACGTGAAAGAAGTTAAACCATATCAACTATCGAATAATGTGTTCATTTCTATTTTTACCATCGATCATATTGACCTCTGACATTCAGCTACATTCGTGCTTTACCGCCGCCGCGCCGCCGCGCTTTCTTCAAAACTCCTCATTTTCTATAGCACTTTCGCGTGCTCGCGCTCACATTTCGACGTGAACGGAAGCGCGTGCCGCCGCAAACCCAACAAAAACCATATATCGCCTATAATACATTGTTTAATTACGAAACGCGATGGTCGGTCCGCGCGCAATGATGTTCCAAACAAGAAGCTCGCGTTACGTAAGTTGAGATCTATGTAGGCCAAAGACGTTTCGGCGGGGACTTTTACCGCACGGCTGGGATGCTGGATGCGTTTCAAATTCTTTGGGACGTATATGGTGGCTGTTTGGCTTTCACGGAGTAAGGTCGCTCATCCACGACACAGCGTCGTTTTAATTGTCGGTTTGACGATTTGACCGCGGTTTTCGCAAGCGGCGGCATACGCAACGCGTTTTATCGGATCATGACCTGCGCGAAACCGTGTTGAAATCGATTCGGATGATTTGACTTTCTAAATGGAAGATGCGCAATTTATTACCCCTCTTTAGAATGGGATATTGTGATGAAATAAGTATTCGTTGCTAAATCGTTTCATGAATAGATAGTTTTCTTACTAAACTAACTATATTTGATGACCGCCTCTATCATGATTGGCAGCAGGACTGGATTTTGAGGCCCTAAACATTTATTTCCTGCCGTAAATAAATAGGCCAGGGGTGGCCAACAAGTCGTCCGGTCGATCGCCAATTTTGGTCGATCGCTCGCGATGTCTTACCTTAGAAACCGATTAAAAGAGCACTAATGGCAACAAGTCGATCGCGACTCATTTTTAAGATGACAAGTTAAAATACTTTTTGTAACCACTATTGGGTTAGCAACAAATGGTGAAAATTTGAAAACAAAAACTCGTGGGAATGATGGAAAATTAAATAATTTTGACTTTGACTGCCGCCAAAAATAGTAGGGCGTATTTCTGCCGCAAAAAATAGTAGGGCGTAATTTTTTAATATTGTATTTCAACAACACATTACTTAGTTTCTAACTGATTTTATTACCACGCCGTATAATAACAAGTTTAAGTTTAAAATTAATTTAAAACTTTGTTGACACCTTTTGTTTAATAATTAAGTGTTTCCAATAGAGAGAATCTAAAGTAACTACATTCCCAAGATAATGTATTTATTGTTGCTATAACAACGAATACTTATAGGTTCAATATCTATTGATAGATTTATAGAACGTCGGTGAATACGGGGCTTAAAACAGTATAGTTGATATTTAATAAACGAATAACGTTTTCCGCGATGGCCGCCACCGTTGTCATGGAAACAAAACAATATTCGGTCGTAAGGACGCCATTTTAGTAAAATTGGATTTAATATGTTTACCCTGTTCGATTACCTGTATTAATTTCTTACCCAACTGGAGTAATTTTCATCTCGACCACATCCAATCCAAATGCCACCCGTTCCAAATCCATTCCACCTTGCGCAACAATATTAACGACTGATTGCGCAAAAGACTTCATTACAAAACACATCAGGCGCAAATTGCACATAAAATTATAATTATTATTCCAACTAAATCTCTCTGCTAAACGAATCTTTTAATAAACAATAATCCTTGAAGGCGTTGTTGCTGCTGTAGAATTAATCTATTGTCCGAGTAAAAGGCATTTCATAACTCACTTTCATTTCCTTCTTCGGTCGGTGCAGTTGCAGACGAATTGCAACGTGCAGCCAAAAACAAGCCGTTGCATAAGCCGGTTTATTTTTTAGGGCTATGTGTTTGCGTGACTGAAAGCGCATGCATTACTTTCGCTCTTGAAACGGACTGTGGTTATAAAATTAAGCAATTTTTCGAGGCATGCACACCAAAATGTAATGATCACCAAAATTTATATTCAACAACATAACAATGGAGATTGCTGTATTATATAAAAGAAATGCTTCTAGCGTAGTTATATTAAGTAATTACGAAATTTTAAGGACTGTTAAACTAAATTCATTCATAATATTTCGTGATTATTTATAATAAGTTGATTAAATGCATTTCTTTTATTTAATACAGTAATCTCCATTATTTTGTTTAATCATTCGTTTATTTTTTAACAATATACTGGAGATTACTGTATTAAATTCGGCCGTAATTCGAAAGGTTGGTTAGTCACGCTAGAGATTTTAAGAAGACAGATGTTTCGATCAAAATATATATGGCTATGTAACATATAAATTTACAGAACATGAGTTATTAAAAATCTATTAAATTTTTAATGACTCCTTTTTTTTCAACGTTCTGTGAATGTATATGTTACGTAGTAAACTAGTATGATATCTCTAGTATGGTTCCCTGGTATGGTTACCCACATATATTTTTCGTTATCACTCTGTCGCATATTGAGCTGGGTGCCCGATTTAGAGAGATACATCATCAAATAGTTGAAACACTGTAACACGAAGTGTCCGAGAGTATTTTATGATCTCTCAGCTACCGCCTATTATAGGGATGGTCAACTTTTGTGTACATAAGATCGACTTTTTATTTATTTATTTAACCTCGTTCATGATGCCTGTACGCAGTACAAAAAGTGGGGCCCAGGTCTTACACTTTATCTAAAATAATAATTTAATGATAAAGAAAAATAAATTACAATTAAATTTTAAAAAAATAACAGAGCCTAAATAAAAAAATATATACAGAACCAGTAAATTATAAAATAAATCTAACAGAGAATCATCAAACAAGAAAACTAAATCATCTACATCATTTTCCTTACCACAGTTTTAAACTGTTTTATAGGTGTAGATTTTTTTATATCAGGATTTAATTTATTATTTCCGTCTCGGCTCTGAGGACGTGCCCCTGCTGGCCCTGTCTAGTTACGATTTACTTGGATGCCGTTTGCGACATTATTTAATACTTTATTATACTTTTCTATGGACTGAAGAATAGTATTTTCAAAATTTTAAATTTTAAAAATACTGTTAATAAATATTACTCAAAATACCATAAAATGACAATTATATATATATATATATATATATATATATATATATATATTATATATAGATTATACAAACTAATTATGCACCGAAAATTATGACGCTCCATTCAAAAATTATTGCCAATTATTGTTTATTTATTTTGGACATTAAGGCTGCTTATTATTTATTATTATTATTTGACCTATAGATTTGACTTACGTTCACTGAATTATTTTGATCGTTTTCTATGATTAGCAAAATGTGACTGCTCTCGCGACCTTATTTTTCCGTCAATAATAGAAACCCGTAGAGAGAGAGAAAAAAAACGTGCGAAACTGGGCCCCCTCACCCGCGCGCCCGATTATAATCGGATGCTAATTTATTCGGACAATGCGCACGGAGGCGCTCTCTCGAACTCTTCCTTTCGTTCCCACATACTCATATAGTGCTCGCGCTCAAGTTTGCGCAACCTACATTTAGTTCCGCCTGCAGAACACGACACGCTCAGTTACCCACTGCCTCCTTTAATCACCCAAAAAGGATCAACACCTACGATTAAACAATCATAAAAAAGATAAAAGTACAATAAAATTTCTGTTTTACGTTGTGTTTGTGCTAACCTACGATTAAACAATCATAAAAAAGATAAAAGTACAATAAAATTTCTGTTTTACGTTGTGTTTGTGCTAATTTGACATTGTAATTGGAGATCATTAATAGAGGTGTTTAAGAAGATAAGTTTTCACTTATTTTATATGATTTTTATGAAAGTAAAGCACTCAGAGTGGTTAGAGGCGTCGTGCGTCTCGTACTGAACACTGAATTCGAATCCCATCTGCACGAATTTGCACGAAACACCTTTCACAGTTTTTCAGAGGTTTTCTGTGAATACCGGGTGATTAAACTCCTCTGAGCAACTTCCTTAATCGGCGGAAAAGCCTCATAGCCCTATGAAAATATTTTCATAAACTAATAAGAACCCACATACGCGCCTCCAGCAACAACTACAATCAGAGCCACAATAAAACCCGATTCAGAGACATACCACGCTGATACTGGCATTCATGTAACGTTTGGAGGTTCAATAAGGTTCATTCGTTTAACATTACTAGTCGCCCAGTGGTGTGGTGTATCACACCACTGGGCGACTAGTAATTTAATGTAAGCACAAGAGAGTTGTAAAGGACGACGTCCTCTACAAATCACTTGTACATCTAATTGTTGTAACATGTGTACTTTTCCCACAAAACGAGATTTGATCTAAACCAATTTTGGAGTTATATGGTTTTTCCACTAATCGATTCAATTATAAGTATGATACTGGCTACTTTTTTTTCAAACTAATGTGTACCCATTGTGGATGACCACAATTAAATATTCTTTACCACACATCTTTCTGTTACAGATTTTGTTCTCCTTAGTAGCCATTCTATTGGCATCTGAGGAGAGACCGAAAAAGAAAGATGAAGCTCGTGGCAAACGCAACTTGGAGTACAGCATATCCCACACATACCCTTACAATAATTTCCGAACCGATCGCAGGATATCAAATGGACCTGCACCGAGATATCAACAGTTCTTCCCTGGAAGAACTTACTCGTACCATAGAAAAAGTAAACCGCCAGCAATCCCTCCGCCATACGCAGTTCAAATGGAACCATTGGTGCAGTACTCGCAAAGAGATCCATTGTATGACCCCAGCACGTTTTCATTACTGCCACAACCACACAACGAGCTCTCAAAGCCGGATGATCTTTTAACAGACAACAATCATTTAAGTGAGAGCTTTTACGGTCCTCCAAAACAGTACATTGAAAGACCTGTTTATATAAAAGAGCCTGAGCCTATAATTGAAATCATTATTAAAGAAGCGAATACAACAGCAGCTCCACCACCACCACCAGCTCTACCTACCAAAAAGAAGAAGGAAGAGGTTCAAGTTTTCTACGTAAAGTACAAAAAGAACCCTCACGGAACTGGAAAGGACAGTATATCTTACGATAAACCAGTACCAGCGCTTTCGCCGATACAAGACGAACCTGTACATGATGAGGATGAAGTATCCCCTATTGAAAGCTATGGTGCTCCTGAAATTGAACCCACATATGCCCCTCCAGCAACAACTACAATCAGAGCCATAATAAAACCCGATTCAGAGACATACCACGCTGATACTGGCATTCATGTAACGTTTGGAGGTTCAAAACATAATCCTCATGCCGAAAAGTATTCACATGATGACGATATTGTGGAATCCGCACCTCATCCAGCAATATCCTTACCACAAGCCAGACGTTTCCCAGAACCTGCCAATCAGTTCCAAACCGTTACGCAGGAGTACCGACCAGAAGTGCGCGTGCCGCAACCCTACAGACCTTTCAATTTCAATCCACCCCCACAACAACAATCACAACAACCACCTCAACAACAACAACAACAACAACAACAGCCTGAACGTTATAGGCAGTCCTTCCCACCACCACCTCCAAATAGACCTCAAACCCGTCCAGCTCTACCGCAATTCCCTGCCGGCAATTTCAATCAACAACCACAGCAGTCGCAACAACAACAACGTCCTTATCAGTTCGAGCAAAAACTACCCCAAAGCTTCCAGTTCCCTAGACAACAGACACACTTTCCAGTACAGCAACAACCACCTGTAAGTCAACCACCTGTTGTGTTCAACCAGTTCCAGACAGGCAATAGGCAGCAACAACAACAACAGTTTGGACAACAATCGCAGTTCCAACAGCAACAACAGCAAGGCCATTTCGGGCAACAACACAGGCCGCAACAAAACCACCAACAAAACCAGCAACAAGAACAACTTGTAAGTTACTATATTAAGACAAAAATTTCTTGCAGTCAACTGGAGTTGGGATCATAATAATACCTCAATATCTTTATATACTATAGTTATTTTACTAACAAATTACAATTACTTCAAAATAGATTTAAAAAAAGTATTTTGAAAACTAAATATAACAAGCAACAGCGTTTATGCCAAGAAAAACAAGATTTGAAAAAATGTTGGTTAAAAGGGGCTTTAAATATGTTGAAGTATCTATTTTATTTTTCAACATAATCTCCCATAAGTTGAATGCACTTCATCCTACTATGTTCCAAAGCCATTATGCCCTGATTCTTATGTCCTCCAAAATAGTCGTCAGCTGCTATTACTTCTTCTTCCGTGGAAAATCGTTTTCCCCCGTAGAACATTTTTAGTCGTGGAAATAGATGGAAGTTAGAAGGAGCCAAATCAGGCGAATAAGGTTGCAGATCATACTTCAGTTCATTCAATTTTCCCATTCAATTTACCACACTTGTATGGTGAGGTGCATTGTCATGATAAGAAAATATTTTCTTCTTACATTTCACATATAAGGCCCAATTCACACATGCGGCTCGGGCGCAGGCGCGTTGTGGGCGAGGCGCAAGCGCGACGTCGCACAGGCGATTGTGATGTCCATATGCAGTGAAGTGATGGACATTGCACCTTATGTTTACATATTGGTGGCGTGGAAGAGTTTTGTCTCTTCGCCTACCGTGTCTTAGACGAGGAGGCGAAGACGCGGTGCCGGCGTGGCCATAGGCATGAGGGAAATCAAATGCCCGCGCCTAGTCGCCTAAGTGGGCATTGCACCACAGTTTATATAGAGGGGGCTTGAAGCGTCGTGCCTCTCGCAGCGCCGGCACCGAGTCTTCGCCTTTCCCCTAAGACACGGTAGGCGAAGATTAAGTATGTAAACATAAGGTGCAATGTCCACCCCTTCACTGCATATGGACATCACAATCGACTGTGCGACGTCGCGCCTGCGCCTCGCCTACAACGCGCCTGCGCCCGAGCTGCTTATGTATGTATTGGGCCTTATATGTGAATTGGGCCTAACGTATGCTGCACATTGTGTTGCCTTTCAACCCTTTTTCACAAAATATTTGATAATAGCTCGTTTCTTTATCTATTTTGAAAAATTTGCAAAAATAGCTTTACTCAAAGGAGCACCAAATTGATACTACTTGACAGAACAATGTAAATTGCCACTGTGCACAAGACAGTTGGTGTCATCTATTGCATATAGTTTATTCGCACTGATGCTGTCATATGTACTTAATTTTGTGAACTTTTCAAAGCACCCTCGTATGTTGATTTCCAAGAGGTGAATTTACCTATTTTATGAAATATTAATGTTCACCTAGTCTTTGCTCACATTCGCGACCTCTTTTGCAATGAAATTTGTATATGAATCTATATTGTGCTCATAAAGTTGATGTGCCTTTTGTTCTCATTTTAGATTCAAAATCATAACAACCATCATCAACAAAGCCAGCAACCCCATATTCCACAACACCACCAAAATCAACAACAGCACAATCAGCAGCATCAGCATATCCAGCAAAATCAACAAACACAACACCAACACATCCAACAACCTCAAGTACAAAATCATAATATACAACATCATCGGCAACCAATAAATGAACAGCACCAATCTCAACAACAGCAATATCAGAATCAAAACCAACAATTCCATCAGCGTGAACAACAGTCGCAGCACCAACAAACTCATAATAATCACCACCAAAACCACAATCACCAACAACAATCCCAATTCAATCATATCAACCAACAACAACCTATTCGCAACCAACCTAAACCTCAAGTGCACCATCACCCGTATCAACCCCACGCACAGGCACTAACTCAACCGCAACCACAACCCCAAAGTGAGCAAACAGAGAATCAAAACAGTCGTCCAAACTACCAAAATGATTTCCGGCAACATCAATTCGACTTAAACAATCTCCAACAGCACGTGATACCACCAGGTGGCGAACTAATAGCCGCGCTACCAAAATTCGAGCAGCACATCTCAATCCCATCCGACGGACGTCCAGCAGAACACCTCTCGCCCGATCAGTTCTCGCAACAAATCCAACAACAGTTCCGCAGCGGCGAACCACCTTCCAACCATCCCCCAGCCCATTCCTACCAAGAAATTTCCACACCTACAATCCGCCCACCAACACAACAACAACCACAAACAACCCGTCAACCTTTCATCTACCAAACAACGCAACAACCAACCACTCGGCCACCCTTCATATACACCACACAACGCACAACAACATCCAAGCCGTTCTATTACACCACAACAACTCACCCAACAACAACAACAACCACCACAAGCAAACCAGAAAGCACCACACCGCTCGATTTAAAATCATTAAACATCCAATTGCCCGATGAAGTACCGGATGACTTACGCGAACAACTCCTCTCATCAGGAATTTTAAAGAACGCGCAAATATCCGTGCTGGACTACGACAAGGTGGGGGATATCCCACTATCAGCACTGCCCCCAGACCAACTGGCCAACTTTTATGGCGCCGGCGGTGCATCGCAACTAGCAGCTGCGGGCAGCGAGCAAGTGCCAAGCGTGGTTAAACCCGATGGGACTCCAGTTGACCAGGATGGCGAGGGATCCGAGCAAAATGAAGTCAAAGTCAAACCGCCGGTTGAAATGAAGGTGGTGCATTACGACCCGCAAACGGATCAAGGCAAGAAACTGCGTGATGCGTATGTGAAGGAGGACGCCAAACAGGTCGAACCGGTCGTGTTGAATGATCAGACTTATAATCGGTATTTGCCGTTGAAGGTTAGTGGGGCGCAGTTCCCTATTCCGGATGTTGCTGAGCTGAAGGGGAAGAATGTTAATAGTGTGGTGGTGCTTGCGCCGATTGATTACAATTTCACGCGGGTTACCCGGGAGGCGAGTCAGGTGGACGATGAGATTAAGTTTGTGAGGAATGAGGCGCTCAAGGATTTGATTAGGAGTCCCACGCGGGAGAATTACAAGAGGTTTTTGGAGAGGGAGAATCAGACGGCTAGTGCGATGCAGTCGGTTATTCTTCTTGTGACAGGGTGAGAATATTTTTTTATTTCACGTTTATGGCTATTTTTTAACATTGTTTCACGAAAACACAATGCTATTTATAAGTAAAGGATGGAAGATGGTGATTTACCAAATTATCACAATCTAAACAAACTGTGAAACCAAATATCGTTAAATACACTTTGAAAACATCTACTGAAACGAAGTTACACATAAGAATTCAAGATCTTTTCACTAAAATGACTGAAACACAAATGAATACGAATACGTGTACAATACAATATATATATATATATATATATATATATATATATATATATATATATATATATATATATATATATATATATATATATATATATTAAGAAGTAAAAAGATTTTGGTGCTACCTCGTACAATTCATTTTCAATCCGTCTTTTAAATGTGGTAGTTAAATTGGCCGCAGCCTCTACTATTAACGGTTGCTAAATATTAGCCCCATTCAAATTTACAATTAACCATTTCAGTATGGTATTTGGCAACTCAAGATGAGGAAAGGAATGCTGTAGTACAAGCACGATTACCCATAATTATGGTATTAAAATTAATGATATAATTGATGTGTTCAATAGTTAGTTGAAACACTTATATTTCCTAAGAAATAGATATCAAACAAAATTAGAACGTACTCATCGATTTGTTAATTTCTACAGTTTCACACATTTTCGATCACTTCTAACTCTCGTTAAGTAACACGCAAATGTACTTTTAATTGGCCATTTGCACGCGTACACACTTTTTTCCCAACTCATCTTCAAACCGATAAAACCCGCTAAATTGCGCAACCGCCGCTTTTCGCGCTGTAAAACTTTCTTCCTGCTGCGTTACTTAATTAAGCGGCAATTAGCATCCCAAATGCGATGTTCTTCTATTTTCACACGCGGATTCTAATGTGTGCGAGTGCGTTTTTTTTATTGACATAACGAGGGAACTATTCAAGTAGACTCTTTTTTTTTCTGTCCTGGGGCGGTGATGGTGATGCATCACCGGTGAATCGCTTTCTCTTGCACGAAAACCTACAGAAATGCGCAGAATTTTAATTTGAAATGTTTATTGGAATACATAGTTTGCGCGAAAAAATGTGAATTTGAATAAGAAAGCTTTCTTAATCTAAATTTTATACATTTTTACACACATATTTTCACGTTCAACATAAAAACAATTTTGAGGGCTTTCTGTTTTTTTGAGCTACAAATCTAATAAAGTCTGTGGGCGTTAGTAGAATTATTAAAATTTAACGTTTAAGAGCGTTCTATCAACGGGCGATATTAACGGAAAAAGTAGTCTTATGATAGTAGTATAGTGAAGTTAATTATTACAATAAAAAGTAGTCTTATGGTAGTAGTATAGTGAAGTTAATTATTAGAATAAAAAGTGGTCTTATGGTAATAGTATAGTGAAGTTAATTATTAGAATAAAAAGTAGTCTTATGGTAGTAGTGTAGTGAAGTTAATTATTAGAATAAAATTATAAATGAGGTATTATTTTGAAGAAGAAAGATGTATCTTTGATTTGGTCGGGCCGATTTTAGATACATATTTTCAAAATGAAGCTAACAGAGAATAAACATAGACAATATTTGCTAAGCAATTACTACATGAAAAAGTAAAAATAAAAAATATTCTCCCGACCGAGTCAAAGATAATTTAATGAGGTTTCATAATATGTAACTTATATATGATATGTCGATAACACATCTGTGTATTTAAATTTACATACAATAAGTCGTCTTTTATTCAGATGGACAAGCTTTGTTAGACATGGCAGACTAAAATTCTGCCTGTTTTCTTCATATATTACCTTATTACAGATCGCAAACAGATCGTGAGATTTTCATGTACGATGTAGCCTCAAAAACAGTAAGTAAACTCGATGGAGAACTCTCCACTGCGTTCGTAAATGCAGCTGAAACCAACACAAAGGAAGACATAGCAGATGCAGCCGCAGCCGCCTCCAACTTGGTCGAAACTAAAGTCCCTTTACCCGCCGGCGTTCATTTTGATAGCATCTCTGATGAGATCGAACTGGAGCCGGAAGCATCTGAATTGTACGAAAGCAGGGTGCCCATCATCGATCCCATGCAGGGTGACTTGGAGGCGGCAGGCTCGGAGCAACTGGAGAGCTTCGTGGACATCTCCGGCGACGACCTCACGCCCGCTGCCAGCGACGATGTCCACAGCAAGACTGAGCACTGAAAAATGCCATCCAGCTCTCTATACATTTTGTACATATTACGTTTATATTAACAGCGGGTTTTAAAACAAAATTCAGTGTGCTTGAGTGAATGAGCTAGAGTGATTCAGAGTGTTTTGTTTGTTGAAAATGAGTTTTTAACGTGCGGCGCCAAATATAAAATTAAAATTGGCTCAAGATAATTATAATTACATAACACGAGATTAAATTTAATCATATTTTATATTTATGTATTGCAAGAAAAGCAAATCGAAATCTTAAACTACTGCACTAGATATAATATTATTTTTGTAGTTTCGCTTTGGAAAACAATCTTAAGATGCGAACTATACACGATGAGTATAAAACGAAAGATTTTCTTTTCAGTATGTTATAAGAGAACGTTCACAGAATCTTGGAAATATAGTGAAAAACATTTGTCCCAACTATTTATAAAATGACCTAAAATAAAATCATAATTGGCACCCCCATGTGCTATTGTACACCTAAAATTCTATATCTAAAAAGTCATAAATAACAGGTCGGTCGGCTTCAAAACATTGCCTTCATGTTGTATTTTAGGGATGTTACCTCTAAAGTTGTCTAGATAGCTATTTTTATTGAAAAAAGTGTTGGCAGATTATTTCATAGCATGGTTATTGAAACATATTTTCTACATTTAACAAAAAAAGTAATTGTTGCACTTTTTCTATTTGAAGATACATAGACATAACGCGTTTTGTTAAAATAATTCAAGAAAACAAGTTTTATTTTTAACTTTAGCTGTTTATTTCGATTGTTGAAGATTGGATTTTTTTACTATTTTACCAGACTCTTAATATTCTCTTAAAACGCACTGAAAATTAAATGCGCCATTTAATACTCAACTCTATGTGTTTTAATTAATTTATTTTTAATTATAAGTGGGCGCTCGCGTTTTGATTTACATACTAGATTTTGCATTGTCTGGCGAATGGAAGATATTCGAGTGTGAAATGCTTCTTTTTATATATGTACAGTGTAAAATAGTTTTTTTTTAATGTATATTTTTTGTATTTCCAAAACATTAAAGCAACTGAGAATGTATTTAGATAAGTCCATTATAATTTAAGATCAAAATGTTTTTAGGACTCCCAAGACATTTTACATTTGATTCATCCTTACAGGTAAATTATTTAAACAAACTAAAGAGCATTTCAGTTCAGCTGTTTCAAATAATGAAATGAAATTGAATACCATGGATCCCTCACACAATTGATTTGAAAAAATGACACAATGTTTATAACAGAATTACAATGGAAAATAGAAAGTCTCTGTCTTCACATATTTATCCTTCTATTTAGTTTTTATTTTTAACTTTTATGCTCCTATCTCGATTCGTCAATTTTCGAGGCTGTGTCGATAAAAAAATTATGCAACATATTTTGTTTAATTTTTTTACTTACTTTAGTGCAAAACACAGTGCACCAGATGCCCGAAGAAAATTGGAAAATTTTGTTTATAAGTATTTTTTTTTTTCGGCGACCAAGTTGAACAAATTGCATTATTCTTATTTTTGACCATGGATCCGTCATACAATTGATTTGAAAAAATTAAACAATGTTTATAATAAAATGGCAATGGAAAATGGAAAGTGTCTATCTTGACATGTCTTTGCTTCTATTTATTTTTTATTTTTAACTTTTACGCTCCTATCTCGATATGTCGATTTTTGAGGCTGGGTTGATAACAAAATTATGCAACATATTTTGTTTAATTTTTTTACTGATCTTAGCGCAGAATATATCAGTGCATCAGATGCTCGAAGGAAATTGGAAAATTTTGAATATAAGTTATTTTTTGGCGTCCAATTCTAACAAATTTCATTATTATTATATTTAACCACGGATCCGTCACACAATTGATTTGAAAAATATACACAATGTTTATAACAAAATGACAATGAAAAATGGAAAGTCTTTATCTTGACATATTTTTCCTTCTATTTATTTTTGATTTTTAACTTTTTCGCTCTTATCTCAATATTTCGATTTTCGAGGCTGGGCCGATAAAAAAAATTATGCAACATATTTTGTTTAATTTTTTTATTGATCTTAGCGCAGAATATATCAGTACATTAGATGCCCGAAGGAAATTGGAAAATTTTGATTATAAGTATTTTTTTTTCGGCGACCAAGTTGAACAAATTGCATTATTATTATTTTTGACCATGAATCCGTCATACAATTGATTTGAAAAATTTAAACAATGTTTATAACAAAATGGCAATGGAAAATGGAAAGTCTCTATTTTGACATGTCTTTGCTTCTATTTATTTTTTATTTTTAACTTTTACGCTCCTATCTCGATATGTCGATTTTTGAGGCTGGGTTGATAAAAAAATTATGCAACATATTTTGTTTAATATTTTTACTGATCTTAGTGCAGAATATATCAGTGCATCAGATGCTCGAAGGAAATAGGAAAATTTTGAATATAAGTTTTTTTTTTGACGTCCAATTCTAATATTATTATATTTAACCACGGATCCGTCACACAATTGATTTAAAAAATATACACAATGTTTATAACAAAATGACAATGAATAATGGAAAGTCTCTATCTTGAGATATTTTTCCTTCTATTTATTTTTGATTTTTAACTTTTATGCTCTTATCTCGATATTTCGATTTTCGAGGCTGGGTCGATAAAAAAAATTATGCAACATATTTTGTTTAATTTTTTTACTGATTTTAGTGCAAAACATATCAGTGCACCAGATACCCGAAGGAAATTGTAAAATTTTATCATAAGTATTTTTTTTTTCGGCGACCAAGTTGAATAAATTTTATTATTATAATTTTTGACCATGGATCCGTTACACAATTGATTTGAAAAAATTACACAATAGTTATAACAGAATGATAATGGAAAATGGAAAGTCTCTGTCTTGACATATTTTTCCTTCTATTTATTTTTTATTTTTAACTTTTACGCTCCTATTTCGATATGTCGATTTTCGAGACAAATTTCATTATTATTATATTTAACCACGGATCCGTCATACAATTGATTTGAAAAAAATACACAATGTTTATAACAAAATGACAATGAAAAATGGAAAGTCTCTATCTTGACATATTTTTCCTTCTATTTATTTTTGATTATTAACATTTACGCTCCTATTTCGATATGTCGATTTTCGAGACAAATTTCATTATTATTATATTTAACCACGGATCCGTTATACAATTGATTTGAAAAAAATACACAATGTTTATAACAAAATGACAATGAAAAATGGAAAGTCTCTATCTTGACATATTTCTCCTTCTATTTATTTTTGATTATTAACTTTTACGCTCCTATCTCGATATGTCGATTTTCGAGGCTGGGTCGATAAAAAAATTATGCAACATATTTTATTTAATTTTTTTACTGATCTTAGTGCAAAACATATTATTGCACTAGATCCTCGAAGGAAATTGGAAAATTTTGATTATAAGTATTTTTTTCGGCGACCAAATTGAATAAATTTCATTATTATTATTTTTGGCCATGGATCCGTCATACAATTGATTTGAAAAAATTACACAATGCTTACAATAAAATGATAATGGAAAATAGACAGTCTCTATCTTGACATATTTTTCCTTCTATTTATTTTTTATTTTAAATTTTTACGCTCCTATCTCGATATGTCGATTCTTGAGGCTGGTTCGATAAAAATATTATGCAAAATATTTTGTTTAATTTTTTTACTGAGCTCAGTGTAGAACATACCAGTGCATCAGATGCCTGAAGGAAATTGGAAAATTTTGATTATAAGTATTTTTTTTTCGGCGACCAAGTCGAACAAATTTGATCGATCTAGTCTCTAAAATAGGTATATCGAGATAAGAGCGTAAAGGTTCAAAATAAAAAATAAATAGAAGAAAAAATATATCAAGATAGAGACTTTCCATTTTTCATTGTCATTTTGTTATAAACTTTTTATAATTTTTTCAAATCAATCGTATGACGAATTCATGATCAAAAATAATAATTTACCTTACAACATATATTATACAAGAACGCCTATAAAAATAATTAATAAATATATATAACTATATATTATGGTCGGCAAGACATAAACAAAAGATTCCTCAAAATTTGGATTTTATTGGACACCCCAATTGGTCAGTAAAGATCCGCAAGCAATCTGCGCCACGCGGTATAGAGGCTGGGATCTTCGAGGATAACTTCACACCGGTTTTTGCATCCCCCTTCCCACTTAAATTGTGCCGATAACAAGAATTCGATCGCGATAATTATTTAAGATAAAAAATAGATGTTATGTACACAAAAGTTGGCCATCCCTGCTATATATGGTTCATTGACTTGTTAATAATGTTAATTAATGTTATTTAGAAAGTATAAAATTTTGTGTTTAGGTTTTTTTTAAATAACAATCTATTCAAGAAGTCAAGATACGATATAATTTAAGATTATCTGTTAAATAACAAATTAATCGATATTTCGCACCGTGAGATGACATTTGTCTCACAAAACTTCCAAAAATATTTTTTTCTGCTTGCAACTTTGATAGAAGTATTACTTATATTTCAATCAATGCTTAATTAATATAAGTAATAATTAGTCTGATGAATTGTACTATTCTATAGGTACATATTAAAATTAATTCATAAATGCTACTAATAAAATAAAACATCATAATTTATTTATTATCTGATTCATATTGTCTATTTGCAAAATCGGAACTGCTTTATATTGAATGCATTTTATTTTTGCTTATCACATCAGTAACGCCAGTCGTTTTGGTATTTATTGGCTCTTTGTCGTCTTTCCTTTCGTGGCATTTTTAGACTTCTTTCTGTAGGATTGTATGTAGAAGTTTGCGAAAAACGTAAGCAGAATTATGACGTTGGGTACGAATGAGTAAGCGGCCAGTGCGGGGAACGGGCAACTGGGCAGCAGTGTCTGCGAGGTGTGCACGGCTAGAAGCACGAACTGAAACTGAAAATAGAATTTATAATATCCAATCACTTGAAATTGAAAATTAACTGCTTACCATTTGCATCATGGTAATTTTGGATTTGATTGGAGCTAGTTTTTTCTGCACATTTGGTCCTAAAGCTGCTAAGAAATAATACATGTACATTATGAGGTGTATCATGCAATTGAGGATGATTGCAAATGTTGCCATTCCACCTGTAAATAAATAATATTTAACAATTCGTAGTAATAAAAATAAACGAAAATCCATGCGCAAAGAAAAAAATATTTTCAAATTTAAAAATCCGGGTCTGAAAGAGTTATAATACATACCTCCCATATATTTAACAGTTATCCACGCGAACATAAGCGTGGTGCAGTGATGATACACGTGTAAAATAGACACTTGATTCCTCTTGTTGCGCAAGATAAAGAAGCACGTTTCCACTAGCTCCATTATCTTCAACAACATTGTCCACCATATAAGTCCTACCATCCGGACCGCGCTAGGATTGTTTGTGTAGTCTACTAATTGGCAACCGAAAGTGTAATGAGTAAACCAACCTTCCATTCCCAACTAAAAATGAAAACAAAAATTATTAATATTTCGATTGCAACTTTTTATTTGTGCCACATACAATCATAACAGATTCTAAATGCATTCTAATTTATAATGTAATTTATTATGGTCCTTATCGGGATATATAAATTCTTATGTGAACCATAAGAATTTATATACTCCGATAAGGACTATTATCTCATAGCCCTTAAATTTGGAGAGAAATTGTTCAAAGTTTTAAAGCCTAGTTCAGACCCAAGGTCTGTATACACGAGCATGTTCTATCGACCAATCCAGTGAGGAAAAGCACTGTCAGCACAAAAGTCATAACTAACAGGTCGGTCGGCTTTAAAACATTGTCTTTGTTTTTATATTATAGGATTATGCCGATCGTATGTGATATAATATTTGAAAAGCATCTACACATTTCATGAAAACAAATCCTTACTTCTCTATGTCATTCTAGCAACGTAGTATTTTCAGTTTATACATGTTATATATGAGCCTGTGAGAATGAAAGTGGTGTAAGTCACATTTGAATTGTTTTGAAAATGAGAAGTTTTTACGTTTGGTATTTATGTACATCGTCGTACGCAGTTACATTTTTATTTATGAATAAATTGGCTTCATGCCTGTAACTGCGCACGTCGATTTTCATAAATACCTAACGCAAAATCTTCTCCTTTTCATTACAATTCTAATGTGGCTTACAACACTTTCGTTCTCACAGTTTCATATTATACTCACTGCGTAAATTAAGTATGCACAAGCCACAACTTGCGCTATATTATAAACTTGTATAATGTTCTTCAAATCGTACGGCTTTCTGTTCTGCATATGCCTTGGTAAATAGAAATAGATGGCATACAGGTATACTCCAATTAAAGCTAGTAGTTGAAAGGGATCGGCCATCATCGGCCATTTTTCTACTCTAGGATCTGAAAAAAACAATAATGTAAATATTATGACATATAAAATTTAATAATCTTCTTTAAAACACTCAAACTACAACATTCTCGAATTCAAAATCGTTTAAATTGTGGCATCCCGATTAAAATATAACCTCAGGGGTTCACATCTGGTGAATACGGGAACTGGCAATCCCGAGGTACCCTAGCTGAATCTGTTTCTATCTTCAACTAGTCTTGGAACAGATTCCTTTCTTTCATCTGTTAAGCTATCCAGTCGCTCTTGACTAACTCTTGTTTTCAGACCCTGGTGCTTTTGAGTACTCGAGGGCTAGAGGTCTGTCTTTTTCACTTCACGAAAAATACGCCATAATTGGTACGTCTTGTAGTATTTGGATACTACAATCTAAATTGTCTCAAATACAGCAAATTATTTGAAATATTTAATTGAATGGTAGATCGAATGGAAAAATATAACGCGTTTTATTTGTCAATTTCTTAGCTCAAAAAATAAATTCATGTATCTTTCTCCCATACAATTTGTCGTATGGAAGAAAGATACATGAATTTATTTTTTGAGCTAAGAAATTGTCTTGTCTAAAACGACCTTTATATATGAAAATCTAAAGCCGACCGACTAATGGTCGGCTTTACATTTTCATATATAACGATATTTAATATACAATTGGCTAAAAATAAAATCATTAGTGCAATTACACATACTGGTAGACACATAAATATTGTTATCTTTACAGAAAATATATTATTAACAAAATATTGGCATTAATAAGTTCGATAATTATTTGCGACCTTAGCCGTTTTAATTAGAATGCACGCATGTCCGCTCCATTATGTATCCATATTTTAATTAATATGTCGACGTCGCGATAAGAATATCGTATGCGTCGATCGTTACATATTTTTTTTCTGCGGCTGCAATTGTATGGCGAATAAATGAATTGCAAACGGGCTGTTAAGAGGTTAAATGGTAATTGTAACCCAATACCTGTAACTGCAAGTTTCTAAAATTTTAATTTCATTGAGCGGAAGATATGTTATAAGTTATATTGTATATAAAATATAAATATGAATTTATTTATAAGAATTGTATTAATTATTATTATTCACCGACGTTCCATAAATCTATCAATAGCTATTGAACCCATAAGTATTCGTTGTTATAGCAACAATAAATAAATTATCTAGGGAATGTAGTTACTTTAGATTATCTCTATTGGAAACACTGAATAATTAAACAAAATGTGTCATCAAAGCTCCAATCGTAAAGGTGTTTGACATTTGTTTTGGCATATTATGTCACAATGACGTTGTCAATTTATTCATTCAATAGCGTATGGGACCTATAAAGTTTATGGGATGTTGGTGAATACGGACATCAGAAAAGTATTGATGATATTGAGGTAGTTTGAAGAAGGAAACGGAAATTCAAATTTCTAGGAAATTGAAAGAAACTTAAAACTACAAGTCTACTAACATTGAATCTATCAATATGTATCAACAACACCAAATTATTAGCTATTCACACATTCTAATGCAGTTTCTATTCAATTTAAATTACAGACTTAAATTTATTCATGTCGTCGGTTTTTGGTATTAGGTACTATTGTTCTATTCAATTAAAGGACCGTTATCGCTAAGTTCGGTGCACTGTTAAATAACATAACTGTTCACAGGAATCACCGAAAAAAATTTCTATCAATTTTAGAGGATTTTCCCAATATATTGTTTATAGACACAATTTGTAAAATAATAAGAACTAAATGATAATTGTGTATTATTATATTGTGAGTAGGACTAACCTATTTAAAAATAAAAGTCTATCCCAATACTAAATTCATTTTTTTTTTCTGTGGTCTATTTTTTGCATCTCCCCATGCATGCTGCCCCCCACAAAAAAAAATATACCACAGAAAAAAATATTTAATTTAGTATTGGGATAGACTTTTATTTTTTGTTTACAATATTTTTCAAAATGTGACTCAAAAACAAGGCCTATGCGTCTCATTTGTCTATGCCAGCGATCGGCGACCGTCATTGATCTACGTATAACACAAAAAAAAACTGAGCTCTTGGCGTGCCACGACCGGGAAGTTATAATTTTTTACATATTATGCGTTGCATTCAAATTTGTTATATTATATATTATATATATATATATATATATATATATATATATATATATATATATATATATATATATATATATATTATCTATTTGCCTTTTACCTTTCGGTGTAGGCAAAAAAATATGTACAAAGAAATACATCATACAATTTCCTGAGACTAAAAATTATTTTTTAATACCAGAAAATCAAAGCAAAAAGTATTAAAGATTTTAAAATGTTTCTTCTATGAGATTTGCTGGCGTGCCACTTAGAAACGACTCGCGTGCCACGGTCATAGGTTGCTGGTTTATGCTATGATTGTGAGCTTAAGTTCATTTTAGACAAGACAATTTCTTGACTCAAAAGTTAGTCAAGATTTATATAATATTTATTATTTTATGTCACCATAAACCCGCCTTTATACAAGACAAAATTTTATTGTTAGACAAACGTGACCGATTATGTATTTAAAGGGCTCGAGGTGAAACAAAATAAACTCATTTAATTTCGCATTTCCAGTTAATTATTCAAAATAATTAATTAGAATTAATTATTTTAGTGCTTTCATCTTCAAGCATTTTTTTTCTCTTTCATTTTGTCCCTCTTTCTCCACCTTAAGAATCTTGGAAGTATTTCTATCTTACGCTATTGGCATTGACTAATATAATATCTATTGATATTATGTAATATAATATCTATTGATATTATGTAATATAATATCTAATATTATAATATCTAAGTAATAACGTTGATTGAAGTGTTATAAATACTTCAATCAACTGTAATAAGAAGTGCGTAAAAAATAGAATAATTAAATAAATTCAATTCAGTAGGCCAAGGGCCGATAGCCTAATAAAAATTGATTTCTACAATCAAGCAAGCTTATACAAAGAAAATTTCAACCAATTCAAGAATAAATAACAGTAAATTTTTTTTACAAAATGTCTAGTAAACAATTAAAATGATGACCAATCTGTTTAATTATAATTTGTGTTGCATTTACCTGCAAGTGTCTCAAATAGGTAGTCGTAAGTCCCCGCTAGGTCCATGTTGTGTCGTCGTGGGGTCGCAATTTCGGCGGCACGTACGGCGTAAAACTGCGTGCACCTCGGCCGGCGTCCCGATATTTGTGTTAATTTACTATAGCAGAACAATAACGCATATTAACATTTTGCATACATAAAACATCCGCGTAGTCCACGACTTGATCTACGCGACCACACACTTTTATAAACCATTAGCCCGAACACATTAATTCATTTTCGCTGTTTGCAAGTTTAACGATTGCAATGAGCATGGTTTACATATCATTATCTGCAATTACTTTGCGTATCTATGGATATTTCACGAAATTAAAATTAAATGTCCGAATATTCATAATTAAAGTAATAAGGTGTTTTCGTAAACACTGTCTTGTTACAAAATAATTTAAAAAAAACAAATTTAATTGCTTGCACTGCAATATTTTTCGTTCGTTTGTTTACTACTATCATATAAATTACTAAAAATCCCAACTGCAATCAAATATTTGCATTAGTTTTATATATACATATAAATATTTTTTTAGAAATATTAAGATTACAGTGATCGAATTATCAAGACACGTTAAATTCTCCTATACAAATTTGTGTTTAAAAAATTGTAAAAAATTCAATTTTGGAAATTTTAATATTATGCTGATACTTATGCATTACTTGTTTATTTAGCTTCAATTTTATGCGAAATATATTTATTTATTAGAATTATTAAGATTACAATGATCGAAATATCAATACATGTTAAATTCTCCTATACAAATTTGTGTTTAAAAAATTGGAAAAAATTCAATTTTTGAAAATTAAATATTATGCTGATACTTATGCATTACTTGTTTATTTAGCTTCAATTTTATCCAAAATATATTTATTTATTAGAATTATTAAGATTACAATGATCGAATTATCAAGACATGTTAAATTCTCCTATACAAATTTGTGTTTAAAAAATTGTAAAAAATTCAATTTTGGAAATTTTAATATCATGCTGATACTTATGCATTACTTGTTTATTTAGCTTCAATTTTATCTGAAATATATTTATTTATTAGAATTATTAAGATTACAATGATTGAATTATCAAGACATGTTAAATTCTCCTATAAAAATTTGAGTTTAAAATATTATAAAAATTCAATTTTGGAAATTTTAATATTATGCTGATACTTATGCATTACTTGTTTATTTAGCTTCAATTTTATGCGAAATATATTTATTTATTAGAATTATTAAGATTACAATGATCGAAATATCAATACATGTTAAATTCTCCTATACAAATTTGTGTTTAAAAAATTGGAAAAAATTCAATTTTTGAAAATTAAATATTATGCTGATACTTATGCATTACTTGTTTATTTAGCTTCAATTTTATCCAAAATATATTTATTTATTAGAATTATTAAGATTACAATGATCGAATTATCAAGACATGTTAAATTCTCGTATACAAATTTGTGTTTAAAAAGTTGGAAAAAAATCAATTTTCGAAATTTAAATATTATGCTGATACCTATGCATTACTTGTTTATTTAGCTTCAATTTTATCTAAAATATATTTATTTATTAGAATTATTAAGATTACAATGATTGAATTATCAAGACATGTTAAATTCTCCTATAAAAATTTGAGTTTAAAATATTTTAAAAATTCAATTTTGGAAATTTTAATATTATGCTGATACTTATGGATTACTTGTTTATTTAGCTTCAATTTTATCCAAAATATATTTATTTATTAGAATTATTAAGATTACAATGATCGAATTATCAAGACATGTTAAATTCTCCTATACAAATTTGTGTTTAAAAAATTGTAAAAAATTCAATTTTGGAAATTTTAATATTATGCTGATACTAATGCATTACTTGTTTATTTAGCTTCAGTTTTATCCGAAATATATTTATTTATTAGAATTATTAAGATTATAATGATCGAATTATCAAGACATGTTAAATTCTCCTATACAAATTTGTGTTTAAAAAATTGTAAAAAAAACAATTTTCGAAATTTTAATATTATGCTGATACTTATGCATTACTTGTTTATTTAGCTTCAATTTTATCCAAAATATATTTATTTATTAGAATTATTAAGATTGCAATGATCGAATTATCAAGACATTTTAATTCTCCTATAAAAATTTGTGTTTAAAAAATTGTAAAAAATTCAATTTTGGAAATTTTAATATTATGCTGATACTTATGCATTACTTGTTTATTTAGCTTCAATTTTATCCAAAATATATTTATTTATTAGAATTATTAAGATTACAATGATCGAATTATCAAGACATGTTAAATTCTTCTATACAAATTTGTGTTTAAAAAATTGTAAAAAATTCAATTTTGGAAATTTTAATATTATGCTGATACTTATGGATTACTTGTTTATTTAGCTTCAATTTTATCCAAAATATATTTATTTATTAGAATTATTAAGATTACAATGATTGAATTATCAAGACATGTTAAATTCTCCTATAAAAATTTGTGTTTAAAACATTGTAAAAAAATCAATTTTGGATATTTTAATATTATGCTGACACTTATGCATTACTTGTTTATTTAGCTTCAATTTTATTCAAAATATATTTATTTATTAGAATTATTAAGATTACAATGATTGAATTATCAAGACATGTTAAATTCTCCTATAAAAATTTGAGTTTAAAAAATTGTAAAAAATTCAATTTTGGAAATTTTAATATTATGCTGACACTTATACATTACTTGTTTATTTAGCTTCAATTTTATCCAAAATATATTTATTTATTAGAATTATTAAGATTACAATGATCGAATTATCAAGACATGTTAAATTCTCCTATACAAATTTGTGTTTAAAAAATTGTAAAAAATTCAATTTTGGAAATTTTTATATTATGCTGATACTTATGCATTACTTGTTTATTTAGCTTCAATTTGATCCAAAATATATTTATTTATTAGAATTATTAAGATTACAATGATCGAATTATCAAGACATGTTAAATTCTCCTATACAAATGTATGTTTAAAAAAATGAGAAAAATTAAATATTATGCTGATACTTTTCCTGTAGCTTTTCAGGTTTAATTTGAGACAATCTCGACAATTTTCCCACCATCTAGACTATATTTCCAATCAAACGACATAAGTTTCAGGGCCATGCCACTTCCGAGACAGCCCTAATTTTGAACGGACGGACGATAGTTTTGGCATTTTTACCGATTTTTATCACTTTTATAATTTATCATGTAACGGGTTTGTCTTTTGTTTTAAGGAAAAACTGTACTAAGATTTTTCATTTCATCTAAAATTCTCTATCCAACAGCCTAAAGTTCATCTTGATTGGACAATTTTTATTTTAATTTTCTTCACTTCATCGGCCTTAACGCGAATACGGTGCTCTTTTTATAAGAATATTTTTTTTAATTTTTCTTTGGGATTAAAAGACCTACAAAATGAGATTTAACACAACTTTCTGTCATGAAATAAAATTTTCCAAGTTCGAACAATTTGCCAAGCCCTATAGCTGTTCCGGTTCAATTTGAGACAATCTCGTCATTTTTTCCCGCCATCTAGACTATAAATCTAATCAAATGACATAAGTTTCAGGGTGATGCCACTTATGGGACGACTCTAATTTTAACGCAACGGGCCATAGTTTTTGTGATGTTGACATTTTTAGAAATTTTACTACATTTTTACCTTTTGCAGCTTTATCTGTAACTTTAGAGCAATTATAATTTAAGTTTTGGATTATCTATCCAATGAGCCCAAACTTCATTTTTTTGGGAAAAAATCGTTTTTTATTTTTGTACTTTTCCGGCAGTACACGCCTACTGGTTGCCATTTTCAAATTTCTTTTCCCGAACTTTCTTTGCCTTTTTTGCGCGCACAAACTGACAGTTGAATTTTTTCTCTAGGATCAATTTGATGTTCCGGGCTTTCCCGCCTTTTTTTCCACAGGAAAAGAAAAGCTGTGGAATATATATATATATATATATATATATATAAATATGTATATATATATATATATATATATATATATATATATATATATATATATATATATATATGTCTATTTTTTCCGACGTCTAGAAGGAAGACGCTTTCCAATCAATCATAATCACACATTGTTGTAGAAGTGACTACTGAAATCGTGCAATTTGATTGTAATTAGCTGATCAAACAATAACAGCTACGAATTCAAAAAAAACCGTTCACATTTGAATCGCTAATAGTTTAGGCTTTTCAACTGGTAAATGGAGAAGCTGAGATGAGTGTAATCACCCAGTATTTACCCTAACTTCATGAAAACCTCTTTCTTTTTATCTATAATTAATCATAAAATAATTTATTGAAGTATCAACATATCAATCAACAGTAAGATAAAGTAAAAATATATCTTCACTATACTGCCGTCTATTAAATTTGCAATGAACTATTTTATCTACCCAACAGTAGATGACGCTACAACTATTTTTGATTGTATTATTTCAATCGACGATTATATTGAAAGAATAGCATATACATATTATATTAAATAATAAAAACAATATTTATTTATCAATAAAATAGTCAAATAATAATTTATTGTATCTAACAGCAGTATTAATAAATATCTCGTTAATCCCGCAAACCAGTTAGACATGTCAACACCGCGCTGATCTGTCACCGCAGTCCCAGCTCGCATCCAAATTCAGGTTAGATTAATTTTGAAACATGGCCGTGATGGAAGGCTCGCTGAGTAAGTGGACGAACGTGATGAAGGGATGGCAGTATCGGTGGTTTGTGCTGGACGAGAACGCGGGCCTGCTGTCCTACTACACAGTGAGTACCATTTGCATACGTGCGCCCGCCTGCCACCCCCGCAGCGACGACTCGCAGAGCTTGCTCGATGACGGGGCGCTGCTTGTTTACATTCGCGACCACTGCGGGTGTAGGCTGCGGTGCGTTAATTAGCGCTAATTAATCGTCTTAATTGGCACCACTTGACCCCTATTGGGTTTCTACCCGGAGACTTGTGTGTTGTTGTGATACTGACAGCCGATTGAGGTTAGATAGTGCGGGGGTGTTGTTGCAGGGGATTGTATGCACGTGCACTATTTATACTATAAAAATACAAACATATTAGAATGCACACTTATTTTTTTATTGCTTCTTTTTTAATGTTATATTATACACGAGGTAATTTATATTTATTTGTATATTTTGGTAATCACAGTAATAGGACCAACTTAAAAATGGTACCACAAAAAGGATAAACAACAAAATCAATTATATTGGACACAATACATATATAATTATTTGTGAGTGTAAACTTTTATTTACAATAAAAAAGATTTGTTTATTGTTTATTAAAGTTTGTGTTGTTTCATTCTGAAATTAATATTTTGTTAATTTTTTTGTTTTCAATTTCAATTTGCAAATGGACTGTTGATTATATATATATATATATATATATATATATATATATATATTTATATATATATATATATATATATATTTATATATATATATATATATATATATATATATATATATATATATTTCCCGGAATTTCTTTCACAGACAGACAGACAGACCACACACAGACATCGCAAAAATCGGGTTTATTTCGACTATTTTGGGCATAAAACGAATTTTTGTTTGCTAAATGGTTCACGGCAACAATACCTTCCTTCCGGTGTATTTTTTTCCCCGAAAAGTTATCTCATATTTCCACAATCTTGGTTTGAAAACGTGAACACGTTCGCAGTAAAACCATAGCTTCCTTTACATGAGTGATGTATTCGGAAAGTAAAAATAAAATTGACGCATCCATAGTTTAGCTGTCAGCCATCGTGTGAAATAAAATCAAAAATATTTTCTTATTTAGAAAGGTAATAGCTACGATGTAGCATAGGATAATTAAAAAATTAAGTTACAAAATTTAAAAAAGTTAAAATTACAGCTGTTTTTAACGAAATGTTTACTTAATAATAATTATTCTAGTTATTATTTGACATACATTTTTGTCAAATAATAACTAATAATAAAACATGGTCCCAATATATTTTTTTTAACAAAAAACGCCCGTGACTACAACATTCTCGTGTACGCACCAAAAAGTATAGCAATTATATTTTCCAACTATTTTCAAACCAATTTAATAGCAACCCTACACCATTATGGGATGCACGATTAATTTGTGATGTTATTAGAGCGTCACATCGCCTATTGTCGCAATAATCTGAATGGACATGTTGAATTCGCTCTGCATGTTGCCGGACAATGCACAAGGCTATAATCATCATACGCTTTGTATTTAATTCTATATGAGTACACAGGTGATTTGTTGATAAGATACGACTGGATTGTATTGAAAAATGCACTGGCGCACGAAAATAAACCGCTCAATTGCGTTCGCGTTCACATAACAATAACTGCGATTGAATTACTGCTGAGTTTATGCAATTTTTTGTTTTGTCAGATGCGGCATACAATTATTTATACATTTGAACCGCTGATTTAAATAAACATTGATTTTATAAACGAGAATACTGAGTATAGTGATATTTTTATGCCTTTAATTGCCAGCAATAATTGTTTTTCAAACAATACTTAGTGAAATGAAGTCAAGGAAGTGCATGTTTTGTGATGTACACTATCGAAATTAAATTCATGAATTCAATAATTTAATTGCACTATTGTAAGGCAACTAATCGAAAACAAATTAACATTATTAGTTTCCTTTTTAAAATTGTAATTTGTTGCACTCAAGTTTAAGTTATTACTCTAGCTGATAGGATTGCATAAAGTATAGTTAATTCGAAATGTTGTTTTCATCATAGTCATATATTAAGAGAATTGCGTCCTACAAGGTACTTGCGGCTCTATGTGCACATTTGTGCGCCTCAATACAAATTTAAAGTTATATGTCTAATAATATAATGTATAATAAAGAATAATAAACCTTTACTGGCATTAACAATCCTCTACACAATATGTAATAAACTTAAAAATAAAATATACAAAAATGGGACCAGCGACTATCTGAATATCTGGAGCGAGCGGGCCACAGTAGGTCACAAACCTTGATTTGTCGCTTCAGATGTGGAAACGAGGAAGAATGGTTCAAGGATTGGATAGGTGATAGCTATAGGAAATGTGGTATATGTGGTCAGGATGAAGATAAATAGGAGCACTGGTTAAATGAACATGGAGAACGTATGGTGAAGGAAGGATGTAAGATAGTGAACAAAGGTTGGATGTGGTTTTTAGATGAGAATGGAAGAGGAGTGAGTGTAATGAGGTCAATAAAGCAACTAAAAGAATTAAAATGTGGTATATAACAAACAATAGGGGTAGTCTTTCCATTTGTTTTGCGGGAAAGAGAGAATGAATAAATAATTTATGTAAATATGAATATCAAATTGAAATTTAATTTAAATTATTTTTGTTTTGTTTTTCTGTAATGGAATGGCTAATGGTGGGTTATTATATTATATTGCTGTAAGGATACTAAAACATGTCTAATTTTTGTTTATTTTTAAGTTTATTATATACTGTGGATTGTTAATGTCAATAAAGGTTTATTATATATATATATATATATATATATATATATATATATTATATAATAAAGAAATTATGATATTAAGGTCATTTTAGATAAGACAATTAGCTCAAAAGTTGTTCAAGAAATTAATTCATATATCCTCCTCCCATACAATTTGTCCTTGACAAATAGAATGCGTTATATTTTTACATTCGATCTACCATCCAATTCAATATTTCCCATAATTTGCTGTATGATACGAGACAATTTAGGTTGTCTCGCATCTTGACTAACTTTTGAGTCAAGAAATTGTCTTGTCTAAAACGACCTTTACAGTCTCTATAAAATGAATAAAATGTAATCAAAACTGAATACTATAAGGACCAAAGTCGAGAGTCGATTGAGTCCGCAAAACTCGGAATAGAAATTCAATTATAAATTAAGGGGTTATATACCTTTTTGTGCGGAAAAATTGAGGAAAGTTTGAATTTTTGTAAAGGTATGTAGCAATAATTGTTTAACATCAAAATTATAATTTATTAATAGTACGTTTTTTAGTGAAAAAAATAAGTATTAGTTTATAAAAAAAAAATCATAATTGGCGGAGTTATGACCCTTTCCCCGAAACCCTCTTTTTTTGATGAGGCTTGCGGTGATCATCATGAAAGTCACGCAGTTCAATTGAAATCATAAAACCCAAAAAATTTCACTAGTATAGGGACCTTCCTAGTACTTGAACGATTATTTAAATAAATATTTTGTTTTTTCAGCATACGGGAACGTTTCTCCCAAAAACTCAATGTTTTGAGCTCTAAAAATGTTATTAAAAAATTGGTATTTGCAAAATAAAAATGTATGCATAAAAAAGGAATCGTTCAAGTACTGACAACATTAATTACAAACAATTCAAAAAAAAATTGAAGAAGATCGGTCAAATAGTTTTTCGGCAATCGTGATCACGGCAAACGCACTTTTGAAAAACACCATTTCGAGATAATCGAGTTTATCGTGTAATTTGGTTCGGGAACCCATACTGCCATACCCGCTTCGAAACGCTGAGTCAAAAACGTTTGAGTCTTGTCTAAAACGACCTTTAACTGAGTAAAGAGAAAAATATGCATCTAGATTTGTTTTGAAATGTTCACAAATTTGTGGTTAAAACATACTTCTTCTTCTTGTTTTGGCGCTCGCAATATAAGCACGATTGGGATATTTTTTACGTCTAAAAGTAATACGAAACAAACCTAAGACGAAACAAATATAAATCAAACTTATTTGTTGATGTGAAAATGGTAACAAGTCAGTTCTTTGATTTATTGATAATAGCTTTGGGTCAAAAAACCAAAAACAAGTGTTCAAACAACATACTAGATAAGCTTGTTCATTATGCAAGTTGAAATAAAAAATTAACCATTGATTTTCTTTTTAAAAGTGATGCCGTAATTTCTTTCGCCAGTGTATATGTATTCACTAAATAAAATTAAAATTTGATAAGGGAAACATTTACTTTTTCCTTTTTTTGTGTATAAAGTTCGCCGATCTGTGTTCTATTCGATAGTGACTAATCACAATACCGCGATGACGAGCAAAATTAGACGTTCAAATAAGGAAGTGAGGTTTCAGTAAGATTCTTTCAATAAAAACAATACTTTAATGTATTCATAGACTTAATTAATTTTTTTCGTTGATTTTCTCAAATACTGTTTGATGTAAAAGTTGATAAACATTCCGAAGATGAGAATCAAGTTGGGAACAAACATCCCCAGTGACCAATTCGGGAGTGCACATTTGTCACCATATCCTTGGTAGGCGTGGACTAGTAGAATACAAAATTGAATCTGTAAAAGAAAATTTATATTTTTTTGTTATAATAATAATAACTAATATCAACGACACATACAACAAAAGGTGCAATACTTTTGCCACTTTATTTTCAACTGAATCAACATTTTTTTATTATTATAACTTTTATTAAATAATTACGAATCATACTTAATAATAAAAGTATTTACATGGACTAATAATAATTGAATAAAAGTTAAGAAATTTTGATCCACTTTAAGTAGCAAACGTATATATAAAATTGAAGCAAATTTAATGCTCTACAACTTTGTCTTTCAATTTTTCCGAAAAACGGCCGTGGGCCTCCCATATATACGAAATTCGATAATTTAAAAAATAAACATTTTTGACACCGGTGTCCGCCATGATTTTAGATTTAAAAAATTATATAAGCGATAACGCTGAAGGATCCCTAAGGCTATAGCGGACACTGGTGTCCGCCGCCCTTTTTTCGTTTTAAGAGATGGCAAATTTGCCAAAATTATATAAAATAGGTTTAAGACAAACAGAAATATCACAATTTGGCAAAAACAAAGTCTTGGGTAAAAGAGAAAGTTTGGCTAAATGTTCATGGCGCTTAACCTGTTAAGGGAGCTTTATTTTTAACAGACGTTTATGAATTAGTCCAGTCAATGAGTGCCCAAAAGAAGAGTGTAAAGTGCATGAAATATGCGAGAGCTTTTGACTTCAGGGCTTCGTTAAGGGTAGTTATGGGCCATTCACTATAAGCGCGGTAGTGGTAAGGTAGCGGTAAGCAATGTTTTGCATGGCTATACAAATTCATTCACAATGTCGTTTAAAATTCGTTAGTTATTTAGTTGCACTCCTGCTTTGCATTGATGCGGATTTTCAATGAGTCAATTGTGTTTTAAATAAAGCACTTACCATCTGCATCATCGTCAGTTTTGGCTTGATAAATGCTATCTTCTGCTGAACCTCAGGACCTAAAGCCGACATAAAATAGTACCCGTACATCAAAACGTGTATAAAGCTGTTGAGAAGAATTGGGAACGTTACCATTCCACCTGTAAATATAAAAAAATGTATTGATTCAGTTTATAATTATTAAAAATTGTCTGAAATTAATTCTTATAGCATATTTTTAAATTACGAATTAATAATTAAAATCACATGCGTGTGCTATATTTTACTTATAATAATAATAACAATAATAATGTTTATTGCCCAACAGGTAAACCCAATTACAGTGCAACAAAATAAAATCAATATGAAAAAACAATAATTAACAACAAAATAATAAAAGCCAATAATAAACAATAAAATAATATAAACTAATAATAAACAATAAAATAATAAACAACATTAATCATATGTATGGATAAAGTATAAGTAGTGAACCAGAATCTTATACATTGTCCTTGTTTGTGTTTTAGCCGTTTCTATTAAACAATTCTTCTTCAATTAGTATGTGTCAAGTAGTTATTTTGATTGAACGATTAAACAATCTTTGGTTAGCTTTGTTCACGGAATGTTTACATTATGTGATAATTTGGTTGAACGCAGGCCACCGCCGTATGCCGTACGTTTCATCATTTGCTCATCAATATAAATCTTGCAATATTTTTTTGTTTACAGAAATGCATATCATAAATTAGTTTTGAAATTTGTTTGCATGTGAATATTATCTGTAGCTTGGTTTTACTTTTTACTACTGCGATATCCCGATTTTAAAGGAGAATCTGTTATGGCCCGTTCACATTTGCCGAATGATACGAGACAATTTAGATTGTCTCGCATCTTGACTAACTTTTGAGTCAAGAAATTGTCTTGTCTAAAACGACCTTAAGACACCTTACACGGTCAATAATACTGTCAATCCTAGTACTGTGAGTATTGGCTTCAATCCTCCTTTTATATTTATCAAGTAATCAATTATCCGGATAAACATCAGTATCAGTGGGTGGCCCACACCAACCAAACTATGCCCATTTAGTGTTTCAAAGAGTCTAAACTATACCCTTCAAGTGTTTTAACCAATTAGACTATGCCCATTCAAGATATCAAATGACTTAAACTATGCCCATTCACTATTTCAAACGACTTGAACTATGCACTACATTGTTTCTGGCAATGTTTTTAAAAAATCAATCGTAAATTAATAAATGAAGTTAATTGAATCATAAAAAGTAATTGATAACAGTGTAGTGTAGAGTTCAAGTCATTTGAAATAGTGGACGGGTATAGTTTGGTTGGTAGGGGCCACCCATCCACCCCACCTTCGCTCGCATACTTTTTTCAATAGATACAGACGTTTTATATTGTTTAAATCATTTCAGAAAGAGTGTTATCCTAAGAAAATAACTATGCGAGCAAAGGTGGGGTGGGCGGGTGGCCCCTACCAACCAAACTATACCCGTCCACTATCTCAAACGACTTGAACTATGCATTACATTATTTTTCACATATATTTTTTTAATTTTTCTTCTATTAATAAATGACATTAATTTAATCATATAAAATTATGGATAAATAGTGTAGTGCATAGTTCAAGCCATTTGAAATAGTAAACGGGCATAGTTTGGTTGGTGGAGGAAAACACTGATAATTAAAAAAAAAAAAGGTTATTAAAGTTTCAAGTAGCCTTTTTTTATTTTTAATTATTAGTGTTTCCAAGAGAGATACTAACTAAAATAACTTCATTCCATATAACTACTAATATTTATGGTTTCAATAGTTTTAATTGATAACATTATAGAACGTTTGTGAATACGGTTGATAATAAAGTAAAATATGCAACTGGGCACTAGATTTTTAATTATTATAACTACCTCCAATATATTTAGTGACAATCCATCCAATCAAAAAAGTAGATGCGTGATGGTACACGTGTAATTTCGAAACTTGATTATACTTCTTCCTCAAAACAAAGAACACCGTTTCCACCATCTCCAACATTTTCAACATCATAGTCCACCATACAAATGACAACATCCTCAATGCCATGGGGCTTTCCGAGTAGTCTACAGGCACGCACCCGAGGGTGTAGTGTGTGGTCCAACCTGACGTGGCAACCTACAATCAAAACCTTTTACTGTGGGACCGATTACCTTATATTGGTTTTCCACAAACCCCATATATTATAATTATACAGCTTAAAATTTGTATGATGTTGTACACTTGAATGACCAGCTTCAGGTCGAACGGTTTGCGGTGTTCCATGAATTTCGGGAGGGCGATGTATATGCTGTAGAGGTACACCGCAATGGTGATCGCTGGGAATGTGGGGTTCTTCATGAGAACCCATTCTTCTACTCTCTTATCTATAATATATAAATATATAATATCACACAAACATTGAAATTAACTACAATAATTATTTTATATTGGCGCATCATGTGTGTTGTAGGCGCGGTTCTATACAGCAGAGAACCGGGCCTAAAACACATGTGCTTTAAAGTTGCTAACATAAATGTAATTTATTTCTATTAATTTATAATTGAATTCATTTATCTATTCCGAGTTCTGCGGAATCAATCGACTCTCGACTTTGGTCCTTATAGTATTCAGTTTTTATTACATTTTATTCATGTTATAAGGTCGTTTTAAACAAGACAATTTCTTCACTCAAAAGTTAAGGTCGTTTTAGACAAGACAATTTCTTGACTTAAAAGTTAGTCAAGATGCGACACAATCTAAATTTTCTCGTATTATACAGCAAATTATTTGAAATATTTCGAATATAAAAATATAACGCGTTCTATTGTCAAGGACAAATTGTATGGGAAGAGGATATATGAATTCATTTCTTGGACAACTTTTGAGCTAAGAAATTGTCTTGTATAAAACGATATATATATATATATATATATATATATATATATATATATCGCTGATCAAAGAGAAGAATCCGCAATAAAAAACACGGTTGTCATTTGAAAACATTGTCACGTGATTGAGAATTTTTGCAAATGACAAAATGATCAAAAATGCTCGAAAAAAACACTTTCATTAAATATTGGCAATTGAAAATGCTCAAAAAAAGAAAAAATTAACAGTTTATTGAATTTTACTTGAATTAATTAGTATGTCACCGTAATTCATTTTCTTTTAGAGATAGATCTCTATGGGAAATAATATACATTTAAATACACACACAAAAATGTTCGAAAAAAATTGACACTCCTTAAATATTGGCAATTTAAAATTAAAAATCGACCTGTCCGAGAATTTTTTGGAAAAAATTAAGATTTTATTGAATTTTACTTAATTTAATTAGTATGTCACCGTAATTCATTTTCTTTTAGAAATAGATCTCTATGGGAAATAATATACATTTAAACACACACACAAAAATGCTCGAAAAAAATTAACACTTTCAGTAAATATTGGCAATTTAAAATTAAAAATCGACCTGCCCGAGAAATTTTTGGAAAAAATTAAGATTTTATTGAATTTTACTTAATTTAATTAGTATGTCACCGAAATTCATTTTCTTTTAGAGATAAATCTCTATGGGAAATAATATTCATTTAAATACACACACACAAATTTGATATACATAAAAACGGTCCTCTTTAAGGCACTGCTTCCTAGGACCAGATTCTTTATTGCTAAATTATTTTCTGGGGACCTAGGTTTGCTACAAAAGCGGCAATAAAGAACGTTATAAAAAAAAACGTATAATATGTTTACATATTATACGTTTGTGTAACGTCCTTTATTACCGCTTTTGTAGCAAACCTAGGTCCCCAGAAAATATTTTAGCAATAAAGATTCTGGTCCTAGGAAGCAGTGCCGTTTTTATGTTATTTTTATGTACAATTTGTGTGTGTGTGTATTTAAATGAATATGATTCCCCATAGAGATTTATCTCAAAAAGAAATGAATTACGGTGACATACTTACTTATTAAATTAATTATGTTTAAAATTAACAGTTTATCTTCTTTTGCATATAACAGTACCACTTTATATATTATTTCAAACAAGTAAAAACAAATGTTAAAACTAATTTCCTGCAAAGAACACGCTTTATATATATATATATATATATATATATATATATATATATATATATATATATATATCGTACCTAACCATACTAATTATTATTAGTAATAAAAGATAATTTTATGTATTGCATCTGGTCAACATTCTTAACGACCAGCCTGACCTAGTACACAAACCACTATTTAAATCATTTAATTCCGTTCATATTCCATTGTAATATGCTCTCAATAGTTTTTATTTATTTATTGGTAATTAAACAAATGGATACATAAATAATAATAATAGTTTTTTATGTATACAGTCGTTTGTAACTATTTGAGTTACGTAGATGAATACCATTCGAAAAAATTTCCCAATTTAAAAAATATGTAATTTTGCACATTTCATCATATTTTGTATATATAATTTACTACCCTAAAAACACTTGTTAACTTTTACTTATACTTTTTGAATAACGTCGGCGAATATAAATTTGTACCAGTATTACGGTGTATAATTCTACTAAGATAATACCGAAGGGTTGGGTTTTGTAAACAACTAGTTTTGCAGGAATTAACCCCCGGTGTTTCGAAAAGTAAATAAATAAACATAATATTGAGTCGATATCATTTATCATTGAGATGCAATTTGTAACTGGTTATCGTCCTTCTGCCGTGTATTTGTATGCGAGTGCGTTAATTGGACTTGCTACTTCAGAAAGTCGTCCCCGAGTCACCCGAGTGTTGTAAATTGTATCGCAACGATAAATGATATACACTCAATTTTTTATATATATATATATATATATATATATATATATATATATATATGTATATATATATATATATATATATTATGTGAGGAGTGTTACTTTTTTTAAAATTTTATTGTTATGTATTTTTTTGTTTCTTGCTCTGATGTATGAGCATTGTGTATTGGGGGAGGAGTGTATTTTTGGAGCAGTATGCCAAATAAAGGTCTTTATATATATATATATATATATATATATATATATATATATATATATATATATATATATTTATATTGTACGGTGAAGACACACTTACTTAATTTAATTTAGAATAAAAACTTTAATTATTAAATGACCACATACTTTGTTGAAATAGACTACGAACATGAAGGGGTACTTAAACTAATGTATTTAATTTAACAATCCACTCACCCCCGGACTCTCTAAAGATGTAATCATATGATAGAAATTCGACGAGAACCATAGTGAATGCCTTGGCATCTAACCAGTGACTGTCCTGAAAACTAGGCCGTGGCTTTTTGGGCACTTGTGTATACGTACATTTGATAGTCAAGAGGATTGTCTGTGTGTGTGGGGTTAAACTTATGCGGCGTTGTGTGCAAATATCGGATAAACCGGCGATAATATGCCGATGAATATTTATATCAAACGGTGGGCACGAGGATAGAGAAGTTACAATTTTCCATGCGACATGATTATTTTTAAAGATACAGGTTGTTGTTAAATAAAATTGAAATTAAATAGCAAATCATCGCGTTAATGAGCTCACCACCTGGAGCTCGGATGGATTGCAATTAGTGTCTAATAGATAGATAGTTTATTTGTATCAACCAATACATTGTATTTTACACACGTCATAGAAGGAATAAATTTAAAATGAACAGAACAAATTAATTAAAACTAGACCAAAAATAGACAACTGTACAATGTACAACAGAATAAATTAATTAAAACTAGACCAAAAGTAGACAAATGTACAATTCAATAATGTTTACAATTAAAAAAACATAATGCTCTTATAGGAAGCACAACTAGGGTAGCTAACATAAATAAAATTTGTTTCGTGTAAAATCATTTATATTATAAAATGCATTACTGAGTAGGTATGCTTTTAGGTTAATTTTAAAATGTCTCATACATTGATAATTAACAATGTCAGGCAATACATTAAAAAATTATAATACCTCGAGCCCATCCGGGATTTAGTAAGTCTCATAGCTTCAGGATATATATATATATATATATATATATATATATATATATATATATATATATATATATGTATATATATATATATATATATATATATATGTATATATATATATATATATATATATATATATATATATATATATATACATACATATCGTTCTTATTTCGAGTCAGATGATTGTGTACTGAGATACGACCATGGTAGTCACTGAGGTTTTTTTTTAATATAGAGATGGCACTCAAGAATGAACTGGCTTGGTGCGGTGAGTATTTTCAGCGATTGAAAATGTTGTTGGCATTCATCTCTATATAATAAGTAATGTTCAAGTAATTTTTAATAATTTTTTTTTAGTAGTATAGTACAAATGGTGGATAGTATAGTACAAATGGTGGAACGTATATACGACTTGCAAACAGCAACCGGCGTTTGATTGCATCCTAGCGTTGATTGTAGTATTTATACTCGCATTCAACGATCTTAGTTGGTACATCTGCGCTCCACAGTGCTGCCGAAGGCATTTTAGGCCATATATTGCTTCCGCAAAGTAGCCCTTTTAAGCGACCGCTCTCTGAGGAAACCAGGGCTTTAGGGACGAGGTAGAAATTATGCGCATCGGGAGCAACAAATAGAATAAGAGAAAATATGCCCGGAGTAGCAAATAGTGATAAACGAAAACAGCTTAGGAAGCGATCTAATCCCCATGTTCATAGATTAAAAGTATAGGACATACCCACACATAATCTAAATCAAGGGTGACAAACCCTTTTCTTAAAACGGGCCGACTAAAAAAATTAATATGCTTAAGAAACTTATGAAATTAAATTAACACGCCTAGGGTACTAGGAGACTAGCGATTTTTAAAAGTTAAAATATAAAAAATTTTAACGGCCGTATTAAAACCGCCGGTTACTCATCTCTGGTCTAAATAGATATGTTAATCACCAAGATCCGTGAGTGTTAAGAAGAGCGGCGTGATATATCAAGAAATAATAAAGTAAAGTAAAAATATTAAAAAGTAAGGCAGATTTTCTAATAATTCTATATTTTTTAATAAAGATTGTTCGATTTGATCAGTTGATAATTAATACCGAAAATAAGACCGTAGCCGTATCGTAATGAAGCTATATTGCAACGTGCAAACAAGTGCATTAATGTTGTTCGAAAAAAATAATAATAAACTTATTAATAAATAATTCATGTTGACCTAAAACTCAATCTTAATTGTATACAATTGTTATGCTGTTAAATATTTACGGTAACGATGTATGATGTAATGTTTTTGTAAAAATTTGTTTTCGCCTGTTATTCTGAAATGTAATAAACACTGGCGAAATAAATTAATTTTTTAAAACTAGGTTAAATTGAAATACTAAATAATTAAAAAAAAATTGTACCGTACATTTTGAAGATTTCATTCACTTAGTATTAATGAATTACGACAGAAAATAAATAAAAAGTAATAATAATAATAAGACAGAAAGAATAAGGAGACAAATTTTCAACAAATTATAACAAAACTTTTAATGTGATTACTGACCATATTCACCAACATTCCATAAACTTATAGGTCACTAATGCCTATATTCATCAACATCCCATAAACTTAGGTCCCATAAGCTATTAAATGGACAAATTTACAACGTCATTGTGAGAGAATATGCGAAAACAAATGTCAAACACCTTGAATAGCGTTTGTGATTGGAGCTTTGAAGACACCTTTTGTTTTATTATTCAGTAAAGATAATCTAAAATAACTACATTCCCTAGATAATGTATTTATTGTTGCTACAATAACAAATACTTATGGGTTTAATAGCTATTGATAAATTTATGGAACGTCGGTAAATACACGGGGGTTAAGCTATTAAATGGACAAATTGAAAACGTCATTGTGACAGAAATTGTCGAAACAAATGTCAAACACCTATAATAGCGCTTGTGATTGGAGCTTTGATGACACCTTTTGTTTTATTATTCAGTGTTTGCAATAGAGAGAATCTAAAGTAACTACATTCCCTAGATAATGTATTTATTGTTGCTACAATAACAAATACTTAGGGTTCAATAGCTATTGATAGATTTATGGAACGTCGGTGAATACACGGGGGTTAAGCTATTAAATAGACAAATTGAAAACATCATTGTGACAGAAATTGCCGAAACAAATGTCAAACACCTATAATAGCGCTTGTGATTGGAACTTTGATGACACCTTTTGTTTTATTATTCAGTGTTTGCAATAGAGAGAATCTAAAGTAACTACATTTCCTAGATAATGTATTTATTGTTGCTATAACAACGAATACTTATGGGTTCAATAGCTATTGATAAATGTATGGAACGTCGGTGAATACACGGGGGTTAAGCTATTAAATAGACAAATTGAAAACGTCATTGTGACAGAAATTGCCGAAACAAATGTCTAACACCTATAATAGCGCTTGTGATTGGAACTTTGATGACACCGTTTGTTTTATTATTCAGTGTTTGCAATAGAGAGAATCTAAAGTAACTACATTCCCTAGATAATGTATTTATAGTTGCTACAACAACAAATACTTATGGGTTCAATAGCTATTGATACATTTATGGAACGTTGGCGAATACGGGGGTAAATGGCTTAATATTTGACATTTCCGCCTCTTGCTTGAATAACTGCCTCCCAACGATGCCGCATACTGCTAATTAAAGTCGATATCCTCCCAAATTTCTTCTAATCTTTGTCCAAGTTCTTGTTGGTTGTTTGAGGCGACGAAGAAGTGTTCTAAATCGTTTGCCCATCTTGTCCCAGAGATGTTTTAAGGTCGGGATTTCTAGCTGGTCATCGCATAGTGCTGATGTTTATTTCCGTAAGATACTGTTGTGTAATTTGTCTAGCGTTATTATACATAAAAATTTCCCATATTGCTGTTCGATTCACATTTTCGTGTTGTCTTGTACTCACTTTTTCAGATATTTTTTTCACATTTTAATAATAGATTTATTATTTATTTCCACACGATGTTTGTGTTTCAGAACGCCCGGTTTCTCCAACGAATCTTAAAATTTGTCTTATATAAGCTCGTCTTATATAAACTCGTCTTATATAAGCTCGTCTTATATATAACCACGTCTTACATTTTTATTCTGTTGCACCAAACATATGTAGATCTTAAAAAAAAACTTCTATCTTTATAGGGCTATCAGCCGTGAGACTTTTGCGCCGGTCAAGGGAGAAGCTCAGAGGAGTTTAATCACTCGGTATTCACCTTAACTTCACAGAAAACCTCTGAAAAACTGTGAAAGGTGATTCGCGAAAATTCGCTCCGCGCTGGGGATGAAACTGAAACTGAAACGTCGTCCGTCTCGTACTGAGCATTAGGGACTCCGTACGAGACGGGCAACGCCTCTAACCACTCGGCCACTGAGCTGGGTTGTAGATCTTACAATGTAAGACTGTTTTATCGTTTTAAGGTCCGATTTTTGTTTGGTTCAACACTTTAAGGTCTTATTATTAAGACGGTCTTAAACTAGTTAAGATTCGTTGGAGAAACCGGGCGTTAGTTATGTTAGTATTAATGTTATGTTACAATTGTGGTGTTGCAGTCGAAAGAGAAGATGATGCGCGGCGTGCGTCGAGGGTGTGTTCGTTTAAAAGGGGCGGTAATCGGCATTGATGACGAGGACAGCACCTTCACCATCACGGTGGACCACAAGACGTTCCACTTTCAGGCGCGCAGCGCCGCCGAAAGGGAGAAATGGGTGCGCGCACTGGAGGACACGATTTTTCGTCACGGCAGCAGGGTTCGTATAAACACACACACACAAATTACACAATTTTTGGTATCCCATTGTATTTGCTATTAGGAGCAGCAGCGTAAGACTAATAATGTCAATCAGCACGGCGACTGCAAATCGAAATAGTTGTTTTTGTATGAATTACTGACTGTATGAGGGCAATTAAATGTTTTATTAGTTTTTTGTTGTTGTTTTTAATGGTAAACGTTTTTCATTTCGATTCAAATAATATTTGATTTTGTATTTCGTCAGCCAAGCAGCAACTCCGCACATCTAAATTTTTTTTGTACTCATGTCCTAAGAATAGTAATTTACATTATTAGTGCAGGAAGGCAAGTTTCCCGAATGAGCGAATAAGTTTACAGCACGAGCCGAAGACGAGTGCTGTATTAAGAGCAAATTCGGGAAACGGCCTTATCGCACGAATAATGTATTTAATTTTTTGTACGAATAAATACTTAATATTTATTTAAAGTTATTTAAAGTTGTTGTGACAAATTGGTTATGTCCCACTACCAATTACATATAATTTAAAGTCTATATTTTCTTCAAAATTGTATTTATTCAGTACCATATCGTTAATTTTTAATGTTATTTGAAGTATAAGAGGTGTACGCTGTGCTTGCATGCATTCTCATATTTATAAATACACATTTACATTGGTACCGAATTTTAAGTTGGCAACACTGACTACTTCCCGCACTAGTGCGGGAAGTAGTATTTCCCGGACTAGTGCGGGAAGTAGTATTTCCCGGACTAGTGCGGGAAGTAGTATTTCCCGCACCCAAATCAATGACTTGTCTTAGGTCATGAGTACAAAAAAGTCATTTTTGTACTCATGTCCTAAGACAAGTCATTGATTTGGGTGCGGGAAATACTACTTCCCGCACTAGTCCGGGAAATACTACTTCCCGCACTAGTCCGGGAAGTACCCAGTGTTGCCAACTTAAAATTCGGCACCCATGTAAATGTGTATTAATATCATGAATACATATTACATGTGTTACAAATCTGTAGTGCATGGTTGAATATTTGTTTGCAGATGAGGTGGGACAGTGGCTCACCTCCGCCAACTATCAAAGATTTCGACAACAAAGTGTCGGAAGCTGACGCCTACCTGCAACTAATGATCGAACAAACTAAGGTAGGGAGCATATACATTTATTATTATTGTAATGTTTTATTTATTATTATTATTATTTTAATGTTTTATTTATTATTATTATTTTAATGTTTTATTTATTATTATTATTATTTTAATGTTTTATTTATTATTATTATTATTTTAATGTTTTATTTATTATTATTATTATTTTAATGTTTTATTTATTATTATTATTTTAATGTTTTATTTATTATTATTATTATTATTTTAATGTTTTATTTGTTATTATTATTAATATTTTAATGTTTTATTTATTATTATTATTTTAATGTTTTATTTATTATTATGATTATTATTTTAATGTTTTATTTATTATTATTATTATTATCAAGCTAGTTATTGCCATTTTTTGTATCATATTTTACACATTCGGCTTCGGGTAGCATCAACGTGATGCTGTTGATGCCACCCGGGGCTGAACGTGTAAAATTTAATACAAAAAATGGCAATAACTAGCTTGATAATAATAATAATAATAAATAAAACATTAAAATAATAATAATAAATAAAACATTAAAATAATAATAATAAATAAAACATTAAAATAATAATAATAAATAAAACATTAAAATAATAATAATAAATAAAACATTAAAATAGTAATAATAAATAAAACATTAAAATAATAATAATAAATAATACATTAAAATAATAATTAACTTATGAAAATGACCAAATATTCATATATAAGTGTGAACCCACCTCTTAGCATTCTACATATCTAGATTTCGATCTTATTAGATCTCGTCAGTGTAGCTCAGCTAGTGAGGATGAATTCACACAATATCTCGAGTGGTTATATACAAAAACTTAACTTCCCTCTACGAGGGTGAGTTGCACTGTTTTTGACTAAATATTCGTTAATCTGATTGTAACCATCCATCATGAAATGCAATGGAGAGTAATATAAATTAGTACGTGTTAGTATCAAGCTACTTACTGCAAATAGTAGCTGTATAGTAAATGTAAATTACATAACTTTGATGACATTTTCATTTGATTTTCACAGCATTTAGAAGATAGAATAGAATCAATAAAAGAAGAAGAGGAGAAAGCCAAGTGTCAAGTGATTTTAGAGCATGCGAACGTAAGTTGAATTATTTACACGATACTATGAGGGTAGAATAATTATTTTTTTTACAGACGATGTTGCATAGCATCAAACATTCCATAGTTTTATTACAAATAGCGAAAGTAAGTTGCCACAAAAAAAAACGTGTATTAATATATATTTTACTTATGTGTGTGTCTGTTTAGAATACCGCCCATCCTATCAACGGCATATATCAAGCGTCGTCTAGTAGTGAATCGGGTACAGCAGGTTTGATTGATTCTGTAGGTGTTTTTTTTCTTGGTTTGTATTTCATTCACATTTTCAGAACCTCAAGTTATTGGAACCGGCGTTGAGATGGCTGCGGAGTGTTTGGAATCTGCTCGGCGGCATACTTCACTAGTCGGTATGTAAAGTATTTACCAAACATTGCTAATTATGATATACAACGCAATCGGTAGTTGATTTTGCTGTAGCTGCAGCGTCGAACGTTCCTGAAACTTCGTACTCGAGCTCCGAGGGCGAGGATGATTTCTACGATGCGAACGACTCGCCTTTTTCCAGCCAAGCAGCCACACCAACGTGAGTTACAAACGATTTATATGCATGCGTATTTTTGCTTCTTATACATACGGTTCGGTGCTTTTTATTTATTTTTTTTAACTTTTTGTGTGCATCACTGATGTAAAGGAAGGTATTGTTTTAGCGAAAACATCTTCACGTTTTCTAACTAAGATTGTGGATATATGCGATAATTTTCCGGGAAAAAATAACTACACTAAAAGGAAGGTATTGTTGTCGTGAACAATTTACAACAAAAAATTATCAATTTTCTTTACGTTTTATGTTTAAAATAGTCGAAATAAATCCCATGTACATCGCAAGTATGTGTGAGAAAAAAACTACACTAAAAGGAAGGTATTTTTGTCGCGAACAATTTAGAACAAAAAAATAAATTTTCTGTTCGTTTTATGTTTAAAATAGTCGAAATAAACCAGATTTTTGCGATGTATGTGTGAGTATATGAGTATGTATGTATGTCCGTTTGTGTGAGTATATGTATGTATGTATGCCCATCTGTGTGTGAATAAAATTCCGGGGAAACGGCATAACGGATTGTAACCAAATTTGGAAATTAGCTGGGATGATCTAGTGAAAATTTGAGCAAAATCAGTTCAAGAAAACTCGACTAAAACCGACTTCCTGCGCATAGTTAGGCGGTTAGGCGGGGTAATGATGGAAAATTAAGTAATTTTGACTTTGACCACCGTCAAAAACTTATAGAGCTTCAAGTCTGGATTTTTGATTTTACCCAATGTTGACCTAACGTAGTATAAACAATATACAATAATTTAAATAAAAATAATATTTCTAAATATTTTCGTAATTCCTTCAGTAACAAAGTCCAACCATAGGTTTCGGATCATCTTTGACAGCTTCTAAAAAATACTTGCTATCATTTCTTACTATAGGACTTTTTAGAAATCACTAAAGCCATGTTTTAGCAACAATATGGTTTGATTTAAACAAAGATTTATGTTCACATCAATCTGTAATCAACCGTCCACGTATATAGTTTAATTAATTAAAAATCGATATAACAAAAATAAATGGATGCGTGTCAATCTCAAAAAATACGTTTTGTAACCACTATTGGGTTAGCAACAAATGGTGAAAATTTGAAGAAAAAAAAATCCGTGGGCAATGATGGAAAATCTGAAATCGGAAATGACTGCCGCCAAAAAATAGTAGGGCGTAATTTCTTATTTTTTTATTTCAACCTATGCTGACCTTATAAGTGTTAATCATTACAGAAAATATAAACACATTACTTAGTTTCTAATCGATTTTATTGATTTTTTACCACGCCGTATCCTAACAAGTTTAAGTTTAAAATTAATTTTAAAAAAAACTAAGGCCAGTGCTATTTTAAAAAATATGTTTGGTGATTACTATTAAATTCTAAACAAAACATGAAAATTTAGAAAAAGAAAAATCCGTGGGGAAAGTTGATAAAAATTGCAAAATGTTTTCTTTCAAATATTATTCAATAACAACTAACTAAATCAACTTAATTTTTTTTTATTCTTATATTATGGTTGCCAAGACATGAGTAAACAATTGTACCAAAAATCAATTTTTTTTAATGCTCTCACTACTGGAGAATCATAACCCGCGTCGCGACCCCGCGCAACCGCTGGATTTATTGTAAATGGATAACTTTACACCAGTCTTATCATACGTATAATATAATTAAAATCGCAGTTGATTAACATGGACTTTCCCCGGCGGATTTTCACTAAAAAACAATTTGATTTTTAAATAATGATTTCTTTCAGATAATGAGATATTTTTTATTAAAATATATAAGGGAAACTCATAATAGTAAATTATTCAGAACGAAAAACGTTCATATATTCACTAAAATCGCATGAAAATTGTTAATTTAGATACAAATGTTTATGGAAAAAAAACGACCTTGTTTAGTTATTATTTATGTATGTGGGTGAATAAGTAATGTTCTGTAAAACTCGTGATATGATTCCTACAATATAATATTAATATGTGCTACGCTTTTTAAATATTTATAAACGTCTGGTAGCTTACGACTAATAATATAAAAAAACATAGTACTAGCACGTTACAATCTATTTTACTGACTGAAAGAATGTTCATCATATTCTAGCTATTGTATTATGTAATGTTGAAATTTTTTCAAACTTTTGACGTGATAAATGCATCGAGTTAATTTATATACAATTATAGTATTTACACACGTCAAAACTATTACTAAAAAAAAAACTTTTTAGCTATCGGCCCGAGGGCTTTTCTGCTGGTCAGGGGATAGGTACAGAGGGGAGTATTTACCTAAACTTCACAGAAAACCTATGAAAACTGTGAAAGGTGATTCGGCGAAAATTCGCCCACACCGGGATACTCTCGTTCCCTAAAACCGACCATACACGTTCCGGTATACCGGAGAGGTAAACCAGGCGGTTTTTCTCTCCGGTTTGCCTGCACAGTTCCTGGAGCCGGCTATATACGTTGCGCTATGCCGGAGAGGTACGTCTGCATAGGTAAACCGGAGCGTGTACGTAGACAAGTTTCGGTAAACCAGCACAGGCGTAGTGACCTGTACAGGCGACCGGAGAAGAATCAAAATTCGATTCTTTCTACCCGCAGGCGAGTGCTTCTTCGGCTTTACCGCCAAAACAGAACACTTTTTATTACAATATTATTAAATAATATTTTTCGTAAATTTCTTTGGAATTAAAAGACCTACAAAATGAGGCCAAACACGACTTTCTATCATGAAATAAAATTTTCCAAGTTTCAATGTTTTGTTTCAATTTCTGTAGTTTTTCCGGTTTATCTTGAAATAATCGCGACATTATTCCCGAAACTACTATATACTATATTTTTGTTACAAAACGACAAATAAATAGCTCAGTACTGTTTACCCTACTGTGTGTGTGCAAGGCCATGAGCAGATATACCGGAGAGGAAAACCGACAGGTCACTAAGCCTGTGCCGGTTTACTTGTACAGGTCTTTGCGCAGGTAAACCTCTCCGGTATACCGGAACGTGTATGGGCCATTCAAGGTCGTTTTAGATAAGGCAATTTCTTGACTCAAAAGTTAGTCAAGATGCGAGACAATCTAAATTGTTTCGTATCATACAGCAAATTATTTGAAATATTGAATTGGATGGTAGATCGAATGGAAAAACATAACGTGTTCTATTTGTCAAGGATAAATTGTATGGGAGGAGGATATATGAATTCATTTTTTGAACAAGTCATGAGCTAAGAAATTGTCTTGTCTAAAACGTCTTTAAGCTGGGTATTCTAGTCAATATGAGGACACGCAAAAACGAAAGTTTTCAATAACTACTTATGAATATTATATAAAAATTAAGAAAGAAAGTATTAAAGTATGATTAATACTTTCTTTCTTAAGTTTTATGTAATCTTCATAAGTGGTTATTGAAAACTTTCGTTTTTTGCGTGTCCTCATGTTTTAACTAGTTATTAAATCTTTTAATTTTTGACTAGAATACTAAAACAGTTTAGTGGCCCAGTGGCTGACGAGAATTTGTAAAACACATTGTAAAGTGCAAATACATGTTAACAATTTTAGTAGTACCTAAACAACGTAAGATTCATAAATATGTAAAAAATGTATAATTCATACTCCTTCTAATCTTTTATTGATTATGCAAAAGCGTGATTTATAAACCCCGCGATTGCTCACACGCTTGTACGCGCCCTACACGCACGACGCTCTAATAAACTGGCGGCGTCGGTGCGAGGGCGCATGCTCCTTAATATCGGCGCCGGCGACGCGGGCGTCGGTATAACCCCCAAAATCGCGCGTCGCCCCGCAAAAATAACACATTATGGCCGACCTTTACGTAAATTGATCGCGCACGGAAATCCCCAAACTTACGCACACACACACACGGCACCGGAGTGCAAAAAAACGCGCGTCTCCGCGGCCGCCATGCGTGCGGCGTCTCATGTGATAACTCGGCAATAATAATAATATTTGTAGTAGTAGTAATAAACCGGACAGACTGAAATAATAATAGCTGCAGTGCCTGAACCGTGCCAAAAACGATGATCCGCCTCTTGCAGAACCGGCTGAGCCTCAAACGGCGAAATAGTCGAGAGTAAGATTTTTTGTACGACGTACGTTTATTATGATGCACGATGAAAGGTAATGAGTAAATAATTCACACAGGAATAACTCGTCTGCTTGTCATCACACTTATCATTAAAATAAAACGAATATACACAAAATATTATCGCTATAATAATTTGTATTTAAGTAAAATACATAAATACTAAATGCCAACAAGTAAATCGATTTATACTACTTGGTACGTAAAGTAATGTGATATGGCCAATTTTATTCGTTTATTACGATTATGCTGCAATCTGCAGGTATATCAAACATAATTAGAAATACACGCGGATGCAATATGCAGGTAGTTGTATTTTGTATATTGTATTTAGCGTTCGAGATTAAATTCAAACCGGTCTACGGGGCAGAGATATAATTCATAATCTAAGTCTGTTCAATGATAAAAACTCAGTTTACTAGTATTTTTCAATGCTAGTAACCGAAATTCCATCATTATACGAATTATAATCGTGAATTGTCCGTGTTTATCGTAGGGACTTTTATATGAACGCATATATACTTTTGAAAACGAGTGGTGTCAGGAATTGCACTCAATATTCTAGAATAATGACAGTATTACTATATGAGGCACCTTACACAGTTAATAATACTGTCAATATTTTAGGATAATGACAGTATTACTGTACGATAATGTATTTAAAATTTTCATTATTCTATATACTATTCTAATACTGTCAATATTACTGATCGTGCAAGGTGTAGTAATGATGGAATGGTGAGAATACTGATGTTTATCCAGATAATTGTTTACTCCATAAATATTGAAGGATTCGAGCAAATACTGACAGTACTAGGATTGACAGTATTATTGACCATGTAAGATGCCTTTATGATAACATGTTTCATTTTTCATTATTCTAAAATATTGATAGAATTACTGATCGTGTAAGGTATAGTAATGATGGAATGAAGAGAATACTGATGTTTATCCGGATAATTGATTACTTGGTAATTGAATGGTTTTGGCGTCTACTACGCGATAATTCATTTTCAACAAAGAAGATGAATAACACGACTATGTCTTACAAGTGGTAAAAAACATAGTAGTTTTGTTCATCTCCTTTATTGATTACTTGGTATATATTGAAGACGAATTCAAGAAAATACTGACAGTATTAGGATTGACAGAATTATTGACCGTTTAAGGTGCTTCTATCATCAACTTTTATCTTAAAAATGTGTCACGATCGATTTATTGTCAATTGTGCTCTATATATTAAGTAGTCTACAGGTTGATAAATATTGGAGGAGAATTCAAGCAAATTCTGACAGTATTATTGACCGTGTAAGGTGCTTTTATATCCTTTATTTACCAATTGAAAAATAAAACAAGTGTTTTAAATTATTTCTATGTCAAGCAACCCTGTCGCTAATTACACATGCCAAAACTGTCACACTATTAGTCACAAATTTAAATTATTTTTTGTTGTTGCTTGTGTACGTTCTGGTTGCGGCCTCGGGTATCGTACCCTTACTCAAATTGCGATTGTTTATGTCAGTCCATTTTCTTGTTACTTTTGGCGCGGATGTTAAGACTGCTGTAAGTCAACCGATCTAGCGCGCACACACATCGTGCAACACTAACCACCGACGTTTGCAGTACCCTCCGCCACCTGCAAGAGGACCACGCGGGGATACTGGGGGCGCAGGCGAGCGTCGCGACGCCAGCAATCTTATCGCCGTCGATCAACGAGATCACGAAGAGGTCTTCCATTTCCTCGCAAACCACATCGGCGAGTTTGGATTATGACGGTGAGTGGTGGATAACATTTGTTTACCAGAGGCACTTTCGTTTAGCATAGTTTATCATTGCTAGTCATCCCGTGGCGTGCAGTATCGCTCAGGTCTTGCTGTCATGCGCCGCCGGTTGTAAGGGCCGAGGTAGAATTATGCAACAAAAACAATAAGCCCCTACTAGCCACGAGTGATAAACGAAAGGCACTCCAGCCTGTATAATTCTGACATATATTAGTTCTTGAGTTTTGCAATTAAACCATCAAACAAACAATTTAATTCATAGCTATTGCTACTCAAAGGTTTTATTATGAACGGGTATGGTTGGGTTTCAGCTTTGTATGAAGACGACACAGAATCGGACGTGCAAATCGACGCGCAGGGCTCCGTGATTCGGCACATGATCGGGCAGGTGAAAATTGGTATGGATCTTACCAAAGTTGTGCTGCCCACGTTTATTTTGGAGCGGCGCTCGCTGCTGGAGATGTACGCGGATTATTTCGCTCATCCCGATATTTTTGTAAGGTAAGTGGAATTTACTACCGATATAAAAGTACACCATATAAAATACTTATCCATATCCTTAAAGATAATAAAGATATCTCATTGGGGTCTTTAAAATTGAGTTTTTCATACATTTATAAACAATAATAAACACAAAAAATCTTAAAATTGCATCATGATGAATAGGTATTTTTTCAGGAATGTGTAATCATACAAATTCCAACTTTTACAAGCTATATCTTTGAAGATAATGAAGATACCTAATTGTAGTCTTTATAATTGAGTTTTTCATACATTTTTAGATAAGAATAACACACAAAAATCTTAAAATTGCATTATGATGAATAGGTATTTTTAGCAGGAATGTGTGAAACTAATTTTATCTTTTACAAGCCATATTTTTGAAGATAAGGAAGATACCTCATTGGAGTCTATATGATTGAGATTTTCATACATTTCTAGACAAGAATAACAGACAAAAAGTCTCAAAATTGCATCATTATGAATAGGTATTTTGCAGGAATGTATAATAAAACAAATTTATACTTTCACAAACCATATCTTTGAAGATAATGAAGATATCTCATTGGAGTCTTTATAATTTAGTTTTTGATACATTTAAGACAAGAATAACACAAAAAGTCTTAAAATTGTATCATGATGAATAGGTACTTTTGTAGGAAAATTGCATCATGATGAATAGGTATTTTGCAGGATTGTGTAATAAAACAAATTTATACTTTCACAAACCATATCTTTGAAGATAATGAAGATATCTCATTGGAGTCTTTATAATTTAGTTTTTCATACATTTAAGACAAGAATAACACAAAAAGTCTTAAAATTGTATCATGATGAATAGGTACTTTTGTAGGAATGTGTGATAAACAAATTTATACTTTCACAAGCCATATCTTTGAAGATAATGAAGATATTTCATTGCGGTCTTTAAACATTTTTCTCTCTCCTGTCACCTCGAATAAAATTTTAGATGTGTGGTGTTGCGACGATATGCCAATGCGGTTTAACCAGCAACCACCAAATAACATTTAGCCGGGTATGGTGAGAAAGGGCTTTAGTCAAACTAAATTTGCGTAACGTTTATCATATTTTTTTAAATTTTTATCAAAAAAATAACAGTTACATGCCGATGTAGTGCAATGGTTAGCACTCACGCTTAACGAACGGACGGCCCGGGTTCGGATCCCAGCCCGGGTGGTCGTTACCATTTGTCGTTGGGATACAATTACCGACACTTTAGAAAACTCAGGGACGATTTTCTGAAGTAACAAGTCCTAACATTCACATATAGGGTCTTTCAAAACTTCGAACTTTCCTCGTAGGAGACGATAGTTGGTGCTAAACGAAGGAATTTTACAAACAAAAAACTAATATAACTTTTTTATAAGCGAGATAATTTATAATTAAGGGATGAAAGTCCCAATTTTTTTAAAAGGACCCTATATGAGGGACTTTCTTCTCTTAATTGTAAATTATCTCGCTTATAATTTTTTTTTACTAGATTTGTTTTATAAAATTACTTCGTTTGGCACCAACTATCGTCTCCTACAAGGAAAGTTCGAAGTTTTGAAAGACCCTATATGTCTATATGTGAATGTTAGGACTTGTTTATATATATAACCCACGGCGGAAGGATCCCCGAAGGTCGATAGCCAGTTACAAATTATAACAAATACAGTATCTACTACCAATAACACCATTAAATCAGAGCTTTACATTATAGCATTGCTGATATGAAAGACCCTAGGGACCGTATGGTTCAAGTGGTAAAGTGGTACCTGTCGTCGTACCACGCCGGTAGAAAGAGTTGTGTTGCCAAAAAACCTTATAACCCGATACTGGGTGAGACGTTCTCGTGCATGTGGGACGTGGATCCCAACATCGATTCGAACAAAGGAACCCCAGTAAGTGAGGGCCCGGTGCCGTGGTGCACCGAAAACCAACTCTCGTTCATAGCCGAGCAAGTTTCGCATCACCCGCCTGGTGAGCACAATAAAGCCTAATTTATATTAGCAATACGATGATCATAAGGTTTTTTCTGATTTAATAAATTACGTACAAAAATGTGAACAAAACAAATAGAAAAATACATAGCTATATGAGCTATGAATAATGAAAGTGTAGCATAAGTCACATTTGAATTGTTTTGAAAAGGAGTTTGCATTTGATATTTTATGTAACTTGCGCATTTACATAACTCAAATAAATAAATGTATTTATTGCCCAACAGAATAATAAATCAATTTATTCATAAATAAAAATATAACTGCGTACGTCGATTTACATAAATACCAAACGCAAAATCTTCTCCTTTTCAAAACAATTCAAATGTGACTTACGTCTCTTTCATTCTCACATGCTCATATATTGCTTAAATTACAGATTTCATGCGCAATATCGTAACCGTATTGCTAATATAAATCAAGCCTAAATAATCGCATGTCTAAACTTTCTAAATTCATTTAATTTTTAGTGTCTGCATTTTATGCGGAGCACTATAGCAAGAAAATCACCTTCAATGCTTATATCTACACGAAATCGAAATTTCTGGGCTTATCCATTTGCGTGTACAATATTGGACACGGGGTGGTTTCGGTGCTCGAGCACGACGAGCACTACATGGTAAATTTTCCGAACGGCTACGGACGTTCCATTTTAACAGTCCCTTGGATTGAGTTGGGCGGGCCCGTTACAATTACGTGCCCGAAAACGGGGTATTATAGCAATATTGAGTTTCTTACGAAACCGTTCTATGGCAATAAAAAGCATAAGGTGACCGCGGATGTTTTTGCGCCGCAGGAGAAGAAGCCGTTTTTGAGTATCAACGGCGAGTGGAATGGCCTTATGGAAGCTAAATGGAATGATAAGGTTTGTGAATTGCTTAAAGGTTTTTAGCATTATTTGAATTATAACAGCATTGCACAGTTGAAGAAGAGTCACCATCGTACAATTTTAGGACGTTGAGGAATTTATTGATGTCCACAAGTTGAAAATCGTGAAGAAACTAGTCCGCCCAATTAGCCAGCAAAAGGATAACGAATCGCGACGATTGTGGCGAGACGTAACTGCCGGTTTAAAGTACAATAATATAGAAAGAGCCACGCGCGCCAAAGCTGAACTGGAACAGAAGCAACGTGAGGAAGCCAAAGAGAGGAAAGCTTGTAACGGCGAGTGGGAAACTAAGGTAGGATGTTAGTTTAAAACGCGAACAAGTAATAGCTATATAATTACGGTAAATATTTTTACGCAAACGCGTTTGTTTTAGTAATGGTATAAACAGTTACTTTTGTTTATTAGTTACAAAGCAAATGAGTACATAGAAATACTGGTTTCTAATAACTGTTATACAATACTAATTTGGGCGTATTAACGGAAAACAAAAAATACTGGTGTCGCAAGCGTCTTTACTGCCCGTATTCGCCAACATGCCATAAATTTTATAGGTCCCATAAGCTATTGAATGGATAAATTGACAACGTTATGGTGACAGCATATGCCAAAAACAAATGTCAAACACCTTGAGTAGCGTTTGCAATTGGAGCTTTGATGACACCTTATGTTTAATTATTCAGTGTTTGCAATAGAGAGAATCTAAAGTAACTACATTCCCTAGATAATTTATTTATTGTCGCTATAACAACGAATACTTATGGGTTCAATATCTATTGATAGATTTATGGAACGTCGGTGAATACGAGGGTAAAGTCCTGGTTTCCTAGCAAGCGGTGTCGATAAATACGGCCGTTTTTACGTCATTTACACATTACAAGATACGTTTTAAGTACATGTAATTGAATAACTCAACAGATTCCAGTGTAATTCATGACAGTTTCTCAATACTTCGAAGTACACCGCTCTCTGGATTACCAAATTTATTTAAATATACATGGAAGAAATGTGTGACGTCAAAATGACGAGAAATACGGCCGCTTTTGTCGACACCGCTTCCTGGGAACCCAAGGCCACCCATAAGTATTCGTTGTTGTAGCAACAATAAAAAAAATATCTAAGGAATGTAGTTACTTTAGATTCGCTCTATTGGAAACACTGAAAAATTTAAAAAAAATTGTCATCAAAGCTCCAATTGCAAGCGCTATTCAAGGTGTTAACATTTATTTTGATCATTTCTGTCATAATGACATTTTCAATTTATGCATTCAATAGTTTATGGGACCTATAAAGTTTATGGGATGTTGGTGAATACGGGCATAAGAGTTTTATATTGAGGGCGCGTATAAAAACAGAAGTATATTTTTTTACGTGTTTTCATTGCTTTTCAAAATTAAAAACCGAAAAGTACAATGGACGTAAAGTAATACACTAATATTACATTGGTGTTAACAACCAACCTAATATTTGTGTGTAGTGTTTAACCTATTTAATATTTTACATCCGTACCATTACCAGTTATAAAAATTAAAATCTTAATTTTAATATTGCAATCCGTTTAACCAGCGGTTACCATTTAACGGTGGATTAACACTTAATCGCACATTGCGGGAACGGACTTCATCCTTCATTTTGAGCACTGAAGAGTTAATTAATAAGACAAATTAAAACTATGGACTACAAACTGCTAAGTAATAGCCCCATTTCATTATAGTTATTTTCGAGAACGGCTGACGACAATTGGCTGTACATAAACCCCCTGCAGGACCGGCTGGCGAAGGCATCGAACACTTGAAACCGATACGGTCCTCGTAAACGAACTAAAAGATCCTGTGTATTGAAAAATACGAGAAAACTTGTGCGAGTTTATAACCCACGCTATACATTATAAACAGACAACTCTTGTGGACGATTTAATTCTATTTTCAGAATCATTATAGTGAACTGTGATAACAAACAAACCCAAAAAAAATATGAAGAAGAAAAAAAAACGCAAAAAGATTGTACGTAAATGTATGTACGCATGGTTTATTTTAGACTTGTTTTGCAAACAAAACAAATAAATGAAATGCGCTGCCGGCCAGCCGTGATGTGATTTCCGTTCTATAAAATGTATTATTTTCTTTATATTACTATTAACTTATGGGACTCGTTTCGTATACTTATTATATAAATTGTACTGTTTTAGAAGAGGAAATATTTGTTTATTGTATTTTTATATTAACAACAAAATGCGTTGTGTGCAATGGTTGGGCGGCACCCCCCGTTTTAGTACAAATTGCATGCACAAACATTTTCACACTTGTAATCTTGTTGCAAATTGACCGTCCAGTATGTAGGTTAAGATGCATGAAAAACTTCAATCATAGTTTGTAAATTGAAGAAAATCTATAACCAAAAAAAAAAAACTTGTAGGTTCTAAGTAGGCTCGTTCTTCATCACGCCGTCAGCTATTTCGGGCTCGTTCGTAGTTTGTTTTTTGTAGAAGGGTACTTGGAATTGCCGTCCGACCGGGCGCACACATTCACACACATACACATACACAGAGACACAGTTTCCATCCTACTCCCCCAGGTCCTCGACAACACTTTATATTTCGACAACATATCAATTATTTCACTCTGACAAAACAAATAAAATGATTATTAAGATAGAATTTTTTTATATACCTGGCGTCTACAATTAACTCTTAAGGCGAATCTCCGAAAACGAAATACGGTTCAATATTGACCTAATTGCGCGGACTTTTCTAGTCAACAGTTTATAATTTTCTGAAAATATTTCACAAGTCTAAGGATGATTTCATCCTTTGTTAGGATGAAAAAGTTATATTTATGTCTCGAAATAGTTGTAAAAAGTATTCAAAAGTAGTCAATATTTGCTTCAGAAAAGTATATATTTACTCCGATTTGTAATCAAAATTCAAAAGAAATTCCTCCAAGAGATTGTCTGGATAGTTCTGGATAGTTGGCTGGAGGGTAGCATAGCTACAGACACTTAGGCCTCAAAATGGGCCCAAGAGATTGTAGTTTCATATTTCAATTTTTGATAAATACAATTTGATAATGCTTAAGTACAGTAGTATAATCTATAGTCATCCGCGTAATTTATCATAAAATGCTCCATTATTTCGAAATAAATTTATTTCTCGGTGCACACCCCTCCGGTTTTTCCTGGGGCGACGGCTTGTACACTCCGCAAAAAAGTAGAAGCAGTTTCGTTAATCTCACTATGCGTTTTTGGGATAGATTTTCAGCTGGAATCCTCGAAATTCTCGAAGATTCGCCTTAAGGCAGTTGGGTAAGTATATTGTTAGCAAAAGGATTTGAGAAAATTTATTTTAATTTCTTTTCCTATGACCACGAAGAAGAAGAACGAGCTCTTCAGAATAGCAACCAATAAAGTGAAGATATTCATGCTCATCGCAAACATCCGAAATCGGATAAAAAAGAAGAAATGACCACCTATAATAGCACACTAATGTATGCCGGGAAGTTGAACATAAAGTAACTTAGTTGCCTTTATATTCAACTTGATGAAATCATGAGTAACTTTGATGCGTTATGATTTTATCATGTGATATGTGAGAAATGATAAACAGGGTAGAGAACAAATAAAAATCAAAAGTTAGAATTCAGTTTATGTTACTAACCAATACTCCTTATGGTATTAATTAAGAATTCGAAAACCGTTTGTGGATATCTCTTTCCGTTTTCGCGTCACAACCCATCAAAGTTCGTAAAAATTGCTTACAATGTCCATTTCAAAAACGTCTTTTTCGAGCTGTATCTCAGTTAGTGTTTGTCATACCGACTTTTAGTTTATGTTTTTGGATTCAGGGGGTGGCTTTCCATACGAGAACTGTATTATACCCAATCTACCTCTATTACTTTTAACGTGCAATGCGAAAAACCGAGAGAGAGGTATAAAAAACGTTTGAAGTTATGGCCATGAGAAATCATTTTATTATAACTCAAATGTTCCTACAGAATACATTATTTATGGGTTAATTCTAATGCCCGTGTGATACGAAATCCATTGTAGATAGTACGGCACTCTGGTGAATACAGTGGGGTACCCGGAAGTGCAGTATTTGGCCCCAAAAGATACAACGCCAATCTAAAAAAAATATGATGTGTTTTTTTTTACAGACATTTATATAGTGGTTTATTCAGGGATGTTTGTTAGCATAGCTATTAGTAGATAAAAATACAACTAACCAATTTGTTTTCGATGACGAGCGGCCCCCCTGAGTCGCCCTGGCACGCTCCCGAACGTTCAATCCCCGACGTGCAGATATTGTGCGTGTGCGTGTCTCTATCGGTGAAGTATCTATTGCACATATTGTTGTCAATTACTCTCACCGAGAGATACATCAGCCGTGTGCTCACTTCGCCCCAATCGCTCGTCTTACCAAAACCGGAGACCACGCCGAAAGCGTACAGATAATTTCTGTATAAGTCACTGTAGCTGGGAAGACCAATTGGAGAAATTGCATCTAAAGTTTACAACGTAATTACAGTTAATATAATACAACTAACCCCACTCGCAAATAATAATAAAAATGTATCCCTATAATTCATTAAATATGTTTTTGTATGGGGAGAGGGTGTACGTAATGTCTAGTTCCCCACAGTAGGTTAATCCCACCCTTTATTACTTCTATCGATATTTAGAAAAAACGTTTGATAGAAACGAAATAATTTGAATGAAACAAATTCAGGCTTTAAATGGATGTTGGTGTTCGTTTCTCAAAATAAAGGCGCATCATAGATTTATAAAAACTTATCAACCTCAGGGGTTCACATCTGGTGAACACGGGAACTGGCAATCCCGAGGTACCCTAGCCGGATCTGGCTCCGTCTTCAACTAGTCTTGGAACAGATCACTCTCTTTTATATATTTTTTAACTATGCAGTCTTTCTTGACTAATTCCCGTATTCACCAACATCCCATAAACTTTATAGATCCCATAAGATATTGAATGTATAAATTGAAAATGTCATTATGACAGAAATGGTCAAAATAAATATCAACACCTTGAATAGCGCTTGTGATTGGAGCTTTGATGACATCTTTTGTTTAATTATTCAGTGTTTCCAATAGAGATAATCTAAAGTAACTACATTCCCCAGATAATTTATTTATTGTTGCTATAACAACGAATACTTATGGGTTCAATAGCTATTGATAGATTTATAGAACGTTGGTGAATATGGGGGTAACTCTTGTTTTCCAACCCCGACGCTATTAGAGGCCTCTTATATATGTATCAATCAGGTCCTTGAGGGGCCGCAAGTGCACACCGCATAGTGGCGGAGGCTGTACTAAAGTTAAGGCGAATCTTCGAAAATGTCGTTCGGGGATTCGAGCTGAAAATCTATCCGAAAATACGCGTTGTGCGACTAACAAAATTGCTGCTACTTCTTTTGTGGAGTGTACAAGCCGTCGCCCAAGGAAAAACTGGAGGGGTGCGCACCGAGAAATAAATTTATTTCGAAATAATGAAGCAATTTGTGATAATTGCACGGATATCTATAAACTATACTACTGTACTTAAGCATTCACAAATTGTATTTATCAAAACTTGAAATATGAAACTGCAATCTCTTAGAGGAATTTCTTTTGAATTTTGATTATAATGGGAGTAAATATATACTTTTCTGATGCAAATATTGACTACTTTTACATATTTTTTACAACTATTTCGAGACAAAAAATTAACTTTTTAGTCCTAACAAAGAATCAAATCATCCTTAGACTGGAGAAATATCCAAACATATTTTCAGAAAATTATAAAATGTTGGATTGTTAAGGCGTCTACTTTGTGATAATTTATTTTAAATGGATAAATAAAACGATTTTTTTACTTTGATTTTTATCACACTTCAGTTACACTTTGCAACTAGTTTCGGCTAAGCTCTAGCCATTTTCGAGCTCCTCCGATGACTCAAAGTGTGATAAAAAAACAAAGTAAAAAATCGTTTTATTTATCCTTATAAAATGTTGACTAAAAAAGACCGCGCGATTAGGTCAACATTGAACCGTATTTCGTCTTCCGAGATTCGCCTTAATATAATAATTAGAGCCCTCACGTGCTTTAATAGAGTTAGGAGACCGTAATGTTCATGCCAAAGATAAATTCTATTAGAATTTACTTACAGTTGTACTGCACAGGTCTGCCCAAATGCAGAAGACAAATATCATTTCTCAGAGTATAGTCACTGTAGCCGCTGTGGATGGCGTAGGTGTCCACATCAATTCTTACCTCGTATTCGTTGGATGAAAGTAAATTTTCGTTGCCTAGTATAATCATAATGCGTTTAGGTCTGTAACATTGGTTGAGTTTAGTTGCAAATTTATTTTCAGTTTTGTGATCAATAACATACGTTTCAAAAATGCAATGAGCTGCTGTCAGCACATAATTCTGTGAGATGAGGGAACCCCCGCAGAAGGTGGTTTCGCCGCTCATGCCAAAAATGTAAATAGCTGCCTAAAGAAATATTTTCAAAATTAGTCTTGCAACAAGTAATATTAAGGATGCAATTACTAGCCGAGATATGTATAATGTAATGTCGTGTGTTGAAAATTACAAAGATTCTAAACTTTATAATTTTCAATATCATTACGACATGTTATGTTATATATTTGTTATATAAATAAAGGAATTACCTGATACGGGAATGCATACTTGGTCGCTTCGAATCCATTAATTATTTTGGTGTCAGTTTTAAAATTGGATAGATTCAACTTTGATAAATTAATCTGCAACGAATGTAAGTTGTATATGTTTTTCTCGTACTAGAAATTATAAACACTTACAGCATACGGATCAGAGAAGTTGTCAGTTTTTATGGTGTAAGATTTAGCATTAACCTTTTCGTCTTTTGGCGGTTCTTGTGCGCATATCTATAATATAAAATAAAAACATCATTGTTATGAAATAAGATGTAAAAGGAGGTAAAACTAATCCTAAAGTAATTAACTACCATAGTAGTAGCGTATTGTTACTACCATATAATACTATTTTTTTTAAATTTTACTTTCTGAATGCTTCATGTTGTATAATCAAAATCTATATATAAAACGTGTGTCCACCCCACCTTTGCTCGCATAGTTTTTTCCATAGGATAACACTCTTCCTTGGAATGGTTTAAACAATATAAAACGTCTGTATCCATTGAACAAACTATGCGGTCAAAGGTGGGGTGGGCGGGCGTCCCCCACCAAACCAAACTATGCCCGTCCACTATTTCAAATGACTTGAAGTTTGCATGACACTGTTATCCATTACTTTCTGTGATTCAATTATTTTCATTTATTAATTAACACTTAATTCGTAAACAAAATATGAGAAATAATGTTTGCATAGTTCAAGTCATTTGAAACAGTGGACGGGTATAGTCAGGTTGGTGAGGGCCGCCCGCCCACCCCACCTTTGCTCGCATAGTTTTTTCCATAGGATAACACTACTCCTTGAAATGGTTTAAATAATATAAAACGTCTGTATCCATTGTATGTCTCATATTTTTTTTACGAATTATGCGTAAATTATTAAATGAAATTCATTGAATCATAGAAAGTAATGGATAACAGTGTAATGCAAACTTCAAGTCATTTGAAATAGTGGATGGGTATAGTTTGGTTGGTGGGGAACACCCGCCCACCCCACCTTTGCTCGCATAGTTTTTTCAATGGATACAGACGTTTTATATTGTTTAAACCATTCCAAGGAAGAGTGTTATCCTATGGAAAAAACTATGCGAGCGAAGGTGGGGTGGGCGGGTGGCCCCCACCAACCTGACTATACCCGTCCACTGTTTCAAATGACTTGAACTATGCAAACATTATGTCTCATATTTTGTTTACGAATTAGGCGTTAATTAATGAATGAAATTAATTGAATCACAGAAAGTAATGGATAACAGTGTAATGTAAACTTCAAGCCATTTGAAATAGTGGATGGGCATAGTTTGGTTGGTGGGGGCCGCCCGCCCACCCCACCTTTGCTCGCATAGTTTTTTCAATGGATACAGACGTTTTATATTGTTTAAACCATTCCAAGGAAGAGTGTTATCCTATGGAAAAAACTATGCGAGCGAAGGTGGGGTGGGCGGGTGGCCCCCACCAACCTGACTATACCCGTCCACTGTTTCAAATGACTTGAACTATGCAAACATTATGTCTCATATTTTGTTTACGAATTAGGCGTTAATTAATGAATGAAATTAATTGAATCACAGAAAGTAATGGATAACAGTGTAATGTAAACTTCAAGCCATTTGAAATAGTGGATGGGCATAGTTTGGTTGGTGGGGGCCGCCCGCCCACCCCACCTTTGCTCGCATAGTTTTTTCAATGGATACAGACGTTTTATATTGTTTAAACCATTCCAAGGAAGAGTGTTATCCTATGGAAAAAACTATGCGAGCGAAGGTGGGGTGGGCGGGTGGCCCCCACCAACCTGACTATACCCGTCCACTGTTTCAAATGACTAGAACTATGCAAACATTATGTCTCATATTTTGTTTACGAATTAGGCGTTAATTAATGAATGAAATTAATTGAATCACAGAAAGTAATGGATAACAGTGTAATGCAAACTTCAAGTTATTTGAAATAGTGGACGGGCAATAGTTTGGTTGGTGGGGAACACCTGCCCACCCCACCTTTGCTCGTATAGTTTTTCAATGGATACAGACGTTTTATATTATTAAAACCATTTCAAGGAGGAGTGTTATCCTATGGAAAAAACTATGCGAGCAAAGGTGGGTTGGGCGGGCGGTCCCCACCAACCTGACTATACCCATCCACTGTTTCAAATGACTTGAACTATGCAAACATTATGTCTCATATTTTGTTTACGAATTAGGCGTTAATTAATAAATGAAAATAATTAAATCACAGAAAGTAATGGATAGCAGTGTAATGTAAACTTCAAGCCATTTGAAATAGTGGATGGGCATAGTTTGGTTGGTGGGGGCCGCCCGCCCACCCCACCTTTGCTCGCATAGTTTTTTCAATGGATACAGACGTTTTATATTGTTTAAACCATTCCAAGGAAGAGTGTTATCCTATGGAAAAAACTATGCGAGCGAAGGTGGGGTGGGCGGGCGGTCCCCACCAACCTGACTATACCCATCCACTGTTTCAAATGACTTGAACTATGCAAACATTATGTCTCATATTTTGTTTACGCTAATTAATGAATGAAATTAATTGAATCATAGAAAGTAATGGATAACAGTGTAATGTAAACTTCAAGCCATTTAAAATAGTGGATGGGCATAGTTTGGTTGGTGGGGGACGCCCGCCCACCCCACCTTTGCTCGCATAGTTTTTTCAATGGATACAATTGTTTCATATTGTTTAAACCATTCCAAGGAGAGTGTTATCCTATGGAAAAACTATGCGAGCATAGGTGGGGTGGGCGGGCGGCCCCTACCAACCAAACTATGCCCGTCCACTATTTCAAATGACTTGAACTCTACGCTACATTGTTATCCGTTATTTTCTATGATTAAACTAATGCCATTTATTAATTTAAAACTAATTAAAAAAATATAAGTGAAAAATAATGTAATGCATAGTTCAAGTCGTTTGAAACAGTGGACGGGCATAGTTTGGTTGGTAGGGGCCGTCCCTCACCAACCTGACTATACCCGTCCACTGTTTCAAATGACTTGAAGTTTGCATTACAAAATGGAACAAATAGATTTTTTTTTAAGTATTATTATTAAGACGCTTACTTTATGATAATTAATTTTAAAGGATAAATAAAATGATTTTATTTGATTTTTCACACTATAAGGCGCTTTCGTTTAGCATGGTTTATCACTGCTAGTCGCCCCCGTGGCGTGCAGTATCGCTCAGGTCTTGCGCCGCTGGTTGTAAGGGCCGAGGTAGAATTATGCGCATCGGAAGCGGCAAATAGAACAAGAAACAATAAGCACGTACCAGCCCAGAGTAATCAACGAAAGACACTTTAGTTACACTAGTTTAAATAATTAATTAATACCTCACCTGTTGGAATGGCACTGAAGCCAATACAAAAAGCAAAACGTCAACCCGATACATCGTGAACTGTTCACACAAAAATATACGACAGGTATTATATAAGGCGCCATAGCACCAATTTGGGGCGATTAAGTAATTCTTCTTATTTACATAATTGTGTGCATTTATCGCATCGCTTTGTTTCAAGTGATTTTCCAAATATTAGTTACTGACGTATGGGTAGAGATTCTGTGGGGTTTCCCCAATTAAAAAAGATTTGTTACTTATTACATAAACATTCTGGAATTATTAACTATTTAATGTTAGTACGGTTTTCTATGGTTAGTACTATTTAGTGCAAAAAAAAAATCGAATTGTAAAAATTGTTTTAATTCTTAACGTTTTATAGTTATAACACATTTCTTGAATTTGAGTAAAAGATATGTCGTCGATTAAATTAGGGAAAAAAAAAACAAAAATGTATCCAATTTGGCGCCCTTAGGAAAACAAAAAAAATATGTTCCTACGCCATCTAAGATAGCATTGCAAGCAAGTCTAGAACCAGAATTTGGTTTTAAAATTTAAACGAAAAGTGCAATTTATCGTATTTTCCAATATTGTAAAAACTAATGACAGGAGATTTTTTATTTCAGATTATTGATCAGTATATAAATGCGCAACTTTGCCCAAATTTAATCGATCGCGTATATCTAAAGTCCGTATGACATTATCTAGTTTCCTATATCGTTTTATATATAGTTAAATAAGAATTGATATATTAAACTGTATAACTATTTATACAATTAACATTGTGTATTACGGTGTTGTTATTGTTAAGTGAATTTATTATTATTCCGCCGCTATATCATTTTCTACATGTGTGTATGACACTATGTAGTTTGTGTCTACATCAAAAACGATATAAGAAACTAGATAATGTCATACGGGCTTTAGAATAAGTTTACGGGCGAAAAGTGGGCAGCCTGTATATATAAATTTGATTAGTAGAATTGCTAATCACCTCACTAATACAATTTTCAATACCATACGATTATGGTGATGAAAATTGTATATGTAAATTAATCTCGGCAGTGAAAATGTGAGGAACAGGCGTACTTACGGTATATTGCAATTTTTTTCTGCATAATAAAATTGTAGAGAATATCCAGCTTCACAGTTGATATTTTTAAATTCAGCTATAAGAAAATATTCTTATTTCGATTGAGTTTATTTAATAACATTAGTGTACAATTTAATACTTTCTAAATAAAATCAACGTTACAATAGAGTACATAATAAAATTAACAGAAGGCCACCTGTACCACTTTTTGTACATATCATTAAAAAGCAATGACATATTAAAAAGACTATAATATAAAAATTGTGCAGTCATTACATTAATTCTAAAACTATTTGACTATAATTAAAAGGCACTAAATTTCGTTGTGTTATGTGAACTATGATGCATTTAATGAACCCGTCTCCCATTGCACACGGCGCAAACAGTTGCCACTCTTGCAGATGATGGCCTACTTTGATTATCCGTCTCCACAATTTTATCGCGAATTTGTTCTATAATCCAATCCTTCATGAAATTTATTATCAACCGTACAACTTCCCGAATTGACAAGCTCGCGACGAGAATAGCATTTTCCATGAATCCAACGATTCGGTTGACGTTTCGTCTGCTCAGAAATCTATTTGGATCTTTGTTGTCGGGTTCTTGGACGTAGCGTCGCTCATCATCCACAATGGAGTTTTTAAAGTACTGGATGATAAATTTTAACACCTCAATCGCTATTCGGTCACTTGTATAGAATAGAGATAGCAATGATTTGTTGATGTTAACATCGATTTCGCATTCACGTAAAACCAGTGTTAGAAAATTGAGCAATTTTTCTTGAACCAAATTCGAAAAGATGTTTAAAACTCGGGTACAAGCTTCAGCAAATGTTGGAGCTTTTATAATAGCAGTGAATGTTTGACTGGCTATATCTGCGGTTTTGAGTAAATTTAGTGATGTTTCCACGTTTTTATATGTACTAGGCGTAGGTTCTTGTATCGGTGGTAAATTCACAAGATAGTCACTACGCTGTGTTGATGATAAATTGCTAAATTGATCAATGTCTATTTGTATGCCATTAAAATTTATTTTTCCATTGTTTGCGGAATATTTAATTCCGTTTTCATTCATAGCTTTATTGCCCCGAGTGAGAGCAGCTAGAACTTCATCCCGGTTGTTCAGGTTTTTCATGTAGGAAATAACATCGGCTTGTCCTTTCTGGAGATTTCCTGCTTCCTTTATAGTTTGTTTCGCCATTTTATTAAACGTCTTCCTATGGCGATTGCTACGCAATGAATTGTTAATGTCGTTCATTGTCTGGGCTTGCGCTTCGTAAATGATAGTGTTTGCGCTGCGTACGTTGTAAACGGCATGCCCGAAGAATAAAATGGAAGACGACAGTTGCAAGATTGTCAATGCAGTCGGGGGCTCGTCATCCGAAATCCATCTTGAAATTACTTCGTAAGTGGAATTGGCAAACGCTGCTCCATTAATTACAATATTGGCACCGGTTACAGTATTCATAGCTCCTCTTGCAACCTGTTTAAAGTTGATTTATATATACTATTATACACTAAATTCCATGAGGTACTTACTAAGCCGACATTTGCTCCTGATCTAACGTAGTAACTCAGAGCCATTGTTGCACCAGAACCGGCGAAACCCATTGCGCCGCCAATTATGTTAAAGTATGCTGCTCTGGCTTCGGAATTGCCAAATGACATTGTCTGAAACATTTGTTAATTTATCTTTTGTACAGACTGATGCCCGTATTCACCAACATCCCATTAACTTTATAGGCTCCATAAGCTATTGAATGGATAAATTGAAAACGTCATTGTGACAGAATATGCCAAAACAAATGTCAAACACCTTGCATAACACTTGTGATTAAAGCTTTGATGACACCTTTTGTTTAATTATTCAGTGTTTACAATAGAGAGAATCTAAAATAACTACATTCCCTAGATAATGTATTTATTATTGCTATAACAACGAATGCTTATGGGTTCAATAGCTATTGATAGATTTATGGAATGTTGGTGAATACGGGGGTAAATAATGGTATTTTTTTGGGCAAAACTTTACTAGTCCGTAAAGGCCGTTTTAGACAAGACAATTTCTTGACGAGACAATCTAAATTGTCTCGTATTATACAGCAAATTATTTGAAATATTGAATTGGATGGTAGATCGAATGAAAAAATATAACGCGCTCTATTTGTCAAGGACAAATTGTATGGGAAGAGGATATATGAATTCATTTCTTGAACAACTTTTGAGGTAAGAAATTGTCTTGTCTAAAACGACCTTAAGATGTTTTAAGTTTTATGAACTGGAGCTGTAGTTACATACAACACCCTATGAGTATCTGTTTTATAATTGGTAGCCAGTGTAGTCTTTCTTTCCTAATAGACTTTCAGTTAAAAGTAAAATAACGAAACACCGATACGGTAAGGCTAAAACTCATTCTGGCAATGCCGCAGGGCGGTTGGTAAAACATGGGGCCTGTCTCCCAAGATCACCCAATGGATATATACCGCGATCATAAGACCAACTATCGCATATGGTGCAATAGTCTGGTGGTCGAAAACCAAACAAGTTACAACAATCTCAAAGCTACACATCCAGCGGATGGCGTGTCTTGCCATCACCGGCGCTATGAGAACAACGCCCACAGCAGCTCTTGAAGTACTGTTATGTCTACAACCACTCGACCTTCTTATAAGGGAGACTGCAGTAAAAACAGCATTAAGGCTATCTTGACTCAACCTGTGGCATGATAAAGGTAGAATCATTGGAGACAGGAGCATACTGAGTGAAGCTATCAAACTAGACCCCCTCATAGAAGGTAAGTGCGACAGAATTCTACCCAAATACAGTTTTGTCAAACACTTGGTGGTCTGACCATCATCACAATGGATGGTATCCCACAAGGCGCCAACATAACCATGTATACTGATGGATCCAAAACTAAGACGAGAGCTGGCTATGGAATATTCTCACCAGAACTCGATTTCAAGATAAGTGCACCACTTGGAAAACTCACGACAGTCTTCCAAGCGGAATTAACAGGAATACTAAAATGTGTTCAAATTTTAGCTGAACGGAATATTAAGCAGCAGCAAAATGCTGTAAATGCACTAAATGCCAACACATTTGTGTCAAAAGAGTTATATTCATGTCTACACAGCCTGGAGGAGCTGGCTAAATATAACAAACTAGAACTCTGCTGGATAAAAGGACATAGTGGCATCAAGGGGAACGAAATAGCAGATGAACTTGCCAGGAAGGGATCCTCACATCATCTAACAACCCAAGAGGATGAAATACTTTCTGCAGGTACTCTGAAAAAAATAATAGAGCATAGGACACATGCTCTACACAAGGTAAGATGGCGAGAAACTCCGGGCTGCAAACCATCAAAGGTAGCAATTAGGCAACCTTGTAAAATTGCAGCCACGGCCCGCCTTAACTTATCTAGAACTAATCTGAAATTATTGACTAACATCCTAACCGGCCACTGCCGGCTAAACAAACACCTACACACGATGGGTCTGGTGAATAGCCCGTTATGTAGAGGGTGCAATGAAGAACTAGAAACAGCAGAGCATGTAATATGCCACTGTCCAGCTCTAGTAAACACCAGGCATCTAATACTAGGGGAGTGCTGGCCTAGTATGCTCAGCATTGGCAGCTCCTCACCCGCCAGAGTTTTGCGGCTTGCACGCAAAATTGACTGGTGGGACGAGTGAGCAGCCTTAAAGGTAGGTTTCACAATGGGCCCATTTTGAGGCCTAAGTGTCTGTAGCTATGCTACCCTCCAGCCAACTATCCAGAAGGCTAAAACGGTACCTCTTAAATCGACCAACAGCTATGGTACTATTCCTTATGATACGTTGAACACCACAGAAAGAAACTATTTTATAATAAAAAGGACTATAGATTTTGATGATCATACCTCATCATGTTGCACTCGATCAACAATCGTCACAATACTCCTGACAATCGCATATCCTCCAGCAGCTGCACCGACAACAGCAGCACCAGTTAATATCACAGGTGCAGCAGGAATTGCAATTAGAGATGCAGCTACACCTGCGGCGCCAGCGCTCAGGCCTACCACCGCCGCACCAATATCAACACCCTTCAATATAGCAGGTCCCAATCCACACGCCGGCGACATTACATATTCCACTCGAACATTGCCCCACGCATCGCCCTGATACCTACCATCCTTCGGCGTAATAAAAATGCCTTCAGGCAAGTTGTTTTCCTGCAAATACTCATTCCAGGTGTTGTACACACGTAAATCATGATCTATAAAAATCCGGCAAGCCTTGCCAGCCACCCCCACACATTTCTGGATGACAAAAATCGGATACTGACGGAAATCATTGCGCGGATTATAATTTACATCCCTTGTCAACTTTTTTAATCTAACTTCCGGTAGCGGCACAATACAGTTGAAAATGCACGTCATAACAATATGCTCTTGCACCTCGTTATATTCTGCAAAAAAATAATTTAAATAAGTTCACATCCTTTCATAAAACCTTGTGTAAAATTAATTACTCTGTGCGTGTTCGACGATTTTCTCGTACGTCTTATTGATTTTGATTTGCTGTTTCGGCTCGTACTTCGCGAAATCTAGCCCGAGATTCATCGCCTCCTCGTCGCACTTCACCGGAGCGCCGAAGAGCCCGAAACCGATTTTATCCTTCAAACGTTCTCCTTGATCTTTCTCCAGGCAGAAACAGTCATAATCTCTATCGCCCAATTGGTCGAAAATTAATTGTTGGAATTGTACGGGTCTAGAAATTTACTGTATTTAGGAAAATAGTACATATATAGAAAAGAAATAAAGAACTAAATTAGCTACTATGCACTTTTAAATAATATAGATTAGTAAAGGTTGTTTCAGTGCAATATCTAAAAGGTTATTTTTTAGCATAATTGAAGGGAAGGTATCATACCGAAATCAGCTAGACATGTGGATTTCTAAATTAATTTGTTGATTAATAGACCAAAGACCGTGGATAGGTAGTACATTTTTTGTTTTGATTTTTTTTAAGGTAAAAAAATTTGGAGGCCCACTTTGTGTGATAAATTAACTATGGAATTCGGGCAAAATTAGTTATAAGCTCTGGTCCCCTTAATTAATATATAAAAAAGACCTTTATTGGCAGTTCCCTCACTGCCCTTCCACATCACAAACCACAACAAAAATATACAAAAATAAAAATAAATTAATTAATATATAAATCAGCACTATAGTGCTGATTTATATATTACTATGTTCTCATTATATCATGGATTTAGAGGGTTGGGCTGAAATTATTGATGTAGTTTGTGTACGTTGTGATCCAAATAAGAGGGAACACTCTGTAACTTCTTTATTTTACGATTGTCGAAAAAATGGTTAAATATTTTTTAATTCATTATCACGTAAACTATTTTGTGGCATATTTAAAAAATAACTTAATATATTAAGTTTCCTTTTTGACGTACTGTAGAATATGTTTGTTTATTTCTCTATTATTTGTTCACATTCAATCATAAACTCACCCCATTGACTGGCAATCATCCGGCAACCTCTGCTCAGTGTCTTTCTCGTGAGCAAAATACTTGTAGCTTTTCATCATGTCTTTTTTAATCTTCGACACACTCGACTGCTCATCCAGAAACGAAAATAACGTTAAGGACTCTGTAATCGGCATGAACGTAAATAGACCCGGTTTTTTATTCTTCAGCAAAAGTTCCATTTTCTCCAAGTCGAAGTATCGCTCGACGGCTAGTAGCAATTTCGCCTGGATTGTATCATCCGAAATGTTCCAATTAACATTGCAGAAGCTGTTACGCTCGGATGGGCTTAATTTTGATTTTGCCGTTTGCGCGTTTTTATATAAATCGTCCGTTGGTTGTTTGTAAAATAGAATTTGTAACATTTTTCTCTGAAATAAAACAGTCAATCTTAAAATAGCGTGTTTTTGTGTTACAAATAAGGAATTATCATCCAGAAAATGATAACAAAATCTATTATTTATATTGAACGCTTTGTTATAATCTGCATACAATTTCGCAGGTATTTGGGGCCTATTCATCATATTTTGTCAGTAAAGTTATGAAACATGCATTGCAATCATAATCTGAAGAATATGATATCTCATAAACTTATGGCATTTTATTCCCTCAAAACAAATATATATATATATATATATATATATATATATATATATATATATATATATATATATATATTTCTTTTGAGGGAATAAAATGCCATAATTTTATAAGATACCATGTGGATTTGAAAATTGTCTCATGAACTCTAAGTAGCAATTACTATTGCAGCAGTTAAAATGTTCAATACAAATCAGTATTTATTTTATTAAATACTTACCGAGCGAATATTTCCACATAAACAATATTCAGGAATGATCACACCTAGTGGGTATTGGTCTGGTGAGCCACTACATGCAGTCAATTCAGCATAATCTGTTTTCATGTGTTGTTCCTCGAATGACTCTACAACTTGCAAAACAGACAACCACATTTGATCAACATCAAGTGGCCAGGAGAGGTATGAAAAAAGCTGTGGTCGATTTTTGCATGAGACAAAGAAAAACAACCCAGGTTGCCCTTCCTGAATCATAGTCTCGATCCGTTGCAAATCGAATTGATCGCGTACCAACGACTGCAACACTGTGCGATACCGTGCGTCCGTTACGTCCCATGGAAGCATATGTGCGGAATAGGCAAGCCGTTTTAAATTATCTGAATCTGATAAGTGGTCCAGAAAAAATTTCGAGAACGGCGATTTGTCCACATGACAGTATATTATAAGCACTTTTCTCTAAATAAAAAAAAAGGCAATTTATTAATCTCAATACTGCACCTCATTGATTTTACCAAATAACTAGGCTCCAGACGTGTAGTAATTTCAATTGACTGCTTTAATGGACAAAATTCGAACATATTTGCAACACGCGTGCCATGTGTAGCTTCAATTGAAGCTTTAGCTGATAAAATTGATTGCTTTTCAATCAGTTCTAAAATTATAATACATATATCAAATAAATGAAACAAATAAAAATGTATTACAACCATTTCTATTCTGCAGCTCCTCCTCAAAAACCTTTTGCATGTTGTAAATATCCACGTAGAGCTGTTTACTATCGACATTTCCAAAAAAACAGAAATCCACAGTGAACTTCTGTTCAGACAACTTATATATAAAAATTCCAGATTCACGACAACCAAGTTTCGAACGGACTAAGTAAAACTGATCTCCGAACGCATTGTCTTCTTCAAAAATTAGATTTTGATCGCTAGCGTTCACATCGCAGGCAAAAAACACGAAATGGTCCAGTAATTTACTGACGTCAGTCGATGTTACAAGTGAGATAAACGTATCAGAAAAACTGGATAGTCCATTGTGCAAGTATATAGCGAGCGGCTTTATCTGAAAGAACAATCTGTAACTGCTATAAGTCAAACAATTGAAATTAAACAAAATACCACATGTTCTTGTTTAATTACAATTGTTTGACAATATACAAATAGCGAGGAAAAGATCTTATAACAGTACTTTTGAATAATCAATAATCTTACTTCAAGAGTAGCTTTCACAACAGCTTGCTGAAATTTTCGCTGCACCTCATTCAAATGTTGTGTTAGTTCATCCATGACGATTTGCTGTGATGGAGTGCTTACTAAACAAGCAGGTGCTGAAAACACAATATGATTGATTAGATATCACAAAATGTATTTGTGATTACAGATAGTATTTATCTGTTAGATAATTTTCAATTACTGTAGGGAATCCCTTAATATTTATAAACTTGGGAAAGTACAGTTATCTATAAATAAATTCATCACAATGAAATTAATAAATGGCAGCAGATAACAACTAAACCATCAAAAGGATTCAGTAATACAGTGGTTAAAATTCTATCTCACCTGCAATTTCCAAATTAGAAATTTCATTAAACTCTGGAGACTGTTCAGCAGCAGCTTGATCTAAATTCAATAGTAAAATCAAGTGGCTGGTTCACACATAAACTACAGTAAACTTACTTTCATAAATTTGTTCTGTTATTTCACATAGCAAACTATCCTCATCAAACTCATCCAAGAACACTCGATTTAAGTGCCCCTTATTATTAATCACAGAAAACAAAAAAAGTGACGATTTTTTCTCTTCAATAAGTTGAATGATAATATCATCTGCTATATGATATTCACAGGCACTTGCTAATACAGCAGTATATTCAGTTGTGAGATCCCATGAAATAACTTCAGCATACATACATATGTATTTTAATAGTGGCTGCAGCTTCTTGGAAAAGAAGTCTTTGTTGTCAAGGTGTATTAGAAATGAATTGGACTGTAACAAGAATTGTAATAAGTTTTTAATTATTATTATCATTGATGGTATGATATTATTATATAGTTATTAACATATGGTTGGAATATTGTAATTATTCTAAAATGAATTTCTGGATTTTAGAGGAAAATACTTTTAAAACATAGTCTTAAATAATGTCTAGTCATTTTTCAGTAATCTCCCACAAGAAACATCTGTATTTATCTTCTATGTGCAAAAGCAAAAGCTGTATGAATATGTGAAAGTGCCTTGTTCTTCTTTGAACTATTTTGCAGTGAAGATATTATTCACCCTAATTAAGAAATTACACTAAAATATGGTCTCGACACAAGTTCAGAGGGCTACACTGGACCCATGGATGCAATAGAGATAAAAGCACTTATCAGCTTCTTCTTAGTGAAGTTACCAATAATTCTTATTTGTACCTCAATGATCTGTTTTCCCAAAATTTAGCATTTCATTTTTCAGATATGTGATGGCCAATAACAGATTAGAATTCCTTCTATAACATTTGAGGTTTGATTTAAATGAAACATGTATTCAACCGAAGATACATAATCAATTCACAGCCTTTCGTAAAGTATGGACAAATTTCAATACAAACTATGTAAAGTACTATACCCCATCTGAATACATTATTATACTTAATACCCCAAAAAATATGCAAGATGTGTAAGTATGTTACAAGTACATTGTACTTGTAACATCCCTACACATTTTTTTGGAGAAGGTCAATTGCGAAGCCACAACGCCAATGTCGTAAACGTGTATGTGGTCGGTGCAAGCCCCACGTGGGGAACGACTAAACCACAGACTAAACTACAGTACACATGGGGAATGGAGGGTTAAATTATATCTGTGCTCTGCATGAATACTAATATTAAGTGTAGTTTAGTTTGCCTCAGACACCACAAAGCACCTGAATTAATCAGTTAGTATGTTAGTATGTTTATAGATAGACCTGGTGATTTACGCCAGTACTTACAGACAATTTCGCATTCTGCACTGCAATCTTTAGTCGTACATTCGGGTACAGGTTTGCTTCTTTTGAGTTACACTCACGAAAACAGCTGCTTTGCATCTTGACTACCTTTACGGGCACAGATTAAAGTTATATTACAGAATAGATAAATGTTTAAACTAATAAAGAAGGATCAATGGGTAGGCGATAAGGCAATAGGAGGGGAATCCCCGCTAACAGCTGATATCAGTCGGACCACAACACACGCAATAAAACACTAAACCCGGGAAGATAATCATAAAATAAACGCATTTTTAAGCTAATCCCAGAGCATTATAAAGCTAATTTAAAATGCGATGTTATTATACAACTCTGATATGTCAACTACAGATAATCAATGTCAATAATATCCTATTTTTTCCGAATTTGTATAATACATGTCATTAAGTTATATTGTTGATATTAATGAATATATCGGCCAATAATGTTACAGATTAGTGTATATACAAATAGGAATCTTCTGTCGGCACCTCTGATATTTCCGAGAAAAATTTAGTGACCTCTAAATCACCAAACAATGTTGCTACCTTAATTTTCTACAAACATAACAATACCGAATTAAGTATTTGGGAGATTCCCATCTGTATATACGTTAATCAGTGATAATATCTACTGTGTTCAATACAAACACATCGTGTTGGTGTAAATCAATTGTGCATTCAAACTACTGCTAGTCTAGCTATTCGAACTACTGAAATAATGTGAAATTATACAACTGTATGTATATTAAATAATAATAAAACATATTATGCATATGCAGTATTTAATTGTAGTAGTTCTTTTGGCTACTTAACTGTACTCAAGTACAAAATTCATGGGATGCTAAAGTATAAACAGTCCCGAAATTATTTTAAATATGCTACAGTTAACAACACTGTTCTTAAAACTAACTTTCAAACAAAGCCGCGAGATTCGTCTATAACTGCTAATTTCAGGTTATTTAAAGGACAATCCTATATAAACCGGTAAACAATACAATAAGATAGCCGACTAAACAATTACTCGATTATGGAGTTGGACCAGCCAGGAGGACCCTTAGAGGACGGAGAGGCATGTACACAAAGTAACAACTATATCTAACCTAACTGTCCCTCAATTGTAGTTGGACGATTCCGACACGGAGTACACCCCCCTGGAGCGCCCTCAAACTTATTGTACCGACTCCACACGATTTCCCCCCAACGTCAAATCTGAATCTGAAGAGGAGCAGCTTTGTTCCAGTAGCGACTCTGATAGTGACACACAAATATTAAAGGCAAAGAAATCTAAAATTCTACTAAAAAGGCCTCGCAGTGGTAGCAGTCGGAAGACCAACAATGTTTGGAGCACACGTGCTCAAGAGGATTCTTTACTGGAAACAATGGTGGGCTGTGATGTCTCAACAAAAGACAGATCAAGGGATGTGGAGTCTTATGATTACACATTGAGTGAAAACTATAAGAAGAATCAGGACTTGATTGAAAGGACTAGGCTAAAACAGAAATCACGGTCAAACAACAAACGGAATAGGGATGACAGAAAAAATAGTGATTTGAGATTAACTAAATTGGCAGGGAAGAAAGTTGAGGAGGTTTCAAAAGCCTCTTCAAGGTCTCTTTTAGATCTTGTTACAAATCCAGAGAGCACTAATGAGGAGCTTGGAGTAGAGATTGCTAATAAACTTTGTGAGGAAAAGGAAGATTTAATTGGTATGTATGATTACAATTAATTGTGTGTGTTACAGTTGTTTATTTTTTAGTAAAAATTGTGACCATATTAGGCAAAGAGAAAGCACGAGAGTTTTATGAACATGTTCAAAGGATTGAAACTGAAGGAGGCATGCTATTAATGGTAACAATTATTTAAAACTAATAATTACTAATCCCTGTACACTAGCAAGTTTTCTAATTACACCCACGTTTAGATGATTTTAACAAAATATTGCAATGTGTAGTCCAATAAAGTTCATTATTATCATTGATTAATAAAATATGTTGAATGTTATGGAATAAGTTGGCCATCAATATATCAGCATCACAAAGCTGATGTACTGATGGCCAACTTATGCCTATTTTGATATGGGCTAAAATAGTCTGGACAAATAGTTAGGTGGTATACCACCACTTATTTCCCAAACTCTGTAGCATTTGTACATGAGCATTAGATATCTTTATTTTATTAAATTAAAGCTTATTTAATAAAATTAAATTATATACATGTTACATATGAAAAAGAAAAATTTCAGAATCAGAGTAGGCGTAGAACACCAGGAGGAGTTTACTTGTTTCTAATAAAACATGATAATGACATCACAAAAGAGCAGCGTGATATCATCTTTGAGGATGATATTAAAAACTACAAGGAGTACATGAAGAAGAAGAAGAAAGAAAGGGCTAAACAGATGAGGGAGAAAATACGTAATATTTTACAAAATTACTTTATTTAATATTGATTGTTCACATTTAATTATTTTTCTAGGGGGAGTAAACAATCCTCACTTGCCACCAATGCTGACAAAAGCTGATCTGGTTGCTAAGTTGAGCAAAACAAAGACTTCTCCAAAAGGCAGTGATCAGGAGGATGTTGTAAATCCTCCTCCTACACCAGAGAGTGGTGATTGTATGGATGCCAGTGAGCCACAGATGCGAGCCATGACTTCATATGAGAGTGATGTGCTTGATTTGAATGTGGCTGATGATATGGACTTGTTTTGATTTATTTATAGAGCTGCAGGAGTTGTATTTAAGGGAAATCTAGAATCTGTTAAAGAAAAATCATTGTATTATTTGAATTACCCATTGATCTAAATGACTAATAGAATAGTATGGATGTGTAAGTGATGGCATGCAGGAATAGTTTAACACAGTTGACTGACAGTTCAAGTTGATCTGCAGTTCACTGCTCTGGTACAACCAGCCTTAAATGGCACAATTATACAATTAATTAAAGCTGATGTTGATTTAATTGTAGTTTTACCATTTGTGGCAGAATCTTCTCAATGTGGTCCAAAGTAACAATTTTTGAATTTTCGGAGATAGCTTGTGTGGATGCTCTTAAAGCAGCTTCAACTGCCATTGTTTTAGCAAGCTCTGTAATTAATTCAGTCACCTCCTCACCAATTTTAGTCTTTGGGTTGGTGAATTGAGATTTTAATATATCTCTGATAACAGTCTGCAAATTTTAAAAATATAATCAAATTCTTTTAAAATTCATAATTTTGCTACTTTGACTTACAGTTTTGAAATTTGTTGCAACCTCCAAACATGTTTTATTTTTAATTATTTCTTTTGAGGTAGACATCGTTTAGGTATTCTTATGGTAACAATAAGTAAAATAATATTATTATAGGTTACAAAATTCGTTTAACTAGAACTATTTTCATCATTTAGAAAATGTATTAGGAACTACTGATTTCAGGAATATAACTTCTCTATTCGAACTATTGTTATTACTACTTGAAAGTAGTAGTTCCAATAGATTAACAGGAGTAGTTCAAATGACAAAGTGGGCGGATGCAAGTCTATGTATATATTTACAACAGATCAATTCCGTTGTATAACTTCACATTGTTGCAGTAGTTCAAATAAACATTCGTTATGGCCTACTAGTAATGCAGCTATTCAAACTACTAACCAATGAAAAGTTATCCAGCGTGAACTTATACAGTCGCATACATCCAACGTAATACAACAGAATGCATGTTTGCCGAGCTTCATATTTATATTCATTTATATTTATTTTTATTTTCATAGATTACAGCTCAACGATCACATCTCTAATCTTGGTACACCATTCCTGTAATTCCAACCATGAACTCATGTCTAGTCAGTAAACTTGAACCTTGTCTTTCCTGTGTTTTAAGATAGGGCGAGCAATGATTCAGGTATATTGAAAGACGGAATTCAACATGCAACATTGCAACACATTATTTTGAACGTCGGAAGCAAATTTAGGCCGTTTTGATCAATAACTTGTTGGCTTATTGACCCTGTAGATCGGCTGAAACCAAGTGATGAAGCCAGTTTTAGAAAAACTAGCAGCCGGAAACCATTGAAACTCACTGAATATTAATTATTATGTTCGTTATGCAAAGTTTAAAGAAAATCTGGTTGATAAATTTTAAAAATTCTTCAATTTTTGACCAAATCGCGTGAAATTTCTGTCATTTTTACGTCCTAGTAGATTTCTGAACATTTTACAACTAGAAAGGGAGAGTACAAGCATCATGAAATTTAAAAAAATCGTCAAATCTGGTCGAAAATATGTTTAAAGTCTCCGCAGAACGTCAAAACGTTGGAATATGAAGTAAAAATCCCAAGAATTTCACGCTTTTTAGTCGAAAATTGAAGATTTCTGAGCACTTTACAACCAGAAGGGGGGAGTCTTTGATCATGAAATTTTAAAAAATCGTCAAATCTAGTCGAAAATGCTTGTAAAGTCTCCGCAGAACGTCAAAACGTTGGAATATGAAGTAAAAATCCCAAGAATTTCACGCTTTTTGGTCGAAAATTGAAGATTTCTGAGCACTTTACAACCAGAAGGGGGGAGTCTTTGGATCATGAAATTTTAAAAAATCGTCAAATCTGGTTGAAAATGCTTGTAAAGTCTCCGCAGAACGTCAAAACGTTGGAATATGAAGTAAAAATCCCAAGAATTTCACGCTTTTTGGTCGAAAATTGAAGATTTCTGAGCACTTTACAACCAGAAGGGGGGAGTCTTTGGATCATGAAATTTTAAAAAATCGCCAAATCTGGTTGAAAATGCTTGTAAAGCCTCCGCAGAACGTCAAAACGTTGGAATATGAAGTCAAAATCCCAAGAATTTCACGCTTTTTGGTCGAAAATTGAAGATTTCTGAGCACTTTACAACCAGAAGGGGGGAGTCTTTGGATCATGAAATTTTAAAAAATCGTCAAATCTGGTTGAAAATGCTTGTAAAGTCTCCGCAGAACGTCAAAACGTTGGAATATGAAGTAAAAATCCCAAGAATTTCACACTTTTTGGTCGAAAATTGAAGATTTCTGAGCACTTTACAACCAGAAGGGGGGAGTCTTTGGATCATGAAATTTTAAAAAATCGTCAAATCTGGTTGAAAATGCTTGTAAAGTCTCCGCAGAACGTCAAAACGTTGGAATAAGAAGTAAAAATCCCAAGAATTTCACGCTTTTTGGTCGAAAATTGAAGATTTCTGAGCACTTTACAACCAGAAGGGGGGAGTCTTTGGATCATGAAATTATAAAAAATCGTCAAATCTGGTTGAAATTGCTTGTAAAGTCTCCGCAGAACGTCAAAACGTTGGAATATGAAGTAAAAATCCCAAGAATTTCACGCTTTTTGGTCGAAAATTGAAGATTTCTGAGCACTTTACAACCGGAAGGGGAGAGTCTTTGGATTATGAAATTTTAAAAAATCGTCAAATCTAGTCGAAAATGCTTGTAAAGTCTCCGCAGAACGTCAAAACGTTGGAATATGAAGTAAAAATCCCAAGAATTTCACGCTTTTTGGTCGAAAATTGAAGATTTCTGAGCACTTTACAACCGGAAGGGGGGAGTCTTTGGATTATGAAATTTTAAAAAATCGTCAAATCTGGTTGAAAATGCTTGTAAAGTCTCTGCAGAACGTCAAAACGTTGGAATATGAAGTAAAAATCCCAAGAATTTCACGCTTTTTGGTCGAAAATTGAAGATTTCTGAGCACTTTACAACCAGAAGGGGGGAGTCTTTGGATCATGAAATTTTAAAAAATCGTCAAATCTAGTCGAAAATGCTTGTAAAGTCTCCGCAGAACGTCAAAACGTTGGAATATGAAGTAAAAATCACAAGAATTTCACGCTTTTTGGTCGAAAATTGAAGATTTCTGAGCACTTTACAACCGGAAGGGGGGAGTCTTTGGATTATGAAATTTTAAAAAATCGTCAAATCTGGTTGAAAATGCTTGTAAAGTCTCTGCAGAACGTCAAAACGTTGGAATATGAAGTAAAAATACCAAGAATTTCACGCTTTTTGGTCGAAAATTGAAGATTTCTGAGCACTTTACAACCAGAAGGGGGGAGTCTTTGGATCATGAAATTTTAAAAAATCGTCAAATCTAGTCGAAAATGCTTGTAAAGTCTCCGCAGAACGTCAAAACGTTGGAATATGAAGTAAAAATCCCAAGAATTTCACGCTTTTTGGTCGAAAATTGAAGATTTCTGAGCACTTTACAACCAGAAGGGGGGAGTCTTTGATCATGAAATTTTAAAAAATCGTCAAATCTGGTTGAAAATGCTTGTAAAGTCTCCGCAGAACGTCAAAACGTTGGAATATGAAGTAAAAATCCCAAGAATTTCACGCTTTTTGGTCGAAAATTGAAGATTTCTGAGCACTTTACAACCAGAAGGGGAGTCTTTGGATCATGAAATTTTAAAAAATCGTCAAATCTGGTTGAAAATGCTTGTAATGTCTCCGCAGAACGTCAAAACGTTGGAATATGAAGTAAAAATCCCAAGAATTTCACGCTTTTTGGTCGAAAATTGAAGATTTCTGAGCACTTTACAACCAGAAGGGGGGAGTCTTTGGATCATGAAATTTTAAAAAATCGTCAAATCTGGTTGAAAATGCTTGTAATGTCTCCGCAGAACGTCAAAACGTTGGAATATGAAGTAAAAATCCCAAGAATTTCACGCTTTTTGGTCGAAAATTGAAGATTTCTGAGCACTTTACAACCAGAAGGGGGGAGTCTTTGGATTATGAAATTTTAAAAAATCGTCAAATCTGGTTGAAAATGCTTGTAAAGTCTCCGCAGAACGTCAAAACGTTGGAATATGAAGTAAAAATCCCAAGAATTTCACGCTTTTTGGTCGAAAATTGAAGATTTCTGAGCACTTTACAACCGGAAGGGGGGAGTCTTTGGATTATGAAATTTTAAAAAATCGTCAAATCTGGTTGAAAATGCTTGTAAAGTCTCCGCAGAACGTCAAAACGTTGGAATAAGAAGTAAAAATCCCAAGAATTTCACGCTTTTTGGTCGAAAATTGAAGATTTCTGAGCACTTTACAACCAGAAGGGGGGAGTCTTTGATCATGAAATTTTAAAAAATCGTCAAATCTAGTCGAAAATGCTTGTAAAGTCTCCGCAGAACGTCAAAACGTTGGAATATGAAGTAAAAATCCCAAGAATTTCACGCTTTTTGGTCGAAAATTGAAGATTTCTGAGCACTTTACAACCAGAAGGGGGGAGTCTTTGGATTATGAAATTTTAATAAATCGTCAAATCTGGTTGAAAATGCTTGTAAAGTCTCTGCAGAACGTCAAAACGTTGGAATATGAAGTAAAAATCCCAAGAATTTCACGCTTTTTGGTCGAAAATTGAAGATTTCTGAGCACTTTACAACCAGAAGGGGGGAGTCTTTGGATCATGAAATTTTAAAAAATCGTCAAATCTGGTTGAAAATGCTTGTAAAGTCTCCGCAGAACGTCAAAACGTTTGAATAAGAAGTAAAAATCCCAAGAATTTCACGCTTTTTGGTCGAAAATTGAAGATTTCTGAGCACTTTACAACCAGAAGGGGGGAGTCTTTGATCATGAAATTTTAAAAAATCGTCAAATCTGTTTGAAAATGCTTGAAAAGTCTCCGCAGAACGTCAAAACGTTGGAATATGAAGTAAAAATCCCAAGAATTTCAAGCTTTTTGGTCGAAAATTGAAGATTTCTGAGCACTTTACAACCAGAAGGGGGGAGTCTTTGGATCATGAAATTTTAAAAAATCGTCAAATCTGGTTGAAAATGCTTGTAAAGTCTCCGCAGAACGTCAAAACGTTAGAATAAGAAGTAAAAATCCCAAGAATTTCACGCTTTTTGGTCGAAAATTGAAGATTTCTGAGCACTTTACAACCAGAAGGGGGGAGTCTTTGGATCATGAAATTTTAAAAAATCGTCAAATCTGGTTGAAAATGCTTGTAAAGTCTCCGCAGAACGTCAAAACGTTGGAATATGAAGTAAAAATCCCAAGAATTTCACGCTTTTTGGTCGAAAATTGAAGATTTCTGAGCACTTTACAACCAGAAGGGGGGAGTCTTTGGATCATGAAATTTTAAAAAATCGTCAAATCTGGTTGAAAATGCTTGTAAAGTTTCCGCAGAACGTCAAAACGTTGGAATATGAAGTAAAAATCACAAGAATTTCACGCTTTTTGGTCGAAAATTGAAGATTTCTGAGCACTTTACAACCAGAAGGGGGGAGTCTTTGATCATGAAATTTTAAAAAATCGTCAAATCTGGTTGAAAATGCTTGTAAAGTTTCCGCAGAACGTCAAAACGTTGGAATAAGAAGTAAAAATCCCAAGAATTTTACGCTTTTTGGTCGAAAATTGAAGATTTCTGAACATTATACAACCATATACTCCCCATATGGGTCAAGAAATTGAAAAACTTTTAAATTTATCAACCAGATTTGTTGTAAACTTATATAAGCATATATATTGAGTATAAGAATCAATATTTAGTGAGTTTCATGGTTTCAGGCTGCTAGTTTTTCAGTTCTGACTCCTGAAAAACTAATTTCATCGCTTGGTTTCAGGTCGATCCACGGGGTCAATTACCCAACAAGTTATTGATCAAAATAGCCTAAGTTTGCCTCCGCCGTTCAAAATAATGACGAAATTCATTATGCGAAATTACAGGTCGATCGCGAAGAAAAAAATTTCGAGCTCAAAAATTCAGAGGGTTAACCCCTTTGGATTTTTGACGATTTTTGACGATTTTCGCCATTTTTTCGATTTGCTTGAAAACTTGCATAGGCATCATAACAGGCATAAGAATCAGTAATTAATGAGTTTCAATTGTTTCAAGCTGCTAGTTTTTCAGTTCTGACTCCTGGAAAACTGACTTCATCACTAGGTTTCAAGTCGATCTACGGAGTCAATAACCCAACAAGTTATTGATCAAAATGGCCTAAATTTGCCTCCGCCGTTCAAAATAATGACGAAATTCATTATGCAAAATTACAGGTCGATCGCGAAGAAAAAAATTTCGAGCTCAAAAATTCAGAGGGTTAACCCCTTTGGATTTTTGACGATTTTTGACGATTTTCGCCATTTTTTCGATTTGCTTCAAAACTTGCATAGGCATCATAACAGGCATAAGAATCAGTAATTAATGAGTTTCAATTGTTTCAAGCTGCTAGTTTTTCAGTTCTGACTCCTGGAAAACTGACTTCATCACTAGGTTTCAATTCGATCTACGGAGTCAATAACCCAACAAGTTATTGATCAAAATGGCCTAGATTTGCCTCCGCCGTTCAAAATAATGACGAAATTCAGTATGCAAAATTACAGGTCGATCGCGAAGAAAAAAATTTCAAGCTCAAAAATTCAGAGGGTTAACCCCTTTGGATTTTTGACGATTTTTGACGATTTTCGCCATTTTTTCGATTTGCTTGAAAACTTGCATAGGCATCATAACAGGCATAAGAATCAGTAATTAATGAGTTTCAATTGTTTCAAGCTGCTAGTTTTTCAGTTCTGACTCCTGGAAAACTGACTTCATCACTAGGTTTCAAGTCGATCTACGGAGTCAATAACCCAACAAGTTATTGATCAAAATGGCCTAAATTTGCCTCCGCCGTTCAAAATAATGACGAAATTCATTATGCAAAATTACAGGTCGATCGCGAAGAAAAAAATTTCGAGCTCAAAAATTCAGAGGGTTAACCCCTTTGGATTTTTGACGATTTTTGACGATTTTCGCCATTTTTTCGATTTGCTTCAAAACTTGCATAGGCATCATAACAGGCATAAGAATCAGTAATTAATGAGTTTCAATTGTTTCAAGCTGCTAGTTTTTCAGTTCTGACTCCTGGAAAACTGACTTCATCACTAGGTTTCAATTCGATCTACGGAGTCAATAACCCAACAAGTTATTGATCAAAATGGCCTAGATTTGCCTCCGCCGTTCAAAATAATGACGAAATTCAGTATGCAAAATTACAGGTCGATCGCGAAGAAAAAAATTTCAAGCTCAAAAATTCAGAGGGTTAACCCCTTTGGATTTTTGACGATTTTTGACGATTTTCGCCATTTTTTCGATTTGCTTCAAAACTTGCATAGGCATCATAACAGGCATAAGAATCAGTAATTAATGAGTTTCAATTGTTTCAAGCTGCTAGTTTTTCAGTTCTGACTCCTGGAAAACTGACTTCATCACTAGGTTTCAAGTCGATCTACGGAGTCAATAACCCAACAAGTTATTGATCAAAATGGCCTAAATTTGCCTCCGCCGTTCAAAATAATGACGAAATTCATTATGCAAAATTACAGGTCGATCGCGAAGAAAAAAATTTCGAGCTCAAAAATTCAGAGGGTTAACCCCTTTGGATTTTAGACGATTTTTGACGATTTTCGCCATTTTTTCGATTTGCTTCAAAACTTGCATAGGCATCATAACAGGCATAAGAATCAGTAATTAATGAGTTTCAATTGTTTCAAGTTGCTAGTTTTTCAGTTCTGACTCCTGGAAAACTGACTTCATCACTTGGTTTCAAGTCGATCTACGGAGTCAATAACCCAACAAGTTATTGATCAAAATGGCCTAGATTTGCCTCCGCCGTTCAAAATAATGACGAAATTCATTATGCAAAATTACAGGTCGATCGCGAAGAAAAAAATTTCGAGCTCAAAAATTCAGAGGGTTAACCCCTTTGGATTTTTGACGATTTTTGACGATTTTCGCCATTTTTTCGATTTGCTTGAAAATTTGCATAGGCATCATAACAGGCATAAGAATCAGTAATTAATGAGTTTCAATTGTTTCAAGCTGCTAGTTTTTCAGTTCTGACTCCTGGAAAACTGACTTCATCACTAGGTTTCAAGTCGATCTACGGAGTCAATAACCCAACAAGTTATTGATCAAAATGGCCTAGATTTGCCTCCGCCGTTCAAAATAATGACGAAATTCATTATGCAAAATTACAGGTCGATCGCGAAGAAAAAAATTTCGAGCTCAAAAATTCAGAGGGTTAACCCCTTTGGATTTTTGACGATTTTTGACGATTTTCGCCATTTTTTCGATTTGCTTCAAAACTTGCATAGGCATCATAACAGGCATAAGAATCAGTAATTAATGAGTTTCAATTGTTTCAAGCTGCTAGTTTTTCAGTTCTGACTTCTGGAAAACTGACTTCATCACTTGGTTTCAAGTCGATCCACGGGGTCAATAGTCAAAATGAAGCGTGAAATTCTTGGAATTTTTACTCCATATTCCAACGTTTTGATGTTCTGCGCAGACTTTACACGCATTTTCGACCAGATTTGACGATTTTTTAAAATTTCATGATCCAAATGATCCCTTCTGGTTGTAAAGTGCTCAGAAATCTTCAATTTTCGATCAAAAAGCGTGAAATTCTTGGGGTTTTTACTTCATATTCCAACGTTTTGACGTTCTACGGAGACTTTACAAGCATTTTCGACTAGATTTGACGATTTTTTAAAATTTCATGATCCAAAGACTCCCCCCTTCTGGTTGTAAAGTGCTCAGAAATCTTCAATTTTCGACCAAAAAGCGTGAAATTCTTGGGGTTTTTACTTCATATTCCAACGTTTTGACGTTCTACGGAGACTTTACAAGCATTTTCGACTAGATTTGACGATTTTTTAAAATTTCATGATCCAAAGACTCCCCCCTTCTGGTTGTAAAGTGCTCAGAAATCTTCAATTTTCGACCAAAAAGCGTGAAATTCTTGGGGTTTTTACTTCATATTCCACCGTTTTGACGTTCTACGGAGACTTTACAAGCATTTTCGACTAGATTTGACGATTTTTTAAAATTTCATGATCCAAAAACTCCCCCCTTCTGGTTGTAAAGTGCTCAGAAATCTTCAATTTTCGACCAAAAAGCGTGAAATTCTTGGGATTTTTACTTCATATTCCAACGTTTTGACGTTCTACGGAGACTTTACAAGCATTTTCGACTAGATTTGACGATTTTTTAAAATTTCATGATCCAAAGACTCCCCCCTTCTGGTTGTAAAGTGCTCAGAAATCTTCAATTTTCGACCAAAAAGCGTGAAATTCTTGGGATTTTTACTTCATATTCCAACGTTTTGACGTTCTACGGAGACTTTACAAGCATTTTCGACTAGATTTGACGATTTTTTAAAATTTCATGATCCAAAGACTCCCCCCTTCTGGTTGTAAAGTGCTCAGAAATCTTCAATTTTCGACCAAAAAGCGTGAAATTCTTGGGATTTTTACTTCATATTCCAACGTTTTGACGTTCTACGGAGACTTTACAAGCATTTTCGACTAGATTTGACGATTTTTTAAAATTTCATGATCCAAAGACTCCCTTCTGGTTGTAAAGTGCTCAGAAATCTTCAATTTTCGACCAAAAAGCGTGAAATTCTTGGGATTTTTACTTCATATTCCAACGTTTTGACGTTCTGCAGAGACTTTACAAGCATTTTCAACCAGATTTGACGATTTTTTAAAATTTCATGATCCAAAGACTCCCCCCTTCTGGTTGTAAAGTGCTCAGAAATCTTCAATTTTCGACCAAAAAGCGTGAAATTCTTGGGATTTTTACTTCATATTCCAACGTTTTGACGTTCTGCGGAGACTTTACAAGCATTTTCAACCAGATTTGACGATTTTTTAAAATTTCATGATCCAAAGACTCCCCCCTTCTGGTTGTAAAGTGCTCAGAAATCTTCAATTTTCGACCAAAAAGAGTGAAATTCTTGGGATTTTTACTTCATATTCCAACGTTTTGACGGTCTGCGGAGACTTTACAAGCATTTTCAACCAGATTTGACGATTTTTTAAAATTTCATGATCCAAAGACTCCCCCCTTCTTGTTGTAAAGTGCTCAGAAATCTTCAATTTTCGACCAAAAAGCGTGAAATTCTTGGGATTTTTACTTCATATTCCAACGTTTTGACGTTCTGCGGAGACTTTACAAGCATTTTCAACCAGATTTGACGATTTTTTAAAATTTCATGATCCAAAGACTCCCCCCTTCTGGTTGTAAAGTGCTCAGAAATCTTCAATTTTCGACCAAAAAGAGTGAAATTCTTGGGATTTTTACTTCATATTCCAACGTTTTGACGTTCTACGGAGACTTTACAAGCATTTTCGACTAGATTTGACGATTTTTTAAAATTTAATGATCCAAAGACTCCCCCCTTCTGGTTGCAAAGTGCTCAGAAATCTTCAATTTTCGACCAAAAAGCGTGAAATACTTGGGATTTTTACTTCATATTCCAACGTTTTGACGTTCTGCAGAGACTTTACAAGCATTTTCAACCAGATTTGACGATTTTTTAAAATTTCATGATCCAAAGACTCCCCCCTTCTGGTTGTAAAGTGCTCAGAAATCTTCAATTTTCGACCAAAAAGCGTGAAATTCTTGGGATTTTTACTTCATATTCCAACGTTTTGACGGTCTGCGGAGACTTTACAAGCATTTTCGACTAGATTTGACGATTTTTTAAAATTTCATGATCCAAAGACTCCCCCCTTCTGGTTGTAAAGTGCTCAGAAATCTTCAATTTTCGACCAAAAAGCGTGAAATTCTTGGGATTTTTATTTCATATTCCAACGTTTTGACGTTCTACGGAGACTTTACAAGCATTTTCGACTAGATTTGACGATTTTTTAAAATTTCATGATCCAAAGACTCCGCCCTTCTGGTTGTAAAGTGCTCAGAAATCTTCAATTTTCGACCAAAAAGCGTGAAATTCTTGGGATTTTTATTTCATATTCCAACGTTTTGACGTTCTACGGAGACTTTACAAGCATTTTCGACTAGATTTGACGATTTTTTAAAATTTCATGATCCAGAGACTCCCCCCTTCTGGTTGTAAAGTGCTCAGAAATCTTCAATTTTCGACCAAAAAGCGTGAAATTCTTGGGATTTTTACTTCATATTCCAACGTTTTGACGTTCTGCGGAGACTTTACAAGCATTTTCAACCAGATTTGACGATTTTTTAAAATTTCATGATCCAAAGACTCCCCCCTTCTGATTGTAAAGTGCTCAGAAATCTTCAATTTTCGACCAAAAAGCGTGAAATTCTTGGGATTTTTACTTCATATTCCAACGTTTTGACGTTCTACGGAGACTTTACAAGCATTTTCGACTAGATTTGACGATTTTTTAAAATTTCATGATCCAAAGACTCCCCCCTTCTGGTTGTAAAGTGCTCAGAAATCTTCAATTTTCGACCAAAAAGCGTGAAATTCTTGGGATTTTTACTTTATATTCCAACGTTTTGACGTTCTACGGAGACTTTACAAGCATTTTCGACTAGATTTGACGATTTTTTAAAATTTCATGATCCAAAGACTCCCCCCTTCTGGTTGTAAAGTGCTCAGAAATCTTCAATTTTCGACCAAAAAGCGTGAAATTCTTGGGATTTTTACTTCATATTCCAACGTTTTGACGTTCTACGGAGACTTTACAAGCATTTTCGACTAGATTTGACGATTTTTTAAAATTTCATGATCCAAAGACTCCCCCCTTCTGGTTGTAAAGTGCTCAGAAATCTTCAATTTTCGACCAAAAAGCGTGAAATTCTTGGGATTTTTACTTCATATTCCAACGTTTTGACGTTCTGCGGAGACTTTACAAGCATTTTCAACCAGATTTGACGATTTTTTAAAATTTCATGATCCAAAGATCCCCCCTTCTGGTTGTAAAGTGCTCAGAAATCTTCAATTTTCGACCAAAAAGAGTGAAATTCTTGGGATTTTTACTTCATATTCCAACGTTTTGACGGTATGCGGAGACTTTACAAGCATTTTCAACCAGATTTGACGATTTTTTAAAATTTCATGATCCAAAGACTCCCCCCTTCTGGTTGTAAAGTGCTCAGAAATCTTCAATTTTCGACCAAAAAGCGTGAAATTCTTGGGATTTTTACTTCATATTCCAACGTTTTGACGTTCTACGGAGACTTTACAAGCATTTTCGACTAGATTTGACGATTTTTTAAAATTTAATGATCCAAAGACTCCCCCCTTCTGGTTGCAAAGTGCTCAGAAATCTTCAATTTTCGACCAAAAAGCGTGAAATTCTTGGGATTTTTACTTCATATTCCAACGTTTTGATGTTCTGCGGAGACTTTACAAGCATTTTCAACCAGATTTGACGATTTTTTAAAATTTCATGATCCAAAGACTCCCCCCTTCTGGTTGCAAAGTGCTCAGAAATCTTCAATTTTCGACCAAAAAGCGTGAAATTCTTGGGTTTTTACTTCATATTCCAACGTTTTGACGTTCTACGGAGACTTTACAAGCATTTTCGACTAGATTTGACGATTTTTTAAAATTTCATGATCCAAAGACTCCCCCCTTCTGGTTGCAAAGTGCTCAGAAATCTTCAATTTTCGACCAAAAAGCGTGAAATTCTTGGGTTTTTACTTCATATTCCAACGTTTTGACGTTCTACGGAGACTTTACAAGCATTTTCGACTAGATTTGACGATTTTTTAAAATTTCATGATCCAAAGACTCCCCCCTTCTGGTTGCAAAGTGCTCAGAAATCTTCAATTTTCGACCAAAAAGCGTGAAATTCTTGGGATTTTACTTCATATTCCAACGTTTTGACGTTCTACGGAGACTTTACAAGCATTTTCGACTAGATTTGACGATTTTTTAAAATTTCATGATCCAAAGACTCCCCCCTTCTGGTTTGTAAAGTGCTCAGAAATCTTCAATTTTCGACCAAAAAGCGTGAAATTCTTGGGATTTTTACTTCATATTCCAACGTTTTGACGTTCTACGGAGACTTTACAAGCATTTTCAACCAGATTTGACGATTTTTTAAAATTTCATGATCCAAAGACTCCCCCCTTCTGGTTGTAAAGTGCTCAGAAATCTTCAATTTTCGACCAAAAAGCGTGAAATTCTTGGGATTTTTACTTCATATTCCAACGATTTGACGGTCTGCGGAGACTTTACAAGCATTTTCAACCAGATTTGACGATTTTTTAAAATTTCATGATCCAAAGACTCCCCCCTTCTGGTTGTAAAGTGCTCAGAAATCTTCAATTTTCGACCAAAAAGCGTGAAATTCTTGGGATTTTTACTTCATATTCCAACGTTTTGACGGTCTGCGGAGACTTTACAAGCATTTTCGACTAGATTTGACGATTTTTTAAAATTTCATGATCCAAAGACTCCCCCCTTCTGGTTAATGAATCGTAAAAAAATCATAAATTTTGGCCCCAATCGCTTAAAATTCGGAATATTTTCCATTTCCTTTGCAAATGTCGTGTTACACACATTTTCCAAAAATAATCTAGATAGACTATATTTGAATACGCCCATTGGTCCATACTGCTTTGTTGATCTTGGTCTGTCAATAAACTTGAATCATTGCTCGCCTAGTTAAAATACACAGGAGAGACAAAGTTCAAGCCTGATGACAGGACTTGAGATGTGTTGACCTACAAATATTTTTTTCTTCGCGATCGACCTGTAATTTTTTCATAATCAATTTACACATTATATACGTCGGAGGAAAATTTGGAACGTTTTCTTCAATAACTTGTTGGCTTATTAGCCCGTAGTTCGGTTTGAAGCCTAGTGATAAATCCAGTTTTCCAGAAATCATAACTGAAAAACTAGCAGCCTGAAACCATTAAAACTCACTGAATATTGATTCTGCTCCTTATGGTATATATGCAAAGTTTAAAGCAAATCTGGTTGATAAATTTTAAAAAATCTTAAATTTTTGACCAAATCGCGTGAAATTGCTATCATTTTACGTCCTAGTCTATCTAATATCTTGACATTCTGCCAGGAAAATTAAAGGGATTTCGACCAAAATGGACAAATTTTTAAAATTGCTTGTCCCATGTACTCCTCCCTTCAGGGTGATAAAAGTTCTTCAATTTTTAACCAAAATGCGTGAAATTCCATTTGTACGTCGTAGTGTAAAATCTTGACGTTCTGGGTGGAAATTTCAAGTGATTTCGACCAAAATTGACGAAATTTAAAAATTTCTTGACCCATGTACTCACATTTTCTGGTTGATAAATTTTAAAAAATCTTCAATTTTTAACCAAATCGCGTGAAATTCCTATCATTTTACGTCCTAGTCTAATATCTTCACGTTCTAGGTGGACATTTCTGAATTTTTCAGCTCAATTTTTTTTCCTTGCAATCGACCTGTAATTTTGCATAATGAATTTCGTCATTATTTTGAGCGTCGGAGGCAAATTTAGGCCGTTTTGATCAATAACTTGTTGGCTTATTGACCCCGTAGATCAGCTTGAATTCAAGTGATGAAGCCAGTTTTTCAGGAGTCTTAACTGAAAAACTAACAGCCTGAAACCATTGAAACTCACTAGATATTGATTCTTAGGGCCGTTATGATATATATATATATATATATATATATATATATATATATAAATTTTAAAGCAAAGCGAAAATCGTCAAAAATAACTTTCTGAATTTTTCAGCTCGAAATTTTTTTTCCTCGCGTACGGCCTGTAATTTTGCATAATCAATTTCCACATGATTTTCAACGTCGGGGTAAAGGGGTTAATAAAAAAAATCATAGACAAACAACTGTAAAAATGCAGCTTTATTCGATTATAAACCAAATAATAATAACAACAGTTAAAACATTGAAATAATCTCAGATTATTCTAATAGTTGACCAAGACAGTTAGCGATGCGCAAATTTAAAAGAGGCACTTTTCTACATTATTTTTTTTTATTTACAACATTTTTTTTAAATATCCACCATCATCATCAATAATAACTCGTTATTTTCGTTTTTTTTTTTCGACGAATGCAAGAAGGGGAGGTATCGGAAACGCGCACGCACATCCCGAGTTTGTTAATTTTATTTTTTTGAATGTGGGGGCTGAAATGAAAAACAGGTGAAGGGTAGAGGTGTGTGTAGGGGAATATGAAATAGCCGAGCCCTCTCCCATTCTGCCGTGTGAACATTAATAACAACAGCGATGAGCACTTTTGGTAACAAAAATGTAGGATCCCATTATCCAAATTTCGCCTTAACACAACACAAAAATCGTTTCTTTTTTCTTTTTGTTGGTAAAAACACAAAAGCAATTACAATATTGATAACGTCAGTCTAGGCTAGGATTTCATCATGGCAAGAATTCGTGAAACCTAAATATTTTTTTGTCTTGTATCATATATATTTTTTTTTATATATGATATAATTGATATATTTTTTCCTTTCCTTTTTTATATATTTATATATCTCTACTTATACCCTAAATATATTTATATTTATTTATATATTTATAGATTTTTTTACAAGTTGTGCTGTGAATAGACTAGTTTTTTTTTGTACATGCATTTCATCTATTATCCCTAGGGTTATTTTATTATTAAGATTATTTTGTTGTCGTTACTCTCCCGTCTATTCATGCAATTATATTGTTTCGAAAACAAGTAGGACCAAACTACGCCAACTAAAGATTTGGTTATAGCCCGCTAATTTCGTTAATTACCGCCATCTACGTTACACACATATGCCAGCTACCGTTTTGTTTTCTCGCTCGAAAATAATGTTTGCGTCCGTTTTATTTTTATAGGCCGCGCAGTCTCTTCACAGCAGCAACGCAACAACTAAAAGTCCAACACACACTTATTTTTAATCAGTCATCTACGTCATTTCGAAATTAAATAATAATAAAGACAACATTTGTGGGACTAAAAGATTTTTTTTTTGATTATCGCGCGAAAACGAAGTTGTCGCAATAAATAACTAAAAGCCTATGCCTACTATCATTTTGGTTTGTGAATTGTAAATTAACAAGCCTAAACTCCCCTCTCTCGAAATGGCCATTATTCGTTTAGTTAAAACTTGTTTGTGGATCACAGCTAAATTGGGGCCGCCCTGTATTTTTTAAAGGGGGTGTTGCGGTGTTCTATATACCACCACAGCCCTTGTAATTATATAAATCGCGTTACACTAGTTGATTGCCTACTATGAATTTTCTTCTTTTTTTTTGTTTGTTGATATATTTCTGGGAAATTCTTTGTGTGGGGATTCACTTGTATTATAGGCCCGATCTTTAATATAGAAAGAATAAAACGTATACTAGCCAGAGCGTGCGCTTTTGGTTTCGCACCCCTCGCACCACCCCCCCATCAAAACAACAATGAAAACAAACCAATTATTTACAAACAACGATGTTATTTATTTACAAATGCGATTGATTTTTTGTGTTTAGTTTCATATTTTTAATTGACTACTTTTCCGTACGTACACGCGCGCGTGGGGGTGTGAGAGAGGGGGCGCGCCCCCCGTATTTACTTTCTAATGAATTAGTTGAGCACCTAATGAATTAAAGCTAAAACCTAGTATTGCACATTTCTCTAGCGTCAGCGTCCGGTTCGCACACGGATATTGCTTGTTTTATAAGACATCATTGTTGCACGCACAAGCACCCCCCAACCCCTTTTCCCATTTTTTGTTTGTTTTGTTTTGGAAATAAAAGGACCATCCTTTTGTTTGTTATAAAATTTTCAACACTTCAAGTAAAGTCAGTCAAAAAATATGTTTTGTTAATTCTTCTGATGATCCGCACGGGAGCACTAGTGCGTGGAGTGTCGTCATTGGAAGGCGGACTCCTTGTGAAACGTGTCGGATTTGTGGAAGGACGGGCGGCCGTTGTGGTCGTTCGCCCTGGACAGCGGGATGTCCTGTGAGGCGAAGTTGTTTTCCGATTTCGGCCTGGGCAGCGTTGTGAGTTTCTGTAACGTCCTGCCGAGCTCCTGTAAACTGCGCTCGCTCGAGTGCAGTCGAGCGACTGACTCGTCAGACATGTTCACGTGGTCTGCTTCGGCGGCCAGCGCGTTCACCACGGCGTTTATCGTTTTACTCTCGCTGCCCAAATCTTCCTCCCTGTGCGCTACCAAATTCGGATTCTTTCCGATCTTATTCAACCTGTGACAGACAGAAAAGTATATAACATACACGTGCCACATGTGGGGCACCGGAAAACACCAGCAAAATAAAAGCGAAAAGCTTGAAGAATAGTAAATTAAAGAGCGGGCCGCGGTGGCCCGCGCACACACAAATCTACTATGACCCTGGTGAATTGCCAAAGCGTACACTTCTGTTTGCTGTACGCGTTGACAACAACATTGTGTTTGTGTTTTATTGAATTATGTCTGTTCCATCGCCCTTGGTTTAGTTGTGTGCGTGTGTTTGTAAGTGCAGTTTTTTGTTTGCATAACCCAAAACACTACTTCACTAATACTGCGATGGGATTTCGAAGCAGTCTACAGAAAAGTTGGTTTGTGTTCACATAAATCACGTCCTGAATTCTACGGGAATACAATGGAAATGTAAAGTGTTTTGTTTTCGTGTGTTAGGAACGTTTCAATTGTTAGATTGTTATTTAATATTTATTCATTCTGTTTCAATACGTTTACACTATGTTGATGTTTTCATCCTTTGAAGAGCACTTGATCTATCCATATTCATCAGTTTAATATCTACAACTGTTAGTGACATCTTAAAAACGCCCGTGTATTAACAGTTTTAATTAAAATCTCAACGCGACTTTTGTTTTCTAATCGTATTTATTTTTCTTCTGTAATGCTTGTTATTTGTTTTGATTGAAATTATTATTTTAAAAGAATATTTAAAACAAAATTTGGATTGTTAGGGCTATTATTTATTGAAATTTAATAAAATAATAATTATTTATTATTATAGAAATTATTGTGTGTAGTCGTGAATAATTGTGTTTGTATAGTAAGAAATAGGTGTCTAACATCAAAGAAAGTAGGTAACACTTAAGGGAAAGATTAAAATAAAAAGAGGTGTTCACACGCACGACCAGAAAACAGAATTAATCAACATCTAGATTAATTTTGCTTTATTTACTTGGATATGGTGCTAGAGAAATATAGAGAGGGAGCAGACAATAAAGAAGCGATGAACAGTTAATAATAATTCAATAAAACCTCTCTGGGTTCATTATACCAACCAACGCACTGACCTCTCCGCGGCTACCGACTCCATTGTGCGCCTCATCAGCGGATACTGGTCCAGGACGGCGTTGAAGTGGTCCACTGACAGAGAGAAGAGGTTGCAGTACGTTTCGGCGCGCACCGAAGCCACCCTCCGTGCGTTTGTTAGCAGGCAGATCTCCCCGAAATAGGAGCCGTCGCTCAGGCTGGTCGCCACGTCCCCATTCGCCATTACGATGTCGACAATGCCCTCTTGTATGAAGTACATCTTCGAACCGATTGTTCCTTCTTTTATTATAATATCACCTGGGAACAAAGAGACCAAATTGCTTTATAATGGTGAACATCATCTGTTTCATCTAGTTCCGCTCGCAAATATCTTGTATTAATTCATTCCGGCTGACACTGATAAAGCTGCCGGGGGTTGGCTGAGCTGCAGCGTCCGCCGAGATAGATTTTTACATTATTAATGGTCTGCGCTGTTCACCGGACGCATTTTAATTTCCGAACAGCATAATTTAACGCCCGCCATCACCGCATTATCATAATCGCAGTTTAATTATCGCACGTGCGCCATTTCTCAACGTGATTTATTCGGTGCGAGCGCAAATATGCCGACACGACTAAGACGAGCAGATGACTAATAGCTGTTACCATTTTTTTCATTAGCTCTTTACATAGTTTAACTACGCTAGTACATTCGGAATTCGATCGCTCAACTTTCTAGTCCTTTTTCAATTTACTCAAGTGAATTGATCCCCGTAAGTGAAGCTCTTACACACGTACAACAGTTAAATGGCGATACCTTCGTCTTGTTTACTGGCTGTAAAAATATATTAATGAAACTGTCAAATTTCAATCTACCTCTAAATGAAAACCATTTGCTGGTACAAATCAATTCACAAATTAATTGCCTTGAAAAAACCGGAAAATTAATTATATTACACTGGATCAAAGCTCATATTTTGGAAAATGAATACGTAGATAATTTAGCAAAGGACTCCACTACTATGGAAATTAATTCGAATTGGAAATGTTCTGTTTCTGATTTTCAGAAAGAATTTAAAGAAACGGCATTCTCACAATGGTGTGATATGTATTCCAGTAATAATAAGGGTCTAAAATACAAAAATTTACATGCACTACCTCTAAAAATTCCTTGGTTTTCTCGTAAATATAAAACAAAGCATTACATTAAAACTATTTGGAGACTCAAATCCAATCATGGTGCATATGGCTCACATTTATATAGAATAGGTTGTAAAGCAACTCCACTTTGTAGCTGTGACGAGGTGGAAAGTTTAGACCATATATTTTTTCAATGTCCTAAGTATTATATTGAAAGAAGTAGTTTATTATCTGATATACAGTAAAACGAGGTTACTTTGCACCGCGTGGGGTAACTTTGCACCAACGTCCGAAAAAGATTAATCGTGGAGCCATATGTGTAGTTTCTAATTTAACTGCGCAACATGTTAATCACAAGATGTGAAGTGTCATCTGTAGATCTTGTGAGAGAGTGATTAGGAGATTTCTACATCAAAACCTAACTTTACGGGACTTGTTTATGACACCAATCTGTTGCAGTTTTGTTTAGTGTTGAAAAATTGCGTGTTCCACCGATTCGTGTGTAATACTATCAGATAAGTCACCATTTTAGTACCAGTTACACATCTTTGGCTATATATTTTGATATTTAGTTTATATTTAAAATCATCTGGTAAGTACTTGTTAACATTTTTAACACGTGGGGTAACTTTGCACCACAATATGGGGAGACTTTGCACCAACGTCAAACTGTGTTAAAACTGGTGAAACAATTTTTTTTTTATTCACAAAATATATAAAAGACAGAAGAAAGGCAATAGGATATATCAGAAAAGACAAAGCGAATCCAGCGGGATGATGACACTGATGATCCAGTATTGCAGGACTCTTCAGATGAAGAATATCCCAATTTTCAAACATACTCGGAGCAAATGGTAAAAGAAATGGAAAAGGAAGAAAAAGCTGCAATGATGGAAGGTACGAAATCTCTAGCAGATGCTCTTGGCATAATTGCCGCAAAGAGAGTTGTAGGAGAATACATGATTTTCAAATACGAAGGGAAATTGTTTTCTGATAAATAATATCATTGGAGTAATTTCTTCTATGGTTAAATCTATCAAGTCGTGAAAATTGCCTGAAAATCCAGATGTTTCATACTATGATAGGGAGCATGTATTTGACAACATAAACCCCTCTACTGTGATAAATAGAAGAGGATTGTATCGAATTCCAAAAATGGAAAAGTTGGGTTGGCTGTAAATAATTAATTTGCAATGTGTCGTTTATGTTTTTTGAAGAAAAATCAGTTCTATGAATAAATTTTGTGTGCTCTATTGATTTATGTTTTTAACTTCGCATCTTTCCTACATACAACGGAGTTTCGATCAAAATGATGTGATGGTGCAAAGTATCCTACTCAAAGGGGTAACTTTGCACCAAATTTATATAATAAATATTGCATAATAAATTACTCACATTACATATATTTTATATTAAATAGCAACTAATAACACTAAAGAACAAAATGCAACAAGTCCCATATTTTTAACGCGCTTCAAAAAATATTTCTGTTCAATTAAAGACAAAAAACCTGAAAAATGGTGCAAAGTAACCTCATTTTACGGTAAATAAATTCATTGTAGGGCCTTATAATCTAAGTGTTATCCTCAGCTATAATGATATCATTTTAATCGATATTCTCTTTGATTATTTAAGGGGTTATATACCTTTTTGTGCGGATAAATTGAGGAAAGTTTGAATTTTTGTAAAGGTATGTAGCAATAATTTTTTTACATCAAAATTATAATTTATTAATAGTACGTTTTTTAGTGAACAAAATAAGTATTAGTTTATAAACAAAAAATCATAATTGGCGGAGTTATGGCCCTTTCCCCGAAACCCTCTTTTTTTGATGAGGCTTGCGGTGATCATTATGAAAGTCAAGCAGGTCAATTGAAATCATAAAACCCAAAAAATTTCACTAGTATAGGGACCTTCCTAGTACTTGAACGATTATTTAAATAATTATTTTGTTTTTTCAGCATACGGGAACGTTTTTCACAAAAATTCAATGTTTTGAGCTCTAAAAATTTTATTAAAAAATTCGTATTTGCAAAATAAAAATTTATACATAAAAAAGGAATCGTTCAAGTACTGACAACATTAATTACAAACAATTCAAAAAAAAAAATGAAGAAGATCGGTCAAATAGTTTTTCGGCAATCGTGATCACGGCAGACGCACTTTTGGAAAACACCATTTCGAGATAATCGAGTTTAGCGTGTAATTTTGTTTCGGGAATCCATACTGATTTTGTGAAAAGACGGCAAAACAAACAGCAGAGAAAAAAATTCGATAATCGATGCTAACGCTTCGGAAGCTCGTATACAACTGATTATAAGGGATTTGTCACAAAACATACACGATTTGAATGGTCGAGAATGGAGTAGATGTTCCAGGAAACATCGCACCTTGCTTCGAAACGCTGTAACTTTCGATCAATTGGTCGGATCTCCATGAAAATTTCGTAAAATATTCTCAAAGAGTTTTACTTTCAGATAAAGCAATAAAAAAAATCGATTTTTTTGAAGAAAATAAAGGTATATAACCCCTTAAGTAAATGTAGATATAATTTGTAGTATTCACTGTCTTCCTCTGTTTTCATTTCCGTACCCTTCCTACTACTCTACCCAATCTTTGTTTGCTTAACTGTTAGTTACCTTGATAGGTACCTAGGTGTGAGTTGTTCTTTCTCTTTAAGGTCGTTTTAGACAAGACAATTTCTAAGCTCAAAAGTTGTACAAGAAATGAATTCATATATCTTCCTCCCATACAATTTGTCCTTGACAAATAGAACGCGGTATATTTTTCCATTCGATCTACCATACAATTCAATATTTCAAATAATTTGCTTTATGATACGAGACAATTTAGATTGTCTCGTATCTTGACTAACTTTTGAGTCAAGAAATTGTCTTGTCTAAAACGACTTTAAGTGTATCTTATTGAATTACCAAATCATATATAGTTGTTGACTGTGATGATCTGTGGATCAAGGTCATACACACAGAAAAAAACTACGCTAGTATTTGTAATGAGTACTAAAAGTATCATTACTGCAGTCACTGCACATTGATTTAATTTTATATTCATTGCTGATTTCAGTACTAGCAGGAAGACCCGCATGATTTAATAATTTTCACGTGCACGCCCTTCAGACTGCATGCATTTTGTAGCACCCGAGGTGCAATTACATTTCCTGCTATAAAACCTAGAGCCCGTTCGGGGGGGGCGGTGCAGATGAATAATTCGGCCGTTGTGTTGGACGCGGAAATTGGGTCGGGCGCGCGTTTCGATAAAAAATAATTGAGGCGTGAACGCGCGCGCGCGCCTGCCCCGTAATCCCGGCGGGGGCTGTTAACGGAAAGATTGCGCTGCCTCACCTGGTTGGAAGACTTCATATCTCAGCTTCGTAACGACGTCCGAGACGAAATTGGAGTCGGCGTTTGCGAAGAACGGCACCGAGGCGACCAGCGACCTGCAGTTGTAGTTGATCACGTCCTCGCGCAGCTTCTCCGACAGCTCGCCCAGAATGCACTCCTCGTCGAAGAACTTGCCCTGGTACCGGTGCTCGAAGTACTCGGTGATCCGTTGCCGCATCTCCCGGGGTAGTTTACGGTACGCCATATACTCTTCAACTTGTTTAACCTGAGATTTAGAATATTAAATTAATACTTGGATATCAATTTGTAATTACAAACAGTCAGGAGATCACTGTGAAAGGACGTGATTGCAATCACAAAATACGCTAATTATTGCGGTTAGAAATTTACTGACCTTTTCGCGGTATTGTCGCCGCGAGGAGTCCAAACTCTGGATGAGATTGGTGGCGTGCCCAAGGAACAGGGCATAGCAGGTGGCACCCGAGATCATCGAGAGCATCGTCAGCCACATGTCTGTGAGTGATTGTGGCGGGAAGCGGCCGTAGCCGATGCACAGCATGTGCGACATCGCTTTAAACAGCGCCCACGAATACTGTTCCAACCAAAACGCTTCCTGCAGACATATCAACCATAAAACAATTATTATTATTATATTACTAGTATATGTTCCCCAGAGTAGTACTGTGTACGATTTTTCACAATACATTCATGCGAGGATAATAATTACATTATGATCCTCTGATTTCTGTTAATATCAATATCACTGTGTGATAAGTTGGTCAAGAAATGCTTTGTTTCAGAACAAAAAAACTTCTATCTTTATAGGGCTATCAGCCGTGAGGCTTTTCCGCCGTTCAAGGGAGAAGCTCAGAGGAGTTTAATCACCCGGTATTTACCTTAACTTCACAGAAAACCTCTGAAAAACTGTGAAAGGTGATTCGCGAAAATTCGTTCCCCGCTGGGGATCGAACTCAAGCTCCCCAATGCTCAGTACGGTTTCAGAACATTATCACAGATGGCTAATAAATGCCTTACGAAAAGTCTCTTTTACTAATATTTATTGAATGTTTATATATTTATATACACAATTATTATAAACAAAATAAAGCAAGTTAAAAAATTTCCTTCCCGTATAACAAGGACATTTTTTAACTTCGTCTAATTAATGTTAAATGCAGGTACAATAATCAAGCATTACTCGAATTCTGTGGAGCTACTTTGACAGCACAAATTCTACATGCACATTTCTAGTTATTTCTTTAATTGAATGCTTTTACGTTTACATTGCTTGTGCAAACATGATTATAGCAAGCCATCTATTTCAGAAACCGGCCCGCTTTCATTTAGTGCTTGTGTAATTATCAGACTTAATATTCTCTTCGTAGCTGTGAAATAAGAAGCGTTCGAGCATTAGCACGTCTCCCCGTCTGATCGGCCAACAATAATAACAAGGGACGTCGACGTGCGAACGTCTGATAGTGTCAGGCGATGATGGAGCGACTCCACTTTTTTTGAACTTTCCGGAAGTTTATAATAAATCTATGAATTAGATCCCTTGTCTAAAATTAGACTGACCGAAAGGTCAAGGCTACATTCTGCTTGATTCTAACTCGGCACGATAATATACCTTAATAAATGTAACTTACTTATGTCCGTATTCACCAACATCCCATAAACTTTATAGGTCCCATAATCTATTGAATGGATAAATTGATAATTGTGACAGAATATGCCAAAACAAATGTCAACACCTTGAATATCGCTTGCAATTGGAGCTTTGATGATACCTTTTGTTTAATTATTCAGTGTTTCCAATAGAGAGAATCTAAAGTAACTACATTCCCTAGATAATGTATTTATTGTTGCTATAACAAAAATACTTATGGGTTCAATAGCTATTGATAAACTTATGGAATGTCGGTGAATACCGGGGTTAATCGATACAACTGCTATCCAGTAATTAATATCTTGAGTGTATTGCATATTGAATTACTAATCGATGTTATGAAAATACTCGTGGTTTAGGTAATTTAAATTTGATTGCAATTCAAGCAAACTTATTATTTAATAAGTAATATAATATACCGGATTGAAGCAATGTTTTAGGTGAACTAACCCGATTTATAATTGTGTTTACCTGTAAATCGTTGATGGCTACCCAGGAGTTCGATGGGAAGCCCTGCAGCATGGGCACGAGGAACTGCAGGCAGCCGGACCAGTGGCCGATGAGGAGCATCATGCATATCAAATTGAATATCCGCATGAATACGCTGGCCATGTTCAGGAACTGCAACACGATCGCAAACGTGATTCGCAAAAAACGGACAAGGTAACGAACGAGACGGAGCCCTGGGCGCATACAGTGCCCGGCGACTCCACCATAAAATAACGGCTATTATACAAAACTGCATACGCCGAAACGGAACGATAATAAAATAAAATACGCAATCAGTGTATGTAGAAACTGAAATGGTCGATCTGTTAAAATTATATGAAAAAGCTGGTGTAATGTAGAACCTATTTTTTTAGCTTGATTTTTAAAGCAATTGCCGGAAGCAAAAAGCTTAAGCAGATTGCATTTTGGCTCAAAATCATTTTAATATAGTCGCCCCCATATATCTCTAGTTAAAAACAATCAATTTTTTGATGTTAAGGTACACAAATGAGGTGCGAATTGAAAAAAAAATACATTTAATTTGAGATAAAATAGGCATTGTTAAAATTCTTACTTACTTGTCCTCTAGCAAGAAAAGTAAATCACAATTCAAATGATTAAGATTAAAATTTTTTTTGATTCTACAAATTAATTAACGATTTTAATTTCATAAAAATAGTTTGAATTACCCTTTTAAATATCTTTTATAAAATTATTTTGTACGAACAAAATTAATTAGTCTACATTGCTAATTATTTTGCACATTAATAATCAAGCAATGTCAATATTATTGTCGCACTAGTGTATTAATATGACTACACACAAATAACAGCAACTAAACAAGCGATTAAAACACCATAATTATTAATAGTTGTTGATACACCATTATCATGTATATTAGCATTCAATCATGGTGTAGTAGTAGTAACAAAGCAGAATATAAATTAGCAAATTGCAAATTCTATCTAAATTCAAAGCTATCGAATGCGAACAAACTACAAAAACAATAACAGTTATTTAACATAAAGTGTAATATTTGTTACAACAAATCTCCATGTACCAAACACTTAATAAATACCGACAACATTACAACAATTATAATTAAAAAGGGCGTCGTTTTATATTTGCATGTTTTGTATAAGTATAGTATATAAAAAATAATAACAGCGAAAATAGTACAACACTAAACTTACCTTGGAAATAAACCACAACTAACATGCAAAAATTATTACTGCGAGTAGTACCGTGAGCGTCTAAAATTGTTTTATGTATGTCTCTAAAAAAAATTCAATCACACGCTTATGTCCGTATTATGAGTATTAGGGGGTGTCATGTGTATTAATAATCAACAACATCAACAACAACAACAAACCTAGAGAAACGAAAACAAAGGTTTATAGTAAGTAAGTGTGTATACATATGTGTCTCATGCAGAACATAAGAAGCGAAATATAATAACAAAAATAAACAAGAGTAGTAATAAAAGCAGGTGGCTAAAGTAAGTAAGTAGTTTCACTTTAGGATCCTTCGCGTTATTTTGCTCCCGACTATTTTTTTTTTTTGGGGCACACCTACATCGCTGTACGCTCGCCGAGTTGCCGGTATTTCATCCCCCCGCATGTGTCGTAATCAAAAAATAGGAAGCAGAGGCGCCACGGTCGGTCATGCGTAAGGCGAAGCAAGCTCGAAGCGTGTTACCTTAAATATCAGATTGCTTTTGCTGTATTTAGACTTGTTGACTTCCGAACTGAGGCGCCCCCTTCGTTCCGTTCGCTTTTTTTGAAGATTCTGCAAGATCTAGAAAAAGCGAAGAACACAAGGTAGTAGAGAAGCGTGGAACGAGAGATATTCCAGAAGAACGAACTGGTAAGAAAACAAAAAGAACAAGAGCATGGAAAAGAAAACAAAAAATCAAATTTTTCGATCGGAAATTAAAACAAACAAAACACAAATTAAACGTCACAACAAGTTTTTGTTGGATAGATTTTATTTTTGGTGCAGTGCGAGAAGCGGACATGGACAGAGCGCGCATTCCAAAATAATAATAATAAGGACACAAATAAACCGGTTCAAAAAACAACAACAACAATCACAGTAAATAACAACACGGAAAGAACTAGCAGCTAACTAGTTAAACACACTACCACTTCATCCTAAAAAAATGATTATTAGAGAGATTATTATGTGCATTATGGAGGTAGCGGGGAGACAAGAAAAGCAAAAGGGGTGTACGGTTTTATTGGCGAGGCGTAAGATGTAGGCCACCACCCCTCAATTAACGCGTTTAAATATTTGTATTAGCCTAAAATAATAACGAAATTCTGTCGTCAGCTTGAAGGGAGTTTGTGGCTTCAAGTTGCTGGAGGCACAACATTTAATTATCTCTATACAGAACTTCGGATAATATTTTGTTGAATCAATCTTTGAAATAACATGCTATGTGATTAAGTTATTACCTTTACTAGTTTGTTACCGAATAACAATGATGTCCAGTACTGTAGTTACTACTATACAATGATTATAAACTGTGTAAAAAGTTGAGGTTTATATTTCTTTGTGCACACAATCGTGTGGTGGAAGAATGGAACGGTGTTGTAAATAATTAATTAAAGTTTGGCGGGAAAGCTACTTTTAATTGAAAATATAGCGAAAATGTATTTGTTTTATACACTAATATTTTATAATTGAATGCATTGTAGCAATACTATTTATATATTTACAAACACCGTTACATTTTTTCTTCATGCAGAAAACGCCGCACACTAAAGTCCAAAAAAAGTTTGGAATTCGCTGGATTAATTATAGACATTACACAATTTGTTGTTTAATGTCTATAATTATTCATTATATTCATTAACATTAAAAAAATGAAAATTTTCATAGCATTTTACTGGTAACCCAAAAAAATTGATGATGATTTTTTGGGATTATCAATAACGTTCTATGAATAATCAGATTTTTTAGGTATCTATAATTAAAACACGCTGGCCTTAAAAAAGTATATTAAAAAATATTTTAAATAGTTATATACAAACATTTAAAAAAAAATTAAAAAGACCTTTTTGGCATTTTCCTCACAAAAAACGGCTCGATTTGTATATATTTTTGTCTTTGAATAATCAGATTTTTTAGGTATCTATAATTAAAACATGCTGGCGTTAAAAAAGTATATTAAAAAATATTTTAAATAGTTTATTATATATAAAAGTATTTTTATATTTTTATTTATTTTTATTTATATATATTTTTGTTGTGGTTGGTTTCAAACATCACCAACCACAACAAAAATATATAAAAATAAAAAAATACTTTTATATATAATAAACTATTTAAAATATTTTTTAATATACTTTTTTAACGCCAGCGTGTTTTAATTATATATACCTAAAAAATCTGATTATTCAAAGACAAAAATATATACAAATCGAGCCGTTTTTTGTGAGGAAAATGCCAAAAAGGTCTTTTTAATTTTTTTTTTAAATGTTTGTATATAAATATATAAAATGTTCTATAAGAGGATGCCGAGTCCAAATTAAGGATCACGTCTATGCATCTTTTTATTGCGTGTATTATAAAATTGTATCGAGCTTTTACAACTTTTCAAGCGTGAATTATGGAATTTCAAGCGTGAATTAATTATTATGGCAGATTCATCAAGAAACTAAAACTTGTGCTTGACCTATTATTTCTTGTTTCCCCCTCAAAATTCGTTAAAATTGCTACTTGCTAAAGTCCTTTCGAGCTGTATCTCGTGTGTTTCTCATACCCACTTCTAGTTTATATTTCTATCTAGATAATAGTATTTACCGCTATCTACCTCTATTAGTTTTAATGTGCGATACAAAAAACTGCAAAAATACCAAAGGGGTTAAATTTTTTTTCGAAAAAGTAAAATTCATTTTATACTACCAATCAATAGCCTTTATAAAAATTAATTAAAAATATGAAGAGGTAATAGTATTAACCCTTATTTACCTCTATTAGTTTTAACGTGCGATACGAAAAACTACAAAATTGCCAAAGAGGTTAATTTTTATTTCGAAAAAGTTCAAAATTTATTTTATACTACCAATAAATAGTCTTTATGATATTAATTAAAAATATGAAACTAGCTTTTGGATATCCTTTTCAGTGTATATTCCACAACCCCCACAAAATATAATTACGAATTTTGTGGGGTTGTGGAATGAAAACAATAATCATACTCTCCCATTCGGTAAGTATTAACCGCAATTTACATTAGTTTTTATTTTTTCAAGAAACATTCAAAAATTCAAATTAATGTTATGCTTCCAATCACTAGTCTTTAAGGTACTAATTAAAAATATGAAAACCGATTTTGGATATCCCTTTTCGATTTAATTCCACAACCCACCAAAATTCGTAAAAATTGCTTGAAATTATCATTTCAAAAACGCCCTTTTTGAGCTGTATCTCAGTAAGTGTTTATCGTACCGACTTCTAGTTTATGTTTTTGGATTCAGGGGGTGGCTTTTCATAGGAGAACAATCTTATCTCCAATCTACCATTATTACTTTAAACGGGAATCGCGAGAAACCAAGAAATGATCCTAGAGGTCAATTTTTTTAATTAAAATTAAAAAAATATTTTATGCTACTAATCATTACGCCTTAGGCTTTTAATTAACAATTCGAAAACCGTTTTTGGATATCTCTTCCCGTTTTAGCGTTACAACCCTTCAAAATTCGTTGAAATTGCTTGAAATTATCATTACAAAAACGCCCTTTTTGAGCTGTATCTCAGTAAGTGTTGGTCGTACCGACTTCTAGTATATGTTTTTGGATTTAGGGGTTGGCTTTCCATACGAGAACATTATTATTCCTAATCTACCTTTATTACTTTTAACGGGAATCGTAAGAAACCGAGAAATGATCCTAGGGGTAGAGGTCAATTTTTTTCAATAAAAATAAAAAATTTAAAAATTAATTCTATGCTACTAATCAATACGCCTTAGGCTTTTAATTAAAAATCAGAAAACTGTTTTTGGATATCTCTTTCCGTTTTCGCATTACAACCCTTCAAAATTCGTTGAAATTGCTTGAAATTATCATTTCAAAAACGTCCTTTTTGAGCTGTATCTTAGTAAGTGTTTGTCGTACCGACTTCTAATTTATGTTTTTGGGTTCAGGGGGTGGTTTTCTATATGAGAACAGTATTATCCCCAATCTACCTTTATTACTTTTAACGGGAATCGCGAGAAACTGCGAAATGATCCTAGGGGTAGAGGTCAATTTTTTGCAATAACAAATTAAAAAAAGTTTTTGATATAATTTTAGTTTTTAAATTGTATTATTATTTAAAATTTCTATATGTATAGGACTTTTATAAATATGAACAATAGCACCAATAAAATTATGATTATGATAGTTATTTTTATTTCTAAAGTTTTTGATATAATTTTAGTTTTTAAATTGTATTATTATTTTAAATTTCTATATGTATAGGACTTTTATAAATATGAACAATAGCACCAATAAAATTATGATTATGATAGTTATTTGCTTTTTAAGTTCGTTGTTAGTTATATCTAGTAGTTGTTTTTTAATCTTTTTATTATACCTCGTCGATGTAGGTCTGCTAGTAAGGAAGTATTTACAGATAAAGTTTTTAAATCAATCTCATCTGCAATTTGCCTTAAACCACAAATGGTTATATTTTTTAATTTGATGTCTTATATTAAATATAATTTATAACATTAAGGGGTGGTGGATATAAAGAAAATAGTGGTGCAAGTAATGCTAAAAAGAGTGAGTTACCGCACAACAATAATGCACGAGAAAATCAAATTAAAAAAAAAACCATAAAATGGAATGAAAACAGAAATAAATAGAAAAACAAAAACAAAAATCATGGTCGTGTTGAGGGCGTGTTGTTGATTCTGCGTGTGATGACACCAAAAAAATAAATATTATGGGCACGATCACCCCAAACAAAAAATATATACATGATTGTACCGCACTGCGCAAGATGAATGACAAATCTAATTCGCAACAACTAAACTCAAAAAACACCAAACTGGAACTTACATAAGCGGCGATACGTGTATCGAACGGTATTCGCTAAACCTATGTTCAAAGGCTACATCGAACGTGCGTTGCAACTTAAAACCAAAAATTAAAACCCCCACAAACAAAAAATTTGTAATCATTTTAAATTTTGGGGCCTTTAAATATATCTTCGGTGTTCAAAATGCATAACATCAAGTATCACACATACACACACATATATATATAAAGAGGTCTAAATCATTTACGATGACAGTCTAATCGCGCTAAACACCAACATTCTGCGGGCCCTTCAATCAAGGGCCGCGCTCACGACCACAGACAGACAGAAAGAATTTGTTTAAAGCACCTCAGTCGTCCTGTCTCTAGGTGGGGTAATTGGGGTACCGTCTGCGGCATATTCTGCCTGCCGCCCTTGGGGGTGTTGGTACATGGGGATCTGCGGCCCAAACACCACTCTTTTTAAGCATCATTTAGTCTAGCCAATGGTTACTAAATAAATCAACACACAAAGCGCGCCTAGTTGTTTCATATTAAATATTCCCGAATAAAAAACAAATGATGAAATGTATGATAAATATTAGTTGCGATTTGTAAAAACATAAACGTGTAGTAGAAAATAAAGAAAGGAGATATACAGGAGTTGTTTTTATTAAAAAAGGATCCTGTAAAGTTCCGTTTTCGAAAAAAACAATAAATTTGTGCTGTAATATGATTATTTTATATAAATATAGAAATAAATAAAGGGTAATTAGTGCGATAGCGTTAACATTCCAAAGCGTTGCCCGAGCTCGCAAAGCGACGGCTTGTTCCCCCATAGTTCTTTAGCCGAGTCACCAGGGGGAAGCGCATTTTTCGGATGAGAATTTGTTTGATAAATAAATGTTTATATATCTGAGAGCAAAACAAATGAAAGCGGTAGCGCACGAGTGCGTGACATAGTGGCATTTTGGTACTTACATAGACTTCCTCCCACTGGCTCACGTAGCGCACCAGACGGGAAAGTCGCAGCAGTCGGACGAGCGAGAGTAGTTTGGCGAGCCGCAGGATGCGGAGCGCGCGGCCCGCGTGCAGGATCTGAAAACTGTCGCCGAAATCCTGGAACAGATTACGCGAACGAGCCCGGTAAATGCGAGTGACAATAATAAATGAAACGAACTAATTCAGCCTATGTAATTATATTAATTTAAAAATAAATAAATCGTATCAGCAGCCATTAAGGAAATATATTATGCACACAGTGTGTGTATTTTGGACGTAATTAGAAGGTTAATTTCATCAAATAAATGTTTAATGTAAAACAAAAAGTTAATAAGAATTCATCTCGTCGTCTACTATTTGTCTTGTCTCTCTTAAACTCCCTCAATCATACACATTATCAATGAAAATCCACTTACTTGGTTAAATATTAGAAATATATAATCTAGAGGGATGGACGAGATGAGGTCCAGGAAAAACCATGTCCTCAAGTAATGCCGCGCGATCAACTTCGGATCGAGAATCACCTGTTCCGCGTTATCTTGTTGCATTATACCTGAAAAAAAAGTGTGTTTGTGGCTGAAGTCGTGAAAATGAAAAACAGCTTATATATGAGGCTACGAGAGCAATCAACATAAAACCGAAAATCCCAAACTTATACTCTATTGGGGTTTGTTTATGTTTATACAAAATTGAATCGCAAATTATTTTCTGATTAAAAAAGAATATATAAAACAATCTGCCAAGAAAATTGCATTGATGTACAATTCTCCGTTAGGCCACTATTGATCTCATAGCCTAGTACAACATCTATGTTCGGTATGAAGGTATATGAAAAATACATCCTCCCGGTAACAACATACGGTTAAGAAACTCATCGAAAAAAAAAATTATTTTCATTTTAATCGGCTAGCAAAAATTGCTATGAAATAAAAACCGAATACTAAACGCCACTAGGAAGAAGTGGATGTCGACATAAAATGAAGAAACAAATTGAAATAACAAGGCACAGCTCTAGAGCAAGGAGAATGAGAAGCTTATAGATAACGATTGTAAAATATAAAACTTGTAGACACTTACCTGTTCTAAAATTGACAACGATATCTATAAGAAATATTGTATCCGATAGACAATTAAAGGCTATCCACCGCGTACTCAAATCATCGTTAAAGAAACTAATAGCTACAGGCAGGATGATGAGATTGGCTACCAGGAGAAGCAGCATACAAAGGTCCCAGTAAAACCTGCAACAAATTACAAGGCATTAATAATTGTAATGTTAATTAATTTTAAATTTTAAATATCTAAAGTGTTTCATGTTTAGTTACTCGATTAAAGGCGCGTAATGCACGCAATTAATTAATTTAGTAGTAGTCAAGGTTGGAAATGTGCATCTTCCAACTAAAAAAACACATATATATATATATATATATATATATATATCCACCATAGATTTCCTTCGCATGTGTAACTACTGTTATAATACCCTACCCCCAACCCACCAATCGATCTCTATAATTTTCAAATAGATATCCCCTGCAGTTTGAGCTATAGTTTTCCAAGAAGGCCACACGTTGATGTCTTGAATTATTGAAACGTTGCCTGCGGGGGCGGAGGAACGCGCTGTGTGCGCACGTAAACCCTTTTAATAAACGATGGCCCATCCCGCGTTTAAATTTAAATGATGATTTACCGTCCGTCGGCCCGCGGAAACGCGATGGGCGCATTCCGCACCATCCCCGGACGTATAAAAATAAATTTCGTCGTGCAGTTCGGTGGGCGGTTAGTTTTATGATGCAGTCGGTTTCCACAATGCAATTTCAGTGAAGGCATTACGTCCGTAAACTATTGGGAGGGGTGGAACGTTGTCGTTTGATTGAAATGGCACATCTATCAGAATAGCAATATTTCACCGTCTTGTAATAACGCACATAACAGACTGATATTAATATAGTATACAAGGGTATTTTGTACAGTATGAATTTAGTTTCAGTTGAGTTGTATATGAGATTTGTTAGAAATTGGAAAGTAAAGGGGTAAACGAGAAAAAGCTATAGCTTTCAGTGGAATTTTTAAAACAGCATACAATTTTAAACTTTCAGTTGACTTGCATATGAAATTTGTTAGAAATTAGAAAGAAAAAAGCTACAGCTTTCAGTGGATTTTTTAAAACAGCATACAATTAAACATTCAGTTGACTTGCATATGAGATTTGTTAGAAATTAAAAAGTAAAGTGGTAAAAGAAAAAAAAGCAACAACTTTCAGTGGAATTTTTAATTTTCAAACCAGGATTACAGGTTGAAATTGGTTACCAACATCAGGGTACAGCCCTGTATGACCATAATTAGTAAACCATCACCACTTTACTTTGTATACAATATGTTTCATATACATTTGAAATATAGTAACTGTTTACCAAATATTATTCTCTATCAAGAACAGTTCCAATTTTCTTTACGTTCCTTCGACAACAATGTGTTCTGTTCGAAATGTTCAACAAACACGTGTGGCGGCGAGGCACGTGCAATCGATAAATCTTTAACTTCGTTCCGCCGGAACGTGTCCAGGCGAACTACCTAAATCTCTTTCCGCAGAGCCCGAGCGGACCTAGGACAACACAATGTGGGGAATTATGGCGATTCTTTGGCCCCGTTACCCGGACGGGCATGTCCGTCGGGAATTCCTCGGCTTCGCATGCAAGAGGGGTATTTATGGAAATCGGATTGTAGAGAAAGTTTGGTCGGATAGAATTTTTAGAAATACGATTTTACTGGGGAAAATGTTATCACTTAGACCAGCTGTGTGGCAGTAGAGGTGTAATACTGAGCATTGAGGAGCGAGAGTTCAAGATATGGGCAATTCAATCCGGCGGATACTCTATCTGATGGCGGCAATTTAGTAGAGAATCTATTTTTTTTAATAATAGATTTCTTTATATTTTATACAACTTTCCCCCTATTAGGAAAGTTTAACGCCATTTGCTTTCCTTATAGGGGGAAAGTTGTATAATTTTTTTATATAACCACTGGAGATATTGTGTGAATTCATCCTCACTAGCTGAGCTACACTGATGAGATCTAACAAGATCGAGATCTGGATATGTAGATTGCTAAGAGGTGGATTCACACTTATATTCTGCTTATATGTCTTTATTTTTTGTGAATATAATTAACATAATTATAATTGTAACAAATTTACAATTATTTCTAATATATTTACAAAGTGATTAATGATAAATAAAACGATTTTTTAGTTTGTTTTTATCACATTTTATACAGTTACACTTTGCAACTAGTTTAGGCTAAGCTCTAGCCATTTTCGAGCTCCTCCGATGACTCCGAGCTCGAAAATGGCTAGAGCTTAGCCGAAACTAGTGGCAAAGTGTAACTGAAGTGTGATAAAAAAAGTAAATAATCGTTTTATTTATCCTTTAAAATGAATTATCACAAAGTAGACGCCTTAACAATCCAATATTTAAAGGGATAAATGTTTTTCTAGCCATGAGGTGTGTGACTTTGATTCCTCATCGGATATTGAGAGATATGAAAAATTAACATTGTGCATTACAGTCTTGTTATTGTTAAGTGAATTTATTATTATTCCGCCGCTATATGATTTTCTACATGTGTTTCTACTTGAGCTATGTAGTTTGTGTCTGCATCGGAAACGATATAAGAAACTAGATAATATCATACGGGCTTTAGACTGAATATATTTGATTCCGAAATAGAAAATGTTGCTTATAATAAACAACAGGCAATATCCCGGTATTCACGTTTTTTATTTATTTTCAATTATGACCCAGATTATTTTTAAACTCGAGTACGTGACCGATTGCATTATTTAATATTTTTTTGCTCGGGTGTTAATTAAGATGTAGCAGGTAGCAAACCCATCAAATTTATTGATCCCCCTAAAAATAGCACAATTTGTTTGCTGCAAGCAAGTCACGTATTTAGATTGCACCCGCTATGATTGCATAACGCGTGCAGAATATAAACGCGTCAAGCCCTAATAATCCGTCAAACATGTTGGAGCTGAGTCCGAATTTCTTCCACCTAGTGCTGCTGTTCCTGCAGAGCTATCTGTCGGGGAATGTGCCGGAGCCGACAAACGTGCATCCGGATTTCGGGTTGGATATTGTTAGTGGCGGTCGTGGTTAGCTGGGGTGGGATTTTCATACGATTTTCCGGTGGTTTCAGATGGGATTGGTGAGGCGTCATGGGTATGGGATCGATCGGCATGAGGTGACCACGGAGGATGGATATGTGCTGTCGTTGTTTAGGATAAGACGGGGAGATCGGCCCGGACAGGGACCGCCTGTGCTGATTATGCATGGGGTTTACTGCAGCGCGGCGGACTGGGTAAATACTGGGCCGGATAGGGGGTTGGGGTATGTTCTGGTTGATCGGGGTTACGACGTGTGGCTGGGGAACGCCCGGGGGTCCACATGGTCTCGGAAACATATCTCTCTTTACCCGAACGAGTCCCTTTTTTGGAATTTCAGGTATTTTTTTTAAAGCAAATATTAATTAACAACATTTTACCATAAAGTAACAATACATGATTTAATAGTTTATAACTGTTACAATGTTTAAATAATTCATTAAATAGGGAGATCATCAGATCATGATGTCAAACGCGCGAACCCACTGACTCCAGTGGGTTCGATCCCCACTGGAGGGTGAAAAATTATTATTTTTTGAGTATTCATATTTACCTACTTACTTCCTATATGTATATATATATATATATATATATATATATATATATATATATATATAGTTCCGAATTTCGAACTACGAAATCTGGTCACCTTATCAATAAACCACAGCCATGAATACGCATGGTTCTGGTTATTGACATTGACTACTAAATACTCAGCACCTAGCAGCAACACCACACATCTAAAATTTGCGGTTGACAGGAGCAAGAAAAACTGATTATAAAATGTTTATTGGAGTCATAAAATTACTGATTCAACCAATCAAATATAAGCAATAAAATTTAAAAAACGGATTCTTGTTAGTAAAATACTTCTAATAAACAATTAATAATCAGTTTCTTTGTCTCCCGTCACCCTCGAATAAAGTTTTAGATGTGTGGTGTTGCAGCTCAAGCAATACAGTTTTATCAACATAGTATTTATAATCGGGGTTTTTCAGTTTTCATGAGATTGGTTACTACGACATCCCAGCAAAAATCAATTACATCACCCGAAAAACCAGACAAGATCAGATTTTCTACATAGGCCATTCGCAGGGGGCTACTGCCTTTTATGTAATGGCCTCTGAACGCCCGAAGTACAACAACAAGGTTGCTCTATCAATAGCTCTGGCTCCAGTTGTATATGGCTCACACGCATTGAATATCTTTCTGAGATTTGTAGCTGGTTTCTTAGACTCGTTTCAGGTAAAATGTGATATCAGGAAATGCATAACATACATTGTAATGTATTGTAGTTTCTAGCTTATATATTTGGAATCTATGAGGTGTTGCCTCATAGTGCGTTGCTTACGCACGTATCTGATATGGCTTGCAGAAAGGGCTCGCCATTCCAACCAGTGTGTGTTGGTTTTATGCAAGCTATAGCTGGATTTAATTTAAATGAAATGGATGTAGTAAGTATTTTTATTTCTAATTAAAGACCTCAGTTTTTAAAACTGTCGGTATAAAACTATACACTGTAAATTAATTTCATATCAAGTTTTATAAAGGTCTGCAAATGTTCCTTTATTATACAAAGTATAGATAAAGGATAAATATTTCTTTATCATACAAAGTATAGATAAAGGATAAATGTTCCTTTATCATACAAAGTATAGATAAAGGATAAATGTTCCTTTATCATAAAAAGTATAGATAAAGGATAAATGTTCCTTTATCATACAAAATATGGATAAAGGAACATTTGTAGACCTTTATAAAACTCATACAAAGTATAGATTAAAGCTGGATTTATAGTGCAGTTTTTATCAAAAAAGTATTTACTTTGGATTTATTTTTTATTTTATTTTTTTCTGTATTTTAGGATCTTTTACCAGTAATTTTTAGTAACCTGCCAGCCGGTGCTTCTACCAAACAAGGATTCCACTATGCACAAATCGTTCGCTCGGGTAAGTTTATATTTATATATATTACGAAGGAATTTAAGGTGCTGATGATATTGTTGAAATATTGTTATTTCCAACTCTAAATAATGTATCAAATAAAATCAAATCAACAATTTTCAGTGCGTAGCCTGCTAATTTCTATCTTTCAGGTCTAGTGGAAGAAAGTTCTATTGTAACTAAGTGTTACTGTCACTGTTACTGAATCTGTTGATAAATATGAATGGATGAATTGTGTTTAGTAGATCAGTAGATGAATATACAGATTATAATTATAGTGTTATAGAATTATAGGGCTTTTTGTATGAGGAGGGATAAATCTATGATTTCAATGGCCGTTATGTTGTTTTTCGCAATTTCGCAATTGCAGTTATATGAATTTGTACATCTCTATTTATTTATTTATTTATTTATTTATTTATTTATTTATTTATTTATTTATTTATTTATTTATTTATTTATTTATTTATTTATTTATTTGTTTGTTTGTTTGTTTGTTTGTTTGTTTGTTTGTTTGTTTGTTTGTTTGTTTGTTTGTTTGTTTGTTTGTTTGTTTGTTTGTTTGTTTGTTTGTTTGTTTGTTTGTTTGTTTGTTTGTTTGTTTGTTTGTTTGTTTGTTTGTTTGTTTGTTTGTTTGTTTGTTTGTTTGTTTGTTTGTTTGTTTGTTTGTTTGTTTGTTTGTTTGTTTGTTTGTTTGTTTGTTTGTTTGTTTGTTTGTTTGTTTGTTTGTTTGTTTGTTTGTTTGTTTGTTTGTTTGTTTGTTTGTTTGTTTGTTTGTTTGTTTGTTTGTTTGTTTGTTTGTTTGTTTGTTTGTTTGTTTGTTTGTTTGTTTGTTTGTTTGTTTGTTTGTTTGTTTGTTTGTTTGTTTGTTTGTTTGTTTGTTTGTTTGTTTGTTTGTTTGTTTGTTTGTTTGTTTGTTTGTTTGTTTGTTTGTTTGTTTGTTTGTTTGTTTGTTTGTTTGTTTGTTTGTTTGTTTGTTTGTTTGTTTGTTTGTTTGTTTGTTTGTTTGTTTGTTTGTTTGTTTGTTTGTTTGTTTGTTTGTTTGTTTGTTTGTTTGTTTGTTTGTTTGTTTGTTTGTTTGTTTGTTTGTTTGTTTGTTTGTTTGTTTGTTTGTTTGTTTGTTTGTTTGTTTGTTTGTTTGTTTGTTTGTTTGTTTGTTTGTTTGTTTGTTTGTTTGTTTGTTTGTTTGTTTGTTTGTTTGTTTGTTTGTTTGTTTGTTTGTTTGTTTGTTTGTTTGTTTGTTTGTTTGTTTGTTTGTTTGTTTGTTTGTTTGTTTGTTTAAAAATAATTTATTACTACTATTTTTGTATACTTAGATATATTTCGACAATATGACTATGGAAGAATGGATAATCTCATATCGTATAATCGTCCGGTACCTCCAAGATACAATTTAACGAACGTTGTTGCACCCATAGCAATTTTTTACAGTGGCAATGATTGGTTATCAAGAATCTATGTAAGTAATATTATTATATCCCGCCAATAATAGTATAGCATTGTAGCGGCAGTTAACGTCCCATACAATTTATAAATATTTTATAACATCCCCATCCCATTCACTCAGTCACAAACATGTTTGCAGCATATAAGACAATTAGCGTCAATTAAAATATTGGTAGTTCAATCAACACAATTAATACGTCCAAATCCTCACAAATAAATTATATTATATTGTAGGGTGCGTTCATAAATGTCGGTTTTTAGTTTAAATGATTTCTCAGTTGACCCATTGGGAAAATTTCCCAATGGGTCAACTGAGAAATATTTACTATTGAGCAACATTTACTAAGAACTAGAATGTTTACTCTATAGTACTTAGTAAATTTTGACAAAATTTACTAAGTACTATAGAGTAAAGTATTCTAGTTCTTAGTAAATTTTACTCAAAAATGTTGACAAAAACCGTTTCAATCACATTTTTGATTACGTAACTGTCGATCGACAATACGGGTAGATTTTAAAATTATATATGTATATTTTGTAGGATGTTAACAAAGTGGCGAGACAACTGCCCAATGTCGTATTGAAATATGAAATGCATGACAAGAAGTTTAATCACTGGGATTATATGTGGGCGAAGAATGTAGTTAAAAAACTATATAATCCTATTACTGAGTTACTTGATAGTTATTTGTAATTTGTATATTAAATAATATAAACAATAACATAGAGAAGTCTTTAACTAAATTATAAACTAACTATAACACTATTTCCCCCCTACCTTAGGATTCCCACTACACATTAAAATTGGATAAATGTACTAAACATTACTGTGTTCCTTTTTCCATCATATAAATGCCTACACAGGATGATTTATAACTGAAGGATAAAAAATAAAAGTTATGTATGTACAATATAAGTACTACGATCTAAATTGTAAGTGAATATTTTATTTTGTTTGAGCAAATATTGCAAATTATTCGATAATATATATAAATGGTCGGCAGAAAGACCCGAAGGTTGATAATCTGATACAAAATTTTGAATATAAGTTTTTTCTTTTTTAACGACCAAGTCGAACACATTTCATTATTATTATTTTTGACCATGAATCCGCCATACAATTGATTTGAAAAAATTACACAATGTTTATAACAAAATGACAATGGAAAATGGAAAGTCTCTATTTTGACATATTTTTCCTTCTATTTATTTTTTATTTTAAACTTTACCCTCCTATCTCGTTATACCGATTTTAGTGGCTGGGTGATAAACAATTTATGCAACATAGTTTGTATAATTTTTTTACTGATCTTAGTGCAGAACATATCAGTGCACCAGATGCCCGAAGGAAATAGGAAAATTTTGAATATAAGTTTTTTTTTTAGCAACCAAGTCGAATATATTTCATTATTATTATTTTTGACCATGAATCCGCCATAGAATTGATTCGAAAAAATTACACAATGTTTACAACAAAATCACAATGGAAAATGAAAAGTCTCTATCTTGACATATTTTTCCTTCAATTTATTTTTAACTTTTTTTTACGACACGATTTTCTGACGTAATCCCTCACATACACATACACCAATACTTGGCAGTAGAACCCAAAGGTCGATATCCAGTTACAAAATTGTAACAAATGCAATAACCACTTAAAAATTACATTCTATAAAAGAGGTAGATTACAATATTGTAATCTATATAAATTATACGGCGAAAGTATATTATTTTCCATAATGCCTCGCTACGTTAATTGTTCCGCTGTTAGAATTTTATCAGTAAATTATACGTAAATAGAACAAGGTATAAATAAAGGTTGATACGTTTGCAAAATAACACTTTTAAAAAATATGGCTTCCAATAAAGTCGCGTTAGTTACGGGAGGTGCCAGTGGAATTGGTCTAAGTTATGTCAGGGAACTCGTTAAAAATGGTTGCAAGGTAAGATTTGAGAGACGATTGATTATCAAAACTAGACTTTCAAGAATAAGAATTTAGATATACATTTACTTTATTTTACTTTTTTACTTTACTTTTTATTTTACTTTTTACTTTATTTTACTTTACTTTACTTTACTTTACTTTACTTTACTTTACTTTACTTTACTTTACTTTACTTTACTTTACTTTACTTTACTTTACTTTACTTTACTTTACTTTACTTTACTTTACTTTACTTTACTTTACTTTACTTTACTTTACTTTACTTTACTTTACTTTACTTTACTTTACTTTACTTTACTTTACTTTACTTTACTTTACTTTACTTTACTTTACTTTACTTTACTTTACTTTACTTTACTTTACTTTACTTTACTTTACTTTACTTTACTTTACTTTACTTTACTTTACTTTACTTTACTTTACTTTACTTTACTTTACTTTACTTTACTTTACTTTACTTTACTTTACTTTACTTTACTTTACTTTACTTTACTTTACTTTACTTTACTTTACTTTACTTTACTTTACTTTACTTTACTTTACGTTTTATACAATAGTCGTCAATTTCAATATTTTATATTTTATTTTATTTTTTATTTTATTTATTATTTATTTCTTTTATTGTTTATACATTAATCATACCTCAGATATGAATATGCAGAAACATTTAATATGTTTAAAGAGGCAAATACCAAATTAATTCAATCCCAAATGTTCCGCTCTAATCGTTTCATACAATAGTCGTCAATTCAATATTTCCAATTTCTTTAATTCACTTCTCATCAGTTGTTATTTTCTCTTCCCACAAAACTCTCCAAAAACAAAATTTACTTATACATAATTCAACGACATAAAAAATTAATTAAGTACTAGCAATAGTCACAAAACATAAAGTGTAGTATAAAAGGTAAGTATAAAGCCTGATGTGGTAAATAATATATTTTTAGTTTTGATAATGTGGGCTAAAATTAATTAAGAGTATTACTGGAATAAATAGTTACATAACTAGATTTTATTAAAATAGTTCATACTATAAATGTGAATTTTTTTTATAATAATTAACAGGGATGTGCTGTAGTGGACATCACTGGAGAGGACGCAGTCAAAGAGTTCGGCGACAGTGTGCTTTTTATCAAAGCGGACGTGACCGACGGGGCGGCATTTGAAGGTACCCCATTAAAAACAAAACTGGTGGAAAGTTTTAGTGCTGATGAGATAAGCCGTGCGCATTTTTCTGTGGCATTATTGCCGAGTGAAGGGTGGGGGGATTCTAGAATTAAATTAACGCTCAAATCCTGCCGCTCCGGAAAGTATTCATGGCGGAAGGAGATTAATTGGACCACTTTAATAAACCACAGATTGCTCTAAAACTGTTTGAATAATTCCGCCGAGTTTATAATTATAATGGCGAAAAATTGCTTGAATAATACTAATAATAATAATAATTAGGAAAGTAATAATTGTATGGAAGACACGAAAAAATTTCCAAAATTAAATTGGAATCTGTTGTTTTTTTCTCTCTTCCATACAATTATTAGTTTCCTAACTATTATTATTATTATTAATATTATTATTCAAGCAATTTTTGTCACTATAATTATAAACTCGGCGGAATTATTCAAACAGTTGTAGAGCAATCTGTGGTTTATTAAAGTGGTTCAATTAATCTCCTACCGCTATGTTTACTTTCCGGAACCTGACTTTTTATTATCGTGCGTGTGTAATTTATTGCTATTAGCATATCGTGGTGGCACTTATTATTGGGGATTCCACAGCTCTGGAGTTAAATCCATATGCTCTAAAGCAAGGGTGGCTAACTTTTGTGTACATAAGATCTAATTGCCATCTTAAAAATGTGCCACGATCGGCTGGTCATAAAGGCACCTTACACGGTCAATAATACTCAATATTTTAGAATAATGACAGTATTACTGTACGATAATTTGTTTAAAATCTTCACTATTCTAAAATATTAACAGTATTACTGATCGTAGCTATAGAAATGATGGAAAGAAGAAAATACTGATGTTTATCCGGATACTTGATTACTTGATAAATATAAAAGGAGGATTGATGCAAATACTGACAGTAGTAGAACTCACAATATTATTGACGGTGTAAGCAGTAAGGTGCCTTACAAGTCGATCGTGACATATTTTTAAGATGAAAATTAGATCTTATGTACGTATGTAGGTATAGTCTAAGTGGGAAGAGGGGGAAGTGTGAAATACATACTATGTTTATACACTGTGTTTCAGTAAGAGGTGCACTCGTAAATGTTGGATTTAAACTTTCGAATAGAGTGTTTTAAAAACGTATTTAGTTTTTATTTGAACAGTGGAAATATATAATGACAATATATATATATATATATATATATATATATATATATATACAACCACACGTATCTACCTTAAGTAGTCGCAAGTGACCAAAATTGGCTTCTGAACAACCGGTTGATCACGATCGACTTGGCTACCCATATTGTATAGTAGCATACAATTTCGACCAGTCTCCCTATCTATCTGATAACTCAATTTTTATTATAGATGCATTTAAAAGAACCATTGCAAAATTTGGATCTCTTGATATTGTCATTAATAATGCAGGCATATTCGATGAAGAATCATGGGAGAAATGTATAAACATTAACATAGTAAGTACTGACAAATATTAATTCGTTTAAATTTACTGAATTTCTGTTTGCAGATTTCTGTTACTCGAGGAACATTACTGGCGATGCAATACATGGGAACTGATCAAGGTGGCAGTGGTGGTGTGGTGGTAAATACAGGTTCAATTGTAGGATTGCGAGTTTTATCAGGGGGACCTGTTTATACAGGCACTAAACACTACGTGGTCAGCTATACTCGCTGCATGGGAAGTCCATTTTATTTCGATAAAACTGGGGTCAAAGTTTTTGCTGTATGTCCAGGCGTTACTGACACAGCAATGGGCATTAAAATGAAAGGCTCGTCGAAGTTTGAGGGACAGACAGCGTTAGCGATGAAACAGTTTTTGTCTTTGCCAATACAAGAGTGAGTATTTATAAAGAGCAGACAATTAGTTTATCCAGAGCCGTGATTATTTATTTGTTTTTGACAGTTTAAAAGCCAAAAGATAAAAAAATCTAGTTAAGTTTTGTTTTGTTTCTACACTATAATTTTATTACTATAACCGATTCTAGTTTGATAGTTATATTATTATATTTATTCTAAGCATAATAATTTTTTTATTCATTTTAGGGCTAGTGCTGTTGGTAAATCTTTAACGAAAATACTTGATATTGGCAAGAACGGAAGTGCTTGGGTGATCGAGGGAAATGAGCTTCAAGAGGCGGTCCTTACGGGACCAAATTACCAGCAGTAGGACTGCATTTGCTTGGACGTGTATTGATTATTTAAATTTGATTTGCTGCACGTAGCTAACATCTATAAACATTTATATACGTCGAACTTTTTTTGGAAACATCAACATACATTGTCTTACGATTCCACAACAGTTCTTATCTATATTAACACATTTATACTTTAAAATAAAGTTTAGTATTAAAAAAAGACTTTATTGGCATTTTCTTCACAAAAAACTCTTCAATATACCCAACCACAACATAAATACATTAAAATTAAAATACAAATAGAAATAAAAATATGTTTAGTAGTATATTTTTGCTATTGTAATTATTTTGAAATAAAAGACTTGAAGTCTGCATTACACTGTTATCCATTACTTTCTTTGATTCAATGAATTTCATTTATTAATTTATGCCTAATTCGTAAAATAAATGTGAGACATAATGTTTGCATAGTTCAAGTCATTTGAAACAGTAGACGGGTATAGTCAGGTTGGTAGGGACCGGCTGCCCGCCCCACCTTTGCTCGCATAGTTTTTTCCATAGGATAACACTCTTCCTTGGAATGGTTTAAACAATATAAAACGTCTGTATCCAATGAAAAAACTATGCGAGCAAAGGTGGGGTGGGCGGGCGGCCCCCACTAACCATACTATGCCCGTCCACTATTTCAAATGACTTGAAGTCTGCATTACACTGTTATCCATTACTTTCTATGATCCAATTAATTTAATTTATTAATTTATGCCTAATTCGTAAAAAAATGTGAGACATAATGTTTGCAGAGTTCAAGTCATTTGAAACAGTGGACGGGTATAGTCAGGTTGGTGGGGGCCGCCCGCCCGCCCCACCTTTGCTCGCATAGTTTTTTCCATAGGATAACACTCTTCCTTGGAATGGGTTAAACAATATAAAACGTCTGTATCCATTGAAAAAACTATGCGAACAAAGGTGGGGTGGGCGGGCGTCCCCCACCAACCAAACTATGCCCGTCCACTATTTCAAATGATTTGAAGTTTGCATTACACTGTTATCCATTACTTTCTGTGATTCAATGAATTTCATTTATTAATTTACGCCTAATTCGTAAACAAAAATGTGAGACATAATGTTTGCATAGTTCAAGTCATTTGAAACAGTGGACGGGTATATTCAGGTTAGTGGGTTATATATATATATATATATATATATATATATATATATATATATATATATATATATATAAATGTATATTCTATATAATTACATGTATGATATTGTAAATAAAGAATTACTTGAAAAAAAATATAACGGTAGGAGAAAGGTCTCTGGGCGATAGTCTTAAAAAAAATTGATTCCCTCTCTATAAATAATTATATATATATATATATATATATATATATATATATATATATATAATAACAATTTGGAAAATAACGTTTTATAATCGTTTTGGGGTCGTGCAGCAATCAAAGGCTATTTTTTTTATATTGAGTACACTTTTACTCCTCGCCTTATCCTTAAATTTAGCTTATCCCTGAAGAAGCGAAGAAATATTGGCGAGGAGTAAAAGTGTACTCAATATAAACAATTGCGTTTGATTACTGCACCACCCCAAAACGATTAGAAAACGTTGTTTTCCAAAATGTTCCATTTTATACCACATCAAAATAATCTCATATATATATATATATATATATATATATATAAACAATTTTTATTGGGTTATAGACCCTTCCCGGGTCCGCCTCGTTATGAATAAATAATTAAAATCCTGCTATTGATTCGTTTTTATACGTAATTGATTCATTTAAGATTGTTCAGGAAACTCTATCAAACTTGGTGGTCGTTACCGACAGTATTAAGAAGTCCCAATTTCAACGGCGGCTTACAGAAAGGTGCTCTCCCCATTTTATTATTAAAAACACGTGCGGCCATTCTTTAATTAAGCTACATGTTTGTTTTTCTAATGCTGTGCGCTTCATTTCCATCGATTTTAGACCCTGCGGTTATTTCAGAGTACTGCGAATTACTCGAGAAACTTTTAGTGTGCACAAAACTTTTTGCGTATTTTCAACCACGCCATAATTTATTATACTTCTAGGGAAAGCAGCAAATGGAAATAATAAAAGTATTTATAAAACATATTTTCAACATATATACGTGTAAATCCACTTCTTAGCAATCTACATATCTAGATTTCGATCTTATTAGATCTCATCAGTGTAGCTCAGTTAGTGAGGATGAATTCACACAATATTCGAGTGGTTATATACAAAAATGATACAACTTACCCCCTAGGAGGAAAGTTAAACGCCATCTGGCGGAACCACATCAATTAGCAATGCACACCCATATGGTAATAACCGTTAACATACTCATGCCATCAGGATCACCGGGTAGTGCCCTCTATGGAATAATATTCCAACACAGTGTTTGAGATATCTGTATAATTAACAAATCAGATGGCGTTTTACTTTCCCCCTAGGGGGTTAGTTGTATAATTTTTGTATATACCCACTCGAGATATTGTGTGAAATCATCCTCACTAGCTGAGCTACACTGATAAGATCTAATAAGATCGAAATCTAGATATGTAGATTGCTAAGAGGTTGATTCACACATATATGTCTTAGTTATGAAATTTAAGGATTTGTTTGTTTATTGTATTTTATGGTAATTTAATTAATGTAAATTAATTGTAGTGCATGTACCGAGTTCGTATGCCACCCACTATCATTTTCTAATCTCCGCACACAGTTCACGTTCTTGACCTTCTCGCGTGATAACACTCAATTCCTCGGATCGCCTTCAATTGACGCTAGACCGTCGTGCAGTCGGGCATTTCTACATTATCAAAGAATTTAACAAACATGAGCAAACCAGTAAAATCTAAGAACGTGCTGTTGAACAGCGAATTCAGCGAGCTGGGGTCGAGTTTTATTGAGCTGCTACTCGCCGGCGGTGTTAAGGTAAATCACCAAGCAAATTGTTTGCGCGCGCGAAAACAGTTGAGGATTGTTTTAAGAGCCTAACGGTGATCAACAACATGGCGAGCGGATTCGGAGAAGTGGAGGCGTCGCACGGCGGCGACAAACGGCTGAGTTTCATCAGGGCAGACGCAGGGAAAATTTCGGATTTAGACGGTAGGAGAGTGGTAAAATAAATAATTGTTGTTTGATTAGTGATTTATGCTATAACTGCAGTTAAAATAATTTCGGTGACTCCATACCACTGTTTATGTAAAAAAATCAGAGGTGATCTGTTATAGCATTAATCAATAATCAAACAACAATTATTTATACCTCTTAATTTTTTACATACAACAGTGGTATGGAGTCACCGAAATTATTTTGACGTCCTTGATATAAAAGACTTTTATCTTTATAGGGCTATCAGCTGAAAAACTTTTCCGCCGGTAAAGGGAGAAGCTCAGAAGAGTTTAATCAGTCGGTTTTTACCTTAACTTCTCAGAAGACTTCTGAAAAACTGTAAAGGATGATTCGCTTGGGTTTAAAACCCGCTCAGTACGACAGGGCCGGCGCCACTAACCTCTACGCCATTGAGCTGGGTTTTCTTACATATTTATGAAGAAACGGATATTATTTTCAAAAGTATATTAAATTGTCTTTATGTTAAAGCACCAATAAGCAGCCTTTTGTTAACCTGATTCAAACTTACACATAGTTAATTAGTATGACAAGAGTCTACGTTACCAGTTAAGAAACAGATTTTGTCTTTTATATTAGCACTTGCCATTAGAAGCCTACACCGAAATATATATATATATATATATATATATATATATATATATATATATATATATATATATATATGCCAAAATTCTTGCATAATAGTATCAATTAAATTACTTTTGTAGTTGAAAAATTAATTCAAAAAAATTACACATTAAATTGCTGACAATATAATTTCAATATGTTTTCTAGATGTCTACAAAGAAGTTTTGCGTAAACACAAAACCGTCGACATCGTGATAAACAGCAAAGAAATCACATCAGGCTCAACCAACTGGGAAGAAGAACTAACCCTCCACATTGTATGAAATTATTTTTTAATGAACCCCCCCCCCTGGATTTTTATTAATAACAATATAATACTTTCAGAACGCTTTAATTACCGGCACCTTGATGGCGATCAAACACCTCGGCAAAATGAACGGCGGCCGCGGCGCCACCGTAATAAACTGCCTGCTGGGCGGCGGCGAGCACCCGCCCGCCGGCCGCCTGCTGGCCGACCTGGACCGCTCCTTCGGGGACCGTTACTACATCAGCAGCACGGCCGTTCGCATACTAACGATGAGCGCGGATATGGTAATGCCGAATCCCGCGGGGGCCACTTCCGCAAACGCCAGGTAAAAAGTGAGAAGGCCCGTTTGCTGGAGAAGGTAGTTTACGTAATGATTGCAGGTGGGCGCCGGCCGGGAGGCGGCTGCTGGAGGTGCTGCGGGCTGGCAGGAGTGATTTACGGACAGACAGCGAGCCGGTCGAACAATTCGAAATTTCCATCGAGGGGGGTGATTAATGGTGAAGGCGCCGCGCATCTTCGAGCTCATGACTTAATTTATTGTGGATTCAATGGGAATAACAAGGAATGTTTATTAAAGTTATTAAATATAGTTGAAAATAATTCGTATTATAAACTCATTAAGATTATTATATAATATACAAACTCGTCATTGTCCATATTTTATCCAGCTCAAAGCTTCCCAAGTGATTGTGCAACAACGACAAGGCAGTGGTACCCACAAAGCGGTTACTAGTAGGAGGAAGGCATAAAGACAAGTAATGTTAAAATCTTAATTGATTGCATTTTACTAATCGTTTATATCGTGACATGTTCGATTCTGTTAGTGGTAGTAAATAGCTGTGTTACGCGTTGTTATGTCCAAGATCATTAACAAATAAGAATTATTTCGTTAGCGCACTGTGGTATGTAATGTAAATAGTATGTTTCATAATAAATATTTTTATTAATCCAGCTCATTGGCCGAATGGTTAGAGGCGTCGTCCTTGTCGTACTGAGCATTGGGGAGCCTGAGTTCGATCCCAAGCGGGGAGCGAATTTTCGCGAATCTCCTTTGACAGTTTTTCAGAGGTTTTCTGTGAAATTAAGGTAAATATCGGGCAATTAAACACCTCTGAGCTTCTCCCTTGACCAGCTGATAGCCCAATAAAGATAGAAGGTTTATTTTTATTTTTATTATTTTCTATAAATTTGAAGCATTAAATAAGATTTTGTTTGCTTTTATAATAATTTCATTAATATCAACCACCACATGGAAAATACCAAACTACTATTGTTTTTCGACAAAATATCCTATTTTTCTGCAATTTTTTTAAATCTAGATATACTTATCTATATTTTACTACAAGATTCATATCTATTTTCAAACAATTTCAACTACAAAATTAGATTTTATTTGTATCTAGAGTATAATTTCGTCAATATCAGTGGCCACTTGAAAAATACCAAATTTCTAATGTTTCGTGAAAAAATAAAAATTTTCTGTAAACTTTCTAAATCTAGATATAATTATCTATATTTTAGTATAAAATTCATATGTATTTTCTATAAATTTCAAGTATTAAATAAGATTTTGTTTGCTTCTATAATAATTTCATTAATATCAACCACCACATGGAAAATACCAAATTTCTATTGTTTCTCGACAAAATATCCTATTTTTGTGCAAATTTTTAAAATTTAGATATGATTATCTATATTATACTATAAGATTCATATCTACTTTCGAACAATTTCAACTACAAAACTAGATTTCATTTGTATCTACAGTATAATATCAGTAGCCACTTGTAAAATACCAAATTTCTAAAAATGTTCGTGAAAATATGAAAATTTTCTGTAAACTTTCTAAATCTAGATATAATTATCTATATTTTAGTATAAAATTCATATGTATTTTCTATAATTTCAAGTATTAAATAAGATTTTGTTTGCTGCTTTAATAATTTCATTAATATCAACCACCAGATGGAAAATACCAAATTTCTATTGTTTTTCGACAAAATATCTTATTTTTCTGCAAATTTTTAAAATCTAGATATACTTATTTATATTTTACTACAAGATTCATATCTGTTTTCGAACCATTTCAACTACAAAACTAGTTTTTATTCGTGTCTAGAGTATAATTTCGTCAATATCAGTGGCCACTTGAAAAATACTAAATTTCTAATATGTTTCGTGAAAATATGAAAATTTTCTGTAAACTTTCTAAATCTAGATATAATTATCTATATTTTAGTATAAAAATCATACGTATTTTCTATAAATTTCAAGTATTAAATAAGATTTTGTTTGCTGCTTTAATAATTTCATTAATATCAACCACCACATGGAAAATACCAAATTTCTATTGTTTTTCGACAAAATATCCTATTTTTCTGCAATGTTTTTAAATCTAGTTATAATTATCTATATTTTACTACAAGATTCATATCTATTTTCGAACAATTTCAACTACAAAACTAGATTTTATTTGTGTCTAGAGTATAATTTCGTCAATATCAGTGGCCACTTGAAAAATACCAAATTTCTAATATGTTTCGTGAAAATATGAAAATTTTCTGTAAACTTTCTAAATCTAAATATAATTATCTATATTTTAGTATAAAAATCATACGTATTTTCTATAAATTTCAAGTATTAAATAAGATTTTGTTTGCTGCTTTAATAATTTTATTAATATCAACCACCACATGGAAAATACCAAATTTTTATTGTTTCTCGACAAAATATCCTATTTCTCTGCAAATTTTTAAAATCTAGATATAATTATCTATATTTTACTACAAGATTCATATCTTTTTTCAAACAATTTCAACTACCAAACTAGATTTTATTTCTGTCTAGCATATAATTTCGTCAATATCAGTGGCCACTTGAAAAATACAAAATTTCTATATGTTTCGTGAAAATATGAACATTTTCTGTAAACTTTCTAAATCTAGATACAATTATCTATATTTTAGTATAAAAATCATACGTATTTTCTATAAATTTCAAGTATTAAATAAGATTTTGTTTGCTTCTATAATAATTTCATTAATATCAACCACCACATGGAAAATACCAAATTTCTATTGTTTCTCGACAAAATATCCTATTTCTCTGCAAATTTTTAAAATCTAGATATAATTATCTATATTTTACTACAAGATTCATATCTTTTTTCAAACAATTTCAACTACCAAACTAGATTTTATTTCTGTCTAGCGTATAATTTCGTCAATATCAGTGGCCACTTGAAAAATACCAAATTTCTTATATGTTTCGTGAAAATATGAAAATTTCTGTAAACTTTCTAAATCTAGGTATAATTATCTATATTTTAGTATAAAATTCATATGTATTTTCTATAAATTTCAAGTATTAAATAAGATTTTGTTTGCTTCTATAATAAATTCATTAATATCAACCACCACATGGAAAATACCAAATTTCTATTGTTTTTCGACAAAATATCCTATTTTTCTGTAAATTTTTAAAATCTAGATATAATTATCTATATTTTACTACAAGATTCATATCTATTTTCGAACAATTTCAACTACAAAACTAGATTCTATTCGTGTCTAGAGTATAATTTCGTCAATATCAGTGGCCACTTGAAAAATACTTCATTTCTAATGTTTCGTGAAAATATGAAAATTTTCTGTAAACTTTCTAAATCTAGATATAATTATCTACATTTTAGTATAAAATTCATATGTATTTTCTATAAATTTCAAGTATTAAATAAGATTTTGTTTGCTGCTTTAATAATTTCATTAATATCAACCACCACATGGAAAATACCAAATTTCTATTGTTTTTCGACAAAATATTCTATTTTTCTGCAATTTTTTTAAATCTAGATATAATTATCTATATTTTACTACAAGATTCATATCTATTTTCGAACAATTTCAACTACAAAATTAGATTTTATTTGTATCTAGAGTATAATTTCGTCAATATCAGTGGCCACTTGAAAAATACCAAATTTCTAATATGTTTCGTGAAAATATGAAAATTTCCTGTAAACTTTCTAAATCTAGATATAATTATCTATATTTTAGTATAAAAAAACATATGTATTTTCTATAAATTTCAATTATTAAATAAGATTTTGATTGCTTCTATAATAATTTCATTAATATCAACCACCACGTGGAAAATACCAAATTTCTATTGTTTTTTCGACAAAATATCCTATTTTTCTGGAATTTTTTTAAATCTAGATATAATTATCTATATTCTACTACAAGATTCATATCTATTTTCGAACAATTTCAACTACAAAACTAGATTTTATTTGTGTCTAGAGTATAATTTCGTCAATATCAGTGGCCACTTGAAAAATACAAAATTTCTAATATGTTTCGTGAAAATATGAACATTTTCTGTAAACTTTCTAAATCTAGATACAATTATCTATATTTTAGTATAAAAATCATACGTATTTTCTATAAATTTCAAGTATTAAATAAGATTTTGTTTGCTTCTATAATAATTTCATTAATATCAACCACCACATGGAAAATACCAAATTTCTATTGTTTCTCGACAAAATATCCTATTTCTCTGCAAATTTTTAAAATCTAGATATAATTATCTATATTTTACTACAAGATTCATATCTATTTTCAAACAATTCCAACTACAAAACTAGATTTTATTTGTGTCTAGAGTATAATTTCGACAATATCAATCGCCACTTGTAAAATACCAAATTTCTAGTATTTTTCGTGAAAATATGGATTTTTTCTGTAAACTTCCCAAATCTAGATGTAATTATCTATATTTTAGTATAAGATTTATATGTATTTTCTATAAATTTCAAGTATTAAATAAGATTTTGTTTGTTTCTATAATAATTTAATTCATATCAACCGCCACATGGAAAATACCTTATTATTAATAATATTAAGAATTATGTATTTAGTAGCGCATGTGCTTGCTTCATTTTTTCGTTTACTTTATCTGTTAGAATCGACCTTTCTTGCTTCGGGAACAGCATAATTATAAATTATAAATTTTAATGAAAAATGCGAAAAACCTTGAAAGAGGTTACATTTTTACAATAAAAAAAATAATTTGAGCATAAGTTCAAATATTTGTATATATATCCAAGTCCATATAATTGTATTCATCTGTATGTAATTAATTAAACCCATATATCACTCGCAAGCTCGTTACAGCGAATCGATCAACACCCTCATTATTATTGCTGTTAAGTAGCGAATGGGTAAACACAGTGCGGCCGGTTGTGTCAAATTTCGCGGTTAATTTATCGCGAAAATTTGAATAGAACATTATGGTAACGAGATGTCGACCTCGGCCGCGTGTGAGGGCATGTGCAACCCAGCCACCGCCACAATTCCCACACATCGATTAATCAAAATCATCCCCGCGTTATTATGGAGTTGCTGAACGTAGGGGCTTGGTTGTTATTTAACGAGCTGAATCAAAACCCACAAAGGGAAAAAATTACACGAATACACGCGTGAGAGCAACAAAAAAAAGAGTATTTATTATCTGAATTTACAATACATTTCATATATATATATATATATATATATATATATATATATATATATATATATATATATATATAGTGAAGTACTTCTTGCCATTGTCGGCTATCTGAATGAAGAATCACCAGATGTATCAATGATAATTATTTTTTTTGAGAAATTATTAATTATAATCTATATATATATATATATATATATATATATATATATATATATATATATATATAAGCAAACTAAGGATCTATAAGAACAAAAGGAGAATTCAGATGATGCATATAACTTCAGGGCAGTTTTTATTTTAAATTTTATATCTGCTACTAACCTGATAGCAAAAAAATATAAAGAGCAATGTACGAAATTGAATGTATAATTTTTGGATTGAAGATTGTAGACTTAAATTATTAATTATAATCTATATATATATATATATATATATATATATATATATATATATATATATATATATATGTGTGTAACATTTAACAGTGTAATCAGGGACTACAGTTAACTCCCTTTTATTTATTATTATTACACGTTGTTTTGGTATAAATCATTACACATTTTGATGAGTCATATTTTCGATGGGTTGTATGCCATCGTAAATATTACTCATCAAAATGTGTAATGATTTATACCAAAAAACACCCGTACTAATTTCGAATAACTTAGTGTTATTCAATTTCAATCTGTTAATAAAATGGTACGATTGTAATTATTAAATACCTTGTTTAATTTCGATTTATGCGGCTCGTTGTAGCCGGTCTGCATCGTCCAGGGAATCATTAGCGCGGGCACTTTGCGGTTGTTGGAATTCACAAAGGGCAGCATAATTAAACCGAGATAATAATCGTAATCTGACGGATTTAAAACGGCACGCGATCTGCGGTCACTGCACGACTGTTTGAGGGAGCGCGAGACGATGAGTGTGCACGCGCGGTCGCAAAGACCAGTTTTTGCCAGGGTCAGTTTTTGTGATTTATTTATATTGCAGATAAATTCGAGTGAAATAGGAATTATAAATAGTTTGAGAATTATTACATTGGAAAGAAATTAATATTTATATTTATAGAAGAGATGTTATTATACAAATTTAATGGCAATAAAGAAAAGCACAATTGTTTTGTTATTTTAAAAATGTACCTTATTAATATGTGTGAATTTAAACAGTGGAAGGTGACAGTATTTTAAGACAAATTGTAAGTACATTCGTTACAACCAAGATGATTTACGAGAGATATTCACAAACATCCCTTAACTTTATAGGTCCCATAAGCTATTCAATGGATAAACTGAAAACGTCATTGTGACAGAAATTGTCAAAACAAATCTCACCTGGAATAGTGTTTGTGATTGGAGCTTTAATGACATCTTTTGTTTATTTTTTCAGTGTTTCCAATAGAGAGAATCTAAAGTAACTACATTCTCTAGATAATGTATTTAATGTTTTTATAACAACGAATACTTATGGGTTAAATAGTTATTGATAGATTTATAAGGCACCTTACACGATCAGTAATACTGTCAATATTTTAGAATAATGACAGTATTCCTGTACGACATGTTTAAAATGTTCATTATTCTAAAATATTGACAGTATTACTTATCGTATAAGTTATAGTAATGATGGAATGAAGAGAATATTGATTGTTACCCGGATAATTGATTACTTAATAAATATAAAAGGAGGATTGAAGCAAATACTGACAGTACTGGACTGACAGTATTATTGACCGTGTAAGGTGCCTTTATGGGACGTTGGTTAATATATATATATATATATATATATATATATATATATATATATATATATATATATATATATATTATCTATTGCCTTCTACCTTTCGGTGTAGCATACGTTGGTTAATACGGGGGTTAAGGTGGTAAAAATAGTTTGTTTCTTTTTTGGTCTTTATCATATTGTACCCGTGTTGACTGTGGAGGTTGGTTTCTATTGATTGAGAAAATCGTTCCCGACTTTTTTAAAGTGTCGTTAATTATGTTGTGTATCCCTATGGATAATCGGTTGACGTCGTTAAGTAACAACAAGCCGACTTAAGTTAATGATGCACCCCTGAAGTAGCCGGCGCATTTGCAAACCCATTAGCGGACTGGCATTACGTTAACAACCCCATTAGAGGAGTTTAACCCGAATATTATCGCCCTTGAATAGTACCAATAATATATCAATTCAAATAACATCATATTTAAATATAAGTAAATAAATGTATTGTTCTAAAAGTTTTTTAAAAATTAATTTTATAAATATTCGCACCCAACACAACAGCCATGCCCTTTATAATAAAATCAAATTGACTGTAAAATCGTTTCATCCAACCGCATTGATTCTTTTAACCAATAAACATAATCCCACTTCATTTTAAATCCCCCTTTCATATTTGAAGTGTGAAGAACTGGAACTGTGTCAAGTTGGCGATCGTTTTCCAGTGAAAAAAGCAATATGGGTCAGGCGTGCAAGTGTAACGCGGGCGGGTGGGCCCCACCAGCTGACTGGGAGCGATGATGGGCAAACTTTATCGACCCGACGAAGGTCGCGAGGCCGCGAGGAATTCGCGTGCCACACGGAACGGCGTCGACGAAAATAGTTCTTCGTCGCCGAGTATCCCCAATAAACGGGCGAGTTCAGGTTGATTAAAACGTGCACACACAAAACCAGGCGAGCGACAAATTAGATAATGTATGTTTTCAAATATTCAAATTGGAGTGTATGAATTCGAGTTTAACGTTCTGGAGCTGTTTCAGACTTTTTTAAGCTAGCTAAGACCAGTCCAGAACAGCTACACCGAACGATAAACGAAAGCGCTCTTTAATAGCAATTCCAAATACCGTTCTACATGAGTATTATTTTACTAAATATCTTGTTGATACTAAAATGATATGACCACAGTTTAAACTTTAAATATCCAGCATATTGAAACTCAATGCTTTAAAGTCGTTTTAGACAAGACAATTTGTTAACTCAAACGTTGTTCAAGAAATGAGTTCATATATCCTTTCCATTCGATCTAACATCCAATTTAATATTTCAAATAATTTGCTATACGATACGAGACAATTTAGATTGTCTCGCATCTTGACTAACACAGGAGTCAAAAAATTGTCTTGTCTAAAACGACCTTTTTGCTGTACGATACGAGGCAATTTAGATTATCTCACATCTTGACTAACTCAGGAGTCAAAAAATTGTCTTGTCTAAAACGACCTTTAGTAATTTTATAGATACAGGCTATATCTTCGATAATTCTAACGCCCGGTTTCTCATAACTAGTTTAAGACCTTCTTAATAATAAGACGGTCTTAAAACGTCGCACCAAACAAAAATCGGATCTTAAAACGATAAGACGGTCTTACATAGTAAGACTAAGTAAGATCTACATATGTTGGGTGCAACAGAATAAAAATTTAAGACATAGTTATATATAAGACGAGCTTATATAAGACGAGCTTATATAAGACGAGCTTATATAAGACGAGCTTATATAGGACGAGCTTATATAAGACGAGTTTATATAAGACGACATTATAAAAGACAAGCTTATATAAGACGAGCTTATATAAGACGACCTTATATAAGACGAGCTTATATAGGACGAGCTTATATAAGACGAGTTTATATAAGACGACATTATGAAAGACAAGCTTATATAAGACGAGCTTATATAAGACGAGCTTATATAAGACGAGCTTATATAAGACGAGCTTATATAGGACGAGCTTATATAAGACGAGCTTATATAAGACGAGCTTATATAAGACGAGCTTATACAAGACGAGCTTATATAAGACGAGCTTTAAGATTATTTGGAGAAACCGGGCGTAAGATCCCTAATTTATTTAAACATTAATTTTCAACCTTTTATAAGTCAAATATTCTAAAATCACTTAATAAATCTTAGTAATAGTACTTTCAGTTCTTTTTATATTTATAAGACTTAATTCAAAAATTTCGTTGCTAAATCCCTCGCGAGATGTACTGCCCTATTTTTCTCGCTGCTTTAGATGGCGGTCTTAAAATAGTTACGCGCCCGAAACTGCGGCCGTTATTGCTAATACGACCACAAGGAATCGTATATCAACGTCACGGGGAGCATTACGCCGGTGAGCTCCCCATTTCCCCCCCAGAATTCGGATTTATTCGGCGGGCCGTTTTATTATGCACAGCCCGGCGCCGTACGTTCTACTAAAAGAAACGGCCTGTGACATTAACGAAAAAGAAAACAGGCTTTAAATGGAATAAAATAAACCTGCAAGAAGATCAAGAGAAAGTATTGCGTTAAATATAAACGCTATTCATCGTTTTTTTTAAACAGAGCTTTTTGTACATTAGTATAATTGATATGAAAATTAAAATAGTGAATTAGTAAAACACAAGTATGATAGAAAAAAATGGAAAATGGATGAAATCACACAAAATCCCTGGTTTCCTCGGAAGTAGTCAATTTTTACGTCATAAAACCACGTCTATATCAATGAATATGGTTTCCCATAAAGGCTAATATCTCAAAATAATGCAAAAAGGGAAAGAACAACAATGCAACATGGTGAATTATTTCATTACATATCGCACTTTGAGTGCAATACTGTCGTAAGATTGTAAAATAAAACTGATAATAGTTTTGTTCATGAACATAATTAAGCAGGATAATATTTGGAATGAAATAAAAGTATTTATCAACAGACAAGGTTTGGTTTGTGCTTGGAAAATGAATGGTAAAAACCCAGCTCAGTGGCCGTGTGTTTAGAGGCGTCGTCCGTTTCGTACTGAGCCTTGGTGAGCCTGAGTTCGATCCCCAGACAGGAGCGAATTTTCGCAAATCACCTTTCGTAGTTTTTCAGAGGTTTTCTGTGAAGTTAAGGTAAATACCGGGTGATTAAAACTCATCTGAGCTTCTCCCTTGACCGGCGGAAAAGCTGCACGGCTGATAGCCCTATAAAAGATAAAAGTTTTTTAAAAAAATGCCAAAATGAGAAACTGTGAGAATATTGCATTCTCACAGTTTCTCATTTTGACATCTTTTAAAGGGCCGTGCAGCTTTTCCGGCGGTCAACCGGGTGATTAAAACTCCTCTGAGCTTCTCCCTTGACCGCCGGAAAAGCTGCACGGCTGATAGCCCTTTAAAAGATGTAAAAATGAGAAACTGTGAGAATTCGATATTCTCACAGTTTCTCATTTTGGCATTTTTTAAAAAAACTTCTATCTTTTATAGGGCTATCAGCCGTGCAGCTTTTCCGCCGGTCAAGGGAGAAGCTCAGAGGAGTTTTAATCACCCGGTATGTACCTTAACTACACAGAACACCTCTGAAAAATTGTGAATCGAACCGAAATATCTAAAATGTTGATTTAATATTAGTTTATTCCGAAAGTCGCGTGGTGCTCATACCAGATATTTTGTAAGGACTATTTCTATTATACTTTTAATTTCTTTAGTGTATTTCGTGGTTTACGTTACCCATGTTCCTAGAGATTTGTGAGATATTAATAATATAAACATATATTTTTGATAAACTGAATTATCAAAAACACTTATTTATTTCAACAATTTTTTTAACTCCCTAGCAGCTTAAAAGTAATTTATTTTTGATTAACAGCCTCTAGCATACTTTTAAAATTACTTGAAACTTTTTACGACATTCAAACTTTCTACTAAATTCATCTAAAACCCCATTAATTTATGCAAAATACTGTTGAAAAGAACTCATTTAATTAGCCTCATGTCTAGCATTGTGAAGACCCTCGTTTGCCCCGTTTTACTTAAAGAATTAAAATGCCAGCGACATGGCGACCCGCCGCCGCTTTCACGCCGTAATTAGGCCCTTGTCCGCGTGTCCCTACCGACTGCTGGGGGCGGCGGACCGGAATAAGCGGCCGCATCCGCCGAGCCAGCTAAATATTTCCCGATTATCTCGGGAGACCGCAAAACGGCCTCACCCGTTTTGCAAACGACGTTACTGGAAAACCAATTAATTCCACATCATTTCATGAGATAATGTGTCTTAACAAGGAGATTTAAATAAAATTAGTTATCCTTGTGATTTTAGTCTCGTTTAAGAATGTTTAAAATAATAATTAATTATGATGTAGAATAGTAAGATAAATAAATATTTGTGAAAACATTATTGGTATATTGTCATACTTTACTTATATAGATTTACTTATATAGATAAGTAAAGGAGGACAATGACCATTGAAGAATTGATTGACTATAGGTCAATCAATTCTTCAAAGGTGTAGAAAAAAGTTTGATTAAAACACGATCGGGAAAAATAACACAATTTCACAGCCGTACTAATTTATTAACTAACCCCACTCGCAAAAAAAGTTCAGGCCGCAGCCTGCATAAATAATAGTCCTCAGGCACAGCGACACACACAAAAAAAAACCTCTTGCACATTTGCATTTCCTCGCCCGCTTTTCCGCAGCAGTTTCTTTCTTTCTTTTTTGTGTGTGTTTCATAAATAATACGCGAGCGTCTTGTTCTTTTCAGAGCAGCTTTGTTTCCACCAGCCGCCTATTCTGCGGAAGAACAATGTTATCTCGCCTCGAAACAAAGCGCAGGTGGCGGCCCCCGGGATCAAAGAAGCCGCCGCCGCCGCCGCCGCGCTCGCAAATGAGCCTTGAACTTTGCGGCGGCCGCAGACCGTAGACGTGCGACCGCAAACGGAACGGTGGATGTTGCAGGTCGGCGGAATTTATTAGTTTCATAAACGGAAATGGGCCGCGAATTAGGCAAAGTGCAACCAACGGGACCGGGTATATTTGGGGAGGAATTTCAAGTGGGGAAGTTTTGATGGTAAAAAATAATATTCAAAATTTAGGGGTAGACCAAAAGTTACTGAACCACAACGCAAATGCCAGCGAGTTAGCAATTCACAAGTTTATGAGGTTTAGATTTAGTTGGTGCGTTACAAATCGAGTTGAAATTGCTAATCAATTCAGGCGGTCTATTCTGTAATTTAAGAACGTTCCCACAAGAAGTAGTACAACAGAACATCACTTTTATATCTGTCAAAGTTTGAGAAATTTGAGGCATATATGCATTATAGTTTTGAAACACGCTATATAATTATTTTTTATATCTCTTTTTTTAGGTTAATACATGGATAAAACTCTAACCCCCGCATTCACCAACGTTCCATAAATGTATCAATAACTATTGAACCCAAAAGTATTCGTTGTTATAGCAACAATAAATACATAGAGAATATAGTTACTTTAGATTTTCTCTATTGGAAACACTGAATAATTAAACAAAAGGTGTCATCAAAGATCCAATCACAAGCGCTAATCAAGGTGTTTGACATTTGTTTTGGTATATTCTGTCATAATGATATATTCAATTTATACATTCAATAGCTTATGGGACCTTATGGTTTTGTACTGTAAGTCTTTCAGTTTAAAAAAAACTGAGGTTCGAATTCTCACCAAGATGTTTTTTTTTTTTAATATTTTTTGTTCATTATTTATTATATATAAGAAGTAGTAAGTGTTTTGAAGTAATTGCAATGTTTTGCTTTTTTTACAATTAAAAATGTGTTTATTCATTAAATTAAGAGTACAAGGAACAAGGTTTTATATATTTTTGTAATTAAAAATCATCCCGGTCGAACGACGAATAATTTTAACCCAGTTAATGATATATTTGTAAAATGAGATTCCTAAGGAAAATCAAGAGTAAAACGAGAATAAAAAGAATAAGAAACGTAACGTATAGATAGACAAAAGCTAAATATAGAACTAATAAATGAAAAAATAGCAAAGGGCCAATTGAGGTGGTTTGGACAAGTGTGCCGGATGAATATGGAACAAATGACAAGAAGAGTACAAGGAAAAAAACTATAGGGGAATATCAAGAAAAACATGGGGAGGACGGTATACGAGAAGAAGCAGAAAGAAAAGATATACCATGGGAAAGAATAAAACAATTGATACAGGACAGAAAAACATTGAAAGAAAAATACAAAAGACCTACACCTCACGGTATAAAGCATATGATTAAATAAATAATAAATAAATAAAAATTATATTTTGTAAATAAAGTCAAAATGTATGAAGTATTTTATCATTGTAGTAAAATTATTAGGATTTTTTTTACTTTACTCTCTAAATGCACATATAGTTACTTTGTATGCCAATAAAGCTTTTTCTACACACACACATAGTTTTTTTTCAAAACAATACCTACATGAAACATTCCTGAAAATGAGAGAATTTAAGAGAAACGTATAAAAACCTTCCATTGCAAATAGTTATTTTTGAATTTAATACCGTTCATTTAGCAAATAAAATGTACTTTACAACTAAAAATTCGCTAACCTCGTAAAGTACGCCAATTTATTCGCATGACAAATTTTTATCGAGCTCCCCGTCCTTCCATAAAGAAGCTAACCCGGCACACAGTCGCCCATTGCATACATTTAACGTGCACAATAAAAAAAACCTGAACCCTCACACAAATTTATTTTCGTACACCGCTTTCTATTATTTATTTCGGCTTTGCGTCGACGTACGTGAACACCCCAACCCAAACCCCGGGGCTTAAAATTAAATTTCCATCAGGCAATGCTCACGGCAACGTTTTTTTTCATTTTGACGTGTTTTTGAGTACGTTTTAATTCGCACAGATATGGAGATTGATCGCTAGATTTGTCACTCGGTGTTTTTGCATTTATATTAAAATTTTCCGCAGCACGCGACATAGTTGAATGGACTGCAGTTGAATTTAAAATTGCGGCAGAAGCGCGTGAGTTTGGGGGGTGGTTTTGGTAATTAAAATTTTGACGTTTTGTGACGTTGTGGATTAACTGGTGAATATAGAAATACACAATTAAAAGTTGGACGTCGCTTATTATTTTTATAATTTAATATTAATTGTGTTGCTAACTGAATTATATTTATGGAAAAGTAGCACGTTTAAAAACTTTTTAAGACTTTCATAATTATGCAAAACTAATTACTTATATCTCTTTTTGAAGCTTAATGCATAGATGATAATCAAAATAATTTAATTTATTACCGATACTTAATCAATATTAATAGAAATGTCAAATATTTCAACTTTAAATAAATATATGATAGTTGGTCTTACCATTTTACCCAAAACCATAAGTTGTGTATAAACGTGGACTTACCTAGAACAAAAGAAAAAATATTAGATAACACACACATTAACACGATACCACATAGTTACGTTTTATCATGATCTTGACACTTATATTTATATATATATATATATATATATATATATATATATATATATATATATATATATATATATATTAAAAATATTTAACATGATAATAAGATTTGTGGAAAATGGGTAATAGTAGTTTTGGCTAAGCTCTAGTGATTTTCGAGTTAACCGAGGAGCTCCAGCTCAATCAAATAACTCCTGACTAAAGGTTTGAGTAATCGAAGGAGCTCGAACATGGCTAGAGATAAGCCGAAACTAGTTGCAAAGCGTAACTAAAGTGTGATAAAAAAAAACAAAGTAAAAATAGTTTTATTTATCCTTTAAAATGAATTATCAGAAAGTAGCCGCTTTAACAACCCAATATTTAAAAAGTGTTATCTTCTAAAATAATGTAAATATACAGCTACAGTGATAATCGAAGTAATTAAAACATTGCAACTAAAATCGAATAAAATTAATATTCTCTTCTACTAGAATTTTACATGAAAAAAATGCAGTTCTTGTTTGTTATTTAAATTCCTAACATATTCATGTCAAATTAATTATAGTATGAATTATTTTTTTCATGCTACTATAAGCAAACAACAATGAAGCACATGTTGTACATTAAGCCGTTAAACGAGCGTAAAGTGTCAAATCTGAATTTAAATTAATTACGCTGTAATTACGTTTCCGTGACGCGATCGTTTTTTATTATTGTTGTAATAATTATCGTTATTACATATTGCATAAACCGTATGTTTTTTTTTTCATATTGCACCTGCGGCCAAGGGCAGGTTGTGTTTGGAAAGGAAATGCAACGGCGGGCGATAATGAAATTCGTGAATTTTAACATAACTGACACAAAAATGATGGAGAGAGAAAGAGAAAGAACGATATGCAGACGGGTAAAATGTGTGGTGTGTTAATGCATACCGTATGAACCTTGTGCTATATGCCGAACGGTATTATTAAGGGAGTTCCACTTTCTCGTGGTTTGCATTTTATTTTTTTATATCGACGGTTATTTGTTGCGAATGCGGTTTATTTAAATTGGTGGGTAGAGTGCGTGAGTTTTTAGTGTACGAGGTGAAGGCTTGCAATTATTTTCTGTATTAAAACTAAATATTTCAACAATATGTTTTAAAGGATAAATAAAACGATTTTTTACGTTGTTTTTTATCACACTTCATTGTATAATATGTTTTATGTTGGTTTTATAATGGAGCTATGAATATGCTTAAAAGTGTGCGTTTATTGCTGCTTTGAATTGTTTAATAGCGTTCTAACATTTATGAATTTACCTGCGACATTTAATGCCGAGTTTACGACGCCGGCCGAAATTGCATAGTGCCATACACGACAGGGAATTTATTGCATAAGAATCGTTGTCGCGTATACTGTTTATAACAAACAACTCGCACAGTTTATATATATATTTTGAGTACACTTTTACTACTCGCCAATATTTCGCGTCTAATATACCATCATCAATTATGATATTACTATGCGCATTGTCTAATTACATACGCGGTTAATTAATTTGCTGTAACATTTTTCACTGCAATGTTCTTGTTCATATTATTTCATATTCCAATAGAGCTTGAAGATGAAGAGAGTTTCTTACCCGTTTCTATAGAAAATAAATTTTTAAAATCCCAATCAAATGACGTTAGTTTTACTTCTTGGTATCTTCTAGTAAGGCCCCTATTTTGGCGCAACGGAGGATAGTTTTGGGATTTTTAACGATTTTTATCAATTTTATAATTTATCCTCTGACGGGTTTAACTTTTGTTTTTGGGAAAAATTATACTGGGAATTTTCATTTGGTACAACATTGTCTATCCATCTATCTGTAGTTGAATTTGTTTGGACAATTTTAATTTTATTTTTCTACACTTCTTCTACTTTACCGCCCAAATAGTATAGCTTTTATACAAATATTTTTGTGTTTTTCTCGTTGAGAATGAAAGACCTACATAATAAGGCTAACATGACACTTTTCCTACCATCTAGACTATATTTCTTACCGAATTTTGTCACTTTTATAATTTATTATGTGAAGAGTTTGTCTTTTGTTACAGGGAAAAATATTTTAAGATTTTAAAGGATAAATAAAACGATTTTTTACTTTGTTTTTTATCACACTTCAGTTACACTTTGCAACTAGTTTCGGCTAAGCTCTAGCCATTTTCGAGCTCCTCCGAAACTAGTTGCAAAGTGTAACTGAAGTGTGATAAAAAACAAAGTAAAAAATCGTTTTATTTATCCTTTAAAATGAATTATCACAAAGTAGACGCCTTAACAATCCAATATTTTTAAGATTTTGGTTCACAATTGTCTATCCAGCAGGCTGAAGTTCATTTTAATTGGACACTTTTTATTTAATTTTTCTTCACTTCTTCGACTTTACCGCTAAAACAGTATACTTTTTATGACAATATTTTTGAGTTTTTCTCTTTGTAAATGAAAGACCTACAAAATAAACAAAATTTAAAAAGTTTCAGAAATTTGCCAAGCCCTCTAGCTTTACCGGTTGAATTTAAAACAATTTCGACATCTTTCCCGCCATCTAGGCTATATTTGCAATCAAATCAACGCCATACGTTTCAGGATCATGTAACTTCTGGGACGGCCCCAATTTTGAACGGACGGACGATAGTTTTGGCATTTTTACCGATTTTTATCACTTTTATATTTTATCATGTGACGGGTTTGTCTTTTGTTTTAGGGGAAAAAATGTATTAAGATTTTTGAGGATATGAAAGCACAGTGGGTGGGAGATTGTAGAAAACTAAATGAGAGGATGGGAAAGACGTGAAAATCTGCAGGAAGCTAACGTGGGAGAGGAAAGTGGCGAGGGCAGAGGGAGTGTAGTCTTATTTATATATGATGTTAATATGTAATTTTTGCGGAGTGTTACTTTTATTTCTGTTTCTATTTTTATTTTTATGTATTTTTGTTGTGGTTGTTGATGTGAAAAAGCATTTTTTTGTGAGGGAAATGCCAAATAAAGGTCTTTTTTTATTTTTCATTTGGTTCAAAATTGTCTATCCAACAGAGATCATCTTGATTGGACAATTTTTATTTTATTTTTCTTCACTTCTTCAACGTTATCGATAAAACCAGTATATATTTTATTACAATATTTTTGAATTTTTCTCTTTGGTGATTAAATATCTACAATATATCAAAATCTACTTTATATCATGAAATAATATTTTCAATGTTTAAAAATTTGCCAAGCTCTGTAGCTTTTCAGGTTCAATTTAAAACAATCCCGTTATTTTTCCTGCCATCTAGACTATATTTCTAATTAAACCAAATAAGTTTTAGTGCCATGCCACTTCCGCGACGGCCCCAATTTTGAACGGCCGGAAGGTAGTTTTGGAAATTTTACTGATTTTAATCACTTTTCAAATTAAATTTGTGGGGAGTTTATCTTTTCTTTTAGGGAAAAATTGTACTAAGATTTTTTATTTGGTTCAAAATTGTCTATCTAATAGGCGGAAGTAGATTTTGTTTGGACAATTTTTATTTTTATTTTCTTCAGTTCTTCGATTTTACCGGCAAAACGGCACACTTTTTATAACAATATTTTTATGTTTTTCTCTTTGGAAATTAAATACCTACAGTATAAGACCAAAATCCAATTCTTTCAAGAAATAAAAATTTCAAAGTTTTAAAAATTTGCCAAGCCCTATAGTTTTTCAGGTTCAATTTGAGACAATCTCGCCATTTTTCTCGCCATCTAGACTATATTCCCAATCAAACGACATAAGTTTCAGAGCCATGCCACTTCTGGGACGGCCCCAATTTCGTACAGACTGAAGGTAGTTTTTGCAATTTTACCCATTTGTATCACTTTTCAAATTCAATTTGTAGCGCGTTTATCTTTTATTTTAGGAAAAACATTGTACTAAGATTTTTGAACGGACGGACGATAGTTTTCTAAGATACTAAGATGTTTTATTTGGTTCAGAATTGTCTAGCCAATAGGCTGAAGTCGATTTCGATTTGACAATTTTTATTTTTATTTCCTTCACATGTTCGGCCTTACTACCCAAACGGTACATATTTTATAACAATATTTTTGTGTTTTCCTCTTTGGAAATGAAATACCTATAAAATAATACCAAAAACCAATTTCTACCATGAAATAAAATTTTCAATATTTTAGCTTTTGTAGCTTTTCAGGTTCAATTTTCAACAATTTCGACATTTTTCCCGCCATTTAGACTATATTTCCAATCAAACGACATACGTTTCAGAGCCATGCGACATCTGCGACGATACCAATATTGAACGAATGGACACTAGTTTTGGCATTTTTACCGATTCTAATCACGTTTATAATATATCATGTGACTGGTTTGTCTTTTGTTTTAAGCAAAACATATATTAAGAGTTTTTATTTGGTTCAAAGTTGTCTATCCAACAGGCGAAAGTTAATCTTGATTGGACAATTTTTATTTTTATTTTCTTCACTTCTTCGAATTTAGCGCCAAAACGGTAACAATATTTTTGTGTTTTTCTCTTTGGAACTGAAGTAGCTACAATATAAGACCAAAAACCAGTTTCTGGTTTGAAATAAAATTTTCAAAGTGACAAAAATTTGCCAAGCCTTTTTATAACAATATTTTTGTGTTTTTCTCTTTGGGACTGAAGTACCTACAATATAAGACCAAAAACCAGTTTCTGTCTTGAAATAAAATTGACAAAAATTTGCCAAGCCCTGTAGCTTTTCAGGTGGAATTTGGAACAATCTCGACATTTTTCCCGCTATCTAGACTATATTTATAATCAAATGACAAAGTTTCAGGGCGATGCAAACTATACACATTCACTATCCCAAATGACTACACTACATTGTTCCCTATATATTTTTTTAATTAAATCTAAATTAATAAATGAAATTAATTGAATCATAAAATTTTATAGATAAATAGTGTAGTGCAGAGTTCAAGCCATTTGTAATAGTGAATGGGCATAGTTCAGTTGGTACGGGACACCCACCCACCCCACCTTTGTTTGCATAGTTTTTTTAATAGTATAACACACTTTTTCGAGTAGTTTTACCAATTTAACCTTGATGAGCATTATATTTCCATGGTATAACACTATCCCTGGAATGGATTCAACAATATAAAACATCTGTATCTAATGAAAAAAAACTATTATGGGGCGACCCTAATTTTCATGCAACCGACCTTAGTTTTGTGATGTTGACGGACATTTTTTGAAATTTTACATTTTTACTTTTTACAGCTTTATCTGTAACTTTAAATCAATTGTAATTTATAGTTTCAATCAAACGACATAAGTTTCAGGGCCATGCCACTTCTAGGACGGCCCCAATTTTGAACGCACGGAAAGTAGTTTTTGGCATTTTTACCGTTTATCACTTTTATAATTTATCATGTGACGGGTTTGTCTTTTGTTTTAAGGAAAAACTGTATTAAGATTTTTGATTTGATTCAAACTTGTCTATTTAATAGCCAAAAGTTCATCTTAATTGGACAATTTTTATATTTATTTTCTTCACTTCTTCGGTCTTGAAACGAAAACGGTGCTCGTTTTATAACAATAATTTTTATTATTTTTCTTTGGAATTAAAAGACCTATAAAATGAGATCTACTACAACTTTTTGCCATGAAATAAATTTTTTCAAGTTTGAAAAATTTTTCAAGCCCTATACCTGTTCCAGTTCAATTTGAGACAATCTCGACATTTTTTTCGCCATCAAAACTATATTTCTAATCAAATGACATTAGTTTAGTGCCAGGCCACTTATCGGGCGACCCCAATTTTGACGCAATGGACCTTTTTTTTGTGACGTTGACGGACATTTTTTGTAATTTTATATTTTTACTTTTTGCAGCTTTATTTGTAACTTTAGAGCAATTATAATTTGTTAATAATTTAAGTTTGATAAGTCAGTTTTGGATCCAATGAGTCAAAACTCGATTTTGTATGAAAGAATATTAAGATTTGGCATTTTCATCAATATTTCGGAACATTTGGGGATTTTATTAATTTCATATTTTACCTCTTTAAACATGTTAAGTTACATCTGAGGAATTATAACTATACAAACAAATCTCGGGATTTCGCAGCCGACCCTCTGCCAACTGTAACACGAACGATATAATTGATAGCTCGCGTGAGTTATTACGAATATCATATATAGAGGAAGCTCAAAAAATCAGATCGGGAATATTGAGACCAGTGGGAATCAGAATATACGCTAATTTACCCCAACTGAAATACCGTCCAAGTTTGTGTTCATTCTTATATTTTTTTATTAGACAGAACAATGTTTATACTTTTATTATACAACTAACCCCCTAGGAGATAATTATACAACTAACCCCCTAGGAGATAATTATACAACTAACCCCCTAGGAGATAATTATACAAGTAACCCCCTAGGAGATAATTATACAACTAACCCCCCAGGAGGAAAGTTAAACGCCATCTGGCGGCACCACATCAATTAGCAATGCACACCCATATTGCTAACTGATGTGGTGCCGCCAGATGGCGTTTAAATTTCCTCCTAGTGGGTTAGTTGTAAATTTTGTGTATATAACCACTCGAGATATTGTGTGAATTCATCCTTACTAGCTGAGCTACACTGATGAGATGTAATAAAATCGAAATCTAGATATGTAGATTGCTAAGAAATGGATTCACACTTATATATGTTTCTACTTTTGTTTTCTCCCTCAACCTTGAAAATTATAAAAATAAAATGTTAGAATGTTGAAAAAAATCCTTATCAAAATAAAATATGATTTATAATAAACTTATGTGCACCGAGCCCATCAGATTTTATGTTCGTCACAAATCAGCAAACAAAAAAAAGTGCGTCCCTCTCAAGCAATCTCAAGATCGGAGATAAATCGCCCGCCGCTTCTAGTCCGTGCGGAAAATCTTCGGTCGAAATTAGATAAAAACTATCTCTCCCCAGTGAGGGCCCCTCGCAAATTAGATTGAAAACTCCGATTCGATTTTCCGCGAGCGATTGCGGTCCCCGCGGGGTGACCGCACCGCGAAATCGCCGTAATTAGCCGCATCGAGACCGCCGGCACACAGACGTTAACGCGATTTGCGCGGACGGTCCTGCCAAAGTAGGATCACCGCCGCACAGCCGCCCCCCACGCCGCACTGGGTCGATATTTAATTAGGGAAATTGGATTGTACGTTTTCTGACGCGGCGCACGGGACGAATTACTCACTTTGCGGCCACCGTATGGGGATCGCGCCGTTTATCCCGGCCGCAAATTGGGTTACGGGGGGTTCCCCCTAACCCCCCCGTAACCCACACACAGGAGAAAGAATGTGTCACTGTGTTAATTTTTAATTTGTGTATGGGAGATTGATGGTAGTAGTGTAATAGTTTGACGAAGTTTTTTGTATGGTTAATTCTATTGAAATGATTTGTAAATTGCACTGTTTTCGAGGTTTAGGAATTTTATTGTGAGTTTTTTGGAACACACATTTATTATTAATGTATAAACAATAAAATAAATAAATAAATATAATAAAATATAATTAAAATAACATTCATTATTTTCCCACGAAAATGAATTTTTAATTTTTTTATTGTAAATATTTATTGAATAAAATAATACAAAAGGGCAAAGAATACTCTTCTAAGATCTAGGGCATCGGCACAGAAAATTTCTCGAAAATCACACGTCGATGCGCCAATATTTTTTATGATAAAATTACTAGTGAACTGAAAACTATAACTATTAAGAAAATATTTACTACCAAACTAAAATCAATTTTATTAAATAATATTTTTTATAGTGTGGACGAATTTTTGAAATATTAAATTGTTAATTTATTAGGTTTAGCTATTTATTTATTTGTTTTATCTAGTATTTTAATAATTGTTGAAATTTTATATATGTTGTAGTTATAATTATGAATGTTTCTGTTATGTTCATGTATGATATACTGTGTTATTTATCTCTATTTTTTATTATATCTTTCTTCAGATTTTCTGTGATTTTTTTTATGTTAGTCAAACTTTTTGTTACTTTTGATATTTTATTGTAAGCTATTGCTATTAGTATGCTTTTATTTAAGGTATACATTTTCAGTACCGACAAATTATAATAGTTTTCACATTGAAACGCCATTATTTTCCACGAACCGAAACGCGTACGGTAGTGAATATTTATAAAATGATTGATCACGAATTCGCGCAGGCAAAAAAATATATACAAATGGAGCTGGTGAATTTACAGCGGTTCATGTTTTATTCGTGCGTTTCCAACATCTACTATTCAATAATTAAATTCGCATTAATCATACGGACCTATTGTTGCTGCAAACCGGCGCGGATCGGGTTTAATGCATTATTTATGCACGTTCGGTGCGCTTCATTAATGACGGTTTACGGCGTTTTTAAGTGAAATGTTATCTTTTGCAAACAATCTGAAATGTAATTGTTTAACAGAACGCGTTGCACATGCGAAGTAGTTAAAGCCATCAATGGGAGGTTTATTGAAATGGCAATTTACCATAGATATAATTTTGTATTCCGTACCGTTTTGGGATACAGTTTCTTTTAATATAGTAGTAGTTACAATTATGTAAATGTTGATAGTCAGTTACATAATTAGGGGCCAAACGAATTGAACTGAAAGAATTATTTGCCGTTGTTGCTTTTTGTCAAATTTCCATAAAGATTAAGGTTTGTATGTAACATTAATAGAAACTATTTTAGTTTCAAAACTGTTACAAGTCCCGGGATGTTGTATTACTGGTAAGAAATAGTTGCTATGTCTTGAATAGTTTGCGTGCGGCGCAGAGGGGCGCCCGAACACAAAACATCTGTCAAAATCCACATCGCGCCAACGCTCGATTTGCAATGCTAATGTCGATGGACTTGTTTCAAACCCCGCCTCGGTGTAATCATTACTGACACCTGTAACCGACAGATTAAACCAGGGATTGCGTCGTTCGTAATTTATTATCCCCGTTACATGCCTTATTAGCTAGTTAGATTAATCAGACTGATTCCGGGTGCTAATTTGAATGGGCATTGTCTAATTCAAACAGTTAATTGATTTTTTGATCTAGTGAAGGGATGAACATTTTTTATTTACAACGAGCCAACTACATATTTAAAAATGTGCCGGCAGTATGTAAGAAACTAAAAAGTATGCGCAAAACTGCACTAGACAAGGGTGAGCGACCCGCAGCCATTCAGCAATTTTACATTTCGACTTTTATTTCTATAGTGCCCAGCAGCCTCATAAGAAACTTATGCTAATACAAACATTGAATGAAGTGAAATAATTTTTTGATTAATAAAATAAACTTAATGTAAAAAATTACAGAAATAAATTACCATAACACATCTAGGGTACAAGATGTGTTATGATAATTTATTTCTCTAAATTTTTTACATTAAGTTTATTTGATTAATAAAGAGATTATTTGGGTTCATGCAATGTTTGTAATAGCAGAAGTTTCTTATGAGGCTGCGGGCACTATAGAAATAAAAGTCGAAATGTAAAATTGTTGAATGGCTGCGGGTTGCTCACCCTTGTCCAGTGCAGTTTTGCGCAAACTTTTTAGTCCGTGACCCCCTTTTTCAATTAAAATGTAAAATATTACAGAAACAAATTACCCTAACACGTTTAGGGTACAATGAGGCTGCGGGCACTATAGGACTAAAAGTCAAAATGTAAAATTGTTGAATGGTTGCGGGTTGCTCACACTGGTCTAGTGCAGTGTTTCTCAAACTTTTTGGTTTGCGGCCCCCTTTTCTAATTAAAAATATTCAAAGGACCTCCTGAATAATAGGTATGTGTAGAAAAACATCTCAAATAATCTGTAATGTGATTTTTTTTCTGCGACTCCCCAAATATATTTCCCACACTTTTACTAGAATCACATATAGTGTATTCTAATATTTAAAAAATATAAGTAATTTTGAGTTTTAAAGTAATTTTCCTTGAATTTATTAATGCATGTCCATCAATAATAAATCATTTAATTTTCCAAACGATCACACGCCACTACGTCCACGCTCTTATTTATTTTGCTCTCAATTCGTTTATTAGACCAGCTCAGTACATAGCTGTTACTACAACATATATACACGCACGCATTCTGTACCACAATAAATCTTCCCAACATAATAGTAACGTTTATGTTATATAAGTTAATATGCGTGACAGGGCTCATATTCACAATCAGAGCAAACACACAAGCAGTTAGTTGACCTTATTGCAATTGCCCAAAGGTTAATCTGGACGGTCCGGCGATGCATACGGACGAGCCTCCAAACCAACAGCCTAACTATGCACCCACAGACAGGCTTTTATAAACAAAACGGCAGTTTATTACTTAATTAAAGCATTTTAATGAAAGTGCGACAATAAAAAAACACGATTAAATAATCAATGGGTGATTACAACGGTTGTTTTTGTTATTAAGATTATAAACGTGCTGTTATATACATTGTAATATGGAATTTTAATTAGTGCTAGTAAAATTTATATTTATTTATAAATAAAACAAAAATACAATGTATTGTTTTATTTATAAATATAAACTAACTATGCACTAATTAAAATTAAAGCATGCACTAATTAGTGCATAGTTAGTTTATATTTATAAGTAAAACAAAAAAAACTAAAATGTATTTTTGTTTTATTTATAAATAATTTAATGAAAATGAAGACCCCGAAGTCTTTTGGTCGCTATCTATCACTTTTTTTAATACATCTTGATTAAATTTATTTTCTATTCTAAATGGAATTTATATTAATATTTATGATATATACTGAATTAATTTTATATAAAATTATAGGATCATATATTAGTAAATTTGGTATTCGATTAAACTAAAATTGTATGAGCTGTATACAATTTTAGTTTAATCGAATACCAAATTTCCAAATATATGATCCTATAATTTTATATAAGATTAATTCAGTATCTCGATATAATAATAAATAATGGTACATGAGCCATTATTGTATATTGTGTATTGTGTATATTGTATTTTGCATAGTTTAATATATCTTATTTTTATAAAATTTCAGAGTACTCTGAAATTTTAAGATTTATTCAATGTGTGTAAATATTAACCATAAATATGCACTACATATAATAATATAAATAAATAAATATATATAAATTTCATATAAATCTTGCTGATTTTGGATTTGAACAGCAGCATTCAAAATTCTCTTTGTAGTTGCATTTCTTTGTACATTTAAACTGTTTTTGGACTAAGGCTTGGAGATATGCTTCAGTATATTTGAAAAATACAGTTATTCTCTAATTTCGTTAATAAAACTAGTCACCCCACCGAGATACTATGAGTGATATAGGTTATTCTTATTGAGAAAAATATCAGGAATACAGATATGTATGGTGCAAACAGATATCATCAGTATTTTCGAAGATATGCATCAGTAAAGTTGAAAATTATAGTTATTAGCTAATTTAATTATAAAAGTGGCCACTCTATTGTGGTACTATGATTTAGTTAAGTGTTTCCTATTGAAAAAATGTATTAGGAATTCAGATATTGATAGTACAATCAGATATCCTCATTATTTCCAAAGATATGTATCAAGTAAATTCGAAAAATACGATTATTCGCTAATTTCACTAATAAAACTACTCACCCCACTGAAGTACTATGAGTTATCTAAATTATTCTTATTGAAAAATATATTTGGAATACAGATATTGATAGTACAAACAAATATCTTCAGTATTTTCAAAGATATGCATCAGTAAAATTGAAAATTATGGTTATTAGATAATTTAATTATAAAAGTAGTCACTACATTGGTGTACTATGATTTATTTAGGTGAATCTTTTTGAAAAAATGTATCGGGAATTCAGATATTGATAGTACAATCTGATATCTTCATGATTTCCAAAGATGTGCTTCAGTACATTTGAAAAATACAGTTATTCGCTAATTTCGTTAATAAAACTAGTCGCCTGACTGAGGTACTATGAGTTATCTACGTCATTCTTATTGAGAAATATATAAGGAATATAGATATTGATAGTGCAAATAGATATCTTTAGTATTTTCGAAGATATACATCAGTAAAATATAATATTATGGTTATTAGCTAATTTAATTATAAAAGTAGTCACTACATTGGAATACTATGAATATTTAGGTGATTCTTATTGAAAAATGTAACAGGAATTCAGATTTTGATAGTACAATCAGATATCTTCATGATTTCCAAAGATATGCATCAGTATATTTGAAAAATACAGTTATTCGCTAATTTCGTCACCTCACTGAGGTACTATGAGTTATCTAGGTCATTCTTATTGAGAAATATATAAGGAATATAAATATTGATAGTGCAAATAGATATCTTTAGTATTTTCGAAGATATGCATCAGTAAAATTTAAAATTATGGTTATTAGCTAATTTAATTATAAAAGTATCTCTACATTGGGATACTATGAATATTTAGGTGATTCTAATTGAAAAATGTATCAGGAATTCAAATTTTGATAGTACAATCACATATCTTCATGATTTCCAAAGATATGCATCAGTAAATTTGAAAAATACAGTTATTCACTAATTTCGTTAATAAAAGTACTCACTTCACTGAAGTACTATGAGTAATCTAAATTGCTCTTATAGAAAAATATATCAGGAATATAGTTATTGATATTGCAAACAGATATCTTTAGTATTTCCGAAGATATGCATCAGTAAAGTTGAAAATTATGGTTATTAGCTAATTTAATTGTAAAAGTAGTCACTACATTGGGATACTATGAATATTTAGGTGATTCTTATTGAAAAATATAACAGGATATCAGATTAAGATAGTGCAATCAGATATCTTCATGATTTCCAAAGATATGCATCAGTAAATTTGAAAAATACAGTTATTCGCTAATTTCGTTAATAGAACTAGTCACCTCACTGAGGTACTATGAGTTATCTAGGTCAGTCTTATTGAGAAATATATAAGGAATATAGATATTGATAGTGCAAACAGATATCTTCAGTATTTTCGAAGATATGCATCAGTAAAATTTAATATTATGGTTATTAGCTAATTTAATTATAAATATAGTCACTACATAAGGATGCTATGAATAGTTAGGTGATTGTTATTGAAAAATTTATCAGGATATCAGATTATGATAGTACAATCAGATATCTTTATGATTTCCAAAGATATGCATCAGTAAATTTGAAAAATACAGTTATTCGCTAATTTCGTTAATAAAACTAGTCACCTCACTGAGGTACTATGAGTTATCTAGGTCAGTCTTATTGAGAAATATATAAGGAATATAGATATTGATAGTGCAAACAGATATCTTCAGTATTTTCGAAGAAATGCATCAGTAAAATTTAATATTATGGTTATTAGCTAATTTAATTATAAAAATAGTCACTACATTAGGATGCTATGAATAGTTAGGTGATTCTTATTGAAAAATGTATCAGGATATCAGATTATGATAGTACAATCAGATATCTTCATGATTTCCAAAGATATGCATCAGTAAATTTGAAAAATACAGTTATTCGCTAACTTTGTTATTAAACCTCACTGAGCTATAATGAGTTATCTAGGTCATTCTTATTGAAAATTATATAAGAAATATAGATATTGATAGTGCAAACAGATATCTTTAGTATTTTCGAAGATATGCATCAGTAAAGTTGAAAATGATGGTTATTGGCTAATTTAATTATAAAAGTAGTTACTATATTGGGGTACAATGATTTGTTTAGGTGATTCTTATTGAAAAATGTATCAGGAATTCAGATTTTGATAGTACAATCACATATCTTCATGATTTCCAAAGATATGCAGCAGTAAATTTGAAAAATACAGTTATTCGTTAATTTTGTTAATAAAACGAGTCACCTCACTGAGCTATAATGAGTTATATAGATCATTCTTACTGAGAAATATATAAGGAATATAGATATTGATAGTGCAAACAGATATCTTTAGTATTTTCGAAGATATGCATCAGTAAAATTTTAAATTATTGTTATTAGCTAATTTTATTATAAAAGTAGTCACTATATTGGGATACTATGAATATTTAGGTGATTCTTATTGAAAAATATATCAGGATATCAGATTATGATAGTACAATCAGATATCTTCATGGTTTCCAAAGATATGCATTAGTAAATTTGAAAAATGCAGTTATTCGTTAATTTTGTTAATAAAACAAGTCACCTCACTGAGCTATAATGAGTTATCTAGGTCATTCTTATTGAGAAATATATAAGGAATATAGATATTGATAGTGCAAACAGATATCTTTAGTATTTTTGAAGATATGCATCAGTAAAATTTAATATTATGGTTATTAGCAAATTTAATTATAAAAGTAGTCACTACATTGGGATACTATGAATATTTAGGTGATTCTTATTGAAAAATGTATCAGGATATCAGAGTTTGATAGTACAATCAGATATCTTCATGATTTCCAAAGATATGCATTAGTAAATTTGAAAAATACAGTTATTCGCTAATTTTGTTAATAAAACGAGTCACCTCACTGAGCTATAATGAGTTATCTAGGTCATTCTTATTGAGAAATATATAACGAATATAGAAATTGATAGTGCAAACAGATATCTTTAGTATTTTCGAAGATATGCATCAGTAAAGTTGAAAATGATGGATGGACAATCTAAATTGTCTCGTATCATACAACAAATTATTTAAAATATTGAATTGGATGCTAGACCGAATGGAAAAATATAACGCGTTCTATTTGTCAAGGACAAATTGTATGGGAGGGGATATATGAATACATTTCTTGAACAAATTTTGAGCTAAGAAATTGTCTTGTCTAAAACGACCTTAACTTTTGAGTCAAGAAATTGTCTTGTCTTTAGTAGTACATATAATATGTATGTATTTATATATAATTTAGTTTTATAAACGTAATTTGCACATACATATTTACATATGGCTAGTAGTAAGTAGGTTGTATGTATATCCAACCGGTTGGCCGACTTATTTAACAGTTTAAATTAATTTCGTTCACACCACTTCAGCACCCGACGACACATTCTTAAACAGTTCAAACTAATTGCAAATCGTACCATACTTTCGGTATGACTTCCTCAATAAACATCTCAGTCGCTATTATAAGAACAATCCCCCAAGGCCGGGCGGTGTTTAATTTTGTTTGGGAGTCAATGGTGAGACACGTTTCGTCGCATATGGCAGCTAACCACAACAAACTTGAGCCCCACCATTAAATTTGATGATAAATTTATGGATATGTTTATTTTTAACATTCGTTGAGTGGATATGTTTTTGTATTACACGCGCAAAAACGGATGCATTTAACTTTAACTATAGTATTGAAACTGAGCCCACATGAGTTACATTACATTAACACACGAAACAGTGGAGCTGGGATGTAATTTGGAAAGTTTGAATTTGCGGAGATACGGTCCGTATTTACGGGCGACAGGAGAATTGAGGATGCAAGTTCTGATAAATGTTATTATGTAGCGAACATAATTTAAGTATACTCTAATGTTGTTGCTTACTACAATTAAGAAATTAAAAAAAATTTATAAACTGATAAATGTCAATATGTAGTGGACATTATTTAAGTGTACTCTAATGTTGTTGTTTTATTTCTTACAAAAATAATATTACAACAGAGAAATGTTAAAATATCTTAGGGTTGTATAGAAAATATGAAAATAGAGCTGATACATTGATACATATATATATATATATATATATATATATATATATATATATATATATATATATATATAACCCATTAAATTTACGTTGCTACCCTGTTGGCGGAAGACTTTTTGAACACCAGATGTATATAATGTTTTAGTGTCCAATACCAAAATTAGCGAACCACTGTATTTTTCAAATTTACTGATGCATATCATTGAATATAATGAAGATATCTGATTGTACTATCAATATCTGAATTCCTAATACATTTTTCAATAAGAATCACCTAAATAAATCATAGTACCCCAATATAGTGACTACTTTTGTAATAAAATTAGCTAATAACCATCATTTTCAACTTTACTGATGCATATCTTCGAAAATACTGAAGATATCTGTTTGCACTATCAATATCTATATTCCTGATATATTTTTCAATAACAATAATTTAGATAACTCATAGTACCTCAGTGGGATGACTAGTTTTATTAACGAAATTAGCGAATAACTGTATTTTTCAAATTTACTGATGCATATCTTTGGAAATAATGAAGATATCTCATTGTACTATCAATATCTAGTTCCTAATACATTTTTCAATAAGAATCACCTACATAAATCATTATACCCCAATGTAGTGACTACTTATGTAGTTAAATAAACGAATAACCATAATTTTCAACTTTACTGATGTATATCTTCCAAAATACTGAAGATATCTATTTGAACTATCAATATCTATATTCCTGATATATTTCTCATTAAAAAAGTCCTAAATAACTCATAGTACATTAGTAGGGTGACTAGTTCTAAACGAAATTAGAGAAATACTGTATTTTTCAAATGTACTGAAGCATATCTTTGGAAATAATGAAGATATCTGATTGTATTATCAATATCTTTATTCCTGATACATTTTTTCAATAAGAATCACTTAAATATTCATAGTACCCCAATGTAGTGACTACTTATATAGTTAAATAAACGAATAACCATAATTTTCAACTTTACTGATGTGTATCTTCCAAAATACTGAAGATATCTATTTGAACTATCAATATCTATATTCCTGATATATTTCTCATTAAAAAAGGCCTAAATAACTCATAGTACATTAGTAGGGTGACTAGTTCTAAACGAAATTAGAGAATAACTGTATTTTTCAAATGTACTGAAACATATCTTTGAAAATAATGAAGATATCTGATTGTACTATCAATATCTTCATTCCTGATACATTTTTCAATAAGAATCGCTTAAATATTCATAGTACCCCAATGTAGTGACTACTTATATAGTTAAATAAACGAATAACCATAATTTTCAACTTTACTGATATGTATCTTCCAAAATACTGAAGATAACTATTTGAACTATCAATATCTATAATCCTGATATATTTCTCATTAAAAAAGTCCTAAATAACTTATAGTACATCAGTAGGGTGACTAGTTCTAAACGAAATTAGAGAATAACTGTATTTTTCAAATGTACTGAAGCATATCTTTGAAAATAATGAAGATATCTGATTGTACTATCAATATCTTCATTTCTGATACATTTTTCAATAAGAATCACTTAAATATTCATAGTACCCCAATGTAGTGACTACTTTTATAATTAAATTAGCTAATAACCATAATTTTCAACTTTACTAATGCATATCTTCGAAACTACTGAAGATATATATATATATATATATATATATATATATATATATATATATATGTATATGTATATGTATATGTATATGTATATGTATATGTATATGTATATGTATATGTATATGTATATGTATATGTATATGTATATGTGTGTGTATATGTATATGTATATGTATGTGTATGTGTGTATGTACATGTATGTGCATGTGTGTATGGTAATGCCAAATAAAATTGTTTATTTATTTATAGAATATTATGTCAAACAATTCAACGAACTATAAATTTAACAATTAAAATTTGATTAGTTTGTTTTGAGTAAAATACCCAGTAACCACAAAAAATGGATCATTATATTATACAGTACACCTGCATAAATAAATCCAATACCCATCCATCATTTTTCGTATTATATTTTTACATAATACATTCCTACGTCCATTTATTATGCAATTGAAAGCGATTTATCTCTACGGGGAATTGTTATCGCCCACACGCGGTGCCGTTTGCGGTCTTTAAAATTAATTCGCACGCAGGTTACATATATATTGTTTTTCCTGTGAATAGCCTAATTATACAGAAAACTATTTTCGCAACCAATAATTGAAAAACGATAGGTGATTCAAGCGCTCGTAACGTTTTTGCGGTAATGATTTTCGTCGGTTCGTCGACTTTAATAAATCGATTGTGCCAACAATAGTTTTTGGCAAGGTCGACTGTAAAGTACACGCTGTGCTCGAATGGAAACGTTTATGATTGTATTTTCTATTTGATAAGAAAATACGTTTTACTCATTAGTATAGAATTGCATACTGTTAAAACAAGAGTCTATAATTGTGTGTGTAAACGAAATAATTAGAATAGCATGGTAATTTGTTTGAAAAATTACGCACTACTTTAAAAAAAATCGACGACAGACTTTTTTTATTATATATATATAAATATATATATATATATATATATATATATATATATATATATATATATATATATATACTACACTACCAATGGCATAATGAAATTATTCGCACTACGAGGTACCCATTTGTTTATTTGCAATAATGTTGTATATACATTATTGCAAATAAACAAATCAACTACATTAAATCGTTAAATTATTTATACATCGTCACGTATTTACATAATAACCAGCACATACCATCGGTGGAACATATGATAACATGAATTAACCAGCGGAGGAATTAGCTGAGCGACGGGCGCCGTATCGATTTTGCAACGGGTTTCAAATTGTTAATAATTAATCGGTGTGCGAACGGCGAAATATGCACTCGATAAATAAATTAGAGCGAGCGCGCGCTCAACAGTTGTGAAAGTATCGCACGTCCGATTTCATTATCGGAAAACGGTAACCGTTTAATGGTGACAAATTGGCAGCGGGCCGCAAACAAAGGGAATATAATCGGGAAAAATATGGGCGGCGAGATTAGCTAATGAAAATTAATGATGCTTGCTTTATTTGCTAAAGCTATTTTACTGGGATGATACAAATAAATTTAAGTTTTAAACGTTTAATGTACTGTACAGGATAATTGTAGTTTGCAGCTAGATATAGTAAAACATTACTAGGCTTATATGTGCAATTTTAATCAGCTGTATTTTTATGCCTTTATATTTAGTCATATTCCTCAGATGTAATAATACATGTTTAAAAAGGCAAAATATATATTTTATAAAATCCCTAAAGCTCCGAAACATTGATAAATATCAATATGCCAAATATTGATATCCTTTAAGAGAATATTTCTTTCAGAAACTTGTTCGTAGTTAACGGTGGTCTCTTTCTGGTTGCGCCTGATCATTTTCCATCATTTTCCAAACTATGAAGATTAATGCACAGAAATAAGGAAGATTTTTCAATAAAAGCAAAGCAGATTTTTTTAAAAATCTGTTGACATAAGGCGATTTCGTTTAGCATGGTTTATCATTGCTAGTTGCTCCTGTGATTTTTTTATGTTCGCAAAAACTTCGATAATTATATAATAAGTCAATTTTAATGCGTGAGTATCGGAAATGACTCCATTTATGTTCACAATTCCTTTATAGTATTCTTTCTAAAACAGATTGATGTTTAAAGTAAATATAAAGCATTAATTTCAAACTTGATTATTTTAAGATTCAAAAATTCTTTATTTTGAGAATTTTGCTTTATTTTTATGCCGATGATAATTTTTTTAATTTCGCGAAAATTATATAATAACTCAATTTTAATACGTGAGTATCCGAAATGACTACATTTAGTTCCACAAATTCCTTTATAGCATTATTTTTAAAACAAATTGATGTTTAAAGCAAATATAAAGCGTTAATTTCAAACTTGAGTATTTTAAATTCTTTTAAGATTCAAAAATCTTTATTTTGAGAATTTTGCTTTATTGTTATGCCGATGATAGGATTTTTTTATGTTCGCAAAGACTTCGAAAGTTATATAATAACTCAATTTTAATACGTGAGTATCGGAAATGACTACATTTATTTCCTTTATAGCATTCTTTTGAAATGTTTAAAGTAAATATATAAAATTAATTTCAAACTTAATTATTTTAAATTCTTTTAATATTAAAAAATGAATCGATCTTCGACATGTGAAATCGATAAATAAAAACGTTGAAATATTTCGGTTATAAATTTCACATGGCCATGGGTATAGTAGATAATATACATTTACTTAGAATTCTAATTTTATTTCATTTTAATTGCGCTTATCAGCAGAAAATTATACAGCGCGTTCACTATATTATCCGTCTTCCAAAATACGAATACAAACTAAATACTGTGCGTTCATAATTACCGGTTTCTTTTATTTAAATTCGCTGAACTAATCGCTTACACTGAAAGTGTTGTGGATAGTAAAGAGATGCCGCCGGAAAGTAAGGGAGGTTTTAAAAGAGGGACAAGATTTTCACACTAGCGAGAATGGTGGAAAGTCCGGTGCCATGAGATGTTGCACGTTGAGATTTTTAAAATGATTAAAAACTATTCATATTTGATAATACCTGTTCCCAATACTGTTGATATAGGTGAATGTATTTATACTTATAGATTTCACACTAGCCAGAATGGTGGAGAATCCGGTTCCATAAGGTGTTGCACGATGAGATTTTGAAAATGATTAAAAACTATTCATATTTAATAATACCTGTTCCTTATACTGTTAATATAGGTGAATGTATTTATATTTATAGATTTATATTGTATTTTCAAGGGTTTGACTCACAACAAGATCGAGCTACGGTGCATACAACACGTCGTTTGGGAAATGATACAACTAACACCCTAGGAGGAAAGTTAAACGCCATTTGGCGGCACCACATCAATTAGCAATACACACCCATATGGTAATAACCGTCAACATGCTCATGCCATCAGGATCACCGGGTAGTGCCCTCCATGGAATAATATTCCAACAGAGTGCTTGAGATATCAGTACAAGGCCAATCTTATAAAACATTGGCCTTGTGTTTCGTAGAAAATATTATGAAGAATGTGTTGTAAATTTTAACACAATTGGTTAAGGTTTTTATTTCTTTTTAATCAAAACAATCTGCTCTTCCCATTGGTACAAGCGGTTGGTAAATTTTACATTTCCTGATTTAAGCCCTTAAGCCCCTTTGCCTAAACAACAGGGATATATAATGTCGAATACTTTTATAGTACAGACGATGATAATCTGAAATAATTGGGGCCTGGGCTCAATAATTTCAGATTGAAATAATTGAGCCCAGGCCCCTTTCAGATTATCAAATAGTCAGGATTCTTAAAATAAACCAGTAAAGGTATCGGTAGAAGGCATGAACTTAAAAAAAAACTTAAAATCGTTCATAACTAGTGCTTCAAGGTGGAAAATGTGGGGGGGGGGGGTCGGACCATGTGCCGGTGGAAGTGGTCTTGAGAAGGACAAAAGGTTTGAAGAGGGAGGAGAAAAAGGGACAGCAAGGGTTTGGATGGAGCGAAGTAGAAATTGCGGTGTATGAGAAAAACCTAACGGGCGTGAAGTGGGAGTCGATGTTACAGTTGGAGAGAGTGATGGCGGCTGCGTTGGTGGTGAGGAAGAAGAGTGGACGCCAGAGGGAATGTTGGTTCGACGAGAAGTGTAAGATAAAGAAGAAGAGGTGGCGGAGGGAAATGGCGAATTGGAGGTACGGCAGATGTGCAGTCGAAAGAGTTAATCAAGCGAAAAGGAAGTTCGAGAGTACGTGCGAGAGGAAAAAAATAGAGTTGCAGAAAGTGGAAAAGAGGTTGAGGGAGTGTGTGGTGGATAAACGGATGTGGGAGATCTTAAAGGGAAGGGCGAATCAGGGTAAAGTGAACATAGAGCTAGCAGAGTGGGAGAGGAGTTGTAAACAGATGGCGGGGTCTGAGGTGGAGCTGGGCAGTTCGAGTGCGAGACAGGTGGTACGAAGGGAGGCGTTTTCGAGGAAAGAGGTGGAGGTGGCCCTGGCATAGTTAAAACTAGGAAAGGCAGCGGGGGAAGATGGGCTGAAGGCAGAGGCTTTCAAAAAGTTACCGGAGGAAGGAAGGGAGAAGGTGCGGCAGAGTATTAACAAGGTGTGGAGTGGAGAGGAGGAAGTGCCGGAAAAGTGGCGTGTGGGGGTGGTGGTCCCGGTGCACAAAGGAGGAGAGGCCTCGGACGTAAATAACTATAGGGGGATCACCATTATGAGTGCCGGTTATAAATTGATGATGACTATGATGAAAAATAGAATGGATAGGGAAGTGGAACAAAAAGGGCTGCTGCCGGAATGCTAGGGTGGGTTCAGAAGGGGAAGAGGGACGAGGGAGCAGATTTTCACGCTGGCGAGAATGGTGGAGGAAGCGCTGAAATGCAAAGGATGAGTGTATGCCGTGTTTGTGGATTTAAAAGCTGCGTATGACTTAGTTCCTAGGGGGAAACTAGTGGAATGTATGGATAGATTGGGTATGGAAGAGGAAGAAGTGGAGTGGGTGAGAAGGGTGTATAAAGAGTCATGGGCCAAAGCAAGAGTGAATGGAGAAATATCTGAGAAATTTAGGGTGAATGTGGGAGTGCGGCAGGGGTGCCCGCTGAGTCCCCTCCTGTTTAATCTGTACACGAGCGAGTTGCAAGAGGTGCTGAGGAGAGGACAGGCAGGAGGGGTCGTGGTGGGTAGATCCAAAGTGTGAATGTTGGCGTATGCAGATGACGTGGTGCTGGTGGCCAAGACAGTGGAAGAGATACAAGAGATGTTGGATAGAATGGGTAGATACCTGGATAAGAGGGGGCTAGTGGTGAATGTGGAAAAGACCAAATGGATGTTGTTTAGGAATAGGGGCAGGAGGGGTAAGGACGAAGGGCTGAAATAGAAGGAAAGGCTGATTGAGAGAGTGAATGGCTTTAAATATTTGGGCTTTTGGTTTGACTGTGGAGGAGGGCTTAGGATGCATGTAGAGTGTATGCAGGCGAAAGCAAGAATGGCTTGGGGGATTGCGTGCAGAAAATGGGGGAGTTTGTGGGGTGGTAACCTCGTAATGGCGTGTGTAAAACCTATATTGTTGTATGGAGTGGAAGTGTGAGGATTGCGTGAATGGGAGGTAATAGAAAGGGAGCAAGGTTGGTTTCTGAAGAATCTGCTAGGGCTCGAAAGGTCGACACCGAGGGCAGTGCTGTTGCAGGAGACAAATCGTATGAGTATGTGGTGGGAGTCGTGTGTGAGGGTTGTGAAGTTTGAGGAAAGATTGCAGGATTTGGGCGAGGAAAGACTGGTACGGGAGGTATGGTTGAGGTGTAAGAGTAGAACAGAGAGTAGATGGAGGAAGGATAGAGAAAGGATGTATGAAAGAGTGGGTATGTCTGAGGTGTGGGAGAAGCTGAGAGAAAGGGGTAGCCTAGGAACTGAGATAAGGGAGAGATTGAGGGATATTGAGTGGCAAGAAAGGCAAGTGAGAATGGCTGAGAGCTCATACAACCCTGGCTACGTAGAGTGGCAAGTGCAGGGGAAACTCCCGAGGTACTTAGCCAGGGGAGAGTGGAGCAGAGAGGACAAAGTATGCATGGCAAGAGCGAGGTGTGGTTCAGAAGAGCGAGGAAGAAAAGTGTGGATGGGGCTGGGGTGCACCGCGTGTGCGCTGTGTAGGAAGGGGAGTGACACGTGGTGGCACCTTAGCAAAGAATATGAGGGAATGAAAGAAGAGTGGGTTGGAGAGTGCAGAAAGCTGAACGAATGGTTAGGAGAGGATGGGAAAGGAGTGAAAATCTACAGGAGGCTGACGTGGGAAAGGAAATTGGCGAGGACAGAGGGGGTTTATTTTAATGGATAGAAAAATGTATTTTATGTTAATTTGTATTCTTTTGTTTGTGTCTTTTTTGATTTCTTTCTGTGAAAGTACGGTTTGGGAATGTGTGTAAAAGCGAAGGTTTGGGCTGATATTCCAAATAAAGGTCTTTTCATAACTAACTCATTTGGCACGGCCACCTACAAAGAATGTCAGAAATAGCGCTCACAAAGCTCTCAAAAAGCATGCACTTTGAGAGCAGTAATACAAAAAAAAAACTCTGTGGAGAGTATTGCATGTACAAACTATTTTTTTTCTCGCCGAAATCGAATCGCGATGTTTTCAACATTCTATAGTACTATAATAAAGGCAAATAGACCCCTGTAATTGAATTCTTATTCTATATCAAGATTATATATTGCTAAATAACTATTACAAAAAGCAAAGATTAATACTCCAATTTTTTGTCGGCACAAACGTTGTATTCCCAGCAAACATTTCCACAATCCGATAACATTACCCCATTCACATATCGTCAACTGCAGACTCTCAAACTCACTTTATCATTCATTTGATTGTGGCGCATTAGGGACGTTCGGATGCATGCGCCCCGGGAAAACCGGCGCGTTTTCTTTAACAATTCATTTCGTATCAGGCATCTTCGCGTGCCACCCACCCCCCGCACAAGCCCCGCGTTCACATATAAAATGCACCGTACAATTTAAGCATCGCGAGCTGGAAATTCATCAGCCGAGACACCAATACGCTCGCTCGCTCTTCATCCCGAATCAATTCACTCGCGCCGCTCGCATAGACAAACAGAAAACGAGTAAATTGCGGCAAATTGGATTATAATGTTTACGTGCAAATACTTCTGTAAACGCGCGTTGAGGGGGTGACTTTATGGAGACATAAGGGGTGGGTTGGTATTAAAAGAGACGGATCGCGGTTTGCAAATGTCTGCACATCGATCAAATGGAATGGGTGAGGAGGGATTGATCGGTTTGTTTTTTATGGGATAATGTAGAACGGGGGTTTGTTAATGTATGTGAAGTTTGAGAGGAAGGATGGAGAAAAATGGTTACGCGTTTGAAAGTTACTGGGATGAAAGATGATATTCGTTTAAAGTTTTACTGTTGAATGAAAATGTGTTGGGGTTAGCTAATGTTATAATAAGTAGGTTTTATCAGTATAATAAGTAATTAATATAATACTGCTATGGAGATAAAATAACAGTATTCAAAATTAAAACATAACGCACACTAAAAACAAACAAAGAAATGCATGAACACCAAACCAGAAGAAAATCGAAATTAAGAACAAACAAAAAAATTCTCAACAATACAACAATATAACGTTCTAAACAAGGAAATTAAATCACTGGCATACATTCCATTGAAACTCAAAATTGAAAACCTACTGCTAAACAACAAAATCAAAATGAAATAGTACAGGAATAAAAGAAATAGCTTAGACACAGACACAACATATAGGTGTTGTCAGTTTTTTTTCATCAAAATGTATGTATGTATTGTATTAAAACAGCCCGGAGTTTTAAAACAAGAACAGTTTTAGATGAAAAAAAAAACACACAACACACTGTATATTTTGTAATAGATTACAACTTCTGATACATGTGTATTTAGAATTAAAAGTTAAGTATATGTACAGATTTATAACTAATAAAAATCCACACAAGTGCAAACCTCAATTTTTTTTTAACAAAGTAATTTATAAAGCAGCGGCCCTCGTCGCGTCCAATTTATTTAGGACGCAGTACGAGTTTATTAATTACCAGCCTAGAGCTAGTATAAACAAGTATTCACGAGTAAACAAGGCGATGGTGGGGCGGGTCGTAATCCTGCACAACCGGCAGGAACCAGAAGCAGCTTAAGCAAGACAAACCATAAGACGATTCGCGACATTAATAAGTCTTTGCGTCGCCTCTTAATAAATACCGTGCGAATATAAATCGACTGGAGCAAAACGCGCGCACGGGCGTCCACTTAAAAGAACACAACTCCAGAAAGGCGGAAAGTGTTGGCGGCGAAATGGGTCAAGTTCCACCACCGCGTTGGCATACAATGCAAGCGCTATTCCCTTGAGGGTATAAGAAACAACAGCACTTTATTATTGCAATTTGAGGTTTTAGAGAAGGAGCGAGCGAGAGAATTTAAATATCTGATCAATTAATGCCGGATAGTAATAACAAGGAATATGTACATAAAAACGACAGCCGGTGGGATTCCTTTGATTTTTGATAGTCCTTGAATTTTTCCTGATTGGGTCAACTTAAGAAAATCAAAGACTCGATTTCAATGCAAATTAATCGGGGCACCACAGGCCTTTTCTAACAAATTAATATTAAAATAGAATTTAAAATATTTCTGAAATGATATATTATATATGATATTTGAGAAATATTTTAAATTCTGATTTAATATCAATTTGTTCGGAAACTCGTGTGTTGGGTGCCCCGACTAATTTGCATTGAAATTGAATATGTGTCTCCGATAATATGCGCATGGATGGGGGGGGCATCAAATTACTCCCGCATGCATGCAACCGCATTATTCCTGCCGCTGCAATTACAAAATTACGATGCGCCTCGCGCCGCATCTCACATGCAGATAAGATGTTTTATTATTTAAGACGGCCGCCGCCGGAGGGGGTGGCACTCGGGGCACCATTAACGAAATTAAAACTACGTGTGCGCACGTTAGGCCACCGACAACATAAACTCGATGCAGTAAACTTTATGGCCCACATTCAAGGCCGCTGGTGCATGAACTAACGACTACCGAAACTAATCTTATCAGCAGTGTAAATATTGTACAGGAAATCGAGAGGCACGCCGACTGGGATCAAAGGAGGAAGTTGGTGAATGGAAAAATATTAGGAGTCACTGAACTAGACTGTCAAATGGTTGTTCGGATCAAGTCATAATCTGATGTCAGAATTTATTCGTTCAATTGATAATCTAATGTAATAATATTACATTAGATAATAAATCTAATCTGAACACATTCTGGTAAAAAGGAGTTTCTTACGCCTTTTATATCAATGTTGATGAGCAAATGTGACTGGTGCCCTTTAGATCAGCGGTTTTATATAAATATAGACTCGTCCTGGACTTAAGTCGTAATATATTTTTTTTAAACTGATTAAAATCTAGATCTGTAGATAGGCAAATTCACGCTTATATATTTTCCTTGTTGACAATTTTGAAACGTTTGAAATGTTAGTATTAATTTGAAAACGCTAAACCTTACTGTTTTGTAAAACAAAACATGTTTAAATCTATCTCCGATTGATCGTTCTACATTTAGCAGTATAATTTAGCAAATTAATTATACACATCTTGTTCTACTGTATACTAATGAAATTATGTAAACGCCACTAGTTAATAACAAACCGATTGTCGCTACTACATAATTTCTGGAAATAACTCGATTTCCATAACTGCAAAATTATGTAGATTTTAAATCAAACAAACTCAACCGGGTGAATATTTATCATAACATGTATTGTGACACACAAAAAATATATACAGATTATCTCGGCAAGAACTTTGAATCGCGCGCAATTTCGACTCTCAATGGTTGAGTATTAGCCATATTTGGTATTTGTTTCATTAAAACATAGATTTTTAAGAAAATGGTGCTTTAGAGCTTGCAAGAACGTTTGTTAATAGTGAAAACCCATTACAAATATGGGGAAAATTCTACCGGTATGAAGCCTCTAAAATCCCATCCTCTATACCGCGCGCACAGCAGATTGTTTGCGGGTCTATACTGACCAATTGGGGAGACTAAAATTTGTTTGAGGATTCCTTTGTTTATGTCTATTGAAAAAACTATACGAGCGAAGGTAGGGTGGGCGGGTGCTCCCTACTAACCAAACTATACCCGTCGACTATTCCAAATGACTTGCAATCTGAATTACACTGTTATTCATTACTTTCTATGATTCAATTAATTTCTTTTATTAATTTATTCCTAATTCGTAAAAAACTGTGAGATATAATGTAGTGTCATAGTTCAAGTCATATGTAATAGTGGACGGGTATAGTTTAGTTGGTGGGGGACGCCCGCCCACCCCACCTTTGCTTGCATAATTTTTTTAATGGATACAGACGTTTTATATTGTTTAAACTATTCCAAGGAAGAGTGTTATCCTATGGAAAAAACTATGCCAGCAAAGGTGGGGTGGGCGGGCGGTCCCCACCAACCAAACTATGCCCGTCCACTATTCCAAATGACTTGAACTATGCACACATTATGTCTCACATTTTTTTTACGAATTAGGAGTAAACTAATAAATGAAAATAATTGAATCATAGAAAGTAAGGGATAACAGTGTAATGCAGACTTCAAGTCATTTAAATAGTGGACGAGCATAGTTTGCTTGATGTTATCCATTACTTTCTATGATTCATTTATTTTCATTTATTAATTAACGCCCTATGTGTAAAAAATGAGAAACAATGTAGTGCACAGTTCAAGTCATTTGGAATAGTGGACGGGTATAGTCCGGTTGGTATGGAACGCCCACCCGCCCCACCTCTCATCGTTTATTTTTCCCAATAGATACGGACGGTTTATATTGTTTGAATAATTCCAAGTAATTGACAATGTAAAATGGAAAGTCTCTACCCCAACGATTTTTTTTTAATTTTTAACTTTTGGGTTCATATATTGATAATCCGATTTTAGAATCTGAGTCGATAAAAAAATAATTCAACATATTTTGTTTAATTTTTTTACTGATCCTCGCACAAAACATATCAGTGTACTAGATGGCCGAAGGAAAATGGAAAATTTTGATTCTAAGTAGTTTTATTTCGGCGACTAACTTGTATATCATTATTATTATTTTTGACAAAGTCCTGCAAATGATATGAATTTGAAAAAAATTGCTCAATGTTTACAACAATATGACAATGTAAAATTGAAAGTCTCTATCCCAACGTATTTTTCTTTCTATTTTTTTTTTAATTTTTAACATTTACGCTCATATCTCAATAATCCGATTTTAGAGGCTGAGTCGATAAAAAAATAATGCACAAACATATTTTGTTTAATTTTTGTACTGAATTTAGCACAAAACATATTAGTGTACCAGATGGCCGAAGGAAAATGGAATATTTTGATTCTAAGTATTTTTATTTCGCCGACTAACTTGTATAGCATTATTATTATTTTTGACAAAGTCGTGCAAATGATATGGATTTGAAAAAATTACTTAATGTTTACAACAATATGACAATGTAAAATGGAAAGTCTCTATGCCATCGCATTTTTCTTTCTATTTTTTTTTAATTTTTAACTTTTACGCTCATATCTCGATAATCCGATTTTAGAGGTTGAGTCGATAAAAACATAATGCAAAACATTTTGTTTAATATTTTTACTGATCTTAACACAAAACATATGAGTGTACCAGATGGCCGAAGGAAAATGGAAAAATTTGATACTAAGTATTTTTATTTCGGCTACTAACAAAATTGCTTAATGTTTATAAAAATGTGACAATGTAAAATGGAAAGTCTCTATTCCTACGTATTTGTTTTTCTATTTTTTTTTTTTTAATTTTTACTTTTACTCTCATATCTCGATAATCCGATTTTAAAAGTCGATAAAAAAATAATGCAACATATTTTGTTCAATTTTTTTACTGATCTTAGCACAAAACATATCAGTGTATCAGATGTTCGAAGGAAATTAGAAAATTTTTATTATAAGTATATTTTTTTTTCGGCGTAGAAAAAAAATAAGATTTAATTTGACTGTGTTGTTGTTCCATTGTGAGAATCTATCTCCACAAATTATTTAGTTAATACCCATATTAGTATTAATTACCTAAATTATGACGAAACGAATTAATGGTAATTAAATTAACCAAATTACCATTATTCCGGTGTCGTTGCACCCAATCAGGCTGCTAGTAATTTTCGATTTCCAGCTACTGTAACTTATCGACATGAATACACAGCAGTATAAAATATACATATTTCCAGGAAAGCAGAAAGAATAATTAGAGGAGGACAGAATATTTTACATCTTTCTTCCTCCTCCAAAAATATTCCAAAGGAGAAGAAGCAATTTTGCATCTTCAGACGTTGAATATATCGTTATTGTTGTTCTTCTAAATATATATACCTTCCTTTGTAAGACTTGGAAAATGTGTGTTCGTCTGCCTGTAATATTTTTTTCGGAAAAACTACTGCATATTTCAAACCATTATCATTTATGAAGTCGCTAAAATCGTGAAACTCCGAGCATGTCCAAGAAGAATTTAAATATTATAAGACATATATAAAGCGCGTATGACATTATGTAGTCTCTTATATCGTTTTCGATGCAGACACAAACTACATAGTGTCATACACACATGTAGACAATGATATAGCGGCGGAATAGTAATAAATTCACTTAACAATAACAACACCGTAATACACAATGTTAATTTTTCATTTAGAAATAGTGATACAGTTTAATATATCAATTCTTATATATAAAACGATATAGGAAACTAGATAATGTCATACGGGCTTTATATATGTTTTATACTATTTAAATTCTTCTTGGACATACCAAATGCCCTGAGCTTCACGATACGGGCTTAAGTGTGATCCTGATGGCATGAGTATGTTGACGGTTATTATCATATAGGTGTGCATTGCTAATTGATGTGGTGCAGCCAGATGGCGTTTAACTTTCCTCCTAGGGGGTTAGTTGTACCATTTTTTTAAAATATTATAAGGCTGCCAGAATATTCCACTCGGACACTGAGCCAGGTTAATTATAAATTTAATATAAAGTTAATTATAAATTTAATATAAGGTTAATTATAAATTTAATATAAGGTTAATTATAAATGTAATATAAGGTTTATTATAAAAGTAGTTTTGTAGATAATTCGTCCTACCGCCAGAGATTCGGCCCTAATATAGACAAATGTCTAGGGCCATGTTTTTTTACCTCTTTTTACCTTCAATATTCTTCTATAACATTAAATCATTCTAAACCGACCTTCTCAAGAAAATATGCTAGTATTATCCATTTCTTGAGAAGCTCGGTTTAGAATGAATGAATTTATAAAAAGTACAATTGGTTGTTAAAAATCGATTCAGTTGCACATTTCAATTCCTGATGATAACGAAATAAATTCATTAAAAACGCCTGCTTTACGTCAAGCAACTTTTTCTCGTGCGATAAATCCGTCTCGGGCCTTATTGATGAGCGTGGGGAGGGAATGATTTTTATCGGAATTAGCAGGAGAGGGAGAGGGCTTAATTATGTCACCGAAGGGATTTATCGTCGACTTGTATCAGCAGGCACATGGGGATAAATAATGTCTTTTAATTTCGTTTAGCGAGACGAATTGACAGCAATGTCATTACTATTTAGGCATGTTAATCACTCGGAAAATAACAATATAGCTAATTGGATATTTTTACATCTTTACATCTATGTAAAATGTAATAATGAACACTTACATATATTGGGTTAATATAATAGTTTTGTACATAAGCAGCTAGTGATTAAGAGCACAAATATGATAAGGCACAGTAAATAAAGACCTGTAAATGTTATGGTGGCAAATGCCACCGGTAGGGCCGAAAGGGTTAAACATACAGACTACTGGATAAATATCTATTAATCGATATTTTAATTTTAAAACTGCAATATTCCGATTTTGGAAGAAACAATTCTTATATTGTTGATTGAATCTGGCACATAAGTGCAAGTTTGCATACATTGCCAAGCCCTGCAGCTTTTCCAGTTCAATTTGACATTTTTACTGACATCTAGACTATATTTTAAATAAAATGACATTCGTTTCGGTGTCAGGGCACTTCTACGACCTGCTTTGACACAACCGATGATAGTTTTGGCATTTGCCAAACGTTGTCAGGGTTTTGTAACATTTGCGGACATTTCGGATTTGTGTACTTCATCTCGCGTGCTATCAGCTATAATGCTCCGTAATATAGTTGAAATATAAAAAAAAACGATCTCGTTAAATTAAACTGCACAATACGTATAAACTAACATTAATTTTTTTTAATGAGATAAACAGAGATTTGACCGTGAATCCTTATTCGCATTTATCATTTCGATCATCTGTGCTTGATTGCCACGATCGTAATTAATTCATGCGCCAGCCGATGATGATTATCGCAGCCATTACTTTTTAATTAGCGCGGTATTCGAATGTGTCATCGGGCAATTTTATCGAGGAAATAACTGTTTTCTTAGTATTTAAAACTTAATGCATGAAAATTCCCGCGGTTAATTGACTCGTCTATAATGGCCAAGTTTACACACTTGTTTTGACATATTTTTTTTCGTTTTAGAATGCGGTTAATATCCCTGTCGTCATAGTAGTGATTTGGTATCAAAGTTGTTTCAATATTTCATATTTATTTTTTATTGTATTTTACACATTGCTTATTACTCAGATATTATTATACATAATATGTTTAAAGAGGAATTTTTTACTCCATAATGTGTCGATTCATTTCGTTGTATGTCAAATCTTTATTACAGCATTATCTTGGGCTGTAATTTTCGAAGTAGTTATCGGGGTAAATTTACATCACTAAGGCTCGGTTTTATAAAGGAATATTATTTACATATCATTAACATTCATTATATATATATATATATATATATATATATATATATATATATATATATATATATACCAACCGAACTATGCCCGTCCATCATTTCAAATGATTTGAACTCACTACATTGTTATCCATTACTTTATATGATTCAATTACATTCATTTTTTAATTTACGCCTAATGTATAAAAAAAATATGAGAAACAATGTAGTGTATAGTTCAAGTCGTTTGAAATAGTGGACGGGTATAGTTGGGTTAGCAGGGACCACCCGCCCACCCCACCTTCGCTCGCATAGTTTTTCCATAGGATAACACCCTTCTTGGAATAGTTTAAACAATATAAAACGTTTGTACCCATTGAAAAAACTCTGCGAACGAAGGTGGGGCGGGTGGGTGGCCCCTACCAACCAGACTATGCCCGTCCACTATATAAAATGACTTGAACTCTGTACTACATTGTTATCCGTTATTTTTTATGATTTATTTTAGTTTCATTTATTAATTTACGCCTGATTCGTAAAAAAATGTGAGAAACAATGTAGTGCAGAGTTCAAGTCATTTTATATAGTGGACGGGCATAGTCTGGTTGGTAGGGACCACCCGCCCACCCCACCTTCGCTCGCATAGTTTTTCCATTGGATAACACCCTCCTTGGAATAGTTTAAACAATATAAAACGTTTGTACCCATTGGAAAAACTATGCGAGCGAAGGTGGGGCGGGTGGGTGTCCCCTACCAACCAGACTATGCCCGTCCACTATATAAAATGACTTGAAATCTGTACTACATTGTTATCCGTTATTTTTTATGATTTAATTTTAGTTTCATTTATTAATTTACGCCTGATTCGTAAAAAATGTGAGAAACAATGTAGTGCAGAGTTCAAGTCATTTTATATAGTGGACGGGCATAGTCTGGTTGGTAGGGACCACCCGCCCACCCCACCTTCGCTCGCATAGTTTTTCCATTGGATAACACCCTCCTTGGAATAGTTTAAACAATATAAAACGTTTGTACCCATTGGAAAAACTATGCGAGCGAAGGTGGGGCGGGTGGGTGTCCCCTACCAACCAGACTATGCCCGTCCACTATATAAAATGACTTGAAATCTGTACTACATTGTTATCCGTTATTTTTTATGATTTAATTTTAGTTTCATTTATTAATTTACGCCTGATTCGTAAAAAATGTGAGAAACAATGTAGTGCAGAGTTCAAGTCATTTTATATAGTGGACGGGCATAGTCTGGTTGGTAGGGACCACCCGCCCACCCCACCTTCGCTCGCATAGATTTTCCATTGGATAACACCCTTCTTGGAATAGTTTAAACAAAATAAAACGTTTGTACCCATTGAAAAAACTCTGCGAACGAAGGTGGGGCGGGTGGATGGCCCCTACCAACCAGACTATGCCCGTCCACTACATAAAATGACTTGAACTCTGTACTACATTGTTATCCGTTATTTTTTTATAATTTAATTTTAGTTTCATTTATTAATTTACGCCTGATTCGTAAAAAATGTGAGAAACAATGTAGTGCAGAGTTCAAGTCATTTTATATAGTGGACGGGCATAGTCTGGTTGGTAGGGACCACCCGCCCACCCCACCTTCGCTCGCATAGTTTTTCCATTGGATAACACCCTCCTTGGAATAGTTTAAACAATATAAAACGTTTGTACCCATTGGAAAAACTATGCGAGCGAAGGTGGGGCGGGTGGGTGTCCCCTACCAACCAGACTATGCCCGTCCACTATATAAAATGACTTGAAATCTGTACTACATTGTTATCCGTTATTTTTTATGATTTAATTTTAGTTTCATTTATTAATTTACGCCTGATTCGTAAAAAATGTGAGAAACAATGTAGTGCAGAGTTCAAGTCATTTTATATAGTGGACGGGCATAGTCTGGTTGGTAGGGACCACCCGCCCACCCCACCTTCGCTCGCATAGATTTTCCATTGGATAACACCCTTCTTGGAATAGTTTAAACAAAATAAAACGTTTGTACCCATTGAAAAAACTCTGCGAACGAAGGTGGGGCGGGTGGATGGCCCCTACCAACCAGACTATGCCCGTCCACTACATAAAATGACTTGAACTCTGTACTACATTGTTATCCGTTATTTTTTTATAATTTAATTTTAGTTTCATTTATTAATTTACGCCTGATTCGTAAAAAATGTGAGAAACAATGTAGTGCAGAGTTCAAGTCATTTTATATAGTGGACGGGCATAGTCTGGTTGGTAGGGACCACCCGCCCACCCCACCTTCGCTCGCATAGTTTTTCCATTGGATAACACCCTCCTTGGAATAGTTTAAACGATATAAAACGTTTGTACCCATTGGAAAAATTATGCGAGCGAAGGTGGGGCCGGTGGGTGTCCCCTACCAACCAGACTATGCCCGTCCACTATATAAAATGACTTGAAATCTGTACTACATTGTTATCCGTTATTTTTTATGATTTAATTTTAGTTTCATTTATTAATTTACGCCTGATTCGTAAAAAATGTGAGAAACAATGTAGTGCAGAGTTCAAGTCATTTTATATAGTGGACGGGCATAGTCTGGTTGGTAGGGACCACCCACCCGCCCCACCTTCGCTCGCATAGTTTTTTCAATGGGTACAAACGTTTTATATTGTTTAAACTATTCCAAGAAGGGTGTTATCCAATGGAAAAACTATGCGAGCGAAGGTGGGGTGGGCGGGTGTTCCCTACCAACCAGACTATGCCCGTCCACTATATAAAATGACTTGAACTCTGTACTACATTGTTATCCCTTATTTTTTATGATTTAATTTTAGCTTCATTTATTAATTTATGCCTGATTTTGAAATTTGAGAAACAATAAGTGCACAGTTCAATCTCAGCAAATGATCACATGCTATCCGAATTTTAAAAGCCGCAAGCAACAGTTTATCATGCAAATTTTAAACCCATACTTAGGTATGGAATAAGTTTTTGGGTTGCATCCTCTCATTTAAAGTAAATTTTTATGACGCAAAAAAAGAGTAATCCGCTTATCTTGGGCTGCAATTGTCGCACTAGTTGTCGGGGTAAAATTAAATCTCTAAGGCTCAGTTTTATAAACGCTAAATAACTATAACATGTTGCATAAATTGTTATTAACTTTTCATTGTATAGTCTCATGTATCTCTGTTTATATATGGCAACGTCTCATTATGTTTCAAAGTTGGCAAAAGTGAGGATATCAAATTAACTCGAGAGTTATCTGCTTTATACAACCGTGCCTTAATATACTACATGCATTAAAAACTCATTAATAAAATTTAAAACCGATAAATACTCCTTGCAGATTATTAAAACGAGACTAGTTGCATAAATAAATCCCGGATTATTGCATGATTTATGGCGGTAATCTATATATTATTATATTATAGATTAACAACGTAGATTTATTAAACAAGTTTTGCTACCGACCGATAACAAGTTATATTTTTGTAATTACAACAACCAACCATTGAAAGTTGTTTGTAATTTAATTTTTCTTTGGAGATTCCAATGCAACGTCACGGCATTAACGCCCGTCGAGTATCTATAACATGACTCTAAAAGCCTCCCTGTGCGAATTCATGAAATTTGTTTTAATAACGAAATATTGGTGGTATTATAGCACAGTTATTAAAATCAATGTCAAGAGAGTTTCAACTCGAGTACAAGATTAATTAATTGGATCAAATATTTAGAGCGGAGAAACGTGAGCATTTTTTAATATTGATTAAAAATATTTAGGATTAGATATTTCAATAAATATTAAGCGTTTTCGTTTAACATGGTTTATCATTGCTAGTCGCCCCCGTGGCGTGCAGCATCGCTCAGGGCCGAGGTAGAATTATGCGCGTCGGAAGCGGCAAATAGAACAAGAAACGTAGAGCCCGTACCAGCCCAGAGTGATAAACGGAAGGCACTATTGTGTTTATATGCGAGTTGCTATTTTAAGTATTGAGAATGAATAACAAAAATAATAATTGGAGTGTAGACACTTTTATATTGTAATTCAAAATACTCTCGTTTAAGATCTATACATTTTTGAATTCGATTAAACCATTTTCATAGCAGTTTGTAGGTATTTCCAAATCATAGTTTTTGAACAGCATCTTGTGACGTCTGTTGTTCCCCGCTAGGGATCGAACTCAGGCTCCCCAATGCTCAGTACGAGCAACATCATCTATATTACTATCGGTGGTGTTGGTACGAAACGGACGACGGCTCTAACCACTCGGACACTGAGCTGGGTTGTTTTTTATAAATATTATTATTTGCATAATTTAAAAAAATGTAATTGCACTCGCAAACAGTTGATGATAATATTTACTTATATTTCGACTAAAATATAAAATTAATTGTTCTATCAAACCATTAAAAACTTACACGCTTACATAGGTAAATCGAAATAATGATGATTTTTTTTTAAACATAAAAATTTGTGTTTTAAACATTTTATGTTTTTTAGAGAAGAATTTGTTTTTAATAAATCACCCAATACTGTTTATTATTACTGTATTAATATAAACCATAGGTTCCCAAACTATTTTGACTACTACCCCCTATTTAATTAAAAATTACACACCGCCCCCCTTCTGAAAATCTACCTGCTTTAAGAAGTTTTGTGTTATTTTTTGTGTTATTTTTTGTGTCTATATTACCAGCCACGTTCAATAAGGTAAGAAAATATGTAATAGCAAGTATGTTTAATTTTATAAAATTATTTATTGGCATCGTGGTTTCCAATCCCTTCAATATAAAAACGAAGACAATATTTTGAAGCCGACCGACCTGTCATTTATGTATTTTATACTTCAACCAAGGTTGTTACATTTAATACTGTCCACCATTTAACAATACACATCCCTTCAAATTTTGGAACACAAGTTTATTACATTTGGTTAAGGGAGAATTTACTGAAGCCCACAGACATGGAGTAACTATTTGCAGATATGAATCAAGGCCAAATGTATCAGATCATAAAAACCCTATGAAAATGTATCGCATCATGTTGAATAAAGTTATTGCTTATTGCTTACTGTCAGTGCAAACATGGGGATCGCGGATTCGAATTCCCATCGACAAAGTTCTTTTATATACTTTTAATTTAATAATAAAATTAGATTGTAAATAATAAGCTGCAATTTAAAAAATTCACTAAAAATTAATTGTTGGGGACAACGTAATTAAAAATCATCCCCCGTCAAACGACGGGAATTTCACCTAGTTTACTATATTTAAAAAAATATATTTTACTGCCCCACACATTTACTCAAGAGTCTATTAAATTAACAAGCAACTACTATAGCCCCTTTCCTTAAAAATTCACTCAAAATTAATTGTTGGGGACAACATAATTTAAAATCATCCCCCGTCAAACGACGAGAATTTCACCTATATTTAAAAAAAATATTTGACTGATATAAGCGTTTACTTTTTATATGGTTTTCATATTTTATATTCTAGTCGAAATTAAAGTAATATTATCTTCTAACGAGCGCAAGTATAATTCTAAACTTTCATAATTATGCAAATAATAATACTTATAATTGCACCTAATTATATACATTAAACTTGCAATTTATTTTACTAATATGTTAATTATAATAATTCGTAAAATTCGAATTCAGAAAATCCTAGACGGAATAATTGAGTTTTATATTTCATTCAAAAAAATTATATTTATAATTATAAAAGTTTCAATAGTGCAATAATTATTTTAATTGCGCCATAACACGCTGATTAAGTACATTGGTATGACTTTAAAATGTGTTTATCTAATGTTACCATGTAACCAACTAAGACCGGAATAAATTTGTTATCAATTGAAAGAGCTCGCGACAGTCAGTAAGTATTATCGGTTGTGTTAATTTGTATCCGTCTGAGAAGTTTTGTTTAATAAATTAATGATAGGATGGTTTTTATAGCACGAGCAATTAAGTCCACGTGGGTGCGATGTTGTCCGTATTGTTTATATTCCATGTGTTTGAGGACGTACACGTTTCATCACTTTCATCGCACAATACAAGTAAACGGAAAAAGACTTACCGGAAGCTGGAGCAAGGATGGATGACCCAGTGTCCGGCGGCCTTCTGCCGGATGCGTTCCTTCATGAGGGCCTTCTTGGAGCCAAAAAGCTTCATGGCCAGCTTGTTGTCGGTGGGCTGGAAGAGGGCCTGCAGTTGGTTCTTGAGGAAACTCTGTTTGCCGGCTTCGGCGGAGCCAAGGGGGGTGGGCCCCGGCTCCTCTTTGGGGGTGCCATAGAGGGACACATCGTCCACCCCGAAGTGCACCTTGCCGCTGCCCTTGTAGTTCATGTCGTTGGAGAGAAAGTCCGCGATGAGCAGCGTCTCGTCATCGAGTGCGGTCACCAGGGAGTCGGTGCACGTGTTGGTGTTCTCGATGCTGATCTTGATGGAGTCATCCTTGGCCAAACGGCGCGGCGGCGGCGAGCGGATCTCTTCTTCGGACTGAGCTGCGGCCACCCGCCCGTTCGCTAGCCGCAGACTGGGCACGCGCCGGGCTCCGCCGCGTCTCTCCCCGTCCCCGCCGTCCCTGGAAAACGAAACAGCGGCACTTCAACACACAAGCCCACACATACAGGCGGGGAATCAGTATGTACTGCTACTACACGCTCTAACACACTTTACTATTTAAACACCTAATCATAACCAGCGCGCAGCGCACCGGACTAATTAACCGGCGACCTTCCGGACGCAAATCTGCATTCCCAAACAAAAACGCACGCACACGATACAAAAAAAATGCCATCAAATCAACTTTCCCTCCCAATTTACCCACACACGCGCTCTCTTTTTGTATGCGTTACAAACGAATTGTTATCAACCATCATTCGTCACAATCAAACAAATTGTTTGCATATCTCTTTATTTATCAAATAGCTTATCAAATATTCGGATATCTAATAAACTATTTTACAACACCTGACTAACCCAATTATTAAAATAAATGTATCAATCCTCCTTTTATATTTATCAAGTAATCAATTTTCAGGATATATATATATATATATATATATATATATATATAGATATATATATATATATATATATATATATATATATATATATATATATATATATATATAATCAAATATTCGGATATCTAATAAACTACTTTGTTTGCATAAAACTTTATCGGTCTTCAACACCTACTATCTGTTACTATTGGATTACTAATGATTGATGTTATCTAAACACACAAATAGAATTTATTTTAGATTAATGTAAATAAAGACGATTTGTAATAAATATAGTATTGTTTGTATATTGTATAAAAATATATGATTTATAAAATAAAGGAGATGAATAAAACTACCATATTTTTTACCACTTGTTTAATTGTTTGAAACAACTAGTTTTGCCTAAGCTCTAGGCATGATCAAGTAATCCGGAAAAACTTGATAATGCCTAGAGCTTAGACGAAACTAGTTGTTTCAAACAATTAAACAAGTGGTAAAAAACATAGTAGTTTTATTCATCTCCTTTATTGTATATCATATATTTTTATACAATATACAAACAATACTGTATTTATTACAAATAGTAGTAGTTTTATTCATCTCCTTTATTGAAAATGAATTACTCACGTAGTAGACGCCAAAACCATTCAATTTCATATATTATTGCTTATTTTAGTGGCCTGTTTGTGCGTTTTATTTTAATATTATGAAGGTCCATTGCTTATCGTACGTGTTTTAAACACTGCATAGTAAAATAATAAAGTATAAGTATATAAAATAATATAAAGAAATATAAGTATATAAGAAATACTGCATTCTTCGAAAACCAAATTTCTTTCCTAAATATAAACATCCTTCTAATACACTCTTTGAGATAATCCGACGATTGCACAACAGCAGAAATGACACAGACTACATAGAAAGTAATTACTTATAGAATTATTAAATCCTAGGCAGAAAGACCGCGGGTCGTTTTACATTTTACAAAACCTAACTAACCCAATTAGTAAAATAAATGTATTGAATTATATGTTATGTTGTTGTGAATAAAGATAATTATATATATATGTATATATATATATATATATATATATATATATATATATATATATACATATATATATTTTATATATATATATATATATATATATATATTATTGTATTTTTTCGCCGAAAGTTAGTTATGTATAAATTATTTTTGGGAAACAGCGAGGGCAGTGAAACTGCTTTTAAAATATATATAATATTTCGCTCGTTTAATTTCGAGCATCATCAGGATAATTATGCAGAGTTAATGAACATAGAAACTGGCAATTAACATAATTTACAAAATTTTCAATTCAAATTTGATGATCTTGTCAGCGAAGCGGCAAATCTGAATTGAAAATTTTGTAAATTATGTTAAATGCCAGTTTCTATGTTCATTAACTCTGCATAATTATCCTGATGATGCTCGAAATTAAACGAGCGAAATATTGATATATTATAAAAGGAGTTTCACTGGCCTCGCTGTATATATATATATATATATATATATATATATATATATATATATATATATATATATATATAATTTTAATGCCTATTTTCACCATTAATATATATGTGATAGTACCCAGTCACCGATGCTGGATCAAAGTTTTTAAATCTACTGCATTACCAGGGCATTACCATAGCAAAAATAAAGAGGTGAGAATTAGCAAAGGGACTTTGCGCAAAGGAAAAAATATAAAATGGTGGAACAACTACACTAAAAACACAGTACCGGAAAATAAACGCCTCTACAAAAACTGGGAGAAAATACGATCTGTCCAGGCCGTGAAAAACTACAAAGAAGCTAAAAATAAAACTAGAAGAACAATAACGATCGTCATCAAATTATAGTTCTATATTTTTATTAATAATTTTTATAGGCGTTGTTGTATAATATATGTTGTAACATAAATTGTTATTTTTGATCATAAATCCGTCATAAGATTGATTTGAAAAAATTACACAATGTTTATAACATATCAGTGCACCAGATACCCGAAGGAAATTGAAATATATTGATTAGTATTTTTTTCGGCGACCAAGTCGAATAAATTTCATTAATATTATTTTTGATCATGAATCCGTCATACGATTTATTTGAAAACATTACACAATATTTATAACAAAATGACAATGGAAAATGGAAAGTTTCTATCTTGACATAGTTTTCCTTTTATATATTTTTAATTTTTAACTTTTACCCTCCTATCTCGATATGCCGATTTTAAAGAATGGGTCGATATAAAAATTATGCAACATATTTTGTTTAAATTCTTTACTGATCTTAGTGCAGAACATATCAGTGCACCAGATACCTGAAGGAAATTGGAAAATTTTCAGTTTTATTTTCGGGTAGCAAGTCGAACAAATTTCATTATTATTATTTTTGACCACGAATCCGTAATACAATTGATTACACAATGTTTATAACCAAATAAGAATGAATAATTGAAAGTCTCTATTTTGACATATTTTTCCTTCTATTTATTTTTAATTTTTAACTTTTTCGCTCCTATCTCGATATGACGATTTTAGAGGTTCAGCCGATAAAAAAATTATGCAACATATTTTGTTTAATTTTTGTACTGATCTTAATGCAGAATATATCAGTGCACCAGATGCCTGAAGAAAATTAGAAAATTTTGTTTATAAGTTTTTTTTTTCAGCGACCAAGTCGAACATATTTTATTATTATTATTTTTGACCATGTATCCGTCATACAATTGATTTAAAAAAAATTACACATATTTATAACAAAATGAAAATGGAAAATAGAAAGTCTCTATCTTGACATATTTTGCCTTCTATTTATTTTTTATTTTTAACTTTTACGCTCCTATCTCGATATGCCGATTTTAGAGGATGAGTCGATAAAAAAATTCTGCTATATATTTTGTTTGATTTTTTACTGATCTTAGTGCAGAATATATCAGTGCATAGAGGACCGAAGAATATTGAAAAATTTTTATTATAAGTATTTTTTTTTCGGCGACCAAGTCGAACATATTTCATTATTATTATTTTTAACCATGGATCTGTCATACAATTGATTTGAAAAAATTACACAACGTTTACTACAAAATAACAATGAAAAATAGAAAGTCTATATCTTGACATATTTTTCCTTCTATTTATTTTTTATTTTTAACTTTTACGCTCCTATCTCGATATGCCTATTTTAGAGAATGGGTCGATAAAAAAAATATGCAACATATTATATTTTGTTTAATTTTTTTACTGATCTTAGTGCAGAATACATCAGTGCACCAGATGCCTGAAGGAAATTGGAAAATTTTGATTATAAGTATATTTTTTCGGCGACCAAGTCGAACATATTTCATTATTATTATTTTTAACCATGGATCTGTCATACAATTGATTTGAAAAAATTACACAAAGTTTATAATAAATTAACAATAGAAAATGGAAAGCCTCTATCTTGACGTATTTTTCCTTGTATTTATTTTTTATTTTTAACTTTTACACTCCTATCTCGATATGCCTATTTTAGAGAATGGGTCGATAAAAAAAATATGCAACATATTTTGGTTAATTTTTTTACTGATCTTAGTGTAGAATACATCAGTGCACCAGATGCCTGAAGGAAATTGGAAATTTTTTATTATAAGTATATTTTTTTCGGCGACCAAATCGAACATATTTCATTATTATAATTTTTGACCATGAATCCGCCCTTAAATTTATTTTTAAAAAATTACACAATATTTATAGCAAAATGACAATGAATAATGGAAAGTCTCTATCTCTACGTATTTTTCTTTCTATTTATTTTTATTTTTTAACTTTTACGCTCATATCTCGATATCCCGATTTTAGAGGCTGTGTCGATAAACAAATTATGCAAGATATTTTGTTTAATTTTTTTTACTGATTAATTTTAGAAAATTTTGATTATAAGTCAAAAGAAATAATGTGCGTATGTCGACTTAGAATACTGTTTTATGGGGAAAAGTTTCTTGAAGTTTGGATATTTTCGACTTGGTGGCCGATAAAAAAATACTTATAATCAAAATTTTCCAATTTCCTTTGGGCATCTGGTGCACTGATATGTTTTGCACCATGATAAGTAAAAAAATTAAACAAAATATGTTGCATAATTTTTTTATTGACCCAGCCTCTAAAGTCGACATATCGACATACGAGCGTAAAAGTTAAAAATAAAAAATAATTAGAATGAAAAATACGTAGAGAGAGAGACTTTCCATTTTCCATTGTTATTTTGTTATAAACATTGTGTAATTTTTGTAAATCAATTGTATGGCAGATTCATGGTCAAAAAAAATAATAATAATGAAATATGTTCGACTTGGTCGCCGAAAAAAAATGTACTTATAATCAAAATTTTTCAATTTCCTTCAGGCATCTAGTGCACCGATATTTTTTGCGCCAAGATCAGTAAAAAAAATTAAACATAATATATTGCATAATTTTTATATCGACCCAGCTTCTAAAAGCGGGATATCGAGATAGGAGCGTAAAAGTTAAAAATTAAAAATAAATAGAAGGAAAACTACGTCAAGATAGATACTTTCTATTTTCCATTGTCATTTTGTTGTAAATGTTGTGTATTTTTTGTAAATCAATTGTATGGCAGATTCATGGTCAAAAATAATAATAATGAAATATGTTCGACTTGGTCGCCGAAAAAAATATACTTATAATCAATAATTTTCAATTTCCTTCAGGCATCTGGTGCACCGATATGTTTTGCGTCAAGATCAGTAAAAAAATTAAACATAATATATTGCATAATTTTTTTATCGACCCAGCTTCTAAAATTGGGATATCAAGATAGGAGCGTATAAGTTAAAAAATAAAAATAAATAGAAGGAAAAATACGTCAAGATAGATACTTTCCATTTTCTACTATCATTTTGTTGTCAATGTTGTGTAATTTTTTCAAATCAATTGTATGACGGACTTATGGTCAAATTAATAATAATTAAATTTTTTAGATTTGGTCAGCGGAAAAAAAAAATCAAAATTTTCCAATTTCCTTCAGGCATCTGGTGCATTGATATGTTCTGCACTAAGATCAGTGAAAAAATTAAACTAAATATGTTGCAAAAATTTTTTACCGACCCATTCTCTAAAATCGGCATATCGATATACGAGCGTAAAAGCTTAAAATAAAAAATAAATAGAAGGAAAAATACGTCAAGATAGAGACTTTCCATTTTCCGTTGTCATTTTGTTATAAACATTGTGTATTTTTTTTAAATCAATTGTATAACGGATTCATGGTCAAAAATAATAATTTACGTTACAACATATATTATACAAGAACGCCTATAAAAATTATTAATAAAAATATATAACTATATATTATGGTCGACAAGACATAAACAAAAGACTCCTCAAAATTTGGATTTTATTGGTCACCCCAATTGGTCAGTACAGACCCGCAAGCAATCCGCCGCGATACCGCGGCACCGCACGATTTAGAGGTTGGGATCTTAGTGGTTAACTTTACACCGGTCCTCCGAACATGATAGGGGACAACTAACCACCTACAAGCTAGACTAGACCTTAATTAAGAAATTCGTCGAATACTATAAGACTGTCTTAATAATAAGACGGTCTTGAAGCGTTCACCAAACAAAATTCAGATCTTAAAACTATAAAACGGTCTTAAATTGGTCTTACAATTAATAAGTAAAGATCGTTTTAGACAAGACAATTTCTTGACTCAAAAGTTAGTCAAGATGCAAGACAATCTAAATTATCTCGTATCATACAGCAAATTGTTTGAAATATTGAATTGGAGGGAACAAACCACAGCACCCCTCGATACCGTTAGCCCGAGATGAGAAATCACCCATAAATCCCGCGGCGAGGACAGAGGGAAAAAGAACATCAAATCATAGCCAAACAACTTCACATGTTTTGTATTTTATATTTTTATATTTATATAGAATATGTAACTTTGTTGTTTAAATAAATGCAAATTTATATATATTAAAGATATACACATGTTTGGTGCAACAGAATAAAAATTTAAGACGTGTGATGAAGTGTGATAAAAAACAAAGTAAAAAATCGTTTTATCATTTAAGACGTGGTTATATATAAGACGAGTTTATATAAGACCAGCTTTAAGATTCGTTAAAAAAACGAGCGTTATCGCTTTCACATACGTCCTGTCTATTGTAAATCGTCACATTTTACTATCTATTTGCCAATAAACCGTTCATACATCAAAATTCAAGACAAAATTAAACCTTTTTCAGTCGTGTCTATAATTATCACCATTCTTCATTTAAATAATATGTTTTTTTAAATGATTTAAAATGACGCCTCTTGTTAAATAATACTATACAAACAATATTATTAAAAACTAAACCAAAATTTACTAAAAACTAGTGAAATAACGCCATAATTACACTAATGAACTTGCAACAAAAAATTAATCTACTACTCAACTAAACAAAACAAGATTAATGTTCTCAAACTGTCACATTATCATGTCCCACTTGATGACGAATGTCATAACACGCAGCAAGGTCTTGATCTCAAGAATTACATATTTTATTACACGGAACTATTACCACGCATATTTATCTTTGCTATTACTATTAAAATAAAAATTGTAATGGTCTATACATGAATACTATGTCAATGACATCTGCTAGCAGCAGCCACATTGAAAGTGTCTGCTGATGCGATTGCTATAATTTTTTTTTTTTAGAGCCCGTGTGTATTGTAGCCGTTGTGTCCGCTCGCCCGTTTCTCAATACTCATCAGCCAGTCTGTTTGTAACATCATCGACGAGCGCTCGTTAAAACCCAATTACGCGCATCCAGAGTATGCAAATAGCGACTGGCCGAAACGGGTTTTCATTTGGCGCGTCACATAAATTTATTAATCGAAACCCAGCATTAATTACCAGCGAAATTACGCATTAGATCGTGTACACACAATTTGTGTTTACAAAAAAAAACCAACATGTAAATATTTAAGGGTCCCGTGTAATTACATTCGGTTTTTTTTTGTAAACAAGCTAAAGATTATTTCATAAAACAGCGATTTCAAATTTGTATTGATGGTAAATAAACATGGTTTTGATTCATATTATTCGACTATATGTCGATTTAGAGTGATTTTAGTATGACTGCAGTATCTAAATTTAACTATATATCGTCAATTTTCTTTTTTAATTTACAAATTTTTTACTACAATATCTTTAAATTTCTGAACTATGCTGGACGCTGCGATGATTGTTTTTTTGCCAAAATTAAAAAATTCATAATTTTGAAACAAACAAAAAACACCTCTCTGAAATTTTCAGGATCTCTTAAGATAATTTAAAGGTATTGTTGTAAAATATTTGAGCCCAAAATTTTGTGTCGCAATACCATTTTGACGATTTAAAAAAATTCTAAATTCTAATTTTTTTAATCTTTTCCAAAATATGTTTTTATCTATAGCCTCGAGTATCCCCTTTAAAACAAACAAAAGACCATTTCTGTATCTATAATAGCTTTCGAGATATTTAAAAAATAAACTTATATTGATTTTATGATAAAAGACAAGTTTTGACCAAATTTCGTTCAAAGGGTCAATTCCAACTATTGGTCGATTATATATATATATATATATATATATATATATATATATATATATATATATATATATATATAATTAAAAAACAATTTATGTTTATGAATTTTAACTGATTTAAATGAAAAGTTATCCGGTAGCCACATTTTATATGTTGATTACGCAATAGTGGACTCGTCGACAATATAAAAAAAATGCATTACTTAACTAATGCCGTCTAATTAATTCCAATTGGGAAAACTGGCAATTTCGGAGCCTTGCGGCGTGTCCGCCCCCTCCATCACGCTGCCGGCGCATTTTTGCTTTGAATTTGTTTAAATGGATAAAAGGCCGCGAGTGCTTGCGTCGTTTAAAAATCAAGGGCATCTTATTGATAAATAACTATAAAATTATGCGACGCCCAATAAATAAATTGAAAACGCTGCACGATGTAATATATAAAGACAATGCGTGCATAAATATAAACTGTAGATTATGATTTTAGAAGCTCTTCGATTATTAAAAGAATTTTCGCGAATCACCTTTCTCAGTTTTTTGGAAATACCGGATGATTAAACTCCTCTGAGGTTCTCTCTAGACCGGCAGAAAAGCCTAACGGCTGATAGCCCTATAAAGTATTCTGATTTCCATGTTTGAAAAAATATATATGTTTTTAGTACAACTAACCCCCTAGGAGGAAAATTAAACGACATCTGGCGGGACTACATCAATTAGAAATGCACACCCATATGGCGTTTAACATTCCTCCTAGGGGGTAGTTGTACTATTTTTATATATAACCACTCGAGATATTGTGTGAATTCATCCTCACTAGCTGAGCTACACTGATGTGATCTAATAAAATCGAAATCTAGATATGTAGATTGCTAAGAGGTGGGTTCACATTTATATACGATATATGTTTTTGGTGATGCAGCTGAATCTTTATTACTTGCCTCTCAAAACTTGAATTAAGGAATTTATTTAATACACCTACATATGTTTTAACTAATTAAATTCATCTTCATATCCCATTAGTTCAAACTAAAATCTTAACTCAGGCTGTATTCATAATATAATTGAATCAGTGATTGGAAAAACCAGAGGACGTCGTCCTCTACAACTCTCTTGTACATCTAATTGTTGTGACATGTATACTTTTTCCACAAAACAGATTTTATCTAAACCATGATTATGGAGTTATATGGTTTTTGCTCTCACCGAATCAATTACATTTGTAAATACTAAAATTTCTACTAGCGAAGAACGTGGGAGTGAAATGCAAAGTTAGCCACAATTTATGTAACATTTTTGGCATAGGTATACACCAATATTTATATATTATATTTTATATCTTTGGGGATTTTAGTTTATTCATATTATACCTCTTTAAACACGTTTGTATTATATCTGAGGAATGATAATTGTATAAAGAAATAAATAAATAATAAGAATAATAAACTATAAATATATGGGCTACAATTAACTAACAAGCTTTTATACAACCCAGCCTAAATTAATTAATTTTTGAACAGCATCCAGCCAAGTAAATTTTGATTATTTTTTTTTAATCGCACATATAACCTTCTATATATTTTACTTCTATTGAATAACACTTCTAATAAAACAATCTGCATATTTTCTAAACTATCCCAAGCTGTATTATATATAAACTATGTTAATTATAATTACTAACGAGCGACAAAAAAAACAAATAAATATCAATTAGCCACACACAAAAAGAAACCTGTTTATTAGCGCTGATATAACCCAATTATAATTTACAGGCATTACGTCCATACATAATATCACTATAATTATTATTGTAGCTACAACATTATCTATTTGTTGGTATTTCGGGTCGCATTATATCTGCGGGTGGGCGGCTGTCGTTAATTTAGAGCGTGTTCAGTTTGTTCTGGTTACTACTAATTAAGATTTGAATGCGGAAAAGTTGCGGCTTTGTTCGCCCTGATTCATCGCTCGCCGTGTGTTGTTTGTTGTGTGCAACAACAGCGAGCAACGAAAAACAATGCGCTGGGAATTTTCAGGTACACACAATGTATTATGCGAATAAATTAATTTAGCGAGTTATATGGGAGTTTTATTAATAAAAAAAAAATTATTATTTGTTATTATTATGTTTGTGCAAGAGCTTTGTTATTAGATTCTATTTTATTCAAGTAGTAACAGTATTTAATTATCGTTTTATTTATTTTCCGAATACAAAGTATTAAAATAGTAATTTTTGTACTCATGTCCTAAAACAAGTCATTTTCCGCATTAAATTGGGTGCAGGAAATAATGCACACTCTTAATCTTCAGATCGCAGGGGATTGAGCTGTTCGAAGGGACGAACCATGTCAATCCTGATGTCATCCAACTCATCGACAAAACAACTATAGCAAGAAATCTCAAGAGTACGAAACCCTTTTATGGAGAATTATTAAATTACTATGTGTTTAATGGATAGTTATTAAATTACCATGTGTTTAATGGATAATTATTGAATTGCCATGTTTTTAATGGATAATTATTGAATTACTATATGTAACTACGTTTGTGTAGTCGTTTAGGACATAAATTCAACACCACATTAAGGCATGACACAGTAAAAATATCGAAGAAAAGCATATTTTGTATAATTTAATCTTATTACCATGTGTTTAATGGATAATTATTGAATTGCCATGAATTTAATGGATAATCATTGAATTACAATGTGTAACTACGTTTGTGTAGTCGTTTAGGGCATAAATTCAACACCACATTAAGGCATGCCACAGTAAAAATATCGAAGAAAAGCGTATTTTATATAATTTATTCTTCCCCTGCGAGCGATTAAAATTAATTTCCCGTTGTCCCTGTCAGCGGCCGATATTCAAGCGCACTGGAAACACCGAAAACTTTTAATTGAAACTTCAGCTCGGAGGAAACAATGGAGCCTAGCGAATAAGCGTTAAAAATTATTGGTTGATTGGAACATTGTGTTCGCCTGCTTGTCGGCATTCATAAAAAAAAAACTATATCCCACTTTTTTTTCGCTAGACCTTGAATTGCAGCAAGGGCGTTTCAACGCAAACGCGATAAAACGGTAGGCACAACAATGCCGATTACAACTTCAGGAAGCCGATAAAAGATAACACCGCAGGGCGTAGTGTTGTTTTTCAATCGTCGTGAATTTTAATTGGTAATTATAATAGTCCTTATGAATATTAATTGATTGGAAACGCGCGCGCGCGCTCTCTTTTGATTCCAAATTCCCTCTGAGAACTGGAACACACTCCGCTGCGCGACCTTATTCCGGATAATTTCGCTACATAAAAGGGCAGCGACGAATTGGTATTACCGCCCTTTAGATCTGTAAGCTCGGGGGGACATATATAAAAGACTCATACATACAATGTTTGAATGCGGAGTGGAGTGGTATGTATGTTTTGAGCCTGTTTAATGCCGCTTTTTATGCTATTATGCAAAAGTGGGTTATTATTTACTAATTTTCAGTACACAATGTAACTCGTTAATATTTTACAGTGGATCGAATTCGCTTTTGAAACGAATGAGATATGAAAGTGATATTTTGGAATCTAGATTCATTTTGAATTAATTGTGATCAGATTCATTTTGAATTAATTATGATCAGCGTTTAATTATTTTATGTTATGCGTATCTGTGTTAGGATTACCCCTTTATAAGAATAAATCTCACATAGAATATTACTATTATTATATTATATTATATTATTAGAATATTATCTTTACTATTAAGCGGGCCATAGACTTTCCGGTATACCGGAGAGGTAAACCGGACGGTTTTCCTCTCCGGTTTGCCTGCACAGTCCCTGGAGCCAGCCATACGCGTTGCGCTATATGGGAGAGGTACTGCACAGGTAAACCGGAGCGTGTGTGTGGACAAGTTTCTGTAAACCAGGACAAGCGTAGTGACCTGTACGGGCGACCGGAGAAGAATTAAAATTCGATTCTTTCTACCCGAAGGCGAGTGCTTCATCGGCTTTACCGCCAAAACAGTGCACTTTTTATAACAATATTTTTTCGGAATTTTCTTTGGAATTAAAATACCTACAAAATGAGGCCAAACACGACTTTTTAGCATGAAATAAATGTTTCCAAATTTAATTTTTTTATTTCAAATTTTATTTCAATTCCTGTAATTTTTCCGGTTTAACTTGAAATAATCTCGACATTATTCCTGAAACTACTATATACTATATTATTATTACAAAACGACAAATATGTAGCCCAGTACTGTTTATCCTACTGTGTGTGTGCAGATATACCGAAGAGGAAAACCGACAGGTTTATCTCTCCGGTTTACCGGAACGTGTATGGCCGGCTGATTCTTCTCTGGTCGCCCGTACAGGTCACTAAGCCTGTGCAGTTTTACCCAACTTGTCCACACACGCCCCGGTTTACCTGTACAGGTCTTTGCGCAGGTAAACCTCTCCGGTATACCGGAACGTGTATGGCCCGCTTTAGAGACCAAAGATCTTCTATATTTGGTCTGTAATAATATAGATGAGTAATATTCTATCTGAGATTTATTCGGGCAGGTAAGACACAGAAGAGATATATCATCGAAATTATAAAAGACCAACACACATCCCTCACAACATTCCAAGAATGTGTCAAAATAAAATTCAAAATTCGGCTTGATTCCCATACTTTAGGAAAAATATAAATTAAATTACGAAAATTGGGTTGTCATTTGAAAAAAATGTTGATGACAAATCAAAATTCAAAAATGATCGAAAAAACTTGTCACTATTCCATACTTTAGGGAAAATATAAATTAAATTACGAAAATTGGGTTGACATTTGAACAAAATTTTGATGACAAATAAAAATTCAAAAATTATCGAAGAAACTTGACACTATCATTAGAAATTGGAAATTTAAAATAAAAAATCGAAGTGTTCGAGCAATTTTTGGAACAATCATAAATAAAGGTTTTATCAAATTTATTCCATACTTTAGGAAAAATATAAATTAAATTACGAAAATTGGGTTGTCATTTGAACAAAATTTCGATGACAAATCAAAATTCAAAAATGATCCAAAAAACTTGACACTATCATTAGAAATTGGAATTTTAAAATAAAAAATCGAAAGGTCCAAGCAATTTTTGGAAAAATCATAAATAATGGTTTTATTGAATTTATTCCATACTTTAGGAAAAATATAAATTAAATTACGAAAATGGGTTGTCATTTGAACAAAATTTCGATGACAAATCAAAATTCAAAAATTATCGAAAAAACTGACACTATCATTAGAAATTGGAAATTTAAAATAAAAATTCGAGGTGTGCGAGAAATCTTTGCAAAAATTATACATAAAGGTTTTTATCGGCTTTATTCCATACTTTAGGAAAAATATAAATTAAATTACGAAAATTGGATTGACATTTGAACAAAATTTTGATGACAAATAATAATTCAAAAATGTTCGAAGAACACTATCATTTGAAATTGGAAATTTAAAATAAAAAATCGACGGGTCCGAGCAATTTTTGGAAAAATCATAAATAATGGTTTTATTGAATTTATTCCATACTTTAGGGAAAATATAAATTAAATTGCGAAAATTGGGTTGACATTTGAACAAAATTTTGATAACAAATAAAAATTCAAAAATGATCGAAGAAACTTGACACTATCATTAGAAATTGGAAATTTAAAATAAAAAATCGACGGGTCCAGACAATTCTTTGGAAAAATCATAAATAAAGGTTTTATCGAATGTATTCCATACTTTAGGGAAAATATAAAATAAATTACGAAAATTGGGTTGACATTTGAACAAAATTTTGATGACAAATAAAAATTCAAAAATTATCGAAGAAATTTTTTTTTTTTTTAATAAAAAATCGAAGTGTTCGAGCAATTTTTGGAAAAATCATAAATAAAGGTTTTATCGAATTTATTCCATACTTTAGGGAAAATATAAATTAAATTGCGAAAATTGGGTTGACATTTGAACAAAATTTTGATGACAAATAAAAATTCAAAAATGATCGAAGAAACTTGACACTATCATTAGAAATTGGAAATTTAAAATAAAAAATCGACGGGTCCGAGCAATTTTTGGAAAAATCATAAATAAAGGTTTTATCGAATTTATTCCATACTTTAGGGAAAATATAAATTAAATAACGAAAATTGGGTTGACATTTGAACAAAATTTTAATGACAAATAAAAATAATCGAAGAAACTTGACACTATCATTAGAAATTGGAAATTTAAAATAAAAAATCGACGGGTTCGAGCAATTTTTAGAAAAATCATAAATACTGGTTTTATCGAATTTATTCCATACTTTAGGAAAAATATAAATTAAATTACGAAAATTGGGTTGTCATTTGAACGAAATTTTGATGACAAATCAAAATTCAAAAATGATCCAAGAAACTTGACACTATCATTAGAAATTGGAAATTTAAAATAAAAAATCGAAGTGTTCGAGCAATTTTTGGAAAAATCATAAATAAAGGTTGTATCGAATTTATTCCATACTTTAGGGAAAATATAAATTAAATTGCGAAAATTGGGTTGACATTTGAACAAAATTTTAATGACAAATAAAAATTCAAAAATGATCGAAGAAACTTGACACTATCATTAGAAATTGGAAATTTAAAATAAAAAATCGACGGGTCCGAGCAATTTTTGGAAAAATCATAAATAAAGGTTTTATCGAATTTATTCCATACTTTAGGGAAAATATAAATTAAATAACGAAAATTGGGTTGACATTTGAACAAAATTTTAATGACAAATAAAAATAATCGAAGAAACTTGACACTATCATTAGAAATTGGAAATTTAAAATAAAAAATCGACGGGTCCGAGCAATTTTTGGAAAAATCATAAATAATGGTTTTATTGAATTTATTCCATACTTTAGGAAAAATATAATTTAAATTACGAAAATTGGGTTGTCATTTGAAAAAAAATTCGATGACAAATCAAAATTCAAAAATGATCAACAAAACTGACACAATAAAATAAAACAAAACCTTTATTTATGATTTTTCCAAAAATTGCTCGAACACGTCGACTTTTTATTTTAAATTTCAAATTATTATTTATTATTTTTTTATTTTGATTGGTACTCGAATTCTTTTTCAAATGACAACCCAATTTTTTATTTAATTTATTTTATAGCATGGAATAAAGCTGATAAAACCTCTATTTATGATTTTTGCAATGATTGCTCGCACACGTCGATTTTTTATTTTAAATTTCCAATTTCCAATAATAGCGTCAGTTTTGTCGATAATTTTTGAACTTTGATTTGTCATCGAAATTGTTTTCTAATGACAACCCAGTTTTCGTAATTTAATTTATATTTTTCCTAAAGTATGGAATAAAGCCGATAAAACCTTTATGTATGATTTTTACATGATTTTAAATTTCCAATGTCCAATATTGGAAATTGAAAATTTAAAATAAAAATTCGAGGTGTGCCAGCAATCTTTGCAAAAATCATACATAAAGGTTTTGTCGGCTTTATTCCATACTTTAGGAAAAACATAAATTAAATACAAAATTGGGTTGTCATTTGAAAAAAATTTCGATGACCAATCAAAATCAAAAAATAATAAATAATAATTTGAAATTTAAAATAAAAAATCGACGTGTTCGAGCAATTTTTGGAAAAATCATAAATAAAGGTTTTATCGGATTTATTCCATACTTTAGGGAAAATATAAATTAAATTACGAAAATTGAGTTGTCATTTGAATTTCGATGACAAATCAAAATTCAAAAATAATCGAAAAAACTGACACTATCATTAGAAATTGGAAATTTAAAATAAAAAATTGACGAGTCCGAGTAATTTTTGGAAAAATCATAAATAATGGTTTATCGAATTTATTCCATACTTTAGGGAAAATATAAATTAAATTACGAAAACTGGGTTGTCATTTTAAAAAAAAATTCAAAAATGATGGAAAAAAACTGACGGTATCATTAGAAATTGGAAATTTAAAAATTACGAAAATTGGGTTGTCATATGAACAAAATTTCGATGACAAATCAAAATTCAAAAATTATCGAAAAAACTGACACTATCATTAGAAATCGGAAATCTAAAATAAAAAATCGACATGTACGAGAAATTTTAGAAAAATCATAAATAAAAGTTTTATCGGCTTTATTCCATGCTTTAGGAAAAATATAAATTAAATACAAAAATTGGATTGTCATTTGAAAACAATTTCGATGTCAAATCAAAATTCAAAAATGATAGACAAAACTGACACTATCATTAGAAATTTTAAATTTATAATAAAAAATCGACGGGTCCGAGCAATTTTTGGAAAAATCATAAATAAAGGTTTTATCGAATTTATTCCATACTTTAGGGAAAATATAAATTAAATTACGAAAACTGGGTTGTCATTTAAAAAAAAATTCAAAAATGAAAAAACTGACAGTATCATTAGAAATTGGAAATTTAAAATAAAAATTCGATGTGTCCGAGCACAAAAAATCATAAATAAAGGTTTTAATCGAATTTATTCCATACTTTACGGTATGTTATTTTTGCTGCGTATAGTATATTGTCGTCTGTTGAATTCCCACCGAAATTTAATTCTTTGAACCTCGTTCAATTTTTCATCTCGCACAGAATGCTGCAGACAAAAAAATTGCGAAACACCCTGTGAGCGATGATGCGTCCGGTCGCTCGAAATGATTCAATATTTCATTCCACGGAACTCGCATCCCAATCCCCCGACGAAAAAAATAAATAAATAAATAAAATAATCACAAGCCGTATTAAATTAAATTTCACCCGTTATTCACGTATTGGCGAAATCTCGCCCCTGCAATCTGCAACCTCTTCCCCGCCTTAAATGGCAATTAATTACGTCACTTTATCGTGGTCAGCCACACACGGTTTTCTTTTATCGCGCTACGTTTTCACGGGGGGGAAAATTGCTTCGCTCAATGACCTGGTTTTCTTGCAGACCGGCGCGACTTTCACGCGAGGGGGGGCTTTAGAGGATGTTTGATTTATCACTGGCACCGTAGGCTGCCCCAAATATGAAATTACGGGACGGGCGGCGTGGATATATACCTGTCCGGCCTTAAAAAGATATAGGGTCTAGGTAAAACGCATCGGCCCTGTGGGCTGGGCAGCGGAATTTACATAAACACTGGGTCGAGGGCGCCGTGCCGGCACTAATTGTTGTGAAGGGATTGATTGACGTAACGTGTAATTTAGTCGAGATCAACATTCAACCGCTTTTATTGATTATCAATGTTAATATGTTTTTTTTATAGAAATATTTAGGTGTATTAATAATCGTGTGCACCCTTTTAAATTTAAGACTAGTCTGATTTCTTTTAAGGCTACAGCCTGAGATGGGCTTTGGCTTTCTTAAGCCCGTATGACATTATCTAGTTTCCTATATCGTTTTATATATAAGAAAGACTACATAGTGTCCTACACACATGTAGAAAATTACTCAGATATTATTATACATAATATGTTTGAAGAGGAAAGCTTCACATTTTATTATTATATTCTGTTAATTATATTATATCACTAAGTTGAGTATTTTCGCAGCTCTATTAAAACCTATTGTTACGCCAGTGCAATTAGATTTCGCCAAATAAACAAATTTTTCAAGGATTCACATCCCGCACAAATGTATTCGCATTAACAGCCTCATTTGTCTAATAACGCAGCCCAGCAATTATCGCCGGGCATCAGCGTTTCCTTGACAGCTGCAATTAGCCCGCTGTAACGAGATAACATAACTATGATTTTCGAATCGACGGCGCTCCGACCATACAGTCGATCGCATTCTTTCAACGTGCGCCACGAATTCTTTTCCTTCGGCCGCAATTGCGCACAATTAATCACACTCTCGGGGCGCTAATTAACGAGAGACACGACAATGAATACAAATAACGCCGTTTAATATAAAGCTGTTTGCTGCTCGGTTGAATACAATGGTATGCACTTTTCGGTTATTATTGAATGAAGAGTTAGGTTTATAGCGTTCAACTCGGATATAAATAGTTTTTTTTTTAGAAACATCTATACCCAGCTCAGTGGCTCGAATGGCCATTAATTTTCATAATTTTTCTAAAAAAAACTATTGAGTGCTATCAGGAATCACACCCCTGGTCCCTTATCTACAATCGTCTGTGTTCTCTCAGTCTTCATGGTTCAGGTTTCTTGCTGAATCTTTAAAATTGCAGCATACAATTTTCATTATTATTTGTTATATAGTAAAAATACAAAACCTTCCTTAAAATATTGCTATTACTTCAAAACACTTAAAACTATTTACAACGAAGTTGAACGCTATAAACTTCACTCTTCAATAATAAACCAGAGGCGTCGTCCGTCTCGTACTTAACTTGAATTTTGTACTACACTATTTTCCAATATTTTTTTAATTCTTATTGTTTTACTGCGTCGCCATGATGTGCTTTTAAGGATAATTTTAAATTTTGAATTAGACATAAGCTTCGGGCATCACTGGATGAAACCAAGCACCTTCATGTTATTAGCATTAGAGTAAAATTAATGGTTGGTCTATTAGACCAGTTTTAATAAAAATACAAAAAAAAATCAACTAATTTTATTCATTCATTATAATTACTACCTTTATAGTGCAGAGGAGGTCCGATGCTCACAGGAAACCACCAATATATGTGAATTTCACTAACATGACTCGCAAAAAAAAATCCTTTATAGTGCAGTGCTAAGTTCAAGTCGTATATACGTATATAGTATATAGTATACGAATATAGTTTTGTTAGATTGAAACAATCGCCAACATCATCTTTCATTGTATTAATTTCGTTTTTCGTTTCTGCTAATACTTTCTCGGATAAATTAACCATTGGGTTAAATAATGACAGTAATTATCTAAATTATTATCGAAGCAACAAACTTAAAACAGCTTGTAATTAACAATAAAAACCATTATTATAATATCAATATTAAAACCGAGCAAACATATGCTTAGCCCACAAAGAAATGCAATTTAAAAATAAACAATTGCTATCATCAAGGCCGCCGCTATTGTGTTCCCACTGGTGGAATATTTATATTTTGTGGGACCTACAAAATCCCCAGATGAATCATCTAAATGCGTACTCACATGCACTCGGCGACGAAGCAGGTTAATATGTTAATTGGACATTAACGGCCGTCATGTGTGGTGTACGTCGATTTGTTTTTGAAACGGTCACGCGGGACTTCTAATCTGTAATAACGTTGCTGCTCCGAATAACCCGAGAACGCGTTTTTTTTTGTGAACGATTGTTTTTGTGCGCGCCTTTTATTTTTGGAGCGCGCAGAAGAACAAAAAAATGCGATAACATTTAATATTCTTGAGGAACACTAGTTATATGCATCATCTGAATTCTCCTATAGATCTTTAGTTTGCTTAATTATCATGTCATTTATTAGTTTAAGACTAATTAAAAAAAATAGTGTGAAAAATAATGTAATGCATAGTTCAAATCGTTTGAAATAGTGGACGGGCATAGTTTGGTTGGTAGGGGCCACCCGCCCACCCCACCTTCGCTCGCTTACTTTTTTCAAGGGATACAGACATTTTATATTGTTTAAACTATTCCAAGAAGAGTGTCATCCTATGGAAAAATTATGCGAGCAAAGGTGGGGTGGGCGGGTGTTCCCTACCAACCAAACTATGCCCGTCCACTATTTCAAACGATTTGAACTATGCATTACATTATTTTTCACACTATTTTTTTTAATTAGTCTTAAACTAATAAATGACATTAATTTAATCATAGAAAATAATGGATAATAGTGTAGTGCATAGTTCAAGTCGTTTGAAATGGTGGACGGGCATAGTTTGGTTAGTAGGGGACACCCGCCCACCCCACATTTGCTCGCATAGTTTTTCCATAGGATGACACTCTTCTTGGAATAGTTTAAACAATAAAAAATGTCTGTATCCATTGAAAAAAGTATGCGAGCGAAGGTGGGGTGGGCGGGCGGCCCCTACCAACCAAACTATGCCCGTCCACTATTTCAAACGACTTGAACTATGCATTACATTACTTCTCACACTATTTTTTTAATTAATCATAAACTAATAAATGACATTAATTTAATCATAGAATATAATGGATAATAGTGTAGTGCATAGTTCAAGTCGTTTGAAATGGTGGACGGGCATAGTTTGGTTGGTAGGGGCCACCCGCCCACCCCACCTTTGCTCGTATAGTTTTTCCATAGGATGACACTCTTCTTGGAATAGTTTAAACAATATAAAATGTCTGTATCCATTGAAAAAAGTATGCGAGCGAAGGTGGGGTGGGCGGGCGGCCCCTACCAACCAAACTATGCCCGTCCACTATTTCAAACGACTTGAACTATGCATTACATTACTTCTCACACTATTTTTTTTAATTAGTCTTAAACTAATAAATGACATTAATTTAATTATAGAAAATAATGGATAATAGTGTAGTGCATAGTTCAAGTCGTTTGAAATGGTGGACGGGCATAGTTTGGTTGGTAGGGACCACCCGCCCACCCCACCTTTGCTCGCATAGTTTTTCCATAGGATGACACTCTTCTTGGAATAGTTTAAACAATATAAAACGTCTATATCCATTGAAAAAAAGTATACGAGCAAAGGTGGGGTGGGCGGGCGGCCCCTACCAACCAAACTATGCCCATCCACTATTTCAAACGACCTGAACTATGCATTACATTATTTTTCACACTATTTTTTTAATTAATCTTAAACTAATAAATGACATTAATTTAATCATAGAATATAATGGATAATAGTGTAGTGCATAGTTCAAGTCGTTTGAAATGGTGGACGGGCATAGTTTGGTTAGTAGGAATCACCCGCCCACCCCACCTTTGCTCGCATAGTTTTTCCATAGGATGACACTCTTCTTGGAATAGTTTAAACAATATAAAACGTCTGTATCCATTGAAAAAAAGTATGCGAGCAAAGGTGGGGTGGGCGGGCGGCCCCTACCAACCAAACTATGCCCGTCCACTATTTCAAACGACTTGAACTATGCATTACATTATTTTTCACACTATTTTTTTTAATTAATCTTAAACTAATAAATGACATTAATTTAATCATAGAATATAATGGATAATAGTGTAGTGCATAGTTCAAGTCGTTTGAAATGGTGGACGGGCATAGTTTGGTTGGTAGGGGCCACCCGCCCACCCCACTAGGGGCCACCCGCCCACCCCACCTTTGCTCGCATAGTTTTTCCATAGGATGACACTCTTCTTGGAATAGTTTAAACAATATAAAATGTCTGTATCCATTGAAAAAAGTATGCGAGCGAAGGTGGGGTGGGCGGGCGGCCCCTACCAACCAAACTATGCCCGTCCACTATTTCAAACGACTTGAACTATGCATTACATTATTTTTCACACTATTTTTTTAATTAATCTTAAACTAATAAATGACATTAATTTAATCATAGAATATAATGGATAATAGTGTAGTGCATAGTTCAAGTCGTTTGAAATGGTGGACGGGCATAGTTTGGTTGGTAGGGGCCACCCGCCCACCCCACCTTTGCTCGCATAGTTTTTCCATAGGATGACACTCTTCTTGGAATAGTTTTAACAATATAAAACGTCTGTATCCATTGAAAAAAAGGATGCGAGCAAAGGTGGGGTGGGCGGGCGGCCCCTACCAACCAAACTATGCCCGTCCACAATTTCAAACGACTTGAACTATGCACTACACTCTTATCCATTATTTTCTATGATTAAATTAATGTCATTTATTAGTTTAAGACTAATTAAAAAAAAATAGTGTGAAAAGTAATGTAATGCATAGTTCAAGTCGTTTGAAATAGTGGACGGGCATAGTTTGGTTGGTAGGGGACACCCGCCCACCCCACCTTTGCTCGCATAGTTTTTCCATAGGATGACACTCTTCTTGGAATAGTTTTAACAATATAAAATGTCTGTATCCCTTCAAAAAAATAAGCGAGCGAAGGTGGGGTGGGCGGGTGGCCCCTACCAACCAAACTATGCCCGTCCACTATTTCAAACGACTTGAACTATGCATTACATTACTTTTCGCACTATTTTTTTTTAATTAGTCTTAAACTAATAAATTACGTTAATTTAATCATAGAAAATAATGGATAATAGTGTAGTGCATAGTTCAAGTCGTTTGAAATGGTGGACGGGCATAGTTTGGTTGGTAGGGGGGTCCCTAGCAATGAACAGAAGGGAATGAAAAAAATGTCTCTTGCCGCTATCCAGTTTTTTCCTTTCCTTTATAATAACTGCGATATAGCTTAATTTTGTTTAGTCCTATACTTGATTTATATTTATTGTATATATATTATATATTCTCATTTCTAGAATACCTAATTAATTAAATCCATATTTAAATATTTAGTTTTGGTTTGAAATAGTATTAAGACCTAATTATTTATATTTTAGTAGCACCAAGAAGCTCGCAGTGAAAAGGCGGTACCGTTACATAGCTATTAATTCCCATGCCGTCATTATCTCCGGCTGTGATTGTGTACAGAAGCCGATAATTGCTGGGTATTAGTACGCTCATTGCATGCGCAAAAGCATGCAATTTGATGCGAATTAGATTTTTGCTCGGGTGGGCAAAACGAACGATGCAATGACGCAAAACGGAATGTAATAAGGTAATTCAAGAAGTATGATACACATATTTGCTGGAAATTATTAATGAGATTAGTATCGAATTTAATCATAACACACCGAAGAATAACTTTTGAATATAAAAATGGTATTATATTGAATGGATCTAATACAAATTATACATTCAAATTTTCTATTGATTAAATTGAATTCTAATGTAAACCCAGCATATGGCGTGCCAAGGGAAATTTAAGATCGTTTTAGACAAGACAATTTCTCAAAAGTTGTTCAAGAAATGAATTCATATATCCTCCTCCCATACAATTTGTTCTTGACAAATAGAACGTGTTATATTTTTCCATTCGGTCTACCATCCAATTCAATATTTCAAATAATTTGCTGTATGATACGAGACAATTTACATCTTAACTTTTGAGGCAAGAAATTGTCTTGTCTCAAACGACCTTTAGTGCCAGCAATCTTTGTCACTTATAACTTAACTTTCACTTTTAATTTTTTATTTCCAGATCATAATATAATTAGGAGTGATGATTTTTAATTCGTCAACCAATACGAGGGGAGTTTTTTATGTAGAATATTGTTTACATGGCTAGATACATAAGCTATGAAAACAATATGCTACTGCGACAATTTTTCAAATTGGACAGGCATCAATTCATGATAATGCAAAGTGTGGTAGACCTCTGGAAGCACAGTTGTAAATATTTCAATAAAAAAAATTAAAAAATCAAAAAACACATTAATTAATTAAGACTTGGTTTATAAAAAAAGCTGAAAACAGTGTAGTGCAAAATTTAAATAAGACATAGTTGTATCTCCTATTGTGTCGTTAATTGTAATGATTTAAATATATTATATCGGAATTTCTAATAGTTATAATGATATTTGCAGAGCTTTCTTGTTTATGCTTGCAATAAAAAAAATATGTACAATTTGATTTAGTGGAATATACTCTGCTTGAAACCTCCACATCGTTCCTGCAATTTTTATCATAACTCCCTACATGTGAGTTGGCCGCAATATATCACCACCCCCTCGATAGCATTTCCCCGAACAACCCGTGTGTAGGTTGCGTTTACTCATTTTAACAGGAACGATTAAATGTGAAGCGCGATGGTGCAATTGCGGGCCGGATTAATGGAATCGATAAATTCCCGCCGCTCGAAATTGCGGGAAATTTCGGGTGGGATGAGAATAAGTCGCTTCGAGGAACAAAGACAATTCGCGGGACGATTGATATTAATTTGCCCATCACGTAGCGCGGACGCGTTCCCGGTAGAGATGAGAAGGGTTTGGGTGGTTTGGGGTTGGCGGCTCACAATTTCATTTATGCCTGACCGGTTATAATGTAGGCGTTTACGCGGAATAAGTCATTTGTCCGACGGATATTGTCTAGAGGCTTGTGTTTTGAGGTCAAAGGGTTAAAATTATAATCGTATTACTTGTATAAAGGACGAAGTGTACGATTCGAACATTCGGAATGTAGCGATTTCAAATAGAGTTTTGAGAATATTCAGTGCACTGGATATAGTAGAGATTTTTCGTCGATTTTTTAATGTGTCGTTAATTGTAACCTTTTAAATATATTATATCAGAAATATTAATTATAGTTCTGTAGCTATTTTCCAAAAGCTGATGGTAATAGAGATTTTCTGTTACATAAAAGTAATAATTTACATATGAATATGTCGGGGGTTATTACAATTCTTAATGAATAATAAAACTTCCCATTTATGAATGCGTGAATTTATTGAAAGTTATTAATTTATAGTCAAATTCACATATTGACTGAATAGCGCAATAAAGAAGGGCCAATCTGTTTTGTTAACAAAAGAACAAAACTGATTTCAAGGACTTAAGGCGAATATTCGAGAACGTCGTTCGTAGATTCAAGCTGAAAATATATCTCAAAAACGCATTGTGAGACTAACAGAAATGCTGCTTTTGTGGAGTGTACAAGCCGTGGCCCCAGGAAAAAATGAAGTGGTGCGCACCGAGAATTTAATTTTTTTTAATATAAATCTATTTAGATTAGTCCCAAGAAAGCACAAAATAAAGAAAGAAATCTAAATTAATAATATAAGGAGTTTCATTGCCCTTCACCGGCTCCCAAAGCACCCTAAGGTTGCTTCTTCTTATTAATATAAACCGCAATAAAATGTATTTAAATTTAAATAAGAAGATTATACAGTTTAAAGACTACACAAAACTCATTTGATTCTAAATCCGATCTTTGTCTACACGACGACAAAAACTAATGAGAAATAAATATACACATAAAGACATTACAGTAATAATCCAATACGAGTTCTAATTATTAATGCATTTCATTCGAGAAATTAATATAGACATTACAATATTACTATAATACACACCAATTATATTCTTTTATGTTCATTGAGTAATGTAAAATCATTACTTAAGCGGATGAAGGTGGTTACATTATTTGACAAAGTACTAATTTGCTTTTGTTAATATTTTTGGGATAATTCACTGCTGAACAATAAACCGGACAATTATGTTTTATCCTGAATGCTTACAACCGGTGAATGGAAAATAATGTGCCTATGTTGTTGATTTTTGTTTGTTTGATGTACTTTATACAAGCGAAAATAATTATGAATTAAATATTAAATTTTACACACATTCTTTATACCAACGAAAATAATTATGAATTAAATATTAAATTTTACACACATTCTTTACACAAACGAAAATAATTATGAATTATATATTAAATTTACACACATTCCATAAGTTTCTTTACATTGTAAGATCTACATATGTTTGGTGCAACATAATACATATTTAAGACGTGGTTATTCGATTATTGGTAGAATAAATATCGTGCACTATCGATATTTATTGTACCAATAATCGAAAGAAACTAATGTGTGTTGTTTTTCAAATTCGATAATTTCCCCACTATCGATAGGTCGATAGTTTTTATTCGATAGAGCCAATCACTACAGATTACTCATGTGATTTATATTTTGCATTACATACAAAATGTATAGAAATTTTAACGACAAGGGTAAACTATTATATAGTAGTATGTAAACTATATTGAGATGCCTTAAAGTAGAGGAATTCAAAACCTAATCGAATATTGGATTGCTAAGGCGTCTACTTTGTGGTCATTCATTTTAAAGGTCAAATAAAACGATTTTTACTTTGTTTTATAACACACTTTAGTTACTCTTTGCAACTAGACTCGGCTAAGCTCTAGCCATTTTTTGAGATCCTTCGATGACTAAAGACATTGTAGCTGATCGCTCTTTATATATAAAATATATACGATTAAGCAGTAACATCTTAACTTATACCAATAACAATAACAACAACAACAAGAACTCCTTCACACTAGGCTGTCCAGATTAGTAAATTGGTGACATCACTGAGAAGTCAAGATTCATATAAATATAATATGAAGACAATTATTACTCTAATACTTCACAGCTATAACAGCTATAACTCGAGTTGTAGCTATTGAAATTTGCTATAAATTATCAGCTATAATGAAAACATGTTGATGAATCAGGAAATACAAGTTGAAATTGCTAAATAAAAAATTGAAGTTTTGGCGAATCTTTAAAATTTCAATCATATTTATTTACAAACATATTTTATTAACAATCATAACTCGAGTTGTAGCTATTGTATATTGCTACAAATTGTCAGCTTTAGTGAAAACATGTTGATGAATCACCAAATACAAGTTGAAATTGTTAAACAAAAAAATGAATTATTGGCTAATTTTTAAAATTTCAATGACATTTATTTATAAACAGATTTTATTAAAACAGCTCTAACTAGAGTTTTAGATGTTGAATATTGCTATAAAACGTCAGCTATAGTGAAAACATATTAATGAATCGCGAAATACGAGTTGTAGATGTTGAATATTGCTACAAATTGTCAGCTTGAGTGAAAACATATTGATGAATCACCAAGTACAAGTTGAAATTGTTAAACCAAAAATTGAATTTTTGGCGAATTTTTAAAATTTCAATCACATTTATTTACAAACATATTTTTATTAAAACAGCTATATCTGGAGTTGTAGCTATTGAATATTGCTACAAATTGTCAGCTATAGTGAAAACATATTGATGAATCAACAAATACAAGTTGAAATTGTTAAACAAAAAATTGAATTTTTGGCGAATTTTTAAAATTTCAATCAAATTTATTTACAAACATATTCTATTAATACAGCTATAACTCGAGTTGTAGCTATTGAATATTGCTACAAATTGTCAGCTTTAATGAAAACATATTGATGAATAACCAAATATAAGTTGAAATTGTTATAACAAAAAATTTTATTTATGGCAATTTTTTAAAATTTCAATCACATTTATTTACAAACATATTTTTATTAAAACAGCTATATCTGGAGTTGTAGCTATTGAATATTGCTACAAATTGTCAGCTATAGTGAAAACATATTGATGAATCAACAAGTGCAAGTTGAAATTGTTAAACAAAAAATTGAATTTTTGGCGATTTTTTTAAATTTCAATCACATTTATTTACAAACATATTTTATTAAAATAGCTATAACTCGAGTTGTAGCTATTGAATATTGCTACAAATTGTCAGCTTTATTAAAAACATATTGATGAATCACCCAATACAAGTTGAAATTGTTAAACAAAAAATTGAATTTTTGGCGAATTTTTTAAATTTCAATCAGATTTATTTACAAACATATTTTATTAAAATAGCTATAACTCGAGTTGTAGCTATTGAATATTACTACAAATTGTCAGCTTTAATGAAAACATATTGATGAATAACCAAATACAAGTTGAAATTATTAAACAAAAAATTGAATTTTTGGCGAATTTTTTAAATTTCAACACATTTATTTATAAACATATTTTATTCAAACAGCCATAACTCGAGTTGTAGCTATTAAATATTGCTACAAATTGTCAGCTTTAGTGAAAACATATTGATGAATCACCAAATACAAGTTGAAATTGTTAAACAAAAAATTGAATTTTTGGCGAATTTTTAAAATTTCAACACATTTATTTACAAACATATTTTATTAAAACAGCTATAACTCGAGTTGTAGCTATTGAATATTGCTACAAATTGTCAGCTTTAATGAAAACATATTGATGAATAACTAAATACAAGTTGAAATTATTAAACAAAAAATTGAATTTTTGGCGAATTTTTTAAATTTCAACACATTTATTTACAAACATATTTTATTCAAACAGCCATAACTCGAGTTGTAGCTATTAAATATTGCTACAAATTGTCAGCTTTAGTGAAAACATATTGATGAATCACCAAATACAAGTTGAAATTGTTAAACAAAAAATTGAAATTTTGGCGAATTTTTAAAATTTCAATCATATTTATTTACCAACATATTTTTATTAAAACAGCTATAACTCAAGTGGCAGCTATTGAATATTACTATAAATTGTCAGCTTTAGTGAAAACATGTTGATGAATCACCAATTACAAGTTGAAATTGTTAAACAAAAAATTGAATTTTTGGCAAATTTTTAAAATTTCAATCACATTTATTTACAAACATATTTAATTAAAACATCTATAACTCGAGTTGTCGTTATTGAGTATTGCTACAAATTGTCAACTTTAGTGAAAACATATTGATGAATCACTAAATGCAAGTTAAAATTGTTAAACAAAAAAATGAATTTTTGGCGAATTTTTAAAATTTCAATCACATTTATTTACCAACATATTTTATTAAAACAGCTATAACTGTAACTATAACTATAAGTGGCAGCTATTGAATATTGCTACAAATTGTCAGCTATAGTGAAAACCTATTGATGAATCACCAAATACAAGTTGAAATTGTTAAACCAAAAATTGAATTTTTGGCGAATTTTTTAAATTTCAATCATATTTATTTACAAACATATTTTATTAAAACGGCTATAAACCGAGTTGTAGCTATTGAATATTGCTAAAAATTGTCAGCTTTAATAAAAACATATTGATAAATCACCATATACAAGTTGAAATTGTTAAACAAAAAAATGAATTTTTGGTGGATTTTTAAAATTTCAATCACATTTATTTATAAACAAATTTTATTAAAAACGCTATAACTCGAATTGTGGCTATTGAATATTGCTACAAATTGTCAGCTATTGTGAAAACATGTTGATGAATCACCAAATACAAGTTGAAATTGTTAAACAAAAAATTGAATTTTTGGCGAATTTTTAAAAATTTCAATCACATTTATTTAAAAACATATTTTATTAAAACAGCTATAACTCGAGTTGTAGCTATTGAATATTGCTACAAATTGTCAGTTATACTGAAAACATACTGATAAATCACAAATTATAAGTTGAAATTGTTAAACGAAAAATTGAATTTTTGGCGAATTTTTAAAATTTCAATTACATTTATTTACAAACATATTTAATTAAAACATCTATAACTCGAGTTGTAGTTATTGAGTATTGCTACAAATTGTCAGCTTTAGTAAAAACATATTGATGAATCACCAAATACAAGTTGAAATTGTTAAACAAAAAATTAAATTTTTTGCGAATTTTTAAAATTTCAATCATATTTATTTACCAACATATTTTTATTAAAACAGCTATAACTCAAGTGGCAGCTATTGAATATTGCTACAAATTGTCAGCTTTAGTGAAAACATGTTGATGAATCACCAATTACAAGTTGAAATTGTTAAACAAAATTTTTTTGGCGAATATTTAAAATTTCAATGACATTTATTTATAAAAATACAGCTATAAATATTATATATTTAATATTGTTTATTTAAAACTATAATATATTTTTTTACATATAAAAGGGTTAGTTTAGTCCCTTTTATATGTAAAAATTATAATACTTTCTAAAAAATTTGGGATTTCCTCACCTCGAGCATCGTATCGATGTCAACAAAGTAATAAAACCCTAATTCCAATACGGCGCATTACCCACACTCGATATGAGAAAAAAAAAGAATTAAAATTAACAATAATAGAGGACATGCGAAAAGTCACCAGGACGGGAGCAGTTTTGACCAGGCTGTTTTCCAACATCGGAGGCCTGAGCGAGTCAAAGAGGAGACTTTTGGCGACGGTATCGCACGATCAACTGCCCTATGTAGCCCCCAGGGCCAAGCCTATATTTATTGGAAAGTTCAAAAATAATAATTCTATCTTTATAGGGCTATCAGCCGCAAGGCCGGTCAAGGGAGAAGCTCCGAGGAGTTTAATCACCCGATATTTACGGTGTCGCACGATCTACTGCTCTATGTAGCCCCCAGGGCCAGAGTGATATTTATTGGAATGTACCCAAATAATAATTAAGTTAACTTCACATAAAACCTCTGAAAAACCATGAAAGGTGATTCGCGAAAATGTGGGACCGCACTTAGGCCAGTATGGAATGTTCAAAATTCATAAACTTGATTTATTACCGACTTTTAATTAAATACATATTTATAGAAATGTATGTACTTGCGAAATTTTTAATAATTTTTCAAAACTGATTATATTTCATTTTGCAGCTTAACATATAAGTAACCCCGAACTGTTACTAGAATGTACAAAATCCATGAATTCAATTTATTACCGATTTTTAACTAAATCAATATTAGTAGGAAAGTAGTTTAAAGTTTAAATAAATGTATTATAGTTGGTCTTACCATTTTACCGAAAACCATAAGAAATGTATCAAGATGGACTTACCTAAAACAAAAGAAACACATATTAGTTACATCGTAGACCATAAATAAGCTTAATAGTTGACATTTGTGATTATAAAACATAATTACGTTTTATTATGGATCTTGAAACTTTCTTATATATTTTGATATTTAACTACATACATATTTTAAATATTCAAGAAAATAATGTATATTTTACGAAAACTGGTTTCACAATAAATTTTTATCGGCTCGGTGGTCTAGGGGTATGATTTTCGCTTAGGGTGCGAGAGGTCCCGGGTTCAAATCCCGGCCGAGCCCACTCCTTTTTATTTTGCTAAAAAATATGTGTGATTTCACCATGTAAAGAGTACTGGAATAGTAAAATTAGCAGTTTTTCGCATGAATACTTTTCTTATACGTGCTGTATACCACTGAAAATCAATGTCTTTGGTTCCGCTTTAAGTAATGTTAAATATCTGGTGTGGACACCACACGACTTTCCAAATTACTTTTGCGAAATTGTTGACATTTTTGACTTGTAAAACAAAAAATTGAATTTTTGGCGAATTTTTTAAATTTCAATCCCATTTATTTATAAACAGATTTTATTAAAACAGCTCTAACTCGAGTTGTAGATATTGAATATTGATACAAATTGTCAGTTATATTGAAAATATATATTGATGAATCACTAAATACAAATAGAAATTGTTAAACAAAAAATTGTATTTTTGGCGAATTTTTAAAATTTCATACACATTTATTTGTATAAACAGATTTTATTAATACAGCTCTAACTCGAGTTGTATATGTTGAATATTGCTAAATATTCAGTTATAGTGCAAACATATTGATGAACCACCAAATACAAATTGAAATTGTTAAACAAAATATTGTATTTTTGGCGAATTTTTAAAATTTAAATCACATTTATTTATAAACAAATTTTATTAAGCAGCTATAACTCGAATTGTTTCTATTCAAATTTGCTATAAATTATCAGCTATAGTGAAAACATGTTGATGAATCACCAAATACAAGTTGACATTGTTAAACAAAAAATTGAATTTATGAATTTTTAAAATTTGTTGTTTTTGGCATTTCTGACATTTTTGACATTTTTTACAATATTTGACAATATTTGACAATATTTGACAATATTTGACAATATTTGACAATATTTGACAATATTAGACAATATTAGACAATATTTGACAATATTAGACAATATTTGACAATATTTGACAATATTTGACAATATTTGACAATATTTGACAATATTTGACAATATTTGACAATATTTGACAATATTTGACAATATTTGACAATATTTGACAATATTTGACAATATTTGACAATATTTGACATTTGAAAATATTTGTTATAATTTGTTATAACTGGCTATTCACCTATGGGTCAGTCTGATGTGTGTCTGATGTGTGTATGTGAGTGTTAACTTAAGAAAATCGTCCTCGAGTTTAATAAAGTGTCGTTAATTGTATCCTAAACATAACGGGAATGCTAAATAATTTCTTAAATTCTGTGATAATTGAAATTGTAAAAATTAGCATACAGGATATAATTTTAAACCTTAATTCTCCTTTTGGTCCCCTTGCTGTAGAACACCCGGTATATACAATAACTAAAAGCGTGGATAACCCACTGTAGATACGATATTCCACATTTGCCAATTACATATTTCCATCATTAATGGAAGAAGTATCTCTTTTATGAGTGCCTTTTGATTCCCGCTGGGAAATCCTGGTGGCTCGTTATCGGGGCCCCGTGCTCGCGGCAAATTTGTCGGGGGTCAGTTTTACGGTCGCAAAGGTCGGCTAATCTCTGCCGTAAATGTGGAGCGTCGCGAATCCGCGTGGGGGGACCGTGACCGACATTATCCGGTCGTGATCTTGTTCTCTCGCGGCGTCGTCGTCCTCGCGACTTGGCCGACCTCCTCGGCTAATAACGCGGAGGAAAAGCACAGCACACATGCACACACACACGCGGGACGATCGATCGCGGATATAATGAACTGTACCGCGAGGACAACTTAGTTGTGCTCTCTCAAAGGTCAAAGTCGCCGTGCGCGCGGAATGCAGTCCGCGGTTTCGGAGAAAAAGATTTGGCGGCCCCTAAAATGGCGATTTTGGAAATTGTTCTTTGCGAATGAACCGGTTTGGGATTGGGTTGTGACGATTAGAGCCGTGTAGGGAAATTCGAAGGTAACAACAAAATATTTAATGCATATTATGTATGGCGAATGACGAACGGGTGGGATTTTTTTAAAAACTGGTGTACTCATAAAAAGAAGAACAAAAAGTTACCTATACCATTTTTGGCCAATTTTGTGTCCTAACTGTTTGTAGCTATGCTACCCTCCAGCCAACTATCCAGAAACTACCTATACCATTTCAAAAAGTAATGTAAATTGAAAGTTAATTCTACTTTTAATATTCTGTAATCGAGAACACTCTTCGAACCGGATCCTCATATTCTACCTTACGTGTATCATCTCTACCGGAATATTGTAAATTTTCACATGTATAGAAAATTTACAATATTCCGGTAGAGACGCTGCTTCAATTGTTATTTAATGTTTTTATTTGTTTTTCATGTTGAATATTAGCCGGCAGATCAATGTATCATTTATCCTCAAATAACCCTATAAGAAAGTCTAAGGGCGAAAGATTCAGTGACTTCGGTGGCCACGAAAGGTCTTTAAACGTGTCTTTTACATAACATTTCTATATTAATCATAATAATAATTTGATAAATTGTCTACACTAGCGAAATCGCTAATAAAGAACTACCACCACCGAAAAAACCCTTGAAATGATAAATCAATTTTATACAGGATAGATTCAGAACATTTCCCTCCTCCTGTGATTATTTTTTTGACAAATTAAGACAAACAAGTTAATATTTATTTATTTCAAACTATACCGTTGTTGTTATTGTATGAGTAATATATAGCTCTTTAGTTAGGTAAGTTTGATGGACGTATTTGCCTTTGGCCGTAGTTTAATCTTGTCGCGGGATTGAGGCCATCCTAAACCGGATGTGCACAGGTGGAGGCATCTATCATTTAGATGGGCGGGCGCCTGCGGGGGCCCCCGCAGGATCGGATCAATTCCGGCAAAGACCGGAATTGTAACTTTTGTGTGCGACTCCTGAGCCCGGCCGCGATGCAATTTCGTTCATAAATAAGTTTGCCAAGACGGGGATCTGTTGCCGGTTTTTTTATTTTGGATATTTTTTCGCGTCGAAAGGTCCCGCGGGACGTCGACGGCGCGCAATCTATATCAATAACGCTGCCGGAAGACGAATGGGGATGAATTATGGACGGATTGAGGCGGTATTACGGACAGGATGATAGATATTAAATTTATTTTGATAGGTTTATGAAAAGGTTTAAGAAAATCAAATAATTATTGTTACTTTGTTAGTCTATTTGGAATTTTCTACGATTCTCTAGCTAGTTCTCTAAAAATTATTTTGTATTTGCAATAAATGGTGTCATGCCATTTATTTTATTGTAGGTATGCCGCCAAATGTTTTAATTATTATAAGTGAATCGACATAAAAAAGGTTGACAATGACTGATTTAGCACATTTGCAATATTCGTAGACGGAGATCATCATACCAGGGGTGCGATTTTTGAGCGATCGCTATTGTCATGCGTTATAAACCGTACATGTTTCATATCTATGGACATTGGCATAAGCTCAAAAATAAATGTCAAAATATTACTACAAGCTAGCCTTTAGATTATGTCAGAGATAGCAATCTTCTCTCACTAAGTGAAGTGTCAAAAGTCGACGCAATTCATAATAATAGTAAACGTCTCTATATCATTAATATCATAGCGATCACTCAAAAATCAACCCCCAGCACGATAAAACAGCTGTTTTGACCCCATCTAAATGATAGGGCCGCAAGGAATTTTCATATAAACATATAATTAGTTATTTAGTCTATAGTCTATAGACATTACAGTAAGATTCAATGCATTTCTACAAAAAAATTAAATATGTTTTTTTTTGTACCCATATACATCAATATGTAGTTATTTATAAATATTTTTAATTTAATTTAGAATTTCTCTATACTTATTTGTTTGTACAATACTATTCATTATTGGTGGGAATAATTTTATTATTATTATTATTATTATAATTAAAACGTTTTAAAATGGTAATTAAAAAAATTGTGGGCTCGGCCGGGATTTGAACCCGGGACCTCTCGCACCCTAAGCGAAAATCATACCCCTAGACCACCGAGCCAAGTGATTACAATTGTTTAAAAAAAGCGTGGCAAAATCAAATTTATCAGCAATCTATATCAGCACAATTTTCCAAAAAAAAAAAATCAAAACCATCATTTTTTACTATAGTACCTTTTTTTTGCTGAAATATTAATACATTATAAAAAGAGTTTAACTGCTCTCACAGGTTTGCAATAATCACTTCTCCCTATCATTTTTTACTATTACTAAATTGCAAAATAGTGCTGTGGAAATTATAATAAAAATAAAGTATTGGTTTTAGTTTTTATTTTGTGTATGTATGTTCTTTAATCAAGGAACATAGGGCCGCAACGAGTTTTCATTTTAGTCAATTAAATTTATTTTGATGCAAGACTAAAAAAGTTTATGAAAATTATTAATTACAAAGTTACCAATTTTCTACGATTCTCTAGTATAGTTGCAATTCACGTATATGATCCTTCAATTGTTAGTTAAATGTTCTTCTTCTGTTTTATAATAACAAATACATGTCTAATTATAACTATTATAACAAAATATAATTACATTTATTTTATATTTAGATTCTTATCGCGCCATGATCGGCCCTCTCCTGCCCATTAACGGTAATAGAGCTGTGGTTGTATAGATGCGTATCTGTGCTATTTCTGTAAAGTTCGCGAATCAATGCGCACACAGTTCGCCTTCTAACCGCCAGGGGCGGTATCGGAACCAATGAACTAGCGGTTGAATGAAAGCCCTATAGGTGGCGGTAGATATCTCAACAAGGAATCAATTCCATACCAGGTCAGTTTAAAAAGTTTTACATAGTTAAAATGTATTTTCGAATAAAAAAACAGGAGTATGTTGTGATATATAAATTTCAATAATTAATAATTTCATTCATTAAAAAAAACGGCTCTACAGTCCAGTAAGATTTCTTGTAACCAATTTCTGTATAGGTGCACTAAAAAAATGTTGTCTTTACCCCAAGACTAAATTAAAATAAAAACGCATGTTAGATAGAACATAACTTGGTTCTGTGTAATATATAGTAATGAATAGTATTAAAAATAATATAAAAAGTTTGTGGGCTCGGCCGGGATTTGAACCCGGGACCTCTCGCACCCTAAGCGAAAATCATACCCCTAGACCACCGAGCCAGATGATGAATTATTTTGAAAAAAAGCGTGGCGAAATAAATTTTGTAAAACATGTATTTATTTATAAAACGTGTTCAATTTTTATAACAATATTGTCGGATTTTCTCATTGGAAATGAAATACCTACAATATAAGACTAAAATCCACTTTCTATCATGAAATAAAATAAATGTTGTAAAAATTTGCCAATCCCTGTATCTTTTCAGATTCAATTTGAGACAATTTCGACATTATTCCCGCTATCTACACTATATTTCCAATCAAACGACATAAGTTTCAGGGCCATGCCACTTCTGGAACGGCCCCAATTTTGAACGAACAAGTTTTGGCAATTTTACCGATTTTAATCATTTTTCAAATTAAATTTGTGGCGGATTTATCTTTTCTTTTAGGGAAAAATTGTACTAAGATTTTTTATTTGGTTCAAAATTGTCTATCTAATACGCAGAAGTTGATTTTGATTGCACAATTTTTATTTTTATTTTCTTCAGTTCTTCGACTATACCGGCAAAACGGTACACTTTTTAAAACAATATTTTTATGTTTTTCCCTTTGGCAATGAAATACTTGCCATAAAAGATCAAAAACCACTTCCTATCATGAGTTAAAATATTCAAAGTTACAAAAATTTGCCAAGCTCTGTAGCTTTCAGGTTCAATTTGAAACAATCCCTTAATTTTTTTTCCGCCATTTAGACTATATTTCCAATCAAACGACTTAAGTTTCAGGGCCATGCCACATCTGTGACGGCCTCAATATTTAACGGACGGACGCTAGTTTTGACAATTTTACCAATTTTAATCACTTTCCAAATTAAATTTGTGGCAGGTTTATCTTTTCTTTTAGGGAAAAATTATATTAAGATTTATTATTTCGTTTAAAATTGTTTATTTAATAGGCAGAAATCGTTTTTGATTGGAAATTTTTTATTTTTATTTTCTTCAGTTCTTCGACTATACCGGCAAAACGGTACACTTTTTAAAACAATATTTTTATGTTTTTCCCTTTGGCAATGAAATACCTACCATAAAAGATCAAAAACCACTTCCTATCATGAGTTAAAATATTCAAAGTTACAAAAATTTGCCAAGCTCTGTAGCTTTCAGGTTCAATTTGAAACAATCCCGTCATTTTTTGCCGCCATTTAGACTAAATTTCCAATCAAACGACATAACTTTCAGGGCCATGCCACATCTGTGACGACTTCAATTTTGAGCGGACGGACGTTAGTTTTGGCAGTATTACCGATTTTTATCACTTTTATAATATATAATGTGACGGGTTTGTCTTTTGTTCTGGGGAAAAATATATTAAAAGGTTTTATTTGATTCAAAATTGTCTATCCAACAGATGGAAGTTCATATTGATTGGACAATTTTTATTTTTATTTTCTTCACTTCTTCGACTTTACCGCCAAAACGGTACACTTTTTATAACAATATTTTTATGTTTCTCTTTTTGGAAATGAAATACCTACGATAAAAGATCAAAAACTGTCTATCATGAAAACGAATAAGTTTCAGGGCCATGCCACATCTGTGACGGCCCCAATTTTGAAAGGACGGACGGTAGTTTTGGCATTTTCACCAATTTTTATCACTTTTATAATATATCATGTGATAGGTTTGTCTTTTGTTTTAGGGAAAAAATATATTACCAGTTTTGATGTGTTTCAAAATTGTCTATCCAACAGACGGAAGTTCATCTTGATTGGACAATTTTTACTTTTATTTTCTTCACTTCTTCGAGTTTACCGCCAAAACGGTACACTTTCTATAACAATTTGTTTATGTGTTTCTCTTTGAGAATGAAATACCTACGATAAAAGATCAAAAACCACTTTCTCTTATACTCATAAGAGAAAGTGGTTTTTGATCTTTTATCGTAGGTATTTTAAAAGTTACAAAAATTTGACAAAATGTACCTAAAATTTAAGACCAACAACCACTTTCTATCGTGAAATAACATTTTCAAAGTGTTAAAAATTTGCCAAGCTCTGTAGCTTTTCAGGTTCAATTTGGAACAATCACGATATTTTATCCGCCATCTAGACCATATTACCAATCAAAGGACATAAGTATTGGATTGTTAAGGCGTCTACTTTGTGATAATTCATTTTAAAAGATAAATAAAACTATTTTTTACTTTGTTTTTTATCACACTTCAGTTACACTTTGCAACTAGTTTCGGCTAAGCTCTAGCCATGTTCGAGTCATCGGAGGCGCTCGAAAATGGCTAGAGCATAGCCGAAACTAGTTGCAAAGTGTAACTGCAGTGTGATAAAAAATAAAGTAAAAAATCGTTTTATTTATCCTTTAAAGGACATAAGTTTTAGGACCATGGCGGCCCGAATTTTGAAGGTAGTTTTTATCACTTTTACAAAAATATTATGTGACGGGTTTGTCTTTTGTTTGAGCGAACAAATATATTGAGATTTTTCATTTGGTACAAAATTGTCTATCCAACAGAGTAAAGTTCATCTTGATTGGACAATTTTTATTTTTATTTTCTTCATCTATTCGGCATTACCACGATAACCGTGCATGTTTTATAAGAATATTTTGTTAGAATTTCCGTTGGAATTAAAATAGCTACAAAATTACATGAGGCACAATTATCTATCATGAAATAATTTTTTCCAAGTTCGAACAATTTTCCAAGCTTTGTAGCTGTTCCGGTTCGATTTGAGACAATCTCAACATTTTTACCGCCATTTGGACAATATTTTATCAAAATGACATTAGTTTCAGTGCCAGGATACTTCTGGGGCGACCCAAATTTTGACGCAACGGACTATAGTGTTGGCGGACATTTTTGGAAATTTTACATTTTTACTATTTGCAGCTTTATCTCTAACTTTAGAGCAATTATAATTCAAGTTTGTTAAGTTAGTTTTGGATTTTCTATCCAATGAGCTAAAACTCGATTTTTTCGGAAAAAAATGGTTTTTTATTTTTGCACTTTTCCGACAGTACACGCCTACTGGTTGACATTTTCTATTTTTTTTTTCTCGATCCAACTTTGCCTTTTTAGCGGACACAAACTGACAGTTGATTTTTTTCTCTAGGATAAATTTTATGTTTCGCGCTTTCCCGGCTTTTCACGTTTCCACCGGAGCCATAGTGCCTGGTCTAATTTTCCCGACGTTTAGAAGGATGGCGCTTTCCAATGACAACTTTACCAACCCCCCTAATATTTTGGTGACATCAAAAACGGCCGTTTTTATCGGCACCGCTTCCTAGGAAACCACGTATCAACATACATCATCTGCCATCTAATCTTCCTTTACATCATCATTCCACGAACCTATCAATGATTCACAATTTATGCGAACTGCAATTTGGTACACTTGAGACGATTGAACTATAAACGTAATCTGTCTAGCAATTAGTTTCAAAACTATTAACTAATGGGATGTACGTTTCAGGGCTATGCCGTAAACGGCGCCCAGTACCGGAGAAAAGTTAGCCCCCGTAGTAGTTGAGTTATTGGCGGTTTCCATCAACCCTCCCCCATTCATAGCAGAGCCGTAACGTTTGAGGCGGTTCATTGATTATTTAGGCCTACTGGACAAATCCTTTAGTAGCAGCCGTAAATGATTAAATTAGTTAATGTTGCGAAAACGGGCTGATTACAGCGATATCGGACAATTATGAAGATTAGATAGGAGTTCTAACTAAATTATAAAGATTATCGCCTCAAATTTAGGCCAAGTTGAATAGAAATGTGATTCTTATTTCTCATTATTTACTATGTATATAGTATACTGTTAACAGGAATACAGAATTATTATAAACATAAAATTATAAACTTTCGACCTTTGTCGCCTGTCGCCTTATTTGTTATACATTTGTTAAATAAAAGAAAGCTTTTTTAAATCTACTCCTCATCCAGCTACATCACACTGTATATTCTTATTACAGTGGTAAGTGTGGCAAAAAATAGAATATTAAGAATATACTTTCGTTTATATAATAAATGTATAACAAATAAGGCGACAGGCGACAAAGCTCGAAAGTTTATAATTTTATGTTTATAATAATTCTGTATTCCTGTTAACAGTATACTATATACATAATAAATAATGAGAAATAAGGATCACACTTCTATTCAACTTGGCCTAAATTAACAGCATACTATATACATAGTAAATAATGAGAAATAAGAATCACACTTCTATTCAACTTGGCCTAAATTTGAGGCGATAATCTTTATAATTTAGTTAGAACTCCTATCTAATCTTCATAATTGTCCGCAACTGTACATATTTTGTGGCACAATTTTGGTGTAATTCTTTGTAATTAAAAGGCCTACAAAATGAGATCAAACACAAGTTTCTATCAAGATATAAAACTTTCAAAAAATTGCCAAGCCCTTCCGGGAAATGTATCGAGAGTGTTTCGAATTTAAGAAATATTATGGATACATTTCCCGGCCATCTAGACTATATTTTCAATCAAAAATCACTTTAAAAAATAATTAAATGTCAATATATTTATAATTTGGCGTGGATAATTCTTGCCAATGTGAAGCTATTAATAAGTAATTGTGAATACTATTTCACTCTATGGGTAGTCGGAGACGTGGGTGCGATTCCCACCGGAGGGTGAAATAATATATATATATATATATATATATATATATATATATATATATATATTATATTATTATTATTATTATTATTATATATAGAAAATCAAATAGAAGTTTTGTTGGACAAAGAATTAATGTTAAATGACTCTATTTATTATAAGAGATAATTTAAAACAATCGTTTAAAAATCGTTAAAACTCTCTTTATATTTAAACGAGTTGTTTTATCGTTGTGTAAACGCGCTCGTTATTCCGGTTGTAAATGTTGAATTTTCCTTCCTGCCGCGCCATACAAACGGCAACGCGAGGAAGATTGCCGTCTCGCGGAAAATATTTTCTCGGATGATGATCTATCGAATTAGTAGGTGGAGCGGAAAAGGAAATCGGGAAACGGAAGATATCTATTGCTTTGAAATCTCGAGTGGAATAATCAAGATCTACATGCATTTATATGTTGTCTTGCTGTAACTGGCTGTAGTTAAATTGAATGGTAAAAAAACAAGATGGTTTAAACAAATATTGCCCTATTCAATGCTACTATCGATTTTATGCAATAATGTGTGATAGAACCAAATAGCGATATTAAAAAATGTTGATGGAAAGAGATATATCAAGGCGAGAAATAATGTTTAGTGTTTCCAAAAACATTATATTTTGTTTTATTTTAAACATTGTTAATTTTTGAATATATATATTTCTTTTATTTTAATAAAATAATCGAAATAAACCCAGCTCAGTGGCTGAGGCGTCGTACAGAATACTGGTACTGGAAATAGATCAAAACCAACCGTTATATAGTCTATTGTTATTGTATAGTTTATTTTTAACACTAAAAAGCATAGATTGAGGCTTAAAGTATCTTTTTGCGTTTGTGCCGCGTCCGCTGTATTCAACGAGGGGCGGCACGCGCTCCCTGAAACAGTGTTAAGTGCGCGCGAGAAGGGGGTCTCCGCGGATAAAAAGAGGGGTTGGCGGCGGCAGATCGAGGCCGGGGGCCGCGGCAATTAGCGCGCCGCAGTCGAGCCTCTCCGACTACCCACCTCAAAGTTTACTAATTAGTTTGTTAACAAGATGAATATGCTTAGTTTATAACCGAGGGTGCTCGCCGAATGGGCCGCCGCGAGGACGAGTCCGGTATTTTTACATTTCAATTATCGTCGCTCTTGGAAAGAAAAAAAAACAACAAACAAACCTTGTTATGCTGATTTTAATGGGAAAATGCAGTTTCAATGCCGTTTTAAATGCAACTTTTTATGTATTTTAATTTTAATTGCAATAATAGTAATAGGTTTTTCATAAAAAATAATAATCCAACAGTATTGATAAGTAAATAATGTAAGGTGACATATACGGAACTACCAAATTATCAGATAAGGAAACCGTAGGTCCCAAACTATTTCGCCTATCGCCCCCCTTTTTAGATATAAAATAACTCACTAACCCCCTCAAATCTACTTGCATCAAGAAGAAAGATGAAGTTAAGAATTGTGTGTTATTGGATGTATCTATTACTAGTTATAATAATGACTTTTATTTTTCATTTATTTTTTAAATACATAATTCTATACATATAAAAACTATATGAACACATGTTTACAGTAACAAACGAACATAATAGAATAATAGAAAATAGAAAATGATTATGTCCAATAAAATCGTAAAAAAAAAGATGTTACAAATAAGATATGCTGCAGCTAAATATTTTATAAAATAATTTGATGGAATAATAGTTTTCCAATCTTATTTTTCAATATGTAACTCACTAACCCACTGAAAATTTACTAGCTTTAAGAAAGAACAGATCCTAGCAGGATAAAATAATTTGTTGGAATAATGGTTTTCCAATCTTATTTTTCTTTATTACTTTATTATTTCACCCACCGCTATTTTTACTCAGACCCACCCAAATGCTACTATTTCACGTCACACCCATACTTTTATGTATATTTAAATAATTCTGGTAATCCAGCGAGCGGCATACTTTTTGAAGTATGCCGCTCGCTGGATTGAGGATTGAGAAAATGTCATGAATTACAGTGGAATCTGGTAAGTTTTTCAATTACATGTACTTAAAACGTATCTTGTAATGTGTAAATAACGTCAAAAACGGCTATATTTATCGACACCTCTTGCTAGGAAACCAGGACTTTAGTGCGCAGAACTAGTCGAAAATTGTATGCGTATACGGCTCCCCATGATCCTTTACTTATTATATTTAGGGTACCCTGTGTTTTATTTCGTGACTCGAGTTATGGTGACTTTTCGAATGTATTTTTTTTGTTTTATATAAAAATCATTTATTAATTTTGAATACATATGTTTCATATAAATAACATAGTAATTTCGGAAAATTATGCTCCCTCTCACTGCTGTCACCAATTCACTGACTTGGAAGCCTGGTGTGAAGGAGATTAAATTAAATTGTTTTAATTCACGAAATTTAAAATATGTTATCTTCTATTTTCTGTCTACTTTTGTATTTCTGTTGAGCTGCACACCATATCAAGCAGTATTATCATTATTACAGCTGTATTATTAGAGTTGCATACTTTTAAAAATCTGTTATTCTAACTACCAATTGTCCTGTGTATGTGTGTGTGTCGGGCTTCATATTGAATTTGTTTGCAGGTGTATAGACAAAGCCGGTCGAAAGTTTGGGGAAATCGAACATGCATGAACGGGACGCCAGGTGGGCAGCAGTGAATGAGTCGACGTAATCGGAACGGAGCCCACCTCCACGCCGCCCCCTGTGGGGCGATCGATATCGCCCCGACTAGCCGCCGCCGGTTCTCATCTACTCGCGAATTCGTCACGAACAAGCCGCGGCAATTTTTGGTTTTAGTGGCCGAATGTCAAGGACTGGTCCAATCAAATTTTCATCACATAATAGATGGAATAGGGTAGTTGATTTTTTGTCAAGATGTCAAGGACTGGCCCAATCAAATTTTCATCACATAATAGATGAAATAGGGTAGTTGATTTTTTGTCAAGATGTCAAGGACTGGCCCAATCAAATTTTCATCACATAATAGATGGAATAGGGTAGTGGATTTTTTAAATTCAAGAATAGCTGTAGTTAATATGTATATATAGTGACAATATTTTGCCAAGTCATATATTTTCCTTCGAAATTAAATTTTCAACAGACACTAGCAGGATTGCTTAGTCACATACGGAACTACCAAATTATCAGATAAGAAAACCGTAGCTTCCCAAACTATTTCGCCTATCGCCCCCTTTGCAGTTATAAAATAACTCACTAACCCTAATTGTTTGATATTATATTATATTTGTCGCATACACTGTTTTATTTAATCTCCATGTACAATTATTAATGACTTGTGTAAAATCTGTGATTTATCCGCACTAAATAAATGAAATGAAACCCCCTTAAATTGCAATTTGTTTTGTTGCAAATAATATTCAATGACAGGCTTATAAAAAATACTTGCTGTCAACTTTTTTAACTGTTCTTTTTTGATACCACTAAAGTGATGTCTTATAAACAAAATTGTTAAATAAAAACATTGGTGTGTGGGCACATACATTTGTTATAAATAAAAAATGATTTTACGAATGGAACCTCCTGAAAATATACTTGCTTTAAGACATACCAGATACTAGCAGGACTGCGATCATATTACGTAATTTTAAAATTTGACTACGCAATCCTGCTAGTGTCTGTTCTGTCTTAAAGCAAGTAGATTTTCAGGGGGCTTCATTCGTAAAATAATTTTTTATTTATAACAAATGTATGTGCTCACACACCAATGTTTTTATTTAAGAATTTTGTTTATAAGACATCACTTTAGTGGTTTTAAAAAAGAACTGTTAAAAACGTTAATAGCAAGTATTTTTTATAAGCCGCTCATTGAATAATATTTGCAACAAAACAAATTATATATATATATATATATATATATATATATATATATATATATACATATTTGTAGTTTATAATACTCTCTTTAGCACAGCCCCATAACTGGACTCCATACAGCCAAACTGGTTTGAAGATTTGGTTGTAAAGTTGTAAGATTAGCTCAGTCTTTTTTTTCTTTCCATGCTCTTTCCATCGTAATTTCGGATTCAGTGTTATACCAAGATATTTGGACAATAGTATCATTGATAGAAATAGTCGGAGGATCTACTAGTTTTTTATTAGTAAAATTAACATGGATTGATTGTTGTTCGTTATATATATATATAATTATTGTGTAACGTGTTATTTTGGTAGGCATCAACATTATAATTTTAAACACACGTCATAAGCTACAAATATACAAATTCAAAATATAAAAAAAAACTTCTATCTTTATAGGGCTATCAGCTGTGATGCTTTTCCGCCGTCAAGGGAGAAGCTCAGAGGAGTTCACCCGGTATTTACTTTAACTTCACAGAAAACCTCTGAAAAACTGTGAAAGGTGATTCGGGAAAACTCGCTCCCCGCTGGGGGTCGAACTCAGGCTCCCCAATGCTCAGTACGAGACGGACGACGCCTCTATCCACTCGGTCACTGAGCTGGGTTCAATATATATTATATGTGAAAAATCTCAAAATTTATTCAATTTTCTCGCCTTGGTTTGCATTTTACTGCACGAGTGTCGCTGGCGTTCCAAGTTATAAACTCTCTGTATTAGTCTGATGTGCATTTATATCAAAAACTTTGCACGATATTGGCAGATTCGATCCTCCCACGCGGTACTGTATGCACCGCAACTTTATGGCATCGATTTTAGAAGGTTGGGGTGTTTTCGCACCGACCTCAGAGTCCCAAAATAACCGTCCGGATTAGAAATCGATCCTTTGGCTATTAATTCACGCTGATTGTTCCATCAATTTCCCCATAAAACACACCACAATCAAATTGTACCTTTATATCCAATTATTGTACGTAAAAAATAAATATATGTGTAGGAACGTAAATTGATATTTAATGATGACTATTAATCACTCACGAGTATTTAATGAACAATATTTTATGTTATGTAAGTAAAAATACTAATATCCTTTATGTATTAAAATAACAAATTATTTGTATACACAGTTAATTTATACCACGCACTGTGCAATATAATAATTAACAAAAAAGAGATCAGCAGAAGGACAAAAATAAATATATACAAAAGCATATATAGACCTATACTGACATATGGGAGCGAGACGTGGAAACTAACGAAGAGGGACAAAAGTAGAATACAAGCAATGGAAATGAAATATCTCAAGAGGAGTTAAACAAGTTACGAGAAGAGACAGAATAAGAAATGATGACACCAGAGAAGAATTGGGAATTGAAGATATAGAAAAGTATATAGAAAAGAAACAACTAAACTGGTGGGGATATTTAATTAGGATGGACAAAAAGAAGCAAACAAAACGGGTATGGAAAGCAAAAACTGGAAATAAAAGAAGACTAGGTAGACCAAGAAAAGAGTGGGACAACAAAATAGAGGAAATAATAATCAAGAAAGAAAAGACAGTTATACACGCAGGAGTACTGGCGAAGAACAGAAAAAAGTGGAAAGAATTTAAATATGTAAAAATAACAACACTAATTGTTAAGTAATATAAATGTAATAGCCTAAACCGAAAGGTAAAAAGAAAATAGATAATATATATATATATATATATATATATATATATATATATATATATATATATATATATATAAACAGTACAACTTACCATAATCACCATAAGTAATCTTGTTTATATTTGGTATTAAATGTAGTTTATTTCATTAAATTTTGATCATTGCAACTCGAGTTATAGCGATTTTATTCAAACAACACCCGTGAAATTTGGATGTACAACTTTTAAAATAAACTATAATATTGAAGGTAATCAATTGGTAATCACTGTAAGTAATCTTGTTTATATTTCATATTAAATGTAGTTTATTTCATTAAATTTTGATCATTACAACTCGAGTTGTAGCGATTTTACTTAAACAACATCCGTGAAATTTGGATGTACAAATTTTAAAAATCGTAAAAAATACAATATTGAAGGATATCAATTGCTAATCAGTATAAGTAATTGTATTTATATTTGCTATAAAATTTAGTTTATTTGATTAATTTTTGATCATTACAACTCTAGTTATAGCGATACAACATCCGTGAAATTAGGATGGACAACTTTTAAAATTCGTAAAAAATATAATATTGAAGGTAATAAATTGGTAATTACTATAAGTAATCTTGTTTATATTTGATATTAAATGTAGTTTATTACATTAAATTTTTATGATTACAACTCGAGTTATAGCGATTTTACTCTAACAACATCCGTGAAATTTGGATGTACAACTTTTAAAATTCGTAAAAAAAATAATATGGAAGGTAATAAATTTGTAATCACTATAAGTAATCTTGTTTATATTTGCTATTACATGTAGTTTATTCCATTAAATTTTGATCATTACAACTCGAGTTGTAGCGAGTTTACTCAAACAACATCCGTGAAATTTGGATGTACAAGTTTTAAAATTCGTAAAAAATATAATATTGAAGGTAATAAATTGGTAATCACTATAAGTAATCCTGTTTATATTCGCTATTAAATGTAGTTTATTTCATCAAATTTTGATTATTAAAAATCAAGTTATAGCGAATTTACTCAAACAACATCCGTGAAATTTGGATGTACAAATTTTAAAATTCGTAAAAAATATAATATTGAAGGTAATAAATTGGTAATCGTTGTAAGTAATCTTGTTTATATTTGCTATTAAATGTAGTTTATTTCATCAAATTTTGATTATTAAAAATCGAGTTATAGCGATTTTACTCAAACAACATCCGTGAAATTTGTATGTACAAGTTTTAAAATTCGTAAAAAATATAATATTGAAGGTAATAAATTGGTAATCACTATACGTAATTTTGTTTATATTTGATATTAAATGTAGTTTATTTCATTAAATTTTGATGATCACAACTCGAGTTATAGCGCTGTTACTTAAACAACATCCGTGAAATTTGGATAAACAACTTTTAAAATTCGTAAAAAATATAATATTGAAGGTAATAAATTGGTAATTATTATAAGTAATCTTGTTTATATTTGATATTAAATGTAGTTTACTACATTAAATTTTGATGATTACAACTCGAGTTATAGCGATTTTACTCTAACAACATCCGTGAAATTTGGATGTACAACTTTAAAATTCGTAAAAAATATAATATTGAAGGTAATAAATTAGTAATCACTATAAGAAATCTTGTTTACATTTGCTATTAAATGTAGTTTATTTCATTAAATTTTGATCATTACAACTCGAGTTGTAGCGATTTTACTCAAACAACATCCGTGAAATTTGGATGTACAAGTTTTAAAATTCGTAAAAAATATAATATTGAAGGTAATAAATTGGTAATCACTATAAGTAATCCTGTTTATATTTGCTATTAAATGTAGTTTATTTCATCAAATTTTGATTATTAAAAATCGAGTTATAGCGATTTTACTCAAACAACATCGGTGAAATTTGGATGTACAATTTTTAAAATTCGTAAAAAATATAATATTGAAGGTAATAAATTGGTAATCACTATAAGTAATCCTGTTTATATTTGCTATTAAATGTAGTTTATTTCATCAAATTTTGATTATTAAAAATCGAGTTATAGCGAATTTACTCAAACAACATCCGTGAAATTTGGATGTACAAATTTTAAAATTCGTAAAAAATATAATATTGAAGGTAATAAATTGGTAATCGCTATAAGTAATCTTGTTTATATTTGCCATTAAATGTAGTTTATTTCATCAAATTTTGATTATTAAAAATCGAATTATAACGATTTTACTCAAACAACATCCGTGAAATTTGGATGTACAAGTTTTAAAATTCGTAAAAAATATAATATTGAAGGTAATAAATTGGTAATCACTATACCCAATTTTGTTTATATTTGATATTAAATGTAGTTTATTTCATTAAATTTTGATGATCACAACTCGAGTTATAACGCTTTTACTTAAACAACATCCGTGAAATTTGGATGAACAACTTTTAAAATTCGTAAAAAATATAATATTGAAGGTAATAAATTGGTAATCACTATAAATAATCTTATTTACATTTGATATTAAACGTAGTTAATTTCATTAAATTTTGATCATCACAACTTGATTTATAGCGATTTTACTCAAACAACATCCGTGAAATTTGGATGTACAACTTTTAAAATTCGTAAAAAATATAATATTGAAGGTAATAAATTGGTAATCACTATAAATAATCTTATTTACATTTGATATTAAACGTAGTTAATTTCATTAAATTTTGATCATCACAACTTGATTTATAGCGATTTTACTCAAACAACATCCGTGAAATTTGGATGTACAACTTTTAAAATTCGTAAAAAATATAATATTGAAGGTAATAAATTGGTAATCACTATAAGTAATCCTATGTATATTTTCTATGAAACGTAGTTTATTTCATTAAATTTTGATGATCACAACTCGAGTTATAGCGATTTTACTTAAACAACATCCGTGAATCGAGATATTGTGTGAATTCATCCTCACTAGCTACATTGACGAGATCTAATAAGATCGAAATCTAGATATGTAGATTGCTAAGAGGTGGGTTCACACTTATATATGTTATATATATATATATATATATATATATATATATATATATATATATATATATGTGACATACTTATCATGAATAATGTTAAAATTGCCACCTTTGCAGACGATATTGCCCTAATAGTTGTGGGAGAAAATGCGGAACATTCCACATCCTAGCTACAAAATGTTTGTGATAAGATAACCAACCAACTGAACAAAAAAAACGAACAAAAATGAATCCATGTTAATTTTACTAATAAAAAACTAGTAGATCCTCCGACTATTTCTATCAATGGTACTATTGTCCGCTATGAAAATAACGCAAAATATCTTGGTATAACACTGAATCCGAAATTACGATGGAAAGAGCATGTAAAGACAAAAAAAGACTGAGCTAAACTTACAACTTTACAACCAAATCTTCAAACCAGTTTGGCTGTATGGAGTCCAGTTATGGGGCTGTGCTAAAGAGAGTATTATAAACTCCATACAAATATTCCAAAATAGAGTTCTACGCACTACGGTAAATGGACCGTGGTACATACGCAACACGGATATTCACAGGGACCTCGGTATTCCTTATGTTAAAGCAGAGATCAGGAGAATCGCTGCCAAACATGAAAATAGGCTGCACCATTATAACAATGCGGAAATAACCCAACTGCTAGACAACCAACATCATCCTACAAGACTGAAGAGAATGAAACCTTTCGATTTAGGAAAGTGATTGACAAAAACAGAGTAAAAGTGCGTGAGTTAGACATAAGCTTGGGGCATCACTGGATGAACCCAAGCACCTTCATGTTATGATTTAAGATTAGAGTAAAATTATTGTTTGGTTTGTTAGACCAGTTTCTAATAAAAATACAAAAAAAATATATCCAAAACCAAGCCCAAACCCAAACTTATTATCTCTCTCCGTTTCTTTATTGAGAAAATTAGGTTGACACTGCTCCAGAAAAAAGAGTTGTCTAATGTGACTAGCGCCACGTTCAGTTAATAATAACTTGTTAGCAAGGTTTTTTTGTTGTTTTATTTGTAATTATACTAATTTGTACTTTCGTAATTAACGTTCCTCGTGTTCGCTCCATAATTAGCGACGAAGTGCTACATGGCTCCCTTCCTCAAAAAAAAGTTGTTTCTAATTAGTTAATGAATAAGTGAGCAGCAAAGTCGGGATCAAGACCGTTCCGGGTATTAACGGGGCCAAACTTACTTCGATGACCCGCCACCGCAGCTGCGGCATGAACTTTCTCCCTGCACGATAATCGGATTTACGATGCCAATCTACTTTTAGAGCTATTATTTATAAATTATTGACAATTTCGGTTAGCTAACTATTTGCAATTATTGCTGTTTATATAATACTGATAAAGTAAAATTGATTTATATCCTTTTGAAATAACACGAAAGCAATTTTTTGCATTCGTGCTTTCTGTTGTTTGTAATCCCATATGGCGGGCTCCGATTTCCCTACTAATGTAGGAGCGCGCGCGTGTGTGTTCTCCACGCCGCTCCACTCCAAATAACGAGCTGCCGGCCTAGGATTCGATCCCGCCGACCTGACCTTTACCTAAACCCCATTTTTACAATACGGTCGTAACCTTCCCTTCCTTTACGGCACAGGTGGAGCGCCCGCAATAACCCCTTTTATGTGGCCATCACTTTGCTCCCGAAGCAAATTAGCAGCAATTTCACCACGACGAGTACGCACGAAAACATCATCAGAAACATATCAAGAGGTCATTCATCATAGATAAGAAAGTTTTTACTTAGTTTTTGAACAGTTATAAAACGAGACTTTTATACAGTTACGAAGCTTTAATCCACCAAAGACGTTTTCATGTATTTGTTAGAAATATGTTATTTTCGAACTGAAAATCAACTGGATAGAGAATGCCTAATAAAACAAATCTTAGTACATTTTTTCCCTAAAACGAAAGATAAACCCGTCACAAATTTAATTTGAAAAGTGATAGAATTCTGTTGTTTAATATTAAAAAAACAGGACCCGAAGGTCCATAGCCAGTTAGAAATTGTAACAAATACAGTAACTACTACTACTATTAAAAAAAGGTTTAAAAAAGTTAATTTTGAAATAGAGATTCATATACTAAGAAAAACTCTAATGATGTGGAAGTTTTTAGAGTGGTCACTATTGAAACCTCAAACATCAAACACCTCCACTTCCCAAGAAACAGTGTGCATCGGATGTAATCGCAACCCTGTTGAATAATTCACAAACATCTCGACCAACCCGATGCTTATTCAGATTGGGTTAGTCAATAATTAATAGGCCCGGTTTCCGGGTACATCCTTAATGCCATGTCGCCGTTGTGCGTGACATCATTGCGGCCATTTGCATGCGCCCATTAATTTCCCAAGGACGTCGCCGCCGTGTAATGGTCGGTAGCGAAATATCCTTCAAGGGCAGACTTGGGAACTGTTTCCGATTTGCATTTGCAAGTCAATAAAATCTGACAGTTGCCAGAAGAGCACGATTTCATAATAAAACAATATAGATTTGTATAGAAAGTACTTCGGTAACTGTTACTACTACTGATGAAGAATTTGGAATCAAATTAAGTTTACTAAACATAGCCCGCGACTATTGTTATTGATACATAATACAGGAAAATTCATTAACAAATTAATGGTGCAATTCTGTGTCACAAACACATACAAAAATTATACAACTAACCCCCTAGGAGGAAAGTTAAACGCCATGTGGCGGCAATACATTGCTAATTGATGTGGTGCACTCGAGAAATTGTGTGAATTCATCGTAACTAGCAGAGCTACACTGATGAGATCTAATAAGATCGATTTCTAGATATGTAGATTGCTACAAGGTGGATTCACACTTATATATGTTTTATTTATCCTTTAAAATAAATTATCACAAAATAGATGAACCAACAATCCAAGACATTTATTATATATTGAAAATACTGGATCCAGTAGAGGTTAGATTAGGTTGTATTGTCGGAGGATTTTATATTGAAACACATATTTTCATAATTTTCAATAACTGACTTCAATCTTTTATTTAACTATTTATAGGTAGAAGTCCTACATTGTGTATGTGTACGAAAACAAATGTTTAAAGAAATTTAAAAATTCATATTTGATAACGTTTTTTAAATTTCCCAACAAAAATTAATCTAACCCCTTTTCGCTGCAAGCTCTTCAATTGATTGAACGACGTGGATTTCCCTAGTATATGTATAGTTTAATAATCCAATTTTCACAACCTTTAAACTTGTATTATAAGTACTCACAACTTTTTGCTTGTGAAAAGAATTTAACTTCTTTATTACATCCATTAAACGGCCATTTAAGACATCCCGTTTCCCACAATACACTCATTAGCCCCACATTTAGCATTCATTAAACGCCGCTAACGCCGTCCATTCTATCGCCCCCCCATTTGCATAAAGTTGCCCGTATTAAAAATTCAGCGCGCAATTATTGCAAATGAAAAATTCTGTCGCGGCCACAATTAAAAAGCATTATGAATTTTTTAAGCGCGAGCGGGTGCACGCTCGTGTGGGTGTGAGGGATAAATTGTTTGTTCATTTGGCGAGCGGATTCCGCTGGGACGGCGAAATTTAACGACTTCACCACCCCAAAGGGGGCCTACACCGCGAATTCCACGGTGGCAGTAATTTTATTTGCTAGGGGGAGCGTATAAAAAATTACAAACGGGCGCAAAACACGCACGCGGCACGTGCAGAGGTCAACAGTGTGACACGCATGTGTCGCATTCCCCAAAATATTCAATTAATTATGACATTACAAAATATGCAAACACAAATGGTAAATATTATTTTTGTTATAAATATTTGCGTTACAAATTTTGTGTTGTGGGCGAATTATGAAATCAAATGTATATTATTCAGAAATTTGGCGTGCTAAACTTGAATGAGACAAATGTCTAGGCCCCTACAGACGCTCAGTTTTTTACTCCGGTTCGCCTGCGCAAATCCGGTTTGCGCAGGCAGATCGGAGTAAAAAACTGAGCGTGCATGAATACCAGAGGCCGGCTGTGCAGGCCTCTTGCCTGGCCTGTGCGATATTAGAACTGTGCGATATCAGAACTGTTTGATATTGGCCTGCGCATACCCTACAAGCCTGTACGTGTGTGGGCCGTTCAGTCCATTTGCTCAAAGTGAACTGTCTAATGAATTTCTAACGGAGTTAAATGAATTGTACCAAGGTTTTCCGTGTTTATGAACAGTTAAAACTAAAGAAACTTGCCAGTCTTTTGAATATTTACTTCTCTTTCTTTTCTTTTTTTAATTCCTCTTTTGAACTGTATAAAATGTCTGCACGATGGCCTGAGCGTGTGTGGGGGGCATAGTGCGAGACATTTTATACAGTTCAAACGAGGAATGATTAAAAAGAAAAGAGGGAGAAGTAAATCACAAGAGCACAGGCCGGTTTGCGCAAATCGTGTGGCGGGCTTTAAACTTTTTGAAGTCAGGGAGCTCTTCTGAACATAAAGAAAACTTCGTGGAGCACAATTATATACTAAAAAAATTAATTTGAGGGGAAAATCATTTTATATGATGCCGGTTTTTGCAAATTTCAGCAATATTAGGTAAAATATTTGATACAAGCTACTCTCAATTCTTCGTCTAAATTGATTTTACTAAAACCACTCCAACTCGAGTTAGAGTGGTTGTAACTAATGACAATTAATACGTTTATTAAAAACAAGTTAAGTAACTACTAAATGTAATTTGAAATTTATATTTTAAGAATTAAATTTTTGACGAATTTTCAAAGCGCGACTTACTTTGATTGAATACACGTTTTTACTAAAACCATTCTAACTCAAATTATAGTGGTTGAAAACGAATGAAAATTACTACGTTTGTTAAAAACAAGTTAAGTAACCACTAAACGTAATTTTAAATTTATATTTTATAAATTAAATTTTTGACGAATTTTCAAAGCGCGAGTTACTTTCATTTAATACACGTTTTTACTAAAACCACTCTAACTCAAGTTATAGTGGTTGAAAACGAATGAAAATTACTGCGTTTGTTAAAAACAAGTTAAGTAACCACTAAACGTAATTTGAAATTTATATTTTATAAATTAATTTTTTGACGAATTTTCAAAGCGCGAGTTATTGATTTAATACACGTTTTTACTAAAACCACTCTAACTCAAGTTATAGTGGTTGAAAACGAATGAAAATTACTACGTTTGTTAAAAACAAGTTAATTAACCACTAAACGTAATTTGAAATTTATATTTTATAAATTAAATTTTTGACGAATTTTCAAAGCGCGACTTACTTTGATTTAATACACGTTCTTACTAAAACCACTCTAACTCAAGTTATAGTGGTTGAAAACAAACGAAAATTACTACGCTTGTTAAAAACAAGTTAATTAACCACTAAACGTAATTTGAAATTTATATTTTATAAATTAAATTTTTGACGAATTTTCAAAACGCGAGTTACTTTGATTTAATACACGATTTTACTAAAACCACTCTAACTCAAGTTATAGTGGTTCAAAACAAACGAAAATTACTACGTTTGTTAAAAACAAGTTAGTTAACCACTAAACGTAATTTGAAATTTATATTTTATAAATTAAATTTTTGACGAATTTTCAAAGCGCGAGTTACTTTGATTTAATACACGATTCTACTAAAACCACTCTAACTCAAGTTATAGTGGTTGAAAACGAATGAAAATTACTACGTTTGTTAAAAACAAGTTAAGTAACGACTAAACATAATTTGAAATTTATATTTTAGGAATTAAATTTTTGACAAATTTTCAAAGTTCGACTTACTTTGATTTAATACACGTTTTTACTAAAACAACTCTAACTCAAGTTATAGTGGTTGAAAACGAATGAAAAGGACAACGTTTGTTAAAAACAAGTTATGTAACCACTAAACGTAAATTGAAATTTATATTTTATAAATTAAATTTTTGACGAATTTTCAAAGCGCGACTTACTTTGATTTAACACACGTTTTTACTATAACCACTCTAACTCAAGTTATAGTGGTTGAAAACGAATGAAAATGACTAAGTTTGTTAAAAACAAGTTAAGTAACCAATAAACGTAATTTGAAATTTATATTTTAAGAATTAAATTTTTGACGAATTATCAAAGCACGACTTACTTTGATTTAATACAGGTTTTTATTAAAACCACTCTAACTCAAGTTATAGTGGTTGAAAACGAAGGAAAATTACTACGTTTATTAAAAACAAGTTAAGTAACCACTAAACGTAATTTTAAATTTATATTTTAAGAATTAAATTTTTGACGAATTTTCAAATCGCGACTTACTTTGATTTAATACTTTTTTACTAAAACCACTCTAACTCAAGTTATAGTGGTTGAAAACGAACGAAAATTACTACGTTTGTTAAAAACAAGTTAAATAACGACTAAACGTAATTTGAAATTTATATTTAAAGAATTAAGTTTTTGACGAATTTTCAAAGCCCGACTTACTTTGATTTAATACACGTTTTTACTAAAACCACTCTAACTCAAGTTATAGTGGTTGAAAACGAATGAAAATTTCTACGTTTGTTAAAAACAAGTTAAGTAACCACTAAACGTAATTTGAAATTTATATTTTAAGAATTAAATTTTTGACGAATTTTCAAAGCGCGACTTACTTTGATTTAATACACGTTTTTACTAAAACCACTCTAACTCAAGTTATAGTGGTTGGAAACGTATGAAAATTACTACGATTGTTAAAAACAAGTTAAGTAACCACTAAACGTAATTTGAAATTTATATTTTATAAATTAAATTTTTGACGAATTTTCAAAGCGCGACTTACTTTGATTTAATATACGTTTTTACTAAAACCACTCTAACTCAAGTTATAGTAGTTGAAAACGAATAAAAATTACTACGTTTATCAGAAACAAGTTAAGTAACCACTAAACGTAATTCAAAATTTATATTTTATAAATTAAATTTTTGACGAATTTTTAAAGCGCGACTTACTTTGATTTTATACACGTTTTTACTAAAACCACTCTAACTCAAGTTATAGTGGTTGAAAACGAATGAAAATTACTACGTTTTTTTAAAACAAGTTAAGTAACCACTAAACGTAATTTGAAATTTATATTTTAAGAATTAAATTTTTGACGAATTTTCAAATCGCGACTTACTTTGATTTAATACACGTTTTTACTAAAACCACGCTAACTCAAGTTATAGTGGTTGAAAACGAATGAAAATTACTGCGTTTGTTAAAAACAAGTTAAGTAACCACTAAACATAATTTGAAATTTATATTTTAATAATTAAATTTTTGACGAATTTTCAAAGCGCGAGTTACTTTGATTTAATACACGTTTTTACTAAAACCACTCTAACTCAAGTTATAGTGGTTGAAAACTAATGAAAATTAATACGTTTGTCAAGAACATGTTAAGTAACCACTAAACGTAATTTGAAATTTATATTTTATAAATTAAATTTTTGACGAATTTTCAAAGCGCGACTTACTTTGATTTAATACACGTTTTTTACTAAAACCACTCTAACTTAAGTTATAGTGGTTGAAAACTAATGAAAATGACTACGTTTGTTAAAAACAAGTAAAGTAACCACTAAACTTATTTTGAAATTTATGTTTCATAAATTAAATTTTTGACGAATTTTCGAAGCGCGACTTACTTTGATTTAATACACGTTTTTTGCTAAAACCACTCTAACTCAAGTTATAGTGGTTGATAACGAATGAAAATTACTAAGTTTGTTGAAAACAAGTTAAGTAACCACTAAACGTAATTTAAAATTTAGATTTTAAAAATTAAATATTTGACGAATTTTCAAAGCGCGACTTACTTTGATTTAATACACGTTTTTACTAAAACCACTCTAACTCAAGTTATAGTGGTTGAAAACGAATGAAAATTACTACGTTTGTTAAAATAAGTTAAGTAACCACTAAACGTAATTTGAAATTTATATTTTAAGAATTAAATTTTTTAAGAATTTTCAAAGTGCGTCAATCCTTTTTCCCAATAAATTTTAAATGTTACAGGTGAAATAATTTCCTCAGTAGTGTTATATTATTATATAGGGACCACAAAACCAACGAGTGGATCCGGTCCAAAAAAAATGTTGTTGAGTAGAAATAGTGCTATGGGTAAAATGACAGTGGGCAGGCTACATAGCACGCTATGCCGACTAAAGGACTCTAAGAATAGAGACTGAGAATGGAATATAGTTTCAGAGGTATACCATCAACGAGATGGCCATGTGCCTCAAGAGGATAACAAACTTCGATTGGATTCGGAAAGCGCAAGACAGAAACCAGTGGAGGAACATTACAGAGGCCTACATCCATAAATGGATCAACATAGATAAATGATGATGATGAAATACTCTAATTCTAAAATTATTAAATAAATAATAAATTAAATCTTTGTTATATCAGCAGTAAAATAATGTCGACATTTATTCATGAAAAATTCAAATACATAGAAACGTGTGGTGCAGGCTCACCAAGTTAGGGGTAATTTGTACTTATTTATCTTTAAATAACTCGCAAAAGGGGTGTGCAGTTACGACGATGCATGCATATTTTATTCGCTTTGAGGAATTCCTCGAGAGAAACGTAATTTAAGCGCATTTTTGGAGTGGGGACCTGTCTGCTCTCCCAGGGAGGAAATTTAAATATCGCCTCGTCATAAATCTAACTAAAAATGAGCGCACACCGGTAAGTTCATTATAAAATACTTTCTCGGGAAGATGCATATTATAATAATAATAATATTTACTTTCCGAATATAGGGGTGTACTGTTATCGCGAACTGCTAATATTTTGACATTTCTTTACGTTATATGATTTATACAGTCGAAATGACCCAGCTCAGTGGCCGAGTGGTTAGAGGCGTCGTAGCTACAGAGCTTGGCAAATTTTTCGAACATGCAAACATGAAGTTGATCGTAGAGAAAAAATTCAATTGTCAGTATGTGCGCGTTAAATAGCCAAAGAAAAATCGGAGGAAAAAATATTAGAAAATATCAACCGTGTAGGTGTCTACTGCCGGAAAAGTGCAAAAATAAAAAATGAATGTTTTCAGAAAAAATCGAGATTGGGCTCATTTTATAGATAATCCAAAACTGACTTATCAAACTGAAATTATAATTGCTCTAAATTTACTGATAAAGTTGCAAAAAGCAAAAATGCAAAATTTAAAAAAATACGGAAATTATGTCACAAAACTATCCTCTGTTGCGTCAAATCAGGGCCCGTCATAGCAGTGACATGACACCAAAACTAAGTCATTTGATTTGAAATATAGTGTAGATGGCGGGAAAAATGCTATAGAGCTTGGCAAATTTTTCGTACTAGGAAAATTTTATTTCATGGTAGAGAGTTGTGCTTTCTGTCATTTTGTAGGTATTTTAATTCCAAAAAGAGTGAGAGTGTTATAAAAAGTGTACCGTTTTGCCGGTAAAGCCGACATATATATATATATATATATATATATATATATATATATATATATATAAAATTAAACCCGCCATATGATAATTATAAATTTAGATTAGATAGACGATTTTACCCTGAAACAAAGGGGAATTTCCGCAAAAAAAATTACTTCTTTTATTGCTGTAATTGCTGGGCCACTATATATATATATATATATATATATATATATAAAATTAAACCCGCCATATGATAATTATAAATTTAGATTAGATAGACAATTTTACCCTGAAACAAAGGGGAATTTCCGCAAAAAAAATTACTTTTTTTATTGCTGTAATTGCTGGGCCACTAGTAGTAAATATTTTCGTGTGTAAATTGAGGTATTTTGACGACATATTAGTACCCCTAAATATATATAATTACTCCGCTTTGTTCTTTCATTGCACGGTTAAAACAATTGAGACCTATCGATAACAGTACACCGTGACGGGGTGCTGTTATCGAGCGCCCCATTAAAATATTTCAAATCTGTATATCGCATGTCGCGTCGTGGTTAATGTATTATTCACCGTCACAAATGCTCGCCGTTCAGCGTACAAAATGTAATCGTGTTCCCTTGTTTTTCGACTCGAATTTACGGCGCCAAAATATTTCGCGTACTTCTCCTATACGGCGGAAACATCGTCTGGTGGTCTGGTGCTGATATAAGGATTCTATTGTGAAGACATTTTTAAAACAGAAATAAAGGGAAATGCACAAATAAATTATATGATTCTCTCAGCGGGGATCAAACAAAAACGATGGTAAATAAGAAAAATAAAATATAAAAATTAGTTGCTTTCAAATGAAAATTACAGCTTACATCTTCGCGCTATTGTAATCTTAAACTCGCATACTACAGATATAACAACGATTGCACGTTTCTCTTTTAAGTGCCCCATAGACGTTCCGGTATACCGGAAAGGTTTATCTGCGAAGAGACCTGTGCAGGTAAACCGGAGCGTGTGTGTGGACAAATTTCGGTAAACCTGTGACCTGTACAGGCGACCGGAGAGGAAACTAAATTCGATTATTTCTATCCGCAAGCCGCAAAGAACTGTGCAGGCAAACCGGAGCGTGTGTGGGGACAAATTTTGGTAAATCCGTACAGGCATAGTGACTTGTGCAGGCGACCGGAGAAGAATCGAAATTCGATTCTTTCTACCCACAGGCGAGTGCTTCTTCGGCTTTACCGCTGAAACGGTACACTTTTTATAACAATATTTTTTCTGAATTTACTTTGTAATTAAAAGACCTACAAAATGAGGCTAAACACGACTTTCTATCATGAAATACACTTTTGCAAGTTCCAAAAAATACCGTAATTATCGTGTAAAAAAATATATAAATAAAAATTTTGATATTACTGTACTATTTTCGTAATTTGTACCTGAATGCCCAATGCGTTCAATTGCGCATTATTGTACCTTAACGATGTCATAAAAGAGCTGGCCCTGTGCGGCAGAAAATAATAATCCCACAAAAATTCTATTACCATATTTAGAAGATTCAGGTACAAATTACGAAAACAGTACAGTAATATCATAATTTTTATTTCTATATTTTTTTACACGATAATACGTGCAGACTGTATCATATACATTATCAATATTATATGCAATAAACATGACCTTCAAGTATTAACAATCGTCAAATATAATGTATGTTTGACAAATAGAGTTGTTGTGCAATGTACTGTATATTGTTTATTTATTGCTTTTTATTAGCAGTTAGGGACATACAGACAGTTACATCTGTAAATTTAAGGTTCATTTGAATTAAATGAGACTGTTTAAGTATATTTACACATAAAAAGCGATTTAATTTAAAAAATCATTAATTAGTAAGTGCTACCAATAGCGGTAATGCTTCATAAGAAATTTCAATTTGATGTATTTTGTTGTAGAATTACTATGCTATTGTCAATAACAGCAGACATTTTCAACACATTATTTTGTTTCTACTCGCTTTGCTAGATATTTTACCACAACGTCAATTCACAAGTAAAAGTTTAAAATCAATTGAAAAAAGTAGTACCCTTCGTGAGAAGCAAAGAAATTTTAAAGAAATTATGAAAGTTTCAAAATAACTTAGTGAGCGATACTAAATATGCAATATCAGCAAACAAAAGTACATTTTTTGCATTGGCACAGTGCAAAAGAGTCTCTGTTGACATTTTCTATATTAGGGTTTACGTTTTTAATCGTCATCTTCTGAACCGGCAATTAATTGGAATAGTATCTACATTATCGACTACGAAAATTATATAACTTTAGTATAACTTATAATTACCATGTATTTGTGCCACAACAACTACCCAAAAATTTAGATCATAATTAGTATAAGAATATTTACACTTACATTTACTTGGAATAGTTATTAGTAGTTATATGAAAACCATAAAACGATGGGATTAGGATTAAATAATATTTAGAAATAAGATAGTTACGTAAGGATAAAGTCCGCAACAATAACCTCCGCGCGCTAATAGGTTTTGCCGAATTCCGGGTACAGCAGCAATTAACATAATCACCCCCCAGAAGTTTCACGTCCATACACACGCTCGGGTTTAGCTGTATAGGTCTTTGCGCATGTATATCTCTCCGGTTTACCGGAACGTGTGTGGCCGACCGACACTGTGCAGGCAAACCGGAGAGGAAAACTGTCCGGTTTGCCTCTCCGGTATACCGGACCGTCTATGGCCGGAGTTAGACACAGATTAACATCTGGTTGATTCTCTTAGCGAGGAGCAAACAAAAACGATGGCAAATAAGAAAAACAAAATATAAAAACTCGTATCTTTTAAATGAAAATTACATCCGCTGGCCTCTTCTACCACAGTGTGGTGTAATGGCGCTATTGTAATATTAAATTCTCAAACTAGATATATTAACGATTTCACTTTTCACTTGTTAGACAAAGAGTAACGTTTGGTAACGCTCATATATTAATAATCATATAGTAAAACTACTATATCATAATACTATATACCCAAAGGTCTATAGCCATTTACAAATTGGATGCCTTTCTGCAGAAAAATCTAACAAGACTGAAATCTAGATCAGTAGATTGCGAAGAGTTGAATTTTCATTTATAATTTTTAATATCAAATGTTAGGTTAGATTGCAGTAACAATGCACGATAACACAAAACGATTGCAAATATACATGTTGCTCAAATAAAAAACGTGTATAATTAGCATCAAATAATCCCAGGACATAAAATAATGCATGTACGAATAGTTGAATTTCATAACGTAATTTATTGCTCGGATAAAAAACCATTACTCATCCCATAAAAACGCATGAACCTTCATGACATCAATACAAAATGTAACTTACCGAATTTCTCATAAGGAGCACAATTTTCACATTTACCATGGGCACAATTAAAACTAAACTATTATCCAAATTGTTCACTACTTAAACACGATCTGCGCGGGGCCATAGCAACACGAAAACTGGTTCATGCGCTCGGCCGGCCGGATGAAATGCAAGATATGACACATCGCTTTTTTTGCTCGCGCTCTCGACGCAAACACATAAAAAGTATCTACGTATTAAATTTATTCGTGGATTTGAGTTTTTAACAACAATTATATATTTTATTTATTACTCAATATTTTCAACAATGGGATATGTTATTAAGACTTCAAAACTACAGTTAAGGAAGTGATACAGCACCAGGCTTATTATTCTTGGGAGGAATATTGACAAAATATAGCAACTGACACTACACGTATGTTTTAATAAAAAATAAATATAGCAATAAACAAACACATCTTACCCAAAATATAGTATGATTAAAGATAATAACATAAATACATTGATTTGAAGAAATAAATAAATATATATATAATAATCAAAGTTTAATTTTAGTAAATTAAATTGATCAAAACACATTATAACAGACGACATTTTTGATTTTGCGTTTGATATGTTCGACATGGGGCCATACAGCAACCACAGGCGACAGCTGCGGCGAGAATTGATTTGCACGTATTTGGCATTCCAGCCGCCACGCCGCGTTAATATCGCGCGGTAATGTGGTGCGATGAAGGGGGCGCACTCGTGAAAATTCTGTGGAGCATCTCGTTTCCACCCACGCACACGGTCCAAATGGACGTGCTCCACTATAAATGACAATTATAGGACACGAGAATAGATTGCAATTGCACAAAGGCATGACAAACGATTTGAAAACAAGAAGTTTCATGGATCAATACAGACTGTTCAATTTTAAACTGTATGGTATTTTTCAGTACGTTCATGAAATTGTGAATACAATTCTTATTAATTATTTCAAATGTATTATTAGAAATTAAATGATATGACTACTTATATATACTTTTACTTCAGGTAAAGAGTGTTTTTTGTTCGAGAATAATTATAAAAATAAATTATTCAGAAGGGACAACCCAACTCATTTTGGTTCGATTCATGGGATAAAAAGTTTCATATTGCTTGATATGGTGAATTTTCCTATGATATAAACTATAAGGATTGACAATATTATTCACCGTGCAATAATGATATCAAATGATACATTTCTATAAAACAATAATTATGATAGTATGCAAATTATTGTGCAGACGAATAATTTACATATAATCCCCGTACAGCTGGTCTAATGACTGCTTTGCATTCTTAGCACTAATTTTCGACCTTGTGTATGCGATACAATCTCAATTGTTGTTCGATTAACCACTTAAAGCATACGTATAGGATCAAGGGCTTCAGGACGGCGATATCGCGATATTGCTTGCTTTGCATATGAAGAATTAATGTGTTTTAAAAGACAAGCTAATTTAAGACACAAAGAGTGCACTTGAGGTGTCTGATATACATATTTTATGGCTACGTTAGAAAAAAAAGAGGATAGATCATTGATTGAAACGATGCCCCAGAACCGACAGGATGAAATTAACAAATACAAGATGGGATACAAGTAGCTTGGATAAGCAAATCATTAGAGACAATAAAATCATGCACTATGACACTATGATTCATATAATTTCTTTGGTAAAAAAAGTCTCCTTCGCAGTGCTTTCACCAATCGTCGGTGGCCTGTTCTGCCGCACTTGTGACAGACCCCACCTAGATCCTGTTCCTTGCAGACCACAGTACTGTGGCACTCTGTGAGATTATAAAATTATATCATAGAAAACATAATTCATTTTCATGAATATCTGCTGTGATTCGACTTTCTGACAAACGTACACAAAATGGCTTCCTATCAAAAATATACAATTCAAGTTCGCTTGTGCAAGGTAATTGTATATTACTGTAAACAATATTTTTATATTGGCTTATTGTTTTTTTTATTTTCACCAATCGTAGATTATTTTGCAACTTTTTATAACTATTCTCGAACAAAAAACAGAGACTCTAATGCCAAAATGCTGAAGGAGATTGATTCATAAATAAATAAATAAATATATATATACATATATATATATATATATATATATATATATATATATATATATATATATATATATAGTGAAGTACTTCTTGCCATTGTCGGCTATCTGAATGAAGAATCACCAGATGTATCAATGTTAATAAGAACATAAGAACATCTCACGCGCTATGTTTGGAAAAGTTGTTCAATTATATGTTGGCTTGAAAAAAAAAATGGCCATAAAAAACAAATACATATAGATATTTGATTTGAATCAGTTTCCATTTGATTTTCATCACACGTGATCTTTATCTCTTTGTTTGCTCGACTGGTCTGTGTTAATTAAAATTATTACACTATATTTATTTATGATTCATCCATTCATTTTGGAAACATATTAATTAGAATATGTAAGCTTAAGACAAACATATTCCTGCTTTATTCACATTTTCTCTACACTACAGCACGAAAATGGTAATAACTGCAGACAAACGTTCTCAATCTGTAGGGCTAGCAATACGCTATATATTTACATATAAACCAGCACTCTAGCATTTTAAATAGAGATGCTATAGAGTTGAAACTGGAAAAACATGAAATTTCATCATCTTCACATATTCTCACCGGTACAGTGCGAAAATAGTAACAGCTATAGAAAAACGTCTAGTCGCAATCTGTAGGCCTAGAAAGATTCTATATGTTCACATAGCATTTGAAGTAGAGACGCTACAGACTTGAAACTGGGGAAAACACATGAAATTTCATCATATTCACATTTTCTCACCGCTACAGCGCGAAAACGGTAACAGCTACAGAAGAATGTCCAGTTTCAATCCGTAGGGCTAGAAAAACTTTAAATTTTCACATATAAACTGTCTTTCTAGCATTTGCATTTGAAATACATACGCTACAGAGTTTATACTGGGGAAAAACATGAATTTCATCATATTCACATGTTCTCGGCGCTACAGCGCAAAAACGGCAAGAGCTAGAGAAAAACGCCTAGCATCAATCTGTAGGGCTAGAAATACTCTATATTTTCACATATAAATCATCATTTGAAATAGAGACGCTACAGTGTTTAAACTGGAAAACAACATGAAACTTCATCATATTCACATTTTCTAACCGCTATAGCGCGAAAACGGTAGCAGCTATAGAAGAACGTCCAGTTTCACTTCGTAGGGCAAGAAATACTTTACATTTTCACATATAAACTGTCATTCTAGCATTTGAATTACATACGCTACAGAGTTTAAACTGGGAAAAACATGAATTTCATCATATTCACATATTCTCAGCGCTACAGCGCGAAAACGGTAAGAGCTAAAGAAAAGTCTCTAGCAGCAATCTGTAGGGCTAGATATACTCTATATTTTCACATAAAAATCATCTCTCTATCATTTGAAATAGAGCCGCTACAGAGATGAAACTGGGGAAAAAACATGAAATTACATGATATTCACATTTTCTCATCGCTATAGCGCGAAAACGGTAGCAGCTACAGAAGAACGTTCAGTTTCAATCCACAGGGCTAGAAATACTTTACATTTTCACATATAAACCGTCTTTCTAGCATTTAAATTACATACGCTACAGAGTTTAAACTGGGTAAAAACATGAATTTCATCATATTCACATATTCTCAGGGCTACAGCGCGAAAACGGTAAGAGCTAAAGAAAAGTTTCTAGCAGCAATCTGTAGGGCTAGATATACTCTAGAGAAAAGCGTCTAGGGCTGGAAATACACTACATTTTCACATATAAACTAGCATTTGAAATAGAGACGCTACGGAGTTAAACCGGGGAATACATGAAATTTCATCATGTTCACATTTCCTCACCGCTACAATGCGAAAACGGTAAGAGCTAGAGAAAAGCGTCTATCGTCAATCTGTAGGACTACAAATACTCTACATTTTCACATACAAATCATCTCTCTATCATTTGGGACTTTAATAACCTTCCAGTAGATAGTGATCTGTTTCATGCGTAATTTTCTAATTTCTAATTTTATTTTATATTATATTTCATTTTTATTGTTCTTATTATATTATTTATTTATGTGATTATATAGTTTGCTGTGGTTTATATTACCTAATTTGAGTTAATTTATGTTCGAATAATGCTTTGTTTATTTAAGTCTGTAATTAATGTTATTTTTATTATATATTTTTTGTTATTGTTATTTGTATGATATATTGTTGTCCTCTAATTGGAGTCATCTGTTGGGCAATAAACGTTATTATTATTATTATTATTATTATTATTAATAGAACCGATACAGAGTTAAACTGGGAAAATACATGAAATTCATTATATTCACATAATCTCACCGTTACAGCACAATAAGAGTCAATCTCTAGAAATCCTAAACTTCACTAACTGGGAACAAACATTACCAAATGGTAATATAGTTTAATAAAGGTAATTTAATAAAGGTAGTGAAAATATGTTTTTACTAAATCAGAAAATTGCAGTTGATAAACATAGCCCACGGTCCATTTCCACCAAAACATATGCAAAATTGTGTTTTAAAGTATCAAATAATATTTCTTTTTTCGGAAACATGGCGAAAAATTATATCACATACATGCGGACATTTTACATTGAGGGTCCAATAAAGACGATTAACATAATTTATTTTTTTTGTAGCAAATATTACAATAATCTTCGATCTTCATATGATAAAGCAAAACCTATATATATATATATATATATATATATATATATATATATATATATATATATATATATAGATATATATATATATATATATATATATATATATATATATATATATTTTAAAAATTTGTTTCCATAAGCAAATGTAATGCAGTCACTAAAATAGACATTCCTCTCCCTGTGATTACTTTTACTGGGGTGTGAACACATAAGTGCACTGCATTGTTAAACTGATAATGATCGCTCGATGCATGCAGCCGATCGTGGGCGTTTTAATTCACTTAGCAGTAACCGTAAATCCGATAACTACACTTTTTAATTGTATTGGTGCTGGTACGGTAGGCGGAATTTCAAATATTAATTTAATAAACTGCTTTGTTAGCGAACAGGTCTGCGAGAAAATGAGGGACGTAGAATTTCCAACGCTTGCAATATTCAATATTAGAGATATGGAGATAGTATATTCATAATCGATTTGTTTTAAATTTACCGCCCTAAGTTTGCGTGGGAGGGAAATTATACAAACGTAGACAAATCGAAACTCAAGACGTGGAAAGTCGCCTCAACGATAGATTGATATGATTGAATACTGTAACTGAAAATGATCTTAGATATAATTTACGGATTATTAGTGCAAAAACCCATAAACAACCTACGCTATGCCGACGACAATGTCCTGCTAGCATCAACTGCAGAAGAACTTACAGGCCAGAAATTGAAAACAGAAAGTGAGAACTATGAACTGGAAATCAACATGAGCAAGACGAAAATCATGATTATAGACCGAGGCAACAATAATAATACAGACGTAACACATATAGATGGATACAAGCTTATTTGTCAAATAAGCGCCAAATCTAAATTCAAAAATTATCCTGATGATGCTCGAAATTTAACGAGCGAAATATATTGATATATTAAAAAAGGAGTTTTTTTACTGCCCTCGCTGTTTCCCAATAATAACTTGCACATAATTAACTTTCGGCGAATAAATACAATAATATATATATATATATATATATATATATATATATATATATACACCTAGGAGCACTCATCACAGACGATGGTGCCTGCACCAAAGAAATAAACAGAAGATGTGAAATGGCCAGACGAACCGTAAGAGAACTTCAAAGAACATGGATAGATAGTGATGTAACTCTAAACACTAGAAAACAAACACTGGCATTCCCAGTACTACTATATGGTTCCGAATCTTGGACAATTAAAAAACAGGATAGACGAAAAATTGATGCATGTGAGATGTGGTGCTGGAGGCGAATACTACGTGTCCCATGGACAGCCCACAGAACTAACGTGTCTATTAATAAAAAAATAAATGAACCCCAGCGACTGTCACAGATTGTCTTTACTAGAATCCTAAAATTCTTCGACCACATCAATAGAAGAGATGATAACAACCTAGAAAAACTGGTGATACAGGGGAAATGGAAGGAAAAAGACCAAGGGGAAGATCGCCGATGAGGTGGACCGAGACTATCAAGGCAACAACCAACAGCACGATAACACAAGCAACAAAGGAATCCAACAGGGAAAGGAACAGGGAACAGGGAAAGATGGCGGGATATTGTACGAAGAGCGACAGCATAGGAGTAAACCATAATCACGACCAAGAGAGAAAACGAAGAAGAAGAAGAAGAAGTGCAAAAAAGGATTTTAGGATATATAAGTGTGAATCCATCTCTTACCAATCTTCGTATCTATATTTCGATCTTTCTCTCTAGAGGGAATGTTGTATAGCTTTAAGGATATTATTTCATGCATGGTTTTCCACAAACAAATTTAGTAAGCACACGAAACATTGAAATAGAAGGTGTGCACGAAACGTCATTATAGAATAAAGGGCATGATATAATAACACTTTTTGGACCCTTTTTCCCGCTAATAATCCGTAAATTAATATAGATTCAGGCCAAAAACAACAAAATAAATATGAAATATAATGGATATATCCTGTGTGCGATATATCCCATATATTTGATATTTAATTTGTTTTTTTTTGTTGTCTGAATCTATATTAATTTGAGGATTATTAGGTGATACATATAGAATATTCCAAAAAAAATAAAATAAAGATAAATGCATTTTAAAGATTACAATAATTCCAGTAGTTTTACCACTGAGTATAATATTATCTAATTTTTTTTAAATAATAATTTGGTTTAGAATAAACGCAAAAAAATAAAGGAGCGTTAAAAAATACATAAGAATTATCAATACAAAAATCAAAACCTGTACATTCATTTATATATATATATATATATATATATATATATATATGTTATTTTGAACTGTTATTCCATATTCCAGTGCTTCGGAAGGCACTTTAAGCTGTTGGTCCCGTCGGTAACGTACGACGTAAAAATTAAGCTAAACTATCCAGCAGTAGCATTCTAGGAAGCTATCTGGGAAATCAAAAAGTGTTGGAGACGCTACAAAAACCGATAGATAGATAGATAGCTATGTTATTCCATAACTTGAGTATAAATATGAAACGCCTTATAGAAAAAGCCATTTAAAGAAAATAAATTACGAGATTTTGTTCTGTTTCTTCCATTAAGATATTAAAAAAATATTTGTGTTTAAGTTATTTGAATCTCATTGTTCTATCTATCATACTATCTATCTACTATTATTTTCTATATTTCTATATAATTGGCGTTTCGTACCATATACAGAGTGTTTTATAATTTGCATGTAAATATGAAACGATTTATAGAAAACGCAATTTTAAGCGAATATTATGAACATATTCGCTGAAATTGCGTTTTCTATAAAGCATTTTATATTTACATGCAAATTATAAAACACTCTATACACTGTATATTACATAAAAATATAGAAAATGATAGAAAAATGAATTCCAAATAACTTAAAATTTTTTTAATATCTTAATGGAAGAAACAGAACAAAATCTCGCCTGGAAAGTACATTCAAGTTGCATATTTTTATTTGGTTTTGAAATAATATGCATAACCTATTCATCTCTGTGTATAAAATAACTATCGCCTCAACTTTTTCCGAAAGCGTGCGATTCAAATTTCTAAAGCGAGTAAACCAACCCCTTGACTATTTACAAGCGTTAATCTACTTTAGTTGCATGTGGAAGCGTTCCAAAAGTGAAAAGTGTTTTAACGTGCCGTTCTGCTTTACGCCCTTTGCCGCCGATTACTTCCGCCGGCGGTTTGAATCGGTCCGTAAGCCTCTCGAGCGCGGCTTACGACCGCCTGCCGCGGATTAAATGAGGGACGGGGCGATTTTTTTTTCTCATAATTTTTGCGTGCCATTTTTGTTGTTGGGTTTTGTGATTTTGTACGTACGAGTCTGTGTCGGTGTTGTGGTTGTCGCAGGGCTGCGAGCCGGTGCGGCGCAGACGCCAGATGGCGTGCCGGGCCGCCACCAGACGGGCGAGACCGTAGCGCGCCACCGTGAAAAGAGCCGGCTCGCGGCGTGCGTCTTCACCGGGTACTAAAAACCGTAAAGGTGGAGGCGCCGGGATATGCGAGCGACGGTGAGGGCGCGCGCGCGACAACTTCCTCCCCGCGGAATTGTTACGCCGCATTGTTTACGATCGGGTTGCCAAGTTTTTTTATTTGTTATTTTGGTCGCTTATCATAATGCCTTGGAGGATATTATGCCACACATGCAGGATTATTTATTCATCCATCTAGGCTCACGCAAAGAACAACAAATATCGAATTACCTAACTCAGAAATATTATTTGTTTATATGTATGGCTAGAATAGCTCGAGCAGTGTCAATATCTACAGCTAGAAACTGAACCTATAAAACATTTTATCCCCCGGAGTAAACAAGCAATTCCAATTCCGTTTCCTAAAATATAGCTACATATTATAGAAGCAGCAATTTGAAAATGAAGAGATTATAATGAAATATTATTACATATGGTAGATAGAAGTCAATAAAGTTAGTTGATATTTCATTGAGAATCACGAAATCGTTTTTATGGTAATGTTTCGGTTTAAATTCGACTGGCGAACAACCAGATGATTTAGCGTGCAACGGTTTGTAAATCTGAATAGAACCGCTCAATTACTAGAAAAACAACAAACTATTCAAATTTCAAAAATACCCATCGCAAAAATTAAAGGGTACCTGCAGAAGCGTGGTTTTCCATTAATTTAAAACAAATTCTGTAGGTAAAAAAAGTATTTTCAAACTTTTAAGGCCAACAGATGTCTCAATTAAAAGCTAAAAACTAGTAGTTCATTTCTTTGTTGAGATTAATCTTGATATATATGTTTCTGAAATGTTCGTTCATTTGGGAACAATTTGGAAGTGAGGCCTGTAAATAGTCATGATTTCAAGTTCATGCATTTTGATCCCCTTTTATGCTAAAATCTATTAGATAACAAACCAAAACTTGAAAAAATGCTCAAATCGAATAATTTGTTATAAAATCGTTCGAATAGTTCCAATATATATATATATATATATATATATATATATAATTTTAGTTTAATTAGAGTAATCATTAATTACCTTACATAATTAACACAAAATGAAATACTCTCAAAAATATTAATATCCTTTAGCACGATTTTTTTTACAAAGATATCAGAAATGTAACGTGGCTTGAACTTTTTAGCATGAGATTTTTATTTTTAGAAGAAAATAATCACAAAATATAATGTTTTAAAGAATAATTAATGCCAAATGTAATAACAATCTCAAAAATATTAATATTCTCTACTAGGATTTTTTTACGGATTATTTAAATGGAAGGCATTGCAGAAATGTAACGTGGCTAGACATTTTTGGCATGGAGACTTTAGTTTTTGTAGAAAATAACAACAGAATATCTAGTTTTAAAGCATAATTAACACCAAATTAAATAATTCTCTCAAAAATATTAATATCCTTTAACACGATTTTTTTTTTAATGATTGAATTTGAAAACATATCAGAAATATAACATGGCTTGAACTTTTTAGCATGAGATTTTTGGTTTTTGGAGAAAATAATCAAACAATATCTTGTTTTAAAGCATTATTAATGCCAAATGTAATAATACTCTCAGAAATATTAATATTCTCGACTACGATTTTTTTCGAATTATTTAACTGGAAGACATTTCAGAAATGTAACGCGACTAGAACTTTTCAGCTTGGAGAATTTAGTTTTTGGAGAATATAATAACACAATATCTTCTTTTAAAGCACAATGAACACAAAATTAAATACTTCTCTCAAAAATATTAATATCCTTTAGTACGATTTGTTACAAATGATTGAACTTGAAAACATATCAGAAATGTAACGTGGCTTGAACTTTTTAGCACGAGATTTTTAGTGTTTGGAGAAAATATGTATGATTATTTGATATCTTGTTTTAAAGCATAATTAAAGCTAAATGTAATAATACTCTCAAAAATATTAATATCTTTAGTGCGATTTTTTACGAATTATTTAACTGGAACGAATTTCAGAAATGTAGGGCGACTTGGAACTTTTTAGCATGGAGACATTAGTTTTTGCAGAAAATAACAACAGAATATCTTGTTCTAAAGCATAATTACCACCAAATATAATAATTATCTAAAGAATATTAATATTCTTTAGTTCGATTTATCGTATGATGTAATACATACGATGTTGGTAGGCCACCGCTGGGTATGCGGTCAAAAAAGCTTCGAGGATACCGTATACCCAAATAACTCTAATTAATATATATATATATATATACCCCCTACCTAACTCAGTTATATTATTTGTTTTCATAGGCTAGAATAGCTCGAGCAGTGTCAAATACCTATGCATTTTTATAGCTTGAAATTCAACCTATAAAAGATTTTATTTTCCAGAATAAACAAGCAATTTTGATAAAATATTTAGCTAATTTGGTGCAGCTATTTGAAAATCATTTTTATCACGAGCTCAAATAATTCTTATTCGGTACAGTTTCTTAAAATATTTGTTAGGCAAACAGTATTCCTTGTAGGTGCTGAAATAATTCGCGTGTGGGTGTAATCAACGCTACACGCCATAAATAAATTAATTTGAAGAAACTCATTTTGCATACGGTGTCACGAAAATATGACGCATTAATGTTGTTAAATATATCAAACAGAGAAAAAATTTCAACATTAGCATAACGCACTTTCATATATAATGTATGTTAATTAATTTAAATGAGGACATGGTCTTGCTTTTTCACATGAAAAATAAAAAAAAAATATGTGACATAATACAGTATGTTATCTAATTACTTATTTAAAGTGCTCCCCAAAATTAACGCTCTACTAAAGTTTAGAAAAGAGGTACAGTAAATGCGGCCATTTGTGACGACAAGTAATACGTTTTCATAACACTGTTTTCCTAAGAAACCAAGACTTTGATATTACGTTAATTCTAGGGAGCAATGTAGATTCTTGATTTTTTTAAACATGATATTAGCACTATTAATGGTTAGCGATAATATCTATATATGTTAAAAAAATCAAGAATCTACACTGCTCCCTAGAATTAACGTTGCCCACATATTCCAGCGATACGTCCCTAGGATGTTGTTTGTAAAAAACTGATTGTTACAGACTAATTGGGGTGACCAATAAAATCCAAATTTTGAGGAATCTTTTGTTTTTATCTTGCCGACTATAACATATAAAAAAATTAATTAGTTAATAATTGCTATAGGCGTTGTTGTATAATATATATATATATTGTAAAATAAATTATTATTTTTGAACCTGTACCGAAATCAATATTGGTTTCAAAAAATTACACACTCTTTATAAAACTATAATAATTCTAAAAAAATAAGTATCAATCAGTACGTTTTTTTTTGTATTTTTTCGACTTTTAAGTTTAACGCTCCATAACTCGAATTCCCATTCTCCAGGATGGGCGATAAAAAAAGTATGCAACATGTTTTGTTAAGTTTTTTTTACTGATTTTTGTTCATAACATATCAGTGTACTAGATAGCAGAAAGAAATTTGAAAATTTTATTCATAACCGTTTTTGTTTGGTAGACGAAAATCGAAATTATTATTATTTTTTCGAACCAGTACCGAAATCAACATTGTTATAAAAAAATTACACGATATTTATAAAACTATGACAATTCCAAGAAAATAAACTGTAATGTAGTACGTATTTGTTTTTGTATTTTCTCTTTGATATTTAAGTTTATCGCTCCATGACTCGATAGTCCCATTTTAGGGGATGGGCGATAAAAAAAAGTATATAGCATGTTTTGTTTATTTTTTTTACTGATCTTTGTTCATAATATATCAGTGTACCAGATGGCAAAAGGAAATTTGAAAATTCTGATCATAACCGTTTTTCTTTGGTCGACGAAAATCGAAAATATTATTATTTGTTTGAACCTGTACTGAAATCAACATTGATTTCAAAAAATTACACAATGTTTATAAAACTATGACAATTCCAAAAAAATAAAGTGTCATGTAGTAAGTATTTGTTTTTGTATTTTTTCTTTGATATTTAAGTTTATCGCTCCATGACTCGATAGTCCCATTTTAGGGGATGGGCGATAAAAAAAGTATATAACATGTTTTGTTTATTTTTTTTACTGATCTTTGTTCATAATATATCAGTGTACCAGATGGCAAAAGGAAATTTGAAAATTCTGATCATAACCGTTTTTCTTTGGTCGACGAACATCGAAAATATTATTATTTGTTTCAACCTGTACTGAAATCAACATTGATTTAAAAAAATTACACAATGTTTATAAAACTATGACAATTCCAAAAAAATAAAGTGTCATGTAGTAAGTATTTGTTTTTGTATTTTTTCTTTGATATTTAAGTTTATCGCACCATAACTCGATAGTCCCATCTTAGGGGCTGGGCGATAAAAAAAGTATACAACATGTTTTGTTTATTATTTTTACTGAGCTTTGTTCATAATATATCAGTGTACCAGATGGCAAAAGGAAATTTGAAAATTCTGATCATAACCGTTTTTCTTTGGTCGACGAAAATCGATAATATTATTATTTGTTTGAACCTGTACTGAAATCAATATTGATTTCAAAAAATTACACAATGTTTATAAAACTATGACAATTCCAAAAAAATAAAGTGTCATGTAGTAAGTATTTGTTTTTGTATTTTTTCTTTGATATTTAAGTTTATCGCTCCATGACTCGATAGTCCCATTTTAGGGGATGGACGATACAAAAAGTATATAACATGTTTTGTTCAGTTTTTTACTGATCTTTGTTCATAATATATCAGTGTACAAGATGGCAGAAGGAAATTTGAAAATTTTATTCATATGCATTTTTGTTTGGTCGACAAAATCGAAACTATTTTTTTTGAACCTGTACCCATGTTGCTTAACTAAATGAAGGAAAATCTAGTTTGAAGAATCCCACCTCTGCCCGTTTTCCTTCAATCAATCGTTCCAACCTTATGGGGCCGTGTTGAAGAAAAACAACCTAGATTGCCTTCTTTTAGTTAAGCAACATATTCAAGTATTGTGTATATTGTTGTGTATACAAATATAAATACTCTTCTCCTACGTGTAGATGGTACTACTTTTCGGGGTAAAAGAAGAAAAATATTATTATTCAAGTACCTATTGTGTATATAAAAAATATAAATAAATAAGGTAATACTTATTACTAGTATTACTGGTATTACAGTAGAGTCAATCTGTTATATACATAAAATGTCACTTCTCAACTTTAAGTAGTCTGATAAGCGACATTAATTTATCATATGATATCGAACGCGAATGATTGAGGGTTATTAACTGGCCGCTTTGAAACATGCAATGTGCATTGTTAAGTGGCTGTGTTTCTGTGTAATATTTTATAGGATGCACGGTGGCGGCGGTGTTGCGGTTCACCGACCCCCCTCCGCGAATGCATTATCCTTATTGATTCGATATAATCGACAGATAAGCACAAAATTACAATATCAATATTGAAAGGTGCATACGTGAGCATTTGTCACTCAAAATGGTTTGTTAGACATGTAGTTATTTCAATATATTAATTAAATAAGTGCAATGATTATAGTTACTATATTAGCCCTTATGGGTGGGATTAGGTTTGGATCATATCATACTTCGAACCTAATTTCTATGCATAGACAAATAAGATAAATTTCTACTGCCCGTTTTTTTTAAGGGCCCGGTCACACATTCTCTTGCATATAAAAGTAAAATTTATCCCTTTACTCAGTAAAATATTTTATACGCCTGGTGTATTTCTTCTTCTGAAGACCCGATAGGCAATATGTCTACGTTCCCAAAATTGGTTAAGTATTGGTTAGTATTGAACTTACATACTACTACTTTTAAGTATTTTGACGAATGTTATCAGTCAGTTAAATAAATAATGGAAGATACTTAAAAGTATATACCTTGATATATTAGATTATGATGACAATGGTAAAGAACAGATTGGATAGTGATGTGAAAAGAAAAGGACTGCTGCCGGAATGCCAGGGTAGATTTTGTCTTTTGTAGTTTATTTAGATTAATGTTTTTTTTTTAGTAAAGTGCTTATTTTTGGAGACTCGGTAGTATAATCTTATATACTGTCTTCTACACTCTGTAACTACGATATATGATCAATTCAACACAATAAGTTTCAGAGCTAATAACAAAGTATTTTCATTAATATTTATGTATGTTAATAAAAATACTTTGTTATTGGCTCTAAAATTTATTGTGTTGAATTGATCATATATCGTAGTTATATAGTGTAGAAGACAGTATCGAAGATTAGACTACCTTATATAATTATATTATATTCAATATTGGATTGTTAAGGCGTCTACTTTGTGATAATTCATTTTAAAGTATAAATAAAACGATTTTTTACTTTGTTTTCTATCACACATCAGTTACACTTTGCAACTAGTTTCGGCTAAGCTCTAGCCATTTTCGAGTCATCGGAGGAGCTCGAAAATGGCTAGAGCTTAGCCGAAACTAGTTGCAAAGTGTAACTGAAGTGTGATAAAAAAACAAAGTAAAAAATCGTTTTATTTATCCTATATATTATATTATATAAATTGTGTGTATGTTGTATGTATTGCATAAATATCTAAAATAAATCTCAATCCCATATACTTTAAAGTACTCTCCATTATTTCAAAACTATCTTAACATAAAAACCTCATTTCAATCCGTGCGTTTTATTTCCTGTGGTTAAATGATCATCGCGCTAACAATACTCCCGCAATTTATTTCATTTCGAGCGGAGAGATTACTGCTCATAAAACATACGATTCCCGCGGTGGCAGTGTTTAATGGCACTCCCCCATCGCGCTTTATGGCACGCAAATTGAAAATGATCCGGCCGCGATAAATAATAATTGAAAAATGGACATACACGCGTGCCGGTGCGCGCTAATCGATTTTAAAGCGGCGGATTTGTTCGGACTACGATGAAAAATGTATTTCGTTGAATGGGAAATTATGCCGCACTCCCGTGACAAAATGCCGCGTCCAAGTGAAGAGTGAATTGCCTGATTATTCAGGCCGCTCCAATGAATCATCATGAATTTGTTTGGCTTACCTGTAATAAAGAAAACAGAGGTGTTAGTTGAGATAAATGATAATAATTACTGCATATTTCAAACCATTATCATTGCATATAATTTTTAATTCTGAATTATTTTTTTATATTGATACTAGATAGAGAACATAGTATCGATATAAAAAAATAATTCAGAATTAAAAATCATACGAGATCCGCATTTTTTAATTATTATGATACATATGATAAAGCAATGTATACTGACCACATCAGATGTTTTTTTTATGTTATTGGGGATAGCAATTGGAATTGGAAATTCGAAACCGTCCCGTGGCGCTGGCCGTATTTGCAAACATAATTTACTGAACGCATCGACGCAAATAACGAACGGGATTTGGCAAAAAAAAAATTGATTGCCACAGTGTGCACGCATTTTAATTTAAAACTGCAACCAGGTATGAACTAAATCTATGCGAAAGTAATTATAAATTTATAATTAGAATTTTTTTAATTATTTTCATATCGGCGCATTTATGAATATAATATTTCCAACAATGCTTTAAATTTATTCCCCACAGTCCTTTAAATATAATCTATTCAACGTAACTCAATAACAATATTGTGTTTCTGTATGTTCGAAAAGCCATTCCTGGTAAAATATAGTTGCTTAGTTCTCTCAAGAAACTTTGAAACAAATACATCCGAGCGGAAATAAATTCAAAGTAAATAGGACTCCCGCGGCCCCATGGCGCTGCGGCGGAATCGATGCGACCTGGCGTTTCCGTAGGAAGTCAACGTAGGCAACCAAAATAGCGCTGAAGCGTTGTTATTTCCGTAGCGTTGGGGTGCACTCCGCGGGAAATTAATTTAATTAGTTCTATATAATTAAATTTCACCGTGCATAGAGACGATTCTAGATGATGATGTAAAACCTTCAAAATGAATTAGAGAGAGAAAGCGAGGAGAATTTTCATAATTAATTATTTAATCAATATAGATATAGAACTTTTGAAAAACTGTGAAAATGATTCGCGAAAATTCGCCTCCGGTGGGGGTCGAACTCAGGCTCCCTAATGCTCGGTACAAGACGGACGGCGCCTCTAACCACTCGGTCTCTGTGCTGGGTAAATGTAAATATAATTATAAGTGAAAAACTCAAAAGTTTCTCTTATCATACTTTAATGTGCACATTTGTGCATATGTATGTTTATTTCTTTGTACAAATATAATTCCTCAGGTGTAATATTACCATATTTAAAGAGGTAACATATGAAATTAATAAAATCCCCAATATTTCAGAATATTGATTAATACCAATATGCCAAATAATTGAACTTTACTAGAGTTGAATGTAAGTTGCTGTAATTACTATAATAATTTTCAAATGTTGATAAAATTACCTTGAATATATTCACGAACAGTCATATTTAATGACTACAACATTTCAAACTTGTATCTCAACTCGTTGTAGCCTTTTTGGGGTGTTAAACTCAAAAATTACAAAATTCGACTTTACTAGAGTTGAATAAAGTGCTGTATTTCCGATAATAATTTTCAAATTTTGATAAAATTGCCTTGAATATATTCACGAACAGTCATATTTAATGACTACAGTATTTCAAACTTGTATCTCAATTCGTTGTAAGCTTTTTGGGGTGTTAAACCTAAAAATTTCAAAATCCGACTTTACTAGAGTTGAATAAAGTGCTGTAATTCCGATAATAATTTTCAAATTTTGATAAAATTGTCTTGAATATATCCACGAACAGTCATATTTAATGACTACAGTATTTCTAACTTGTATCTCAACTCATTGTAGCCTTTTTGGGGTGTTAAACTCAAAAAATACAAAATCCGACTTTACTAGAGTTGAATAAAGTGCTGTAATTCCAATAATAATTTTCAAATTTTGATAAAATTGTCTTGAATATATCCACGAACAGTCATATTTAATGACTACAATATTTCAAAATTGTAACTCAACTCGTTGTAGCCTTTTTAGGGTGTTAAACTCAAAAATTATAAAATCCGACTTTACTAGAGTTGAATAAAGTGCTGTAATTCCGATAATAATTTTCAAATTTTGATAAAATTGTCTTGAATATATTCACGAACAGTCATATTTAATGACTACAACATTCCAAACTCGTAACTCAACTCGTTGTAGCCTTTTTGGGGTGTTAAGCTCAAAAATTACAAAATCCAACTTTACTAGAGTTGAGTAAAGTGCTGTAATTTCGATAATAATTTTCAAATTTTGATAAAATTGTCTTGAATATATCCACGAACAGTCATATTTAATGACTACCGTATTTCAAACTTGTATCTTAACTCATTGTAGAATTTTTGGGGTGTTAAACACAAAAATTACAAAACCGACTTTACTAGAGATGAATAAAGTGCTGTAATTCCAATAATAATTTTCAAATTTTGATAAATTTGCCTAGAATATATTCACGAACAGACATATTTAATGACTACAGTATTTCAAACATGTATCTCAACTCGTTGTAGCCTTTTTGGTGTGTTAAACTCAAAAATTACAAAATCCGACTTTACTAGAGTTGAATAAAGTGCTGTAAATCCGATAATAATTTTCAAATTTTGATAAAATTGCCTTAAATATATTCACGAACAGTCATACATAACGACTACAACATTTCAAACTCGTAACTCAACTCGTTGTAGCCTTTTTGGGGTGTTAAACTCAAAAATTACAAAATCGGACTTTACTAGAGTTGAATAAAGTGCTGTATTTCCGATAATAATTTTCAAATTTTGATAAAATTGCCTTGAATATATCCACGAACAGTCATATTTAATGACTGCAATATTTTAAACTTGTATCTAAACTCGTTGTAACCTTTTTGGGGTGTTAAACTCAAAAGTTACAAAATCCGATTTTACTAGACTTGAATAAAGTGCTGTAATTCCGATAATAATTTTCAAATTTTGATAAAATTGCCTTGAATATATTCACGAACAGTCATATTTAATGACTGCAACATTTCAAACTTGTATCTCAACTCGTTGTAGCCTTTTTGGGGTGTTAAACTCAATAATTACAAAATTCGACTTTACTAGAGTTGAATAAAGTGCTGTAATTCCGATTATAATTTTCAAATTTTGATAAAATTGCCTTGAATATATTCACGAACAGTCATATTTAATGACTACAACATTTCAAACTTGTAACTCAACTCGATGTAGCCTTTTTGGGGTGTTAAACTCAAAAATTACAAAATCCGACTTTACTAGAGTTGATAAAGTGCTGTAATTTCGATAATAATTTTCAAATTTTGATAAAATTGTCTTGAATATATCCACGAACAGTCATATTTAATGACTACAGTATTTCAAACCTGTATCTCAACTCGTTGTAGCCTATTTGGGGTGTTAAACTCAAAAATTACAAAATCCGACTTTACTAGAGTTGAATAAAGTGCTGTATTTCCGATAATAATTTTCAAATTTTGATAAAATTGCCTTGAATATATTCACGAATAGTCATATTTAACGACTACAACATTTCAAAGTTGTAACTCAACTCGTTGTAGCCTATTTGGGATGTTAAACTCAAAAATTACAAAATCCGACTTTACTAGAGTTGAATAAAGTGCTGTATTTCCGATAATAATTTTCAAATTTTGATAAAATGGCCTTGAATATATCCACGAACAGACATATTTAATGACTACAGTATTTCAACATTGTATCTCAACTCGTTGTAGCCTATTTGGGGTGTTAAAGTCGAAAATTACAAATTCCGACTTTACTAGATATTTTTCCATCTGCCGTGAATGATTTTTGCCAACTTTTACATGAATAGATTATATCTGCAGTTCATTTCGCAATTTAATCACCTATACACTATTTACATTAATTTCCTAAGCTGATGGTGATTACGTTTGATAATAACTTTTGTTTTGTGAGCCCTAGAATCACGCCAACTTTGTGCGAAGAGGCTGATGTTAATGATTTGCGCGACGATTTACGCGCGCGCGGGCAGCAATTTCTCGGCAGGAAATTGGATTGCGCGCGACACCTTCCGAGCCGCCTCCGGAGGCGGCTCGCACCGTGCTTTACGCGCCCCGTCAGTGGGGAGTAACTCGCGCAAAACTTTAGGCGGGCAGGGAAACAATATAAATCTTACCGGCGCGCCAAGTAAATACAAGTATGATAACGCTGTATGCCGGCAACCGTCGGGGGAATATGAATGTTCGAAAATTGTAGGTAGTTACTGGAAGTTGTGGATTCAGTTGTGTTCTCATAAAAAAAATAGTAATCTTAAAGAGTAGGGTTGGACTATTGAGAATTGTATGAATAACAAATAAATACAAACAAATAATGGATTTGAATCTTATTAATTCGTTTAATTCGTTTAATTCATTTAATTCGTTTAATTCGTTAAATTTAATTTCGTTAATTTGTACATGATTATAAGCTCGTTTTAGACAACACAATTTCTTGATTCAAAAGTTGTTCAAGAAATTAATTAATATATTGACTAAGAAATTGTCTTGTTTAAATGATGGATCTGAATGAGATGAATCTGAAATAAGTTTTGGTCTGCGCACATGGATGTCCGTATAAAATGTGTTCTTGAAGAATAGAACTCGTTTTATTTTCCATTCAATCTACAATCCAATTCAATATTTCAATTTGCTGTATGATTCGAGACAATTTAAATAGTCTCGCATATCAACTAACTTTTGAGTCAAGAAATTGTCTTGTGTAAAACGACCTTTAGTTTCCGTGAAAGACATTTTTGTAGTGTAAATATTTGTCTACTTATTCCCATGTTTTGTCACATTTTCCTATATATTCCACATTTTTTGACATTCTCTCACATTTCCCACATTTTCACACATTTTTCCACTTTTTCTATAATCCTTCCTTATAGAAAATGTAGGAAAATGTGGAAAATGTGAGAAAATGTCAAAAAATGTGGAATATATGGGAAAATGTGAGAAGATATGGGACAATATAAGAAAACATGGGAAAATGTGAGAAAACATGGGAAAATGTGTAAAAAATATGGGAAAATGTGAGAAAATATGGGAAAATGTGAGAAAATATTGGTAAATGTGAGAAAATATGGAAAATGTTTTTAAACATTCCTTATAGTGTAGTTTTCCAGATGAATGGAATAGAAATCACTAAGCGCAGGAGAAACTAATCGAACCTTGAATCACTAGGGATGAAGTCGAGAGAGTCATCCTTTAAATTTGTTCACGAAATATTTTATGTCGCATGTTTTCAAATGTTTGGCATAAAAGTGTTTCATTTTTGCACGGAAGTTATAGAACAACCTGTATATTTTTTGTCGACCTCTGTATTCTAATATTGTTGATATATTTTAAAAAACATTGTATATAATCTTCTTTAAAGGTCTTAACTTAGAAGATTATATATAGTTTAAGAAACAGCTAAAACCTTTTTTTACAAATCTCCCATTATCACCAGAAAACAGTAGTATTCAACCAATTTAATATATGATATAATCATCTTCAAAGGTCTTAACAATAAAGAATATTATATACAGTTTAAGACACATCTAAAACCTTTTTGTTTACGAATCTCCCATTACTACCAGAAAACGAGTAGTCTTCAATCAAATTAATATATGAGTTTACTTATGGATACGAATACTAGTCAACCCCCCAATTAATTTGGCATAAATCTCCACCCACCTCACGCCCCAGAACGTTGCGGTTTTCATTGTTTAATCCCGTGAACGTCTGCACAATTTCCCGACCCCGCCGTTTGCTTATTATACGCAAACAACCGTCGGAATCCACCCCACTGGTGTAATTGCAATTGTTGTAGGCTCGCGCTTCATGGGGGGCGGCGTTGTTCGCGATTAATGCGCCGTTAAAAGGAACAACCTTGACTGAGGGATGTGAAAATTATGAGGGAAACACGAGAGTGAGGGCATCGCGTGCATTCGAACAACACACGCCAATCTGACCTATTTCACAAGCGGATATAGAGCGAAGAATCGGACAGATTTATTAATGAAAAGAAGTTTTAATTGGGCTAATCGTTTTGTGGTATTCATTTAAATATTTTAGAATTTAATATATATTAAGTTAGTTAATAACTCAACTTTAAAATATTTTCAATTTAAAATTGTTTTAGCAATTCAATTAGTGATATTTTAACGAGAATTGAATGTTACTTTACATTATTAGTGCAGGAAAACAAGTTTCCCGAATGAGCGAATGAGTTTACATATTAAGAGCGAATTCGGGAAACAGCCTTATCGCACGAATAATGTATCTTATTTTTTTGTACGAATAAATACTTAATATTTATTTAAAGTTATTTAAAGTTGTTGTGAAAAATAGGTCACACTACCAATTACATATAATTTTATATATTTTCTTCAAAATAGTATTTATTCAGTACCATATCATTAATTTTTAATGCTATTTGAAGTATAAGAGGTGTACGCTGTGCTTGCATACATTCTCATATTTATATATACACATTTACATTGGTAGCGAATTTTAAGTTGGCTACACAGGCTACTTCTCGCACTAGTGAGGGAAGTAGTATTTCCCGCACCCAAATCAATGCGGGAAATTGCTTGTCTTAGAACATGAGCACAAAAATGTTATTACTGCAACTAGCAGTATAAACGCTTCTTTAGTCAGCACAATATTGGAAATATTAGATGTTACCAACTACGTCATGTCCATACAGTTCCTGTGCCAAATCATTAACAACCCTGACCATAGAGTACTTTAAACTTCCCACCACGTTAAACATCGTTTGCCCCCCGAATCGATCAACCTACAAATTACCCAGCACTATAAACTTAGTCACTTTCGATTTTTACCAAACCGCCCACCCTCCCTAATTTGATGACGCGGCGATGAGCTCCCCGTTCAGGGTCGCCGGAGGCGGCGGCTGCGGGGAAGGTGTCGCCAACAAAAGAACTGTGTCGCGCCGAGTGGATCGATCCCTTTCGGAAATCGCGTACCCTTTGTGCGCGCGACAAAAAAATAATTTAAAAAAAACACCACTACACTAGCACGTGTGTTTAGAGATATAATTAAACCACTTTTGTCAGCGCCCGTATCTTTAAATAAAAATCTAGCCGAAGGTTTTGTTAAAAAAAAAAATCGTCGTCGACGGAAAATTAATTTGGTTTCAGTTTGTATTTTTAGGTGGAAAAAATATAGTTGAGGGGACCTTGGCCGTCCGGAAGTGCTCGCGCGTCGCACGAGACTCGCACACGGAAGAAACGAGGCAAAGGTAAGTTGCTTGAACTACATAGATTAGATCTAAAGGACCCAGATGCATAATTTACTATGTGAGGCAATTTATTTCCATCAATTCCGTCCCATCGTCGGCGCTAATTTTAAACGCACATTAATCAGATTCAAACTAAATGTGGAATTGATTAGGGTGCGAGCACAGTAAAGCTATCAAAGAAACACGATTTTAACAGCAATATATATTTTCTTGGGAAACTTTTATTAACGTATTTTTATTTGATTATAATATATACATATAAACAGAAGGAATACACGACTTCTGATATGTGATAATATATCATATGATATTCCAACATAACATTTATTTACTTATTTTTATTTGATTATAATATATACATATATAATTATAATTAAGTCAGGATGGTCAACAGATTAGATTTAATAAAATAGGCTACTTCTATTATATCTATGTTGTTGACCATCCCGACTTAATTATAATTATATATGTATATATTATAATCAAATAAAAATAAGTAAATAAATTTTATGTTGGAATATCATATGATTATATTATTATCACATATCAGAAGTCGTGTATTCCTTCTGTTAAACCTATTTGTTTTGTATTTAACAATTTCTCATAAAAAATCAATGATAAATATATAATTCACATAATATTGCCATACAAAGCTGCTTATAAATTACAAAATGATTTTGAATCAATTTAATGCTGCTGGCATACATTTTGTTGTGAACAATGTGCCCATCGGCATACGCGAGCACGCCATCGATTTCCGCCCATTGGTCGGGAACAGTTGGTTTTTAATAAATCATGCGCCAGTGGCACACAAATAACGCTATCGATTCCGATATAAATGTCATTGCACCGTGCAGAGGGCCCGGTGGGGCGTGAAATTATCGCGCGAAAACTTTTACGACTTCCCTCGACGACCTGCAAATTGCCTGCGGGGATAAATCAAGTGTGGAATGATTATTTCTTCTTGTAGGGGAGGAGCGGAGGTAAACAATTTTTTTTTGCCTCGAAAAGGGGACGAGAAACATGTTGGGGAAGTTAAAGGGCGGTTTATGAGGTTTATAAAATCTGTGATTTATTGAGGACGAGCGGAATTTGCTAGTTTCAGTTAAATAATCCTGATGAAGCCACAATCAGATGGCGAAATATAGGTATTTTATAAAAAAGCACTGGGCATGAATTCTTAAGTCTTAGCTAAGGTTTCAACAATAAAAAAACTTTCAAAAATTATCAACCAATGATTTATTACTTGTCTAAATCTAAAGCCTACCGGAAACATTGGAGATGACCCAGCAGGCTTTAGATTTAGGCAAATAATAAATCAATGCTTGATAATTTTAAGCTTTTTTTGCCGAAAATTATATTTAGGCATATAATAGATAATTGCTTGATAATTTTGACAATAAAATTACGTCTGCTTGAAGGTTTTGAGTGAATTCATGTTTTATATAAATTAATTGGAATACACAAATTGATACAGCCCTTATGTTAATTTCCAAGACAGATGGAAGGGTTTGAGTTTGAGTTGCTATCAAAATACACAAAGTAACAATTAAAATTAGTATACTTACTTTCGTATAAATTTCCTAAACTACCAAATTACCAAAAAAAAATACCAGAACAATACCCAACGTTCAATTAACACAAAGCGATTTTAAATTGGGTGAGATGTAATGAATATAAGGCTATTCTACGTGCGTACGAAATGGACGTGAGTGATTAAAAGTAGATTAGATGAGTGATAAAAATAACATGCAAAAATCACAAATTGATATTTACAAATTAAAAGTGATGTCGAAATAAAACAGCGGTTTTGCGTGTTTCATTTCAGTATTGCGTCCACGAGGGAGGATGAATTTTTAAAACACTTTTTAAGTGAGCAAAAGGGTATAAATAATCTTCTAGCACAGCTGGGTGTATTTAAATACTCTAATTGTGTTACCACCTACTTTTATTATCATTTCAAACTTTGATTAAGTGAATAATTTATTGATAAGCAACATATTTTATTGGGGTTGTTGAAACTTAGTCGCGAAATAAATAATTTAGTAGGGAACTGCAATTCTTGAGAGAGATAATTGCACCTACCTAACTAATGTTTAGTTTAGCAAAAACTACTTTAAATTCAATATTTTGTGTTATACAAACAAAGTAATTTATGTTATGTTATATTATGTTATGTTTTTATTTATTATAGTTTGTCTTGCAAGTGACCACACCTAATTGATGCTAGTTAATTGTATGTAAGAGATAGTGACGTAACTCACTCGACTCTTAAATAATTACCCAAAAACATGAACGAATCAGAACGATTGTGCTACTAAGTAAAAACCTGTGAAATCTCGTGGATGCAATGTTTGTGTAAAACTTGTTTGTTCAAACAGAAACTATCTACAGATCCTTCTATGTATATAAAAATATCCAATAAATACGTTATTAACGTGATCGAAATGCGATAAAAATTGATATAATATAATATAGTAACAATAATAATAATATAGAAAAAAATATTTGAAAGTTTTAAACATGCGCAGTGCGCATACCGTCCAACCGGGCCCGGAATATCGATTGTTTCTTTCTACGTGCTGGCACCCCTCCGGATTCTGAGAGCTCCCTCTGCGCCTACACACCAAGAGTTCACCTTTTAATTCAGTTGCGAACACAGAATATACAATGGAATCGGATAACAGATCAATTCATTTTTCGCGACTCGCACAAAACCTGTAAAGCGGGGGGCGGCTGGTGTTAATTGGCGGCAGCGAGGCGCCACCGGAACGTCACACATACATAAAATATGGAGTTGTTAATATTTGATGGGGCCAGGTCGTGGCTATTAATTTAGTAGGGCCACACGTGTAATTTGGGACTGTGGTTCAATTCTTGTAACAATAGTAAAAAAAGTATTACGTATGTTCATTATAAGTTTTTTATACGGTGATAGTGAAACAATTTTACGCGTAGTTCCAAGACCGTATCTGAGGTGGGGTTTTGAGGGTTTATCAAAATGTTTTTTTCCTTCTCATTCATAATAAATACACATTATTTGTTTGCGATTCTTTAACTCCCCTGATTTTTTTACAGCCCTGTGTAGCCCTATTAAATTATTAGCTATTCAGGGTGGGCTCACGGCTGTACTTTTCTTGTCTTGCGAGATTTATGTAATTGCATGGAGCTTTTACTTTTCAGTAAAATTGACACTGGATGGGGCTGTTTGTCATGAAATGGGTGAGCGCTTTCATAGTATTTATATTATTTTATTTCCAGTTTTTTATGAGAATGTTAATTAAAACATTATTAATGATTAATTCTAGAAGACAAACGTAGTCTGCTTAAAAAAATTAAAACAAAATTTCATTATTAATGATTAATTCTAAATAGATTACAACTATTGTTTATATTTTTATTAATTAAATGCTCATTACTAGAGTAATAAGCTGTGTAGAGTTAGCACCCCTAAGTTGTAAAAAATATTGTCTCATTCATTTGTCCAACAAAATTTTTGGTTTGTTAAAAAAAAGTTATATTCAAAACAAAATTCGTGCTGAGTTAAAATTTTGTTTATTGCATTCAGCGTTTTTCTACAAATTATCATTTGAATCGTTTGTCCATTTATGATATTGTTTGTAAAAAAAATCCTTAACAACTTAAAATTTATAATAAATTACTACGGCCCTGTTATTTCCTCGGGGAATTTTTCTACAAATTATCATTGGATACGTTTGTTTATTTATGATTTTCGTTTGTTCACCCATTATTTTTCTAGTTTTCCTATATAAAAACGTTTATTAACAATTTAAAATTTGAAATAAATTACAATGATTTTGATAAATATATTTTAAATTGAAAATACCTTTTTTGGGAAGGGTGAACAAACGAAAATACTGGTTGGTCAAACGAAAATTATAAATGGACAAACGATTCCAATGATAATTTGTAGAAAAATACATTCAGAAATATTCAGGACCATATTTGTTTATATTACATACTAAGTTGTTAATACCTTGTTTGTAAAAAGTGGATAAATGAAAATGGCTGGAGGAATTAAAATAATGAAAGGACATATGATTGTAGTTCTTATATACATGATTGTGTGGTTAGAGATGTAAATACATACACATGCATTGTTATTTTAATTTATTTGTATCTCCCTTATGTGCTGTGGACAATCAAAAATTTTGGGTGGACAAACGTGGACTTACCAGGGATAAATCTATTCCGCTTAAAAATTTGAAAAAAAATTATGGGGCTGCTGAGTTAATATTTCATTTTGGTTACAACTTTTTTTGAAAGGTGGACAAACGAACATTTTTGTTAAACAAAATAATAAGACTAACTAATTTTTTGAAAAGTCATACTTAAGGGTGCTAACATCACACATCTAGAGTATAGCATATTATATATATATATATATATATATATATATATATATATATATATTCTAACTTTTCAGGTTAACATGGATAGTGGCGGGCAGTATGAAGGAGGCGGATGTTCAAGAGCAGAAAGAAAAGCAAAAGGGACAGTAGGGATTTGGCTGGAGTGAACAGGAAATGTCCAACAAGGATTCAGGCAAAGATAACCTTGCAAATGAATTATATAAAGAAAGTTCTGGAAAACGAACAGCAGAAATATTCCATCTAATTTCACAAATATGGAAGGAAGACAAAATGTCAGTGAAATATAGACATCATAAATCATCATACATAAAAAGGAAGATATGACGATATGAGAAAACTACAAGGGAATATCGTTAATAAATGCAGTATACAAAATCATGTCCTAGTGATCAGACTCATCCCATACGCCGAAGAGATGAGGCGATACGATCAATGTGGGTTCAGGTATAGATAGATCGACGATAATAAATTTATAGAATGTTGGTGAATACACCCCCGTTTTCACCAACATTCTATAAATCTACCATCGTCGATCTATTGAACCTGAACCCACATTGATTGTCTCGCCGTATTCACCGACGTTCCTTAAATCTATCAATAGCTATTGAACCCATAAGTATTCGTTGTTATAGCAACAATAAATAAATTATCTAGGGAATGTAGGTCCTTTAGATTCATTCTATTGGAAACACTGAAAAATTAAACGAAAGGTGTCATCCTATCTCCAATCACAAGCGCTATTCAAGATGTTGACATTTATTTTGACCATTCCTGTCATGACGACATTTTTAATTTATACATTCAATAGCTTATGGGACCTATAAAGTTTATGGGATGTTGGTGAATACGGGCATTAGACCAGTAATCTCATACGGTTATGAATGCTGGACCCTAACACAATAGCGATAAGGATTTTGAGAACTAATATATGAACCCATACGAACAGCAGAGTGAAAATGAACTGTGAGCTCAAAAACCTACTCAACGAACAAACAATAGTACGACATATTAAAGCCATGAGAATAAGATGGTTTTGCTCATGTGCAGCGAATGGAGAACTGTAGCACCTACAAACAAATAATATATGCAAGAATGGAAGGAAGGATACCGTTAGGACGCCCCACATTAAGATAAGAGGGATGACATTGATGCAAAGCCTAAAAACTGGGGTACAACAACTGGTAACGAGCTACAGAAGCTCAAAAAGCTACTCAACGGACAGACAATAGTGCGACATATTAAAGCCATGAGAATAAGATGCTTAGCTCATGTGCAGCGAATGGAGAACTGTAGCACCTACAAACAAATAATATATGCAAGAATGGAAGGAAGGATGCCGTTAGGACGCCCTACATTCAGATAGAGGGATGCCATTGATGCAAAGCCTAAAAAACGGGGGTACAACAACTGGCAACGAGCTACAGAAGCTCAAAAAGCTACTCAACGGACAGACAATAGTGCGACATATTTAAGCCATGAGAATAAGATGGTTTGCTCATGTGCAGCGAATAGAGAACTGTAGGACCTATAAACAAATAATATATACAAAAATGGAAGGAAGGATACCGTTAGGACGCCCTAAACTAAGATAGAGGGATGACATTGATGCAAAGCCTAAAAAACTGGGGTATACAACTGGCAACGAGCTACAGAAGATAAGATGGAATGAAGTAGGATTGTGGAAGCGGCAAAATCCCTACGAGAGACTTAATTTCAGAGAGAACCGAAAATGATACCATACAAGAAAAAAAGCTAAAGGACGTCAAGTGGGAGGAGGTGCATTCAGTGGAGAGGGTGATGGTGGCTGTGTTGGTGAGGACGAAGGCCGACAGCCAGGGATAGCTAGTTTGATGAGGAGTTTAGGAATCAGAAGAAAATGAATCGTAATGGAAATATGGTAGATGTAAGTTGGAGAGGGCCTAACCAGGCAAGCAGGGATATTGTGGGTGTGTGTGCGAAACGAAAACACTGAAGGAGATTCAAAAGGTGGAAGAAAGACTAAAGGAGTGTGTGTCGGAGAATGAGGTTCAGGAAGATGTTTAAGGGAAGGGAAACGAACGGTAAAATAAACATAGATCTGACTGAGTGGCAGAGGCGATTATGGTCCCCACCATCGCCTCTGCCACTCCCAATTCCTTTTCAGAGTCTCTCTGAAGAAGAATTGGAGATTTCGAGATTGTAGGTCGTGAGGAGTTCAGTTAGAATGAGCTGGAAGTATAGCTGGGTTAGTTGAAATGTTGGAAAAGAAGCGGGAGACGACGTAGTCAGGGATGAGGCATAGAAGAATGTGCCAACTTTTTTTGAAGGGTGAACAACCGAACATGTTTGTTGAACAAACGGGTAAGACTATAATTTTTAGAAAATTCATACTTAAGGGTGCTAACTTCACACAGCTGGAGTAATAGCATTTATATATATATATATATATATATATATATATATATATATATATATATATATATATATATATATATATATATATACATTTTGGAAAAGAGGCGGAAGACAGCGCAGTAAGGGCTAAGGCATAGAAAAATTTGCCAACTTTTTTTGAAGGGTGGACAACCGAACATGTTTGTTGGACAAATGAGTAAGACTATCATTTTTAGAAAATTCATACTTAAGGGTGCTAACTTCACACAGCTAGAGTAATAGCATTTATATATTTAATTTTTGGAAAAGAGGCGAGAGAAGACGCAGTAATGGCTGAGCCATAGAAGAATTTGCCAACTTTTTTGAAAGGTGGACAACCAAACATGTTTGTTGGACAAACGAGTAAGACTATAATTTTTAGAAAATTCATACTTAAGGGTGCTAACTTCACACAGCTAGAGTAATAGCATTTATTTATCTAAATTTTGGGAAAAAAAAGCGGGAGAAGACGCAGTAATGGATGAGGCATAGAAGAATTTGCCAGTGGAGGGCAGATAGAAACTGTTACAGTGCACCAATAGGAGCGTAGTATAATATATGCAAGAATGGAAGGAAGGGCACTGTTAGGACGCTCCACATTAAGATAGAGGGATGACATTAATGCAAATTCAAAAAAACTGGGGTACAACAACTGGCAACGAGCTGCAGAAGATAAGATGGAATTGACTACTCCATTCCATCTTATCTTCTGTATTGATTGATAGTGTAGTTACAGTGCACCAATAGGAGCGTAGTATAATATATGCAAGAATGGAAGGAAGGACACTGTTAGGACGCTCCAAATTAAGATAGAGGGATGACATTAAAGCAAATCCAAAAAAACTGCGGTACAACAACTGGCAACGAGCTACAGAAGATAAGATGGAATGGACTACTCCATTCCATCTTATCTTCTGTATTGATTGATTGTGTAGTCGAAAAAATCCCTACGAGGGACGTAATTCCAGAGAGAACCGGAAATATAAGAAAAAATGCTAAAGGTCGTGAAATGGGAGGAGGTGCACTCGATACAGTGGAGAGGGGGATGGTGGCTGTGTTGATGAGGACGAAGGCCGGCAGTCAAGGATAGCTAGTTTGATGAGGTGTACAGGAATAAGAAGACAATGACGCGAAATAAAGATATGGGGGATGAGAGTTGAAGAGGGCGTAACCAGGCAAACAGGGATATAGTGGGTGTGCGTGAAACGAAAACACTGGAGGAGATTCAAAAGGTGGAAAAGGAGTGTGTGTGTGTGTGTGTGTGTTGAAGAAGGGCTTCAGGAAGATGTTTAAGGGAAGGGAAACGACAGATAAAATGAACATAGATCTGACTGAGTGACGAGGCGATGGTAAGGACTCTGAAAAGGAATTGGGGAGTTCGAGACAGATTGTAGGACGTGAGGAGTTCATTTGGAATGAGCTGGAAGTAGCGCTGGGTTAGTTCAAATTTTGGAAAAGAGGCCGGAGCAGACGCAGTAAGGGCTGAGGCATAGAAGAATTTGCCAACTGTTTTTGAAGGATGGACAACCGAACATATTTATTGGACAAACGAGTAAGACTATAATTTTTAGAAAAATCATACTTAAGGGTGCTACCTTCACACAGTTAGAGTAATAGCATTTATATATCTAAATTTTGCCAAAAAGCCGGGAGAAGACGCAGTAAGGGCTGAGGCATAGAAGAGTTTGCCAACTTTTTTTGAAGGATGGACAACCGAACATGTTTGTTGGACAAACGAGTAAGACTATAATGTTTAGAAAATTCATACTTAAGGGTGCTAACTTCACACAGCTAGAGTAATAGCATTTATATATCTAAATTTTGCCAAAAAGCCGGGAGAAGACGCAGTAAGGTCTGAGGCATAGAAGAGTTTGCCAACTTTTTTTGAAGGATGGACAACCGAACATGTTTGTTGGACAAACGTATAAGACTATAATTTTTAGAAAATTCATACTTAAGGGTGCTAACTTCACACAGTTAGAGTAATAGCATTTATATATCTAAACTTTAGAAAAGAGGCGGGAGAAGACGCAGTAATGGCTGAGGCATAGAAGAATTTGCCAACTTTTTTTGAAGGGTGAACAACCGAACATGTTTGTTGGACAAACGTATAAGACTATAATTTTTAGAAAATTCATACTTAAGGATGCTAACTTCACACAGCTAGAGTAATAGAATTTATATATCTAAATTTTGGAAAAGAGGCGGGAGAAGATGCAGTAATGGCTGAGCCATAGAAGAATTTGTCAACTTTTTTTGAAGGGTGAACAACCGAACATGTTTATTGGACAAACGAGTAAGACTATAATTTTTAGAAAATTCATACTTATGGGTGCTAACTTCACACAGCTAGAGCAATAGCATTTATATATCTAAATTTTGGAAAAGAGGCGGGAGAAGATTCAGTAATGGCTGAGGCATAGAAGAATTTGTCAACTTTTTTTGAAGGATGGACAATCGAACATGTTTATTGGACAAACGAGTAAGATTATAATTTTTAGAAACTTCATACTTAACGGTGCTAACTTCACACAGCTAGAGTAATAGCATTTATATATCTAAATTTTAGAAAAGAGGCGAGAGAAGACGCAGTAATGGCTGAGGCATAGAAGAATGTGCCAACCATATATCTAAATTTTGGAAAACAGACGGGAGAATACTCAGTAATAGCCGAGGCATAGAAGAATTTTCCAACTTTTTTTGAAGAGTGGACAACCGAACATGTTTGTTGGACAAACGACTATGATTTTTAGAAAATTCATACTTAAGGGTGCTAACTTCACACAGCTATACTATTAGAATTAATATATCTAAATTTTGGAAAATAAACGGGAAAAGGCGCAGTAAGGGTTGCAGCATGGAAGAATTTGCCAGTGGATGGCAGATAGAAACTGCTACAGTGCACCAATAGGGTGTGTAGCGTAGCGGTGTATCTTCCGGAAGAGTGGCATGTGGGTGTGATTGTTCCATAATGGCGGGTAGCCTCGGAACTAAAAAAACTGTAGGGGGATCACGTTAATGAGTGCGGGATACAATCGTGACAATGGTAAAAAACTATACTTCCATATACTATAAGGTGAAATGGACAGAAGATGATTGCTGCCGGTAGGTCAAGGTAGGTTTAGAATGGGAAGAAGGACGAAGGAACAGATTTAAGCACCAGAATAGAGAATCAAGATATAACATATGCGAATAAGTAGTGCTTGTGGCCAAGGGAGTGAAAAAGATACAAGAGATGTTCGAAAAATGAGAACGTATCTTGATAAGAGGGGTTTAGTAGTGAATGTATCAAAAACCAAACGGATGATATTTTGAAAATAAGGGTAGGACGCTACCCTAGAATAGAGAACCAAGATATTGGTGTTAACATATGCGAATAAGTAGTGCTTGTGGCCAAGGGAGTGATAAAGATACACAAGATGTTCGAAAAATGAGAAGGTACCTTTCTAAGTGGGGGGTTAGTAGTGAATGTATAAAAAACTAAACGAATAATGATTTGAAAATAAGGGTAGGATGTTACCCATCCTACTCTTATTTTCAAAACATCATTCGTTTGGTTTTTTATACATGAAGATTTGAAACTGAAGGCAATAATGATATAGAGAGTGAATTGTTTTTAAGTATTAATCTTTTGGTTTGACTGCAGAAGCGGGTTTAGGAAACAATTAGAGTGTGGTCAAACAAAGACGAAATGGCTTGGGTGATGGCGAACAGAAAATGGGAGAGGTCGTAGAATGGTAACCTAATAGTAAGATGCGCGTGTGAAGCCAATATTGTTGAATCGAGTAGAAATGTGGGGAATGCGAGCGTGGAATATAATCTAAGGAGATCAAAGCTGGTTTCTGAAGAGTCTACTAGGGCTCGAAAGCTCGATGCATGTGATCTTACAGGATTCAAATCAAATGGTAGGCTTGTGAGAAGAAATATTATTTCCCGTTTCATATTTTTCTTCACTCTGACATTTGAAATTATTTTTCTCGGAAAATACCGCAGGACCGACTCTGCCTACACCTGAAGTTCAATCAATTTATTCATGTGGACAAATATAAAATCCCTATTGTATTAAATGTATTTTACATTCGTCCACAATACAGAAGTTTAAAGTTAAAAATAATAATTTAATTTAAAAGAACATATAGAATGTGATTGATATATAATCGTGAACTGTTTAAAACCGCGTATTTTGCCACTCTGTATCAATTTGATATTAAATAAGTGTCATTAACAGCGACGTCGTGCACTTCGGAATTAATTAATTATCGCGCGGCAATTATCGGCGGGGAGCGATAATCTGCAATTAACGTGTAATTTTCTAATTTCACGTGCCACCAATGTTTCGCCTGCAGGAAGGCAGTTTAACTACAATTGCCCGAAGTATTGATATAAATAAAAAGTTTTTTTAATTAATTAAATATAGATTTATAATTTACCACTTGTGTAATTATTTTTCTTATTATTATTATATCCGTTTTTGAAATCGCCATTGAATGTAGCGGATTTCGGTTAATTAGGTGTTTTTTTTTCGAATCTCGATGATTGTACTGTATTGGGATATGTTTGCTGTGTTTTCAGATCGATTTTGTATTTTAAATACAGCCCACACAAAATTTTATTCCACCCCCCTCTTGAGTACAAAAAAAAGGCAATTAAAACAGATGGCGGCGTTTTTGTTGTTGCCATAAATTCGAATCGCAAAAATAGCCGGCCCGCACTTATCGCACCCGGAACACAATTCTGGCGGGCGATTGCAGGGGCGGCAGGCCGGCCGCTCCACAGCTTAATATAATTAATGTGCAATTACGGCCGCCGCACGGAGATAACTGTGCTTGAAACATCCGCTCATATTTATGCCGCCAAGCCCGCTACTCGAACGGGCACAGCAAGGAACAAGAGCGGAATAAAATTTGGGGAACACAAAAAAATTTACAAATCGATATGTAATGGCAGTACGATTCTATTTGTAGACACAACAAAATTATTGCGCTATTTAATTTGTATTCGAGAAATAGGGGAATAAAATAGCACAGTACATTAAAGTTTGTGTAAAAACAACTTATATCTTTAAAGACAGCCGGTAAAGGGAAACGTCCAGATGAGTACAATCACCCGGTATTTATCTTAACTTCATAGATAACTTAAAAAAATAATAAAAAAATATGTGGGAGTCCAGATGAGTACCATCACCCGGTATTTATCTTAACTTCATAGATGATAATAATTAAAAAATATCTGGGAATTCAAAATTTGAAATAACTCTCAAAATAATTATATATATATATTATATATATATATTATATATATATTCAATCATTGAAACAAGGAACTTGTTTAAGTTTTTTTTTCTGAATCTAGTATAATGTAACATAAAGGTGGGTTTATACTGACATAAAGGTTGCAATTAGTAGGAAAAATGTTTTGTCTCAATAAGCAAACGCACTTAAAATTTAGTATTGTTACTTATTTTGTCACATTAAAATGGAAAAAGTATTTAAAATTAATTTCTTAATTTATATGAGAATAAACCCACCTTAACAATAATAACATATTTATATTTACACTTAATAGTATATCTAACACTTAAAGCCCCATCAACAGCGCCCACCAGATTGAACCCCAATGAGCAATTAAGCACACACCCCGTGACGTCGCCCACACACAGTACCCTTAATTAAATCGCCATCAATCAAATTCCATAACGCACATCAAAAGCAACACACAGACACACGCAAAAAGCGCGTTCACAATAAGCAGCGTTCTTAATTAAACACGAGGGCACGCCTAAATTAGTCCTAATTTAGCCGCCCCCCCGCGTGTATTTTTTTTTGCAGCACACACCAAAAACATAATACAACACATAAATCCCTACCTCCATATGACCGACTGTTCCGCCGACCTAGCCTTTGTGATAAGCAAAGTTTTCTCCCCGTTTCTGTGTGATAAATAGAAAAAAAGATGCGTTAGTAAAAAGGAGCAGAGAGATGTAGAGAGAGCTGAAAATACAGATAGCAGTAGATGCGACGAAATGAAGGAGAATAGCGACAGCGCCACAAAAGGCGGGGCGGTTTTGAATAGATTCGGAGTACAGTTTTAGTGCATGCTGTGTGTGTGTGTTGGCGTGTATGTTTAGGTGCGCTTTTCCGGCCGTAAAGGGTTGCACTTTTTAATATAAAACACGCGAGGCGCGCGCGTACCGACCCGAGCATGGAAATTCTACCAGAGAGAGAGGCTGTAAATGAAAACCGCGCGGAAATATAAAAATGTGGGGTGAGGGTGTTTTAATGCTGATTGTTTCCGGCGGGGGTGCACCGATAATGTCAGCTTATAAAATATTTAGACAAGTGTAATCTTTTAATTTTATTAACTGTTTTTTATGCAAAATCTTGATTAATTTTATTAACTGTTTTTTTACTGTGAAATCTTGATTCATTTTATTTGAGCGTTTCAAGTAGACTTTATTAATATATTTTTTTATATATTACATTATTCTAGAAAATCTGTAATAAGTATTGAATTTACTCGAATAAATTATATTATTATTATATATTTCTTTATTTGAAGGATTTGTTAATATATTATTCAGATAACCATGATTGCACTTTAATCTTTGGAGGTATAATTTAATACCACCTGCATTGCTAATTGATGTGGTTGCGCCAGATGCCGTTTAACTTTCCTCCTAGGGGGTTAGTTGTATAATTTTTGTATATAATCACTCGAGATATTGTGTGAATTCATCTTCACTAGCTAAGCTAGACTGATGAGATCTAATAAGATTGAAATCTAGATATGTAGATTGCTAAGAGGTGGATTCACACTTATATATAGTTAAGATTCGTTGGCGTAAGTGTTGTTATATAGCATTATAAATTAATACATTTGTTAATAATTTAATTATTTTCCGAACTGATCCCTAAACAAATCAATAAGATACATATAATTTACAACGACAACAACTTTCAGTAAGTTAGTGCATTAAAAATTGGAAAGTCATATCGTTCGTTAATAAAATATTCAACAGGATACACCGGCGGGGGTGGCGGTCACGTTTATCTAGAGAGTCACGCCGTGCCAGCATGTAACATGGGGGGCAGTCAACCGCAAGGGATGTGTCATGAACAAACGACCCTCTTGTTCTGTTCCAGTCGTTCGCTGTACCGCTAAAGATGACAAATTAACATCGAATTGCCACAATTCATATGCAAACCGGTTTGTGATTTCAACCCTCCTCGTATACATACACAATTCGGGATCAATTTAATGCCGCACGATTGCGCTTCAAACGCAGTCGCGAATTTTATTAGAGAGCAGAGCCCATAAATTGATCAGTAAACATTAATGTTGCTCCATGATTTGTGAACAGAAGTTATAAACTAGTTCACATAGTATTTGCTATAGATTAGTGTTATTTATTTAAAAAAAAAACTTCTATCGTTACCGGCGGAAAAGCCTCACGACTGAAAAGTCCTTCAGTCGTGAGGCTTTTCCGCCGGTCAAGAGAGAAGATATCAAAGGAGTTTAATCACCTTAACTTTGCAGAAAACCTCTTGAAAAATTGTGAAAGGTGATTCGCGAAAATTTGCCGCGATGAGGTTCGAACTCAGGCTCCCTAATGCTCAGTACGAGATGGACGACGCCTCTAACCACTCGTCTACAGAGTCGGGTTTATTTATTACATCAATTTTCAAGGTATCGGTGTTCCCAAATAAATTTTTATAATCAAAATATGCATTATTCTTTTCTATTCTTAATATAAATAATAGTGTAGGGGGTATTCCTAGAAGCATGAAACGGAAAATATAGGACAGCTCCATACTTCCGGTGTTTACATATGGGCTAGAAACCATGGCTATCACAAAGAGCGTAGTAGATAAGCTAAGAGTAGCGTAAATATCAAATAGAGCTCTAAAAGACTTAAAAACAGTGAAATCCGAAATAAAACTAAAATAACGGACACTATGGAACAGGTTGTGAGTCTTAAATAGACATGGGTTGGCCATGCAGCAAGACAAAGCCAAGACGGATGGACACTTAAACTGTCGAAGTGGAGACCGCGAGAAACTAAGAGAGGCAAGGGAAGACCACAAATGCAAAGTCACATAAATAGCCGGAAAATGTGGATTAGAACAACACAATAGGTGCATGGAAGACATTAGAAGATACCTATATCCATTAGATGATGCAGGGCTAATGAAGCTTTGTCGATATTCTTTGACTGCATAAAATGTGGATAAGAACAGCACAACAGGCGCATGGAAGAAATTAGAAGAGGCCTATATCCAGCAGGGGATGAGACAGGACTAATGAAGCTTCGCCGGTATTCTGTGACTCTATAAAATGTGGATGAGAACAGCACAACGTGCGCATGGAAGCAATTAGAAGAGGCCTAAATCCAGTAGTGGATGAGACAGGACTAATGAAGCTTATTGTATGGGAGGAGGATATATGAATTCATTTTTTAAACAACTTTTGAGCTAAGAAATTGTCTAATTGTCTAAAACGACCTTAAAACTTTTGAGTCAAGAAATTGTCTTGAACATATACTTAAAACGATTTTTGTGATGTGTAAATGACTTTAAAGCTGACGCTTTTAAGCGACCGCTTTCCAAGAAAATCAGGGCTTTAGAATGACGGTTTAAGGTTTTACGTGTCAGAGTTTTTCACCTAGTAAATCACTCTGTATATAGCAATATAATAAATGTTATATATTTAACAAAACGACTCCAAAAGTGGTAGCATAAAATAATCACGTAATAAACTCGGTCCATATATAGATTTAACTACAACCAGTTTGTACTTGCCGTCATTAAAATTGTTTTATGACGCATAATATTTCATACATCCATTATTACTACCGAATGCCAATTATAATTCACGAATTTAATAGTTGTATTACTAATATTATATGGTAATGCTGGCACAATAAATTATAATGAAAGTCATAATTATCGGAATATATGCCAGCGCAATTATCAATGATTATACAATGCGCTGATTCAATTACATCAGCTATAGAAATTATATGAATTGATTTATGGTTATATAGAGCAGGATATGTGCCAGGGGGTAAATGAAGTTTGCTATTTGCACTATGTTACATAATAGAAAGTTTCAACTATTCACAAGAGGTTGATAACGTGCACGTTGTAAATATCTATCAAGTATATTATATGTAAGGAGGATATATTTACTATTACAACTTCATCAAGAAATCAGTAATTGCTCACTGAAAAATTTAAAATGCAAAATCTTAATTGTAACTAAAAAACAACATAAACAAACTAAAATCCTAAATTTAAGGCTCCGGTTATGATTCTCCAGTTGTGGGGCAGTAGAAAAATTTGATTTTTGGTACAATTGTTTACTCATGTCTTGGTAACCATAATATAAGAATTTAAAAAAATTAAGTTGATTTAGTTAGTTGTTATTAAATAATATTTGCAAGAAAACATTTTGCAATTTTTATCAACTTAGCCCACGAAGTTTTTTTTTCAAATTTTTCATGCTTTCTTTAGAATTTAATAGTAATCATCAAACATATTTTTTTAAAGTGGCACTGGCCTTAGTCTTTTTTTAAATTAATTTTGAACTTAAACTTGTTAGTATACGGCGTGGTAAAAAATCAATAAAATCGATTAAAAACTAAGTAGTGTATTTAAATTTTCTGTAATGATTAACACTTACAAGATCAGCATAGGTTGGAATAAAAAATTTAAAAATTACGCCCTACTATTTTTTGGCGGCAGTCAAAGTCAAAATGATTTAATTTCCCATCATTGCCCACGGAGTTTTTTTCTCCAAACTTGCACCATTTTTTGCTAACCCATTACAAAAAGTATTTTTTGGGATTGACCCGTATCCATTTTTTTTGTTATATCAACTTTTAATTAATTAAACCATATACGTGGATGTTTAATTAGAGATTGATGTGAATATAAACCTTTATTTAAATGCAACCATATTGTTGCTAAAGCATGACTTTAGTTGTTTCTAAAAGATTCAATTGTAAAAAATTAAAACAAGTATTTTTTTAGAAGATGTCAAAGTTGAGCCGATATCCAAGAATTATTTCATTTAATTAATTTCTGCCATAAAAACATGTTTCTCAGAGGGTTGTATTCAAAAATATTGATGATTATAACATATAAATGTGTGAGGAATACAATTTTTAAAATCACAAAGATATATCTTTAGAATTTTCAAAATATGTCCATGCAAACCAGAAATATTTCATTTAATTAATTTCTGCCATAAAAAATATTTCTCAGAGGGTTATTTTACAAAATAGTGATGATTATAATATATGAGGAATATATTTTAAAAACCTCAAAAACATATCTTCAGAATTTTCAAAGATATGTCGCGGTAAAGCTGAATTATTTCATTTAATTAATATCTGCCATAAAAAAATGTTTCTCAGAGGGTTGTATTCAAAAATATTGATGATTATAACATAGAAATGTGTGAGGAATACAATTTTTAAAATCACAAAGATATATCTTTAGAATTTTCAACATTATGTCCATGCAAACCAGAAATATTTCATTTAATTAATTTCTGCAATAAAATAATATTTTTCAGAGGGTTATTTTATAAAATATTGAAGATTATAATATAGAAATATATGAGGAATATATTTTAAAAACCTCAAAAACATATCTTCAGAATTTTCAAACATATGTCGCGGCAAAGCTGAATTATTTCATTAAATTAATTTCTGCCATAAAAAAATGTTTCTCAGACGGTTGTATTCAAAAATATTGATGATTATAACATAGAAATATGTGAGGAATACAATTTTTAAAATCACAAAGATATATCTTTAGAATTTTCAAAATTATGTCCATGCAAACCAGTAATATTTCATTTAATTAATTTCTGGAATAAAAAAATATTTTTCAGAGGGTTATTTTACAAAATATTGATGATTATAATATAGAAATATATGAGGAATATATTTTAAAAACGTCAAAAACATATCTTCAGAATTTTCAAAGATATGGCGCGGCAAAGCTGAATTATTTCATTTAATTAATTTCTGCCATAAAAAATGTTTCTCACAGGATTGTATTCAAAAATATTGATGATTATAACATAGAAATGTGTGAGGAATATAATTTTTAAAATCACAAAGATATATCTTTAGAATTTTCAAAATTATGTCCATGCAAACCAGAAATATTTCATTTAATTAATTTTTGCCATAAAAAAAAATTTCTCAGAGCGTTATTTTACAAACTAGTGATGATTATAATATAAAAATATATGAGGAATATATTTTAAAAACCTCAAAAACATATCTTCAGAATTTTCAAAGATATGTCGCGGCAAAGCTGAATTATTTCATTTAATTAATATCTGCCATAAAAAAATGTTTCTCAGAGGGTTGTATTCAAAAATATTGATGATTATAACATAGAAATATGTGAGGAATACAATTTTTAAAATCACAAAGATATATTTTTAGAATTTTCAAAATTATGTTCATGAAAACCAGAAACATTTCATTTAATTAATTTCTGCCATAGAAAAATATTTCACAGAGGGTTATTTTATAAAATATTGATGATTATAATATAGAAATATATGAGTAATATATTTTAAAAACCTCAAAAACATATCTTCAGAATTTTCAAAGATATGTCGCGGCAAAGCTGAATTATTTCATTTAATTAATTTCTGCAATAAAAAAATGTTTTTCAGAGGGTTGTTGTATTCAAAAATATTGATGATTATAACATATAAATGTGTGAGGAATACAATTTTTAAAACCACAAAGATATATCTTTAGAATTTTCAAAATTATGTCCATGAAAACCAGAAATATTTCATTTAATTAATTTCTGCCATAGAAAAATATTTCACAGAGGGTTATTTTACAAAATATTGATGATTATAATATAGAAATATATGAGGAATATATTTTAAAAACCTCAAAAACATATCTTCAGAATTTTCAAAGATAAGTCGCGGCAAAGCTGAATTATTTCATTTAATTAATTTCTGCAATAAAAAAATGTTTCTCAGAGGGTTGTTTTCAAAAATATTGATGATTATAACATAGACATGTGTGAGGAATACAATTTTTAAAATCACAAAGATATATCTTTAGAATTTTCAAAATATGTCCATGCAAACCAGAAATTTTTCATTTAATTAATTTCTGCAATAAAAACAAAATTCTCAGAGCGTTATTTTACAAACTAGTGATGATTATAATATAGAAATATATGAGGAATATATTTTAAAAACCTCAAAAACATATCTTCAGAATTTTCAAAGATATATCGCGGCAAAGCTGAATTATTTCATTTAATTAATATCTGCCATAAAAAAATGTTTCTCAGAGGGTTGTATTCAAAAATATTGATGATTATAACATAGAAATATGTGAGGAATACAATTTTTAAAATCACAAAGATATATTTTTAGAATTTTCAAAATTATGTTCATGAAAACCAGAAACATTTCATTTAATTAATTTCTGCCATAGAAAAATATTTCACAGAGGGTTATTTTATAAAATATTGATGATTATAATATAGAAATATATGAGTAATATATTTTAAAAACCTCAAAAACATATCTTCAGAATTTTCAAAGATATGTCGCGGCAAAGCTGAATTATTTCATTTAATTAATTTCTGCAATAAAAAAATGTTTTTCAGAGGGTTGTTGTATTCAAAAATATTGATGATTATAACATATAAATGTGTGAGGAATACAATTTTTAAAACCACAAAGATATATCTTTAGAATTTTCAAAATTATGTCCATGAAAACCAGAAATATTTCATTTAATTAATTTCTGCCATAGAAAAATATTTCACAGAGGGTTATTTTACAAAATATTGATGATTATAATATAGAAATATATGAGGAATATATTTTAAAAACCTCAAAAACATATCTTCAGAATTTTCAAAGATAAGTCGCGGCAAAGCTGAATTATTTCATTTAATTAATTTCTGCAATAAAAAAATGTTTCTCAGAGGGTTGTTTTCAAAAATATTGATGATTATAACATAGACATGTGTGAGGAATACAATTTTTAAAATCACAAAGATATATCTTTAGAATTTTCAAAATATGTCCATGCAAACCAGAAATTTTTCATTTAATTAATTTCTGCAATAAAAACAAAATTCTCAGAGCGTTATTTTACAAAATAGTGATGATTATAATATAGAAATATATGAGGAATATATTTTAAAAACCTCAAAAACATATCTTCAGAATTTTCAAAGATATATCGCGGCAAAGCTGAATTATTTCATTTAATTAATATCTGCCATAAAAAAATGTTTCTCAGAGGGTTGTATTCAAAAATATTGATGATTATAACATAGAAATATGTGAGGAATACAATTTTTAAAATCACAAAGATATATTTTTAGAATTTTCAAAATTATGTTCATGAAAACCAGAAACATTTCATTTAATTAATTTCTGCCATAGAAAAATATTTCACAGAGGGTTATTTTATAAAATATTGATGATTATAATATAGAAATATATGAGTAATATATTTTAAAAACCTCAAAAACATATCTTCAGAATTTTCAAAGATATGTCGCGGCAAAGCTGAATTATTTCATTTAATTAATTTCTGCAATAAAAAAATGTTTTTCAGAGGGTTGTTGTATTCAAAAATATTGATGATTATAACATATAAATGTGTGAGGAATACAATTTTTAAAACCACAAAGATATATCTTTAGAATTTTCAAAATTATGTCCATGAAAACCAGAAATATTTCATTTAATTAATTTCTGCCATAGAAAAATATTTCTCAGAGGGTTATTTTACAAAATATTGATGATTATAATATAGAAATATATGAGGAATATATTTTAAAAACCTCAAAAACATATCTTCAGAATTTTCAAAGATAAGTCGCGGCAAAGCTGAATTATTTCATTTAATTAATTTCTGCAATAAAAAAATGTTTCTCAGAGGGTTGTTTTCAAAAATATTGATGATTATAACATAGACATGTGTGAGGAATACAATTTTTAAAATCACAAAGATATATCTTTAGAATTTTCAAAATATGTCCATGCAAACCAGAAATTTTTCATTTAATTAATTTCTGCAATAAAAACAAAATTCTCAGAGCGTTATTTTACAAAATAGTGATGATTATAATATAGAAATATATGAGGAATATATTTTAAAAACCTCAAAAACATATCTTCAGAATTTTCAAAGATATATCGCGGCAAAGCTGAATTATTTCATTTAATTAATATCTGCCATAAAAAAATGTTTCTCAGAGGGTTGTATTAAAAAATATTGATGATTATAACATAGAAATGTGTGAGGAATATAATTTTTAAAATCACAAAGATATATCTTTAGAATTTTCAAAAAATTATGTCCATGCAAACCAGAAATAATTCATTTAATTAATTTCTGCCATAGAAAAATATTTATCAGAGGGTTATTTTATAACCTATTGATGATTATAATATAGAAATATATGAGTAATATATTTTAAAAACCTCAAAAACATATCTTCAGAATTTTCAAAGATATGTCGCGGCAAAGCTGAATTATTTCATTTAATTAATATCTGCCATAAAAAAAATTTCTCAGAGGGTTGTATTTAAAAATATTGATGATTATAACATCGAAATGTGTGAGGAATATAATTTTTAAAACCACAAAGATATATCTTTAGAATTTTCAAAATTATGTCCATGCAAACCAGAAATATTTCATTTAAATAATTTCTGCCATAAAAAAATATTTCTCAGAGGGTTATTTTACAAAATAGTGATGATTATAATATAGAAATATATGAGGAATATATTTTAAAAACCTCAAAAACATATCTTCAGAATTTTCAAAGATATGTCGCGAAAAATCTGAATTATTTCATTTAATTTAAGTTCCAGTTTGTTGCTGAAGGAATTGCGAAATATTTCGCAGTATTATTTTTATTTAAATTATTGTATATTGTTTATACTACATTAGGTCAACATTAGGTAAAATCAAAAATCCAGAAATGACGCTCTACAAGTTTTTGGCGTTGGTCAAAGTCAAAATTATTTAATTTTCAATCATTGCCCGCCGAGTTTCTTTTTCAAATGTTCACCATTGGTTGCTAACCAATACAATGTATATGTACAAAAAAAAGAAAAAAGATGTGGATCCTTTTTATATAATTATATAAAATGTTTAAGTGAAATAAATACAAATAAATAAATAAATTTGTTATCATGAATGTTTCAATAAAGAAAGCATATTATTTTATAGATATATTTATGTAATTTTAATAGTATTACAATGTAATTAATGTCATCATTATTAAATTACGCAAATCGCCCCACTAATCTCTCGCATACAATTCACGCGTCGCCCCCCGTTATTAAACGCCTGTAGATTGGTGTGTGTGTGGGGGTGGGTGAGGCGGTTGGTTGTGATTTAATCCTGTGCCGTAAATTAAGTGAACTCCCGGCAATTATTCGGATCCACAGTCGCCGCCCCCCATTTAATGTCTCCTCCGGGGGGGGCGAGACTGGCGCGATGAATGTAAAATGCAAGAGAGCGCCGCCGCCCCTCGAAAGGAAGCAATTACGCCCGCGCCTGGAGGACCGCCGCGCGTCCGAGACAATTGCGCTTTTAATTTGCGACGTATAAAAAGCGGCGCGGAGGAGAAAAGAATAATATGCGGCGGCGGCGGAAGTGGCACGCCACTTACACCTTTGAGAGACGCCACTGTGAATGAGCAGCGGGAAATTGGTTGTACAGAGATTGCGAGATGTGTTTGTAATTGAAAATATAAATGCATGCACAAAGGATCGTTTAGAAAAGAATAGTATTCGTATATCAATCGTTTTTTTTTCTTTCAAAAACTGCCCCTGTTAATTGTGTCACAGGTGATATTTGATTTTGTTTTAGTACTGCCAACATTCTCCCAGTAATGCGTGTTACAAAGTAGCCATTACATAATTGTATTTGAGTGAAAACAGTAGTAGATATTGTAAACGTGAAATAGAAAAAACACATATTACTAATTTACAATTTACAAGTTAAACATAAATCTCATTAGATTTATATTTCTGTATTGACCTATAGAATGTCCGATGGGGGCGCCACCGCGCCCGCCCGAAATGGTGTAAAGGTGACATATACTTTTGGCGCCAAGTTTTCGTTATTGAATCATTTAAATTTCTGTTGATTCTTTGTTGTAAGAGTATTGTTTTCTTATAGTATGGTCTTAATATGTAAGAATCCACTACCATAAAATCTGAAGGTTTATTTATTTCGTTGGTAATTGCCGCCGACACATTTTACATGGAATTTTATTCAATGGTCGTTTTACACTTTCTCGCAATAATGAATTTGTACATATGGTGCCCAACGTGTTCGTCTCACATTTGGCTATACTAAGAATCTACAATTCTTGTCCGATATTGCCTTTACTAATAGAAAAACATCAATTTCCATACAGCACTTTTTGCCAAATTATTGTCAATCTGTCTCATTTTAGGTTATTTTATGTGTGGTTGCATACACATTTTGAAGCTATACCAACATTCAGAATATATACACTGTTGCCGTATTTAATTGTTTTATGTTTCTAGTGTTTACTATAATTATGTGCATTGAAATTAAATTTTGGATTCCAGTGAATATGACGATTCTGAGTTTAATGATGACTTTTACATTTCTTCATCTCTTTTTATTTTGATTCAAACTTGGAATTGGAATATATATCGTTTTACTGAACTGATACTAATACTCTTAGAGCGATAGCAGGAACAGTGGCAACATCGCATGCGATAGGTTGATTGGCAGTACCGTATAAAGCAACGAATAAACATCAAAATGTGTCCATGAAAATTTAGTATTTGCAGCTTGTAACGAGTAGTGAGACTCAGAAACCGAATAGAATCTGATAGCGGAAAGTGAGACAAACACGACGAGACCATACACGTGAAGAATCATTAATCGAGTGAACTGTAATCTGATCTGAAACACCATACAAAATCAATGTAAATTTGAATTTTACACCATTTCAGGACCTCAATTTTTAGACACCAGGTGTCGCTTTAGAGTCGGATAGAGGTCAATACATAAGTAACGAATGACCTGCAGCGTTTCGTGCTATTTTAGTGAATTAGAATCGTATAAAAAGTCACTGTCAGTGTCTTATGGAAAAAATTATGCGAGCAAAGGTGGGGTGAGCAAACGGTTCATAACAATCAAACTATGCCCGTCCACTATTTCATACCGAACCATGCACTACATTATTTCTTACATTTTTTTAACGAAGTAGACGTAAAATAACATATGAAATTAATTGAATAATAGAAAGTCACGGATAACAGTGTAGTGCATAGTTCAAGTCGTTTGAAATAGTGTACTGGCATAGATTGGTTGGTAGGGGCCGCCCGCCCACCCCAGCTTCGCTCGCATAGTTTTTTCATTGGATACAGACGTTTTATATTGTTTAAACTATTCCAAGAAGAGTTTTATCCTATGGAAAAACTATGCGAGCAAATGTGGGGTGGGCGGGCGGCCCCTACCAACCTGACTATGCCCGTCCACTATTTCAAACGACTTGAACTATACATTACATTCTTTTTCACATATATCTTTTTAATTAGTCTTAATTTAATAAATGACATTAGTTTAATCATAGAAAATAACGGATAATAGTGTAGTGCATAGTTCAAGTCTTTTTAAATAGTGGACGGGCATAGTTTGGTTGGTAGGGGCCGCCCGCCCACCCCACCTTCGCTCGCATAGTTTTTTCAATGGATACAGACGTTTAATATTGTTTAAATTATTCCCAGAAGAGTTTTATCCTATGGAAAAACTATGCGAGCAAAGGTAGGGTGGGCGGGCGGCCCCTACAACCAAACTATGCCCGCCCACTATTTAAAATGACTTGAACTATGCACTACACTATTATTCGTTATTTTCTATGAATAATGTAATGTCATTTATTAATTTAAGACTAATTAAAAAGATATATGTGAAAAATAATGTAATGCATAGTTCAAGTCGTTTGAAATAGTGGACGGGCATTGTCAGGTTGGTAGGGGCCGCCCGCCCACCCCAGCTTCGCCCGCATAGTTTTTTTCAACGGATACAGGCGTTTTATATTGTTTAAACTATTCCAAGAAGAGTTTTATCCTATGGAAAAACTATGCGAGCGAAGGTGGGGTGGGCGGGCGTCCCCTCGCTGCCATAGTTTTTTTCAATGGATACAGACGTTTTATATTGTTTAAACTATTCCCAGAAGAGTTTTATCCTATGGAAAAACTATGCGAGCAAAGGTGGGGTGGGCGGGCGGCCCCTACCAACCAAACTATGTCCGTCCACTATTTACAATGACTTGAACTATGCACTACACTATTATCTGTTATTTTCTATGATTAAACTAATGTCATTTATTAATTTAAGACTAATTAAAAAGATATATGTGAAAAATAATATAATGCATAGCTCAAGTCGTTTGAAATAGTAGACGGGCATTGTCAGGTTGGTAGGGACCGCCCGCCCACCCCACCTTCGCTCGCATAGTTTTTTCAATGGATACAGACGTTTTATATTGTTTAAACTATTCCAAGAAGAGTTTTATCATATGGAAAAACTATGTGAGCTAAGGTGGGGTGGGCGGTTGCCCCCTGCCAACCAAATCATGCCCGTTCACTATTTCAAATGTCTTCAACTCTGCATTATTCTGCTATCCGTGACTTTTTATTATTCAATTAATTTCATTCAACAATTACGCCTAATTTGTTAAAAAAAAAACATGTGAGAAACACTGTAGTGCATAGTTCATATACTATTTAATAACACCCCTACAGTTGAAGGAATAAAAAAATAAATTTTATATTATGATTCGTAATTGTTAAACAAACAATTCTGTAAATTTTAGATTTAATATTTCATTCCAATTGGTTACTATTCAGTCGCGGGTCCACGGCCGACTTGTTGGATGGGAACGTTGGTGGATAAGTTTACTTCGGTCATTTCGCACACACCGCGCTTTGTCTCACTATGAACTAGTTTCGTACTTTTAAAAATCTTCTTTTTTTCAATATTGCATGTTAAAAAATAAAACTAGCAATTATATATTTCCGTATAACTTAATAGTTGTCTGCTCTGTTTGACAACAAACAATTATTATAACCTCGCCATCTCTCGCATTCCCCATTTGTTATCCATGCGCCCCCCTCTAGACTCTTGCTTCCTCATCCTGTCGTTATTTCAGATGATATATTTTCACGCTGAGCCTTGTGAGCTTGTGGCCGAGGTGATGAATATCCATGGAATTGCGATTTATTGAGTCTTGTACGGCGACGCCCCGAAACCGGGGGGAGCGCACCCATCAATCCGCCGCGCGCGGAGGACCTAAATGTCATCTCCTCGCGCGCCCTCGTAACTGGGTCGAATCCAACTTCTCTTCAGGAGGTCCTAATCGATAGGCCCGTCGTCTACCGACCGTACTTTGCATACAACCACCAAAAACATGTGTTTTTCGAGACACACAAGAAAAATATTGTTTTTGTGTGAGTAAGATGAAATAAGAGAGCGACTAAAGGCGTTTGTTTAATCCAATAAAACAGGTTTACGATTTTATAAAGAATAGTAATAATAATAATAATAGTAAATAAATAGTTTTCGAGTAATGAACAATCAATAATAATAGTGTTTGGAAACTTATGTAAAAGTGATTTTCAAAATGTATCACAAAAATTGCTTCAGATGTCTGTTAGATAAGTAGGATAGCTTTTATTTGGAGATACCTTTGACTTTCGAAGACCACCGTTTTCGGCTAATGAATAATCAATAACATTACGAAACTTATGGTAAAAGTGACTCTCAAAATGTATTACAAAAATTGCTTCAGATGACTGTTAGATAACTAGGATAGCTTTTATTTGGAGATACCTTTGACTTTCGAAAACCACCGTTTTCGTTTAATGAATAATCAATAATATTAGTGTTTGGAAACTTATGTAAAAGTGACTTTCAAAATATATTACGAAAATTGTTTCAGATGCCTATTAGATAACTATGATGAGCTTTTATCTGGAGATACCTTTGACTTTCGAAGACCGCCACGCTCTCTCTAGTGTAGTTGGTAGCTACACTAGAGAGAGCGTAGCCGATAACTAATTCTTAAGAAATAGTTTGAGCAACCGATCGTAATCTTCCTAATAAGGCATAATTAGAATTAGAAGATCAGCCTGCAATTATAATTATTTAAACTCTTAATCTCGAACAATATAAAAAATATAAAATGCCCAAATTAAATCTTATTAAATCTCTAACAAAAGGTATTATGAATCATAACATTAAAGATAAAAATAAATTTAAAATTGGAGAAAAATAATTAAAATTAAAATTTGATATTAATGTTTCATTTGTAAAAAGTTTAATTGGTTTTAAAAGGTTGATGCCCGTATTCACCAACATCCCATAAACTTTACAGGTCTCATAAGCTATTGAATGGATAAATTGACAACGTCATTGTGACAGAATATGCCAAAACAAATGTCAAACATCTTGAATAGTGCTTGCGATTGGAGCTTTGATAACACATTTTGTTTAATTATTCAGTGTTTCCAATAGAGAGAATCTAAAGTAACTACATTCTGTAGATAATTTATTTATTGTTGCTATAACAACGAATACTTATGGGTTCAATAGTTATTGATAGATTTATGGAACGTCGGTGAATACGGGGGTGAAGAACTCATATTAATCCTACTTTATTAGGCCCTTTGCGAATTTGAATATACCCTAAAACTTTTCGTTCTATTAATGTTAAAAAAGCAACTCCTACCAAAACACAAATTATTAAAAAAAAATCGATTAATCGTAATGAATATTATATAATATATGTATTGGTCAATCAACAATCAACCTAGAAAAGGCCGATATCAAGACGAAATTCGCTCCAGTAAAGACAAATTGTTGTGAGAACAAATATTTAGTATTATGCGTTTTTTTTCTCAGTGATTTTTTATAAATTAATTTAAAAAGTCGTGTAGTGAACACAGAATGCTATTTATTGTACGTCTGCACACATTTCATCGTTGGCCTTAATCGCCATCCATAATGCCCTATCTGTGAAATTAATCGTATTTCCGTTTCAACATTTTTTTTGTATGCCCTATAAGATTTCTGCCGCGCCGTAAAATTACTGTAGAACGCCGCGAAGTGCATTTCGCAATCAGATGATGTCTTTCAGCAATAACATTTCCGAATGGATGTTCCCGAGCGCGAGCAAATAGCCCGGCAAGAATCGCAAATGTTGAGTACACCGCTTGTGATCGTTGTGGAGGTGATTGGGGGCACCGGATAATCCCCATTAAAGAACGACACGGGGAGGGATTTTATGGAATTTCCATAAAAACCATTCGCTCCGCATAATTTGGATTAATCATACTTAAACGACAGAAACGCGAAAATCAAAAAATAAGTTGTAGCCTATACTTATAGTACTTATATACCTATATACATATATACATATATACATATATATATACATATATATATATATATATATATATATATATATATATATGTATATATATAAACTATGCCCGTCTACTATTTCATAACGAACCATGCACTACATTGTTTCTTACATTTGTTAACGAAGTAGGTGTAAAATAACAAATGAAATTAATTGAATAATTGAAAGTCACGGATAACAGTGTAGTGCATAGTTCAAGTCGTTTGAAATAGTGGACGGGCATAGTTTGGTTGGTAGGGGCCGCCCGCCCACCCCACCTTCGCTCGCATAGTTTTTTTCAATGGATACAGACGCTTTATATTATTTAAACTATTTCCAGAAGAGTTTTATCCTATGGAAAAACTATGCGAGCAAAGGTGGGGTGGGCGGGCGGTCCCTACCAACCAAACTATGCCCTTCCACTATTTAAAATGACTTGAACTATGCACTACACTATTATCCGTTATTATCTTAGATTAAACTAGTGTCACTTATTAATTTAAGACTAATTAAAAAAAATTATATGTAAAAAATAATGTAATGCATAATTCAAGTCGTTTGAAATAGTGGACGGGCATAGTCAGGTTGGTTGGGGCCGCCCGCCCACCCCACCTTCGCTCGCATAGTTTTTTCAATGGATACAGACGCTTTATATTGTTTAAACTATTTCCAGAAATTCTATCCTATGGAAAAACTATGCGAGCAAAGGTGGGGTGGGCGGGCGGCCCCTACCAACCAAACTATGCCCGTCCACTATTTAAAATGACTTGAACTATGCATTACACTATTATCCGTTATTATCTATGATTAAACTAGTGTCACTTATTAATTTAAGACTAATTAAAAAAATGTATATATAAAAAATAATGTAATGCATAATTCAAGTCGTTTGAAATAGTGGACGGGCATAGTCAGGTTGGTAGGGGCCACCCGCCCACCCCACCTACGCTCGCATAGTTTTTTCAATGGATACAAACGTTTTATATTGTCTAAACCATGCCAGGAAGAGTGTTATCCTATAGTAAAAACTAATTATTTATTATTAATAATATTACTAACTCAATCCCTAATCTTCCAATAAGACAACAATCGCAGTAAATACTTCATTGTATAATTTTATTGTATTTGAATTCATTGGTCTGTGTCCATATATGCATGCAGTGTAATCGGCAGCATTTGGATATCTTGCGCCAAACTGAGCCACCACACATGGTTATAATTATTTCCAGCCGGAGGCACAAACAAAGATTACGCGAACAGATTTAGGTCAGTGATAGCCTTGCGCCAAGCAGAGTACACCTGCATTCACAGCGACGGTGCCGGGAATCGATTGCGATTGCCACTTTGGATCTATTTTAAAACTGATAAACGCTAGACAATTCATAAGGGTGTGAATGAAATGAAATATCGGTTTCGTTCTGTAGGCGAGTAATGAAATAATCTCTTGGAATTGGAGCATCTCGGGGGGATTTGATAGAAAGCAGTGATTTCCTTTTAATAATAGTTTTTTTCTTCTTTTTTAAATTGAATAATGGTATCAAGTATTTGAAAGTTATGAAGTAACTACTTAGTTCAGTAATTTTTTCTTATTTTATATTTACAAATCCTATCTATTCACAACATTTGTGAATAATAATAATAATAATAATAAGCGGGCAGCGTAAGGCATCGGACTTAGAAGAATCATAAGTTCAAATTTTGACGATCTTTAGCGAAATACTTCTCAGCTTGCACGCACCCTCAACACACCAACCTGCTATTTCAGTGTGGGGTTTCGCAGCAAACACCTTTCTCTGGTGGCAATATTAAGACTTTTTGTGTTATTCTAGTCTACAAATGTATGGAAAACTAAATTATAAAGACTGCAATGAAGTATCTTCATTGTCTTCAAAGATATGGTGTGTAAAAGTGGAAATGTATATTTTCACACATTCCTGCAAAAATACCTAGTCATCATGATGTAATTTTAAGATTGTTTGTATTATTCTTATCTAAAAATATATGAAAAACTCAATTATAAAGACTCCAATGAGTTATTTTCATTATCTTCCAAGATATGGCTTGTAAAAGTTGAAATTTGTATTAACACACATTCCTGCAAAAATACCTATTCGTCATGATGCAATTTTGAGATTCTTTTGTGTTATTCTTGTCTAGAAATGTATGAAAATCTCAATCATAAAAACTCCAATGAGGTATCTTAATTATCTTCAAAGATTTGACTTCTAAAATTTAAAATATGGCTTGTAAAAGTTGAAATTGGTATTATCACACATTCCTGCAAAAATACTTCATTCATCAAAATGCCATTTTAAGATTTTTGTGGGTTATTCTTATCTAGAAATGTATGAAAAACTCAATTTTAAAGACTTCAATTAGGTATCTTTATTATCTTCAAAGATATGACATGTGAAAGATGAAATTTGTTTTTTACACATTCCTGCTAAAATACCTATTCATTATAATGCAATTTTAAGATTTTTGGGTATTATTCTTGTTTATAAATGTATGAAAAACTAAATTATAAAGACTCCAATGAAATATCTTTATTATCTTGAAATATATGGCTTACAATAGTTGAAATTTGTATTATCATATATTCCTGCACAAACACCTATTCATCACGCTACAATTTTAAGATTTTTTGTGTTATTGTTATCTAAAAATGTATGAAAAACTCAATTATAAAGACTCCAATGAGTTATCTTCATTATCTTCAAAGATATGGCTTGTAAAAGTTGAAATTTGTATTATCACACATTCCTGCAATAAAACCTATTCATCATGACGCAATTTTAAGATTTTTTTATGTTATTCTTTTCTAAAAATGTATGAAAAACTCAATTATAAAGACTCCAAATAGATATCTTTTTTATCTTCAAAGATAAGGCTTGAAAAATTTGAAATTTCTATTCTTACACATTCCTGCAAAATACCTATTCATCACGACGCAATTTTAAGATTTTTTGTGTTATTCTTATCTAATAATGTATGGAAAACTCAATTATAAAGACTCCAATTAGATATCTTTATTATCTTCAAAGATATGGCTTGCAAAAGTTGAAATTTGTATTATCATACATTCCTGCAAAACACCTATTCATCACGACGCAATTTTAAGATTTTTGTGTTATTCTTATCTAAAAATGTATGAACAACTCAATTATAGAGATTCCAATGAGTTATCTTAATTATCTTCAAAGATATTGCTTGTAAAATTTAAAATTAGTATTATCACACATTCCTGCAAAAATACTTATTCGTCATAATGCAATTTTAAGATTTTTGTGTATTATTCTTGTCTAGAAATGTATGAAAACTCAATTTTAAAGACACCAATGAGGTATCTTGATTCTCTTTAAAGATATGACTTGTGAAAATTGAAATTTGTGTTTTAACATTCCTGCTAAAATACCTATTCATTATGATGCAATTTTAAGATTGTTGTTTGTTATTCTTGTTTATAAATGTATGAAAAACTAAATTATAAAGACTTCAATGAGATATTTTTATTATCTTCAAAGATATGGCTTGCAAAAGTTGAAATTTGTATTTTCACACATTCCTGCAAAAATACCTAGTCATCATGATGCAATTTTAAGATTTTTTGTATAATTCTTATATAAATATGTACGAAAAACTTAATTATAAAGACTCCAACGAGTTATCTTCATTATCTTCAAAGATGTGACTTGTAAAAGTTTAAATTGGTATTATCACACATTCCTGCAAAAATACCTATTCATCATGATGCAATTTTAAGATATTTTGTATTAGTCTTGTATAGAAAAATATGAAAATCTCAATTATAAAAACTTCAATGAGGTATCTTCATTATTTCCAAAGACTGTGAAAGTTGAACTTTATTTTTAACACATTCCTGCTAAAATACCTATTCATTATGATGTAATTTTAAGATTTTTGTGTATTATTCTTGTTTATAAATGTAAGAAAAACTAAATTATAAAGACTCGAATGAGATATCATTATTATCATCAAAGATATGGCTTGCAAAAGTTGAAATTTGTATTTTTACACATTCCTGTAAAAATACCTAGTCATCATGATGCAATTTTAAGATTTTTTGTATTATTGTTATCTAAATATGTATGAAAAACTCAATTATAAAGACTTCAACGAGTTATCTTCATTATCTTCAAAGATATGACTTGGAAAAGTTTAAATTCGTATTATCACACATTCCTGCAAAAACACCTATTGATCACGACGCAATTTTAAGATTTTTTGTGTTATTCTTATCTAAAAATATATGAAAAACTCAATAATAAAGACTCCAATGAGTTATCTTCATTATTTCCAAAGATATGGCTTGCAAAACTTGAAATTTGTATTATCACACATTCCTGCAAAAACACCTATTCACCACTATGCAATTTTAAGATTTGTTTGTGTTATTCTTATCTAAAAATGTATGAAAACCTGAATTATAAAGACTCCAATGAGGAGTCTTCATTATCTTCAAAGATATGGCTTGTAAAAGTTGAAATTTGTATTATTATACATTCCTTCAAAAATACATCATGACGTAATTTTAAGATTTTTTTATATTATTCTTGTTTGAATATGTATGAAAAACTCAAATATAAAAATCCCAATGAGATATCTATATCATCTTCAAAGATATGGCTTGTTTAATTTGAAACTGGTATTATCAATGTTTTCTGCTAATGAAAACTATTCCTCATTATGTATTTTGCAATTTTTATTTATTACACTAATCAAGAAATGTATTAAGAATTCAATTTTAAAAACTCCAAAGACCTTAGTCATATATCTTCATGGTCTTCAAAGATATGGCTTATTAAATTTCAAATTTAGATTATCAGTCTTTTCATCTAAGGAAATTTCACATTATGCATTATGTAAATTTAGGATTTTTTTGGTACACTGGTCCAAAGATATATTAGGAACTCAATTTTAAAACCTCAAAAAAGATATCTTCATTATCTTCAATGATATGGCTTGTAAAAGCTGAAATTTGTATGATCACACATTCCTTCTAAAAATAGGATTGATCATGATGCAGTTTTAGATTTTTTTGTGTTATACTTATCCAGAAATGTATGGAGATCTAAATTACAAAGACCCTAATTATATATCTTCATTGTTTTCAAAGAAATGGCTTATTAAATTTGAAATTTATATTACCAGTCTTTTCTGGCAAGGAAAACGGTTCCTTATTATCTGATTTTAGAATTTTTTTTTTGTTTCAGTTGTTCAAAAATGTATTATGAACTCAATTTGAAAATCGCTAATGAGATATCTTCATTGCCTTTAAAGATATGGCTTCTATAATTTGAAATTGGTATTGTCACATATTCCTGCACAAATAACTATTCATGATTTTTATTTTTTATGTAATTCATCTCCAAAAATGTATGAAGAATCACTGGAGTGTTTAGATCTACAGGGCCGGTCCTAGGTAGTCGACCGTCCGCGTGTGAATATAATTTAGTCGCCCACATGTTGTACTTAAAAATTTATAAATACCATTATATAGGATAGTAGTATATAAAGGATTTATTAATTTCTCAACATATGTCCCTATATGTGAATATTATTCAAATTTGCTTGGTATTAGGCATGGCAAAAGGCGCTTTCGTTTAGCATGGTTTAATATTGCTAGTCGCCCCCGTGGCGTGCAGTATCGCTCAGGTCTTGCGATCGTGCGCCGCCGGTTGTAAGGGCCGAGGAAGAATTATGCTCATCGGAAGCAAATAGAACAAGAAACTATAAGCCCGTACCAGCCCAGAGTGATAAACGAAAGACACTAAACAGTTATTAGAGCTCGAATAGGGAATATAACGATATTGACACTCTATGAAATTGCTTACAAATTCATACTTGGTTACTAATTCATATTCGTTTATAAATTTTTAAATAAATTTAAATTAACGTTAACTATTTTGCCGAATACAACTTAATGATTTTAAGTCGACTTGTAAAATAAAGTGCTTTCTTTAATATGAGCTGCTTAATTTATTTAGATTTTAGAAAATATGCTATAATTTTGTCGATATGTGTATTACATTTTAGATTATATGTAAAAATAAAATCACGCTAAATAATTCTTATTTATTTAAAATATCTGGCTCGGTGGTCTAGGGGTATGATTTTCGCTTAGGGTGCGAGAGGTCCCGGGTTCAAATCCCGGCCGAGCCCACACACTTTTTATGCTACACACAAAATTAATAGCAACACCAAACCACATTGCTGCCGTAATCCGCGTTAAACACATCCGTAACCAGGCACGCGGAACATGGGGGGCGGCAGTTCCGCTCGGTGAGATTCCGATTGCATGATTGATGACGCTGCTCGCACACATAACGCTTTTAAAAGCGCGTTAGCAAAAAAAAAGAGCACACGCCGAATAATCTGAACCGTGCGGGCGTAAATAATGAATTAGCAATTAATCGGAGCACCATCGATCGCTCATTAAATCGGTTTGAGGGGTTTGCATATTGTACTGTTGGGTGATTTCGATTTGCAACCAGGTAAAACCGAGAAATTCTAGTTATATAATTAATGCAAGTTTATTGGTGAATTAGGGGTTGAAGTTGCGCTAATTAGAAATAGTTTCTTATTGATTTGTGAGATTGTGCTGTTCACAGCCGTATGAGGGCGGTCTTAACCCTCTATAGGGCAGAATATGGTAATGATTTTAATAGTAAAAAAAAACTTATCACACATTCCTGCAAAAATACTTATTCGTCATAATGTAATTTTAAGATTTTTGTGTGTTATTCTTGTCTAGAAATGTATGAAAAACTCAATTTTAAAGACACCAATGAGGTATCTTGATTCTCTTTAAAGATATGACTTGTGAAAGTTGAAATTTGTTTCTTACACATTCCTGCTAAAATACCTATTCATTATGATGCAATTTTAAGATTGTTGTGTGTTATTCTTGTTTATAAATGTATAAAAAACTAAATTATAAAGACTTCAATGAGATATTTTTATTATCTTCAAAGATATGGCTTGCAAAAGTTGAAATTTGTATTTTCACACATTCCTGCAAAAATATTTTGTATAATTCTTATATAAATAGGAATGAAAAACTTAATTATAAAGACTCCAACGAGTTATCTTCATTATCTTCAAAGATATGACTTGTAAAAGTTTAAATTGGTATTATCACATATTCCTGCAAAAATACCTATCATCATGATGTAATTTTAAGATTTTTGTGTATTATTCTTGTTTATAAATGTAAGAAAAACTAAATTATAAAGACTCGAATGAGATATCATTATTATCATCAAAGATATGGCTTGCAAAAGTTGTAATTTGTATTTATAGGGCAGAATATGGTAATGATTTTAATAGTAAAAAAAAACTTTTATCTTTATAAGGTTATCAGCCGTGAGGCTTTTCCGCCGGAGAAGTGAGCTCAGAGGAGTTAAATCACTCTGTATTTACCTTAAACCTCTGAAAAACTGTGAAAGGTGATTTGCTCCCCGCTCAGGCTCGATGCTCAGTACGAGACGGACGACGTCTCTAACAACTCGGCTACTGAGCTGGGTGACTAATAGTATTTTTTTTATAAATTTGGGTTTATCTATTTGACCAGTATATATATATATATATATATATATATATATATATATATACCAACTTAAATAACTACTTCTTCTACATATTCTATATTCATTACAGAGATGCGAATTATTGCAATACGCAGTACATTAGCCATGAAACGTTATGAAATAGAATATAAAAGGCGCCTTACACGATCAATATTACTGTCAATATTTTAGAATAATGGCAGTATTACTGTACGATAATATGTTTAAAATGTTCCTTATTCTAAAATGTTGCCAGGATTACTCATCGTGTAAGGTATAGTAATGATGTAATGAAGAGAATACTGATTTTTATCCGGATAATTAATTACTTGATAAATATAAAAGGAGGATTGAAGCAAATATTGACAGTACTAGGATTGACACTATTATTGACCGTGTAAGGTTGCTGTATTATGAAAGTAACAAAATTGTTACTACGGCCATATTAATTATATATTATAAAATATTCAAATCTAAGACATTCAAAGTTTAATAATGCTTTCAAAGATTTAACTTTTTTTCTGCGAACGCGTACTATAAAGGATATAATGGAACGGCAAAACGACGCTCCGCGGTGGCTTTAATGAGAAAACCTAATAACTCTTAACGCTGCCCGCGTACATAATTCTGCCGGATATTCCCATCACGAGCTACTCGGGGGACTTGCAATTCAGAAAGGGGTTCACATTTTCGAGATGGAATTATACTAATTTGATGGCACGCAAAAAAAATCATTGCGGCGACTTGTGAGTGCAATTACTAGGGGTATCATTAATTTAATTATAACAGAATTAGTTAGTAATTTGTATCAAATAGCATTGGTTGTATTGCGATAATCCAAAAAAAGCAAATTATATTCAAGATATACACACATGAGAATAAATCAACACATCATGTGCAACGTAATTGTTTCATAATTAATATGATTTCGTTTCATGAAAATTCGACAATAATCACATTCAGTTACACATAGTTATTATATTGGTTTTAAAATAGAATATTAAATAATAAACAATTGTATTGCATGATAACAGTACTTTTTCTACACTTCGTATGAGAAAGTAAGAATTTTAATTTATGTTTTAATCAAATTTCACCAAAATATTAGAGAAACTAAAACTGCCGCCCCCCATGTTCCGCGTGCCTGGTTACGGATGTGTTTAACGCGGATTACGGCAGCAATGTGGTTTGGTGTTGCTATTAATTTTGCGTGTAGAATAAAAAGAGTGTGGGCTCGGCCGGGATTTGAACCCGGGACCTCTCGCACCCTAAGCGAAAATCATACCCCTAGACCACCGAGCCAGATAATTTCATAAAATATATAATTTTTCAGAAAATATTAGCTAGATCCGATTGTTATATATTTTGTGTTATCTCACTTAATGCCCGTATTCACCAGCATCCCATAAACTTTATATGTCCCATAAGCTATTGAATGGATACATTGACAACGTCGTTGTCACAGAATATGCCTAAACAAATGTCAAACACCTTGAACTAGGGCATATAATACCAGTTTTCCACTTTTCTGGTATTTATAGCGCTTGCGATTGGAGCTTTGATAACACCTTTTGTTTAATTACTCAGTGTTTCCAACAGAGCGAATCTAAAGTAACTACATTCCCTAGATAATTTATTTATTGTTGCTATAACAACGAATACTTATGGGTTCAATAGCTATTGATAAACGCACCTTACACGGTCAATAATACTGTCAATCCTAGTACTGTCAATATTTACTTCAATCCTCCTTTTATATTTATCAATTAATCAATAATCTGGATAGAGATCAGTATTCTCTTCATTACATCATTAATATACATTACACGATGAGCAATACTGGCAATATTTTAGAATAATGAACATTTTAAACATATTATTGCACAGTAATACTGTCATTATTCTAAAATATTGACAGTAATATTGATCGTGTAAGGTGCCTTTATGATTTATGGAATGTCGGTGAATACGGGGGTAAGATTATTAAATACTGATTTTTTTTTCGAATATAGTGCTGCTGTATAAGGAAGGTATTGTTTTCGCGAAAAAAAATTGGAATTGCTAATTTTGATTTTTCTCCACATTTCATGACTTTTCTAGTCGAAATAGATTATTTTTGGAAAATGTCTGTGTGCGTGTGTGTGAGGATATGAATTTTTCTGTGAACAAAATTCCAGGAAAACGGCTGCATGGATCCCGACCATATTTGCGAATCGGGAAACCGAGTTGGGGTGATCCCGTGAAAATTTGAGCAAAATCGGTCCACAATCAGACACAAAAATCTTGATAAAATCGTTTCCCAGCAAAGTCACTTTCCCGCCAATTTGAATACCAGTGGCGCCAAAATAAATATGAGCCCAAAAAAACAGCAGCTGGTGTAACTGGCAGTTGAATTCGCCATTTGTAAGAGCAAGTAGATATGTTAATAAAGTCAACACCAGCTGTGATAATTTCGTTGATACGTTGTCAAGTTTTAAAAATTCTGTGATGTCTATTTTATAGTGCCTGTATTCTTAATTTATATTCATTTATATTTTTATATTTTATAAGTTAAGTTATGTTAGTATCTGCACTATTATTGTTTTTTTACTGTTGTGCTTGTATTCAATAAATAAATAAATAAATAAATAAAATTTAATTACGCACAAAGGACTGAAAATTAAAATGAAACAAAACGAGAAATATTGTCAAATAATCTCAAATCTCGTTCAGTATCGTCAAATATTGTCAAGAATTCTCAAATATTGTCAAATATTGTCAAATATTGTCAAACATTGTCAAATATCGTAAAATTTTGTCAAATAATCTCGTTCAGTATCGTGAAATATTGTCAAATATTGTCAAATATTGTTAAATATTGTCAAATATTGTCAAATATTGTCAAATATTGTCAAATATTGCCAAATATTGCCAAATATTGTCAAATATTGCAAAATATTGTCAAATATCGTAAAATTTTGTCAAATGTTGTCAAATATTGTCAAATATTGTTAAATATTGTTAAATATTGTCAAATATTGTCAAATATTGTCAAATATTGTCAAATATTGTCAAATATTGTCAACTATTGTCAAATATTGTCAAATATTGTCAAATATTGTCAAATATTGTTAAATATTGTCAAATATTGTTAAATATTGTCAAATATTGTCAAATATTATCAAATATTGTTAAATATTGTCAAAATTTGTCAAATTTTGTTAAATATTGTTAAATATTGTTAAATATTGTTAAATATTGTTAAATATTGTTAAATATTGTTAAATATTGTCAAATATTGTTAAATATTGTCAAATATTGTCAAACATTGTCAAATATCGTAAAATTTTGTCAAATAATCTCGTTCAGTATCGTGAAATATTGTCAAATATTGTCAAATATTGTCAAATATCGTAAAATTTTGTCAAATATTGTCAAATATTCTCAAATATTGTCAAATATTGTCAAATATCGTAAAATTTTGTCAAATTATCTCATTCAGTATCGTCAAATATTGTCAAATTTTGTCAAATATTGTCAAATATTGTCAAATATTGTGAAATATTGTGAAATATTGTCAAATATTGTCCAATATTGTCAAATATTGTCAAATATTGTCAAATATTATCAAATATTATCAAATATTGTCAAATATTGTTAAATATTGTCAAATATTGGCAAATATTGTCAAATATTGTCAAATATTGTCAAATATTGTTAAATATTGTCAAATATTGTCAAATATTGCCAAATATTGTCAAATATTGTCAAATATTGTCAAATATTGTCAAATATTGTCAAATATTGTCAAATATTGTCAAATATTGTCAAATATTGTTAAATATTGTCAAATATCGTAAAATTTTGTCAAATATCGTTAAATTTTGTCAAGTTTTGTCAAATTTTGTCAAATATCGTAAAATTTTGTCAAATATTGTCAAATATCGTAAAATTTTGTCAAATAATCTCGTTCAGTATCGTCAAATATTGTCAAATATTGTCAAATGTTGTCAAATATTATCAAATATTGTCAAATATTGTCAAATATTGTCAAATATTGTCAAATATTGTCAAATATTGTCAAATATTGTTAAATATTGTCAAATATTGTCCAATATTGTCAAATATTATCAAATATTGTCAAATATTATAAAATATTGTCAAATATTGTTAAATATTGTCAAATATTGTTAGATACTGTCAAATATTGTTAGATACTGTCAAAAATATCAAAAATTTCGAAAATGTAATTCGGAAAGTCGTGTGGGCCCACACCAGATATTCTGTGTAGGTATTAGAATGTTCAAACATTTCAAAGGACTTGGAGCGAATAACTAGGGTTTGTTTCAAACGTTATTTAGCCCGAATTCCATAAAACAGCGCCTTTACATAATTTTGTCAAAAACTATGTCATTTCTAATTGTTATCTGGCTCGGTGGTCTAGGGGTATGATTTTCGCTTAGGGTGCGAGAGGTCCCGGGTTCAAATCCCGGCCGAGCCCACAACTTTTTGTGTTCTCTAATATTTTGGTTGAAACATAATATTTATCATACAATATTACTCATTTTTAAACTTACTCACTGCTATAAATTAAAAACTAATACAAAATTAATAATAATTACGAAATGATAAATTCTTGGTAATATGAGAACTATAAATAAAGTTGTTTGTACTAATAAATGTAGAAAATTAGCATGCAAAGCTTTTTATCATGTACATCATACTGACGAAGTAAATTTGTATGCCCAGAATATTATTTATTGTTATTATTTTACAATATCCATTTACAATTGAGCCTGTGAGAATGAAAGTGGTGTAGTAAGTCTTTGAATTGTCTTGCTAAAGAGAAGATTTTGCGTTTGGTATTTATGTAAATCGACCTGCGCAGTGTTGTATCCTCAACATTCGTATATTATATATATTCGTATATGATTACAAACAGCAAAAATAAAAGCAAATAGTTCAATTCTCATTAGTCTCGAAACCATTTAACGTATTTTGAGAAAGCAAGAAATCTCCCAAAAGCATTAACAAAACCAATTGTAGGAGTAGGTTGCTACATTAAAAGTAGTTACATGTAACATGTATGTAACATAAATAAAAATGATACAGCATACGTTGATTTTACATAAAGGCACCTTACACGATTAATAAATAATACTGTCAATATTTTAGAATAATGACAGTATTAAATGTTTCAAATGTTCATTATTCTAAAATATTAACAGTATTACTGATCGTGTAAGACATAGTAATGATAGAAAGAGGAGAACACTGATGTTTATCCGGATAATAGATTAATTGATAAATATAAAAGGAGAATTGAAGCAAATACTGACAGTACCAACAGTACCAGAACTGACAGTATTATTTACCGTCTAAGGTTCCTCATAAGGCACCTTACACGGTCAATTATACTGTCAGTATTTGCTTCAATCTTCCTTTTATATTTATCAAGAAATCAATTATCCCGATAAACACATCAGTATTCTTTAGATTACATCATTATTAATTTATACCTTACACCATAAGTAATACTGGCAATATTTTAGAATAATGAACATTTTAAACATATTATCGTACAGTAATAAATGTCATTATTCTAAAATATTGACAGTAATATTGATCGTATAAGGTGCCTTTATAAATAACAAACGTAAAATCTTCTCATTTTCGAAAATAATTGAAATTTTACTCTTGACACCACTTTCATTCTCACAGACTCAATTAAACAAAAATATCTTGCCTAGAATACTATTTATTGATATTATTTATACAATATCCATTTACAATTAAACAAAAACAACTTTGGAGGCGCCGGGTATCGATCCCGGTACCTCTCGCATGCTAAGCGAGCGCTCTACCATCTGAGCTACGCCCCCATTGAAGAAATTATTACATACACTCAAATCAAATTAAAGCTTTGTATGTAAACTTTTTATGAGTTGACTAAAATAGGTATGAATGTTTACACCAAATGGCTTTATATGTTTTTAGGCCACCGAAATAGTACCTTATAAAGTAAAAACAAAACTAAATTTTCACATAACAACTATTTTTAAATATACGAACATTTCTGTACAGTTCCTATCTGTGAAAACTTATACGATTTTCTATTTTTTAAGGGGGCGTAGCTCAGATGGTAGAGCGCTCGCTTAGCATGCGAGAGGTACCGGGATCGATACCCGGCGCCTCCAAAATTGTTTTTGTTTAATTGTAAATGGATATTGTATAATAATATCAATAAATAGTATTCTAGGCATCCAAATTTGCCTTACTTCGTCGTCAGTATGATGTCGTACATGATCAAAACATTTGCATGCTAATCCACTACATTTGTTAGTACAAACAACTTTATTTATAAATAGTTCTCATATTACAAAGAATTCATTATTTCGGCGCCGAAAAATTATTTTTTGTATGTTATTGTAAATGAATATTATAAAATAAATAATATTCCAGGCATCCAAATTTCCCATTACTTGTCGTCAAGATGATGTTGCACATGATAAAAGGTTCCAGCTCGTTTTAGACAAAACAATATCTTGAACCAAAAGCTAGTCAAGATATTAGTTCATTTAAATTGTCTAATATCATACAGCAAATAATTTGAAATATTGAATTGGATTGTAGATTGAATGGAAATTGACAAACATCCTAACTGGCCACTGCCGGCTAAACAAAAACCTACACACGATGGGTCTGATGGACAGCTCGTTATGTAGAGGGTGCATTGAAGAACTAGAAACAGCAACCTCTGCCCAGCTCTAGTAAACACTAGGCATCTAATACTAGCGGAGTGATGGCCTAGTATGGTCAGCATTGGCAACTCCTCACTCGCCAGAGTTTTGCAGATTGCACGCAAAATTGACTGGTGGGAACGAATGAGCAGCCTTAAAGGGAGGTTTCACAATAGGCCCATTTTGAGGCCTAAGTGTCTGTAGCTATGCTACCCTCCAGCCAACTATCCAGAACTATCCAGATTGAATGGAAAATAAAATGTGTTCTATTCTTTAAGGACACATTTTATGATCGTGGACTCATTCTTATTCTAACAAGACAAAATTTTACTCAATATATAAATACGTTTCTTGAACAACTTATTATTCAAGAAATTATCTTATCTAAAACGAGCTTAAATCTGTTTATCATGTACAACATCATACTCACGACAAGTATGGGGAATATGGATGCCTCATGAATATTATTTATAGTCATTATTTTATAATAACCATTTCCACAATTCGACAAAAATAATTGGAGGCGCCAAAATGAACATTTCTTGGTCTACAATGACCTTTAAATGCCAATTTTCTACATTTATTAGTGCAAACAACCTTATTTATAAATAGTTGTCATATTACCAAAACTTCGTAATTATTATTAAATTTCTATTAGTTTTTAAATGTATAGCAGTGAGTAACAGGTTTCCTCCAAATTTGTTTTTCACTGCTATAAATTTAAAAACTAATAGAAATTTAATAATAATTACCAAGATTTGGTAATATGACAACTATTTATAAATAAAGTTGTTTGCACTAATAAATGTAGAAAATTGGCATTTAAAGGTCATTGTAGACCAAGAATTGATCGTTTTGGCGCCTCCAATTATTTTTTGTCAATTAAAATAGATTTAAAAAACTAATCGAAATTTAATAATAATTACAAATTTAATATAACTTTAATTATAAATGTTATATTGTAAAATAATAAGTTTTACAATGATTATTGTAACACAGTAAAACCTACAAGCAAGAGTGGTTTAATGACCACAGTAATACAAATGAACAGCCATAAATTTTATAAAGATTCCGTTTTTCAAACAAACCGTTCTCTATTATTAGCATGAGAACTAATGCGATCATTAAATGAACCCGAGCTATCAGTGGTTGAATCTCAGGGTGTCACAATTAATCGACATTCCGCATTCCGCGAACCCATTGTTCGGGCTGTCGCGGGGGGAATTAAACACACACACTCCGGCGGTTCAATAAAATATGCCAACCGATCACAATGCTGTTGATTATACCACACTCGAATTCACCGGGGGGGCGGTCGTTGCGTATGACACCTGACGTTCTTAGGGATGCGACGGCCTTTGCGGAACGCGCGAGACGTAATTAATTAATTAAGCGCGCGAACACGAGTTTGTGAATATATTAAATCTGGAACACGGACAATCCTTCAGCCCGGCTTTACTAACACGTGGCTGATGCAAGCGATTTAGCAGGAGAGTAGTTTTAATCAGTTGAATCATGATTTGGACATACAATTTAATTTGATACATTACAGAAAATATAGTGTATAAGCATTTAATAATTTATAGCTCCTCTCGAAGGCCTACTTGAAGAATTCTTGCGTGTACAGATTCCATGGTTATCCCCCAGATACTAATCTTGAATGCTTTGTTATCCAACCCTTAAAAACTACAGCGGTTAATGATACACCTCATACTTTATATATAGTTAAACTCACCCAATCAATCTTGAATGCTTTTAAATGACATAAAGCATTTAAAAAAATTCCTATATATATATATATATATATATATATATATAATAATTAATGTATGTACGTCTATCTGTGAACAAAATTCCGGGAAATGGCACAACGGATTACTTACAAATTTGTCAATGAGAACACTACCTGCCGATGACGATCCATTGTAAATTTAATCAAAATCGGTCTACTAAAAGCGAAGAAAACTCGACAAAAACGAATGTGATACAACTAACCCCCTAGGAGGAAAGTTAAACGCCATCTGGCGGCACAACATCAATTAACAATGCACACCCATATGGTAATAACCGATGTACTCCACACCAAAACAACAACGAGCGGTAAGAAACGGCACAACGGACTTTTATATTTTAGTTATAGATTTATATATTATATATATAATCAAATATACAGTTGAAATACTGTATTAATAAATAATATCATCTATATTCCATAATTCTGAAAATCAATTTCACATCACGCTCCAGCAACTGATTACGCCCCGTTTCCCGTTATATTACAGCAATATAAGAAATTTATTTTACAATTTTTTCCGTTCCTTGCAGGATAATCAAATACGTGACGGAAGCGTCGCAGCGCGCGTTCTTTTCTTCGTTATCCCCTGCTTGCGATGCCGGGGCTCTTGTAGTTTTTCTCCCGCATTAGCTCGCCTTGCGTATTGTGAATTTGCCAATTCCCTGTGCACGACAGACGCTAACGAGTGCACCAAACCGACCGACTGAGATCACTCCCAGCGCAAACAAAACTTTTTATTTATTAAAACCGTTGAGGGAGTTTGCAACTGCAGGCGAGTTTTTCGGTTAATAGCGGAATCGAAAGGCGGTTTTCAAATTGAAAATGTTTAATAAAAGTAGGAATTAAAAATAAAGTTTTAAGACTTTTAACGAGAAATATTTAATGAATTAAGATCTATTTCAAATATTTATTTTTAAAACGGGTGGTAAATACTAGATATTACGTTTATGGAGTTGAACATCTAATATTTATTCCTTTCAAATTGATAGTAACTATTGAAACTTTTGAGGCAGAAAACCTAATATAAAAATATTTTTCTGAGTTATATTTTTTTTAATTAAATATTAGTTTACGTAATTATGATAATAATGGATGGTAGAATTGGGAGAGCCATGAGTGAAGGAGGACTAGAATAAGGGGAATGGGAAGACAAAACGATTAAAAATGGGCATCGGAAGACCGCGACAGGTGTTATAAAACGAAATTATATAAAATATTTTGAGAGGAAAAGTATAGAAATAATCACACGGACTCAGAGAAGTTGGCAAGTGATTTGGACATAGAATTTAATTTGTAGCATTACAGAAAATATAGTGTATAAGCATTTAGTAATTTATAACTCCTCTTGAAGGCCTACTTAAAAATTTCTTGCGTGAACTGTACAGATTATCCCAGATACTAATATTGAATACTTGGATATGCATCCCTAAAAACCACAGCGGTTAATAATACACATTATACTTTATATATAGAAAAACTCACCCAATCAATTTTGAAGTTTTTAAATGACATAAAGCATTTAAAAACATTCCGTATTGATTGAGAGAGTTTTTCTATATATAAAGTGAGGTGTATCATTAACCTCTGTAATTTTTAGGGATGGCAAACAATCGGTAGAAGAACCTGAAACGGACTCTGAGAAGTTGGCAAGTTAGTTGATTTATCATACGCATCATCAACAAGTTTTTCAAATGACCCCATTTTTTTATTGCAGATCCTAAAACTGATTATATTTCTGCATATCAGAGATGTATATTATGATATAGGCTACATAAGGAAATTTCCGAGAAAACGTTATTAAATGTGAGAGTGAAAAAACATAAGACGCGAAATTTTTATTAATTTATTGAAAACGAATTTGTTCTTCTATTAGCTCAGACTGTAAATGGTGCACAGTTTGAGAATGAATTTAACTTTTTATTGTATAATTATATATTATTTAGTTCATTTTCTGCCACTAGATATGAGTACTGACTAGCTAGAATTGCCCATAATAATTAAATAATTTATAGTTGTAGTATCACTGTATGCAACCAAGCACACACATACTAACCGCACAATGTTGACACATACAATTTTCATTTAGCCATATCACGGTTGTAATATATTGAAATCTCGTACAGCGTAGCAATTTACATCATTACAAAGCTAGCAACAAGCCATATAGGTTTAACATACACCGCACACAAGCTGCATTATTATACGAATGTAATTCGACAATAAAAAATCGCGTCGTTTACCGCGTACAATTCAAGCCAAGTGACGCCACCGCGATATCTCTCAGAAAAATTAAGCTACAGCGGTGTGAGTTATATCATTCAAAAGAGCGTGTAATAAGTAACAGTTTGGTAGTGATTTAATAATTGGATGACTTATTTTTACCTTATTTTCAGCTATGAGACATCAGGAGTTAAAACAACGCGCGGTTACTCTGTCAAACGCACTTCAGCTGTTGTTGCGCGCGCATCCGGTTGACATGATGGCGGCTTGCCAGTGGCGTATCATAGGGTTTTCAATAAACTCGTATTTATTATAAAAGTAATTTTTTTCCAACAAAAAAATGTTGTATTATATGCAATGGATTATAATTTAATAATAAAAAATAATTATAGCGGTGTAACTTCTTTTTATTACTATTTCTAATGTAAATCCAATTTAGATTACATAAAAGAATATTTGACGGATAGTTCTGAATAGTTCTGAATAGTTCTGAATAGTTCTGGATAGTTCTGGATAGTTCTGAATAGTTCTGAATAGTTCTGGATAAAAAGTGAAGGCAAAAATGTAAAAAAAAGTCAAAAATGTCAAAAAACAGTCAAAAATGTCAAAAAACCAGTAAAAAATCTCAAAAGAACTTCTTTTTATTACTATTTCTAATGTAAATCCAATTTAGATTACATAAAAGAATATTTGACGGATAGTTCTGGATAGTTCTGAATAGTTCTGAATAGTTCTGGATAGTTCTGATTGGTTCTGAATAGTTCTGGATAAAAAGTCAAGTCAAAAATGTAAAAAAAAGGTCAAAAATATCAAAAACAGTCAAAAATGTTAAAAAAACAGTCAAAAATGTCACAAAACAGTAAAAAATGTCAAAAAAACAGTCAAAAATATGAACAAATGTCAACGAAATGCCAAAAATGTCAAAAGAACTTCTTTTTATTACTATTTCTAATGTAAATCCAATTTAGATTACATAAAAGAATATTTGACGGATAGTTCTGGATAATTCTGAATAGTTCTGAATAGTTCTGGATAGTTCTGAATAGTTCTGAATAGTTCTGGATAGTTCTGGATAAAAAGTCAAGTCAAAAATGTAAAAAAAAAAGTCAAAAATGTCAAAAAAACAGTCAAAAATGTCAAAAAAACAGTCAAAAATGTGAAAAAAAAACAGTCAAAAATGTCAAAAAAAACAGTCAAAAATGTGAAAAATGTCAACGGAATGCCAAAAATGTCAAAAGAACTTCTTTTTATTACTATTTCTAATGTAAATCTAATTTAGATTACATAAAAGTATATTTGACAGATAGTTCTGGATAATTCTGAATAGTTCTGAATAGTTCCGGATAGTTCTGAATAGTTCTGGATAGTTCTGAATAGTTCTGGATAGTTCTGAATAGTTCTGGATAGTTCTGAATAGTTCTGAATAGTTCTGAATAGTTCTGAATAGTTCTGATTAGTTCTGGATAAAAAGTGAAGGCAAAAATGTAAAAAAAAAGTCAAAAATGTCAAAAAAAAACAGTCAAAAAAACAGTCAAAAATGTGAAAAAATGTCAACGAAATGCCAACAATGACAAAAGAACTTCTTTTTATTACTATTTCTAATACAAATTCAATTTAGATTACATAAAAGAATATTTGACGGATAGTTCTGGATAGTTCTGAATAGTTCTGAATAGTTCTGAATAGTTCTGGATAGTTCTGAATAGTTCTGAATAGTTCTGGATAGTTCTGGATAAAAAGTCAAGTCAAAAATGTAAAAAAAAAAAAATGTCAAAAAACAGTCAAAAATGTAAAAAAAGCAGTCAAAAATGTCAAAAAAACAGTCAAAAATATCAAAAAACCAGTAAAAAATGTGAAAAAATGTCAACGAAATGCCAAAAATGTCAAAAGAACTTCTTTTTATTACTATTTCTAATGTAAATCCAATTTAGATTACATAAAAGAATATTTGACGGATAGTTCTGGATAATTCTGAATAGTTCTGAATAGTTCTGGATAGTTCTGAATAGTTCTGAATAGTTCTGAATAGTTCTGAATAGTTCTGAATAGTTCTGAATAGTTCTGGATAGTTCTGGATAAAAAGTCAAGTCAAAAATGTAAAAAAGAAGTAAAAAATGTCAAAAAACAGTCAAAAATGTCAAAAAACAGTAAAAAATGTCAAAAAACAGTAAAAAATGTCAAAAAAACCGTCAAAAATGTGAAAAAATGTCAACGAAATGCCAAAAATGTCAAAAGAACTTCATTTTATTACTATTTCTAATGTAAATCCAATTTAGATTACATAAAAGAATATTTGACGGATAGTTCTGGATAGTTCTGAATAGTTCTGGATAGTTCTGAATAGTTATGAATAGTTCTGGATAGTTCTGGATAAAAAGTCAAGTCAAAAATGTAAAAAAGAAGTCAAAAATGTCAAAAAGCAGTCAACAATGTCAAAAAAACAGTCAAAAATTTCAAAAAAAAACAGTCAAAAATGTCAAAAAAAACAGTCAAATGTCAAAAAAACAGTCAAAAATGTGAAAAAATGTCAACGAAATGCCAAAAATGTCAAAAGAAGTCAAAAATATCAAACCAAAAAAGTCAAAAATGTCAAAAACGTCAAAAAAAGGTCAAAAATGTCAAAAAAGTAAGAACTGTCAAAATGTCAACAAAAAAAAAGGAAAAGTTGAAAATATCAAAAATCTTATATCAACTTGTTATTGTTATATAAAGTCATGTACTTCGGAAAGTCGTACCACACCAGATATTTTTATATTGAACCAATATTTACTTACGAGTGTTGTTTAGTTTCAAATGAATAAAAACTATTATCTTAATAACATAAATGAAGACTGCACCCTTAACTATGTTACAGCCTCTCTAGTTGTATACAAATAATAGAGGTCGCACACAATAAACCGCAAAACAATTATTGTTTGTGTGTGTGTGTGTGTGGAAATATGATAAAGCAGGCAATAAATTATGTTGGTTGAATAAGAGTGCTATGTGTCCAAAGCTCTCTCTTTGAACGAGATGAAGGGACGCAACAAAGCGGCGTCTGATGGCAGGAATCGTTACGGTTGAACAGACAGGGCGCATAAATATTAATGAAGGGTCGCGGCCGTCCGTCAGGTGAAAGAATAAAATTTGCGCAAAAGTTTGTTTCGCTGCCGCCGCCGGGATTTGGCTTTAGTAGAATAACTTTGGTTGCGGATGGAATGCCGAAAAGCACGCGGGTTTTGCGGTGTGCGAATTCAAACTTGTTCGGCACGATTTTATTAATTATGTTGTAGTTGTGAATTTGAGTTTAATGAACGAATTTTATTTAGTTAGGGATTCAAATTAATACATTAAGGGGAGGCAAAGCCGACATGTGCACCTAAAGGAACAGTTATCGCCAAAAGTACTGAAGCTATTTAAATAAATAATATTGCATGGTGTAGTCAATTAAATTACCTACAAAAATGTTTCTCAGAATTTTGAAATTCGTATTTTCATTTTTTATATAACGTTTTAATATAACATTTTCATATTAAATATTCATTATTTCTTAACAACCAATAAAATATGCATAAGGATGAACCTACTTCTTGTATTAGTATGCCTAGTCATTATATATATTGCTTCATTTCCACAATTACTGTTCCGAAAATTGAGTTTAGAACATGCTGCGATATCAAAATTGGCGGACATTTAAAAAGGAGATACCTGTGAATTAGAGCATTTTATAGTCCAGCGATTTAATTCATATGACTCACTGTGCTGTACTCTAAGAGATTTTTTGTAGTTGTAAAGCTAGACTTGTACAAAGTTCTGAATGGAAATCAAGCATATTTTGTGATAGTGCGTATTCACTGTCGTCGCCAACTAATTCCTTATATGTGTTTGCGTTTTCTCATTTTTTTTCTCACATTTAATCACATTTCCTCACATTTAATCACATTTCCTCACATTTTCACACATTTGCACACGTTTTTTTTTCACATTTTTCTACATCATCTATATCTACAGCATTTGCGAACATTTTCCCACATTTTGCCAAGTTTTTCCACATTTTTCCACATTAACTATATATCTACAACTCAAATGATGAATGGTGGTTTCTTCCCTCGGTCCTCGTCGCGAGATTTATGACTTTTTCACCGTTTTTCACGTTTCCCACATTTGTGTTCATGTTTTCTCATTTTTTCTCACATTTCCTCACATTTTCACATGTTTTTTCACATTTTTATCACTTATTATTTACTTTATCCAGCATTTGCGAACATTTTCCCACATTTTGCCAAGTTTCTCCACATTTTTCCACATTAATTGTATATCTACAAAAAAAATATGAATGGTGGTTTCTTCCCTAGGTCCTCGTCGCGAGATTTATGACTTTATTCACCGTTTTTCACGTTTCCCACATTTGTGTTCACGTTTTCTCATTTTTTCTCACATTTACTCACATTTCCTCACATTTTCCCACATGTTCACATGTTTTTCACATTTTTATCACTTATTATTTACATCATCTAGCATTTGCAAACATTTTCCCATATTTTGCCAAGTTTTTCTACATTTTTCCACATTAATTGTATAGCTACAAAAAAAAATGATGAATGGTGGTTTCTTCCCTCGGTCCTCGTCGCGAGATTTATGACTTTTATTCACCGTTTTTCACGTTTCCCACATTTGTGTTCACGTTTTCTCATTATTTCTCACATTTACTCACATTTCCTCACATTTTCCCACATGTTCACACGCTTTTTCACATTTTTATCACTTATTATTTACATCATCCAACATTTGCGAACATTTTCCCACGTTTTCCCACATTTTCTAAGACTTTCTGACATTTTCCCACATATTCACTGGATCGTCCCAGGTAGGATTCTCAGCTAATTTTCAAACTTGGCCGCAATTCGTTGTGCCGTTTTCCCGGAATTTTTTTCACAGACAGACAGACGAACACAGACATCACAAAAATCGGGTGTATTTTGATTATTTTAGACATGAAACGAAAAGAAAATTTTTGATTTTTTTTTTGTCTACATCATTCGCGACATTAAGACTTTACAGTACCTTCCATCTAGTGTAGATTGAAGAGGAAGAAGATAGTTTTATTTTCAATTCAATCTACCCTCCAATTCAATATCTCAAACAATTTAGATGGACTCTTGACTAAAGATCGTTTTAGACAAGACAATTTCTTGACTCAAAAGTTAGTCAAGATGCGAGACAATCTAAATTGTCTCGTATCATACAGCAAATTATTTGAAATATTGAATTGGATGGTAGATCGAATGGAAAAACATAGCGTGTTCTATTTGTCAAGGACAAATTGTATGGGAGGAAGATATATGAATTCATTTCTTGAAGAACTTTTGAGCTAAGAAATTGTCTTGTCTAAAATGACCTTAACTTTTGATTCAAAAAATTGTCTTGTGTAAAACTACCTTTAGTCAATGTACACAATGCAAAGTTTTATTGAACTAATTTTATATATATATATATATATATATATATATATATATATATATATATATTCGGTGTAGGCATAGTATACATTTACATTACTTAACAATTATTGTTGTTGTTTATACATTTGTAAATTCTTTCCACTCTTTTCTGTTCTTCGCCAGTTCTCTTCCTTGTATAACTCTCTTTCCTTTCTTGATTATTATTTCCTCTATTCTGTTGTCCCACTCGTTTCTTGGTCTACCTCACGCGTATTAATAATAAGAGATATAATTAAAACTAATTAATAAGAACACTTGCTTTAAATATATCTCTTATTATTATTGCCTAGTATTAGTTCAATAAAAACAACATTTTTGTACTCATGTCCTAAGACAAGTCATTTCCCGTAATGATTTGGATGCGGGAAATACAATTTCCCGTACTAGTGCGAGAAATAGTCAGTGTTTCCAACTTAAAAGCCACCAACGAGGTTAATAAGAACACTTTGTTGCTGGCTGCGAATCAAAAACCTAAATTCATGAACGCCAGGTATATATTTCCATTAGAGTATACTAGATGTTTTCAAAAGCATTTAAAATGCAATTAATTAAGTAGCTAGCACAATCATCATTTCACTCTGCATAATAAAGCCAAGCCACCCACAAATACCTATTTAGGTTTGTTTTCAGTGTTGGTTAACAACAAGGCTACAAAATAATATTTAATTCGAGTGCTTGAATTATTCAGCTTGCTAGGAGTCCAAGCTCCCGCCCGTTAATTTTGGAGGCCCAATTAAATGGGAGGCGGCAGCGGCCCTTGGTCCCTTGCCAGGGAACGCTCGCTCTCCAACTTTCGATGCATCTGTGGCAAATTCGAAGCGGGGCGCAGTTTTTAATGAAATATGCATCGTTGGAATATTTATTTCAAGCATGATTTTTAAATTCATAGCAATAAAATATGCGTTGAAATGTAATACAAATGATTTTAAAGTCGATTCTTATCGATAATTTTAATTCGACAATTATCGATGGAAAACATATATAAGTGTATCCACCCCTTAGCAATCTACATATCTAGATTTCGATCTTATTAGATCTCATCAGTGCAGCTCAGCTAGTGAGGGTGAATTCACACAATATCTCTAGTGGGTATATACAAACATGATACAACTAACCCCCTAGGAGGAAAGTTAAACGCCATCTGGTGGCACTACATCCATTAGCAATGCACACCCATATGATAATAACCGTCAACATGTTCATGCCATCAGGATTTACCGTTAAATTTGCGGAATGAAAATAGAAGCTGTGCTATTTTTATTCGCAAATTTACAGGACTAAAACGATCAACGAAAAAAAAAGTCGCTATACATTTTCTAGGTCAGTTATCGTCTGTTCGTTATATTTATTCCGCATACAATAATGAAAAAAATATATTTTTTGAAGATCCCTTTTATAAAGGAGGAATTCTAAAGAATAGCTGAAAAGCACGAAGACTATCTGCATAGATATCCCAACGTAGACGTACTACATCTACTCGATAACACAGACGTATTTTGCAGACTAACGCCTGGTTTCTCCAAAGAATCTTAAAGCTCGTCTTATAGCCACGTCTTACATTTTCAACCTTTTTTAGGAATATATGTAAACACAATAACGTGGTGCCGCCAGATGGCGTTTAACTTCCCTCTTCGAGGGTTAGTTGTACTATAATAATGTTTCAATTGACACTATGTTAGAATCCGAATCTTAAGACCGCGGTGTCTTACAATTTAAGACCGTTTTATAGTTTTAAGATCCGATTTATGTTTGGTGCAACGCTTTAAAACCGTCTTATTATTAAGACGGTCTTAAACTAGTTAAGATTCGTTGGAGAAACCAGGCGTAAGATGAATCAAATTCTTCGAGTTAGTACAGTGAGTGTAACAAAATAATCAAAGTGAGCGGAGTGAATTTCAGGTAAAAACACAGAAAACTTCTGAACGTATGAGCGAATAATTGTAAATTAAATAATTAGTTGTAAGAATTTTTTTGATTTATTTATTTAATCGAATGCCCATCTATCGTATTATTGTATTGTAAGTCTCTAATTTATACATTTTATAACTGTAAGAAATATGAAATATAAATTAATTATAACTAGTTTCGTTTGTGTACGAATAAACAACGTAATTTTCTTGCGACAAATACAGAAATCTCAAAAATGTCGCGACAAATACAGAAATCTTAAAGATGTCGCGACAAATACAGAAGGGCGACTGATATTTTATTTATATATTCGAAATGTTGACTGTCAGATGGCTACATGTATATAAATATAAGGCGACAACATGCAAGTAATATGTTTCGTTGATCTCATATAGGGTGGCATCGTGGTGGTAGGGCCTTACTTATATACATTTATATTTCTCACTCACAGGAGATTTTTTATAATCTGCAACCTGATGCCTCTCGTAATTAAAAATTAATAAGTCCCGCGTTTAATTGGGGGACGCAAACACAATTAGTGACCCCCCACCGCCCCGCGAATGGCAGTACAAACACCTCGCCCTTCTTCCGGCGATGGCATTTAACGACCCGATAAACCGACGACGGTCATTAAGAATATTATCGCGGCCCTTTTTCCGCCACGTGGCGAATCCGTATCACGAGAATCGCGCCGTGTATTTCAAAATCCCGATCGATAAAGGACGCGGGGGGGGCGGGCGGCTTGCATTTCGTATTCAGTACGCGGTGCGCCCACGGGGGGAAAATGATGGGGGGCTGTGTGTATAGACGCGGCTCGGATCGATTTTCACATGACGACTGCTGATGATGATGGGAGAACGTAACAGAAAAGACTACTTGACGAGATTATTGTACCTGTAGACTTGATTTGAAGTTTTTCATTATTTTCACTAATATATCGGGCGAAATTCTTTCAATTATTTTCTTTAATGGCCTCCTTTAAAGAGGTAGTTTTTGGGAATAAGCGAGGTAAAAATGATTGTCGTGACATATTTTTCTAGAGTCGACCGTTTTCGAAATGTAATCGAAAAACTCAAAAATGGGATCTTCTCCCCCCTGTGAAGTAAAATTTATTGTGTTCGAAAATTATCGAGTTTCAATAACGTATATCTCGAAAACCATTGGTAGTTCTACAGATATCTATAGAAATATCTATAGGAAATTTAATTAGCTTTCATTATTATTTAGTACATATTTTTCTAGAGTCCACTGTGTCCGAGATGTAATCGAAAAACTCAAAAAATGGGATCTTCTCCCCCCTGTGAAGCAAACATTATTATTTTCGAAAATTATCGAGTTTCAATAACGTTTATCTCGAAAACCATTGGGAGTTCTACAGATATCTATAGAAATATTTATAGGAAATTTAATTAGCTTTCATTTTTATTTAGTACATATTTTTCTAGAGTCCACCGTATCCGAGATGTAATCGAAAAACTCAAAAATGGGATCTTCTCCCCCCTGTGAAGTAAAATTTATTGTTTTCGAAAATTATCGAGTTTCAATAACGTATATCTCGAAAACCATTGGGAGTTCTACAGATATCTATAGAAATATTTATAGGAAATTTAATTAACTTTCATTTTAATTTAGTACATATTTTTCTAGAGTCCACCGTGTCCGAGATGTAATCGAAAAACTCAAAAATGGGATCTTCTCCCCCCTGTGAAGAAAAAATTATTATTTTCGAAAATTATCGAGTTTCAATAACGTTTATCTCGAAAATCATTGGGAGTTCTACAGATATCTATAGAAATATTTATAGGAAATTTAATTAGCTTTCATTATTATTTAGTACATATTTTTCTAGAGTCCACCGTTTCGGAGATGTAATCGAAAAACTCAAAAATGGGATCTTCTCCCCCCTGTGAAGTAAAAATTATTTTTGTCGAAAATTATCGAGTTTTAATAACTTTTTTAGTTTTTGGGAGCAGAAACATATGAATGGGTTAAAGCCAAATTGGTCAGATTTGAGTAAAGTCAATATTTCTACTACCCGTAATCAAAAGAAGGTTTCTCTTGTGATTGGAGCTTTGATTATGCCTTTTGTTTAATAATCAGTGTTTCCAATAGAGATAATCTAAAGTAACTACATTCCCTAGATAATGTATTTATTGTTGCTATAACAACGAATACATATGGGTTCAATTGCTATTGATAGATTTATGGAACGTTGGTGAATACGGGAGTGTATGTTCCAAATGTATCACTAACATGAATAAAGTTTTGTATTTTGTATTTTATAAACATATTGGTGATACATAATTTACTACTACTATTACATAGCTATTACTAAAAAAACACTAAATACGATTTCGCAATTCGCGGCATCAGAAAATTATAAATACAATACACCCTTTAAACTTGATATTCACAGTTCCTAGGGTGGGTGCAAAAAAGTGAATATATTTTGTTAGTTGTGAAAATTAAATACATTTCGCGTATTGGAATTCTTGTCAATGCGCCCGCTTTACTCGACTGCACGGCATAAAATCCCAAATGCCCCCAGTGTTAGATAATTCTTTGAAAACGCCACTTTATGAGTTTGGAGGTCGACCGGAAAAGTTGGCTCTTTGTAGGGGCCCCCGGTTCGCGGATCGACCGTTCAGCAGTGCATGCCGCCCCCGTTAACAGGACACGATGCACACGGCCAGTTTTACATGTACGGGGGGATCGATCCGGCGGCGGTACGTAATTGATAACCGGCCCCCGCACTTACACTACAAACCAACCCCCCACAGCCCCCTGAATAGGCGGGTCGATAACATGTGCGATCCCGTGACGGGGATACCCTCGAAAAAACGAATAAAAATAATGTTACTCGGAACAACGCACGCGACCCAAATTCCGTTATGTAATGTCGCGCCGCCTCCGATAAATCGATACACAAATACACACACAAGAGAAATATCAACTGCGACAATTAAAAAATGCAGCCGGTTTGGGATTCAACAATGAATTTCGTTTAAAAGCTAAACAAAAGATTGTATCGCGCAAGTTGCAAGAGAGAGAGAGAAAGAAAGAGTTTAGGGGTGGGTTTCGTTTAAGCGGGCGCGCGCTGTCAATTAAGGGGGTGGCTGCTGTTCCGGCGGCGCGGTGCGAAACGTAAAAAGTCCGCCGCCTTCTTAATGATAAGAAACACGCGCTTTCACACGGTTACTTGAAGGAACCGTTGTAGGGTCCTTATTTTAGAGATTTATATTTTATAACTTGTCTAGTTTGACAATGAGTGATTGAAACAGATTGATACTTTTTTCATTATTGTGTCTGTTCGATAACTGACCTAGAAAATGTATAGGGGCGCTTTTTTTCGTTGATTAAGCTGTGCTATTTTTATTCCGCAAATTTTCCAGGATTAAAATAGAACATTACATTATAATGCGTATTACAAACAAAAAATCTTTCCGATAATTATCGAGTTTCACTAACGTATATCTCGAAAACCTTTGGAAGTTCTAGAAATATCTATAGAAATTTCTATAGGAAATTTAATTAGCTTTAATTTTTATTTAGAACATATTTTTCTAGAGTCCACCGTTTCCGAGATATAATCGAACACCCCAAAAAGGGAATTCTCCCCCCTGTGAAGAAAAATGTTTTTTTTTCGAAAATTATCGAGTTTGAATAGCGTATATCTTGAAAACTGTTGGAAGTACTACAAATATCTATAAAAATATCTATAGGAAATTTAATTAGCTTTCATTTTTATATAGAACATATTTTAACATTACATTATAATGCGTATTACAAAAAAAAATCTTTCCGATAATTATCGAGTTTCTCTAACGTATATCTCGAAAACCTTTGGAAGTTCTACAAATATCTATGGAAATATCTATAGGAAATTTAATTAGCTTTCATTTTTATATAGAACATATTTTTCTAGAGTCCACCGTTTCCGAGATATAATCGAACATCCCAAAACTGGGATCTTCTTCCCCCTGTGAAGTAAAAATTATTTCATTTTCGAAAATTATAGTTTCAATAACGTGTATGTCGAAATCCGTTGGAAGTTCTACAAATATCTATAGAAATATCTATAGGAAAACCGTTTCACAGATATAATCGAACACCCCAAAAATTGGAACTTCTCCCGCTGTGAACTAAAAATGTTTTTTTTTCGAAAATTATCGAGTTTCAATAACTTATATCTCGAAAACCGTTGGAAATTCTACAAATATCTATAGAAATATCTATAGGAAATTTAATTAGCTTTCATTTTTATTTAGACCATATTTTTCTAGAATCCACTGTTTTCGAGATATAATCGAGCACCCCAGAAATGAGATCTTCTCCCACGTGTAAAGAAAATGATTTTTTCCGAAAATTATCGAGTTTCAATAACGTATATCTCGAAAACCGTTGGAAGTTCTACAAATATCTATAGAAGTATCTATAGGAAATTTAATTAGCTTTAATTTTTATTTAGAACATATTTTTCTAGAGTCTACCGTTTCCGAGATATAATCGAACAACCCAAAAATGGGATCTTCGCCCTCCTGTGAAGTAAAAATGTTTTTCTTCCCGAAAATTATCGAGTTTTAATAACGTATATCTCGAAAACCGTTGGATGTTCTACAAATATCTATAGAAATATCTATAGGAAATTTAAATAGCTTTAATTTTTATTTAGAACATATTTTTCTAGAGTCCATCGTTTACGAGATATAATCGAAAAACCCAAAAATGGGATCTTCTCCCCCCTATGAAGTAAAAATGATTTTTTTTGAAAATGATCTAGTTTTAATAACGTATATCTCGAGAACCGTTGAAAAGTACTACAAATATCTATAGAAATATCTATAGAAATATCTATAGAAATATCTATAGAAAATTTAATTAGCTTTCATTTTTATTCAGAACATATTTTTCTAGAGTCCACCGTTTCCGAGATATAATCGAACACCCCAAAAAAGGGATATTCTCCACCCTGTGAAGAAAAATGTCTTTTTTTCGAAAATTAAAATCCACCCTTTCCGAGATATAAGCGAACACCCCAAAAATGGGATCTTCTTCCCCCTGTGAAGTCAAGCTGATTCTTTTTTTCGAAAATTATAGTTTTAATAACGTATATCTCGAAAACGGTTGGAAGTTCTACAAATATCTATAGAAATATCTATAGGAAATTTAATAAGCTTTCATTTTTATTTAGAACATATTTTTCTAGAGTCCACCGGTTCCGAGATATAATCGAAAACAATATCTTCTCCCCCCTGTGAAGTAAAAATGATGTTTTTCGAAAATTATCGAGTTTTAATAACGTATATCTCGAAAACCGTTAGAAGTTCTACAAATATCTATAGAAATATCTATAGGAAATTTAATTAGCGTTCATTTTTATTTAGAACATATTTTTCTAGAATCCACGGTTTTCGAGATATAATCGAACACCCCAAAAATGAGATCTTCTCCCACGTGTAAAGTAAAAATGATTTTTTCGGAAAATTATTGAGTTTCAATAGCGTATATCTCGATAACCGTTGAAAGTTCTACAAATATCTATAGTTATATCTATAGGAAATTTAATTAGCTTTCATTTTTATTTAGAACATATTTTTCTAGAGTCTACCGTTTCCGAGATATAATCGAACACCCAAAAAATGGGATCTTCTCCCCCCTATCAAGTAAAAACGTTTTTTTTTTCGAAAATTATCGAGTTTCAATAACGTATATCTCGAAAACCGTTAGAAGTTCTATAAATATCTATAAAAATATCTATAGAAAAGATAATTAGCTTTAATTTTTATTTAAAACATATTTTTCTAGAGTCTACCGTTTTCGAAATATAATCGAACACCCCAAAAATGAGATCTTCTGCCACGTGTAAAGTAAAAATGATTTTTCCCGAAAATTATCGAGTTTCAATAGCGTATATCTCGAAAACCGTTGGAAGTTCTACAAATATCTATAGAAATATCTATAGGAAACTTAATTAGTTTTCATTTTTATTTAGAACATAATTTTCTAGAGTCCACCGTTTCCGAGATATGATCGAACACCCCAAAAAAGAGATCTTCTCCCTCCTGTGAAGTAAAAATGTTTTTTTTTTCTCGAAAATTATCGAGTTTCAATAACGTATATCTCGAAAACCGTTGGAAATTCTACATATATCTATAGAAAATTTAATTAGCTTTCTTTTTTATTTAGAACATATTTTTCTAGAGTCTACCGTTTCCGAAATATAATCCCCAAAAATGGGATCTTCTTTCCCCTGTCAAGTAATTATTTTTTTTTCTTCGAAAATTATCAAGTTTCAATAACTTATAACTCGAAAACTGTTGAAAGTTCTACAAATATCTATAGAAATATCTATAGGAAAATTAATTAGCTTTCATTTTTATTTATAACATATTTTCCGGAGTCCACCGTTTCTGAGATATAATCGAAAAACTCAAAAATGGGATCTTCTACCCACTGTGAACTAATTTTTTTTTCGAAAATTATTGAATTTCAATAGCATATATATTTAAAACTAGTTCTATAAATATCTATAGAAAAATCTATAGGAAATTTAATTAGCTTTAAGTTTCAATAACGTATATCTCGAAAACCGCTGGAAGTTCTACAAATATCTATAAAAATATCTATAGGAAATTTAATTAGCTTTCTTTTTTATTTAGAACATATTTTCTAGAGTCCACCGTTTCCGAGATATAATCGAGAAACTCAAAAATGGGATCTTCACCCCCATGTGAAGTAAAAATGATTCCCTAAAATGATCCCCTACGTCCGTATACCCACCTCCCAGGAGCAGGGACTTTTAGTATAGCCGCTTCAGTTTATCATTCGACAGCTGTTTCTGGCTGTTCTAAACCAGCTAAGTCGAGCCCAGAGCAGCTCCCGAACGATAAACGTAAGCAGCTTAAGTTTAACTACTGCTAACAAAGCCCTGAAGTCAAAAACTCTCGCATATTACATGCATTTCTACACTATTCTTTTGAGCACCCTTTGTTTGGACTTATTATTTTAAAATTACAATTGACCATCTAACCAAACATCCAAGACAACGAACAATGGAAGTAGTTTTCTAAATCAAGCAGACGGACGAGACGGTCCATCTGCATGCAGGAAACATGATTTTTTTAACAATCTGTATTATTTTTGTATATATTATTATATTTTAGTCATCTAATTTAGTTTGCTGATACATTTTTGATAAGTAAGTTTTTTGACTGTATGGTTACTCGGCGTTGCGTATGATTGCTGATTGCACGTGCCCTTGGCAAAGGAAAATTTTGCCGCGAATATTTATGAATGAACGGTCGTGAATGAAATTGCGATCGCGTGTGACAAAAGTGGAAAATTATAAAGAGAAACAAACGGGGGAGCTGTGTGTGCGAGAGGGGGGGCTGTACACAGAACTATAATGTACCAAAACTAACGCGTGTAAGTGGGACGGGTGTGATCAATGAATCGATGTGTTAGCGGCCCGAGCCGGGATGAATAATAAAACGCTCGATCGATGATGGGGAAATTGACCTATTATCCGTGAAACATATGATGTGTGTCACTTTCAGTTGTGACATCACGACGTTTTAATGGAAATTCTATGAAGTCTGGAGAGGTACAATTATACTATAGTATAGTACAATTAAATAATAAAATAAATAATCAATAAAAATTGATTGTGTTGCTTTTCAAAACATAAATAGATTGGATTGTTAAGGCGTCTACTTTGTGATAATTCATTTTAAAGGATAAATAAAATGATTTTTTACTTTGTTTTTTATAACACTTCAGTTACACTTTGCAACTAGTTTCGGTTAAGCTCTAGCCAATTTCGAGCTCCTTCGAGTCATCGAAGGAGCTCGAAAATGGCTAGAGCTTAACCGAAACTAGTTGCAAAGTGTAACTGAAGTGTGATAAAAAACAAAGTAAAAAATCGTTTTATTTATCACATAAGTAGATTTTTTCTTTTCATTATAAGAATATATATTTAGTCTCCATAATTTAATAAACATATTTTTTTGTCGTTCCTGATGAGCATTTTATATTGGAGGGTTTTGTATTTTTTGAGTTGTCATGCCAAATAAAGGTTTTTTTAGTCTACATAAACCTTATTCCGTATTCTTACGCCCGGTTTCTCCAACGAATCTTAACTAGTTTAAGACCGTCTTAATAATAAGACGGGTTTAAAGCGTTGCACCAAACAAAAATCGGAACTTAAATCGAAAAGACGGTCTTACATGGTAAGACTAAGTAAGATCTACATATGTTTGGTGCAACAGAATAAAAATAATTTAAGACGTGGTTATGATTCGTTGAAGAAACCGGGCGTTAGGACTTTATGGACGCAGGATATGGATAATTTATATAATGTATTTGAAACCATTTAGAATATGGAATTTATTTATGTTTATTTTGTACAAAAGTTGTTATGGGAAATAAACTTATAATAAAATAATACAAGTTTCCCTCAGAAAAATTGTGAAAGGTGATTCATGAAAATTCGCCCCGTTGGGGTTCGAATTCAGGCCTCCTAATGCTCAGTACGAGAGGGACGAAGTTTCTAACCACTCAGCCACTGAGTTAAGTTACACGTTGACGTAGACGTAGACGAATGTGTAATTAAAAAATTATCTATATGTCCGAAAATCTTTGTTACTTTATTTTATAAATAAATAAAGATTAACTGTTACTTTATCTTATAAATTATATATAATATGTAATATAATATATTATATATAATATAATATATTATATATAATATAATATATTATATATAATATAATATATTATATATAATATAATATATTATATATAATATATCATTATTGTAGTAATGACCGAAATCATAAAATCAGCTAATTTCGTTTTGTCTTATTGTTTTATATTTATTTCTTCATTTTTTAAGTTGTGTGGCTTTCTTTAACATGCATGAACAATATTCAAATGTAGAAATGTACAGTTGTGCAGTACTAAGATATTTCGTATTTGCATTCAGATCCAACCTTCTAAAACGTTATTGCGATTCTCCAGAGGACTATGAACCATTGCTACGAAGCTGCCGATTTGAGAGACGCATAAAAAAGCCAAACTGTTTGAATACTTTATAAAGAATAGTAGTCCATTTATTTTAGTGGCGCGACGGGTACGGTTTGAAAGAGCAGTTATGTCTTCAAGGATACTCGTTGGTTTAATTAATCGATAAATACTGAACGAACTTAGATCATTAGAAATGGATGTGTACAATGTTTGTGTAGTGGCTTGGGGCAGTTATGTCGGATTATAGGATAGGGATGGCTGATTAAAAATGTGTTCTAGGTCGTTAAACAGAATAAAATAAATTTTAGAATAATATGTACAATTGTAATTATTGTACATATTATTCTTAATTTTAGAATAATATATCCAATTGTAATTATTGTAGATAAAAATACATTATAGAATAATATGTACACTTGTAATTATTGTACATAAAAATACATTATAGAATAATATGTACAATTGTAATTATTGTACATATTATTCTAAATTTTTGAATAATATATACAATTGTAATTACTGTACATAAAAATACATTATAGAATAATATGTACAATTGTATTTATTGTACATATTATTCTAAATTTTAGAATAATATGTACAATTGTAATTATTGTACATATTATTCTAAAATTTACTTTATTCTCTTTGATGACACTAGAACACATTTAATCTGCCATCCCTATCCTATAATCCGACAGAACTGCCCCAAGGCACTACACAAACATTGTACACATCCATTCTTATTTAAAAAAATCTATTGGTTTTAGCTTTTATAAACAAATTACAACGAATGTTTCATGTAATCGATAACATTGGAAAACAAATATTATCAAATCAAATTATTATGTTATACCTGATTGTTTCGTTTGGTTTGTATTTATTTATCACCCTTGTGAGGGAAATATGTACGATGCTTGGGAGGAAAGGGAGCATACTATCGTCCGAGACGAGGAGTTTAACACCGTAAGCGAGACGAATAACATATCGCTAAATAATAAAGTGTTTCTATGTAAAACAAGTGTTTTCTTCAAACAAATCCACAGTCTACAATTAGAGAAACTGTAGGCTATTGTATTAGCTACAGCTTCTTCGGCACTGGTACTAATTCACAAACTTAAGGAAGGACATAAAAATAAACATAGATTTTCAGCAAAATAAACGAACAAAATAAATATCGAACTTTTCAGAAGAACACTAAAAGAAATATTGCTTACAAAACATCCAAAATGAAGGAATGTACAAACAAGAGCGAGACACCTGGCAATCCTCAACACCAGGGGCCAGAACAATCCATGGAAATGGCTACCGAATGCAGAGTGAAATACCAAATATTTTTATTAGATTTTCTTTTATATGTATATGTATATTTATATATATATATATATATATATATATATATATATATATATATATATATGTATATTTACATGAAGTGTTTAAACAATTTCAAGAAGAGTGTTATCCAATGAAAAAACTATGCGAGCAAAGGTGGGGTGGGTGGGGGGCCCCCACCAACCAAACTATGCCCGTCCACTATTTAAAATGATTAGAACTATGCACTACACTATTATCCATTACTTTCTATGATTCAATTAAATTCATTTATTAATTTACGTCTAATGTATAATAAAAAATGTGAGAAATAATGTAGTGTATAGTTCAAGTCGTTCGAAATAGTGGACAGGCATAGTTTGGTTAGTGGGGAACACCCACCCACCCCATCTCTGCTCGTTACACTTTTTTCAAAGTATACAGACGTTTTCATTGTTTTAAACAATTTCGGGAAGAATTTTATGCCTTGGAAAAAACTATGCGAGGAGGGGGGGTCTCCTACCAACTTAACTATACCCGTCAACTATTTCAAACGACTTGAACTATGTACTACATTGTTTCTCACATTTTGTTTTTGAATTCGGCGTAAATTAATAAATGAAACTAAAATTAAATCATAGAAAGTAATGGATAATAGTGTAGTGCAGAGTTCAAGTCGTTTGAAATAGCGGATGGGCATAGTTTGGTTAATGGGAGACACCCGCCCACCCCACCTTTGTTCGCATAGTTTTTTCATAGGATAACACTCTTCTTGAAATAGTTTAAACAATATAAAACGTCTGTATCGATTGAAAAAACTATGCCAACGTAGGTGGGGTGGGCGGGCGACCCCTACTAACCAAACTTTGCCCGTCCACTATGTGAAATGACTTGAACTCTGCACTACATTGTTATCCGTTATTTTCTATGATTAAATTAGTTTCATTTATTAATTTACTCCTAATCTATTTAAAGAATGTGAGAAACAATGTAGTACAGAGTTCAAGTCATTTTAAATAGTGGACGGGCATAGTTTGGTTGGTAGGGGCCGCCCGCCCACCCCACCTTCGTTGGCATAGTTTTTTCAAACGATACAGCTGATTTATATTGTTTAAACTATTTCAACAAGAGTGTTATCTTCTGGAAAACTATGCGATCAAAGGTGGGGTGGGCGGGTGGCCCCCACCAACCAAACTATGCCCATCCACTATTTAAAATGACTTGAAATCTGTACTACATTGTTTCTCACATTTTGTTTTTGAATTCGGCGTAAATTAATAAATGAAACTAAAATTAAATCATAGAAAGTAATGGATAATAGTGTAGTGCAGAGTTCAAGTCGTTTGAAATAGCGGATGGGCATAGTTTGGTTAATGGGAGACACCCGCCCACCCCACCTTTGTTCGCATAGTTTTTTCATAGGATAACACTCTTCTTGAAATAGTTTAAACAATATAAAACGTCTGTATCGATTGAAAAAACTATGCCAACGTAGGTGGGGTGGGCGGGCGACCCCTACTAACCAAACTTTGCCCGTCCACTATGTGAAATGACTTGAACTCTGCACTACATTGTTATCCGTTATTTTCTATGATTAAATTAGTTTCATTTATTAATTTACTCCTAATCTATTTAAAGAATGTGAGAAACAATGTAGTACAGAGTTCAAGTCATTTTAAATAGTGGACGGGCATAGTTTGGTTGGTAGGGGCCGCCCGCCCACCCCACCTTCGTTGGCATAGTTTTTTCAAACGATACAGCTGATTTATATTGTTTAAACTATTTCAACAAGAGTGTTATCTTCTGGAAAACTATGCGATCAAAGGTGGGGTGGGCGGGTGGCCCCCACCAACCAAACTATGCCCATCCACTATTTAAAATGACTTGAAATCTGTACTACATTGTTTCTCACATTCTTTAAATACATTAGGCGTAAATTAATAAATGAAACTAAAATTAAATCATAGAAAATAATGGATAATAGTGTAGTGCAGAGTTCAAGTCATTTGAAATAGTGGATGGGCATAGTTTGGTTGGTGGGGGCCGCTCGCCCACCCCACCTTCGATGGCATAGTTTTTTCAATCGATACAGATTTTTTATATTGTTTAAACTATTTCAAGAAGAATGTTATCCTATGGAAAAACTATACGAGCAAAGGTGGGGTGGGTGGGGGGGCCCTACCAACCAAACTATACCCGTTCACTATTTCAAACGACTTGAACTATGTACTACATTGCTTCTCACATTTTGTTTTCTAATTAGGCGTAAATTAATAAATGAAACTAAAATTAAATCATAGAAAGTAATGGATAATAGTGTAGTGCAGAGTTCAAGTCATTTGAAATAGTGGATGGGCATAGTTTGGTTGGTGGGGACCACCCGCCCACCCCACCTTTGTTCGCATAGTTTTTCCATAGGATAACATTCTTCTTGAAATAGTTTAAACAATATAAAACGTCTGTATCGATTGAAAAAATTATGCCAACGAAGGTGGGGTGGGCGGGCGTTCCCGACCAACCAAACTATGCCCGTCCACTATGTGAAATGACTTGAACTCTCCACTACATTGTTATCCGTTATTTTCTATGATTCAATTAGTTTCATTTATTAATTTACGCCTAATGTATTTAAAGAATGTGAGAAACAATGTAGTACAGAGTTCAAGTCATTTTAAATAGTGGACGGGCATAGTTTGGTTGGTGGGGGCCGCCCGCCCACCCTACCTTCGTTGACATAGTTTTTTCAATCGATATAGACGTTTTATATTGTTTAAACTATTTCAAGAAGAATGTTATCCTATGAAAAAACTATACGAGCAAAGGTGGGGTGGGCTGGGGGCCCTTGCCAACTCTCGTCTACTTACTTCTTCGTGGTCTTTTATATAGTATAAGACATGGAAAGAAATATGCAAAATAAAATAATTTACATAATGTATATAGTATAAGACTATATACATTATGTAAATTATTTTATTTTGCATATTTCTTTCCATGTCTTCCTATCCTGTGTGATCTGTTTTAGTTCTGTCCATGTTTTTTCTTTAATTTTATTTTTATTTTTTTGGTCTTATTACTGTTTTGTTTCCAAAAAATGTACAACAGAAGTGAGAAACTTCTGTTGTACATTTTTTGGAAACAAAATTTCCACGGACATTTAAACAATACGGAATAAATAGGCATTGAATTACTTTTTTGTTTAAATAATTTTATTGACCTGGATCTATAGCTGATTGTTTGGTCTAGTTTGTATTTATTTGCCACCCTTGTGAGGAAAGTACGCATGATGTGAATGGAAACGTCGGATAATATCGTCTGAGACGAGGAGTACACTCCGCAAAAAAGTAGAAGCAGTTTTATTAATCTCACTATCCGTTTTTGGGATAGATTTTCAGCTGAAATCCTCGAACGACATTCTCGAAGATTCGCCTTACACCGTAAGCGAAACGAATATCATGTATATCGCTAAATAATAAAGTGTTTCAATGTAAAACGAGTGTATTCTTCAAACAAATCCACAGTCCACAATTAGAGAAGCTTTAGCTAACACAGTACACTGGTACCAATTCACAAAATTAAGGTAGAAGACATAAAAATAAAGGTAGAACGTCCCTAAACTATGGAATAAATTCGATAAAACCTATATTTATGACTTTTACAAAAATTACTGGGACACGACGATTTTTAATTTTAAATTTCCAACTTTTAATCAAAGTGTCAATTTTTTTCGATCATTTTTGAATGAGCAATAACGTCATCGACATTTTTTTCAAATGACAATCCCATTTATTTTATTGCGGTTCTAAAAGGGATTATTTACTGCGATCAGGTCAAAAAAATTGACACAAAATTGACAGTTGGAAATTTAAAATTAAAAATCCGTATCCAAGTAATTTTTGCAAAAATCATATATAAAGGTTTTATCGAATTTATTTCTTACTTTAGAGACGCCCTGTATGTATATGCATAAAGGAAAATTATTATAATAAATCCTCTATTTAACTTTTAAAATTTTTCATATATTGGATTGTTAAGGCGTCTACTTTGTGATAATTCATTTTAAAGGATAAATAAAACGATTTTTTACTTTGTTTTTTATCACACTTCGGTTACCCTTTACGCTAGTTTCGGCTAAGCTCTAGCCATTTTCGAGCTCCTCCGATGACCCGAGTCAAAAATAGGAACTAGTTTTGAATATAATTATGTGTTGATTCTAAAAAAAATTCATAGCAGCTTTTGAAGAAACAGACTAATTAATAATATGTATTATGTTAATTATAATACGTCGGTTATTTTGTTTGAACGACTAATATATTAGACGAAAAAAAATAAAGAAAAGCCTCATTTTGAAGCTAAATAAGTGACCAATATAATTAATATCATAGAGTTGGAATTTCAAGAAATCAATTGATACGTTGTTTGTAAGAAACAAGTTTTTAGCTGTGGCAAATATAATTAATAGCATCATAGAGTTGGAATTTCTAGAAATCAATTGATGACATTGAAGAATGAATTGAATGAACGTTGTTTGTAAGAAACAAGTTGTTATGTAATTGTGCACTAGGCAATATTAATATTCGTGCCTGTCATTTTTTATCTAACCTAGAGGTCTATTAATAATTTTTAGTTTCAATGCGGGAAATTTCATGACACAGTGTTCTGTCATGAAATTTCCCATTTGGAATAAATAATATTAACAGCAATTCTCCAAGCTCTTGTACTAATAAGTACCTTCTACTTATTTTTCAGAATAATAGTCATATTATGGGGTAATGAAATTTCGATAACTAACCTTATTTACTCCTCTTCGCTGTTTTTCAGCAATACATAACATCCCTAGCATAACCAACGAGACACTACTCACTCACATATTCATAACACTTAATTCCGTATTATTTTCGATTGTAATAATAAAACGAAACACATACTTGACTGCAACGCGCGCGGACGCAATCAAACGTAAAACTGCACTGAATCATACATGCGTATAGCCGCAGTCATGTGACTTTGCCACAAAAAAACGAACTTAACTAATCTACGGTACTTTCAAATAATTTTAATAATGCTACATGTGTCTAAAATCATTTAAAACTTATATTGGCCGATTTCAGAACATTATGATTGCTAAATTTGCCACAAATCAATATAATAAAATTAAATAGAAAAGGATGGAAAGATTGTGCGAATCGCAGTGACAGCAGTGCGAGCGACGCATGATTCACGAACTGGGTTTAGTCACACAAAAAATGCTGCGCGATAAAGACTATTTATAAAATCTTTGTACTAAATTGAAACAATCTGTTCCAAGTCATTCAATAATATTATGATATAATTATAATTATTATGAAAGCTGCTGAAAAATAGGAACTAGTTTTGAATATAATTAATGTGTTGACTCTAAAAAAAATCGTAGCAGCTTTTAAAGACACAGACTAATTAATAATATGTCTTATATTAATTGTAATACGTCGGATACTTTGAACGACTAATCTATTAGGCGAAAAATTTAAATAAACGCCTCATTTTGAAGCTAAATAAGTGACAAATATAATTAATATCATAGAGTTGGTATTTCAAGAAATCAATTGATACGTTGTTTGTAAGAAACAAGTTTTTAGCTGTGGCAAATATAATTATCATAGCACACAGCATCATAGAGTTTAAATTTCTAAAAATCAATTGATGAGATTGAAGAATGAATTAAATGAACGTTGTTTGTAAGAAACAAGTTTTTATCGAACAGTTGTGTCATGAAATTTCCCGCATTGACACTAAAAATTATTAATGGACCTCTAGGTTAGGCACGAATATAAATATTGCGTAGTGCACAATTACATTTGGAATAAATAATATTAACAGCAATTCTCTTGTACTAATAAGTACCTTCTACTTATTTTTCAGAGTAATAGTCATATTATGTTCTAATTAAATTTCGATAACTAACCTTATTTACTCCTCTCCGCTGTTTTTCAGCAACGCAGAACATCCCTAGCATTACCAACGAGACACCACTCACTCACATATTTACATCACTTAATTTCTTATTATTTTCGATTGTAATAATGAAATCAAACACATATTTGACTGCAACGCGCGCGGACGCAACCAAATATAAAACTACACTGAATCATACACGCGCGGCCACAAATCGTGTTTAGACGCGTTATAGCTGCAGTCATGTGACTGCCAAAAAAAAAACTAAGTTAACCAATCTACGGCACTTTCAAATAATTTTAGTAATGCTACATGTGCCTAAAATTATTTAAAACTTATATTCGCATATTTCAGAACATTATGATTGGTTAATTGGCCACAAATCAATATAATAAAATTAAATAGAAAAGGATGGAAATATTGTGCGGACAACAGTGACAGCAGTGCGAGCGACGCATGATTCACGGGCTGGGTTTAGTCACACAAAAAATGCTGCGCGATAAAGACTATTTATAAAATCTTTGTACTAAATTGTAACAATGTGTTCAAATTCATTTAATAATATTATGATATAATTGTAATTATTATGAATGCAGGCTATTCGCACCATCAACGGTTCGAGTCTGGTATTAATAGATCTCATTTTCCATTCGTAATGAGAAATTAATCCATGGGTGGTGTATTTGTCCATAGTTTAATGTATTTACGTGTAATATCGATTGTAGATGTAATCAATGCATAGTTACTGACTGTTATGATTTATAAATACAACGTTAAATTAGGCTAAAGTCGCACAGGTATCTATCTGGGAATCGGAAAGTGTCGTTAGATGCTAAAACCCTATATATATATATATATATATATATATATATATATATATATATATATATATATATATATATATTTAGCGTCTAACGACACTTTCAGATTCTCAGATAGATACCTGTGCGATTTTGCGATTTTTAGCCTAATTTAACGTCGTATTTATAGATCATAACAGTCAGTAACTATGCATTGATTATTGATTATATCTACAATCGATATTACACGTAAACACATTAAACTATGGACAAACACACCACCCATGGATTAATTTCTCATTACGAATGGAAAATGAGATCTATTAATACCGGACTCGAACAGTTGATGGTGCGAATAGCCTGCATTCATAATAATTATATCATAATATTATTGAATGACTTGGAATACATTGTTAGTACAAAGATTTTATAAATAGTCGTATTTATCGCACAGCATTTTTTTGCGTGACTAAATCCAGTCCGTGAATCATGCGTCGCTCTCACTGATGTCACTGCTGTCCGCTCAAAATTTCCATCCTTTTCTATTTAATTTTATTATCTTGATTTGTGGCAAAATAACCAATCATAATGTTCTGAAATTGGCTAATATAAGTTTTAAATAATTTTAGGCACATGTAGCATTATTAAAATTATTTGAAAGTGCCGTAGATTAGTTAAGTTAGTTTTTTGTGGCAAAGTCACATGACTGCGGCTATAACGCGTGTATGATTCAGTGCAGTTTTACATTTGATTGTGTCCGCGCGCGTTGCAGTCAAATATGTGTTTGATTTCATTATTACAATCGAAAATAATACGAAATTAAGTGAGGTGAATATGTGAGTGAGTAGTGTCTCGTTGGTTATGCTAGGGATGTTATGCGTTGCTGAAAAACATCGGATTGGAGTAAATAAGGTTAGTTATCGATATTTCTTTAGACCATAATATGACTTATTATTCCGGAGAATAATGAAGTACTGTACTTATTAGTACAAGAGCTTGGAGAATTGCTGTTAATATTATTTTTTCCAAATGTAATTGTGCACTACGCAATATTCATATTCACGCCGGTCATTTTTTAACTAAATTCTATTAATAATTTTTAGTTTCAATGCGGGAAATTTCATGACACACTGTACGATAAAAACTTGTTTCTTACAAACAACGTTCATTCAATTCATTCTTCAATTTCATCAATTGATTTCTAGAAATTCCAACTCTATGATGATATTAATTATATTTGTCACATGTATTTTTTTAATTAGTCTTCAATTAATAAATGACATTAATTTTAATCATAGAAAATAACGGATAATAGTGTAGTGCATAGTTCAAGCCATTTGAAATAGTGGACGGGCATAGTTTGGTTGGTAGGGGCCACCCACCCACCCCACCTTTGTTCGCATAGTTTATCCATAGGATAACACTCTCCCTGGTATGGTTCCAATAATATAATACATTTGTATCTATTGAAAAAAACTATGCGAGCAAAGGTGGGGTGGGCGGGCGGCCCCTACCAACCTGACTATGCCCGTCCATTATTCCAAACGACTTGAACTATGCACTACACTATTATTTGTTTCCCCTGGCGGGGTAGGCGAGTTCCTCTTACCAGCCAATCTATGCCCGTCCATTATTTCAAATAACTTGAACTCTGCACTAAATATTATCCGTTATTTTCTATTATCCAATTAATTTCATTTGTTAATTTACGCCTAATTCTTAAAAAAATATGAGAAACAATGTAGTGCATAGTTCAAGTCGTTTGAAATAGTGGGCAGGTATAGTTTGGTTGGTGGGGGACGCCCACCCACCCCACTTTCGCTCGCATAGTTTTTTTCAAAGGATGTAGATGTTTTATATTGTTTAAACTATTCCAAGAAGAGTGTTATCCTATGGAAAAACTATGCGAACAAAGGTGGGGTGGGTGGGTGGCCCCCACCAACCAAACTATGCCCGTCCATTATTTCAAACGACTTGAACTATGCACTATACTATTATCCACAACTTTTTATGATTCAATTAATTTCATTTATTAATTTAGATTTAATTTTAAAAATATATAGGGAACAATGTAGTGCAGAATTCAAGTCATTTGTAATAGTGAATGGACATAGTTTGGTTGGTGGGGAACCCCCACCCACCCCACCTATGCTCGCATACTTTTTTCATGGAATTACACACTTTTCAAGAAGTTTAATCAATTCAATCTTGATGCACATTATATTTCCATGAGATAACACTCTTTAATCAAATAGTTTTTTTTCATTCGATACAGACATTGTACAATGTTAAAACAATTCCAGCAAGAGTGTTATCCTATGGAAATATAATGTGCATCAAGATTGAATTGATTAAACTTCTTGAAAAGTGTGTAATTCCATGAAAAAAGTATGCGAGCATAGGTGGGGTGGGTGGGGGGTCCCCACCAACCAAACTATGCCCGTCCATTATTTCAAACGACTTGAACTATGCACTACACTATTTATCCACAACTTTTTATGATTCAATTAATTTCATTTATTAATTTAGATTTAATTTTAAAAATATATAGGGAACAATGTAGTGCAGAATTCAAGTCATTTGTAATAGTGAATGGACATAGTTTGGTTGGTGCTTATAGCTTCAAAATGAGGCGTTTATTCAAATATATTAGTCGTTCAAACAAAATAACCGACGTATTATAATTAACATAAGACATATTGTTAATTAGTCTGTGTCTTCAAAACCTGCTACGAATTTATTTTAAAATCAACATAATTATATTCAAAACTAGTTCCTATTTTTCAGCACCAAGACAAACTTTTTAAAAGTTAAATAGAGAATTTATTATAATAATTTTCCTTTATGCATATACATACATATCTCTAAAGTATGTACTAAATTCCATAAAACCTTTATATATGATTTTTGCAAAAATTTCTTGGACACGGATTTTAAATTTTAAATTTCCAACTTTTTTTCCCTTTCTTATTTATTTAATAAGACTAAATTATAATAATATATACAAAAGTAATACAGATTGTTAAAAAAAATCATGTTTTCCGCAAGCAAATGGAACATAGCTTCCTCGGTGAAGCTCTCGTCCGTCTGCTTGGTTTAGAAAACTGCTTCCATTGTCCGTTGTCTTGGATGTTTGGTCAGATGGACAATTGTTACGTCCTTTCACTTTTTATATGTTCTTTGCACTCACTTTTAAATTTTTTTATGTCCTTGATGTCTTTAAACTTTTAATCAAAGTGTCAATTTTTTTGGCCCTGATCGCAGAAAAATTATCCCTTTCAGAACCGCAATAACAAACATTGTCATTTGAAAAAAATGTCGATGACGTTATTGCTCATTCAAAAATGATCGAAAAAAATTGACCCTTTGATTAAAAATTGGAAATTTAAAATTAAATTAATTTGTATCTATTGAAAAAAACTATGCGAGCAAAGGTGGGGTGGGCGGGCGGCCCCTACCAACCTGACTATGCCCGTCCATTATTCCAAACGACTTGAACTATGCACTACACTATTATTTGTTTCCCCTAGCGGGGTAGGCGAGTTCCTCTTACCAGCCAATCTATGCCCGTCCATTATTTCAAATACCTTGAACTCTGCACTAAATATTATCCGTTATTTTCTATTATCCAATTAATTTCATTTGTTAATTTACGCCTAATTTTAAAAAAAATATGAGAAACAATGTAGTGCATAGTTCAAGTCGTTTGAAATAGTGGACAGGTATAGTTTGGTTGGTCGACGTGTTCCAGTAATTTTTGTAAAAGTCATAAATATCGAATTTATTTCATACTTCATACTTTAGGGACGTTCTACCTTTATTTTTACGTCTTTCTTTAATTTCGTGAATTAGTACCAGTGTACTGTATTAGCTAAAGCTTCTCTAATTGTGGACTGTGGATTTGTTTGAAGAATACACTCGTTTTACATTGAAACACTTTATTATTTAGCGCTATACATGCTATTCGTCTCGCTTACGGTGTTAAACTCTTCGTCTCAGACAATATTATGCGACCTCTCCATTTACATCATACGTACTTCCCTCACAAGGGTGGCAAATAAATACAAACTAGACTAAACAATCAGCTATGACATAATAATTTGATTTGGTAATATTTGTTGTCCAATGTTATCGATTACATTCGTTGTAATTTGTTTATAAAAGCTAAAACCAATAGATTTTTTAAAATAAGAATGGATGTGTACAATGTTTGTGTAGTGGCTTGGGGCAGTTATGTCGGATTATAGAATAGGGATGGCAGAATAAAAGTGTTCTAGTGTCATCAAACAGAATAAAATAAATTTTAGAATAATATGTACAATAATTACAATTGTACATATTATTCTAAAATATTTATATATATATATATATATATATATATATATATATATATATATATATATATATAGATCCAGGTCAATAAAATTATTTAAGAGGTTATATACCTTTTTGTGCGGAAAAATTGAGGAAAGTTTGAATTTTTGTAAAGGTATGTAGCAATAATTTTTTTACATCTAAATTATAATTTATTAATAGTACATTTTTAGTGAAAAAAAAATAAGTATTAGTTTATAAAAAAGAAAAAAAAATTGGCGGAGTTATGGCCCTTTCCCCGAAACCCTCTTTTTTTGTTGAGGCTTGCGGTGATCATCATGAAAGTTAAGCAGGTCAATTGAAATCATAAAATCTAAAAAATTTCACTATTATAGGGACCTTCCTAGTACTTGAACGATTATTTAAATAAATATTTTGTTTTTTTCAGCATACGGGAACGTTTTTCCCAAAAACTCAATGTTTTGAGCTCTAAAAATTTTATTAAAAAATTCGTATTTGCAAAATAAAAATTTATACATAAAAAAGGAATCGTTCAAGTACTGACAACATTAATTACAAACAATTAAAAAAAAAATGAAGAAGATCGGTCAAATAGTTTTTCGGCAATCGTGATCACGGCAAACGCACTTTTGGAAAACACCATTTCGAGATAATCGAGTTTAGCGTGTAATTTTGTTTCGGGAATCCATACTGATTTTGTGAAAAGACGGCAAAACAAACAGCAGAGAAAAAATTCGACAATCGATGCTAACGCTTCGGAAGCTCGTATACAACTGATTATAAGGGATTTGTCACAAAACATACGCGATTTGAATGGTCGAGAATGGAGTAGATGTTCCAGGAAACATCGCACTCCGCTTCGAAACGCTGTAACTTTCGATCTATTGCTCGGATCTCCATGAAAATTTCGTAAAATATTCTCAAAGAGTTTTACTTTCAGATAAAGCTATAAAAAATCGATTTTTTTGAAGAAAATAAAGGTATATAACCCCTTAAACAAAAAAGTAATTCAATACCTGTTTATTCCGTGTTGTTCAAATGTCTGTGAAAAAAATAAATTCAAAAAATATACAACAGAAGTGAGGAAAGTAATAAGACCAACTGTGAAACATGGGCTATCACAAAGTAACAGAAAAGCCGAATAAATGCTATGGAAATAAAATACCTTCCGAAAATAGAGAAATAAAACAAAGAAAGATAGATAAACAACTTCGGACGTAAGGGCGAATCGAGGCACAGAATGTGGACTATCATCTGTTGGTAACCAAAGTCATAATAAACTATAGAAGATTAAATACAAATAAAACAACGAGCGAGGGAAACAGAAAGGAGAATGCAAAGGAAACATACAACTCACAGAGCAGTGGAAATAAAATCACGAAGTTATTAGTATATAAGTTGAGATTGGCCACTAAGCTACAAGGAGTGCAAATAGAAGAACATACAGCAGAAAACTCTACCAACTAATAAAAACATGCAGCAAACAGGTAGCGGAAGAAGCAATGGGACATCAAGCCAGAAACAAAAACAAAAATCAGCCAAGGTGATGCAAAGAAATAGAAAACATGAGAGTAACAAAAAAGAAAGCCTATCAAACAGCTACAAACCGGGAAAACGAAGGATAAAAATATGTATACACACTGGAGTGCGATTTTTGAGCAATCGCTATTGTCATGCGCTATAAACTGAACATGTTTCATAGCAATAGCCTGGTAGCATTAGCTCAAAAATTAATGACAAAATATAACAACTGGCTAGCCTTTAGTTTCTGTCAGAGATAACGATCATCTTTCACGAGGTGAAGAGCCAAACTTCGTCACCATACACAATAATAGTGAGTCTCGCGATCGTTATAATCATAGCGATCGCTCAAAAATCAACCCCCTGAAATCGACACGTAAACAACAAGTAGTTGAGGAAAATAATGAAATGTGAGACAAAAATAAGACAAGATGATTAAGAATATTAGGAAAGATGGAAAAGGGTAAAATAATTTAGAACTAATAAATATACTCTTCCATATTTATTAGTTCTAAATTATTTTACCCTTTTCCTTCTTTCCTAATATTCTTAATCATCTCGTCTTCTTCTTGTCTCACATTTCATTATTTACCTCAAGTACTTGTTGTTTACGTGTCAGGGGGATGATTTTTGAGCGATCGCTATGATTATAGCGATCGCGAGACTCACTATTATAAGAGTCTAACAGCAAATTCGATATAAGTGCAGACACCCACAAGAAGAGAAATAAACAAAAATAAACGAGAAAAAAAATAAAGAAAGCCCTGAAATAATAATAAGAAAAACAAGAATAATGATCTAGAAATAAGAACTAAAATAGAGAAAGACCTTCCTCAGCATGAGAAGTTTATTATGCAATAGTACCCTCAACCTCCAAGAATACAGATACAAAGTGTTTGTCAGTAATTTTCTATAAGCTGCTTTCGATTATAACAAAAATCAAAACCCGAAAATTCATTTTAGAAATTATGACACTAGTCATCTCATAGTGCAATATGAAAATATATATATATATATTTAAGAAATTGAATGGTTTTGGCGTTTACTACGTGGTAATTCATTTTCAATAAAGGAGATGGATAAAAACATAGTAGTTTTATTCATCTCCTTTATATATTTTTAAATTTATAATGTTTTCATATTGTTTAATTAAATTTATGCATGCGATAAAATCACGGACGGAATTTTCATTTGGCGCTCCAATCATATAGTATATTTGGTGACATAATGTGATTGTTGTGTGTGTGAATAAGTTGGGTGAGATTCATCGGGCTGTAATTTATATCCCTTCGTGTACCGCTCAATTAACATTCGCCACATTGTCAATAAATGTTCCGATAAGGTTAATGCGTGTGTCGCGTTGATACCAGTTCCACGATAAAATCGCCGGTTTCTCTGATTTCGCGTGCGGATCGTTGCAGGTGGCTCTCGGTCGCCCGGCGCCTTCGCCACCGATTGTTACATAACACGCCAGGCGCGCGCTCTCTATCTATCCGTGCGACCGGATTTTTCGGGGGGTGGCGACGGCGCCGGCGGGCGCACGTCGGCCCCCCCCGCTGTATTTAAACAAAACTCCCACACGTCTACTTACTGGTTGTGGAAGTGCTGCACATATCCACCGGGTCCTGATACCCGGCGATGTAGGCTCCTGACAGACATAGGTCTGGGCTCACTAGCATCGCCCCGCGGTCACCTTTTGCTCACTCCCGGACATAACGCGCGGGGTTCCTGTTGCGACCCCGTTGCGCCGCTCACTGACTCGCGAGAGGCGAACTCGCAGAGCCCGCGCATGCTCCCGGCCATCCCTTATCAAATTAAAAGTGGGACCCCCTCCGCTTTTCGGATGCGTGCCGAAGGCACACACACACTAGTCCAGGTTGATTGTCTCCTCATCTACGATTCGGACACGCGTTACCCTGAAATGTAGCTCCAGCAGACTCCCCGCGGGGTGCTTATCGCTTCGCCGCCTCCCATTCAACCGACCGGGAATTCGCGTGCCGGACTCGAATTTAACCCTAATGCCTCAACGTGTGATATTTAAGGCAGCACGAAGGGCATGATACTCAAAATCATAATTCTATTTATTGCGAACAATCAGATTATCAGCAACATGCAATCACAAGAAATTCTACTTAGTTTAGCTTGTTCGAACACTTTATCTTTCGAGTTCAGTGATATGTTCATACAAAACTTTAGAAGTTTCTAAATCAAATAGAAAAACAGTTAAGTAGTTGTTAAATTTGAAAGAATACAGAGAAACATTTTATGATGAAGAATTCACAAATCAAGAGTAGCAGAAAATAGTCGTATTTTCTTAACCACGTAGCCATTTTCTGCTTGTTCGGCCACTTTATCTTTGAGTTCGGTAATATTTTCTTACAAAAGTCACATTGTTTTGAGCCTTCCGACTCGTGGAACTCCTAAAGATATCGTTGCCACCTTTGACTAGAAAGGATACGGCCTTAGAGGCGTTCAGGCATAATCTCACGAATGGGAGCTTCGCACCACCGCCCGCTCGAGCGAGTGCGTGAACCAAATGTCCGAATCTGCGGTTCCTCTCATACTGAGCAGGATTACTATCGCAACGACGAGTCATCAGTAGGGTAAAACTAACCTGTCTCACGACGGTCTAAACCCAGCTCACGATCCCTATAGGCGGGTGAATACAGACAAAAATTTGATCATGAAGAATTCGCATATCAAGAGTAGCAGAAAATGGCTACGTAGTCCTATTTTTTTAACTACGTAGCCATTTTCTGCTTGTTCGACCACTTTATCTTTGAGTTCGGTGATATTTTTTACAAAACTTTAGAATTTTCTAAATAAAATTGAAAAACAGTTAAGTAATTTTTAAATTTGAAAGAATACAAACAAACATTTGATCATGAAGAGATCGCAAATCAAGAATAGCAGAAAATGGCTACGTAGTCCTATTTTTTTAAATACATAGCCATTTTCTGCTAGTTCAGCCACTTTATCTTTGAGTTCGGTGATATTTTCTTACAAAACTTTAGAACTTTCTAAATAAAATTGAAAAACAGTTAAGTAGTTGTTAAATTTGAAAGAATACAGACAAACATTTGAACATGAATTCGCAAATCAAGAGTAGCAGAAAATGACTATGTAGTCCTATTTTTTAACAACGTAGCCATTTTATGCTACTCTTGATTTGCGAATTCTTTATCATCAAATATTTGTCTGTATTCTTTCAAATTTAACAACTACTTCACTGTTTTTCAATTTTACTTAGAAACGTGTTTATGTCCATGTTGGTTGGTTTGATTAATTGTGTGATGACATCGTTGGCTCCAACCACAAATAAATCTAACCAATCTAACACAAATATAAGTACAGGACGAACTCTAATTAATCGCGTGTAGCTGTTGCAAGTGAATTGATTTGCGAATAGAAAGATTGTGTATAACGATTCAAGAATTCTTGAGAAATTTTATAAGAGAGACTAGTAAAACAAGGCGCAGTAGTGCTGGAATACGATTTCTCACTACACGTTTCAAACGTGTATCTTGGAATGTGTAACTCCAAAATGAGACAATTCTTGATGGTACAAAGATTTGAACAATTGTTCATGAAATCAATTAATAAATTGTCTTGTTTACTTGATAAATCTGTATGAAACAAAAAACAATTTCAAACAAAATAAAAGTGGGTCCGCGATCATGCAGCTCTTGATGCGGAGAAGAATAGAATAGATTTTATTTTTCATTCATTCTACAATCTAATTGAATATATCAAACAATTTGTTGTATGAAATTAGACAATTTAGATTTTGACTAACTTTTGGTACAAGAAATTGTTTATTGTCTAAAACGAGCATAATATAGTTTATATATAGTTGTTAGTTTTAGACAAAACAATTTCTTCAACCAAAAGTTAGTCAAGATATTAGATCTAAATTGTAGTAGATAGCAAAGTAGAATTGTAGTTAATACAGCAAATTGTTTGAAATATTCAATTTGGACGGTAGAATGAATGGAAAATAAAATACGTTCTATTTTTTGTCCTGCTGTTTGCTCATACTATCTGTTAGAGTTGTAGAGCGCATAGCCGACCGGTAAATCTCCCGACTGATTTACCGCTCGGCTATGAGCTCTACAACTCTTAACAGATATTATGAGCAAAATATTGGAACCATTCGAAATGAGGACAGATCGCAAGATTCTCAAAATATAGATGGAAAATATCGTGTCAACAAACGTGCCCACTGAATAACATCAAGTGCAGAAAGCTGAATACTATGGCTATGTTATAAGAAATCTGATCCGTTTGAAAAATATCTTACAGGCCTGGACAAAAGGCCTCTTAGATCAGAGAATCACTATAATTATTTTGAAATTTGGAAAATTAAAAATGTATTATTATTACTTCTAATTTCCTAAACTGAATAGAGGATGAAACAATTAATTGTAATTGTGGCGAGTCGAGAATTAATGCATTTTCGTTTTGTAATAATTATAAATTTAATAACTTTGTAATTTTTTATTGAATGAAATCAGCAACGCGCATGCCCGTACAAGCGCAGTTTTACGTATCTCTACTTCGTTTATAGATGTAAACGCGTTAAGAGACGAGGTAAAATCTTGCGTTCGATGAGCGACTCGCACGGATTATCTAACACGACATGAAGATCACAGAACAGCTACTGAAATATAAACGAAAGCGGCTTAAGAGTGGTATTAAAAGGACTAAAAATAGGAGGGCTGCTGGAAGTGATAAAATCTCCATGGAAATGATTAAGAATATGGGAGAAAAAGTTAGTACTGGATATAATCAAGTCAACAAAGAGACAGAATTAGGCTGGAAGATAACAATGATAAGAGGAGAATTGCCGACCGGCGTCTCCTCTTGTCGGTTAATTGCAAGCATCTCCGTTTGTAGGACTGCACTAAAACCCGTGTTGGTAGAAATTTGTTATAAAAACTGTGCCATTATGGCGCTAAAACCTAAGAAGTTAATAAAAATAATGTCCAATCAAAATTAATTTCAACCTGTTGGATAGATAATTTTCCAAAAAATAAAAAATCTTTCACTAAATCAAAAAATAAACCCGATAAATTATAAAAAAAAAAATGGTAAAAATACTAAAATGTTATAATTTTTTGATTGCAGCACTTGCTGTAACCAGAAACCAATTTTATTATAATTATTTAACTTACGACCTCTGTATGAGTTGCAGCATGTGCGGCGAGCATTCTTATATATTCCATTGTTGATGGCGTTAATAATTCGCACATAAAATACATTTGCTGTTATGACTGGTAAGCGTTTTTTGTAGTCGTTTAGTATTCTGTATAAAAAATAATATTTATATTGTAATTAACATTTTAATTACAATTATACATTTTTTTACCTTTTTCATTTTAATCCTCAACACGCACTTACCAGTAAAGTAGTTAAAAATCACCACATATAGAGAGAGAAACTCGATCAGTTACGAATTATCTACATTCTAGCTAGACGACACATATAATTTGATGGCGTCCAATCTTCAGATATGTATTGGTCGTGATTACGATCCTACGTATACAGGACCACATCATCCAATAGGTAGAAAAGACAGAAGCTAAACAGCCGCATTTGAGTGTACAGGGGTGAAAGTTTAGAAATTAAGGGAAACAGGGGTTCCTTTAATTTATAAACTTTCACCTCTGTACACTCAAATGCCGCTGTTAATTATTTCGTAATATAGAAAGTTAAAAATTGACTGTCTATAGTGGCGACACACCTTTATTCGGACTTGTATCGAATATCTTCAAGGACAGTCTAATTTGTATCCTGTTTATAAAAAAAAAATAATACTTTAAATAATACTTTAAATATTAAGTATTAATATGGGTTTGACACACCTTAATGTGGGCATGTACGCAGCGACTGGTATAGTAGTATTTGTTGTATTTGTTGCAATTTGTAACTGGCTATCGACTTAAGGGTTCTTCTGTCTATGTTAGTGTATCTGTATGTGAGCGTTAGGACTTGCTACTACAAAAAATTGTCCTCTTGCTTTCGAAATTGTTGTTAATTGTATCCCAACGAAAAATGGTACCGACTTTCGGGATTTTAACCCAGTCCGCCCATTCGGCAGAAGTGCTAACCCACTGCACTACATCAACGCGTACGACTATATCGAATTATATCGAATATTTTCAAGGACTGCCTAATGTGTAGCCTGTATAAAAAATATATAGTAAATAAAATAATGTAGTGTTAAGGTGGGTGTATGTTGAAATTAAATAAGAAATCAATTTCAGGGCATTATTAATCGATTGCAATCTCAGTAGATTAAAGAAAAGTTAAGGATGTACACAACCGTGTTACTTATTTATCATTTTCTTAGCAGCTGTGGGTGTTTCGCCGTTCTTTTTTTCAAGATTTCATAGTCATCGTCTTGTTTTAACAAGGTCTTTTAAGTCTTTTAAGACCTCTTTTTTACGATACACTAAAGTAGCCGAATGATAAAGACAAACATAAACTCAGTATTTTTTTTTGGTTAATCATGATCTATATTATATAATATTTTGGCACAAAAAGGTGCGGATAACATGTTTCACATAAGAATCTATATACACGGTGGCCTTAAATGATTAAACATGCGTGCGACTAAATTAATACAGATAGGGGCAAATAAATAGCAACCATTATCTTCATATTTTCAATACGAAAAACTACTTAGAGGATAAATAAAACGATTTTTTTTATCACACTTCAGTTACACTTTGCAACTAGTTCCACTTAAGCTCTAGCCATTTTCGAACTCCTCCGATGATGGCTCAAAAATGGCTAGAGCTTAGCCGAAACTAGTTGCAGAGTGTAACTGAAGTGTGATAAAAAATAAAGTAAAAAAATGTTTATCCTTTAAAATTAATTATCACAAAGTAGACGCCTTAACAATCCAATATTTTAAACTACTTAGTTTTAAATATAGAATGTTATGTATTACACATTATTTTGTAGATTAATGGAGCGGTTATTTTCCCGCCAATTAATACATGGAAAATAATGTTTAAAAAAAATCGAAATTCTTAAATTTCATTGAAATTCCCCGTTTGTTAAGGTGTGTAATGTTCATACATAAGCAACTGTATATCAAACACCACGTGCAAATGTATGCGCTTCGCATATTGTATAAAATCAAGTACATAAATTTAATATTAGTTTTTTATCAAGGTATCTAAATACCTGTTCATTGTCGGAGAAGATAATGTGAGATGATTTTGTATATAGAGAAATATAGGATTTATAATCATTGCCTAGATTCTGAAATATAACGTCTCCACATTATCGTAAGTATGCAAAATATGGGAAGAGAAAGAGTATCGCGATTTTTTAGAAATTATTATTCGTCGCCTAACTCAGTGACCTAGGGTGCGATTTTTCAAACCACGAACGTATTCGTTTAACAGTCGCTGCGCAAAATACGGAAAATTTGTATTCGTTCAATGATGGAATTTTGATTTACTAGCATTAAACAACACCAATAAGCCAAAATTTCTTCAAGAATAATTGATCCACACGTTTGTTGGTGAATTTTTATTTTTTATTCCATCAAATGCCGTATCTACCATATTTATTTTACCGTGTGTCGTTGGTGAATACAGGGGTTATATTTGTAAATTAAAGTTAAAATATAAAGCACAAAATTTTAGGAATAAAAATAATGCATTTTTATCAGCCCAATGGGTGGCAAAGGGGAGGTTCAGAGGAGTTTTTTAATGATCCAGTATTTACTTTAACTAATACAAAAAGCTCTGAAAACATGTGAAAGGTTATTCACGGAATGTTGTCCATATCGGGATATGAACTATCGCCCTCCAATCTCAGTACTGCGCCTCAAACCACTAGGCCACTGAGCTGGATTTAGTATAAAAATTCGAATATTCGATTGAAATTCTATTTTTTATTTGATTAAATAATGGTTTTAATTAACGTCGTATCATGTTTAATCATTTTCTGGGCGCACTCACGCCATACAAGACTAGCTCGTTTGTTAAAAAAACAGGAGGTATTTCATCAAATGCTTAAACATACTCCCCAAAAAAGGTCCAAATGTATAAAAATACAAGCAGTCCCCTATGGTTTAACATTTTCAAAATGTCCCATAATTGACTCCAACGCATTTCCTTGATATGACAACATACTAATTACGAAGGCCTTTTTTTATTTAGAGGATCGCGCAAAGGGTGAAGGAGCAGCATGCGAATTTTTTGTAGACCGTTTGCGGGGGCACCAGATGGAGGTCCTCCTCCTCCTCGTCGTCCCCTGATATGCTCATTTCCTCTATGCTGAAGGTATCCGTGAGCTCCTGGTGCGCCCGAGATTCCTTACGGGACAGTGGGAAGAAGTTTACAATATCTTCTTCACTGAAATATAACAATTTTTATTTTAATCCTTATATTTGTTGATTTCTACTGGACAACCCTCCAGCAATAGCAACTCTTAATTCTCGATGAACGCCAGGAACCAATTATTGAACCCAATCAAACACACTTGATAATTTATCTCTATATATATATATATATATATAAATTTTTGTTTTCGCCGAAAGTTAGTTATGTATAGTTATTTTTGGGAAACAGCGAGAGCAGTGAAAATCCTTTTATAATATATCAATATTTCGCTCGACATTGCCATTGATTGCACATATATATTATTTTCATAAACTAATTTCGCATACAATCAAGTACCAATAAAAATTCGACTATATATATATTCTTGTATCAATATTTTCTGCGTAGTCTGTTTGATTGGCTCCTCGAGGCTCACCTATCGTCCGTGTCCCACTGCACAAGTGGTTGTTGGTCCTTGGCGCCCGGAATAGATAACCTTTGTATCGGAATAAGACCCGGAGTGGCATTATATTCCTGATGTAATCTGCGTGCGTGCTCTATACGTGCCTCCAGTCTTTTTTGAAGCTGCCGCGACGTGGGGGCCGCTGCCGCCCTCGGGGGTGACCTTCCGCTGTCCGCGCTCGAACTATCGCTCGTCTAAAAATAGAGGAATTCAATTAAAACCAGTAACAATTACTAGCAGGGCTTATAAATAGATGGAATATAAAGATTTACGAATTATTACCTATTTATTACCTATTATTACCTATTGTTACCTATTATTACCTATTATTACCTATTATTATCTATTATTACCTATTATTATCTATTATCCCCTATTCTTACCTATTATTCCCTATTATTCCCTATTACTACCTATTATTACCTATTATTACCTATTATTACCTATTATTACCAATTGTTACCTATTATTACCTATTATTACCTATTATTACCTATTATTACCTATGATTAAGCTATGATTACTTATTATTACCTATTATTACCTATTATTACCTATTATTACCTATGATTACCTATGATTACCTATTATTACCTATTATTACCTATTATTACCTATTATTACCTATTATTACCTATTATTACCTATTATTACCTATTATTACCTATTATTACCTATTATTACCTATTATTAGCTATTTATTTTTGATGTATTTACTTATTTACATTTATTACTTTTTCATTATTACATTCATTACTTTACATTTACAGTTATAAATATTAGCCCTGATAATGGACACAAGTGTCGAGGCACTTCTATGTGCGTAAATATTTATAAATTAACTATTTATTAATTTCTATATTTACAAGATTTTTGAAAAGTTTGGCATCTAGCCATGTAAAATACAGAGAAACATTTAATTGATCACCCATTAATTTTTCAAATATGATTAAATGATCATTAATAAATTCTCTGCATTTTATTTTAATTAATTTATTATTTTTTGTTTTTAATTTCTGTTGGTAAAAAATTCTAGCATTTTAGTACCAGTATCGTTGAAAGAGATAAAATTAATGTTATGTTTTGATATTTGCATTCAATTTACTTTTGGTTTCATATTTATGTGGTCTGCGGTCTGTGGTCTGTGGTCTGTGGTCTGTGGTCTGTGGTCTGTGGTCTGTGGTCTGTGGTCTGTGGTCTGTGGTCTGTGGTCTGTGGTCTGTGGTCTGTGGTCTGTGGTCTGTGGTCTGTGGTCTGTGGTCTGTGGTCTGTGGTCTGTGGTCTGTGGTCTGTGGTCTGTGGTCTGTGGTCTGTGGTCTGTGGTCTGTGGTCTGTGGTCTGTGGTCTGTGGTCTGTGGTCTGTGGTCTGTGGTCTGTGGTCTGTGGTCTGTGGTCTGTGGTCTGTGGTCTGTGGTCTGTGGTCTGTGGTCTGTGGTCTGTGGTCTGTGGTCTGTGGTCTGTGGTCTGTGGTCTGTGGTCTGTGGTCTGTGGTCTGTGGTCTGTGGTCTGTGGTCTGTGGTCTGTGGTCTGTGGTCTGTGGTCTGTGGTCTGTGGTCTGTGGTCTGTGGTCTGTGGTCTGTGTGGTCTGTGGTCTGTGGTCTGTGGCCAAAGGTCTGTGCTCTGTGTTCTGTGTTCTGTGTTACCTATAGAAGAATTCAATTAAAACAAGAATTCAATTAAAACCAGTAACTATTTATACGCCCTCCTAGAATTTGAAGGGCGTATAAATAGAAAAATAAATATTTACAAACCAAAATCTAGACTTAAAATGTCAAATAAAGCCAAAACTCAAACAAAGCATATTGGTGTTAGTTCCAAGTTGTATTTTTCTGTCTTTCCCTATTAGAATTCGATTATTACAGGCGCCGTCACCTGTAATAATCGAATTCTGATAGGGAAAGACCGAAAAATACAACTTAGAATTAACACCAATACACTTTGTTTGAGTTTTTGCTTTATTTGACATTTTAAGTCTAGATTTTGGTTTATAAATATTTATATTTCATCTATGTATACGCCTTTCTAGGAATTGTTACTGGTTTTAATTGAATTCTTCTATAGGTAATAAATAATACACATAAAAACACAAATATAATAAATAATACACATAATAAAACAAATATAATAAATAATACACATAATACATAAAAAACACAGAACACAGAACTAACACACTTTGTTTGAGTTTTTGCTTTATTTAACATTTTAAGTCTAGATTATATAAAACTAGAAAAGGTGCCCATATTTTCTCGTTAATACGCCCGTAGTATAAATATCAAATCAGTATTTTGTAACAGTTATTTGAAACCAGTATCTCAATGTATTCATTTACTTTGTAACTAATAAAACAGTAACTGTTTATACCAGGGGTGGCCAAAGCGTCGACAGCATAACTATTGCTAGTTACCGGCTTGTCTGTAATGAACACATACTAATTAGTTTGTGAGAAGAAAGCATTATTTTCTCGTAGTAAAATAACTTGATATTAAATATGTATTAGTATTATCTATGTTTATTTTGTATTTAAATATATTTTTGGATTTACATTACTACTTTTCTTATTATCACATAATACATACAATGTTGATAGACCTCCGATTTAATTGAACAATTTAAAAAACATGTCAACCAAAGTGATTAAAAGTTAGCCACTCCTGGTTTTTACCATCTAGTATCTATGTATTAATTTTTCTTTTAATTATCACTCAACAACTTACTGGAAATCTTCGTTCAATTCCTTGCTGCTTTGGCGGATGATCCCCATTATGGTCGCCACTATCAATACCACTATCTTCCATCACTCACAACTCACAACAATTCGCATCTAGTCCTGTGTTTTTGTACGATGCGCCCCAAGCGAACACACATGGAGACACGTGGAGGTACCGCTATGAGTGTTAACACCCTTCTACTTGTGTTTTAATAGCCCACAATATTAACAACGTAAAACACGGTGCTTGTTTATAAAAAAAAAACTTATCACGTTCGTTTAATAGAACAATGTTTTGGAGAAAGGGCTCGCGTCTGCGGGAAACGGCGCCGTCGCCATTTTAGCGCAATGGGGAAAATCAATAACGGCGCGCGTTGGAGAAACAAATATTTAGGCTTACAGACATATACGAAATAGTTTCATTCAAGTTAGTAGTTCCAATATTTATTGGCTTTCATTATTATATAATTATGATTTTGTGCTACCAATATCCGGGTTGACAAACAAAACAGCAGGCTCACGTACAAGTGCCAATAGCCTGTCCAGTTTCATGCATTGCATTGTAAACTGGTCCAAATCGGGCTGCTTTTTGGGCGGTTTGCATGGAGTACGAAGGTTGGGGGAGAGCTTAAGGGATGTTACAGTACCTCTGAAAGAAATAATAATCTACCTATTTTCTAGCTGGTGCTTGAAACTTTTTATATACTTATCATCTCCCGCTATGATAATAGGAAGGTTGTAGTTGAATGCAATTGAGGTCAACTTATACCTCTTCTTAGAGACAATGGGCTGTACGCAAACAGCTTTGTATTTGTTCATGTTCAGATCAAAAACGTAAACTTTGCCGTCAGAAGTGGCTGCGGCAAACACTGTTGATGAGTATGGGGCCCAAGCTACGTCCATTATACCTGCACCTAGATCAAATACGTATAATGGGTCCCTATAAATAAATAATAATAAAATATAAATTATAAATCAGCTTAATAATTAGTAGCTTCATTCATTAAATATATGAATAAAATATTAATAAATACTTTGACCTTAGAATGAGGATGCAGTTAGAAATTGGTGTGTTTGTATTAACACATAAGGAGATATTTTATTATAAGTGTTTTAAACTGATGAGCGACATTTTCACAGATGATTACTTCACTTACAATCGGCCATCCTCCCAAATTTTAATTCTCCAGTCCCCGCTGCACGAGACGAAAATGTCCGTATTGTATTTGTTGTAGTCAATTTTGTACACGGGCAGTTGGTGTGCTTTGTAAGTTTCCAGATATCGGCAGCTGTAGTTTACACTGCACTTGTAGATGTTACCTTCTTCAGTACCAACTAAATAAATCGTCGGGTCTTTAGGATGCATTATTATGTAGGTCGCACATGCTGTAGATAGTGAGAAAGTCATGGTACAATACAAATACCATAATTATTTTCTATTGCAATTCCTGATATAAATATCATAGAGAAATATGTAGAATGTGAATGTGAGTAGAGAAGTTGAAAGAAGGAATCGGAGAGGATGTGGAGTGGAAAGGAAACGATCTCAGGACAAGTTTATAATTCAAGAAGGAAGAGAGTGGATGTAATAGGTGAAAAAGGCGGGCTGGCATATTCTGAATGGATGAACAGAGGGAAGAAGACGTTTTGTGGCCAGGGAGGCGATTCGGTGATAGATAGGGCCTCGCCCTTGGAGCTGAAAAACTATAGGAAAATCACGTTAAAGAGTGCGTGGTGAATTTACGTAACGATGCGAAAACAGAGTGGATGGAGTAGAGTGGTCTGAAAAGTAAGAGAGAGTAGATTTTCATGCTAGCGAGAATGGTGGAGGAAGTACTGGAGTGCAAACAGAGTATGTAGACGGTATTTGTTGATCAGAAAGCAGCATGTAACTCAGTTCCTAGGGGTAAGCTAGTGTAGTATATAGAAATGTTAGGGAAGGGGTTTGTTGTTCAGCGTACAGACCTCTGTGTATGCTAGACGCGACAGGCAAGGTCCTGGAATACCTGGTTCTGGGACGGATTACAGCACACACTGAGGCACCTGGCGGACTGTCCGACCACCAGCATGGTTTCAGGCCGGGAAGATCCACCATCAAAGCTCTAGACGAGGTTCTGGAAATAGCAAGGGCGGCCATGGGAAGGCCGTGGAGGAAGAGGCAGCTGTGCGCCCTCGTGACGGTCGACGTGAGGAACGCCTTTAACACTGCACATTGGGGACTTACAGCGGCAAGGTGTCGGGAGATGGGGTTCCCCGAGGATATGATGAGGCTGGTGAAGAGTTATCTCGGAAGCCGGAGCCTCCTAGTAGCAGGAGCAGACGGGGGAAAGACCAAGAGTCTCACTCTGAAGTGCGGCGTTCCACAGGGGTCCGCGCTGGGACCTACACTGTGGAACGTCATGTACGACACCATTCTCCGAATCCCTTTACCCGATGGAGCCAGGGTGGTGGGCTACGCTGACGATGTAGCACTGGTAGTAACAGGCGCCAACGAGGAGGAGCTGAAAGGGAGAGTAGACGCCAGCCTGGAAGAGCTGAGACGCTGGATTGCCAACAACTTCCTCCAGGTCGCGGAAGGAAAAACAGAGGCGGTGCTTCTCATCGGCAGGAAACGCTGTTTGGAAGTTTGCTTCCGCATCGGTTCCACGGAAGTGATCCCTAAAAGGGAGGTCAAGTACCTAGGGATCGTTATCGACCAGGGCCTGACCTTCCGAAAGCATTTAGAACTGGCAGGGGCGAGAGCAGCCAAATGCACTGCGGCTCTGGCAGCGATCATGCCTAACCGACGAGGACCCGGGCAAATAAAGAGGGCGATGCTAGCAAGGGTGGCCGAGAGCGTAATGCTATACGGAGCCCCGGTGTGGAGCCACAGACTGGTATATCAGCGCACAAGGGAAATTCTAGCACGACAGCAAAGAAAAACAGCGCTACGGGTAGCGAGGGGTTACAGGACAGTGTCCAGAGAGGCCATACAAGTTATTGCGAGCATACCTCCAATCGAACATCTGGCGCAGGAGCGCGCTGACCGATTCCGAGAAGGTCTGAATATCACGGCGGCTAGAGATAGAACGGTTCAAAAATGGCAGAGGGACTGGGACGAGCTGGAAGGAAAAGCCGGTTGGACGAGACGACTTATCCCCAGGATACAGCCGTGGGTATCTAGAACGCACGGAGAGGTGGGCTACGAGCTCACGCAAGTCCTCTCGGGGCACGGGTGCTTCAGGGCATATCTCAAACGCATGCACCTGGAGCAGACGGAGGAGTGCCCACTGTGCCCGGCTCCGGTGGACACAACCGAGCACGCCATATTTACGTGTCCCAGATGGACGGCCCAGCGAGCGGCTCTTGAACGACTCACCGGGACCCGCTTGAAGGCAGAGAACATAGTGAACACCATGCTGGACAGCCCTGAAACGTGGACAGCAATTAATAACTTTGTCACCACCGTCATGAAAGAACGCACCAGGGAGGAGCGAGAACGCCAGGGACGGCAGCGACAGGTCGACGGGAGGGACGTAACGCATCGCGGGGTCAGTGAATAAATGTGTAGAAATCCAAACACCTGCGCAGACGGCGCAATGACTCCCCCAACCTGAAGGCTACAATGAGTGATCGGTTCCGGGTTGGGCGGCAGAGCAAGGGTTCAGGGTTTAGTGGGTATGCCTGGTACCGAAGTAGGTGAGTCCCACACTACCCGACGAGAAGCGTCGGGTGTGCGTAATAGCATTCCCCCCCAAAGCAAAAAAAAAAAAAAAAGGGAAGGGGTTTGTGGTAGGAAGAACCAATGATCATGTAGTTTTTGTGGCTAAGAGAGTGGAAGAGATGCAAAAGATGTTGGAAGGTACCATAATAAGTTAAGCCCAGGTTTTCTAGGGGATCGGTCGCTTTTGACGACATTTTAACGTCACAAGAATCGATTTGAGTGTATGTACTTAAACATCTAACAATTATTCATCGTAATTGATTCCAAAAATAGTACAACTAACCCTCGAAGAGGGAAGTTAAACGCCGTCTGGCGGCACCACATCAATTAGCAGTGCATACCCATATGTGAATTCATCCTCACTAGCTGAGCTACACTGACGAGATCTAATAAGATCGAAATCTAGTTATGTAGATTGCTAAGAGGTGGGTTCACACTTATATATGTAATTCATTCCATTTTTGCAGTATGTTGAGGCAGAGCCGGAGGAAACCAAAGCAATAAATGTGGAAAGATCAAATTGATGACATTTAGAAAGAAGGGTAGGATTGGTAGCACGGAAGAGTAGAAATGGAACGGAAAAATGGGTGAATTGCTTTAAGTATTTAGGCTTTTGGTTTGAATGCAGATGTGGCTTTGGGAAGCATTTGGAGTGAGTGCAAGGAAAGGCGAGAATAACATGGGGATTGCGAAGAAAAAACCGGTGGTGGGATGGTAACGTTGTATTCGCGTGCATGAACTGAGATGCGAGTGTGATGCCAATATTGTTGTATAGAGTGGAAGTGCGAGATAAACTACCGTACCTAGTATCACAACTACTTACAATTACCTATTTAGAAAGCCTATTTGAGTAAATATGTATGTATCTGTCATTTTTTTTCGATACTTAGAAACATTTGTTTCACACAGGTATCGAATAGATTTAAATAAACATTGTTTTTAATATAGTAACTGTGTAAACTGAAGAAGAAGTGCAATACGAGTCATTTTAATACTTTTCTTTATACCATTGCGATCGTAACAGACCCTTACATACCCTTCAAACGTAACAAAGTTCCATCGGGGCCGGGAGTGGCTTCTTGCTCTAAAAATAGATTGATCACAGTAGTTACCGCCAGCTCATTTTGCATCAGAACGTAATTATTGACTTTGCCATCATTCGCAACAGAATAAAAGTTGAGTTCACCATCTGGCAAATCATCTACCCATTTTATCTAAAATTGTTGGACATAAGAGATTCAGAATGCACCACTGGAAGTAGTGGCGACATTCAATTACACCCCACTCTAGAATCAATCCATAATCCATATATCCCATATATACTCGCCGCCATAAATAAACACCCAGTAAAAACAGATGCATTTTAATGAGATTTTTAGAAAAAGTGTATTTTATTCCTATTAACAAACTGTGAAAATTTCAGCAAAATATAAATCTTGTTAACGCTAATAATGCGTCGACCTTCCTCTGGTTATTTTACATAGGTGATTACCTAGCTGAATGTTTAAGAACTGCCTAATCAGGCATAGTTCAAATGAGCGAATCCATGCTAGCCTGAGGTACAATATCCCATGCTTCTAAAATCTAAAATAGGTGATTACCTAGCTGAATGTATAAGAACTGCCTAATCAGGCATAGTTAAAAAGAGCGAATCTATGCTAGCCTGAGGTATACTATACCATGCCACTAAAATCCGTTGTTGAAAGGCATCTACATTCTTTGGGGGCCGCTGTAAATTCTATATCCTCCGGCCTGCTATAGCTATGTTCGATTGGTGATAAGTCTGGTGAACGAGAAAGGCCATGGAAGGAGATCAATATTAGCAGAATTTAGGCTCTATAGCAACCCTTGCGCAACCTCCGATAGAAGACACACGAAGAAGTTTTCGTTGTAGATATGAATATGGTAGTAGTGAAGTTCTTCACCAGGAACACATTGTGAACCATAAAGATGAGATAATATATAATTTAGGCTCTATAGCAACCCTTGCGCATTATCTTGCTGAAAAATTGGATTTTCTATTTCTTACAGATATTGAGATTAGTAAGCTGAAGGAGAGGAGTGTGATGTTGACTGAATTAGAGATAGTTGGGTTTTTATTTCTTACAGATATGGCAGTAATACTGGTTGAAATACGTTTCAACTTTAATGCGTTTACTTATTAAGCTTATAAATAAGCTAAACATTGACATTAACTAATGCCAAATGAAAAGAAAGAGTTTTTGTTCCATTGTCGAAGATAACTTGATTAATCTTTTTTGTATACTGCTGAAATGTGCACGTTTCTTAATAGGAATAAAACCCACGTTTTCCGAAATTTTCAACAAAATACACTGATGTTTACTTATTTATGGCGGCGAGTATAGTAATTACTTACTGCCCACACAATACCGCTATGTTTACTCTCATAATTCTTAGTGGAATACGCTGCTTTCTTTGTAGAAGCTTGTATATTAAAAATCTGTATATTGCCATCAAACAGCCCGCAAACCAGCATATACGGGTACTTTGGATGGATATCGGCACACATTACCGCCGAATTTGTCTGGCAAATTGTTTCCGGAAAAGAAGGATTTTTTATTGTAAAGAGACAAATGTATCCTTCAGTCAGCGGCTTCATGAAATCCACTATAAATAAAATTTGATTACATTTTTCAAATATTCCATATTCAGGTAGAACATACAATAGCCGAAACATACAACGAACAAATCGTAGTACCACGGATTCCACGTAAGGTATGTGATAGTATGTTTCAAAGTAACATCGTAGCTGTATTTCCATAAGGGCAGTAACGTGCCCTCATCCTCTCTGTATTCATCAGACGGGTCTTCCCAATATCTAAAATCTAATACCCCAAAGCAAAATTGTATAAAATTTTTAATGGAAATTATGGTTTATCTGCAACAGTCTCGAATGCAATGGATTTGTATAAAAGAAAATAGTATGGAATTTTTCGCGGCATATTCACATGCAAAATACAGTAGTTTTTCTGAAAACATGGCCCCCCAATATGGAAGGACGATAGACAGATATTTTCAGAGATGGTCTTACTTAACAGTATTCTCACACAAAAAATACAATGCTAGAAACAAATTCAGAAATCACATCTAATAATTCGTGCAGCCAATCGTGCGCCGACATTAAGGAATATGTGCAAAGAGATCATATCCTCGAGGGTATGAGCAGTTGCACATCTGCTCAAATCCTCGAGGATATGATCTCTTAGCAAATATTCGAATACACTCTTTGAGGTAATCCGACGATTGCACAACAGCAAATGACACAGACTAAATAGATAATTGATGTATTGAATTCTATGTAACGTTGTTATGAATAAAGATAATTATATATATATATATATATATATATATATATATATATATTAAAAAAAAATTATCTTTCAATTCAATACATCAATTATCTATTTAGTCTGTCTCATTTGCTGTTGTGCAATCGTCGGATTAGCTCAAGGAGTGTATTGGAATATTTGCGAAGAGATCATATCCTCGAGGATATATCTATATATCTAACATTGTCTATGGTTGAGCAGTTGACAGGGCGGATGGGTATGGACATACCGTGCATTGGTGTTAGACTGAACTGTTTTCTCAATTAAAATAATAATCAGTTATTATATAATCAGTGCTTTAAGTTAGTTATTCAGTTGTTAATCTAATGTATTGGTTAATTGTGGTGCAGGACTAATTATTTATTGTGTATTGAATAATATCCTCCATAGAGCACGCCCTAGATTTACCGGACCAAGTAGCTAATCATACAAATTGTTATTGTGATACATCTGATTAATATTTCGCCCTGCATACTACACTCGCCCCAACTTATACAATATTCAGTTACTTACCTTTAGCAACATCATCGTAACTATTCAAGTTAATCATCCGCTCCAGAACCTTCCAGCTCTCAAATAGCCTGGCCTGCACAGCCTCACTGAGTCCTTTCTTTTTCTTACTTTTTTTACCACTTGGTTTAGAAACAACCATTTTTCCCTGCTCACGCCTCTCCTTCTCCTTTTCCTTCTCAATCTGCTGCTGCTCGAAATCCTTCAAATACGCATCGTAGATAGTCCACTGCAGCACATTACCGCTGAGCTTTTTAACAACTGGCGGAACAGTTTGGGTCTCCTGACACTACAACCAAACAATTACATCATACCCAACAACGCAATCCCTCAATAATTACTCTCATAGGGAAAATATAAGTCAGAGCAGCTCGCTCGCAGAAGTTAAATTGATTCGTCAGCTTTTTAGGTTTTCCGGGTTTAGGCGCGTCTGTAGCATCATCAGCGTCGTCCCCTTGAGCATCGTCGGTCTTGGTTTCACCCTCACCACCTTCCCCTTCATGACCTTCACCCTCATCCTCGCCCTCACCTTCACCCTCGCCCTCCTCCGCTGTTGTAGTATCTTCAACGGTTGTTGTTGTGACAGTTTCTAAGTCCGTATCATCCTCAACCCCTTCATCAATATCGTCATTAAAAAGTGCAGCTAAAAAATTATAACTGTTTTAAACATACGGATGCGAGACATGGACATTATATAAAGCACAAAATAGCAAAATACAAGCAGTTGAAATGAAGTATATGAGAGTTAGAGGAGTGACAAAAAGGACAAAATGAGTAATGAGGATATAAAAATAGAACTAAATGTAACACCGACAATAAATTACATAGAGGATGGTGGGGACACATAATTGGGATAGTAGAGACAGCCAAAATAATATGGAGAGAAAAAATCAAAAACAGTTGAAATGAAGTATATGAGGAGAGTTAGAGGAGTGAAAAAAGAACAAAACGAGGAATGAGGATATAAAAAGAGAACTAAATATAACACCGACAAAAAAGTACATAGAGGAAAGACAATTAGGATGGTGGGGACACATAATAAGGATGGCACAGACAGCACCAGCCAAAATAACACGGAGCAAAAATCAAAACAAGAAAAAAAGGAAGACCAAGAAAAAAATGGGATGAAGCTATATCGAGAATATTATCAAACTATTAGAAAGGAAAGGAAAAAGCTAGAAGGAAGCAAAAGAACTGGCAATAAGTAGAAGAGAATGGAAAATTTTATAATAGAATAGAGGTAAATTCAAATCTTTACACCACACTGTGGTAGAAAAGGCCACCGGATATATATATATATATATATATATATATATATATATATATATATATATATATATATATATATATATATATATATATTATAAATATATATATATATATATATATATAAATATATATATATATATATATATATATATATATATATATATATATATATATGGTTTTGAAAAATTGGATTTACTAACGATCTACTCCCTCTCGTATCATCTGAGCTCTAGCCTCTTCGGTATCTTTATGGATATAAGTCCCTTTTCTCTCATACGCAATTACATATGTTGAGGGTAGCACAATAGATTCGAATTCCCCAGTGGCATAATTAAACTCAACTATATTATCGGGCATCTCTGGATTGGTCATTGTTAGAATCCTGGGGACTAACTCTTTGAGTTCCTAAAACAATCGGTTGCAAAACCGGATTTTATGCGCACGTATCCTTACGGCATCCTGCAGCTCGATTTGGTCCTTCGGCTTGATCAACTGCCTGGACCGTTTCCACTCCTCCAGGTCGTCATCTTCGATGCGGTGTACGCTTGATTTTTTCTTCTACAAGTTGTGTGCGAGTTGGGATGTGTGGGGTGTTTTTTGTTAAGAATTATACTCACTCTACTAGATTTCGCTGGCATTATGCTGGTACAAACGGCGATGTAAATTAAAACGCTGTTCTGGCACGTTCTGACAATATAACACTATTTGCCTAGCAACGCTTATCGATGTAACAAGAATGTTGGGCTAATGGTGACGATAGTGTTGATACACCATGTCTATAATACAAATTATAGGCAAATCTACAGAGGGGAAATTAAGTAGCGAATAAATTCAATAAAACCTTTATTCATTATTTTTGTAAAAATTGCTCGAACAGTTTTTAATTTTAAACTGCCAATTTTAAGTATCAATTTTTGTAATTCAACTGTCCAATCATAATAATCCAAATCCGAAAATTGTATTTATTATAATTTATTTAAACATGTAAATTTGTTTTGTTTACATTTTCTATCACCATGATTTGAATGAAAGGGAGAAATTAATAAATAATAGCTCATTTTGAAGCTAAATGAATACGTATTACAATTTTGTACTCATAATATTCATAATCCAAAAATTGGATTTATTACAAATTTTTAAACATAAACATTTGTTTCGCTCACATTTTCTATCACCACGATTTTAATGACAGGGAGAAATTAATAACTAATACCTCATTTTGAAGCTAAATGAATACGAGATTCAACTGTCTAATCATAATATTCAAAATTCAAAAATTCTATTTATTACAATTTTTTTAAACATAAAAATTTGTTTTGTTTACATTTTCTATCACCATGATTTGTATGATAGAGAGAAATTAATAAATAATAGCTCATTTTTAAACTAAATGAATATTTATTACAATTGTCTAATCATAATATTCAAAATCCAAAAATTTAATTTATTACAATTTTTTAAACATACAAATTTGTTATATTTACATTTTCTATCACCATTATTGGAATAAAAGGGAGAAAATAATAGATAATAGCTCATTCTGAAGCTAAATGAATGCGTATTACAATTATCCACTCATAATATTTAAAATTGTAAAATTGGATATATTACATTTTTTTAAACATAAACATTTGTATTGTTTACATTTTCTATCACCACGCTGTTAATGACAGGGACAAATTAATAAATAATGGCTCATTTTTAAGCTAAGTGAATACGTAATTCAATTGTCTACTCATAATATTCAAAATCCAAAAATTGGATTTATTAGAATTTTTTAAACATAAACATTTGTTTTCTTTATATTTTCTATCACCACGATTTTAATGAAAGGGAGATATTAATAAATAATAGCTCATTTTTAATCTAAATGAATACATAATTCAATTGTCTACTCATAATATTCAAAATCCGAAAATTGAATTTTTTATAATTTTTTATACATAAATATGTGTTTTGTTTACATTTTCTATCACCACGATTTTAATGAAGGGAAGAAATTAATAACTAATAGCTCATTTTAAAGCTAAATAAATACAAAATTCAACTGTCTAATCATAATATTCAAAATCCAAAAATTGGATTTATTACAATTTTTTAAACATAAACATTTGTTTTGTTTACATTTTCTATCACCACAATTTTAATGACAGGGAGAAATTAATAAATAATACCTCATTTTGAAGCTAAATGAATACGAAATTCAACTATCTAATCATAATATTCAAAATTCTAAAATTGTATTTATTACAATTTTTTAAACATAAACATTTATTTTGTTTACATTTTCTATCACCACGATTTTAATGAAGGGGAGAAATTAATAAATAATAACTCATTTTAAAGCTAAATGAATAGGTAATTCAATTGTCTACTCATAATATTCAAAATCCAAAAATTGTATTTATTACAATTTTTTAAACATAAACATTTGTTTTGTTTACATTTTCTATCACCACGATTTTAATGAAGGGGAGAAATTAATAAATAATAGCTCATTTTAAAGCTAAATGAATAGGTAATTCAATTGTCTACTCATAATATTCAAAATCCAAAAATTGGATTTATTACAATTTTTTTAAACAAAGAAATTTGTTTTGTTCACATTTTCTATCACCACGATTTTAATGAAGGGGAGAAATTAATAAATAATAGCTCATTTTAAAGCTAAATGAATAGGTAATTCAATTGTCTACTCATAATATTCAAAATCCAAAAATTGGATTTATTACAATTTTTTTAAACAAAGAAATTTGTTTTGTTCACATTTTCTATCACCACGATTTTAATGACAGGGAGAAATTAACAACTAATACCTCATTTTGAAGCTAAATGAATACGAAATTCAACTATCTAATCATAATATTCAAAATTCTAAAATTGTATTTATTACAATTTTTTAAACATAAACATTTGTTTTGTTTACATTTTCTATCACCACGATTTTAATGAAGGGGAGAAATTAATAAATAATAGCTCATTTTAAAGCTAAATTAATAGGTAATTCAATTGTCTACTCATAATATTCAAAATCCAAAAATTGGATTTATTACAATTTTTTTAAACAAAGAAATTTGTTTTGTTCACATTTTCTATCACCACGATTTTAATGACAGGGAGAAATTAATAACTAATATCTCATTTTGAAGCTAAATGAATACGAAATTCAACTATCTAATCATAATATTCAAAATTCTAAAATTGTATTTATTACAATTTTTTAAACATAAACATTTGTTTTGTTTACATTTTCTATCACCACGATTTTAATGAAGGGGAGAAATTAATAAATAATAGCTCATGTTAAAGCTAAATGAATAGGTAATTCAATTGTCTACTCATCATATTCAAAATCCAAAAATTGGATTTATTACAATTTTTTTAAACATAAAAATTTGTTTTGTTCACATTTGCTATCACCATGATTTGAATGATAGGGAGAAATTAATAAATAATAGCTCATTTTGAAGCTAAATAAATACGAAATTCAACTATCTAATCATAATATTCAAAATCCAAAAATTGGATTTATTACAATTTTTTAAACACAAACATTTGTTTTGTTTACATTTTCTATTACCACCATTTTAATGACAGGGAGAAATTAATAACTAATAGCTCATTTTGAAGCTAAATGAATTCGAAATTCAACTGTCTAATCAAAATTACTATGAGTATTACTGTTCTGGTTAAGTGAACAACCTTATATATTCATAATAGGTCATTGATTAACACAAAATAATTCATTTGCAGCCAGGTTTCATATTAAAAACAGCATTGTTCATACCTACACGAGATAGGATATCTCATAAAGAATAATTTATATTAAAAAAAAATACACAAAAGTTAGATGTAATTAACATTTATATACATACAGTCTACAAAAACTCAACAAGCATTGGCACAAATAACACACAATTCAAGACAAAATTCAACATTTACTATTCAGTCACTACATAACCAAATGGGAAGACTAGAAGTAATGCAAGTGAGCAAAATCATGTGAATTTAAATTTAAAATCAGGATATTGCTGATTTTCAACGACGTCTTTACCAAATTTATACTCCAAAAAGTCCCTAATATTATTTGGACTGGGCACGTGACGTCCATTAAAATCAATACTGGACATTGGATGCAAAAAGTGCTCCGGAAACTCCATATTCCTATGGCTTGTAAACCAAGCGTCTTTTATCATAGTGCCATTCTTAGCATAATACGGAAAAATGTTGACATAGATACGGTTGACCTTGCTGTAGTGCACTCGATAGAAATTTCCTTCAGTGGCTTTCTCCCACAAAAACCCTTGAGAATCCACAACAGGTTTTCCTTTGGCCTTCCGCAACCAAATACATCTACTGAGATCATCGCGGTTAAAACCAATATCAACATCATAGTCCCACGGAATTACATCCCCCATCCGCATAGCCCCCAGCAAACTACCTCCATCCAACCAATAACGTATCCCAGCTTCCTGCAAACTAGTGAAAACATGTCGCGCGGTTTTCCTCAAGTTGCTCAAACAGCACGGCGGGGTTGTTTTGTTTTCGAAAATATAAGAAGGCGTATAGTTTATAATCGAACCGAAACACCGCGGAGTATCCCGCGTGCAGCCGTAATTTTCAGTTGCCCCCTTTCTGACAACCTTTTTTATACTATATGTTTCATACAGTTTTTTGAGTTTCAGCTGGTCGGACTTGCGTTTTAGTCGTTGCGAGTGGTGAGAGTGGAAGAGAGGCTTGCCGTCTTGGAATTGCACACCTTGCAGAATTTTTATCTAAGAAATACAATGAATAAATTAATTTAAAAAAACAACAAATATGTCTAACTATCTAGTTTATCTAGTTATCTGGTTCAATCTTTCAATGAACAATACAATATTTATTAGATGTCTTTAAAACATGGGGACCCTACTTATTTTAATATTGGGATCATATTCGATTCCCACTATATTGTATATTGTGAACACATTAGAAATAGAAATTATACTACCACTTGAGATATTGTGTGAATTCATCCTCACTAGCTGAACTACACTGATGAGATCTAATACGATTGAAATCTAGATATGTGCTAACAGGTGGATTCACACTTATATATGCATTAGAAATAACATAAACAGAGCAAGTCTACTTGTCTTCCCATCAAGTCTGTGTATATTTCATATTGCTACATAAAATTTATAAGTTTGCACATATGTCTCATTGTTATAAATCCCATGATATGATTATAGATTGATTTATTAAATATAAATTATAATTACCTTCAGTTTCAAATGTGTGGTCTGTAAATACAAAGAGTGTGGATGTGGAAGCAGAAATGGATTACTCAGTTTGTACAGAGTATCCAGTTCTATAAGCAAAGCATGCTTCCCTATAATAAAATCACATTCATCCTTCACAACGCCAAACTGCAAGCTCCAGTCCTGCAGTGTTAAATTTGCACTTACACAGCTCAAATTCTTACTGAGACTATAGGGCACTGCCACAATACCACCCGGCTGTTTAGCCATGCAATTAACCAGTTGCTGGATGGACTGCCTGTGCAAAATCCTTGTCGAATCAGGCACAAATAACACATACTCGGTTTTAATATGTGCTAAAGGATTCTCCTGATAAGCTACCTCTAAACTTGGCAATAAGTTTATCACCTTCACATTCTTATACGTCTCATTTATACTCTCCAGCAGTAGCGGTGGGTATGGAAGTCCATTTGCTAGTATTAGTATTTGTATATTCGGGAAGACCTTTAGAAAGGAGTGCACAGTGGCTGTTACATCATTATCACTTAACTCAAAATCCCTTATCACCACCGTTGTTAGTTTACTAATATGCCGGTTTGGGGCTTTTGTAATGGAATTACTACCATCAAAAAAGGACGTTTTAAATGGAGCTAATGATTGGAACAATTTCCACGTGTAGTACACAACCACTATATTTAGTAAAACAATGAAAAACGCTAAATATTTTGTGGTTTTCAAGCGCATAATAGAGGATTTTTGGGGTCAAACCATTTTTGTTGTGTTTATCTATTTTTTTGAACTTGTCGGCTGTCAATATTAGGATGTTTCAGTGTTGCCAATAGATTATTTTTGTTATAACTTAGTTAGTTTTTGATCTTATTTCTACATTTTAGATTATAAATAAATATTCTAGTTGTCTTATATTGTTATTATGGCTATTTAGTAACCGTTATTAATGATATTATGTATATCATAGGGGATTTTGTTGAATTTTTATTGGTAACAATGGAAAACAAACAAATTGTTTTGCTCATAGAAAAGTATAACAACAGATTAGCGTTATATATAAACACTAATTTGTGGTATAACTGCTGCTCTTTGATATTCCGTTTTTGAGTTGCACCCATACACCCATATTCCTGATGTCTGTGTTTGCATTTCCCCTGCTGCGTCAATCAATGATCAGGGACCAGGGTTTTTCTCTTCTCCATCTCTGATTGTTTGACGGAAAATCGGAGAGCAGGAATATAGGCTATAGTTGATTGAAATTTGATTTACTAAATAAATAAACTCCCTGTTTTCTGTATACAGATATTGACAAAATGTGTATATGTAATGATTAATTGAGGACAAATTAGTTGCATGCCAAGGTGTGCCACAAATTTCGGTGTATAAAGTCAGGGTTTTTATATGATTATAAAGGCGCTTTCGTTTAACATGGTTTATCATTGCTAGTCGCCCCTGTGGCGTGCAGTATCGCTTAGCTCTTGCGTTAGTGTGCCGCCGTTTATAAGGGCCGAGATGCGCATCGGAAGCGGCAAATAGAACGAGAAACAATAAGCCCGTACCACCCCAGGTGATAAACGAAAGTTATAAGTCACATAAGACAGTAATATAGGCTTTAGTGGTGAATGGTAATTTAGAAACTTATGAGCACAAATAACTCAACGCACATAAATAGTATAGAACAAAGCAACTATAGTTGATTATTAATCAAACAGCATAAAATGTATAAATAGTTAAACAGCACACTGCACTTACCTTTGTACAACCGACGTGCTGGTATATTCCTTGCTCTCACTTTATGCTGTCCAACCTCTAAACATGCAGCGTCTGTTTTGCATCTCCCGGGTTGGTTATACACAATCACAATACAAATCACACAACACTAGAATCCTCATAAAATCCACATCGTTTTAGCATAACTCACTTCACCGGGACAGTTTTTTATGAAACAAATATACGCAGCGCGTTCAAAGGAATACGGTTCGGGCGGCCATCTTTCAGTGATCTACCGCACGGTTCGTGCCTGGTACCGACATCTAACGACCGCCGATGACATTACTTGTTTATAACTAACTGCACTATAGCTCACATTATGAGTCACGTGATGAAGTTTTGAGTAAGAAATATAACAATGAAAAACAAACCAGAGCTAATCTTTTTCAGCCAGTACAGTTCTGTGTAACAAAAATAGCAATGGTTTTTACAATTTATCTGCCAAATTCGCGAGTAATAATATTACTCGCGAATTTGACAGATAAATTGTAAAGACCATTGCTATTTTTGTTACACAGAACTGTACTGCCTGAAATAGATTAGCTCTGGTTTGTTTTTCAGAATACTATAGTCGTTTTCGTTTATCGTTATAACAGCGCCCTAACAATAAATTACGCGGCTTATATGTATGTAAGTAATATATGTATGGATATACTCAATTAATGCTAACTTGGTTGCCTACGATATTAATCTTCAAAAATATAAAAATAATTAGGGTTATGTTTGAATAAAATGTCACAAAGATAACTCTCCCAAATAAAGTCTTCAATATTTAATGAAAACCATTTTTAAGTGTTACAATGCATCGTGATTATGAGACAAGTAATTCCCAGTACAAAACCATATCAATATTAGGACAATGCTGTGGGGGCATGGGCAATGTTTACCTGACGAAATATTTGCTCACTGGGCAAATGTTGGCGGTGAAACGGATTAATTTGGATAGAGTTAAAGAGGATGTTGATTTAATAGAGGTAAGAGGAATGAACTGTACTTGCATATACAATAGTTTGATGTGTAGAATACTGGAGTTTCGCTGCCACATCTTTAGGATTGAGGAAAATCTAAAATGTAGATTATAGTACATGAATAATTGAAACTAGAAACTGGTTCAAGTTTATTGACGAAACTTATACAATGTAATTCAAACTTTAGCTCACTGTTTCAACAATATAAGAAAAGTATATCCATTGAATACAATCTGACCATAATATGATTAAAATAAAAATTGACTTGAATACTTTTAATATTCAGCATTTCTACCACATCAGATCTGCCACCAAACTGTATCCCATAAGCTAATACAACCAAGACTATTACGATACCATTCTATTCTGTATATATACTACTAACTACTAATATAGGTTTAAAATGTTTATTGTATATAATCTAGTACTGTATTTGTATTATTTTTAGCATGATATTATTTTAACTAGACAGCTACAACATCCACACATAATAAAGTATTTGGTGGCTTTTGTAAATGGACCTGAAGTGCATGTGGTGACACCGCTCATGGGTTATGGATCATGCCGAGACCTATTAAATAAACATTTTCATGCAGGTAACTAATTATATAGATTGTCAACAGTGTTTTTATACATAAATTATATTTTGTATTAATATTTTTGTTCATCATAATAACACCCTCCTCAAGATAAGAAAAGTTGATTCCTTTTCACAACTTATAAGCGTTATCTTAAAATGCAAGATGGATTAAATATTGTATTGAACACATTCTTCAAAGGATTATTGTTGAGGAAAGGATATAGAATTCCATATCTGTATAAGGCATCTTACATGACCAATATTACTGTCAATATTTTAGAATAATGACAGTATTATTGTACGATAATATGTTTAAAATGTTCATTATTCAAAAATATTGCCAGTATTACTCATCGTGACCCATGAAAGCAATACATAGTACAGGCAAGTACTATGTATTGCTTTCATGGGTTTATTAAAGTCTATTACAAATGGAATTTAGATTTCATAAGATAGAGAATGTACAAGTATAGTTTGGTATGCTCTCTATAGACAATTCAGTATGGCGATGATGATTTTTTATGTAGAAAAAAAAAACTACTTTTAAATAGGAAAAGTTTTCTCATAAATTGTACAACACTATATAATTACATATTATTTTATATTTAGGATTGCCGGAAAATGCGATTGCAATAATCCTTCGGGACGTACTGGAAGCCCTAGAATATGCGCACAAAAAAGGTATAATCCATAGGTAATTCCCTGAATTACCAACCTTTATGTGGGTAGTAACCGTTTTTTTTGTTTTTAAGGGCGCTCCGAGCAAGCCACATTTTAGTCTCTGAGAATGGACACTCGTGTCTGTCTGGATTTCGTTACTCATGCCCTATTATTAGGCACGGCAAATGGCAACGGCAATTACATTGTTTTCCAAATAGTACAGCCCGAAATCTCAGTTGGCTCAGTCCAGAAGTATTAGAACAAAATTTACAAGGTAATATTATAGCATTATTTAATCATGCTCTAGATCATAGGTTCCCAAACTATTTGGGCCAAATCAAAAAACGGGTTTGGCCAGTGAGTAATTTTTGATCTGAAAGGGCGGCTGTAGGCAAAATAGTTATCTATAGAAATCTATGCTCTAGATGTCACAGCCAACATTGTAAGAGAGAGAGAGAGAGAGAGAGAGAGAGTGGATTGGGACCAATGCCACTAATCCATAGCTAACAAAATTAATGTAATTCCTTTCATTTTGTAGGGTACAATGAAAAATCTGACATATACAGTTTTGGAATGCTAATTTGTGAACTAGCAAATGGCGCAGAGCCTTTTGCAGGCACAACAACCACTCTAATGTTAACTGAAAAAGTAAGAGGCTGTGTACCACAACTTTTGGATAGTACCACTTTGCCAGAAGAGGAATCTGAGTCTCATGGTAAGTATTAATGTTAATCCAAAATATCCCATCCATATGATATACTGTAATGTATTTATGGCACTTGTGTTTCACTTATACCATTCTCACTCAACGTTGAGTGAAGCATAGATCAAATTTGCATCAAAATTTTATTTATTCTTCACTCAATGCTTATACACATTGTATTACTAATTACTATACATGACAAAAGTATCCGTAACATCAACCCCCGTATTCACCGACGTTCCATAAATCTATCAATAGCTATTGAACCCATAAACATTTGTTGTTATAGCAACAATAAATACATTATCTAGGGAATGTAGTTACTTTAGATTGTCTCTATTGGAAACACTGAATAATTAAACAAAAGGTGTCATCAAAACTCCAATCACCAGCGCTATTCAAGATGTTTGACATTTGTTTTGGCATATTCTGTCACAATGACGTTGTCAATTTATTCATTCAATAGCTTATGGAACCCATAAAGTTTATGGGATGTTGTTGAATACGGGCACAAGACAGACAATTTCTGTGTACCACGCGATATTAATATCTTGTCGCCTCTGATTCCGTTTTGTTTGTGGATAAGTAAACGCATTGCTATGTTTTTGCAAGCAATTACAAAATATTTGTAATGACAGGAGACTCAAGTTTGCAACAAACGTACCGTAAACAGGCCAGCAGAAAATATAGTGACGGTCTACATGAGATGTGCTTTTTGTGTCTACAAAGGGAGCCATTCGATAGGCCCACCTCATCGCAATTGTTGCTACATCCGTTATTTAAGGGGGCCAGGCGTAATGCGCACTTGCCCGATTTGCTGAAGCCTGTCATACCTTTTAGTGATAATATGGCATACAATACAGGTAATAATTAATTTTCTTAACGTTCAGCTTAAATGTAGTATCCTATCTTACAAGAATTTTGCAGTTGAATCTCAATATCAGCTTTTATATCTGTTTCGCAACTATTAACAGGCAAATATGAGAAAGGTTTTCTCAAGATTTTGCTAAATCGACACTGAAACTGTAACACATATTAGGTATGAAAATGGTCGATGCCGAAATTTTGATCGGACACTAAAGGTTGTTTTAGACAAGCCAATTTCTTAGCTCAAAAGTTGTTCAAGAAATGAATTCATATATCCTCCTCCCATACAATTTATACTTGATAAATAGAACGCGTTATATTTTTCCATTCGATCTACCATTCAATTCAATATTTCAAATAATTTGCTGTATGATGCGAGACAATTTAGATATTCTCGCATCTTAACTAACTTTTGAGTTAAGAAATTGTCTTGTCTAAAACGACCTTAATGATATGTATTAAGGACCATGGGTGAGAATTCCCTTTGTGAAATTTATTTGTTGGGCGCCCTTTCGTTGAAAATGTACAGAATACTGAAAGAAATAATTAGAATGGTGCCTACTATGATCGCCTATGCCCTAGACCAGTGGTTCTTAACGGGTGCCCCGCGCAACCCTGGTGCTCAGCGAGTTGGTTGCAAGTGCTCAGAGAAATTATGAACGCCGAAATTGAAGGTTGGTTCATCTACTGTATGAGATTGACTGATTTTGGTGCTTTGCAAGTTTTTCTTATGATCAAAATAGCTCCCTGACTTCAGTAAAGTTAAGAATCACTGCCCTAGACACAATCTTGCCACCTTCACGCGACGGCCCTATATCTATTGTTTATATATTAAATTATTTCGAATTTTAATTTAGGTTTACCATCGTGAAATTGCATACTATAGATAAGTAATGTATCAACAACATTATACTTATTTTTTGTTGTTGATGGAATTATTTGATTATTTAATTCTAGATGAGCTGGAAAGTTTCGAGGCGATGCAACTGATGGCCGAGCTCGAGATGTATTCGTGTGATTGGGATTTTTAAAATTTGTGATACACATTTTTTCCATTTCATTTTTTTGTATAAAGCCTGATGTACATACAGATATGCAATATTATTTTTCCACTTGCATTGTTTTAATATACGCGTATCGTGTTTGTTATACAAGTCTCGAACTTGCTGATGCTGATGTCACAATGTTACTTTTTTTAACCAATATATTTATATATATATATATACGACCCAAAAGGAGGAGATGGCGTTCTTTTAAAACCCCAAGTTTTTTTTCATCCACACATTAAGGCACGTTGGTATAACAATGAATTGATCACGTTTCTCACAATGTGCTGGTGTGTACTTATTGTCTCTTGTTCTATTTGTCGTGTAAGCCGCTCCCGAAGCGTACAATTCTACCTCGTCCTTTACGTAAGTAGCGACGGTATGAAAGAGATAATGATATAAAAAAAGTATCGACAGAATGAAAGAAATAACGACGATTAAGAAAAATAGCTATGGTATGAAAGAAATAACGATTTTTTTAAAGTAGCGACGGTATGATAGGAAATAACGACGATTTGAATTTAAGTAACACGATTTAAAAATAGAGGCAGTATAAAAGAAGTAACTATTTGAAAGAAAATAATGACATTATGAATAAAATAATGACGTTATGAATAAAATAACGATTTAAAAGAAAATAACGACGATTTGAAATAAATAACGACGATTTTTTTTACATAAAAATTTCTGCAAAAAAAAGTGATATTCAATAGAGAAATTGTATTTGAAGCCATATATATCTTTAACCACAATAAAGTCTTTTATTTTTACAACCTCATAACATTTAACAAACATTTTTTTATCAAAAAAATATCACAGATCTTCCCTATAGTTTTCATCTGGTAATGTGTTTGAACAATATCCTGTTTCAACTGAACAGATATTAATGTCAATGTTGTCTTCATTCCTTGAAAAATTCTGTATGATCGCTTCTTCATGTTCCTCCACCAGCATTTCACACTAAAATAATAATAATTTAAAACTTTATTTCTTCAATATAATAAACTATACATATATATATAAATATATATATATATATATATATATATATATATATATATATAATATATATATATATATATATATATATATATATATATATATATATATATAATATATATATATATTATTTATTTGCCTTGTACTTTTCGATAAACTATACATAAATACATAAATTGAAGAAAATTATGAGGTTCTATCCTCTAGCTTCTATCCCTATCAAGATAAAAAAATAATAATTTGGGGATTTCTGGGGTTAAATAAAACATACAAAATAAATTCTAAATTCCTTCATTGCTTACCAAAATATTGAATTATTATTATTATATTTAATTCCTACTGTAAGGTGTAGGCATTAAGAATTATTACAACTTTTAAAATTTTGGTTAGGTGGAAGATCAGAAACTACACACTGAGTAACTGTTCTTCCACCTAACCAACATTTTAAAAGTTGTAATAATTCATAATGCCTACACCTTACAGTAGCAATTAAATATAATAATAATAATTCAATGTTTTGGTAAGCAATGAAGGAATTTAGAATTTATTTTGTATGTTTTATTTAACCCAGAAATGCCCAAATTATTTTTTTCATCTTGATAGGGCTATCTGCATGTAAAGGAAGAAGCACAGAGGTAGTAAGTAGGTAATACTTACATAATACTTCAGACTCTTATTCAGATCAGAATCCTGTATGATGTCCACTTTATCCATATTAGAGTTCATGCCACCTCCATCCAAAAGTTTCATGAGCATCAATTTACCGCTGGTTTTCCACGTAGCTCGCACATAGTCGTCCATTTTCTCACATACTGTATCCAGCAAATCTGACAAGTAGATTTCAGAGTTGCGACGTGGCACCTCTTTCACCTGCATGTTGCCCTTGCCATCCAATCGGTAACCACCAGCCTCAATACGTTCATTCGGATTGACAGAGCTGATAGCTTTTTCAACTTCTTCAATTGTTTTCTCACATACTGAAATAATTTATATATGAAAAGCAGTTGGGATACTATTAATATGGGGTCTATACAGTGCAGGCTGCCTTCTGAAGAATAAGTTAGTCATTGTTTATACTGTGAACCTTAATAAATATAATAATATGTTTGGGTTTATAAAATAAGTGACACAATTCCATAATATCGACATTGGACATGGCACCAGTTCAGTCAAGTAATTATCCCATATTCTATGAAAGGTGCTGACAAAATGAATGCCACCAGAAGGTGTAACCTTTATTTTCAGGCTTCAACAGTTCCTGCCATCTTTTATGAGGCAGAAACTGGTCATTCTCTTTCCACTCCTAATGTTCATCCTCTCCACCCACATCTATTTAAGCCTTTGATCATCATGGCCTTCCTTCATGCTATGATCTTGTCAGTCATCCTCTTGTATGCCTACCAGAGGGGTTTCTGACCACTTTCATGCTGAACAGTATGGACAAAACAAAACCATCAACAAACAAAAGAAAAAATACATATCTTCCAAAAAGGTCTTCCTTGCAGATTGTTTCAGAATAGTATATTCTATGAATTCTTAAACACTTGTTTATGAATGTCTTTTTAACTGTTTTTGAGGTTGTCATCCAGGATTCTGATGCATACAGTATGCTTTTGATGTCTATTAAATATTAATATTTTTTTTGTTATCTCATTGGACCTTCATATTCTTTGAAGCATATTGAATGTTCCCTGTGCTTTTTTAATTCGGTTCTTTATGTCTTGCTTCCTCCATTTTCACTGATTTTGATCTCCAGGTAAGAAAATGTTTTACTTTTTCTATTTCTCAGTTGTTTATTTACTTTATCATTTTTTGGAGTATATAGAGATCACATAATGAATCAACATCTCTAAAAGGTACCTTACATGATCAATAATACTGTCAATATTTTAGAATAATGACAGTATTACTGTATGATAACATGTTTAAAATGTTCTTTATTCTAAATATTGACAGTATTACTTATCGTAAAAGGTATAGTAATGATGCAATGAAGAGAATACTAATGATTATGCAAATAATTGATTACTTGATAAATATAAAAGGAGGTTTGAAGTAAATAGTGACAGTACTAGGATTGTCAGTATTATTGACTGTGTAAGGCACCTTTATGGCACCTTGAATATAGGCAACATGATTATTTTGGGGCTCCACAGGTCTCCAACAAACAATAAATATATATATATATATATATATATATATATATATATATATATATATATATATATATATATATATAATTTTCAATATATAATACTATCCAATATACAACTTCCCTTGTTTTGATAGACTTACTAAACTACACCAACAAATTAAAGATGAATTATATAGTCATTATGCCTAATACATGGATCATGACAAAACCCTGGACTAACTAGTAACTAGAAAGACATTTATAGAATAAAATATGTTATTACATATATGAATAACTTAAAATATCACTTCAACACCTTATTATTTAATATACCATTTATGCTATACAATATCCCACATCTTTTACTATGTTAATCCAACAATTATCTTCTAAATTTGAATACCTCAGTTCAGAAAATACTTGAAAAAGGTGTCAAAAAACAATTACCTAAACATTGCAACTCCCGCTTATCAATCTTCCGCGCCGCCTCCGCCCGCAGGACAGCAGCAAAAACCAACACGCAAATCGCACCCTTCACCAACATCGTTTCGGCCCGCTAGTACCAGCACATTTGCTGACGTTTTTAAAAAGACACGTGTCCTTATTATTGTGATGGTACCCGAAAAACGGGTTGCCTAATACACAAGTGTAAAAACAACAATTATGTAAGAACGCTAGTAATTGTCGCGTGTCCTCATTATGGGTTAAACAGATCATTTTATTGATACCCAAAACAGAAATTAAATCGGTAACCGCAAAGCAGGCAGTTTTAAAACGGTTGTATTCGCATTTGAAACTCGCGGGTGTTTTTGAACCGGTCCGACGACAGCGCCGCCTGGCTTGTTTGTTATTAAACAAAAGGCAAACCTACTGCGGGCGAGTTCAAGTCGCGCCGGGGGTGTAGGGCAGTGGAAATCGTCCAGATTTCGAAAAGTAAGTGCGTTTTGACAATTGAATGCGTGCGGTTTGATGTTTTTTGTGTGCGCGAGTTATAATTGTGGCGGTTTTAGGGGTCGCCGGCTGCGGTGCGGCTGTTCGCAAGTTGTATTTCGCGCGCTATGGATCGTTCCACTATAATGGAATCGCCCAAACAAGCTTCTGAAAAGTTTAAGCAGCCAGTCGCTAATCGGTCATTGTCGAGGGAGGTTGTCAACAGAATGTGTCAGAATTTCACTTTGTTGAATTTTAGTGTTAATCCGTGTTTACGTGGTTCGGAGCTGTTGGACTGGTTGAATTGCGTCGGGCAGTTAATCGGAGCGGGCGGGTTTCAGCGAGTTGCACCACCGGAGGCTTTTATTAGGTGAGTGACATATTTTCAACGCGTTTGGCGTCTTAGGTAACAGTTTATTTCGGACGGGTTGTGCACGAGGGGGCCCAGCTGCTCTCGGGGGCTGTTGGTGCAGGGTTTGCGGCGCGGTGCCCCTTTTTGTCGGCGGGCCCTGTTTCACTCGGGGCTAGGCGTTCCAAAATTAGAAGCACACTTTCCAAGCGGGGGGCGCGAGGGGGCGACGTGTCTCGTGCGGTCTCCCGTGGAAAAAAGTACTTGTTTTTTTAATACCAATTTTGGCATTGTTTGTTATAATCGCAACGTTGCGGATATTTCGACCTGGCAACGGTGGGAAGCGTGCTGTAAAAGATAGCATGATTTGTATTATGAACACTTGGCAACTGGCTTAAAAACTGTTGATTTTTTTAACGTATCCCACGAATTTCCCTAATTACAACTCGTCCACATCGTGTGCTACATAATTTCTCTGAGTTTTCAGTGTATTTGTTTACTGACAAGTTGAGTGCGGCCGATTGTGTGCTTTATGCAAAGTGTATTTATGGGTTAGCATATGAAACGCATGACATGAGTATAAAGAGGACTATTTTCGTCGTAATATTTTTAATATCGCCGGGGCGAAAGATGTATTATTTTTTTTTTAAACAAAATTCACGCTCCAGCACATGGCTATACCGAAACGGACACGCGAAGTCTACAACTTGTTAAATCGCCGTGGCAAAATTGGTATCACGTACAGAAACCGCAATCCAACCATCTCCCAGATGTTCCATAATAAATACATCAGACGCATATTCCGCGCATTACTCATTTCGTAATAATTCGCCACCATGTTGTGTGAAAAATGTCCGTACCGACGCGTGTGTTGATTCGGGTTTATTTATAAATATCGTGTTTTTTTTTTGCTGTTTTAAACGTGGTTTCTGCAAGTGGAGTAGGATTTTGTATTTGTTTACTGACAAAATGTGCCGCCGGCGATTCTAGTCCTTAAGCGAGGCGTCCGTGATCGTGGCAACCGCGCCTGCACCTCTGCTTACGTCCTGCCTCCCGCCCTTGTCACTCGTACAATCGATTCCGTTCTCCGCCAATGCGGAGCCCGGTTACGCGACCGCGGGAGCGTACAAGGAGCGCCCGGTTGCCACGATTTTCCCGCCCTGGCCGTATCGGTTTTTGTGTGCCCCCTCGCTTCCGTCGTGCTCGCGCGCTGCGGAGCTGCCTTGCTGAAAAAAATTCCCACATACTCAACACACGGCACTGGCGTGGAGTGGACAAAGTAGCCGAAATTGCTTTGTGCCCGCTCATCTGTTCCGAAACGTGTTTTGATTAGGCCACCACGTTCTCATTGTTTCAATGTCCGATTGCCGTTATCGCTACTGCGTGTATGTTGCGGGTTAACCGGAAAAAAATAACAACGACGAAAACATATGATTATGCAGGAAATTAATATGATTAATTTATTATTGAAACAAAAATTACTATAGAACAAATTATACATTTCGATTTGAGAGGTTTTCATTTGAAACAAAAGGTCTGTTTTTTTAAACAAAAAAACTTCTATCTTTATTGGGCTAACAGCCATGAGGCTTTTCCGCCGGTCAAGGGAGAAGCTCAGAGGAGTTTAATCACCCGGTATTTACCTTAACTTCACAGAAAACCTCTGAAAAACTGTGAAAGGTGATTCGCGAGAATTTGCTCCCCGCTTAGGATTGAACTCAGGCTCCCCAATGCTCATTACGAGACGGACGACGCCTCTAACCACTCTGCCACTGAGCTGGGTTGAAACAAATATTAAGCGTGAATTCCAAAAACAAAATACTACCATATTTATAGCGCTAAGAGCCCAAGGGCTTCTCAGCCGTTAAAGGGGGGCGTTCTGAGGAGTTTTATTGCTCGGTATTTAGCTTAATTTTACAGAAAACACTGATAAACTGAAAGATGATTCGCGAAATTCGCCCCGATGGGGGTTTTACGACCCTAATGCTGCGTGAATAATAACTTCTATCTTCATAGGGCTATCAGCTGGTCAAGAAAGAAGCTCCGAGGAGTTTAATCACCCGGTATATACCTTAACTTCATAGAAAACCTCTGAAAACCCTCTGCAAAAATTCGTGCAACTGAATAATCAGCGATTAGTACTTTGAGGCGACATGCTTAGAACAGGCGTTAAAAAACTAATGCCCGTATTCATCAACATCCCATAAACTTTATAGGTCCCATAAGCTAAGCTATTGAATAGATAAATTGACAACGTCATTGTGACAGAATATGCAAAAACAAATGTCAAACACTTTGAGTAGAGCTTGCAATTAGAGCTTTGATGACACCTTTTGTTTAATTATTCAGTGTTTCCAATAGAAAGAATCTAAAGTAACTACATTCCCTAGATAATGTATTTATTGTTGCTGTAACAACGAATACTTATGGATTCAATAGCTATTGATAGATTTATGGAACGTCGGTGAATAAAGATAACCTTGAAATCAGTTGTCATAATTAAAAGGTCCATTTTGCATTTAACTGAACTTTATTTTGAGCAAACGTATATGAATGCGGACACTGGTATAAAGTAATTAATAGTTTAATCATCTTCCTCTTAATCATTTTCCTTTCACCCTTGGGGTGTCGAGGCTTTTGCTTATATTTTGTTAACAACTTTCTGTTTTTATAACAAAAAAATCAGGGATGATTTTCTGAAGTAGCAAGTCCTAACACTCGCATATATTAACAAACGGCAGGACCCGAAAGTTGATAGAGCTAGATATATATTTTGTAGTCTCTTTTGCTTCTATCCAGCTGGTGTCTATGTTTTTTTGGTGTTTTGAATGTCCCATTCCATGACTGCCGTAGCCTTCTTCATTTTCTGTTACCTCCAGGTCTCGTGTTGCGGCATATTTCATCATCATTTTGTATATTGAATTTACTACCCTAAAAACACTTGTGAACTATATGCAACCATATTACCCATTTTTGTAAACCCCCTAAGGCCCAATTCACACATAAGCGGCGTCGGGCGAAGGCGCGGTGTAGACGAGGTGCAGGCGCGACGTCGCACAGGCGATGTCCATATGCAGTGAAGGGGTGGACATTGCACCTTATTTATTTATTTATTTATTTATTTATTTATTTCCCAACAGGACAAGCCCAAAAAAGGGAAATTTCACATTAATGATACAAATAAGAACTAAGACTAAGAACAAAAATTTAAAACTATTTAAAACTATACCATTAATATATACATTTACATCATATCATAACAGTCTTTAAGACACTTTTTGAAGTTACTGAGCTTATTTGTAAAAATATCGATATCGTATTGCACATGACGATACACGGATAACATGTTGTTAACAGGTGAATTGGCGAAATGAGTGGTACGTGGGCAATCCTGACAAAACGTTAGCGGATTACGTGTTCTGTATAGTGGAGCATGTATTTTCAGAAGGTGCAGAATAAATGAGTTGTCTAAATGATAATGTATGTGCTTATAAAGTGTTATGACTAGTATATACCTATGCCGCTGAAGCATAGAAGGCAGCTCAAACTCAGTCAGTAAAGTGTTATACGTCATATCAATAGGCGGATAAAACCCATGTTTGAAGAAAAACAAGTACTTCACAAATTTTTTCTGCACCCTTTCTAAAAGATTTATATATTTAACATAACTCGGACTCCAAACAGGCGCACAATAGTTTAACTTACTCAGGATAAAAGAATTATATAAGTTTACAATACTTTTAATTGATTTAAAATGTTTACAATTCCTGATTATAAAGCCAAGCATTTTGAAGCATGATTGCACAGTAGCCGTTATATGTGGCAAAAACGATAACTTGTGATCAAAAATAATACCTAGATCTCTAATTTCATTAACCCTGGTGATACAAGTGTTTCGTATCCGGTAGTCAAAAAGTATGGGACTAAATATACGGTGGTATGTTATAACATTGCATTTCTCTATATTTATACTAAGACCTTGATCTGAACACCAGCTTACCAGCTGATTAATATCGTTTTGTAAATCCATGCAATGATTTGCGCACTTAATTATCTTAAACAGCTTAATATCATCGGCATACATTAGGTATTCACAATTGAGGATAGTTGAAACACGATTAATAAATAACACAAATAGAATTGGTCCCAAGTTAGAACCCTGGGGAACCCCACTTGTTGCAATATATGGCAATGATTTACAGCCATCAATTTCAACTATCTGCTGGCGGTTACATAGAGGCGGCGTGGAAGAGTTATGCTCCTCGCCTCTTCGCCTACCCTGTCTCAGGTGAAGGCGCGGTGCCGCCGCGGCTAGAGGCACGACGCTTTCGCCTGAGGCACGGTAGGCGAAGAGGCGAGAGGCATAACTCTTCCATGCATTAGCCATTCATTAAGGCACCGTACACGATCAATATTACTGTCAATATTTTAGAATAATGACAGTATTACTGTACGATAATATGTTTAAAATGTTCATTATTCTAAAATATTGCCCGTATTACTCACCGTGTAGGGTATATTAATGATGTAATGAAGAGAATACTGATTTTTATATGGATAATTGATTACTTGATAAATATAAAAGAAGGATTGAAGCAAATATTCACAGTACTAGTATTGACAGTATTATTGATCGTGTAAGGTGCCTTATACATTCATCCATCTATTGCGCACAGTAGTACGTTTTGTAGAAAAAGCCAGAATGATTGTGAGGAACGCTTTTTTCGATTATCCATATTAATAGAGGACGATATTGACGAAAATACTGATAATATGGTTTGACCGTGTAAGGTCGATAAATATTGACGGTGGATTGACGTAAATACTGACAGTACTAGTATTGACAGTATAATTTTTTTTTTTATTATTTGCTTGTCCAGACCTCGCAACCATATAGAAGAGTCAACAACAATACATATCATTTGGTGAACCTTTCCCTTATACTCTTGTTTAGAAGGTTAATTCAGAGCAGTGTAGTTTTATAAATGCTTTATTTATTAATGATTTGGACAAAAGTATAGGTGGGAATTGTAGACTGATTATGTTCGCTGATGACACGAGCATTACAATATTTACACCTTGCCTCGACTCACTTGTTGAGTATTCTTATTCATTATAAGTGGTGCGAAACAATCAATACTGATTATTCAAATTATGTTTTCGTTTTCAATAGAAAAGTACCGTAAAATGAGGTTACTTTGCACCATTTTTCAGGTTTTTTGTCTTTAATTGAACAGAAATATTTTTTGAAGCGCGTTAAAAATATGGGACTTGTTGCATTTTGTTCTTTAGTGTTATTAGTTGCTATTTAATATAAAATATATGTAATGTGAGTAATTTATTATGCAATATTTATTATATAAATTTGGTGCAAAGTTACCCCTTTGAGTAGGATACTTTGCACCATCACATCATTTTGATCGAAACTCCGTTGTATATAGGAAAGATGCGAAGTTAAAAACATAAATCAATAGAGCACACAAAATTTATTCATGGAACTGATTTTTTCTTCAAAAAACATAAACGACACATTGCAAATTAATTATTTACAGCCAACCCAACTTTTCCATTTCTGGAATTCGATACAATCCTCTTCTATTTACCATGGTAGAGGGGTTTATGTTGTCAAATACATGCTCCCTATCATAGTATGAAACATCTGGATTTTCAGGCAATTTTCACGACTTGATAGATTTAACCATAGAAGAAATTACAACTCCAATGATATTATTTTACCAGAAAACAATTCCCCTTCGTATTTGAAAATCATGTATTCTCCTACAACTCTCTTTGCGGCAATTATGCCAAGAGCATCTGCTAGAGATTTCGTACCTTCCATCATTGCAGCTTTTTCTTCCTTTTCCATTTCTTTTACCATTTGCTCCGAGTATGTTTGAAAATTGGGATATTCTTCATCTGAAGAGTCCTGCAATACTGGATCATCAGTGTCATCATCCCGCTGGATTCGCTTTGTCTTTTCTGATATATCCTATTGCCTTTCTTCTGTCTTTTATATATTTTGTGAATTAAAAAAAAAATTGTTTCACCAGTTTTAACACAGTTTGTTGACGTTGGTGCAAAGTCTCCCCATATTGTGGTGCAAAGTTACCCCACGTATTAAAAATGTTAACAAGTACTTACCAGATGATTTTAAATATAAACTAATTATCAAAATATATAGCCAAAGATGTGTAACTGGTACTAAAATGGTGACTTATCTGATAGTATTACACACGAATCGGTGGAACACGCAATTTTTCAACACTAAACAAAACTGCAACAGATTGGTGTCATAAACAAGTCCCGTAAAGTTAGGTTTTGATGTAGAAATCTCCTAATCACTCTCTCACAAGATCTACAGATGACACTTCCATCTTGTGATTAACATGTTGCGCAGTTAAATTAGAAACTACACATATGGCTCCACGATGAATCTTTTTCGGACGTTGGTGCAAAGTTACCCCACGCGGTGCAAAGTAACCTCGTTTTACGGTACCTCCTACAATAAACGTTTGACCTTGTGCTGATATCTCAAGCACTCTGTTGGAATATTATTCTCTAGAGGGCACTACCCGGTGATCCTGATGGCATGAGCATGTTGACGGTTATTACCATATGGGTGTGCATTGCTAATTGATGTGGTGCCGCCAGATGGCGTTTAACTTCCCTCTTCGAGGGTTAGTTGTACTATTTTTCCTACAATAAATCTATTTCTGAATAGCAACCCCCTAACGGGTGTTAATATAATCGAATTTCTAGGGCTTACGATACACAATAACCTAAACTGGTGTTTGCCCACTTTGACACCATGGTTAAAATGTTAAATAGGCGTTTTGTGTCTTACGGAATCTGAAGACGTTTTTATCAGGGAATGACATAAAGCTGTCTATTATGCCTTTGTGTTTAGCTATCTCAAATACGAGGCGTGTTTTTTAATTAAGTACCGTTTTGATATTCCGCCGATTCAGCGTTGCAGTCGGTATTGCGCGCATGCGCGATGTGTACCTGCATCTATTGGCAAGGTTGAGACGCAATTACGGTAACACTGGTCCGTGATTACGTGTGTTAGCAAGCATTTAAAATGGCAATGCCGATTGAGAGTCCCGCCGACTGTGAAGTTAGGTCTGTTCGTTTTCTAAGTGCAAAAGGCTTAAAAAACACGCCTCGTATAATGCTTTATTTTGGTGTGCAATGACTGGAACAGGGTCTTGATGGCGCAGAAAAGAGTAATTCGGGTTATGTTCAACTTGAATCGGTTAGATTCTTGTCGGTGTTATTTTAAAGATAATGGCTTGCTGACGTTTCCTTCAATAATAATATATGATGCTGCTTTATTTGTATGGAAGAACACTTATCTGTTTAATAGAGCAGCCGATCATCATGCCTACCACCACATCATGCCACCCTAACACCCGCAATGCAATCTATATCCCGATAGGACGCAATCTGCATTAAATTCTAGAAATCGTAAGAATTTTTATAGTAAATTGTATAACAAGCTACCGGAGGAAATAAAGAACGGCAGTGAGCATTCGGGTTTTAAGCAATGCCTATTAAATTCCTTCCACTCGGTTAAGGAATATCGAAATCATATTCAATAAATCAATACCTTCTAGTTTCTATTCAATTATATGTATATTGCTTTGGCGTTATTTCTTCTTGTATAGCATTAGTTATGTGATGGTACTCTTATGAAATAAATTTGAATTGAATAGAAGAAGAAATTAAGTGCAAGATAGAAGTAGCTATCTTAATTTCTTCTTCCGGGTCCATTGATCTATTTATCCAACTGACTCATTATTTGTTGCCTTACGAAATTTTGTACAAAACTCTTATTTATAATTTCGAGTATTTTATAAGAACAAAAAGCACATTTTACCTAAATCAAATGCATACTTTTGAAAAATGTATACAGCGTCAATTGTCAATTTTGTCAGAGATAAAAAATGCAAATTCTTATAAAATACTTGAAATTATAAATAAGATATAGAAAATAAAGAGATAAAAAATTTATTATCTCTTTATTATCTATATCTTATTTATAATTTCAAGTATTTTATAAGGATTTGCATTTTTTATCTCTGACAAAATTGACAATTGACGCTGTATACATTTTTCAAAAGTATGCATTTGATTTAGGTAAAATGTGCTTTTTGTTAAAAAAATATCGAAAATAGTCATAAAAATTAATTTAGAAATAAAAATTAGGATGTATACATTCCTAATTTGTAATTCTAAATTATTAATTTTAGGAATGTATACATCCTAATTTTCAATTTAAATTATTTATTTTTATGACTATTTTCGATATTTTGAAGAATCGCGAAAGAAATATATAAAAATAATTCTAAATCTAAATTATTTAATCTTAAAAAAGATTCTATCCCCCGTATTCACTAACGTGCCATCAATAGCTATTGAACCCATAATATATTCGTTGTTATAGCAATAATAAATACATTATCTAGGGAATGTAGTTACTTTAGATTCTCTCTATTGCAAACACTGAATAATTAAACAAAAGGTGTCATCAAAGCTCAAATCGCATGCGCTAATTAAGGTGTTTGATATTTGTTTTGGCATATACTGTCACAATGACGCTATCAATGTATCCATTCAATAGCTTATGGGACCTATAAAGTTTTTGGGATGTTGGTGAATACGGACATATTTCATTAAAAAAGTATTCTACATTCATTATTGATAGTAGCGAAATCGCCAATAAAGAAATATTATTATTGTTGTAATACGTATTATAACGTTGTTTTTTTACCAAAACGCCATTATTTATAAATCACCTTACACGGTCAATAATACTGTCAATATTTGGTTCAATCTTCTTTTTATATTTAACAAGGAATCAATTATCCGGATAAAGATCAATATTCTCTTCATTACATCATTACTATACCTTACACGATCAGTAATACTGGCAATATTTTAGAATAATGAACATATTAAATATTTTAGCGTTCAATAATACTGTGATTATTCTAAAATATTGACAGTAATATCGTGTAAGGTGCCTTATAGACTATAACAATCCACATAACCAAACTAATACTACATAATATACCGAAATATAATAACATTACTCTACCCTAACTCTTATTTCACATATGTAAGTGTTTGTGTTTATGCCAAAGAAAGGTAAATTTATATATATATATATATATATATATATATATATATATATATATAGACTTAAGTTTCTTCTCGTTATCAAGAATAATTAGAATATATTCTATTTAAATTATTATGATAATGTAATGTGCTCTAACAATATCAGATTGTTCTGTTTTCATTTCATGCTGAATACCCAACATTTACTATAACGCCTATTAGTGACAACATAATGCTCTTCAATATACTTTATGTCGTAGTGTAGAATACGTAATAACCACAAACAAGATTAATCTCCCTAATGGCTATCACATGTTTATGGTTACGTTGGTGTTATGACTGCCATTGTGAGTGAGTCCAGACCTCCCAGTTTTATTTTCGAAACACCGAATTAACATATGGCATGCAGTTATACACGTACACATTTTCATCACTAATCCATACATTACTAAGAAGAGGAAATACATGGAATAAAAAAAAAACTTGTATCTTTATTGGGCTATCAGCCGTGAGGCTTTTCCGCCGATACATGGAATCACTAACGTTAAAAAATTCAGAGAAAATCTAAAGAGAGAGAAAAAAATTTAATAGAAATAGATGTTTTTAAATTGAGACAACACCTTTAAATTGAGACAACACCTTTACCAATAATTCAAATCACTAGATATAATAGAGGTGCAGGCTCTTGGGTATCTGGCACCCTGATGCAACTTAAATTTCAGTTTAGCAGCGCCCTATATGAAATATATAATAGAAAATATTTGTCAAAATGCAAAAAGGCTCATTGACGTCAGCTAAAAATTGATTGTATCTTGTAATGGATACAGGACAAACAAATTGTATCTGCAATTAAAGAGAGATAATTATTATTGTGGCGATGCTTTCTTCACAGAACAAAATCAAAATTATATAACAATACTACAGCTCTATGACGTTTTTTTTTTCATCTGTATTTTGCTCTGAGTTCTGTGGTTTATATTCCATGTTTCACTACCGTATATCAAAATGTATGTATATTGTTCTGTATAGTGTCATCTTGGCTCTTCTTGTCATTTTTAACTAAATTTAGGTAATAAACAAACGACAAGAAAAACAAATGTGACACTATACAGAATAATATACAATACACATATAGATTCACTTTAGTAAGTGTATGGTAACTGGTGTTAGCTGCTTCTATTATTTATATCTGTTTCTAAAATCCTCTTTTTCTAGAGTATATGGGTAACCATACTAACTTACTGAAGTCCTGGTTTCCTAGCAAGCGGTGTCGATAAAAACGGCCGTTTTTGACGTCATATACACATTACAAGATACGTTTTAAGTGATTGTAATTGAATAACTCACCAGATTCTAGTGTAATTCATGACATTTTCCCAATACTTTGAAGTATACCGCTCTCTGGATTACCTGATTTATTTAAATATACATAAATGAAATGTGTGACGTCAAAATGACGTGAAATACGGCCGCTTTTGTCGACACCGTTTCCTAGGAAACCAAGACTTAAAGCCCTGGTTTCCTCGGAGAGCGGCCGCTTTTGATGTCATTTACACATCACAAAAATCGTTTTAAGTATATGTACGTGAATATCTCACCATAAATCACTGTAAAGCATTGACTTGTTGCATTACGTTGAGGTATTACTCTTTATGGGAAAACATGTTTGTTTATATACATGTACAACTATCCTTGTGACGTCAAAAGCGGCCGCTTTTAAACGACCGCTTCCTAGAAAACCAGGGCTTAAGTACGCAAGCGGTGTCGATAAAAGCGGCCGTTTTGACGTCATTTACATACTACAAGGAACGTTTTAAATATATGTAATTGAACAACTCGTCATAATCCACTGTAAATCAAACACTTATTTCCATTACATTACGATATATGCTCTCAGGGTTACCATATTTATTTAAATATACGTAAATAAACTTTGATAGTGTCAAAAACGGCCGTCTTTTATCGGCACCGCTAGCGGACTTAAGCTATAGTTTCCTAGGAAGCGGTCGCTTAAAGATTCGGATTCTAACATAGTGTCAATTGGAACATTGTGTGTTTACATATATTCCTAAAAAAATGGTTACAAATTTAAGACGTGGTTATATATAATTCGTTAGAGAAACCGGGCGTAAAGCCCTGGTTTCCTAGGAGAGCGGTCGCTTAAAAACGGCCGCTTTTGACGTATTTTTTACGTCACAAAAATAATTCTATGTGTATATAAACGAATATGGTTTCCCATAAAGTGTAATACCTCAACGTATTGCAAAAACGCAATGAATTATCATGGAAAATTGGGAGTTCTTCAATTACATATACTTAAAACGACTTTTGTGATTTGTGAATGACTTCAAAAGCGGACGCTTTAAAGCGACCGCTCTCCTAGGAAACCAGGGCTTTAGTTCTAGAGTGGCAATCCTACTATATAACTATAGTTTCCTTTAATTTTCTTTTGTAGTCTGTGATGTGGTTAGTTTAAAGACGAATCACCTGAGGAGAAAAAAAATACGCACAATGTTGATTCTTACAAATTCCACAATACGCAATTCGTAGTCCTTGAACTAGCCATTTAAATAGTATATGCGAACAAAATAAAACAATAAACTTTCGTGACTATTTCTATTATGATTTCTTAAATAAATTAAAACCACGTGAAACAGATAAACATAAACAGAAGTGTGTATCTATTTATTGACATGTGTAAAATTGTAATTGTCTGTTCTGCTCGTAAACAAACAACTGAGCTAACATCAAATAAACATAAACTGATATATAGAAAACGAGGTCCGGACTATACTAGCTGGCAAGCATTTAAAAAATTTAAAACGCCGCCGATCAGAATTCTGGTGGCGGCGCTTAGACGTGGCAACCCGCGCCGCCGTTGCCACATTTCCCCCCCGTTGAATTGAGCTCTGCTGCGCGTGTATTTGGTCCGGCTCGCCCGCAGTATCGTAGGCCATAATAGCGCGGAGATGGCTCCTTATTGGTGTTGTTGCCTCGTTAAATATTTGTGCCGCGGAATATTGGCCGCGCCTGCACCACCTCAGACCGCTCACTACCATCATTTACCGGACACATGATGCGGCAGGCAAGTAAGTTGTGCCCTGAAATTCCAGGGGCCCTCGCGCACGCCCAAATAACATACATACGCACGCACGCTAGCTTTACAACCATCCGGCAAAAAAATATTACGACGGCAATCCAAAAAAAAAATGGGCATTACGTAAGCTCCCCAATCGATAACTTGTTTGTAAATAGAGACATGTACTATGCAAAAATGCGTCTAAATATAACGCGGTAACTCAAACTTTGCCTCATTCGTGGTGCTCCAATTATTTCATCCTGCAACCCCCAAATATTTTGCTGAACACTACTAGTTTTTTAAGTTTATTTATTCTTTTTGACAAAAAAAAACTAAAAGTAAAAAACTACTAGTATTTAGCAAAATATTTGGGGGTTGCAGGATGAAATAATTGGAGCACCACGAATGAGGTAGACTACAAAGTTTGAGAAAATGTCATGAATTACACTGGAATCTGGTGAGTTTTTCAAGTACATGTACTTAAAACGTATCTTGTAATGTGAAAATGATGTCAAAAACGGCCGTATTTATCGACACCGCTTGCTAGGAAACCAGGACTTAACTCTCTATAAGAACAACTAGTTTGAATTGATTTTGTTTATAATTGTAACCTATGATACATTTGACCAATCATGCATTTATAAGAACCGTTTTTTACTGTACCGTAAAATGAGGTTACTTTGCACCATTTTTCAGATTTTTTGTCTTTAATTGAACAGAAATATTTTTTGAAGCGCGTTAAAAATATGGGACTTGTTGCATTTTGTTCTTTAGTGTTATTAGTTGCTATTTAATATAAAATATATGTAATGTGAGTAATTTATTATGCAATATTTATTATATAAATTTGGTGCAGTTACCCCTTTGAGTAGGATACTTTGCAACATCACATCATTTTGATCGAAACTCCGTTGTATATAGGAAAGATGCGAAGTTAAAAACATAAATCAATAGAGCACACAAAATTTATTCATGGAACTGATTTTTTCTTCAAAAAACATAAACGACACATTGCAAATTAATTATTTACAGCCAACCCAACTTTTCCACTTCTGGAATTCGCTACAATCCTCTTCTATTTACCATGGTAGAGGGGTTTATGTTGTCAAATACATGCTCCCTATCATAGTATGAAACATCTGGATTTTCAGGCAATTTTCACGACTTGATAGATTTAATCATAGAAGAAATTACAACTCCAATGATATTATTTTACCAGAAAACAATTCCCCTTCGTATTTAAAAATCATGTATTCTCCTACAACTCTCTTTGCGGCAATTATGCCAAGAGCATCTGCTAGAGATTTCGTACCTTCCATCATTGCAGATTTTTCTTCCTTTTCCATTTCTTTTACCATTTGCTCCGAGTATGTTTGAAAATTGGGATATTCTTCATCTGAAGAGTCCTGCAATACTGGATCATCAGTGTCATCATCCCGCTGGATTCGTTTTGTCTTTTCTGATATATCATATTGCCTTTCTTCTGTCTTTTATATATTTTGTGAATTAAAAAAAAAATTGTTTCACCAGTTTTAATACAGTTTGACGTTGGTGCAAAGTCTCCCCATATTGTGGTGCAAAGTTACCCCACGTGTTAAAAATGTTAACAAGTACTTACCAGATGATTTTAAATATAAACTAATTATCAAAATATATAGCCAAAGATGTGTAACTGGTACTAAAATGGTGACTTATCTGATAGTATTACACACGAATCGGTAGAACACGCAATTTTTCAACACTAAACAAAACTGCAACAGATTGATGTCATAAACAAGTCCCGTAAAGTTAGGTTTTGATGTAGAAATGTCCTAATCACTCTCTCACAAGATCTACAGATGACACTTCCATCTTGTGATTAACATGTTGCGCAGTTAAATTAGAAACTACACATATGGCTCTACGATGAATCTTTTTCGGACGTTGGTGCAAAGTTACCCCACGCGGTGCAAAGTAACCTCGTTTTACGGTATTTATCAAAATATGGCATGTCTCAAAAACAATGAGCAGGCAAGTTCACTTGTCATTCGATATTGTCATGATTTACAATTATTTCCAAAGCAAACCATATATCATAGAAATATATTTATTTTTCAATCATGAATTTCTTAAATTTGGAAACAAACTTTAAAGGTAGTTGTATTGGAATAAACTTTTTGAATTCTATTTTTAATACTATCTAAAGGTCGTTTTAAACAAGACAATTTCTTAGCTCAAAAGTTTTTAAAGAAATGAATTCATATATTCTCCTCCCATACTATTTGTCCTTGACAAATGGAACGCGTTATATTTTTCCATTCGATCTACCATCCAATTCAATATTTCAAATAATTTGCTGTATGATACGAGATCATTTAGATTGTCTTGCATCTTGACTAAAGGTCGTTTTAGACAAAACAATTTCTTAGCTCAAAAGTTGTTCAAGAAATGAATTCATATATCCTCCTCCCATACAATTTGTCCTTGACAAATAGAACGCGTTATATTTTTCCATTCGATCTACCATCTAATTCAATATTTCAAATAATTTGCTGTATGATACAAGACAATTTAGATTGTCTTGTATCTTGGCTAAAGGTCGTTTTAGACAAGACAATTTCTTAGCTCAAAAGTTGTTCAAGAAATGAATTCATATATCCTCCTCCCATACAATTTGTCCTTGACAAATAGAAAGCGTTATATTTTTCCATTTGATCTACCATCCAATTCAATATTTCAAATAATTTGCTATATAATACGAGACAATTTAGATTTTCTGGCATCTTGACTAACTTTTGAGTCAAGAAATTGTCTTGTCTAAAACGACCTTTACATATATCTATTAAGTAGAAGTAATACCACAATACTACTGATACTACTACGACTTTATAGTCGCTAGAATGTTTCTATTTTGAATTTTTTTTAATTTCTTTTTACATAGGATCCTGTGAGAATGAAAGTGGCGTAAGTCATATTTTAGTTGTTTTGGGAAGCAGACGGGTTAGCGTTTGGCATTGTTTTCTTTAAATAACTAGGACAGGAACTAATTGAGATTTTTATAATAAATTTATTGACATTATGTCTTCCAAGTATATTTTTCTCATACCATGTTATGTACGTGGCAAATTCATTTGATTGAAAATATCTTAATTAGACATTTTACCTTTTTATCGAAATATTTATAAAAACATTGACCTCACGTCTCGTTTTTGTCGTGTTTGCCTTATACATAACGAAAATAATGGTGCGTTAAAATTATCCATCCTAAGTCTGGTGGCCGCGGTTGCACTTTGAAGTATATAAATAACGCACACTCCGCACTGGTCTGTTGTCATGGTCGAGCCAACCGCAAGAGGTTCCATTTTGTAATAGTGCAATTTCGGCTTTCTAAAATGTCCGGCGACTGTGTGAAAGTTTGCACAAATCGCCCGAAAAAAAAATATATGGAAAGAAAAAGAAATACATTACGCCTGCATTTTATTACGTTGTTGGTTTTCTCGTTGCTGGTTTTGCGCGCATGTCACATGCGCGACGGAGGCGGCGGCGGCTACCGGTTTGTTTATATCCCGCGGATAGTGGTGGTGGTGGTGGCAGTGGTGGCTCCGTAAAGATTCGTGGGCGTGTCACGAACAACCGGCCCGATCAGCTGAACGAACGAACCCGGCCGGAAATAAACTCGCAGGTTCATAGGTTTTGTTTTGTGGACATTTAAATTACAACGTATTTTTATATGTGCATAAATTAACCGGTTTTATATGAATGAAGTTTACGTTAGTAGTTGATGATAACACGTTTTATTAGCAGGAAAATGGCACAACAATTAATTGATAATTCCGATATCATTAGTGAAAAACCGATTGTATTTAATGTTTTATTTACTTAAATGCAATTTATAGAAATAACTAGAACTATTCATGAATTCTAGTTATAGGGCTATTCATATAATTGATATTATAATATCTACTTGACGAAAATTCAAATAATAATAATCATATTATACGTATACACAAAAACACAATGAAATAAAACAATAACCGATGACCAAGAAAGATCGCATTGGTCATAAAACACCTAACAGCAAAAATAAAGTCAATTTAAAAATGTTACAACTAACCCCCTAGGAGGAAAGTTAAACGTCATCTGGCGGCACCACATCAATTAGCAATGCACACCTATATAGATCTAATAAGATCGAAATCTAGATATGTAGATTGCTAAGAGCTGAATTCACTATGTTTTATAAAGTCAATTTGGTCAAATTGAATTTATTTTCGGTGTTTTATGACCAATGCGATCTTTCTTGGTCATCGGTTATTGTTTTATTTCATTGTCTTTTTGTGTATACGTATAATATGATTATTATTATTTGAATTTACGCACAATATCTCAACATTTTGCTGGATAACATTCACCAATCCCGGTCGTGTTGGGATTGGCTCTATGGGAGGAGGAACTTCACCATATCCTCTAAAAGAATTCGTACGATGTGATACGTCTGTAGTATCACACGGCCTGAAATTACTGACCAATATCCTAACTGGCCACTGTCGGCTAAACAAACACCTACACACGATGAGTCTGGTAGACGGCCCTTTATGTAGAGGGTGCAATGAAGAACTAGAAACAGCAGAGCACGTAATGTGCCTCTGCCCAGCTCTAGTAAACACTAGGCATCTAATACTAGGGGAGTGCTGGCCTAGTATGACCAGCATTGGCAACTCCTCACCCGCCAGAGTTTTGCGGCTCGTACGCAAAATTGACTGGTGGGACGAGTGAGTGGCCATAAGGGAGGTTTCACAATGGGCCCATTTTGAGGCCTAAGTGACTGTAGCTATGCTACCCTCCAGCCAACTATCCAGAACTATCCAGATCACACGGCCTTCTGGATAGTATATATTAGCTTCTCCTGCATGCTAAGGTCTTCGAGATGTAAAGTGAGGTTGTTTGATACTACACGTTTGCGGATATAATTATCGGTATACATTTTACATGCTCTATACCCCAGACGTATTAAAGGGTTATAGTTAATAGTATTAGAACAGTAACGAACATATAGTAAAATTATGTAAGAACCCAAACTCTAATAATGCCCGTATTCACCAGCATCCCATAAACTTTATAGGTCTCATAAGCTATTGAATGGATAAATTGACAACGTCATGGTGACAGAATATGCCAAATCAAATGTCAAATACGTTGAATAGCGCTGGCGATTGGAGCTTTGATGATACCTTTTGTTTCATTATTCAGTGTTTCCAATAGAGAGAATCTAAATCAAAAGTAACTACATTCGTTGTTATAGCAACAATAAATAAATTATCTAGGGAATGTAGTTACTTTAGATTTTCTCTATTGGAGACACTGAATAATTCAACCAAAAGGTGTCATCAAAGCTCCAATCACAAACGCTATTCAAGATGTTTGATATTTGTTTTGGCATATTCTGTCACAATGACATTGTCAATTTATCAATTCAATAGCTTATGGAACCTGTTTATCGGATGTTGGGGAATACGGGCATATGAGTTGTAGAACTTAAATTATAATATGAAATTTTTATTCAAGAGAAATGTTACTATAAATAATTATTCGTAAATGATACCCTTTTAAAGAAGTTCATTGCATTAGTCATTGTATTCGTGTTGACATTTTTTATGTGTTTATTATTGCGAATGCGATTGAGTAACGTATTTTGCATATATATATATATATATTTCATTTGAATTGCATTGCATGTGCAATAATATTAGGGCACAGCGTCTAAATATTTTAATTATAAATCTTCTTTGTGTATGTTTATCAAACTACAACCGTCAAAGTAGATACCAAGTTTTGTACGAAATTATTCTATTTAAATGGGGTAGGTTTTGCCGAAAAAGTAGTCGAAGAGTGTAGATTCTATAATCTACTACTTTTTCGGCAAATTTTCCAATCGAAACACAATAATATCTATTTTTCAATCAATTTTTAAACTATGTATTAGTAGTAGTAGTATGATGTATTAGTTCATACATTTCCAAAAAAAACAAAAATATGGACTACTACAGTTGATAATCCAAGGGAGAAGAAGTGTGGCTTCCTAACTTGAGGGAATGATTCAGGGTATCGTCCATTTTGTTGGTATGTCTCGAAAGTTAAAATTGCCACTATAGTGCCTTTCGTTTATGAATTTAGTGAATGTAGTTACTTTAGATTCTCTCTATTGGAAACACTGAATAATTAAACAAAAGGTGTCAATCACAAGCGCTATTCAAGACATTTGTTTTGGCATATTCTGCCACAATGGCGTTGTCAATTTATCCATTCAATACCTTCTGGAACCTATAAAGTTTATGGGATGTTGGTGAATACGGGCATAAAACTTGTTTATTACCCGATAATCTATGTATATAAAAGTTCTAAGAAAATATATAATTGATTGGATTATCTTAGATAACGAATTTAAAACATAAAAATAAATAATAGCATTACATATCTAGTTGATTCATTTATAAACATATGAGTGATAATTATTTTGAATAACTCCACAGTGCTTTGTAATGGTATGTACGTACGATAGCTAGAACACGTGCACGCAATTTATTAAAATATGTCTTTATTGACGTAATATTCCGAGTATATTCAGGATAACTATCTATTTTTACAATACATTTGACGAGATAATAAGGAACTACTTAGCTTACACGGTGAACTGTTTTATAAGTCTGCGATTTGATAGGTAGGTTGATAATAAACATAGTGGTATGTTTAATATCAAGCTATGGAGAAGTGTCTCCATTCCACCTTTCATAATTAAGAATGCTTTCTAGATTATTTTGACAGTATTAAGTCCGAACCTGAATAAGAGTTTATCTCCATCACTAGTATAATATCAATAATACCCAAAATTACATTCGGTCGTGCAACTATGTCGTTAACAAAAACCTGATTGGGATATTAATATGATTCACTAATTAGACTTTTTTTAGATGATTATTAATTGTTTTTTCGTTCTGAATACAGTAGAAAGTATTATCACGATCATATTTAATGAAGGAGATGAATTAAACTACTATATTTTTGACCACTTATTGTGTAATAAGTGATAACAAATATAGTAGTTTTATTCATCTCCTTTTAAAAATGAACTACAACAAAGTAGACGCATTGATAATTCAATATTTGAAAAATTGCAAGAACTTCAGCCAGCTCAGTGGTCGAGTGGTTAGAGGCGTCGTCCGTCTCGTACTGAGCATTGAGTTCGGCCCTCAGCGGGGCGAATTTTCGCGAATCACCTTTCACAGTTTTTACAAGTTTTCTGTGAAATGAAGGTAAATGCCGGGTGATTAAACTCATCTGAGCGTCTCCCTTGACCGACGAAAAAGCCTCACGGCTGATAGCACTATAGAGATAAAACTTTCTTTAGTCCTTAATAAACTCATATCTGTACGTCGGAGGTATTGGCAATTCAAGCCGGCTGATACTCCATCTGGTGGTAGGAAATGAACTACATTTAGTAGGAAATTTGTTTCCATAACGTTTGTTTTTCATCTTATACTTGACTATAGACCCAGGGCTGATACTCCATCTGGTGGTAGAAAATGAACTACATTTAGTAGGAAATTTGTTTCCATAACGTTTGTTTTTTCATCTTATACTTGACTATAGACCCAGGGCTGATACTCCATCTGGTGGTAGGAAATGAACTACATTTAGTAGGAAATTTGTTTGCATAACATTTGTTTTTTCATCTTATACATGACTATAGACCCAGGGTTATACAATTCATACCTTAAAAGTACATGAACAATCGCGTATTATTGTAGCAGTGACTGAAATCATATGATTTTAATGCAATCAGCTGATCAAACAATAACAAAGATCAGCTGTTTACCTACTACCTTGAAGAAAACCGTTGACATTTGAATTGCGAATTTAACACTGTCAATTTACCAATATAGTATTAATATATATTCATATTTATTTTGCTTTATCCTGAGGTATGGAAGATTATGTTCTATATCAGCGGTCACCAAATTGCCTTTCACAGTTTTTCAGAGGTTTTCTGTGAAGCTAAAGTAAATACCGGTTGATTAAACTCCTCTGAGTTTCCCCCTTGACCGGTGGAAAAGCCTCACGGCTGATATAAAGATACAAGTTTTTTTTTTTTTACATGAACTCGTAAGTTAAATTTAAACAATTAGCATTACTTTTAGCAGTTTATACATGATACCATTTATTATATCACATGCCTCGCTTTTATTACAATCATTCCACAAATCGCTAATGCATTTTTAATGAACCAGTTCGCCTTAAATGCAGACCAAAAAGACAACTAGCTCAAATTGTCCGTCCGCCCCTTTGGGTTACAAATTAAATTTTCGTAATGCAAACGCCTTAGCGCGGTGCATATCGGCCGGGAATTATATCTGCATTATATGGTGATTTCCACGCACTGGTGCATTATTTTAACTTCATTTAAAAGTCAGAACGCAAATGATTCATTCCGTTAATGCAGGCGCTCAAGGGCGCGTTTTCACGCCCCGCGTATTTTCAGACATCCCGGGCTAATTGGAAATATTGCGTTGTTTGCTAGATCAGTGTTTTCATATGACGCACGATTATTAGGTGGAATAACATTCAATATTATCGGTCTATATTATTAACAGAATATTTTATATTAGTACTGTCTTCTTCTTCTTTAGGTGCCTTCTCCATTACTGAAGGTTGGGTACTGTCTTCTTCTTCTTTAGGTGCCTTCTCCATTACTGAAGGTTGGCAACAATCATGCCAAATTCCGCACGGTCTTGTGACGCTCTGATCAATGAGTGGGAGTCCTAACCAGTCCAGTCCCTTATGTTCTTTAACCAGGAGCATTTCCTTCGTCCTACACCACGGCGACCCTATATCTTGCCCACCATTATTAATTTTAGAAGGCTATATATTGTATTTCTGAAGATATGTCCTAGGTACGCTGTCTTACGTTTCTTCACAGTAGCCAATAGTTCTCTATCTCTGTCCATGCGTCTCAGAACCTCATTATTCGTGATATGCTCCACCCAAGATATTCTCTGCATTCTTCGAAAGATCCACATCACAAACGCTTCTATTCTGTTCATAGTATTGATCTTCAACGTCCAAGCCTCAACACCATACAACAGTATAGAGTGAATGTAGCACTAGGTATCTTAGTTTCAGGTTTAGGCTTCTCTCGCAAAATACTTTTCTCATCTTACGGAACGTTGTTCTGGCTATTTCGATGCGTGTTCTTACTTCCAGGTCTTCGGTGATCCAGCTGCCCAAGTATTTAATTATATTTGCTTATTGTATACTTGCAAATTGGCTTGGATATCTGGTGTTCTACTGATAACCATTGTTTTCGTTTTGGCCGTATTTAATTTTAGCCCAAGCGCATCACCTTCTGCTATTATTTGGTTCCTCAAACGTTGTAGGCCAGCTGCGCTGTCTACAATTATAGACGTATCGTCCGCGTACCTGATGTTGTTCAATAATTCACCATTGATCTTGATTCCATCTGTAGAGCTTTCTAAGACTTTCAGGAATATTTTCCATTTTCGAGTGGGTCCTATTCTTATTCATCGCACCCCTTGATCATTTAGGGTCTGCCACGGACTAGGGGCCAGCTCTATTTTTTCAGAGTTATTGTGCGGTAGTTTCTCCTTGCTTTCCGCACCGCAGTGCTATAGCCGTTCTGCTGGCTTTCAGCTGCGTTCATAGCTTTCCGAAACAAGACCCTTTAAAGAAATCATGTTTCAGTAGTCTTCTGCACGGTACTGGTAATACTGCTGTCCATTACCAGATCTGTTGGTCCGCGGGAGGCATATCTACCAGGCATTCCCCTATCCGCCACCTGGGGACGCGCCCTATGGGGGTTACAGATTCCCCACAAGGGATTAGTACTGTACTTGTTACTATTATTAGTATTATTTTATATCTTATATATCAGGGGTGGTCAACAAGTCGATCGCGATCGATCGGTCGAACGCGAACGACTTGTTGACCACCAGAAGCTAATTTTGGTCGATCGCCTGCAATGTTTTAACTTAAAAATGTTTCACGCTATCTATCGATTTCTTTGAAAATGGTAAATAAGTGTTGATTTTCGAGCCTTTTCGCGGGTTTTTAGCCATAATGTAATGATTATTATCGGAATAATAAACCGTAAATGATATTTTTTGTCTTTATTCTTCGTATGCCGACCCCTGCGCCTAATATATTACCTATGTACATAAAATATGCACATTTTTGTTCTTAACACTCTCAATGCTTTATCACGAGACTGTTCCAAAATATAGTGCTATATAAAAAAACAAGCTAGAGTGAAGATTTAATCCAAAACTTATTAATTCTTCTCATTCACTTGTTACAATTATTATTGCTGTGTTAACAAAATATTATTGATGATATTTTGTCATTGTTATAAAATCTGAATTGTTGAATATAATTGGTAGTAATTTTAATATTTGTTGCAGCCGTCCCAATGTGATTTGAAATGAAACGAGCGCGTTTGGACGAAACAGTCAAGGAAGGAAGCGGACCTCCGAGCAGCCTGTATCGTTCATCGTTGCCGAACGTCGCCCCGGCGATATCGTATTCCGGCGGCACCACGGTGAAGGTAGTCAGCGAGGGCATGCAGTCCAGCATTTACTCGTCTGCGCAACCGGTCAGCTACGGCGCCATGCCCGCGGCGGCGGCCCCGCACTCGGGCAAGCCCCAGATCATGCAGCCGCTGACGATGGGCGGCCACTCGCAGCAGGTGCGCACCAAGGGCGCATCGCCGCCGTCGTCGGCGCCACCGCAGGGCCCCCAGCAGCAGCAGTCGCCCGGCAGCAGCTTCCAGCGGCTGAAAGTGGAGGACGCGCTGTCCTATCTGGACATGGTGAAATACAAGTTCGGTGACAAACCCCAAGTGTACAATGACTTTCTGGACATAATGAAGGAGTTCAAGAGCCAGTCGATCGACACGCCCGGTGTGATTCAGAGGGTGTCCAATCTGTTTAAGGGCTACCCGGAACTGATTGTGGGGTTCAATACGTTTCTTCCGCCGGGTTATAAGATTGAGGTGCAACGCAATGACCAGGGGTACGCGTTCCAGGTGTCGCTCGTGCCCAGTCCGACTGGAGCAATATTGCCCGATCTCCAGCAACAGAAACCGTCCATGATCCTCAGCGGGTCTGGTACTATCATACAAAGCAATATGGGATCTAGCATGGGGCCGGCGGTCTCGCTGCCACCCTCCCAGCCACTCTCTATATCTCACGTGCCACCCGTCACACCACAACCTCCCGCCACCAATTCGGTGATGCACCCGAGTAGTGGTGGCTACAATGCCACATCCAATATTCACAATAATACGGCTTCGCATAATGCATTGCAAATATCAGCGGCGCAGGCAGCCGTCACTCAAGCTCTGCAGGGGGGGCATGTAGAGACGCCGCAGAACCAACCGGTGGAGTTCAATCACGCCATCAATTATGTGAATAAAATTAAGGTAATGAAAACTGATTATTCTTGTTATAATTATATCTAAATCATGAGGCGGCCGGTTCTAAAGGGACATTCAGAATAACCGTGGTAATAGGCGGCAAGGAACATTTTATGTGTAAACATTCAGGCGTTTACTGCGGCGCGGTAAAACTGTTGCAGAACTACCACTACCTATTATCTCAGACTATTACTGCCCAAATTTGAACGTATGAATTTTAATAGACACGTAAAACATTGCTTACAACTACCGCGCTTATTCTGAATAACCCTTTAACCCTTAATTAGTCGCACTGGGGTATAGCGTGCCTCATCGGGACATGTTCTGGCACCAGTTCGTAACCCTGTTAGACTGGCACATGGCGCCTCCTCTAACTTTTCATTGGCATATTTACTTGAAGAATGTATCTACTTCGGTCATTCTCTATCATCCATTGTGAACAGTTTAGCGAAAACCTAGCAACTTTTGCAATTTGGGGTATCGGGATAAACCTCCCCGCACGTGCAGCAATGTGTTCCTAAACAGCAATTGAGCTTTTATCAACCAGCAGAAGATCGCTGCAGAATTACGGAAGTTTGAAATCATTTTAGAATTAAACCAAACTTTAACTTTGATTTCTCTGAATATTGTTGGCAATTTTTTTATTAATTTATAAATGATTGTATATAATATTTCAATGTTTAAACTTTTATATACATTATATTAAAAGCTATCATTATTCTTATAATTCATTGAAAAATATTGATTTATTTGCTTTACCAACTATTAAAAGTGTATGGGGTACAAATTACCTCGCGCGACCATTGATGGTATGAAACACAATTGAGGGTTAAGAGACAGTCTGAAGTCTAGTCCGGACTAGAAGTTAATATCTGAACGCTCTGGAGAAGTTAGAGTGACAAGCTAGTGAACGCATAAATACCTTTTTTTTTGAGTTTTTTTTATCTATCAGCCCGAGGGCTTTTCTGCTGGCAAATGGAGAAGCTTAAAGAAGTGTAATCACCCCATATTTATCTTAACTTCACAGACAATTTCTGAAGTCATTGTTTGTGGAACGTTGGTGGTTCAAATCCACCGCTAGTAGGGAGACTTCAACGAGTTAACGCGCCTAGCATTGCATGGATAATGTATGAGGCACAATAGGTGTTTAAAGGGCCGCAGTGCACCAGTCTAGGGACGGGGGCTCTGTAGTCACGTTAAAATATTATCTAAACCATTCTACACTCACATCTATATCATTTGCCATAAATAAATTAATCATTAATTAAAACTATTGATTAATACATACTTTATTTATAAGTCACTTGATAAGTGTTCAGTCATTACAGGCCATGAGTAATAACTAAGTGACGAATTAAGTATGAATCTTCAATGCAAACATTTCAGGAATTCTATTCTGTAGATTTAGAACAATCATCTCCCGTATTCACCGACGTTCCATAAATCTATTAATAGCTATTGAACCCATAAGTATTCGTTGTTATAGCTACAATAAATACATTATCTAGGGAATGTAGTTACTTTAGATTATCTCTATTGCAAACACTGAATAATTAACTGAATAATTAAACAAATGGTGTCATCAAAGCTCCAATTGCAAGCGCTATTCAAGGTGTTAGAAATTTGTTTTCGTATTATATGTCACAATGACGTTGTCAATTTATCCATTCAATAGCTGATGAAACCTATAAAGTTTATGGAATGTTGGTGAATACGGGCATGAGTTCCATATTCACCAACGTTCCATAGTTCTTTCAATAGCTATTGAATCCATAAATATTCGTTGCTATAGCAACATTAAATACATTATCTAGGGAATGTAGTTACATTAGATTCTCTCTATTGGAAACACTGAATAATAAAACAAAAGGTGCCATCAAAGCTCCAATGACAAGCGCTATTCAAGGTGTTTGACTTTTGTTTCGGCAATTTCTGTCACAATGACGTTTTCAATTTGTTCATTCAATATCTTATGGAACCTATAAAGTTTATGGGATGGTGGTGAATACGGGCATCAGATTTATAATGTACATTCTAAATGCCATGGCAATTTTAGTTAGTAACAACAATTTCAGAGGGGTGCAATCTTTGAGCAAATGCTATGAGTATGTGCTATTAGGCATAGTCATCACAAAAAATCTATATTCCATATATATTGCAAATTTCAAGCGTGAATTACATTGTATTATATTCGTTAAGAAATTTGGAACAAGTTTCAGATATGCATGTACTAGTTTCAGGACGTACTACGACCAATCACGTCTTGAACAAAAGACATGCGCAGTACGTGATTGGTCATAGTAGGAGCTGCATATAGCACATGAATAATTGAAACTAGAAACTTGTTCAAGTTTATTCACGTATCTAGTACAATGTAATTCACGCCTAACTGAGAAAAACCTCTTTGATTTACATTTTAGCCACCCAAAATTTATTTATAATATCTACTATTTATATAAATTAGCTCTACAGGCCTTGTATGCTTATTGTTTCTTTAGTTAACTTTCTCCATGTCTGCCTATCATCTGCTACTCTGGTTTGACCCCTGTATTCACCGACGTTCCATAAATGTATCAATAGCTATTGAACCCATAAGTATTCGTTGTTATAGCAACTATAAATACATTATCAAGAATGTAGTTACTTTAGATTTTCTCTATTGGAAACACTGAATAATTAAACAAAAGGTGGCATGAAAGCTCCAATGGCAAGGGCTATTCAAGGGGTTTGACATTTGTTTTGGCATATTCTGTCACAATGATGTTGTCAATTTATCCATTCATTAGCTTATGGGACCTATAAAGTTTATGGGATGTTGGTGAATACGGGCATCAGTCTTCACTTTGGATACTTTTTAATCTGCTTGTCAATATTTTTTGTTATCGATAGATAGTTCTTACTCGATAGTTTAAAAACTATTGATAATTCAATTCATTCAACTAGTTGAGTGTATTCGTTTTGAAATGACGATTTTAATCATTGAAAATTGAGTGGAAAAACCACATAACTCTTAAATCGTAATTTAGATTAAATCTATTTAACAATAGAGGACGTCTACAACTCTTTTGTTTGTTGTTTTTGTGACTTGTATATTTTTCAATTTTATTTTTTCAAAATATTGTATAATTGTATATGCATTTGGTGTTTATAATTGTTGCAGAATCGATTTCAAGGTCAGCCGGAAAAGTACAAGCGTTTTCTCGAAATCCTGCACACGTACCAAAAGGAGCAGCGCACATTAAAGGAGGCCTGCCAAGGGCCCGGTGGTGGCAAGCATCTGACGGAACAAGAGGTATACAGTCAGGTGGCGAAGTTGTTCGAGAATCAAAGTGATTTGTTGGCAGAATTTGGACAGTTTCTGCCAGATGCCACTAGCCATATCGCGCCGCCGTCACTGGCCGAACACGCGCCGAACGCTGTTAAGAAACAGCTCACCGCGAGCAGCAAACCGTTCCGGGATCACATCCCTGACAGACACATGTCCCACAAACCTAGTCACCTTTCTGTGCAGGTGAAACGCTCGCCGCCCTATACTAATACTATGCGAGATGCGCCACCACCGAAGAAGCATAAAATGTCTTCATGCCGGGACGTCACGCTCGCGGAAGCTGGAAAATACGCAACGTTGAACGATTATGCGTTCTTTGATAAAGTAAGTTTTTTTTTCTTCTTTACATTTAATGAGTTGGTTGGAATAGTTAAAGCCTATTTATATTAAGAACCTGTTCAATAGTCGGTTAAACTCGGTGTAAGATAGTTAACTAACTCTTAAGTGGTAGAGTTAAATACTAAAGAACTTATTATCGGGGTACTATCCAAGTGTATTGTGAATTGAATTGAAGTGCGAAAACTATCATCTGAGTAGAGTAAATTAGTGAAGCGGTAAAACGTTGGATTTGCAAACAGCAGGGCCCGAGTTCAAAACTCTTGTGTTACGTTTGCAAGAAGGCACTTTAAGCCGTTGGTCCCGTCCATAACGTAGCACTTGCCCTAAAAAACGACGTAAAAATCAGGCCAAAGAGTCCTAGTAGTATACTAGGAAATAATCTCGGCCCTATGTTCCTAGATTGTAATTATAGGCCATTATAACCCCCGTATTCACCGACGTTCCATAAATCTATCAATAGCTATTGAACCCATAATTATTCGTTGTTATGGCAACCATAAATACATTATCTAGGGAATGTAGTTAGTTACTTTAGATTCTCTCTATTGCAAACACTGAATAATTAAACAAAAGGTGTCATCAAAGCTCCAATTGCAAGTGCTATTTAAGGTGTTTGACATTTGTTTTGGCATTATCTGTCACAATGACATTGTCAATTTATCCATTCAATAGTTTTTAGAACCTATACAGTTATAGAGTAACATAAGAGTATATAAAACCAGTATGGTTGGAATAAACATTAATTTAAGAGGGGAACTAAGTAGAGTGAGCTATTTTAGTCAACTTTTTCTAAATCCATTTTTATACTTATTTGACAATTAATCATTACAGAATAGACATCCTACATTGCTAGATTATGTATTATAAAATTATATTGTAACACCCTAAAGCCTTGCTCTACCTTCAGGCCTCTTTGTAGTAGTTGTATTTGTTATAATTCTGTAACAGGCTATCAACCTTTGGGTCCTTCTGCACAATGGCTTAGTATCACATATGCACCTTTTTATGAAAACAGTCTTCTCATATTTGAAGAATTGTAAAACATTAGGTGCTATAGAAAAAAAAAACAAGCTAGAGTGAAGTTTTAATCCATATATAATTATTACTTCTCATTCACTTGTCACATAATCATATCTATATCATCAAAATTCATTTTTACTTTCTAAATACAGCTAGGCTGTATAAGGAACCTATTACTATTACTATCACGGAAAATGTTTCATGACAGTTTCATACAGTATATCACACTGTGAAATGACAAATGTCCTAACTTCTAAAATAGTTTTTAAGAAACGCAAAAAAAGGAGCGTTAAAATATACATAAGAATCATGAAAACTAAAATGAAAACCAGAAAATTCATTTTGGAAATTACGACACTTGTCATCTCACAGAGATGGTTAGTGCCTGAGTGGGCTATCCCCTTTTTGAACCTATTTGAAATAATGAGGGTTTTTAATTCTTGCAACACGAATGGCGGCCATTCCTTTTGGAAGTTACGACAGTTGTCATCTCTCAGTGCGATATAGTATATTATTATCCGTCTGTAATATCAAAATGTGAATTGGATTGAAATATCTTAAATTTTTATTTGATATTAATTAATTAATTTGTAGTCATGTGGTGCCAACATCAGATATTTTTTGGAGATGACGCAATTCAGTCATCACTAGTCAGATGATGGGTATTTCACTTAGTAGTTTCATAAATAATTAAAAGGTTTTAAGATAAATATGGAATATTGACCTTATTATCCTTGATCAATAATATACAATTGAGGACTTTATATATTTACTACAATTGATTCTTAAAATCAGCTTCATTGTTTAAACACTAATCAATGTTTTATCATTAACATTTTAAATTGAATCATAAATGATACATACAATCTTTTGTTTATGTGACTGTATTTTGATTAATCATACATACAATTAGTAATCATTGTTGCAATTTACTATCATAAATGTGTTCAATATGTATGTAAAATATGCTGATTAAGCAACCTTGAGTGCTTTAATTACCGCCAATAATAAATATCGAAATTGATTTTTATTTGTTTTATCAACATAGTCTCAGGGTGAACTTTAGGTTGGGCTTATACTAATATAAAATAAGAAATAGAAGATCAACTATAAATATATATTTTCAATTACATTGTGATTATTTAAAATAAAATATATTGATTGTATGACATAAATAAACCGAAATTGACTAGTTTTAGAAAAAGTTTGAAGATTTAGCAATAGCTATACTTCCATTGCGAACCAGAAATAAAAAATAAACAAAAAAATACCAGTGTTTATACAGCTATGAAACTTTCGAAATTACCTTGAAAATTTTTCCGGCGGTTTTTTCTTTATGAAAAGTAAAACCCTAAACAAGATTTATTTCTGAGCAAGCCGGGTTAATTTGTTATTCCTTTTCTTCTGTCATCAATTTACATTTAATTATTATGTTCTGTCACAGTATTTCAGCCCTGCTGTATACTGTATGATTTTTTATTGATAATAATGATAATGTTACCAATACTGTGCCTATTGGCAATTCAAACGTTAACGGTTTTCTCTGAGTTCGTAGGTAAACAGCTGATCTTTGTTATTGTTTGATCAGCTGATTACATTAAAATTACACGATTTCAGTCACTTCTACAACAATGTGTGATTGTTAATGTACTTTTAAGGCATAAATAGCAAAGCCTTGGGTACATTGTCATGTATACGATGAAAAAATAAATGTTAAGCAAACAGATTCTCTGCTACATATAGTTAATTTTCTGCCACCAGATGGAGTATCTGGGGGTAGAATCGCCTATTGTTGTAACTACCGGAATCAAATAGAAATTGTAAATTTCCCATTCATTATTTCCGGTTGAGCTGATTACAGATTAAATCCTACAACTATCTTAAGAATAATGTATCTCTTTAATTTTTTAAAATCTATTATCTATTTTTTGTTTTTTTATAAAAAATTGGTTTATTATTATTAAACATGGATTAAACGAGCGTTAAAATATACATAAGAATCATCAAAACAAAAATTATAACCTTAACTTCCTGTTGGAAGTTCACTGTGATCGCACAGTGAACTTCCAAAAGGAAGTATGTAGTAGTGTCTAGTATGTGTCTGTCTGTAATGTAATATTAATAGTATTAATCCCTTGACCTAGCAGTCACATCTAATAACTTATCAAAAACTTTATCATCAAAACAATATTTATTTATTATATATTGTACTTTATAAATCTTTATTATCGCAGGTACGGGAAGCGGTGCGATCCCCGGACGTCTACAACAACTTCCTGCGGTGTCTCGCCCTCTTCAACCAGGAGGTGATTTCCAAAAGCGAGCTGGTTCAACTGGTGACGCCGTTCATCAGCAAATTCCCCGAGCTGTTGCGCTGGTTCCGCGATTTTTTGGGCCAGAATGAAGTTGAAGCGTTGCCGGCGTACACGCCGACGCGGCCAGAACGGCCGCAGGGCGAGAACCACGTGCACGATATTGATTATTCCACGGCGAAGCGGCTGGGGGCGAGCTACTGCGTGATACCGCCCGCGCAAGAGGGGCTCAGGTTCTCCGGCCGGACGGAATTGTGCCACGAGGTGCTTAACAACCAGTGGGTGTCGTTCCCCACGTGGTCGGAGGACAGTTCGTTTGTGGGTTCGCGCAAGAACCAATTCGAGGAGTATATGTACCGGTGTGAGGACGAACGATTCGAGCTGGACGTGGTGATCGAAACAAACGCTTCGACAATACGGGTGTTGGAGGGCGTTTCGAAGAAGTTGGGTCGTATGAACGCGGATGATGTGGGGAAGTATCGGTTGGATGAGTGTTTGGGTGGGTCGTCGCCGGTGCTGCATCAGCGCGCTCTGAGGCGTATTTACGGTGATAAAGCGCACGATATTATAGAGGGTTTGAAACGGAACCCCGCCGTTGCGGTGCCGGTTGTGCTAAGGCGGCTCAAAGCGAAGGAGGAGGAGTGGCGGAACTCCCAAAAGGATCTCAATAAGATCTGGCGCGATCAAAACGAGAAGCACTACTTAAAGAGTTTGGATTATCAGGGCATCAATTTCAAGCCGAACGACATCAAGGCGCTGCGATCCAAGAGTCTGTTTAATGAGATTGAGACGTTGTTTGAGGAGGTGAGATTTTTGTTTCGATGGGTGTTGGATGTGGTTTTAATTTATGGTTGTCTATTGCAGCGTAACGAGCAAATCGAGGAGGGCAGTCAGAGCGATTCTATAGTTGGACCGCATTTAGTTTTTGTGTATAGAGACCGTACTATTTTGGATGATGCCGCGAATCTGTTGATTCATCACGTGAAGCGACAGACAGGCGTACAGAAGGGCGAGAAGAGGCGGATCAAGCATATTTTGCGGCAGTTCGTTCCCGATTTGTTCTTCCATCCACGACAGCAGCTAAGTGATGATGAGAGGGAGGATGATGGTAAGCATTGTTATTAAAATTGTATGAATTCAGGATATTCAGCACACATGTTGCTATAAAAAAAACATTAGGGGGACAATTTTGGACATTTACACGCCCGCTGGGTGTGACGCTCTGGCGCGTTTATCGTGTCTAGGGCAAGGCAGATGCTATTTCTATTAGGAAAACAGCACAACGTCAGAATAACTTTGATTTTACATTACGATGTTCTGTTGCATGTCCGGACACACCTTTAGATTACATTTACCATGTTTATACCTTGATTCTGGTATAAATTATTCACTATAAAATCGATCCTCTTCAATTTTCAGATGACAAAGAAGATGGCAACGAAAGTCCGACCAGCAGTTCCAGCAAAGAGGATTGTAAAAAGAAGATTCGACTGAGTCCGGGGAAATCGCCTGGTCGGAGCGATGGCAGCGTGGACGCGCCTGATGAGAAGCCACTCGAATTGCTAGACATCAAGGAAGAGGATGTTAAGGTGCCGCTGCACGCGCAGACTAGTGATCCTGTAAGTTATACTGTTTAATGATCATACAAATCATTAGGCGCTTTCGTTTAGCATCGTTTATCATTGCTAGTCGCCCCCGTGGCGTGTACCGCTCAGGTCTTGTGGTCGTGCGGCGCCGGTTGGTAGAGGTAGAATTATGCGAATCGGAAGCGGCAAATAGAACAAGAAACAATAAGCCCGTACCAGCCCAGAGTGATAAACGAAAGCCACTATTATAGCCAATTGATCCTTTTTGGATTTTTTTGAAATCAATTATTCACAAGGGTTTCATAAATTAAATTAAGGGATCGCAAGTAAAAAAAGATGTGAAGAGTCTAATCATGAACATAGCGACGAAAAAAGTGGTTTTAAGAATCGCACCCCAAGCGAATTGGTGAGATTGTACTTCAGCAGCGTCTCTTGTGTTAGTAGCCGCCCAATCTGGGTCAGACGTCGTATCTGTGCTAGTTTTGTTCCGCCTCCAGTAGTTCATTTCCTCGGTATTGCCTATATCTAGAAGGCTTTCCCCTAACCGCCACCTGGGGAGGCGCCCGATGGGGAACTAGCAACCCCACACGGGTTTACTTACATACTACTTTTTAAAAGTACCACCCCGCCATTGTATCTTAGTTTTTTAACATTAGGAATCTCAGTGGGAGTTTTCTACTTTCTCACTTTTGGAAAAAATATTATATTTAACAAGAATGATAGTGGCCTAGGAAATGTTTTACTTTATCATTGGAAGTATGGATAAAGTGTTGTAATTAATATCCAGACTTTGAAGGATACAGTAAAAATATTATAGCTAATAAATTTCTAACGCAATCAAATTCAATTATTATTAAAAACTGTTGTGGTATAGGTTCCAATCATAAATAGATCGATTTTCTTGTTGCAGGATGAAGCATACACGGTCTTCATGGCCAGCAACCACTGGTACCTCTTCCTTCGGCTCCACGCCATCCTATGCGAGCGGCTCGCAAAGATCTACGAGCGCGCCGTCAAGCTGGCCGACGACGAAACCAAGGTGCGCGGCAACCGGAAGGACAGCACAGCAATAGCCCTGCGGCTAAAGCCCAAGCCGCAAATCGAAGTGGAGGACTACTACCCCGCCTTCCTAGACATGGTGAAAAACCTGCTGGACGGCAACATGGAATCGAACTCCTACGAGGACACCCTCCGCGAAATGTTCGGCATCCACGCCTACATAGCATTTACCCTCGACAAAGTCGTGTCGAACGCGGTGCGGCAACTGCAGCACTGCGTCTCCGAACGCACCGCAATCACGTGCATGGAGATGTTCCAAAAGGAGCAAAAGCGCGGCGGCTGCGGAGGACCATGTGCCACAGCGCACCGGCGCCTCCACCACGAGCTCATGTACCAACACACGGTAGAGAAAGCCGTGCAGGACGAAAATTGTTTTAAAATCTACATTTACAAACATGACGGTCGGATGACCATGGAAATGATCGACACTGATACAGAAGAGCTGAAAAAACTAGAGGAGTCGAAAAAGTGGAGTTCCTATAAAGAGAACTTCGCGAACTGTTCGAATATCGAAACAAAACCCACCTCCCCACTCTTCCTAAGCCGCAACATGCGGAAGTACAAGAGGTATCAAAAACAACGCAAGAACAGTGTGCTGTGTAACGATAAAAGTGCTGGTAGTAGTGACAACAATGACAAACGTGACGGGGATAATTCCGAAAAGAGACTGAACTCTCTGGAGGAGGAGCTCGAACGGAAACTGAACCAACGGGCAGCTCCCGAACGTGACCAAACCGAGCATCGCGACTACGACGTGGCCGATGACACGGAATGTAGGTTTAATACTACAGATTCCAAGATAATGTATGTAGCTAATAAAGATAGTTTTCTGTATAAACGAAGTGCCTTGAACAGAGCCAAACAAGTAAGTTAAATTTTTATTTTACAAACTTCATGCTTTTAAGTATATACATGTTATACAACAATATTGTCCATAAATCTGATGATTGTACAGTAATAAATAATACAATAAGGAAAAAAATCGAATCTTAATATAATCACACTGTTTATTTTATAAGTTATATCCTCATTCTAATTTTTTTTTCTTATTATTTTCACATAAATCATCCCATAACTCCACCAATCTTTATTTAAACATCAATCCGGTTTGTGTTAACTGAAAACAAAAATTTAAAAGTGTTTTATATATATATATATGAACTAAACTAAACAAGTGTATTATTTATTATAACTTCATTTATTATTTAAAATTTTAATAATCAAGCTTATTTAGATTGTTTGATGAACAACCCAAGCTTTTTGATCTTAAGTATTTTATTTAGTTCTCTTTTTGTTGCAGGGCCACCCCGCCGTAACGAAATATAAAGCGAGTCTCTTTCGTGGTTGGTGTAAAAAGTGGGTGTCTTTAAATGTCAGTGATTCACAGACGAAACAGTGCACGGACTGGCTAATGGGTCGTGGTGATAATGTTGTGCCCAACAGGACACGTGTCTTAATGAATAATGACTTATCGCAATCGCCCTACGTCGTTTATAACCGATACAAAGTGGACTTGTTAATGGAGGACTCCACGTGAGATAACGAAATCAGAGTTAAAATTTATTCATTAAGACGGTAAAATTTATTTTCTTGTTCTTTGTACTATTAAAGCTAAAAGATAAAATGATTTCCCTGAAATTCTTTTATAAACAAGTTCCTCAAGGATCGAAATTTGCTTAAGAGATCTCCTGAACAAATTCGTATTAATCTCAAATATTTAAAACCGCCACTCCCCCCCCTCCAATACACAGCTACTTTTGCGTCCTCAGACGTAAGTGTTATTAATTTTAATTAGTTGTGTCTTGAATGCACAAAATGATGTTGTTTTATTTTTTAAAAGTTCTTTTGTTATTTATTTCATAAAATAGATTTTTTTAATATGCAAGTGAGACAAGTTAAGGTAAGAACCAATAAATAGGTGTACTTGTTTTTTTTTCTATCTCTCTATCTCATGTCTGTAGTAAATTCAATCCCCATTATCCCCTACACACAAAATTTATTTGATATAAATAGTAGTGTCTGCTTTTAATATTTTTTAAAACGGTTTGTTGTGCAATACATGTTTTGCAAAGGATTAAAAGTTGAGCACACTTATTGTGCTTTGTTGTATGTTTTTTTTTCTCTCTGTTATTGTTGTTAAATTATAGTACAAACAAATTTAGATTTTCATTTTCAATGTTGACATATCCGTGAAACTATCTGTCTCTTTAATTTTTGCGTGGCGACTTTAATTTTAATTTAAATGTTTTTGTGTTGAAAGTGCTTCCGAAATCGTGTTGTACATAGTAGTAATAGTAATATTTAAAGTTGAAAAAAAAAGTAACATTGCAATATATTTTACGAACTCAGGCACTTATTACTATTAGTAAAAGTACAAAAAAAAATGATAATATATATTTTTATATGGAGCTTAGATGTTTAAAAAAAAACTGTATAAAGAAGATATGTCAGCATTTAAATATTACTTGTACATATATTTCATGTGTGAAAATAACCAATGCTCATATAATGACTTGAATGTATACATTCCATTTTTCTACTACTACTGTGCATTAAAATGTATTTCGAAATTTTGTTTTTGGTTATTTTCACACTATTCGTTCACTGGGTTTTTTTTTGTAAAAAAATAAATTCTGTATATGATATATCATGCGTACACACACACACACCCAGTGACTCGGTTTTAAGTTATTTTGAAAAAAACTTGTACACTGTAAATACCATTTATAAATATGATTCTTATGAAGTATTTTTTTGGTCCGCATTCAGTTCCTAGTACCATCGCTCCACTGATCATGACGGCAGTGTGAGGACCTCATGGCCGGCGTCGGTGATGAGGACGGTATGCTCGAATTGCGCCGTCCGGGCGTTGTCGATCGTCACCGCTGTCCAATTATCCTCCAAAATCTCAATTTCCCGATATCCCTGAGTCAGTATCGGTTCCACGGTGAATGTCATGCCTGGTGCCATTTTACCAGGGCCGTCATTGGCTGAAAATGTAAGTTTATGACTGAATTTTGTTTTTACAGGTAAAAATTACTCGATTGTTTTGCGAAAAACAATGATAATATATCTGATGTGAGCACCACAGCTTTCTGAATTAATTAATTCATATTAAAAATTAATTATAATTAAATTAAAAAGTGCTACCTTATTACATTTTACACAATAAATAAATAATTGTGCAATAGATGTATGCACTATATTGATAAGTTAGTGGAGAGCCATTTTCAAGGTTGACACAAGTCAACCAGGTACATTTACCGGCCATGACGTCACTTGTTTACTGCTAACCTGCGTGCGTTATGTTTATTTTCATTTATAATAATTTTGATTTTTGCAGAAAATATACAATGAGAGCAGAAGGACCCTCGAAGGTCAAATACAGAATTGTAACAAATACAGAAACCACTAGTGTGAAACCGACTTAATATATTTGGAAAATCGTGTGGTTCCACACCAGATAATTTTCTTCTTCAAATATTAATATTTTGTGAATTTTTTTAAAATTTCATTAAATATCACACATTAGGCGATTTCGTTTAGCATGGTTTATCATTGCTAGTCGCCCCCGTGGCGTGCACTATCGCTCAGGTCTTGCAGTCGTGCGCTGCCGGTTGTAAGGGCCGCGCTAGAATTATGCGCATCGGAAGCGGCAAATAGAAAAAGAAACAATAAGCTCGTACCAGCCCAGAATGATAAACGAAAGACACTATTGAGACCATAGCGCCTTTCGTTTATCACTCTGGGCAGTGGCATTGTTTCTTGTTTTATTTGCCGCTTCCGATGCGCATAATTCTACCTCGTCCCTTACAACCGGCGGTGCACGACCGCAAGACCTGAGCTATACTGCACGCCAAGGGGGCAACTAGCAATGATAAACCATGCTAAACGAAAGCGCCTCATAGAGGCAGAAAATTATCCACAAACTAGGTACTACCAATATTACTGATCTATATAAAACCTTTTTCCCATGACCCTATACCCAATATTTTACTATTTATTTCTGTTAAAACTTAATTTAGTGACCTAAATTGTGTAATATGTTACAACCTAATCAAGCAATAACAAATACAGATGTTCAACTTCTAATTTTATAAAAACTGTAGGAGTTAAAATCATGAATTGGTAAGTAAACTTGCTTGGTAATTAGTTTACTTACTGAAATGGAATATATCTGGTGGGCCATGAAAATAGCTTCCAATGCCATGTCCTGCAAAGCAGGGCACAATGTTGAAGCCCAAATTGTACGCACGTTGCTCAATAAAGCAGCCCAATGCTCGGAATGGGGTGCCCGGTTTGCATAGCAGGATGGCTTCATCCAAACATTTTTCTGAAGCCTCTACTAATTTTTTACCCATCTCATCCACGTTTCCAACTAGGTAGGTCTTGGAGCAGTCCCCATGATACCCGTTGAAAAACAACTAAAATTAATTTTAAAAAGTTTTAGACAGAAGCATTAATTTTTTTTTTCAGTTTACGAATTTATTATTTGAAATTAATAAATATAATTTACAGTCACCATGATACCCGTTGAAAAACACCTAAAATTAATTTTAAAAAGTTTTAGACAGAAACATTTTTTTTTTTCAGTTTACGAATTTATTATTTGAAATATAAAATTCTAAATATAATTTACAAACCAGTTTTGCCTAGGATTTCCGAACAATTAAAATTAATTTTAAAAAGTTTTAGACTAGCATTAATTTTTTTTCAGTATGCGAATTCATTATTTGAAATTCTAAATATAATTTACAAATCAGTTTTGCCTAGGATTTCTCTGAGTGAGTGGATTAAGTAGTCGTGAGGCTTTACCACTAGTCAAAAGAGAAGCTCAGACGAATTTCATCGCCCTTAACTTTACAGAAACCCTCTGAAAAACTATATAAGGTAATTTCGCGAAAATTCGCCCTGATGTGGTTCGAACTCAGGATCTCTAATGTTCAATACGAGACGGACGACGCCTATTGAGCAGAGTAGGTCATATTAATTAACTTAAATTATAATTTTTTCATCCAAATACTTACAGTGATATCCACATTTATAATATCTCCATCCTGCAGTGGTCGATCATCAGGAATGCCATGGCAAGCCACATTATTGACAGAGGTACAAACCGATTTTGGGTAGTTTTTATAATTTAAAGTTGATGGGTAAGCATTATTTTCAATTGATAGTCTATGCACTAACGCATCTATATCATCAGTTGTGACGCCAATCTTAAACACAGTAAATATTTGTAAATAAATTAAGTAAGCTGCGATATTTGAAGATCAAATCAATCTGCCATTGATGATTATAAATGTTCAACTTTGTTTAAAGTAAGATTTAGTTTTATAAATTTTATTATCCTGAAATTTGTATTATCATGAAACTCTTGAAGGGATCTTAAAGACTTTCAAGATTATTAATTTCTAACTTTTATCATGGTAAACGTAACTCAAGACACACCATGTAATGCATACCATCTCCAAAACTATTGTTTACTCTCGTAGTTCAGACCAATCCCGTCTTTTATTTACGATGTGATTGGTCATAGTAGGAGCTATATACATTAATAATTGAAACTGGAAAACAAGTTTCTTGTCAAACCTAGTACAATGTAATTCACACTATAATCTATGAGTATGTAATAGAAAATCCCTTTCTTACTTTTATACTCTCCCCAACAGCCTTCAAAACATTAGCAGCTAGCCTGCAACTGTCCCTCATCCTCGCAATTTGTTCTGCAGATTTAATTTCGGTATGCTGCGGACATGGCGTTGGTTCCCCCGTTTTGTAATAGCCTGGTTTAACAATATGATCAGGAACTGGACGAAAAGGGGATATAGTAGTTGGGGCGACCAGCGCAAATTTTCCAAAATCTCTAGAATTAACCACTTTTATTACAAATTTTACCAAATTGTTGCATGACCTACTTTTTTTTCGACCATAACTTTCTAACGGATCCAATGGTTTGTATTGTTTGTCGCCCTATACTCATCATTGTTTCATACACACTTGACCTATGAGATGTAGTTTATTATGCTGCCACCAGGTACCTATGAATATATATTGAAAAATATATGTGTGAATTAAATCTATATATTTAGATTTCTATCTCATCACTGTAGGTCAGATAGTGAGGACGAATTTGCAATTTCTCTAGTGGTTTATATATGTAGTACAACTTTCTATCAAGAGTGAAGTGTTTGCACACATGCAAAGTTTTTCAGAAATAATTTTCTCATTTTTGAAGCTAGAAGGATGATTCAAAATACAAAGTTGTAGAGAATTTCAATTCCGATAAATTACCCATTGGAAGTTTTCCGCTAGCTCTTATCGTTTTTCCATAATATACAAAACACTCTCTAGAAAACTTGATTATTGAGCCATTTAATGGTTTTTCTGAAATAACTTTTTCATTTTTGAAGCTGGGAGAATGATTCAAATTACAAGTTATAGAGAATTTTAATTCGGATAAATTACCCGTTGAAAGTTTTCCGCTAGCTCTTATAGTTTTTCTGAAATATACAAAACACTGTGTAGAAAACGTAATTATTGAGCCATTTTATGGTTTTTCAGAAATAACTTTTTCATTTTTGAAGCTAGAAGGATGATTCGAAATACAAAATTATAGAGAATTTAAAGCCCCATAAATTACCCATTGAAAGTTTTCCACTAGCTCGTATCGTTTTTCCGAAATATACAAAACACTGTCTCGCTAACTTGATTATAGCGCCATTTTATGGTTTTTCGGAAATAACTTTTTTATTTTTGAAGCTAGAAGGATGATTCAAAATACAAAGTTATAGAGAATTTCAATTCCGATCAATTACCCATTGGAAGTTTTCCGCTAGCTCTTATCGTTTTTACGGAATATACAAAACACTGTCCCGCAAACTTAATTATAGAGCCATTTTATGGTTTTTCAGAAATAACTTTTTCATTTTTGAAGCTAGAAGGATAATTCGAAATACAAAGTTATAGAGAATTTCAAGCCTCATAAATTATCCATTGGAAGTTTTCCACTAGCTCGTATCGTTTTTCCGGAATATACAAAACACTGTCCCGCTAACTTGATTATAGAGCCATTTTATGGTTTTTCAGAAATTACTTTTTCATTTTTGAAGCTAGAAGGATGATTCAAATTACAAAGTTATAGAGAATTTCAAGCCTAATAAATTACCCCTTGGAAGTTTTCCACTAGCTCTTATCGTTTTTCTGGTATATACAAAACACTGTTTCGCAAACTTGATTATTGAGCCATTTTATGGTTTTTCAGAAATAACTTTTTCATTTTTTAAGCTAGAAGGATGATTTAAAATACAAAGTTATAGAGAATTTCAATTCCGATAAATTACTCATTGAAAGTTTTCCGCTAGCTCGTATCGTTTTTCCGGAATATACAAAACACTGTCCCGCAAACTTGATTATTGAGCCATTTTATGGTTTTACAGAAATAATTTTTTTATTTTTGAAGCTGGGAGAATGATTCAAATTACAAAGTTATAGAAAATTTCAAGCCTGATAAATTACCCATTGGAAGTTTTCCACTAGCTCTTATCGTTTTCCCAGAATATACAAAACACTCTCTAGAAAATGTGATTATTGAGCCATTTTATGGTTTTTCAGAAATAACTTTTTCATTTTTGAAGCTAGAAGGATGATTCAAAATACAAAGTTATAGAGAATTTCAATTCCGATAAATTACTCATTGAAAGTTTTCCGCTAGCTCGTATCGTTTTTCCGGAATATACAAAACACTGTCCCGCTAACTTGATTATAGAGCCATTTTATGGTTTTTCAGAAATAACTTTTTTATTTTTGAAGCTAGAAGGATGATTTAAAATACAAAGTTATAGAGAATTTCAATTCCGATAAATTACCAATTGGAAGTTTTCCGCTAGCTCTTATCGTTTTTTCCGGAATATACAAAATACAAAACACTGTCCCGCTAACTTGATTATAGAGCCATTTTATGGTTTTTCAGAAATAACTTCTTCATTCTAGAAGCTGGGAGAATGTTTCAAATTACAAAGTTATAGAGAATTTCAAGCCTGATAAATTACCCATTGGAAGTTTTCCACTAGCTCTTATCGTTTTCCCAGAATATACAAAACACTCTCTAGAAAATGTGATTATTGAGCCATTTTATGGTTTTTCAGAAATAACTTTTTCATTTTAGAAGCTGGGAGAATGTTTCAAATTACAAAGTTATAGAGAATTTCAAGCCTGATAAATTATCCATTGAAAGTTTTCCACTAGCTCTTATCGTTTTCCCAGAATATACAAAACACTGTCTAGAAAACATGATTATTGAGCCATTTTATGGTTTTTCAGAAATAACTTTTTCATTTTTGAAGCTAGAAGGATGATTCAAAATACAAAGTTATAGAGAATTTCAAGCCCGCCAAATTACCCGTTGGAAGTTTGCCACTAGCTCTTAACGTTTTTCCGGAATATACAAAACACTGTCCCGCAAACTTGATTATTGAGCCATTTTACAGAAATAACTTTTTTATTTTTGAAGCTAGAAGGATGATTCAAATCACAAAGTTATAGAGAATTTCAAAATCGATAAATTACCCTTTGGAAGTTTTCCGCTAGCTCTTATCGTTTTTCCAGAATATACAAAACACTCTCTAGAAAACTTGATTATTGAGCCATTTAATGGTTTTTCAGAAATAACTTTTTCATTTTTGAAGCTAGAAGGATGATTCAAAATAAAAAGTTATAGATAATTTCAAGCCCGACAAATTACCCATTGGAAGTTTTCCAGTAGATCTTATCGTTTTTCCGGAATATACAAAACACTGTCTAGAAAACGTGATAATTGAACCATTTTATGGTTTTTCAGAAATAACTTTTTCATTTTTGAAGTTAGAAGAATTATTTAAATTGCAAAGTTATAGAGAATTTCAAGCCTGATAAATTACCCATTGGAATTTTTCCACTAGCTCTTATCGTTTTTCCGGAATATACAAAACACTATCTAGAAAACGTGATTATTAAGTCAGTTTATAGTTTTTCTGAAATAACTTTTTAATTTTTGAAGCTAGAAGGATGATTAAAATTACAAAGTTATAGAGAATTTGAAGCCTGTTAATTACCTGGTAGAAGTTTTTCGATAGCTCTTGTAGTTTTCCCGCAATATGCAAAAAACTATCTCGATAACAGGATTATTATGAGATTTTATAAGAAACAAGGTGGAAAAAGTCTTTTTTTGTACCATTGTATGTTAAAAGAGGCGCCCTTTTGCAATACATTGAGGTATTACTCTTTATGGTAAACCATATTCATTTATATACACGTAAAACTAACTTTTGGTGATGTGAAAATGACGTCAAAAGCGGCCGCATTTAAGCAGAAGCTTCCTAGGACGCCAGGGCTATAACAAATCCGTTGTTAAGCGACCACTTTCCGAGAAAATCAGGCCTTTACCCTGCCTTCATAAAACCAAGCCTAATAGCGTTATAATTTTTGAATTTCCCGCGTTGTAAGGAAAACAATGATGGCCGACCAAAATGGCGGATATAAAAATTGAAAAATAGCATCCGGGTTTCTACTAATAAGTGAACTGGTGTAAAAAGTATAGTGTTTAATATAGACTTTTTAATTAAAACGCAATATTATACAGAAATGAAATATAATCTATGAAGATAAGAGTTGGAGTAAAACGTATGTCTACACTAACATGACACGTAGAAACACATGTTCGGCTAATAATGAGATGTACGTATTGAACATCCATAATAACGTTATGCAACTACAACACAACTAAAACCGCACAAAAGAACATAGAAAATCACTTACAACACAATATCAGTAAGCAACAACAACACAAATGAACCTAAAATGGCGGATGACACTAAAGAATGCGCGTGTGATTAAGGCGCCGCACACACGTCGCATTCCACTTATACAAATCCCTACAATCAAATAAAACCGCCATAGCAATAAATTAACAATCCAACAGCCTGCATGGTGCATAAAGCGCCCGTTTATTTACACAAGTGCTTTAGTGCGAGTGGCGCCTGTTCCGCGCGCGCCCCCCCCATCACCCTCATCGTGCCAATCACCAGTCACGTGACAGTTTAAAGGCGGCGACTGACAGGCCCGCTTGTTGTGATAAAAAAAATTATAATTATGCAGTAACCGACGGCGTCTGCAGGGTTCTGAGATATCGCAGCAGGAACTCCAGTCCGGCAGGTCTTTGACGCGACGCGTTCGCAGTTCTGCAGCCCGTTCAGTGTCGGTCGGGGTCGCGGCAAGTGAACGCTCCGCCAAACAAACGAAACGGTTTGCAATAAACAAATGTGCAACGGCAAGCGGACGAGTGTTTGCAGCGTTTGTGTGTGCACAATGAGCCCCCTGTTGCGGTAAGTGTTGCAATAATATTGGACGTAATTAATAAATCGATAATAGCAGGTCCTGTTTACAGTGGGATAACACTGTGGTAATAACTAGTTTTTACTAATGATTGTAATGCGTCATTTAGTGCATATCACGATGGTAATTAGCAAGTGAGTGCGTTCCACTTGGTTTGGTGTGTCTTATGTTTGTTTGGCTGTGTTTGTATTATTTGTTATTCTTATATGAATAAATAGGTATCAATATACCTTGCTATTTATATGTAATATTACATCCCTTTCATGATGCTGTTGTATAGCGAAACATTTGTCATGGTACAATAATAAACAATATTCGAAACTCAAAACAATTTGCATTTGTTTTAAAACTTGCTATCAATATATATATGATGCTCTTACAGTAATACAATTGTCATGGTACTATAATAAGTGATATTAGAAACTTTAAACTACCTCTTTGTATTTACATATAGAATTTGAGTTTCATCAAGATTAGCTACATTCATCAAATACCTTACTATTGTTACAATTGAATTGGTAGTTTGAGGAAGGGGACGAATCCAAAAATCAAATTCACAAGAAAACAATTTTTCGAAATTGTATTGGAGAAGACTTGCTAGAATTTCTACATTAATTGATTTTAAAGATTAAAATTATTATTATTTACGTTTGGTATGTAGTACCCATATCTCATTGTTATATTGACTAAATATATTACAGGTTGTTGTGAATTAATTATTATTATTTAATTTTGTTCCCTTCTTCATACTACCAATTTAATTATGAAGATGTACAATTCCGAAATATTGTTTTCTTGTGCATTAGAATGCTTTGAAAACTAAATTATTCTTAGGGCAAAGAAAACATGTGTCAAGTAATATAACACCATTGAATTCCATAATTAATTTATAGTATACCAAAAACAGGAAAGAAAAATTAATAAAATGAATTCCTCTGATATTAATTGTACTGTATTACAGCTTCTCTAATTGTGGATCGTGGATTTGTTTGAAGAAAACACTGGTTTTACATTAAAATACTTTATTATATAGTGAGAGACATGTTACTCATCTTGCTTACAGTCTAAAACTCTTTGTCTAAGATGATATTATGTGCCCTCTCCTCCCACACATCATACCCACTTAAGGGTGGTAAATATATATATACAAACCAGACGGAACACTAATATTAATAATAAACCCATCAGCCTTACATGTTTTCTCTTCAATATGCTAGAAAGACAGATACATTAGTTCTAGACTGGTTTTAGCTGACCTACAACATCCCAGAAAAGCTTCCGAAAGATTAACAAAATTAGCTTTTGTCTGTTGCATAGGTTCTTACTGTATATGTCCTGTTTTTATCCTATTGGTAGTGTAGATATAATTTAATATAATTGTTATTTGTTTTGTTCTAGTGTTTAACAATGGTGTAATACTACAACAGTCAATCATGTTGTTTCTGGGTGTTGTGTTTTGGAGTTTGTGTGTGGCACAAGGGGTGTATCGTGATGATACTACTGTGACTGAGGGGGCTACTGTTTGTGCAAAACACAGTGGTACAATCTCACATTTTACTGATGATGGTGTGCAGAATGGGAATGATCTGGTTGAGGGGCAGTTTGAGCGATGCAAGAGTGAGAATAGTCACTGCTATGCATTCTGGAAGGAGGATCCCAGCAATGGCACTATACATATTATAGGGCAAGGTTAGTGATATTGGATTTTATGGAGGGGAATTAGGTTTAATTGGTTCTTGTGAACAATTGAGTTATGTGGCTTATTACAATCTTAATTTATAACTGATGTTATTATTACAAGGCTTCTACCTGTTTCCATTAACATCCCCTAAATCTAGATGTTACCTAATTACTTAGTATGGTTACTTATTGACTGTTATTTTATTACTTTATTCTTAGTAATGTTGGTCTTAAAGTACATTAATATTTTATACTAAATTACTCACAGATATTTTACATATTTACACAAGTGTTGCCATATGTTACATGACTAATTTATCCATTAATTTTTTCTTTATGAAACAAATTCACTTAACATAAATAGTACTTGAGGAATGATGTCAAGCATTGCAATCGTAATAGGTCAAAGTAATTATCATCTTGAAAATTAAGTGAATAAATGTGGATGTTGGTTTAATTATTTATGACCAGTTTTAAACATTTTATTAAGCATATTGGATTTTCTCATTTTAGGCTGCTGGGTCTCTTCCGGGAATGCCCACGACTGCGTCCGTACCGACTGTGTGTCCGACAAGAAGCCCTCCAAGGCAATGAACAACACAAAGTACTGTTGCTGCACTGGCGATATGTGCAACACCAATTTCACTGATGCCTATGTACCTGTCAAAGAAACCGCTACTCCTGCCACCACAGAAGCATTGCCGAGATCCACCATCAACCCGCTGGTGTGGATCGTGCTCGCCTTTATTGTTATGTGCTGCGTGATCATTTTCGCCTTCATTTTCTGGACGATGAAGCCCAAAAAGAGCGATATTGAGATGGGGGAACACCCGTTGCCGCCGCCACCAGAGTACAATCTGAACAAATTGAAGTTACTTAATATTATTGGTGAGCAAAAATATACTTTAGTATTGTAATGTTGTAATCATGATATTCGCGATTCAAACTCCAACTGGTTTTATCGAAATTGTTGATGTTATTCATCCTTCTAGCCCATTCAGTGTTTCTAAATGTCTGAACTACACTCTTCAACTGTTTTAACCAATCAAACTATGCTCATTCATGATTTCAAGTGACTTGAAATCTTCACTGCACTATTTTCCTGCAAGTTTCTATAAAACAGCAAGAATTAATTACTGAAATTGATTTAATCATAGAAAGTTGTGGATAATAATGTAGTATAGAGTCATTAGATATATTGAATGGGCATAGTTTAATTGGTTAAAACAATTGAAGTGTATAGTTCAGACTTTTAGAAACACTAAATGGGTATAGTTTGGTTTTGCACCCTTTTTGCATTCACGTTTCGCTTTCTAGGTCAAGGAAGATATGGTTCCGTATGGAAAGGGGTTGTCGAGGATCAGGAGGTGGCCGTGAAAGTGTTCCCAGCCCACCATCGCAACTATTTCCTAAACGAGCATGATCTTTACCAAGAAGCCGGCGAGAATGTAGCTTTGGTCAAGTGTTTCGGAGGTGGTGAGAGATGCATTGCGCCGGGCGGGCCTACAGACTACCTCCTCATACTGAGCATTGAACAAGAGTGTCTTCAAGAGTACCTTAAAAGCCATACGGTTGACTTAGCGACGTTAAGTAAGATGAGTTTGGGGGTTGCTCGAGGTCTGGCACATCTGCATTCGGATCTGGGAAAGCCGTGTATCGCGCACAGGGATATCAACACTAGGAATATTTTGGTGCGGCATGATTTAACATGCGCGATTTGCGACTTGGGTCTGGCTGTAATACCGAGACGGACGGAGAATAGATCACTTAGTGAAGCGGGTATGTTTATAAATCATGTATTATAATTTCTAATTTAAAATGTTCCCTAATTCTACTATTTCAAACTCATATAAGGTGGCTTAATGTTCTACTCTTTCTGCAAGGCGGAATTATACATACAAATGTCTACAGCACGGTTTTTGGGGGCCCATATGCCTCTATGAAAAAAGTATATTATATAAAATGTATTCCTAAAGGTCGTTTTAGACAAGACAATTTCTTAGCTCAAAAGTTGTTCAAGAAATGAATTCATATATCCTCCTCCCATACAATTTGTCCTTGACAAATAGAACGCGTTATATTTTTCCATTCGATCTACCATCCAATTCAATATTTCAAATAATTTGCTGTATGATACGAAACAATTTAGATTGTCTCGCATCTTGACTAACTTTTGAGTCAAGAAATTGCCTAAAACGACCTTTACACAGTAATATATTTGTGTGTGTGGTCTATTTCTTATTCGCGATTCAAATGACAACGGTTTTCGTCGAACAATAGATTAAGGTTATTACTCTAAAATTAGTTTCCTTTACATTTCTCTCATTTTAATTCAAGGTACTTTACGTTATATGGCCCCGGAGGTGCTAGAAGGTGCTGTGAACTTAAGAGACTGTGAAAGTGCTTTAAAGCAAATAGACGTTTATTCATTGGGTTTGGTGTTATGGGAGCTTGGAAGTAGATGCAGCGATATGCAAGCCGCTGAGCCACAAACTTATTCGGCACCGTATTACAAAGAAGTCGGCGAAAATCCTTCCCTGGAGCAAATGCAGGCGGTCGTAAGCCGACACAAGGCTCGTCCTTTGTGGCCTACGACTTGGAAGGACACAGCCGCGGCAAGGCTATTAATGGAAACTGCTGAGGACTGCTGGGATCAGGTAAAAATAATACCGAAATGTTTATTATAGATTTTTTTTATCTGACTAAGGTCTGGTTTTTCTGTTAAAACCGTTTCTTTGGTACTTTCTGAACCTATTCCTTGCAGTGTTATATAGTTTTCTGCAGATTGGTTTTTGCCTTTTTGGCCGTTTAATCCTTTGATTCCTTGATGTCCCGCTACCCATACAAGTGTTATGCTACAATTTCGCAGAACCTGTCGCTTGCCCCTACTCTACGCTCAGCTCAGCATGCGCTTCTGTGAATCTTTAGGCCCAATTTATACATAAGCGGCGTCGGGCGGAGGCGCGGTGTAGGCGCGACGTTGCACAGGCGATTGTGATGTCCATATGCAGTGAAAGGATGGACATTGCACCATATGTTTACATAGAGGCGGCGTGGAAGAGTTTCGCCTCTTCACCTACCGTGTCTTAGGCGAAGAGGCGAAGATGCGGTACCACCGCCTGTTCTCCCCCTATAAAAATCGTTTGCAAATGGTACTGAATGATCAAAAATCTATTCAAAACGCTATATTTTGAAATACCTGAAGCTTGATAACCATTTACAAAATGTAACCAATACTGTAACTACTACTATTTCCATTCCAATAGGACGCTGAAGCTCGTCTAACATCCCTGTGCGTAGAAGAACGTCTACTCGAACTACCAACACTCCGCGGCCGCGTCCTCCATCCAATGCACCCTCCAGCCAGTCCAACCCCCTTGATCAACAACAACCACCTCCACGATCACAACATAGACGCCTCCGTTGGCACAATAGAAACCCTCCTGTCACCATCCGAAGAGAACTGCAAAAACTCGAACCAACTAGCCGTTTGCATCCCCCCGCTGCAACCCTACCAAGGCCGCAACCCGTGTATGGAGCGCAACCTAATGACCGGCTCCAGCGACAGCCTCCTAATCGACAAGTCCTCAAAACACTGCACTGGCTCCGAGTCGCAGAACCTGATAACCAACGACTATTTGAACTTCCAAGTGAACCACCGCGCGATGCCGATACCGTACGTACAAAACGCCGTGCACGCGGTGCAGGGCGGGCCTAAGCAGCACAACAACAGTGCGCCACAAACGCCCAAAAGCAAATTCAAGTGGACGGGCCTCAAGAAGCTGTTCCACACCAAAAAAGACAGTAGTAATAACCTCAGAAAAGACACGCAGGTGCGTATAGTGCCTGGAAAACTAGTAAACAGCTTCGGACAGAACGGAGTCACTACGTCACTGTTGAACGACAAAAGACCATCGACGCTACCTCTTTTAGCCGTTAAGCCTAATGACAACAAGTGCAATTCGTCGGGCATCACCCAGCTGCTCAGCCGAGGGGATAGCCTGAACGGGCAACGATCTCTCGAGCAGTTTACTGAAGTATTTTCTTCCACGAGCGACCTATCGCGCCTGAAGGACCCTTCGCAACGCGTTAAAACCCCTGGGGACGTGCCGCCGTCCGTACGAAGGACGCGCGGCCGCGCCGCTAAAGATTCGGCGCGGTTCTCGCTGTACGACGACCGAATGATGAGCCAGTGGGGCAGCGCCCCTGATCTCGAGCCGAGCATAGTTCCTCTCAAACCGCCGCAACTACACGACTTGCAGGACAGGGATAGTGTGAGTAGTTTTTAACGAAACGCAGTTAAGTATAGAAGTACTATGAACTATTTTAAGTTGAACTGAACCAAGTACATCACATTAGAGGGGACGTAAAGGTGCCTTGCGATAGGTGTAAAATGTATTTCAGATGTTATTTATACACTAACATTTACTGTTTGAAGCACAGCAAGATTTCTTCTTATTCTTTTGGTAACTTCAGTTATCAGCACTATTTGCATGGTGTTGTATCAGAAAATTTATTAAATCTCATAGCTTTAAGCTTGAATTACATTGTAATAGATTCATCAAGATTTTTTTTAAATTTATTTTTTACTTTCCGAATACTGTGCGTTTGATTCTCGAGATATATATTAAGCGTGAATTACATTGTACTAGATACATCAAGAACTTATTTTCTACTTTCCGAATAAAACACTGCACATTTTCTAACTAAGATTGTCGAAATATACGATTACTATCAGGAAAAAAAACTATTGTGTAAAGATATTGTTATGGCGAACAATTTAGAATAAAAAAATCACTTTTCAAGTGTCTGCTGTAGAAGTATTGAATGAAAAATTGTTTTCAAGTTTTTTGACGAAATTAGTATATGCTTTAGGGCCTTTGCACACCAACGACTTTTTCGCATGTATTTTAAGCGCGATTTCTTCTTATTGTTTTGGTAACTCCAGTTATCAGCAAGATTTTATCGTTTTGGTATCCTTTAAAAATTATGGTGTCAGAAATCGCTTCCATTAATGCAAATTTTAATTTTGATAGAATTCTTTTCAACAGTTGATAGGGGCATACTAATTGCAGAAAGACTTGTGATACCCTTGTACATGAATTCAATCCGAACAATCGAAATATAAAGTTATATTTCTGGCTATACATTCGTATTTACTTAAATATATTACTTTCTGTTATACATTTTACCCCTATACGTATAGGGCTCTGAAAATATATTTAATAATTGACTGTATGTAATAATGAAGTGTGAAGGCGATCGACGACTGGTTAATGTTTAGGTATTTCGATGGTAATTTACTGTAAATATATTTCTGTCCAAAATTAATGAAAATTTAAAACTTGAGGTGTTGTGTCGAGATGTGATCAGATTGTTAGATGTTAGGAACTTATATTTAAAGGCAAGACGCACCCGTACTAAAAAAGGTAGTTTGTAGTTTCACTTACATCTCGTTTATAGACTGAATCACGATTAAGCAAGCAGGAGGCAATTAAGAGAGAGAGAGAAACAATGCACTATAATTGGCAGTCCACTGTCAGGACAATGTTGATATATTCGTACTAAATTATTACTGAAATAGTTGAGGGAGATAGTGAATAGTGTATTCAAATACACAAATACAGATACATAACGAGGTTGTAGTGGCGTTGTATCAGAAAATTTATAAAGTCCCATAGTGTGGATTACATTGTAATAGATTAAGGTTGGCGTTTTTGAATTTGCAACTTGTGATGCACATGTAATAGCATAGGCGAAATTGCGTATAAGAAATACGCACCGTTTTCTTTAAGTAGAACATAAATTGAGTTGCAGCAATACGTATGCAAAAGAATAATGTTGCATGTATTCCGTAGTCTAGGTGAGAATTTTCAAAGTCCCTCAGTAAAGCCCTGGTTTCCTAGGAGAACGGTCGCTTTAAAGCGGCCGCTTTTGACGTCATTCACAAATCACAAAGGTCGTTTTAAGTATATGTAATAGAAGAACTCACAATTTTTCATCGTAATTCATTTCGTTTTTGCAGTACGTTGAGGTATTATATTTTATAGGAAACTATTCGTTTATATACACGTAGAATTATTTTTGTGACGTAAAAATGACGTCAAAAGCGGCCGTTTTTAAGCGGCTGCTCTGCTAGGAAACCAGGGCTTAATCGTGAAATTAAATTTATTATTTTTTGTTCAAAATTACCGAAGGGCTATGGACATTCTCACCTACACTACAGAATACGTGCAACATTATTCTTTTGCATACGTATTTCTGTGACGTGTATATATATATATATATATATATATATACATATATATATATAATATATATATATATATATATATATATATATATATATATATATCTCACTGTAATTCATTGAATTCCGCTCAAATATATGAAGCATACTACACTAAAGTTTATTCATTTATATTACAAATATGTAATATAAATGAATAAACTTTAGTGTAGTTATGTAATAACATAACCATTTTGTTGATGTAAGAAACGTCAAAAACTGTCGTGCGTTTTATATATGTAAAATAAATGTATTGTTGCAATGCCACTACAATCACTGAGAATCAAATAATCAGTCTATTTTGGATTGGGAAATGTTTTCCGTTTGAATTAGAGGTGTAGCACTTTTCTAGAATATTTACAGAAATGGACTGCCTTATACACAAATAAACCTGATATTATTTTATACTAAGTAACGAAAATAAATCACGAGTTAGAACATCTTAAATGTGGATATGAAAAAATGTGACGGTAATTTAATTTCTAATGTATAGCTGTAATCCAAGGATACTAAGCTAAGAGAGGATATCTTATGTCCTATGCTCATAGGTATAAATTTAAACTTGAAAAATAATGTCTAATGAATTTATACCTATCAGCATAGGACATGAGTTATCTTCTCTTAGCTTAGTATCCTTGGATTACAGCTATAGAAATACTTGAAAAATAATATCACACTTTTGTGATGATATTTATGGACCTATTTGTATATGAGCCTATAGAGTGTGGCCATTTAGAGTGCAAGCGTTTCAGGACTAAAACAAAACACGTACATATTAGTTAGACTACTTGATACATAAATTACATCTGTTATATAGGCTGCAATTGGACCCATAATGACATGAAACATGACGTCACATTTTTCAATCTTCATTTGTGCTATTTTATCAATAATAAAGTAATCTAGCAAATAAATTGACCAGATTTTAAGTATTTTATAGAACTATCCTAAGAAAACTTGAGCCGTTAATAAATAAAATGCCCACATGATATAAACTCACTTCAACTTCTATTACTCATGCATTGTTATACACTTTTAAAATTATAACGATGATGATGATGATGACGATAATAATAATACTAATAATATGAAACACCCTTTAAGCCAGTTTATGAGATTCCTTTTTGTAAAAATATTGTGCTCAATTAAGAAACTGAAAACCTTTCGATTCTGATAACAAAAATTCCCGAAGCAGGATTTGTATATATGATTGTAAAATAGGTATTGTATATGTGTGCATTATTTTGGAACTGTATAAACTCAATTTATATATCCAATAACTCTTCCAAATATTGTAAATTTCATCAGCAATTTGAACAAAAAATATTCTAATAACTAAGCAGTGAAAGAGGTTTATGATAACTGATAGCCTGTATTCTGATTACAAGTCAATTTTAAATATTTTTATTTCACAAAAAATGCATTAATGATTTTGTTTTATTAGGCTTGGTTTTATAAAGGTGAATTAATTATGATTAGAGGTAATTCATTCAAATACAGGAGGAATATACATTCGCAATATTATTTTCCCGTACGTAGTAGCAGTGGCGTAGCGAGCTTAACACGCGCCCGGGGCACAATACCTTTATAGCGCCCCGCACCCCCTCCCCACCCATTCGAAAACCATATAATATAACCATTTGGCGACCCTTTGTGAGTAGCGCCCGGGGCATGATAACACCCCCCTCTCCTCTTACGCCACTGCGTAGTAGCAGTATACTGCTACTACGCACGCGAAAATAATTTTGCGACTTTATAAATAAAATAACCCTGGAAATATAGTAAATATGCTCTAAATATTTATTAAATAATCATAAACGAAATGATAAATTTGTGGCCAGTACACCACAACTGAGCCTACATGAATGTGCTTTTATACAACCCAGCCTTAATATTTTAAATAGCAAATTGTGGTCGTGATAGCGCTGTTTCATTAAACTGTTTACAGATGTACACAATTAAATGTGAAATATATCCTAGATATTTTCCAGTTTGCAATAATTACAGAGGCATTAATGCTTATTTTGATAATTTGAATCCATGTTATTTTCAAAATGATGCACACATAAAAGTAGCTGTAAAATAGCTTAGGTGTTATTATTGGAGAAAAAAATCCTGTGATTTTTGTTGTTTTATTATATAAGTTTTACAATGTTTAATGGTTTGTGGATTTAGGGCTGTGCATAAATTTGATCACGCTAATATTAGCGATTTTATGTTGTTCGGAACCACATAGCATAACAAAACTCAAGGGCCATTTACAATAAGCGTGGTAGTGGTAACGTAGCGGTAAACGAACATTTACACATCAATATAAATTCAGGCGTATATAGCAGCGTGGTAGAACTATGATAGAACATAGGTTATTTATTACCTCTACCTTAATTATCCCACACCATTACTCTCCAATTCTGAACGTCTGGTTGTTTATAGACATGCAAAACATTGCCAACCGCTATGTTGCCACTATCGTGCTTAACTGGTTTCCTAGTAGAGCGGTTGCTTTAAAGGAGTTTTTAACGTCATTTACACATCAGGTAATGTCAAACGCCATATATATATATATATATATATATATATATATATATATATATATATATATTTATATATATTTATATATATATATATATATATATATATATATATATATATATATATGTATATATATATGTATATAAGTGTATTGTATTGTATTAATAACTCAGAATTTTTCATCGTAATATACATGTAAAATTATTTTATTATTATTATATACAATGGAAGCTCTTTTAACCGAAACAGGATTAAAATAAACACCTTTTTATTACATAAAATTAATAGAAAATGATGAATATATAAATTAACAAAAACAATCATCACTTAATTTACAAGCCTGATGCAGTTTATGAACAGTTTTGAAAATTATAAACCATTATCCCTTAATGGAAACAAAAACTGTTTTATATTTCAGTTACAACACATTAATAATACAAACAAATGTAATCTCTTAGCACATAATCTATATTTTAATAATTAGTTTTAATTGTCGTATTTTATTTTTTATCTATATTACAATGTTTTTGTTTTTAAATTTCTGACTAGTTTGAGAATTGTAATATAGTTTAGAATAAAATGGGATTATAATAAAGAATCGAATTTTGTTTTAAAAGTTCAAGTAGGGTATTTTGTTTTGTTTACCTCATTTGTAGTGATTGAAAATTTCGATTTCGGATGGCGGGACTGTTCGGGCCGTAACCTTTGCGGCTTCTAGTAGATCGGTTAGGGCGACTTGGCGTGCACGCACACTTCCCTCGGGCAGCTCGTCCAGTCGGCAGAATCGTAGGTTTTCGGAGAACTCGTGGTATTCCAGTTTGTTGACAGGTATGTATGTGTTGTCCTCGGCGAGTTTCCAAATCTTTATGTCTTCCAGCTCGGCGACCGGGCGCATTATGGCGTTACGGACTAGCTCCTGTAGGTCCGATCCTGAGTAGCCGTCCGTTTGGTCGATTATGCACTCCCAGAATCGGTGGGTTTCGGATAGAGGGGTGGTTCGGGTGTACAGTTTAAGAAGTTCTATGCGCTCTTGTACGGTCGGCATTGGGACGTAGATACGTTTTTGGAAGCGGCGCAGGAAGGCGGTATCCAGATCCCAAGGACAGTTCGTTGCGCAGATTAAGAAGGCGTTTACGTTTTCAGAGAAATTGGAGAGTTGACACATTATTTCTGTTTTTATTCTGTAGTGAATATTAAATTCATGCTTTTAGCTAGATAAAATCAAACACTCGTATCTAGATCATAGTTTCCCAAACTTTTTGGTCTGGATAGTTCTGGATAGTTGGCTGGAGGGTAGCATAGCTACAGACACTTAGGCCTCAAAATGGGCCCATTGTGAAACCTCCCTTTAAAGGCTGCTCACTCGTCCCACCAGTCAATTTTGCGTGCAAGCCGCAAAACCCTGGCGGGTGAGGAGCTGCCAATGCTGACCATACTAGGCCAGCACTCCCCTAGTACTTTTTGGTCTACGTCTATGTCTTTTCAACCCAAAATTTACCAGCGCTCCCGTTGCACTGTTGATACCAAGCAGCATTTTGTGCGTTAATTGGAAAATGGAGTACATACTAACTATGACTTTTTTTTAGATAGCAAATTACGAATAAATATAGACATTAGAGCGTAATTCGCAGTGCACGCGTGCTAATATCAAAGAAAGTACACCGCAACAACGAAATGAAAGTGCACAAGACAATATAAGATCCATCGCGACTTATGGATGCGAAGCATGGTTAAGACAAACCCTAATATTTGAAAACAGATGACATACAGACAGGTGAAATACAGATAGATAAAAGCCATACGGACAGAAAACAGAAATACAGAAAAATTTTAAAATCTCAAATACAAAATAAAACCTTAACACAGACAGACGAAAACAGACAGGTAAAAGACGTACAGACAGACAGGCAGTCACCATTCACCAAAATCTTAAAACAGACTACATACAGAGAGACAGTCAACACATGATGTCCGATGACATGAATGCAGACGAGATATAAATAGACAACATGCAGATAATTAAATGGAGACGACATCAAGATGAGGGTCGCAGATTTTAAGGAAAATCTCGTTCGAGGATTCGAGCTGAAAATCTATTCGAAAAACGTGTTGTGAGACTCGGAACTGCTGCTACATCTTTTGCGTAGTGTACAAACCGTGGCCCCAGGAAAAACTGGAGGGGTGCGCACCGAGAAATAAATTTATTTCGAAATAATGAAGCATTTTGTGATGCACGGATGTCTATAAACTATACTACTGTACTTAAGCATTATCAGATTGTATTTATCAAAACTTGAAATATGAGACTGCAATCTCTTAGAGGAATTTCTGTTGAATTTTGATTACAAATCGAAATAAATATATACTTTTCTGAAGCAAATATTGACTACTGTTGCATATTTTTTAGAACTATTTCGAGACAAAAAAATTACTTTTTCGTCCTAACAAAGTATCAAATCATCCTTAGACTGGAGAAATATCCAAACATAAATAAAATGTTGACTAGAAAATACCGCGCGATTAGGTCAACATTGAACCGTATTTCATCTTCCGAAATCCGCCTTAAAGATGTAGCTAACATAAGATATTAATTTTTATTGATACTAATAATAAATTAATTAATCAAAATTGTGTTCATCCCTAAATTCACCAACGTTCCATAAATATATCAATAGCTATTGAACCCATGCGTATTTGTTGTTATAGCAATAATAAATATATTATCTAGGGAATGTAGTTACTTTAGATTCTCTCTATTGGAAACACTGAATAATTAAACAAAAGGTGTCATCAAAGCTCCAATCTCAAGTGTTTGACATTTGTTCTGGCAATTTCTGTCACAATGACGTTTTAAATATATCCGTATAAATATTATGGGATGTTGGTGAATACGGGCTGATGCCGTAAAAAAACATACCAGAGGAGGGGAATTTAAATTCAACAGTAGTTAATTTCTATTGTTTAATTACATATCAATGTAATTAAACAATAGAAATAGAAATTAACTACTTTTGAATTTAAATTCCCCTCCTCTGGTATGTTTTTCTACACATACCTATTCTTTGAGGGGGTAATTTGAAATTTGTTACTGCAAAAGGGGGTTGCAGACCAAAAAGTATGCGAAACACTGGCCTAGAGGAATATTTGAATCATGTTAAAATATAATTTAATATATCAACTAGAAAATATATTTGGCCATACCTTCTGCTGCTATCATGTTCATCCCCTCGTCGTTTGCGACACAGCCCATCAATTTCATCCAAAAAAATAATGGATGTTTTCGTGACAGTCTTTACATATTTAAACAGCATTTGTATCATCCTAGAACGAGATGAGTTATTGTAAATGGCGAAATCGTGCTTATAACGCGACCGCCAAATGCAAAAGAAAATGGAAAGTTGATTAGTACTTCTCTGTTTCCCCTGAATATTTCGACATAATACTACTGGCGGTGATACAATAAATATCAGCCTCAGCTTCACCGGCTAACGCATGTGCGAGTTTAGTTTTTCCAGTGCCTGGAGGTCCGTATAGAAGTATGCTGTTGTGCACGGGTTTGTGTATGAACAACTGGGGCTGTGTTTTGGGTAAAATCAGCATCGTTTTCAATTGTTTTTTCACCTCAGTATGGCCACCTATGTCACTCAAACTGGGCAGGGGATTGGTCACTCTGGTTTCTTCTATTGCTCGATAATATTTTTCATTCTTTTTCGCATCGGGTTTTTGCTTGATAAGCTCCTCAATATTCGGTTTTATGTCTTTGTCATCTGTGTTTGATATGAGTTTGGTGATTTTTTCGCCGACTTGTGTTAGAGCCATCTATAAGAATATTGGTTTGAAAGGGTTGAACTTTAAGGTCGTTTTAGACTAGACAATTTCTTAGCTCAAAAGTTGTTCAAGAAATGTATTCATATATCCTTCTCCCATACAATTTGTCCTTGACAAATTGAATATTTTTCCATTCGATTTACCATCCAATTCAATATTTCAAATAATTTGCTTTATGATACGAAACAATTTAAATTGTCTCACATCTTGACTAACTTTTGAGTCAAGAAATTGTCTAGTCTAAAACGACCTTTATTTATATATTAAATAGATGGAAAAAATACCGTGTAGATACTTCCCGGTCTTTCCATACGTGTAACCAGATTTATGGCGGCTTCACAGTTTTCTAGGTATTGTCGAATTAATGGTTTTCCCGGTGACGTGGTCCGCAGTTTTTCTTCTAACGTTTCACAACTTGAAAGTATAAGAATAATTGATTTATATGGCAATATATTAGTACATTTAGGACCTGCTAAAAGAATATCAAGTGAAGTTTAAGAACAACTCGGGTAAAGTAGCTTCGACGAAAGTGCAAGTAACTTCGCAGAAGAAGTGATGGATGTGGCTATGAAGGATATAAAAAGAAACAAAGGCCTGATAAAGTTAAAGGTGTAGTTTGGAACAAGCTGCTCATAATTGGTAAGAATACATATAGTTAAATTTGGTTAAAAAAATCGAATAATCTTCGTACTAATTGGAAAACGGTAGATATTGTTTCAGTGTATAAAAAGGGAGCTATGGTCAATCCAGCGAATTACTTAATAAAGGCACCTTACACTATCAATCCTAGTACTGTCAGTATTTTTATCAGGATAATTGATTACTTGATAAATATAAAAGGAGGCTTAACGCAAATACTGACAGTACTAGGACTGACATTATTATTGACCGTGTAAGGTGCCTTAATTAATTAAACTTACAACTCACCAAGTAATAGCATTTTGATAAGCAAATAAAACACTGGTGTCATTATTATTCAACGCATCCATTGTTGTAACACCCAAAAAAACCTCCTCTCCTATTTAAATTTGACAAATGCAAGTTGGCAACATTTAAAACAAAATCATTGTTTTCAACAAACACGCTATTTATGTTTATAAACACTATTCGTACGTACGTTTTTAATCCATACCATTTAATAACATACTTTTTAAAAACTATATCCTTTCCCCCTCTGCTGTTAGTTTCTGTGCAGTTGGCAGATCCGATTCAGTTGTCAGTCGTTTGCCTTTTTAAACGGAACATGTCTGCCGTGTTTTTGACGTGTGGGTTGTGCGCTGCTGTATCGGGCATTTACTTTTAGTCGCGAAGTGGGTCACACCCTGCTCGTACCGTCCGTTCTTAATGCAGCCGTGCACGTGAATTACACAATTACAAGTACCGGTAAGTGTTATTTTTCTGTGCAAATTGTTATTGCTAATCACTAGTTTATAAGTGTGATTCATGGCTCGATTGTTTTATCGGCGCCCGCTTGTCCCTCGTGTGCCGCATGCTGCTAGGATTTGTTTTTACCTGTATATGCACCAAATGTAGCCACACAAAAAAGCTTTTGTTTTTTTTTCTTGTTGTTGCACTGAATGGATTTTGTTTGTTGCTTTTATTGGCTGGTGCAAGAAGGTTTTTGTGATAATGCATATTGATGTGAATGTATATTTGTAATGTAAGTACCGTTGATGTGCCGGAATGCAGTCGTCTTCGGTTAATAATAAGGATTACGTGATTTTATGTGCCGTAATGAGACATCCAGTGGTGTAATCTTGATGGGCACTGTGTATGAAGAACGGATGTGTTCAAGAGGTGATTGAGGTATGTGTTTTCAAACGGTTTGTTACACTCGTCAGGCACGAGGGTTTTGTGGTGCATTTAAACACAATATTCAATCATACAATGTTTTATTGAGATATAAACAAAAACATTGTTACATGGATATATTAAATATACTTCCAATTATTATGTTCATCTATACAAGGAGATATGCAACCCCAGAAAGAAGGGACAGATCCCTCTTTCCTTCTAAGACTTGGAGGGAATAATAATACTTAGTGTCTAAGTATTCAGGAATTAATAATTTTGTTTATATAAATACAGCACTTTATTTTATATTACATTTATATTTATTATATAAATATAAATTTTATATTGTGTTTTAGGCTATTTGCACATTTACACATTATATAAATTATTATTAAATTATATAAATATATAGAATTCGGAAAATGTCCCGGGTATTTTTTGATTGTGTGAATTTTTTATGTTCCAATAATTTGCATACGTATGTATCATAACAACTACATTAGAAGATGCTTATTTAGAACTTCCTCCAACTTTTGGGGGTGTCACATTGGGCAGAGAACTACCCCACTTTTGAAAATTGCAACTCCTAGCAAGATTTAACTCAAGAATTTTTGACGAATTTTGCTACCTGAGTAGCCTTCTATTTAATTAATACATGAAAATAATTGACAATTTTTTCTGTAATTACTATAAGCAGTAAAAAACAGGAATATTGTGTAAGAAACTTTTCCCACGAGATCGTGCTGCTATCGGGGCGGCAACGTAATAATTATGAAAAATGAAAATTTACATTTTGAAGCTAATAAAAATAGAAATAATTTGGTTCTGATAATTCAATACATTCATGCCCGTATTCACCAACATCCCATAAACTTTATAGGTCCCATACCCCTGTAATCACCGACGTCCCATAAATCTATGAATAGTTATTAAACCCATAAGTATTCGTTGCTATATCAACAATAAATACATTATCTAGGGAATGTAGTTACTTTAGATTCTCTCTATTGGAAACACTGAATAATTAAACAAAAGGTGTCATCAAAGCTCCAATCGCAAGCGCCACTCAAGGTGTGTGACATTTGTTTTGTGACGTCTGGATAGTTCTGGATAGTTGGCTGGAGGGTAGCATAGCTACAGACACTTAGGCCTCAAAATGGGCCCATTGTGAAACCTCCCTTTAAAGGCTGCTCACTCGTCCCACCAGTCAATTTTGCGTGCAAGCCGCCGACAATGACGTCAATTTATCCTTTCTATAGCTTATGGGACCTATAAAGTTTATGAATAAATTGACAACGTCATTGCTTATTCCACATATTTTATCATGAACTTGCCCATAATATGTTTAAATGAAAGAAAAAAAAAGACCCTTATTTATTATTCTCATTAATTAATTTTAGTTACTAAATGTACATCCTAGCCAAACCTACTACAATAATTGCACTGATTTAAATATGAAGCCTCATTAACATAACAAACCCAAATCCTCATTTACATATTAAACGAATGCCGGTTTCCGCAATTACCGGGCGTTTGATTAGCGCGATTATTGATACAACAATATGTGTTTATCCGGTGTAAATTGTAGGGCGAGCAGGTGTGGCGTGCGATGACTGTGGGGACGAAATTTCGGGGTGCGTTCGATCGGAAAATCGGGCTTCAATTTTATGGGCCCAATTACCCGCCGGCATCCTGATGGCATTAATGTGTTCATTGTTACGGATGTTTGATCGCGACATGTGGTGCGATCATTTGAGCAGGCTGTGTGTCTTTGCAGCCTAGTCAGGCCGAGTTGTGGTGCAGATTGTGCAATTTGATACTTTTTTAAGGTGTGTGTGTGGGTTTATAAAAAGTCCGCCGGGATTCCATTGAGTCTAGGTCATATTTGGTTAGTCAGCAGGCAGCTTCAAGTTTATACGTCTTTACGAAATATCTATGTAGTTTTAATCAAATTAAGCTAGAAAAAATCTTCAATTGCAAGCGCTATTCAAGGTGCTTGGCATTTGTTTTAGCATATTCTGTCACAATCACGTTGTCAATTTATCTATTCAATAGCTTATGGGACCTATAAAGTTTATGGGATGTTGGTGAATACGGGCATGACTCCCGTATTCACCGATGTCCCATAAATCTATCAATAGCTATTGAAGTCATAAGTATTCGTTGTTATAGCAACAATAAATACATTATCTAGGGAATGTAGTTACTTTAGATTCTCTTTATTGGCAACACTGAATAATTAAACAAAAGGTGTCATCAAAGTGCCAATCGTAAGCGCGTTTGACATATGTTTTGGCATATTCTGTCACAATGACGTTGGCAATATATCCATTCAATAGCTCATGGCACCTATAAAGTTTATGGGATGTTGGTGAATACGGGCATGACACTTGAAAATACAATAAAATACAACATATATGCCTGTATTCACCAACATCCCATAAACATTATAAGTCCCATAAACTATTGAATGGATAAATTGACAACGTCATTATAGAATACGCCAAAACAAATATCAAACACCTAGAATAGCGCTTACGATTGGAGCTTTGATGACACCTTTTGTTTAATTATTCAGTGTTCCCAATAAAGAGAATCTAAAGTAACTACATTCCCTAGATAATGTATTTATTGTAGCTATAACAACGAATACGTATGGGTTCAATAGCTATTGATAGATTTATGGAACATCGGTGAATACGGGAGTTAAAGTGATATTTGCTGTCCCCATTAATTATGATAATGGGTTGATTCATCCAAAATCCGTTTTATGAAAGCGCTCCCTAAACATATTACATCATCGCATCCTCAAACCTTCTTCTTGGACCCAGAAATTAATGCCACTGATAAAAAATGAGAGTTTCTAGTTTCAATTATTCATGTGCTATGTTCATCTCATCTACTACCAATCACATACTGAGATGTTTTTTTACTCAAGACATGATTGATCATAGTACGAGCTGCCAATACCAGTACAATGTAATTCAAACTTAAGACGTTCTTTTGTTTGCTTCCGACTGTTGCCTATTTGTTTTACGTAATGGTGATGTGAAGGTACCAATTATATGTTTAACAAAACAAAACGTAATTATGCATGCAAGATTAAATTCGCAATCACAAGTTGCTAATCTCTGTTTGAAAGGACGAATATCATCACGCACGTGTGAACGGAAGTGCAATTGTGTTTACTGCATGAATTGGCGTGCGGTTAGTACCGCCAAACTTTCACACAGTTTGTTAAAAACTAACAATTTGAAAAGCGTGGGCATCCCGGGATCTGTTTTATGTTTGATTGTTTCTACATATAGGTTTTGCAATCATAAACTAAAAAAAGTTATGGCACAAAATCACATTTTTTTTATTGGACGACAAAGAGCCTGAAAAAAGTATGCCATAAACACCATCTCTCTAGATTTTTAAATAAAAACGCTACAGAGTTTAAACGAAGAAGAAAACATGACTTTTCTTCTGTTTCAGATTATCTCATTTATATTACGGTAATACGATAAAAGCCAAAGACACCTAAGCCTCAATTTATAGGCCTAGAAATACTCTACATATTGCCATTTCTCTGACACTTGAAATCAAAACGCGACAGGAAAAAATTAACTACGTTTTTCCCTCTGTAAAGCAAATTATTCTTATCTCTGAAGACATAAGATGGGTTAAACCGTTGTACTACATTGTACTTAACTCGTAAGTGTACAGAGTTTATAATATTGTGAAAATTTGATTTTTGAGCATTTTCACGGGTTTTAGACCAAATTTAATGATTATTATCCGAAAAAAAAACGTAAGATTATATATATATATATATATATATATATATATAAATATATATATATATATATATATATATATATATATATAAATATATATATATATATATATATATATATATATATATATATATATAAATATATATATATATATATATATATATATATATATATATATATATATATAATCTTACGGATAATAATCGTTAAATTTGGTCTAAAACCCGTGAAAATGCTCAACAATCAAATTTTCACAATATTTTGCCATTTTCAAAGAAAACCGTAAGTAATAGTGTAAAACATCTAAAGGGCCATTTGTAGGGCTTGAAATTCTCTACAACTTTGCAACTTGAGTCATCCTTCTTGCCCTTCTTGCTTTGCTAATATAAAAATAATGGCAAACATGTTTTCCAGACTGTTTTTTCTTTGGGCAAATGGTAATAAATAGGGACAACTTCTAATAGGCCATTTGTATGGTTTGAATTTTGTTTCCAACAATTGCAATTTGAATCATCTCTTGCATGCTGGTTACACAAAGCACAATTGCTGTAGCAGAATATTGATTTGCCCACAGTCACGTTAACGCGATATGAATATTAAATGAAACCGCGAGTGTCGCCATTTCTTTCCTTCGCCATTAATCGTAGACCATATGGCGCAGAACACCGGAATTCATAGTAAATCAACAACTCTTGTTTTCGTTTCTGTAATAGGTATCCGCAGTGTATTCCAAATAAATGGCAAATTACCATATTTAAAATTTTACTGCCGCAGTTTGACTTTGTTTATTGTAGAAACACCAGAATTTCCTAAAAGAGAATCTCGTGTGGGCATTTCTCTCGGCGGCTGGTTTTGTTAAATTATGTTTGTTATTGCATTAAAGGTTATTAACGCGGGTATTCAATAAAAACAACTAAAATTTTAATAAAACATAGAATATTAATCTGATATTATATTCCATGAGACAATCCAGCTCAGTGGCCGAGTGGTTAGAGGCGTCGTCCGTCTCGTACTGAGCATGGGGGAGCCTAAGTTCGATCGCCTGAGGGGCGAATTTTCACAGTTTTTCAGAGGTTTTCTGTGAAATTACGGTAAACACAGAGTGGTGAAATACCTCTGAAATACCTCTTGACCGGCGGAAATATATATATATATATATATATATATATATATATATATATATATATATATATACATATATAATAAATCTTTATTGGCAGTAACAATCCTCTAGACAGTATGTAATGAACTTAAAAATAAACAAAAATTATACATCTTTTAGTATCCTTACAGCAAAATAATATAATAACCCACCATTAGCCGAAGAAAAACAAAACAAAATTAAATTAAATTTAAATTAGACATTCATATTTACATAAATTATTTATTCATTCTTTCTTTTCCACAAAACAAAAGTAAAGACTATATAGTCCTATAAATCTTAATAAAAAAAAACTTGTACCTACAAGTTTTTTTATTCCATGAGACTTTATAACCCTTCCCTCTTCTTATCTCTCAGGACTTACGATGGGTTAAACCGTTGTACTACGTTGTACTTAATACTACGTTGTACTTAATACTACGTTGTACTTAATACTACGTTGTACTTAATACTACGTTTACAGAGTTGCGAGTTATTTATGTTATAATTTTAATGAGGAAAAAATGGCGTGTAGACAGTAATTCCTTTTTATTTTATCGATATTTCGCTGATATATTTCAGCTTTTTTCAGATAAGTTTACAATTCATCCTGGCGAAGATGACATGTACACACCAAATTCTGAAATATCTTAGATATATCAGCCAAATATCGATAAAATAGAAAACGCGTTTCAATAGTGTCCACACGGCATTTTCTCACTTGCCTATCACATAAATAAATCGCAACTCTGTACACTTAGTAAGTGCACAGAGTTATAATAATAAAATTGAAATATTTTAATTGTACATATTATTTTATAGTCAATTTATTTCGCAAAAAAACTAGTTAAGAAAGAAGTTATTGAAGAATGATATATCCATCAATAATTTTCTTTCTTAACTGACTCTAAAATAATGTTATATGTATACAATCCAGGTTAATACTCTTTTACTTTTTACACGTATTGTATATTGCTACTTAGAAGCAATATACAATATGTAATCCTACTCTGTTGGATAAATAAACCAAACCATAGCCTCTCGCACACCCGCGGACAGATTTACAGCCATCGCACGTTTCGCTAATTGCCTCTAGCTGCAACTAGCCCCGCGATTATAAATGCCATCGATTGGGAAGCGCATAAAAATAAAGCAAGTCCCCGATGACTCGGGAAGAACGCGCGCTCTCTGCCTGGCTTCCAAAGAGATCAAAATATTTTCATCCAGTGCGGCTAGGGCGACTAAAAATAGCCCCGCAAAGGGAATTCCTAGCGTCTAGCTGACGTTCTAATTTAGTATTTCGGTGCACCGCGAGTGAATGTGCTGCGGTTCAATCGGCGATTCGATTTGTACAACCTTTAATATATAAACACACACACATATACGCACGTACAAACACAAAGCCCCCCCGTGTGAATGAAAATCATGGGAAAGAAAAAGCGGCTGAATCGGTTGATCTCCAAATGGATCAAGAGGTTTGTGGTTTCATGGCATGAGCTGCACTCTGCTTGCAAGTGTGTTATTAACAGCAATAAATCGGTTTTAATTGCGATTTTTTTTTATGAAATTAATTATTGGTGATTAGTATGGTCTGGCGCGTCTTCCCGTGTTATTTTTTGTTTCGCAATGGGCTTGAATGAACCGACTTTCACACATCAAAGGGATTGGCGGCGGGTTATGCTAGGAAATTCCTAAGAAATTGATTTTGATGCGCTATAACACAAAACTGTGTAGAATTGGGCTTGAATAGATGACCGCATTGCTGGGTTTATGAGTTGTATGCGGAAGAAGAACGAGCGGGTATGGTAAATTGAGTTGTAATATAATTGATTATGCTGGGTCATCGCTCACCTTGTATACAGAGATAATATCTGTCATCAAACTGATTAACATGAACAATTAAATGCCATATATGCAAAATATTATTGAATTCAGGATTTTCTCTTTGTTTTCCGCATTAAAAAATAATTGCTATATGCGGTTTCCTAAGGAAACTGTGCCTTAAAAGCGACTCTGTGATATTTAATATATGGGAACATCATAAAGCGGTTTTAACCCTTTCAGCATTTGCCACCATAACATTTACAGGTCTTTATTTACTGTGCCTATTCATATTTGTGTATGTAATCACTAGCTGTTGTACAAAACTATTATTTTAATCCAATAAATATAAATTTTTATTATTAGTATTTTTTATATCTTAAGGTCGTTTTAGACAAGACAATTTCTTGACTTAAAAGTTAGTCAAGATGCAAGACAATCTAAATTGTCTAGTATCATACAGTAAATTATTTGAAATATTGAATTGGATGGTAAATCGAATGGAAAAATATAACGCTTTCTATTTATCAAGGACACATTGTATGGGAGGAGGATACATGAATTTATTTCTTGAACAACTTTTGAGCTAAGAAATAAATTCATATATCCTCCTCCCATACAATTTGTGCTTGACAAATAGAGCGCGTTATATTTTTCCATTCGATCTACCATCCAATTCAATATTTCAAATAATTTGCTATTTGATACGAGACAATTTAGATTGTATCGCATCTTGACTAAGTTTTGAGTCAAGAAATTGTATTGTCTAAAACGATCTTAAGGCCTGCTGGCGGCGTTTGCACACAAAATTTAATTTAAAAATCCAGAACTGAAGGGTTAAATCATAGCCGCGGACACTGAATATGTAATTGAATATATAACTTAACCCTGCCATTGCCACCATAACAGGCCTCTAATTACTGTGCCTATCCATATGTTTGCTTTTAATCACTAGATTTCATTCTAACAAGGTATTTTAAAGAAAATTCATGAATTTTGAATTTTGATGTGTGAATAAGCGTAATATTAATTAACAACGAAAAAGGTTAATGCAAAAAGGCAATGAAATTTACGTAATGTTCATTCATATACACTCAAAAAAAAAGAAATTGTTGCGCCAAAAAACGGCCGCTTTTACTGAACTGGTTTTGGAACAACAGGACTTTATGTTTTAGAATTACGTTCTGCAAAATATTATTAATATCTTCAGGAGCTTTATCAAAAGGGATTTTATTGAATGTTGTAAAAACGTTCATTCCTATTATATTAATAAGAACAGTTTTCTCTAAAATGAGTTGCCGCAACGCGTGCCAGGTGTTGATGATCTTATTTTATATAACTCGCCATTATGTTTAATAGAGTCATGAGCTTGGCGACTAGTTGTAACTGCTGTGCGGAATTGCAGTTGCATTTTACAGCAAATGTTGCGGATTGTTTCTTGGAAAGCGGTTTTTGTATAGAGCGATCAAAATTTTTAAACTGCGAAAGTCTGCATTCTGATAAAAGTGGATTAATTGAATCAGATGAGGTCACAATCACCCGTATACATTTACATTAATGTTTCTTGTACTGCACTAAGTTGGCTGTTAGGTTTATGCGATTATAATTTTAATTTAATAATAGTTTATGCTGAGATCTGGGTTAATAACATGATTTTTCGCAGCTAATTTGCTTTAATAATTGTAATAATAATACGTTTATTGCATCAAAAGGAAAACAATGCATACAATAAAATATAAATGTACGGTCTGCTCCAAATAAGAGAGAACACTCTTTATTTCACGATTGAATTCATTATCACGTAAACTATTATGTGGCATATTTAAAAAATATAACATTCATTTCCGGTTTGGTCGTTTCTCAAATGACACTATATACTTTTTTTTACAGTTTTTATATTTTTCGATCTTATATACGCTCGCCTTATATAAGCTCGTCTTATATAAACTCCTCTTATATAAACTCCTCTTATATAAACTCGTCTTATATATAACCACGTCTTAAATTTTTATTTTGTTGCACCAAACATATGTAGATCTTCACATTCGTTTGAAGATATAACGTACTATATACGCTATGGTATACTATTATCATGCGTGGACCATTCGTCTATCGATTTCATCATCAGCTACTCATCAATCATCGGATGTAAAACCCTCCTAACTTCTTCCATTCCTATGTGTTTTTCTCAACAATTCATGCCTATAAACTTCTAGGTATCTTGAGAACATAACACGTCAGTTAATAACTGCTATATACGTACTATATACGCTACGAACTTATCTGTCGAGATTCTATACCCCTATTTGGTGTATGGTATACCATTATCATGCGTGAACCATTCGTCTATCGACTTCATCATCAGCTACTCATCAATCATCGGACGTAAAACCCTCCTAACTTCTTCCATTCCTATGTATTTTTCTCAACAATTCATGCCTATAAACTTCTAGGTATCTTGAGAACATAACACGCCAGTTAATAACTGCTATATACACTATATACGCTACGAACTTATCTGTCGAGGTTCTATACCACTATTTGGTGTTTGGTATACCATTATCATGCGTGGACCATTCGTCTATTGACTTTATCATCAGCTACTCATCAATCATCGGATGTAAATCCCTTCTTACTTCTTCCATTCCTATCTGTTTTTCTCAACCATTCATGCCTATAAACTTCTAGGTATCTTGAGAACATAACACGCCAGCTAATAACTGCAAGCGTGTCAATAACACGTAGGAAGATGAAACTATTTGAATTCTCTTATAGTTCGTGACCACGATCCGTTATCGTTATATAGCTTGCACCTTTCTTTTCCCGTGCACAGTTCCAGCGGACTCGGGGTTTATTAACATTAATTGCATGTAATTCACGTGCGTGAGTCAGCCACACACACATGGGGGCGTCGGTGGATTGCCATTGCGTAGGCAAACGGCGACGACTGCCTGCCGCCTGTGTCCCATGCACGCCGCTATCGATGAATTGATTAATGACTTGGAGGATTTAATAATAATAAAGTCCCCCTTGCATTTCACAAGCGGTGTAGCGGCCAGTCGGTGCACGCCGACCTTAGCCTCGATACATTCTCATGAATGCGTTTACCCACATTCGTACGGTTGCGCTGGTTTATTTTTTTATTTCACTACGCCGGCCCGCGCGTGGGCTTTCACAAAAGAAAATGGAAAACAAAAGTGCTCTCACTGCACACACACACGCCGGATGTGTCATATTTGTTCGCCTTTTACAGCGAGTCGATGGATCGTGCTGTTGGTGTAGTGGTTTCTGGTGTTGCTATAGGAGATTCTATATGTAGATACAACAAAATCTATATATTTTTGGTTCCATATACACTTTTGAGTTATTTTCGAACGATTTTGTATAATGCCATTTCTCCTTTTTAGTTGTAATAAATTATATAATCCCAACATAATCTGAATCAAAGTTATAGAGTAAATTGTTTTTATATATTTTTTATATTATAACTTGTTAAGTTTTTTTCTCTCTTTTTTAGTTGTCCCTGCTTTATACAACTAAAAAAGAGAGAAATAGCTCAAAAGTTGTTCAAGAAATGAATTCACATATCCTCCTCCCATACTATTTGTTCTTGACAAATAGAACGCGTTATAATTTTCCATTCGATCTACTATCCAATTCAATATTTCAAAAATTTGCTGTATGATACGAGACAATTTAGATTGTGTCGCATCTTGACTAACTTTTGAGTCAAGAAATTGCCTTGTCTAAAACGACCTTTAAGGTGTTAAGACATCGTTAACGTTCGACCAAAATTGGCGTTCGACCGGTAGATCGAATTATTGGCTATTCCTGGTATAGAGTACAGCATTTTTCTAAATTATTATTATTAGTTACTGTATTTGATACTGGCTATCGATTTTCCTATCCTTCTGCCATGTGTTATTGTTATTAATATACTACAAATGCTCATTTCAGGTAGAAAACTTGCTAACTATGATGAATAATTATAATTAACAGTAAATTTTCCCCGAGAAACATAATTCTAAATGCAAATACGTATTGTCTGCAATCAAAGCAGATGTGCGCATGAGGCAAATCGGTAAATGGCCATGTTGCGCGTTGCATAACGGCCCCGTTATTAGATAAAGAATCCCACTTGGGGCCTTTTCGGTCGTATTTTTTGTTGCGGTATCTGTACACAGTCGCCGTCATATTGCCTTTTGCAGTCGGTGAAATTCCGATTGCAATATGTGCTAATTACACCCGTACGCTGATCGTTCATGGTAAAATGGGATTGCTCGTGCGATGCGAATTATTTACCGATTTCTCTCGTTGTCGCCGCGGCTTTGCCACCAGGATATCCTGTGGGATTCGATCGCGTTGGATAATCGTTTGGGAGGAAGCAGGTCCACCTTCGTGCCGCGGCAAGAGCATAAATTATGTCAATGGACATTAACAAGCGCCATAAACGAGCTGCAGGACGCAGGTTTTTATGTTAATTGTGTAATTGCTGGATATGGAGGGTTATGGTTGTTTTGAGTTATCGTCGGTTTCTTGGAAACAAAAATGCTGGTTTGATTGAATAGGAATTTAAATACTATTAATCAGAAACAGTTATCGCAGCTATTCATACTTGTTTAATGATTTGCTATGAATTAAATCGATAAAATATTTTTAATATCCATTAAAAATATTTTAACCTAATTCTCATTACTAAACATATTAGAAGAATTGAATAAAAATAATATCAACCGTGAGTCTTTTCCGTCGGTAGGGAGAAGCTCAGAGGAGTTTAATCATTCATCATCGGTATTTACCGTAACTTATGCAGGTGAGGTTGTCATTTGGGTTTGGCTAATGTTGCCATCACCCCTTACGCCCCAATTTTACCATATTTATTTAAATACGTTTTTATCGGCAACGTTTCCTTGGAAACCAGGGCTTTAGAGGTGCGATCCGTCTCGTATTGATCGAAGGTTCAAACCCCATCACGGGCAAATTATTGCCAATCGCCTTTCATAGTTTTATTTGCGAAGTTAAGATAAATTAATTCTTTATTAGCATAATATCACAATTTTATTGGCGTGTGTTAATACATTTCTTCATTGAGTGGTCCAAGGGAGTTGGACAACTCAATGAAGAAATTTATTAACACACGCCAATAAAATTGTGATATTATGCAATTTTACAATGCAGCAGAGGAAACCCAAGTCAATAAAGTTTATAATAAAAGTATATTTTTCTAATTATATGGGACATCAACCCTGAAACTAATTACATACACATGTCTGGATATAGCGATTCGCATAGAGCTAGTAAAATGTTTTAGCCCGTGTGTGTAAATAATGAGTTGCATGATATCTGCCTCAAACAATTTGAAACAAATCGTTACTTTTACTAAGAAACCAATGCTGTGTTTTATCGATAATAAAACACGCTATTCAGTGAATGCTTTTAAAAAAAGAATGAAAAAAAACCGTAGTGATCGGCTCACTTACGCTTACTTGCGAGGTTATTGTTTCAATACGGTAAATACATGCTGATGGACTAGTTTGTGGTGGCATTCGGCCTCACTGAGAATGGATGAACTCGATAAAGAAAGTGCGGTATTAAAATTTTTCAACTCACGTTTCAATGCGTACAATGATTATTTTGATAATATTTCATTACGTTATATTAACGTAATGTAAGCTTTTTATTATATCTAAATAACAACAGACTCGCACAATCTTATCGCAACCAACACAAATAGAGTTATTGTACGGATGTAAATGAAAAAGATGCATTGTGAGTGTTTAATGACGCTCATGGGCAGTAAATTTCAAGTTTGTATGATGTTTGAAATACTCTATTCAAAATTTTGTAACCGAAATTGAGAAACAAATAATTTTATTGTACGCTGTTTTATTTGTTATACACATGTACGCTTTGAATGTTTTTTTTGTTTCCCATATGCACGCTTAGTGTTCAATAAAAGTGATGCTTGTTGTGAAATTACCGCATTGCATATTGACAGTTTATTTTTGTGTTTTTTAATGTTTAGCACATTTAGTGTAGGTGTTTGGTGTATTTTTTATGTCGCACATATTTCGCACAGCAGTGTTTGTATGCGCACTTGTTTGGATTGTTTTATGTTATCGCTTTCGATAAGATAGTTTGAGAAAAAAATGCACAAAACTCATCGAACATGTACTAACTATACAAACTATTCTGTAAAAAATAAAACAAACAAAAAATCACCTTTATTTGGCATACCCGTTACAAAAATACTCAACCCAACATAATTCTAATACAACAAAGCAATATATTCTTATATAATAAAGGAGATGAATAAAACTACTATGTTTTTTAGCACTTGTTTAAAAAAACTAGTTTCGCCTAAGCTTTAGGCATTATTAAGTTTTTCCCGATGACTTGATAATGCCTAGAGCTTAGACGAAACTAGTTGTTTCAAACAATTAAACAAGTGGTAAAAAAACATAGTAGTTTTATTCTTCTTTATTGAAAATGAATTACCACGTAGTAGACGCCAAAACCATTCAATTTCATTCTTAAGATCGTTTTAGACAAGACAATTTCTTGACTCAAAATTTAGTCAAGATGCGAGACAATCTAAATTATCTCGTATTATTTAAAATATTTGATTTGATGGTAGATTGAATGGAAAAATATAACGCGTTCTATTTGTCGAGGACAAATTGTATGGAAGGAGGATATATAAATTTATTTCTTGAACAACTTTTGAGCTAAGAAATTGTCTTGTCTAAAACGACCTTAACTTTTGAGCCAAGAAATTGTCTTGTCTAAAACGACCTTAAGTCAAGATGCGAGACTATCTAAATTACCTTAAAGGTCGTTTTAGACAAGACAATTTCTTAGCTCAAAAGTTGTTCAAGAAATAAATTTATATATCCTCCTTCCATACAATTTGTCCTCGACAAATGGAACGCGTTATATTTTTCCATTCAATCTACCATCAAATAAAATATTTTAAATAATACGAGATAATTTAGATTGTCTCGCATCTTGACTATCTTTTGAGTCAAGAAATTGTCTTGTCTAAAACGACCTTTAAGGTAATTTAGATAGTCTCGCACCTTGACTAAAGGTCGTTTTAGACAAGACAATTTCTTGACTCAAAAGTTAGTTAAGATGCGAGACAATCTAAATTATCTCGTATTATTTAAAATATTTTATTTGATGGTAGATTGAATGGAAAAATATAACGCGTTCTATTTGTCAAGGACAAATTGTGTGGAAGGAGAATATATAAATTTATTTCTTGAACAACTTTTGAGCTAAGAAATTGTCTTGTCTAAAACGACCTTTAAGGTAATTTAGATTGTCTCGCATCTTGGCTAAAGGTCGTTTTAGACAAGACAATTTCTTGACTCAAAAGTTGTTCAAGAAATGAATTCATATATCCTCCTCCCATACAATTTGTCTTTGGCAAATAGAACACGTTATATAGACAATTTAGATTGTCTCGCATCATGACTAACTTTTGAGTCAAGAAATCGTCTTGTCTAAAACGACCCTTATATAAATTTAAAATTATATATTTAACTTTTAATTTTAGACTGCTAGTGCTTTAGAGCTATATTTTTTTATTTCGTTTATTAAATTGTTCACCTTGAGTATGAATGTAAGAGAAACAAATATATGTTGTGATTTGGATCCTTTCTGCAGAATGGCGTTCAAATAGCAACCCTCGTATTTACTATGTATTATGTATGTCTATTATTTTGTCTTGGGCGAAATAATTATTATAAATAGGCACTTACATAAATCATTAATTCGAACCGATTCAATTAATTAATTTGATTACTACTAATTATATTGCAATTTCTCGAAATCAAAGTTCAAATTAGTCATCAAATTAGAAAATTACGATATTAGATGTTTTTCCACATGGTTAAATTAATATGTGGTACTCATCATATCGATAAGATAATGAAGGAAAAATTACTTCATAAATATATTTATATAATTCATTATGAAATCAGTCAATACGAGTATTTTACTTGGTTGTCAGCTATATGAGTCTTATAATAAGTAATTGCGTAATTTTCGCATTTCGCGTTGCTGTATATAGGATATATCGAATTATAAGTTAAAAGTACATGCTTCGATTAGTTTTTCGCCAAACTCGTGCGTCCCTTCTCAATTGATTTCTGTGTTGAGTGCAGTGACCTTCCAGAAGAGCGCTCCACGGTGCTGCTACTCGGCGTCACCAGGATACCGACCTCGCCGGCGCCGACCCGCCGTCCCTGCTCCTTGTCCCTAAAACCCACTCCAACATCCCCCGAACGGCAGCGCGCCAGGAACTCCCTCGCCGGCGCCACCCTCGTTCCGCCGAATGATGCTGCGGCGAACGTAGGGGCGCGTCCCACCGGCACCGCAACGGCCCCCATGGATCGCTCCGTCGACTCCATTGGGACTTGTTCCCTGGACGTGGACGCCTCTGTCGAGATGTCAGGTAGAGTGCGAGATTGTGTGTTGATTTTTTTACGTTTTCTTTTTCTACACCCAACACCTACACAAACAACAACAAAAAAACACTGATTTTTAACACAATATATCTATTCATTCACAAAAAGTTATGAAAAATAATATATAAGTGCCAAAGAGGATTTCTTAAGTAGTGCTAAATAATTACATTACCTATATCTAAATCAACAAGCAATGTAATTGTTTAAGTAAACGGTCTAAAAGCTTAAGAAAACTTACTGTGAACAATCAAGATGTTGTTTCACGGTTTTCCTCTTTAACAACTAAGAACTATTTTAAATCAAACTTTTTTTGTACCGATATCCGCGGGAAAATTATTTCATTCGTTTATACGACCAGTCGATGCTTACGATCTGCGGTGCGATTTTTGACCGATCGCTATTATCATGCGCTATAAGCGTACACATTTCATAGAATTAACTCAATACTTAATGTCAAAACCTAACTACTGTCAAGCTTTCAGTTCTGTCAAATATAAGCAGTATCTTTCACGAAGCGAAGCATCAAAAATCATTCGCCATAATTGTGAACGTGTCTCGATCGCTATATTCATAGCGATCGCTCAAAAATCCATCCCCTGGTGGTAGTAAAGCTTCAAACTAGTGTATAAAATTTGAAGTTTTTAATCATGTTCTTAATTATATAGCTAGGGTTTATTGATGTCTGCATTAAAATATAAATTTTATCGGAGACATTTCAAATTAAGGCTACGATGGAAAACACCAGGAAACAATTGTTATGTTTTTATATTATTTTAAAATTAAATGTGATTAAAAATAGCATGGTAAAACTTGTCCATATTTACGTTATGTCGCAAATTTACGTTTGTACGTGCAAATTGATGTCCATAATAACATAATTATACGGGTATTAGCAATTCAAATTAAAAGAGATTAAACTAAGGTTTAAAGTTTCAATAGAATTAGGTTAAAGTAGTAGATAATAGTCTTTTATATTTTGTGAGCATAAATCATCCTAAATAATCCTAACTAATAATTAAATTGTTTATTTATTAGTCTTATTTCCATTCATTTATTCTATCATATATCTTATTTTATTTAATCTTTTTTTATTTTGGTATAATAAACCATATAATGGAAAATATACACTAAAAATATTTATGTTATCAAGCATAAACCCCATTTTAAATTTTACTGAACATTTTCAATTAATAAGGGCTGAAAGACCACGGTCGATGGCCTCTTGTACATGTATGTATATCTTGTATGTATGTATGTTACAATAAATATCTTCTTCTTCTTCAATTAATAAAAATCGAAGATATCAAAATTTTGAAACTTCCATACATCTTATGATATTAATAATAAACATATTATCAACATTAACGAACCTTCTACTTGAAATTAACATCTTTATTTAACCAATTATTCTCGCGCAGTGTACAATAAACAATAACGTTATTAAGTTATTAATAAAAACAGGTGAGATCAAACCCAATTAATTTTCCTACGCACACCTCCCATAATTTCTCACGGGCAATCTTCGCGTAATTAGCAACCGAACTGAAAAGAAAGTAGTGTGAATAATATTCTTCGCCAAGCGGGAGTAATCACTATAATCCGCCAACGCGCTGCTTAATTAAACAAATTCCATTCAGTTGCAGTGTAAACATCGCGGTGTGCATTCTTCGCCACTATACACAATTACGTAAAAAGAATTTAATTTATAACCGCACGATCCAATTGATTTTAATAACGATAATTACGCAAGCACAAATTCGCCAATTTATTATTCGTTGACCCAGAAAGTGAAATTGACGCGGCACACAGCAGTGGGCAGACGTTTATTATATTATTATGGCCATGCTCAAGGCTTTTAAATAATTATGTTCCGCTTTGCTGTTTTAATGATATAATAAATTATTTTTATTCTAGATTGGTCTGAAAATTCATCGGGTGGAACTTTAAGGAGTGTCAGCTTGGTGCAGCAGCAGCAACAGCAGGAGACGCGGTTGCCATCATACCTGAGTCTAGCTTGCACCGTCAACGGGTATTCTACAACCACCAATTACGACCCGGAGCGGTTGACTAGGTCTAGAGATCCCTCACCGCATAGACCTCTTGAACATGAACATATAACAACGTATGCTGTTAACAATAATTTACTGTCGCCCCCGAATTTAGTGCCGTTACCCATGCAACAATTCGACACGATGGCGGAGCAGACGATAACGACGCACCACCACCAGGAGTTCTATACGAGTACCAAGACTATGAGTTATATTAGTAAGGAAAGTAGTCATTTTACATCGAGTTTGTTTAGTAAAGATTCGGTGGACGCTACGTACCTAAATGGAGTAAACGGGAAATCGAAGACTATTACTGAAAAAACCATTAAAGAGTTCAAAAATGGTACGGAAAGCAAGTCCTTCATCCAACAACGCGTTGAACGTTTATACGGGCCTGGTGCTCTAGCTCAAGGGTTCTTCGTAATGAAGCGCGCCAAAAACAAAAGTTTCCACGGCGATTTCGATAAAAGCGAGCACAGTTTCGAGTATGATGCCCATTCGAAATCCATGTCTGATAAGTTGTTGGATGATGACTTTTTGGAGGCCGGTGTTATGAAACAGAGTTCTAGTAGTCCAGCGCTGCCAGTGCTGCGGCACCTCACCCCCGAGTTCCGCGCGCAATTGCCCACATTCAGTCCACGTAAGGGCGGTGATAGTTCCTTGCAGAAAAGTTGTACGTTGCCTATTTTAAAGGACGAAGTGAATGGTCATGATAAACCGGTTGTGTTGGTGGTGGAGAATAATAATAGTGCGCGCGGTGTGAACGGGTGTCACTTGGAGAATGGGGGCGGTAGTTGTACGGAGCCTCAGACTGAGGGTAAGTTGATCACATATTGATTTAAAAATTATTAATCACAATTTGAATACATTACATTTATTTACTGCTCGATTTGCTACTATTAGAGGGTTGCTATTAATGTATTGAGAATGTTGTACATAAATAGCAACACTCGTATGGCGCGGTATTTAACTAAAAATATCTGAAAACTGTGTAAGGAAATTCGGGCAAATTTGCCGGTAGGATTTGAACTCTTGCTTGCCATAAGCGCGAAAACGGTAAGAGCTAGAGATAAGCGTCTATCGTCACTCTGTAGGGCTAGGAATACTCTACATTTTAACGTATAAACCTCTCTAGTATTTTAAATAGAGACGCTACATAATTGAAACAGGGGAAAAACATTTCATCATATTCACATTATCTCAGTGCTGCAGAGCGAAAACGGCAATAGCTAAAGAAACACATCTAGAATAAAATCTGTAGGACTAGAAATATTCTACATTTTCACAAATAAACCGTCTCTCTAGCATTTGAAATAAAGACGCTACAGAGTTTAAACAGAGGAAAAACATGACATTCCATCATATTCACATTCTCTATTTCAAATACTAGAGAGATGGTTTACATGTGAAAATGTAAAGTATTTCTAGCCCTACAGATTGAGTCTAGGCGTCTTTAGCTCATGCCGTTTTCACGCTGAAAAAAGCGCGAAAACGGCATGAGCTAAAGACGCCTAGACTCAATCTGTAGGGCTAGAAATACTTGACATTTTCACATGTAAACCATCTCTCTAGCATTTGAAATAGAGACGCTACAGAGTTGAAACAGAGTTAGGTCATTGATTTATATTTATAATATATAAAAATATTTTGAAATAAATAAACTATACTTTTTCATACACCAAAATACAATTTATGATCAATTTCTTTCTATAAATTTATAAACTTGGCCAACTGAAAACCAAAAATGCTCTTTCCATATTGAATAAAAGCAACTAAGATAGAAAATGAGTAAATTTTTTTTACAACTCATACACATATTTTAATGCACGTCATAAAAATTCACCTATGGTTTATTTATAGCGCCTATCTCGCATTGACGTGGGATTACATACATAGATAATTTGGCAAGATTATAAATTTTATAATCTCTACACCATTTGTAATGTGTCAAAACCCTGTCAAGCACAAGTGGAAACTATTGTATTCCTAAATGAGTATTTTGAAAAATTAGCAGTGTCCCACACCCGTCGATTCCATTTCAACTCTTCAATCCAATTTTAAGCAAACAAAATGACAAACAGTAAGAAATACCTCTTTTTAAATTGTCATTTGTCAATAAAAATTGCTACAAATGTTACAAATCATTTATAATGCGAGATGTAACAGCACAGTAATAAAATTATCCGATTGGAGTTATTAAAAAACATTCGTCATCATGTTACTGGTACTCGATTATGTAATCGATTCACTGTACAATTTCTACATGTCGTTTCTTACAAAGATTCAATTGTGTTTTTGTCCTGCGATTGCAGATACAAAGAATGGCGCACACTTCATCAAAGTTTTAGAGACTGAGGCGAAAAGGCTGCTGGCGTTGGCCGATCTAGCTGAAGAGGAGCTGGCCAATGAGGAGCTGAGTGAGGACGCCACGGGGTATATTAGATCGACGGCGGGTAAAGCTAGGCTTCTGGTGTCTCAGAAAATGCAACAATTTAAAGGGCTGTGTACCAAAAATCTCACTCAGGTAATATCTAAACTGACAAGTGTAAGGGTGGATTATATTCATGTTATTCCTGCAATCAGATGGAAGGCGATGCTTTTCCTACCACTAACGAGGATTTGCAAGGATTTTGGGATATGGTGATGTTGCAGGTGAAACAAGTCGATCATTTGTTTGAGGAATTAAATCATTTACGAGCTAATGACTGGCAGGAAGTGGTAAGTCAACTATTTCTATAGTGATTTTATCTATATATTTACATTTATCATGCAACAAGAATTCAAACGGTGTGACAAATCAACGAATGCACACATCCACATCGTCGTTTCTGAAGTCAATAACACTTACATACACTAACACGCGGCAGAAGGACCGGATAACCAGTTACAACTTGTAACAAATACAGTAACTACTACTATCATTCATAAAGCAATAGGTTCAATTATACATAAATATTCAACCGTAATTAATTAAACCTATTGCTTTATGAATGATAGTAGTAGTTACTGTATTTGTTACAAGTTGTAACTGGTTATCTAATAGAATCTATCGAATAGTAGTAGTTAGTAGTTACTGTATAACTTACAATTTGTAACTAGTTATCCGGTCCTTCTGCCTATCTACCATCTAATGTTTCAACTAATAGTCGTCTCACTGTTAAACATTTACTTAAATTTAAGATGACTAGGTTGATTGTAAAACATGAACGCATGAAGAATTTTTATAATATCACTGATATTTGTAGTTGGTTTATAATACGCTGAATAGGCATATTTAAATAACATTTTGTTCACAGAAGAGACCTGTTGACGTCGTTGATAAACCAATGAGCACTAAGCCGCGAAAGGTGCCCGTGGTTAGGGTGCAAACCGCCGCGGCGGAAGAGGCGCGCAAAAAACGCGAAGCGCAGCGCAAACAAATGATCGAGGACCGGAGGAAAGCAATGCGCGACCAGAAGCAGCTCGCGAAAGAGAGTATTGAAATTTTTGTGCCTGAATCCAGCTGAAACGCGCTCTTTGTTTATGCTACTATTCTATTTTCCGGATGTAAGTTTTTTAAATTTACACTACTAGTGTCGTGTCGTCATCGTTTTTTATTATATAATTCTACTACTACAGTAAAAAAAAAAACAGCTCGAATGAGAGTGTGGGGTGATAATTTGCGGCTTTATTTATTTCGAGGCGCTCTAATAATGATATTCTGCAATTTTATATATAAAAATTTTGTACTATAGAAAATTATATTTAATATTATTTATATTGTAGGCTTCTCTGTCTCTCTTTTTAAAATCGTTTTATAGACAAGTATAATATTATGATAAATGATGTATAACCATAATTATTTCATGAACTACTTACTAAAAAAACTGGTGGCGGACATGCAAGCTGAAATGTAAATAAACATTAATTTAACTTTGAAAAATGTAAATATTTGAGAGATTTAAATTTGTGGGAATAAAATTTAAACAATAGCGCTGAGTCTTACAACTATGACAGTATATAAAATTAATATAAATTTTACAGTAACAGATATAACATTGTAGCATAAGTTTAAAATACAATACTCTAAATAGATCGTTGCAAATGTATTATATTTTCATGACATTATAATTTAATAAATTATGCTTTCTGCAACATATATTAATTAATATATCTGTGCATTTATGGGACTCAACTAAATGAGCTAATTCATCCAATATAGCGCTCAAAAGTTAAACTATAAATCTCATCAAATTCTATAATAATAAAGAGCATTTTATATATATATATATTGTACATTTCAAAATGCATGTCTATCATCAGCTACCCGTAGTACGTTGCAAATTATTTATATGATAGTCGTTTTCGGTCGCTTGCAGGATTCCAAGCGGCTCGATTTTTTTCTTACAATATTTACCACTATTTACAAATGAGAAGTACTATTGTGTAAAGACTGAGTCGAAAATATTTGTAACACGCTGATTATTCTATAATTACCATTAATAACCAAATAATACAAAAGAGAAAACATTCCCAATAATTCTGGAGTGTCTTATATATAAATCTGTTATATTATATATTTGCCTATTTTTTTTTTTTTTACTAATTTGTTATAATGTAAATGTAAGTCTATATGATGATGATGTTATTGATTTGTTACGGGCATCGTTTAAATGCACTACTAAACTACCGAATTCTAGTGGAAATTTGTAAGTTGTAATCAAAATGTCATGATTTTAATATTTATTTTCGCATCTCGTGTATTTTACGTATTTGAAAATGGTTGATGACCCGTTTCTTTTATTATGGTTCTATAATGAGTACATTTAATATTTGATATACATGTGGTGTTTTATTATCAACCTAATTCCTCAATTATTTCCTGCAAAACTGGTAATTTATGTTTTATTAGGTGTTGCAAAATATACCATTAAGACCATCTGTGGAAAGTGACTGTTCACCTGTCTGGTGTTTAATAAATGTTTGAAATATATGACCCACAGCAAAAAGAGTAAAATACAACAACACACCAAATATTTTTACACACAAAATTATATTTAATAAAAATATGTACAGAACATAAAGACATAAACAATATGAGTATTATATGAGTAATGAGATACATTGTATGTGAATAAGTTAGGACTAGTGTCAAATTTATGCATATCTATAAATGGGTATCAATAATTTCCATCTGTTGAGGTATGTGTATATTCATAATTGTAGCAAATATTTTTATAAAATTACAAATGTACTTAAAAATTGTAACAACACTGAAATTAGCAGCAATTCTGAAAAAAACGACAAATCTTAGGACGGATATAGTTAAAAGTAATATTTTCTGGACCATTAACAATTTTATAAATTTTGATCTGATTGAGTTAACAGCTGTTTATTTATTACATTTGATAACATATTTATTATTTTACATATTTCAGTCAATATAAAGATTTCTGAAAAATGTTTTTCTGCTGCTACTGTAGGTAGTTACAAATAAATTTTAATATTTGGAATTTACATAGATATTGCATAAACTGTAAATATACAATCATTTTTAAAGGTCATGGCTATCAAGAAGATTATAAGTACAATTGATATTTGGTTTATTTTGTCATAAGAATATACTTTTGGCAATTATAAAGTCATATTGATGGAAAAGTGAAGTTATGTGATTAAAAACCTGATAAATGATGTACATGATATATGTTAGAGTATAAAGCTAGGACAAGATATAGCAACTGGTAACATTTTCATGATGACAATAAATAATAATTAATGTACTTTATAATTCATCACTTTGTTAATTATATTACTACTTATTACATAGTATAAAAAGAATTGATATGCTCATCCATATACTATATTTTGTCATACTTTTATTACTCACATATTATGATTTGAAAAATGTTCACCAAGGCACCATTTATCAAAATTTCCAAATTCATCAAATCATATTTTTGTGAATCTTCTACTTATAAAATATATATGTAAGAGTTGTCATGCTGGATTTTGTAGTAATCGTCACATATTTTTTATCACATCACATATTAGTTTGAAAACAAATTAAAACAGTATGTATATTATAAACTAGTAACCTAAATACTAATGATTAATGAAATTGCAGCACTTCTCATAAATCCATCCAAGAATTTTAGTACATGATTTAACAATATCAGCAATAGTTAATTGACATCTTTTATTGTTATATAAATTGGCAAGCTTGTATTATTGGTAGGACATAGGAAAAGTGTTACATAATTGGTGGCAGTACTAAATAAAGTGATTATTGCTTTGGAAATTTTAAAGCTATTTGTTACTACACTTACAATATAATTAACTTGATCATTTATTGCTTTCCTTTTCTAAATAAATTGTGCCCTTTTTCATTACACATATGTGTGGAAGCCAATAAAATTGCTACAGAAATGTATACATTCTACAAAAATATTTTATATATAAAATTGGAGACAATTAGCAAGTCTTTACACTAACACATTGCAAAAGATCCTGAAGGTCAATAGCCAGTTACAGAATTGTAACAAATACAGTAACTACTCCTATTTAATATAATTTAAGATTTTGTAGAGTTGATACAATTTAAAGTGGCGGTTACGCCTTCTATGGGCAAAAAGTGAAAAGCATCGCATTTATGAATTACTGTTGATCCTAAACACATGGCCACCACGTGTTCAACGGCATGTCGCCTCAGCAGTCCAGATAACCCAGGTGATGTTTTTAGGTTTAACTTTATGTGCAAAAGGCATAGTTGTAAATAAGAAAGTGAAACCTAAAAACATCAACTGGGTTATCTGGGCTGCTGAGGCAACATTCTGTCGAACACGTGGTGGCCATGTGTGAACTTTAGACATGCCAGATCAAATTGTATCTACTCTACTTTGTACTGAGAATTCTAGTTTGGGTCAAAACAATATTTAATTAAACAGACCTTAATTAGCCATTATAGCTTCCTCAAAAGGGCACAACATTATTGGTTAAATGGCATAGTCACTCCTATATAAATATAAAATATGTAAATTAAAACATTATAATATCATACTAACTTGATTACAATACTCTTTTTTTAATTAGTTAATTAAATAAATTAATGTGTTATAACTACCATGTTCCTTCCTACTCTAGCTATGCACCTTAATAATCACCAAATTAGAGCAGATCACTTTCATTTCCTATGGCCTGAGGCAGTGTCAATAGAAAACTTCAAGGCACACATAAAACATAGACAAGTTGTGTTATTACAAATTTGTACAGGCACTACATTTGGAGACAGCTCTACTTTCTCCTAGCCGAACTGTGTCCTCATCATCTGTGATTAGATGGCCAGCATCATGTCTCCTCTAAAAGAAAATAACATATATTGCAATACATTTGTAAACTAAAGTGAAACAAGACTTTTTGGCACAGTATCTCAATATCTATAAGAGATGGGGTTGTGGTTTGTTGCATTTGCTTCAGCTTGGTGGTTTCTACATGGGTAATTGAGGTAACACCCAATAGATATTGCATGGTTGAAGGAAAATTACATTCACTGTCTATATAACTTGTTTGAAAACACTTATTTAGGAATTTTCTATACATTCTAAACTAAGTCTAATGAACAATATGAAATAGATTTAATAGATGTAATATAACAATTCAAAGATGATCAAATAAAATGCATCCTAGTGCATAATCAATAATTAAAATGAATATTTCAAGAAAGAAAATAAATAAATTAGAAGTAAACCAAAAATAAAATATTAAATAATTGTAGTAATCATTTGTGGTTGGGTATTTTGAAGAGTTTTTGGTTGTCTTTTTTTTAGTAATCATATAAACTGCTTTACTATTTGCAGCTTAAGATAGAAGACATCAATCATTTTGGATAATATTTGATTTACTTATGTTTGTAGTGCAATTAATCTACTTTTGCCATAATAATCCTACAAATTATACATTGTAAACAAATTATATCAACAGTCTGCCATAATAAAATTTAATTGACCTCCCACATGCCAATTAATTTTAATCAAATTACACAGTGAGAGATAATTGCTAATCAAACATGAACTTTAACCAGAATTTTTCTTAATTACCTTCAATTCAGTTGCCAAACAAAGAAAGGCTTCTTCAATATTAGAATTTTCTTTTGCACTAGCCTCCAACACAAATAGTACTTCAGGCATATACTGGCACATAGCTTCAGCCTCCTCAAACTCAACCTCCCTCAAAGTCTCTGCATCAGCCTTGTTTCCCACCAAAGTCACTAACACAGCACTACCTGAGTACCTCCTCACTTTCTCCACCCATTTAGCAACTGAAAGAAACGATGACCTCTTTGTGATATCATAAACTATAATAACACCATTGGCTGATCGATAATAACTCTGAGTAATAGTTCGAAATCGCTCCTGCCCTGCTGTATCCCAAATTTGTAACTAAAAACACCCCACAATCAGTAATGTAACAATTACTACAAACCACAACACTAAATACCTTCACTTTCTTCCCATCAACCATTACAGTTTTCATGGAGAAATCCACGCCAATCGTATTCCCATGTCTCTCAATAAACGTGCCGTTTTTAAACCTCTGCACCACACAAGTCTTCCCAGTACCACAGTCCCCAATTAGCACTATTTTAAAAAGAAAATCAAATGACTCCTCGCTGGGGATGCTCATCAACGTCGTAGGGTTGCGACTAGACATCCTGGCTAAATTCTGCGACCACTGTTAACATCTCTGCACGATTTAAAGGGCCAGTGTCATTAAAACTGATGCTTGACAAACGTCAGATGTGATCTGTGTCATCACAATCTCGAATAAAGCTGGATGCACACCAATTAATATTGTTCAATACGAATAGTGAGCGGCAAATTATAGTTACAGTTTTCTGTAGTTGAACTCACGTTCACAATAACTATAATCTAGCGATAACAAATAGAATATTAGTGAAGTAGTTGAAGTGTTCTAGCGTTCTTGTCAACAATTGTGTAATTGCAAAGCTGTGTTTACAATAATTTACAGCTGCGCCATCTAACAAATAATAGTTTGAGTCTTGACCAATCTTTTGTAATAGTTTTCTGTAATTGTAAAGGCATGTTCACAATAAATTAACCTGTGCCATCTAACAGGAGATTAGTTGAGCTTGTAGTTTAAGTGGTTTAGCGCTAGTGTCATAGTTATGTTGCCTCTTAATATAAGCTAGCGCATTGCCAACTGCATCAATGACAGCTTTGCTCTAATGAGATCGAAGATGCAGTTGACAATGGATAGCGTTCACAGCAATTAAAAATCTGCGCCATCCAACAGGAAATTGGTGAAGCTTGTAGTTCAAACGTTTTAGCGCTAGTGTCGTCAACAATTTCAAATAATAGTTTTCTGTAATTATTAAGGCGCGTTCACATTAGTTAAACGTCATCTCACAGCAAATTAGTAAAGCTTGTAGTTCAAGCGTTTTAGCGCTACTATCATTGTTATCTGTAATACAGACTTGTTTCTATGATTATTTATATGTAAACACCATAGGACAAATTAGTTTTTACAAAATATGATCGAATCGTGCCCTAAAAAACGTATGTTACTAGGAATAACATTCCTGGGAGTGTAAGTTTTTAAATTATTAATTATTTTGTGGCACTATTTTATAACCTAACAAATTTTATAGGTTAACTGTCCTAGTTCTCATAGTAGAGTCACACTGGACGGAACATACGAATCCTACTAGAAAAAGAGTGTTTGTAGTCGAGCAGAATTCCACGTGTTTTGAAAAGGAGCAGTTTGAAATCATTAGGGAGTGTGAGCCTTGCACTGGTAATAACAAAACAATTGTATTATATTTCACAACAACTAACAAAATGTAACCATTACAGATTTTGAAATAACTAGTAGGAGTATTGGTGTGTGCATTCACACCCACTTCAAGGAGGTCCTGAAGTGTGCTAGTGGTGAAACCGTGACTCGTAGTTGTGATAAGACAGCTTATATTGAGGAGCAAACATTTTGGAGATTTGAAGGGGTAATGTTTGTGGTATCTGTGATATCTACATTCTGTGCTATATCCCGTAAACGTGTCCTCAATCGCCGGATGATGCAACGATTCCAAAGACAATTAGCTAATAGTGTTTGAAGCACAATGGACACAATTTATATAAAAGCCTTTGAAATCACTCACAATTACATCTGTGTGAGTTTGGAATCATTAATAATAATAAATATTAAAAAACTATGTGATTCCACTATAGTCCACCTAAATATATTGCTTGAAACACCAAATGATGAAGCTAAATTTAAAATATTTTTAAACCCAAATGATTACAATGTGGTCAATAGTTATGAAATTCCACAAATTGCAACATACTGTATTTGGCCTGTTATAGTAGTAGGTAGAACTGTTGTTTCTGGATTGTGTTCTGTTTCACGACAAATAATTAAAAGCAGCTGTGATGAATCTATTCAGCATTTATTGGGTTTCCGTGAGGCCACTTTGGTTGCATGTAGTGAAAGCTCTATTTGGACCAAGTTTTGTGAAATTGATATGATTGGGACTATTAAAAATTTACTTAAAAACCCTCCAGAATTGGATGGTATTGTGTTACCAGATGATTTGACACGATTTGAGTACCATATGGAACAACCTGTTCGTATTCATAATGTTTATAAGGTGGCTAGAGAGAAAAACAGGGATAAGGATATAAAAAGTTCGGTCCCACTAAAAGATTTGAATATCCCTCATTGTTATAGTGAAGGGCCTTTTCTAACACTAGCTGATGTGATTTTGCAGCCTTGTTTGAAAATTTTGATTGATGTGTTTGGGGTGAGAATTTTTCAAGAACATCTGCCATTAGTTAATATTTGGTTTGAAAATATGTCTACACAAAAATGGCTTGTTATTAAATTTGAAATTTTAGATCAAATATATATACCATATACAAGTAATGTTGTACATGCTAATGTTTTGAGACAGAGTTTATATACTTCAGATCCAAAGAGATACAAACCTACCAGTAGAGTTTTTACTAAACAAAATAGTGTTGAGAATGCTTTAAGTTTTGTATGCAACTCTAAAGAGGTGATTGTGAATGATTTAAAACCTTTTGGGGATGAGGTTGAGTTTGATTGGAGTCAAATACCAATTGATGCTAATCCTGAAGGTGGTGCATTGCCCAAAAAACGTGCTAATAGAAAATGTGAACAGTTGGAAAATTTGACTAAAGCTGTTTTGAAAATATCTGAGGGTAAAAGATATAAAATTGTAGATTTTTGTAGCGGGAGCGGTCATTTAGGGCTACTACTAGCAACACTTCTACCCAATTGTGAGGTGATTTTAGTTGAGAATAAAGAACGATCTTTATTACGCGCACGAGAACGTGTTGTCAGCTTAAATCTACCTAATGTAACATTATTACAATGTAATTTGGACTATTTTAAAGCTAAATTCGATGTAGGTGTTTCATTGCATGCGTGCGGCGTCGCTACAGATTTGGTAATTCAAAACTGCATTGAGAACCACGCGCATTTTGTATCGTGTCCTTGCTGTTACGGTGGGATTCACGACTGCGATCATTTAAAGTATCCCAGAAGTGATAAATTTAAAGACTTCATTGCCTGCAGCGAATACCTCAACATCGCTCACGCTGCTGATCAAACGCATAATAATGAAAATGTGAAGACTAAACAGGGTTATATTTGTATGGACGTGATTGATACTGATCGCAAATTGTATGCAGAGCAATTCGGGTATATGGTTTTTCTCGGGAAACTTTTGCCCACGACGTGCACACCGAAAAATAATCTAATTGTCGGCATTTGTAAATCATAAATAGTTTTTTTTACGGCAATACTACTAGACAATTAATGTAGAAAGGTAGTTTTAATTAACAAGTAAGGTTTTTTTATACACACAGAAATGTGAAATAAAAATGTTGATTGTTATTTTGTCCTTTTATTTTCCTAGTGCTTTCAAGGTGAATGGTTTAATTTTTATTATTGCTATGCATTTTGATTGATTGTAGATTTTATGAATTTCATTTGCTCGCATAGTTTTTTCAATGGATATTGATGTTTTATATTGTTTAAACTATTACAAAAAGAGTGTTATCCTATGGAAAAAAAATATGCGAACAAAGGTGGGGTGGGCGGGCGGCCCCCACCAACCAAACCATGCCCGTCAACTATTCCAAATGACTTGAACTATGTACTACATTGTTATCCGTTACTTTCTATGATTCAATTAGTTTCATTTATTAATTAACACGTAATTTGAAAAAAAAAGTGAGAAACAATGTAGTGCATAGTTCCAAGTCGTTTGAAATAGTGGATGGGCATAGTTTGGTTGGTTACTTATATTTAGAATTTTTTGTTTGTTATTTATTTATTTGTCCTTAATGGGCTGCCCATTGAGCAGATAGTCCTGTCCGGGATTATAAGTAAACGACTCACTCGCCAGTGGCGTTGAAGGGTACGATTTAGAGTTGTGATTATAGTAAAGGAAAACTTTGTTTTTATACCACTAAGATAATGGAATTGAAGACTTTTATTGGTGTTTGGAGTACCACACAATAAGGGTAGCAACAATACTATTTATTTTTTAGTCTTAAATTTCATGAATAATATATTTTAGTTCCATAATTTGTCTCTTATCGCAAATTTTGAAACAAAACAAAACAGTCCTTTTCTGCTGGTAAAGGGAGACAGACACTAGGAGGAGTGTAATGACCCAGAATTTACCTTAACTTCACAGAAAACCTCTGAAAAACTGAAAGTTGATTCGCGAAATTTCGCCCACAGCAGGGTTTGAACTACAACTACAACTACAACAATTTTATTGCAGTAAGTAATTCTTTAATAAGTCATGGAAAAATGAGCTTTTTTCGAGCTATATCAGAATTCATAAAGATGTAACGATTACGTAACCATTGTTGAGTCTACTCAACAATTCCGCGCGCGTGCCGCGCTGTTAATTCGCACACTAAAAAATTCTTTTTGTTCGTGGCCACGACGGCGACGAAGACGACGTTAGAGATCGATCTCTCGCATATCACTCGTGCGTCGTGTTTGTGTAATAAAGCGCGGGCCCCGCGGTATCAATGGGCCCCACGACCGGCGCCCATCCGGCCCGGCAGTCGTCTCTTGTTCTTCGCGCGCTCAACTCGGTCGCACCGGTTCGCGCCTCGACGTCCACGTGACTTGAGTGGAAAAGCGCGCCTCTAGTGAAAATTCAAATATGTCGCGAGTGAGTTTTCTTGTTAAACTGTTTTCGTGATTATTATGTAGAGGTGGATACACCCGTGCAGGATGCGAGGAGCGCGGCTTTTCATAAGGTAATTGATGCAAAAAAAAGTATATGATGTAAAAGCGGCCAGCTGAGATTATATTGGTCATTAAACTAGTTTTTAATTGCGGGCGATTAGTTTGCTATAAATATATTTCGCTGTAACAGAGTTATAAAGTTACGTTTGTAGCGAAATATTGCAAACATGGTATGGCATTAATCAATATCTATTTATCTGAAAGTATACCTATTAAAATACCGCAAAATATTATTTTAAAAAAAATGAGTCGAATAGTTTCTAAGCATATTGAACTTGTATATATATAATATTATATAATATTGTTTGTTACCCCGAAAATATTACTTTAAAATTATTATAATCGAATTACAAGGAAATATTATAGAATGTTTATAATATATAAAATACAAGGAAATATTATATAATGTTTATAATTAATAAAATAAAATGTTTGAATGATACTTCTAAAACTAGGTGTGAATATAAAATATTCTTTAGTAGTAGTAGTTACTGTATTTGTTATAATTCTGTAACTGGCTATCACCCTTAGGGTCCTTCTGGCGTGTGTTAGTGCAATTATTCTCAAAGTAGGGGTCGCGAAAAATCGTGAAAATGTTTACAATATACAGGATGGAAATTCAGTACCGAATAAATTCAATAAAACCTTTATTTATGATTTTTCCAATAATTTCTCGGACTCTCAATGCTCATTCAATAATAATCGAAAATATTGGCAATTAAAAATACGTGGATTTTTAATTGCCAATTTTTAATGAAAGTGTCAATTTTTGACGAACATTTTTGAATGAGCATTGAGAATTTTGTTTGATTTTCTTATTTAGTTGAATTTTATTTTTTGTTTCCACAACTATTTTTTGTGAAGTTGAACGAAATCTTGTCAAAAGAAAATAAGTTGATGTTGAACATAAAGTTATATTTGTTATAATCATGCTTATAACAAATATAACTTTATATTCAACATCAACTTATTTTCTTTTGACAAGATTTCGTTCAATCATTCAATCACACAAAAAACAAGGAAGTGAAAAAAATTTACTCATGTCTACCTTCTACGACTGAAGTTAAGGGTTAAACATGTATCCTAGAAATAATAATATTTATAAACGAATAAATCCGGTAGAGTCCGATCCCAATCAATCCAGATTATCGTATATACTGTGCTTCTATTTTTTTTTTAAATTATTTCTGTCATAGTATAGAATATTAATACATTTTAAAAATACATACGTCCGTTGTTGACACATGCACATTGCATTGTGTATCATATTCGATCATTTTCTAAAGGTAATTCGATATTCCCGACAGTCGCATTCCCCCAATTTTTTGTGTGTGTGAGCGACCTAAAAATATTACAACAAAAATTTATTTCCTAACCGCGCCCGGCCTTATTCCAGCGTCACTTTTATTGTAACGTTTGTTCAAACTCTCGCTGGCGCGATAGCGTTTTTTTATTGCCTTTTAAAATCTGGATATGTTAATTACAGCGAATGGCGTCACAGGCCCATGCCTCAAGTTTTCATCGCATACAACACTCATGATAAATAAATATAAACTTTCCGAGCGATTTATATTGAATAAGAGATGATGGCTGTATCAAGGATGTTGTATTTTGAAATTTGTTTAAAATAATAATAAATTAATTTAAAAACTTTTTATGATTTTTTCGAGTCGTTTTCTGCAATATAGTTATGAGATACTTATAAAATACCGATATATTTATTTTGGAAAGAGTTTTTATTATATTGGTCATATTACGTGAATAAAAAATACTTACTATAAGACAAAACAAAGTAACAAATTATGCCCATTCACTATCTCAAATGACTTAAACTCTACACTACAAAATTTCCTATATATTTTTTAAATTAAGTCTAAAATAATAAATGAAATTGATTGAATTATAAAAAGTTATGAATAATATTGTAGTGCAGAGTTCAAGCTATTTGAGATAGTGAATGGGCATAGTTTGGTTGGTAGGGGCCACCCGCCCACCCCATCTGTGTTCGCATAGTTTTTTTCCATTGGATAACACTCTTTTTGGAATGGTTTAAACAATATAAAACGCCTGTATCCATTGAAAAAAACTATGCGAGCGAAGGTGGGGTGGGCGGGTGGCCCCTACCAACCAAACTATGCCCATTCACTATTTCAAATGGCTTGAACTCTACACTACATTATTCCCTATATATTTTTTAAATTAAGTCTAAAATAATAAATGAAATTAATTGAATTATAAAAAATTATGAATATTAGTGTAATGCAGAGTTCAAGCCATTTGAAATAGTGAATGGGCATAGTTTGGTTGGTAAGGCCCACCCGCCCACCCCTCCTTTGCTCGCATAGTTTTTTTCCCAATGGATACAGGCGTTTTATATTGTTTAAACCATTCCAAGAAGAGTGTTATCTAATGGAAAAAACTATGCGAACACAGGTGGGGTGGGTGGGTTCTCCCTACCAACCAAACTATGCCCATTCACTATTTCAAATAGCTTGAACTCGGCACTATACTATTATTCATAATTTTTTATAATTCAATTAATTTCATTTATTATTTTAGACTTAATTTAAAAAATATATAGGGAATAATGTAGTGTAGAGTTCAAGCCATTTGAGATAGTGAACGGGCATAGTTTGCAAACGACTTTTTTGACTTTTTCTCAGTTTTCTATTTTTCCATTCGATCTACCGTCCAATTCAATATTTCAAATAATTTGCTGTATGATACGAGACAATTTAGATTGTCTCGCATCTTGACTAACTTTTGAGTCAAGAAATTGTCTTGTCTAAAACGACCTTTATGTATAAAAGCCTAGTAAATGTTTTGAAATCATTTATGTTTTGTTTGTCATTGTAAAAGTGAGAAAATAAATTAATAAATGAAATTTTGAATAATATAAAGTAATGGATAAAAATGTAGTGACGAGTTTAAGTCGTTTGAAATAGTGAACGGACATAGTTTAGTTGGTATGGGACAAAACAGTCTAACCGCACCCTTGTACGAATAGTTTACTTAAATGGATACAGAGGTCTCTTTTTTATGACTTGTACTTTTTTGACTTTTTTGACAAATATTTCTAGCCATTTTCAAGCTAATTAGATGACTAATTATGTGGCTAATTGTCTAAAACCGATAGGTTATTCTACTTATTTTTTAAATTACCACAAGTAATAATTTACGTATGGAAATGGGAGTTTTTAAAAAAAAAATTTTTTTTTAAATCCTAAATGAATAATTAAACTTCCTATTTATTAATGAGTCAATTTATGGAAAAGTTTGGAAAATCTACACATCAGCTTCTGCCAAATAGCCACAAAATTAGATTGTATTTGTCAAGTAGAAATCGATATAATTTACACATTTTGGTTTTGTAGACTTTTGTGGGAAGAGAAATATAGCAACTGATGAGAAGTGGAATGAAGAAATTGGAAATATTGAATTGACGACTATTGTATGAAACGATTACAGTGGAACATTTGGGATTGAATTAATTTGGTATTAGCTTCTTTAAACATATTAATTGTTTATGCATATTAATATCTGAGGTATGATTAATGTATAAACAATAAAATAAATAAATTTATTCTGAAGAAAATATAGAAAATATCATGTGTGCACTTATACACAAATAACTATATACTCCAGATACACAAATAACTATATACTAAAATCTCCATACAACTTCATAATATAAAAAATATGATTTATCTATGTTGTGCAATTAAAAGTAGACAAAACATTCCGCGCCACTTTGATTAATATTTCGCGTGCAGCGGTAATTAAAATCGCCGCCGCATTGTTGATGCGATCCCTGTAGATAGCGCGGTTACAAATAGCACCGATCATATTAATCATACCACATACATTAATATGCGCATCTCGTCATCAAAAACACTATACTTTTGCAACCACACGAGTACAAAATTTTAGAAAATTCCGGTAGCGTTTGATTTGAATATGTTAAGCGCTCCCATTACGGAAGCGATGGGCGGCGCTCGCTGATTACTGGTGATGGGCATTTAAAACACGCACGGTAAACACACTGTTTTGTCACTTTTTAAAAGATGAATGGGTATTTGCCGAGTGGAATACGAAGTGGCTGGAGGTGTTGGATTGTACGGGGAACTGTTGGACGTGGCGTGCGGAATTAATAAAATGTTTAATTGATAGATTGTTTAATGAAGGAAGTTACGCGGCGGCAATCAAGGTGATGGAGATTCATGTTTTGGTGGTGCAACACTAGAAACTACAAAGAATTGATTATGTGATATTGTATGAACTATGTTATTACCTCAAACTATGCTCTCTCTTCTTTTCTCATTTGATACAAAATAATTAGGATGATTTTTTAAATTCAATCCAAAACAATGCCCTACCAATAGGGTAGTAGAAAATAGTAAGAGATAGAAGAAAATATCGCTTGAAATTTGATTTGTTCGCGATGCATTGAGCCGGGAATTTTTAGACCTCAGTACGTACGTAATTCTTATGGACATTTTTGTTGGGATTTTTTTAGTTGTGAGACATAACGAATTAGGTTATAATAAAAATTGTACAGCAAACAAAAAAAACATATCACATAATTATTTTCACAGTATTGAGAAACGTAGTCATATTTTTTTTTCATAGTTTCATCAACATTAAAAAATCCTCTTACAATACAACAATACCATCAAATAATATAAAATATACAGATAAAAATACAAAAAAATACATAATTCCCTCTATAACATAGTATACCCTCCTCCACTAGATCCCTCTGCCTTCGCCAATTTCCACGATAACTGATAGTTTATAACATATTACATTTATTTTTAGTTTAATCTAAACTACAATTATAATATGTTGTATAATACAAGAAAAAGTGCAGTATATCTTGTTGAATGTAATCTCATAAACGAAACGCGAGCGAATGTAAAGTATTTCATATTTTCAGCTTGCAATTTAAAAGCTGTTAGAATCACCCTACAAATGTTTACAATTGCTATTTACAAAATATGATGTAATCGAGCAACTTTTTTGTGTGGCATTTATCAGATGAAGTTGTACACATCATTAAACACTCCCATTTGTCATTAAACAAAAAATATGTGTAACCCCCACTGGTTTGATATAGTACTCTATAATTCTCCTACATGTAGCGTGTAAACATAAAACCGAATCATACGAGCAATTTTTACGTCCTTTTTTCGGGCGTGCTATTACGCTTTTCACGCGCCGCTGCCGCCGTGGGGCGCACATAAAAACGCACTCGCGCTGTTAATAAACAAGATCTAATTATGACCGGCGATAAAGATAAAGTAGAAATGTTAGAATTTACATTTATATAGGCGGTAGGATTCATAATTGCGGCTGCGGCCGATTTTTAATTGGACTTTTTGCAGAGAGAGCCCCGGCTATCGACTGCATGATCTCCGGCAAACAAGTTGATTGATTTTGTGATAATTAGAACGATTGCGGCAAAAAGTTGTCTGCTCATCATTTGCAACAGGAAAAGTTGATTGAACACAAATGGGATTTCGAATTTAAGTTACCATTATTTAATAAAAATAATCAACAATGCAAAAAGAAAATGGTGATGGATGTGAGATCTTACAGAGGAGCGAATTCTGATACAGATTCATGAAACAGTAGTTTTAAGACAAAGGGTCGAAAACAAAGATTATAAAACAAGATGAATATCAAAAATGGAGGGAATCTAATATTTGACAGCAAACGTTCCTAAAACATATCAAGAATAAAATTTCAGCAGAAGAAACAATGGAAACCAAAATTCTATTACATAACAAATTCATTTTTCGAGTTGATTTCATGCCTTAAGGCGAATCTTCGAAAATCTCGTTCGAGGATTCGAGCTGAAAATCTATTCGAATAACGCGTTGTGAGACTAACGGAACTGCTGCTACTTATTTTGCGGAGTGTATAAACCGTGGCCCCAGGAAAAACTGGAGGGGTGCGCACCGAGAAATAAATTTATTTCGAAATAATAAAGCATTTTGTGATAATTGCGCGGATGTCTATAAACTATACTACTGTACTTAAGCATTATCAGATTATATTTATCAAAACTTGAAATATAAAACTGCAATCTCTTAGAGGAATTTCTGTTGAATTTTGATTACAAATCGGAGTAAATATATACTTTTCTGATGCTAATATTGACTACTTTTGCATATTTTTTACAACTATTTCGAGACAAAAAATTAACTTTTTCGTCCTAACAAAGTATCAAATCATCCTTAGATTGGAGAAATATCCAAACATATTTTCAGAAAATTATAAAATGTTGACTAGAAAAGACCGCGCGATTAGGTCAACATTGAACCGTAATTCATTTTCCGAGATTCGCCTTAAGTAGACATATTTCCATCCATTGTCTCAACCACAACAAGCGCGCCCTTTATAAATTCATCCTTATCAAATCTCGTATCTCCATATTTACCCCACGCAGCACCTGTTGCACTTCCCTCCTCCCGCCGTAATCAGACAAAACAAATTCGAGTCTTCCGCTCTGCGAAATAAAACCAGGCGCCACTCTCATTCATCCACCCCGCTGTTTTTCATTTCGTATTCTTATATGGGCGTTACTCCCAGATAAATTACAAATCAATTTACGACGTCGTCGACGGTTGCAGAAGAAAACACGAGGCGCGCTTTAATAAAACGCCTATTAACAAAAACAAGTCCTGCACAGATTAAACTACAGAAAAAAAACTCAATGCGCATGAACAGAAATCTATATTTATTGATAGGAAAAGCGATGTTTCAATTCGAAGAATAGTACCGACTCGAATCCCAAATGATTTACGGGATGGTTTTTTTTACGATCTCACATCCCACGGAATCGTTACAGTTTAATGGTTTATTAAGTCGGGGATGGTGATAAGGTTACGTGGTTTACCTGTGAAAATTAATTACATCACACAGCCATATAAGCCGTTTCAATTAGTTTTCTTATGCCCGACGTGTGCTCTTGTATTTTAGGAATTTTTTTTAGAGCTGGATAAGAAAGTGTAATAAAAATGTTCTTAATTAGTTAAATATAAAATTAGGAGGTCGTGTTAGCTTATAGGATTGAATTCCTCTACCTATTAATCTCATAACTCATAACAAAAAATATTAAAAATCCTATACAAACTAGATAAAAGAGTACTGAAGAACCTTAATATAACCCATAGAAGTAAACATATACTTCAATAAAAAATGCTTGAAATTAGTTTTCTAAAAATGCACATTTCGAGCTGTATCTCGGTAAGTGTTTGTCGTATCGACTTTTAATTTGTATTTTTCGATTGAAAATTTAATTTTTGCTGCCATGGAATCAATAGGGTGCTATTAAAATTGCAAAAACCATTTGTGGATACCAAGACCACACAAAACAATATGTTGTCGCGATCATCACATTTCTGCGAAATTTTATAGCTCAAAGTATGCTTCCAATTGCTTAACATTTCTTATCTATATATCATATTAAAGAGGAGATGAGTGATTTGCAACTTGTACAGAGAAGCGTCATGAAATGTTTAACGAAAGAAAGCAGCATCCTGAAGAATATGGTCGTAACTAGGCAGGGTTAACCGGGGCCCAGGGACCAGGCGGAAGAGGGGCCAAAGAAAGACCGTAGACGAAAAATTATATATTATATTTTTAAAAAATTTAGCCGTTTCAATAACTTTTTGGTAACCTGTCCTGTCAAAAGCTGATTGAAAACATGAAAACTGAAACTCCCCTAGATATATATTCCTTTCCAAATAAAGAGCTAATCTGAAAGAGTTAAAACCAATAGGGCGCACGAATGGGACAACACTCAAAACAAAAAAACATGAAAAATACACGTATTTTTCTTATTTTTTATATAATTAATTTCAAAATTGTTCGTAGAAATCACTGGAAGCATACCTAGCTAATTAATTTTAGCTCCCTCCAAAATTTGTTTTGTAGTCACAGGTTAAATAAAGCTACTCATTTCCGCAAAATAATAGTTTTATCCAGTAGTAATAAAACTATTATTTTGAGGAAATAAGTAGCTTTATTTAACCTGTGACTATTATCTCTTTGCAAAACTAAAAGAAACAGTTGAATGGGCAGAAGGTATAGCGTTATCAGAAAAACGTTGGAACACGTGTGCTACAATTAATGGTTCTTATGTTGAAAAAATAACTTTTGTTTGTTCTTTAACAAAACAAGAAGTTTTCATAGCTCCGTAGGTAACATAAAAAACTATGTGTATTATTTTTTTAGATATTATATTCTCGTCGTCTTCAAAATAGTGCCTTAGTTTTTATATTATAGGGATATTTTATGTTTTAAATTACCAACTATGAGAAAGTGGCCCAGCGTTTCTAGTGCGTTATTTTTCTATAAGTTGTATGAACTTGTATGACTTTATTATTATTATTATATAATTTTATATTACTGTTTAATAATTAAAAATATATTTATCTACTTGATATCTACTTGTAAAATCAGATGATTAATTAATATATCATCTTGAAAAAAAATAGATTAATGAAAATTATGTCATACTATATAATAGCTGTTTAAACTGTTAATCATCAACAATTATAGACACTCATAAATTCACTAAATAGCTTGCATATTCATTGACTGATAAATAAATAATAACGTAGAATGTAGGTTATTTAAACGCAGCCTCACAACAAAATCTATTGATAAATGCAATATTACCATCAATCATAGCTGAATCATTTCATTATTTCCTATGGGGAAATTGAAAAAAAAATCACACATAAATAAATAACCAATTACCGTTATCTTAACTATAGTAGATTGAATAAAAAGGCCGCCATTCATTCCGGCGAAGGCGATCCGGGCCAGATAGCACAATTAGAATTGACGTTGAATAATTGTGGTCCGGTTTCACGCTTGTACGACAATGCGAGCGCCCCCAATTTCCGGCGTTTAGAAAAAAATATAAAATAAAAAACGGAAAATCGGCGCGACTGAAAAAGTGCATTATTCGGGCATTATTAATGGGCTGTTTGTGTGCGCGCAAACTCGATGTCAATTGGAAATTGATCATTAATTAACGTCAGGCTGGATAAAGGACGGGACGGGGTGTGCGTGGAAAAATTAATTCGTGGGTGACTAATTAAATGGGTCGGTACTGAGAGAGAGAGAGAGAACGAATGACTGGGCGTGCGGACATAAACAGTTTGCAATTAAGGTTTATGTTGGGGCCGCAAGCTGGATTTTTTGTGTACAGCCCTTTTTAATTAAATTGAATAAAATGGCCAGTGGACAATTAATGGCGATTGATCTTTTAAAAGTGAAAGAGTATTTCATAAATATTTCGCACACTGAGATGACAAATGTCGTAACTTTCAAAAATAAATAAAAAAATAAATGCATTTTAATGATTACAATATTTCCAGTATTTTACCATTGAGTATAAAGGTCGTTTTAGACAAGACAATTTCCTAGCTCAAAAGTTGTTCAAGAAATGAATTCATTTATCCTCCTCCTATACAATTTGTTCTTGAAAAATAGAACGCAATATATTTTTCCATTCGATTTACCATCCAATTCAATATTTCAAATAATTTGCTGTATGATACGAGACAATTTAGATTGTCTCGCATCTTGGCTAACTTTTGAGTCAAAACGACCCTAATGTTATCATGGTAGACACTAGACCGTCATTTATGGAAGAAATTTGGATCCAGGAGTGGATTATGGAAGGTTGATTGAGAGATAATGTTATCTATTTAAAAAAAATAATAATTTGGTTTATTCTAAATGCAAAAAAGGATTAAAGGAGCGTTAAATATACATAAGAATCATCAAAACCTGAAAATTCATTTTGGAAGTTACGACATTTGTAATAGCAGTGCGATATACGTACTAGAGGAAATTCTTGTCGTCCGACAATAATGAATCAACCATCTCGCCAATTCCTCTGAGCGCGTGTTACTATTTGTATCTTTTTCCTCTCAAAATATTACCAACCGTAATATTGCATATCTCTGCAGTTGCAACTTTTAAAGGTCGTTTTAGACAAGACAATTTCTTGACTCAAAAGTTAGTCAAAATGCGAGACAATCTAAATTGTCTCGTATTATACAGCAAATTATATGAAATATTGAATTGGATGGTAGATCGACTGGAAAAATATAACGCGTTTTATTAGTCAAGGACAAATTGTATGGGAGGAGGATATATGAATTCATTTCTTGAACAACTTTTGAGCTAAGAAATTGTCTTGTCTAAAACGACCTTAAGATAACAATAGACACAATCAACCTAGTATCGCGTCCCCCATTTGACGAACAACATTGTCAGTAATAAAAATATGTGTGACGACCTGCCCTGAAAAAAGTCATAAATGACAGATCGGTCAGCTTGAAAACATTGTCTTCGTTTTTATATTTTAGGGATTAATATTGTTAATACATTTCTATTTATTTCTATATTAACATGTATAAATAAATAAAATGTATTTTCTCCCTATAAGTATTATTTTATCTACTTTTTCAATTATATTACAGGAAAACTGTAATTCGGTGTGCTCTCGTATATTGCAATTACATTTATCAGCAGCCGCGTACGTCTTATGATAATCCATTACTTATAATACTTGCAAATCATTCATTCAGCCACGATCGTTAAATTAATACTTGACACTTAACAGACGTGCAATTAGTTATGCGTTTATGCCACTCATAAATTATACGATTAAGTGTGAAATTCCACCTGATTGATTTTAATCGTGTTTCCTTATATTAGCTCTTCCCGATCAGAACGGTTCGTCTCGATATAGTAATGCGTGCGCCTCCAATAATAACACATTGTACCGTATTTTATGAGCTGGACCTTAAAACGAGATCCCTTAATTTTCTTTTGGGTGCTCAATATATCAAACAATAAATCATAATTAATTTCATAGTTCAAGCTTTGCAGCACATATGTTCGATTTTCCCGAGCGACATCAATATCAAGCAGTAGTCAAAGTTATTATTTTCAGAATATTGGACTGCTGCATAAGGAAGGTATTGGCATAGCGAAACTGTCTTCACGTGTTCTAACCAAGAGTGTCGAAATATACAAAATACAAAAAAATCCATTTTTCTTTACGTTTATGACTAAATTAGTCGAAATAAACCCGTTTTGCGATGGCTGTGTATGTGTGTGTGTGCGTCCGGATATCTGTGAACAAAATTCCGGAAAAAGGGTCCAACGGATCGCGACCAAATTTGGAAATGTTAGAATAGTCAAAAAAGTTGAAGAAGTCAAAAATGTTAAAATCCTGAAAAATGTCAATGTAAGCCCAGCTCAGTGTCCGAGTGGTTAGAGCCTGAGTTCGAACCCGCGAATTTTCGCGAATCATCTTTCACAGGTTTTCAGAGGTTTTCTGTAAGTTAAAGTAAATACCGGGTGATTAAACTTCTCTCTCTTGACCGGCGGAAAAGTCTCATGACTGATACGAGTTAATGAAGAATATTTTTTTGTCAATGTAATTTGAAAAGTCGCCATTGGGGAGCCTGAGTTCGAACCGCATCGGGGCGAATTTTTGCGAATCATCTTTTACAGTTTTCCAGAGGTTTTCTGTAAGTTAAGGTAAATACGGGGTGATTAAACTCCTCTGAACTTCTCCTAAGACCGGCGGAATAGCCTCACAGCTGATAGCACTATGAAGATAGAAGCTTTTGTCAATATAATTTGGAAAGTCGCGTGGTGTCAATGCCAGATATTTTTCTTTTATATAAAAATTAAAATATATCTGGTTTAAAACAGAAAATATAAGAAAAACAAAAAATCATATTTGATAAAAAAGTATTGTTATGATATTTTGGCATTTCATGAAAATTAGCCATTATTATATACTCTCATTCTGTATTTTTTTAAATATAGATAGCTTCTAGTGATATAATAATTCTTTTGACCTACACTTAAAAACTGTTTTTCTCCACGGTATATTTTTAAATATTCTCATCTCATACGCACGCAGAACGAATTACTCGCAACGCGCGATAAATCATTCTAATACACGAAAAATACTCGGTGTATTGAAGAAAAATAAATTCCAATATCGCTCAGCGCTGGAAATATCATAGACGCGGCCCCGATTTACGAAAAATATTTCTATTTCCACTGGATGATGGCGCGAATTCGTGTTAACAGCCGCGGCGCGCCGATGATGGTGACGCGAGGGCGTCAAGTGATTTAAAGAGCTCGACTTAATGAATTGGCATCAATTCGCGATTAAAGGCCCCGTAAATTAACGCGCGGTTAATGAATCTTTATGGGCAACACTAGCACTGAACGTGATGGCGCATAGAAAAATTGTAAACAGTGTGTTGTGACAGAGATGTAGACGCAACAGGGATTGAGTTTACAAAGTGTTGTATAACATCAGAGATGAAGATAGTTAGGAATTGGAATGAAAATATTTTGAAACGTATGATTGCAAAAATATACAAAAGTTGATAAATTTACTATGTAGTCAGTCATTGCTATGAATAATCAGCCATTTGTACTTATTATTTCAATCATTATAACCCTATAATATAAAAACAAAGACTATGTTTTGAAGCCGACTTGTCATTTATGCCTTTTGTGCTGTCAGTGCATGTCATGATAAATATTTTTATTACAGCCCATTTTTTTTTCGTCAATTGAGGACTATAGCAACGCGAGAGTAGGATAGTTACAAATTTGACATTAGTTAGGGGATAAAAAGTACCATAACTCTGTAGTTTTCAAAATTTTATTAAATTACGCTCAATATATTTACAAACAATTATACTCAGTCCCTGTATTATATATTTATCTCAACTCTCCGTAGTATTTTTGGGATGTTAAACTCAAAAGTTACAAATTTGATGTTAGTCAGGGGATAAAAAGTACAATGACTCTGTAGTTTTAAAATGTCTCTGAATATGCCCACAAAAGTCATATTTAGGCCCTACAAAGTATGAAATATTTATGAAATATAATGTTTATTAACTGTTCGTACTATTTTTGTGATGTTAAATCCAGACTGACAAATCTGACATTAGTCAGGGGGGCAAATACATTAATTCTATTTGTAATTTTCAAAATATTATAAAATTACGCTAAATATATTTACAAATAGTCATACTTAGCCCCTACTAAGTGTGAAATGTGTATCTCAACTATTCGTAGTCTTTTTAGGTTGTTAAACTCAAAAATTACAATACAGGCGTAGTGGCTACGTATAACCATTTGTAAATATATTCATCATAATTTTATAAAATTTTGAAAACTACAAACAGAGTTATGGTGGTTTTTATCCTTTATAGGGACAAAAAGCACCATAGCTTTGTTTGTAGTTTTCAAAATAAAATAAAATTTTGAAAACTACAAACAAAATTATGGTGCCTTTTGTCCTTTATAGGGACAAAAAGCACCATAACTCTGCTTGCAGTTTTCAAACTTTTATAAAATTTCGATGAATATATTTACAAATTATATTTAGCCCCTACAAAGTGTGAAATGTGTATCTCAACTATTAGTCTTTTTGGGTTGTTAATCTCAAAAATTACATTACTGTCGCAGGAGCTAAGTATAACCGTTTGCAAATATATTCATCGAAATTTGATAAAATTTTGAAAACTACAAACAGAGTTATGGTGCTTTTTGTCCTTTATAGGGACAAAAGCACCATAACTCTGTTTGTACAACTATTTGTAGTTTCTTGGGGTTGTTAATCTCAAAAATTACATTACTAACGTAGCGGCTAAGTATAACCAATTGAAAATATATTCATCGAAAATTGATAAAATTTTGAAAACTACAAACAGAGTTATGGTGCTTTTTGTCCTTATAGGGACAAAAAGCACCATAACTTTGTTTATAGTTTTCAAAATTTTATAAAATTTCAATGAATATATTTACAAATAGTTATACTTAGCCCCTATAAAGTATGAAATATGTATCTCAACCATTCGTAGTATTTTGGGTTGTTAAACTCAAAAATTACAAAGAGAAGTATGCAAATAGTCACACGGTCACAGAGTTGGCAAAATAGTTGATTCATCATACACCGTCGGACGACAGGAATTTCACCTAGTCCCTAATATAAAAGTCAAGCCAATTTTTTGAAACCGACCGGTTTGTTATTCATGTTGTGCTGTCATTGCAAAATTAGGAGCCCAAATATAAAATTTGAAGCTGATTGAAAAACAAACGGAATAATTCGGTAAATAATCAATATTTTCAGGATTAGTGAGCTGTAATTTTCATGTCATATCTTTTTGTTCTTGGTTCAGCATCTCCGCTGGATCATTCTAGGAATTTTGTATTACTTATAACTAACTATCGACCTTCTGACGTGTGTTAGTGTGTGTATATAAGTGCTGCACTTGTTACTTCAGATGAAACAATAATTATTAGCAAATTTTAGATATTAATTGAATCAGATTTTTTTAAATTATTAACAACTGAGTGTTGTTTTCCACATTAATTTCCATTTAATAATGACTGAAATAATAATCAATTTTTTTTATGAGTATGATTAAAAATAAAACACTCTCAAACTGGTCTACCGCCGTAAACGCGTCCTGATTAAAAACTAATATACCGCCCTGCCCTTTAATTTTAACAAGTTAATAATAACTTTCACCGAAATACACTCCCAAATAAATTACCACTATGTTGTGAACTATTAATAATAATAAGGCGTCGCATATTAAAAGTGTAGCCGACAGTCCTCTTCGAGCCCACACAAATAGATCCTAATGAAAAAAATGTGTTTACACGACAGGTTGTTTTATGAAATATTAATTATGAATGGAGTGTTGAGGTGTTTATGATAAGGATTATCTGGAAGATATGCATTTAATTAATGAAGAACCGCCGAATTACAGGCATGCACATCACATCAAATTATCTTGCCTGTGTCACTTCAATTATAATTATAAGTAAGAAAAATGATGTGTACCATTTTTCTTACTTATAAATAGTCTTTAGTAACGAATCATGTATTTATTCAAACTCATGCAAATATATACGTATTGTTTTTGGCATTCATTCACAATTTTTCTCGTTATACACCCCGAAATGTTTCACATTTCCAGCAAAATGAAGTGCTCATGTCAAAGCAAACAGCGATCTGTTAACATCACAAATAAACACGTCAGTTTGTTCAGTGAAATTATTCGGGCCGTATTAAATCGGGCGTCCACTATTTTTTTTTCGGTTCGTCTGCGTGCGTAGAAATGCATTAGGCCCTCGAATAAAAAAAAAACTAGTAAACATTTAATCTGAAGTGGTTACAACTGTCGGATGGGATTTGATTGTGTTCTGGCGATTTGGATACACACGTTTTATTGCTTGTTTGTGAACGGTCTGTCTCACGAGGGATTATCTCAAAGGGACAATTATATTTCGAGGCCATTGGCAAATATGTTGTTCCAAAAGGCAGGATTAAAGAAAACGACAATAAAGATTATTTCAAAATTATGTTTTGGATTATTTTTTCAGCTTATAGTTCATTTAGCTAGTATAATACAAATTATATTATATGTTTTGATATGTATTATTAAAACAATCGTATATTTGGGGGGCAGCGTTAAACAGCAAAGAAAGCATTGGTGAGGAAATTAATAAGAGAATATAGGTATGCAGCAAATAAATGCTACTTTTCCCTACAAAATATAATTTTAAACAACAAACAGATTACAAAAGATTAACGAAAATTACACTATACAAGATGATATATAGACAGACATTATCCTACGGGTGTGAAATAATATCAAAGAAGCGAAAACGAAATACAGGCTAGCTAAATGAAATATCTAAGGAAGTATTGAATAAAGTAAGAAATGAACCGATAAGAAGCAATCCTAAAAAATATAGAAAAATTAACAGCTACCTTGATACGGTCGGAGAATGGCAGAGGACAGACAAGCAACACAAGTTTGGTTTGCAAGATAACAATGAACCAGAACCGAGGAATACCAAAAAATACATGGAAAAACATATAAATAAGCGAAATATTGATGAATTTAGTAGTTCAGTTAATTAATATGTATTTCATCCATTGTTACTACTTTTTCTTAGCTATCCTACGCTATAAAAAATAATTAAGTAATATTTATCTCTTTATTAATATCAACCCATACAAGACGTAGATAAGCAGATTAACCGCGAAAATAAAATTTAAGAGCTGGGATATGCTCTTAAATTTTATTTTAAAACAAATTTCATATAGGTATATAGTAAATTTGAGATATTTCTGAATTTTTAGTTTAATCACTATATAATACGACGATTAAAATCTATATTAACGACTTTATAAAGTGTGAAACACATGCTCTCCAATAAACAGTTTACCTTTTAAAATGCAAACGGTTCTGCCCCACAAATTATTTAAATTAACAAGCACGCGAGCGCCCATAAATTCCATCCCGCACGATAATTTAATACAAAAACCGCCTATAAAATAACATAACCCGTCCGCTGCGGACTATCACGAGTTCAGAAAAAAGACCCATTCCCATACGCTAATATTATGTATTCATTGAACTTAGAGGATATTTGATACGAGCGAGATAATTCGATATGCATGTTATTACGCCGGGGCACGATCCGATCCACAATCCGCATCCGACTCTGAAAATGAGGGCGCATTTACGCGTCTCGCCGGGTTCTCTTTTTCTGCTGTAAAACAATCGCCAATAAATCAAAAGGCTGTTGCTACTGCAGAGCCGCAATATTTGAAATACGGTGGCGAGGAGCGGTGAAAATGCATTAGGGAGATATCGACGACGCGTGGGAACCTTGGGATGGTTCAAGGTTGGATTAAAAAATAGATAAATATCGTATAAATCTCAAATTCTATTGTTACAATATAGCGAGAAAATACAATGAAATATTCTTATATCTTATAGGCGATTCAAGACGGTGGATACGCAACTACAAACTAGTGTGTGATCTCATTGCAAATAATTTGGGTTTTCCATAATATACATTAGTATATAGCCAAGTTTGTTTGTATTTATAAGTTTGAAGTTCATTAAAACTCACTCATTATTATAGAAGTTGAATTTCTGAATATTAATGTTGAATATTTCAGCTGCAACTGAATAAGCGTAATAATAATGAACAAAGAAAAAAATATTATCAAATTTAAAAATCCAGGACTGCAAGGCTTAAATGTTTCCTACATGAAATTGACGGTAAACACTAATTTTCTCTGAAAACATGAAGCTATGTCGTGTTTAGATTCAAATTCGACCCTTAAAGAACATAATCAATCCATACTTTTCGAGAAAATCATTAAATAACATCCAAAGCCTGTTTCGAAAGAATCACCAATTTATATAATTATGTGAAAATCCAATTTCCCAACAACAGCAAAGAAGCGTTGTACTAATAAAGTATGTATGCACTAAACGCGTTAACGATGTGTGCACCTCAATGGATATTTATAGTGTTTCAATTATCGTGTACCATGCAAATGAGGCGTTTACGCTAAGCCGGGGGAAATGGATATCAATCCTCCCTGATAAATCGCCGGTGTAGGGTTTCCATTTCAATTTAGGCCGCGCCCGTGAGCGCGCGGTCACAAATTAATTGGGTTGACGGTTTTATTGTTGATTAGCCGCGGTTAGTTTTATACACTCAGTCAATGTGATGTCATTAAGTATTAACTATTTTTATAATATAAAAAGTACAATTACCAGAGCAATATATGTATTGAGAATGAATAAAAATATGACAAACAATGATTGGAGTTGGAAACTTCTTTTAAACTTAAATATTAAAGTCGTTTTAGACAAGACAATTTCTTGACTCAAAAGTTAGTCAACATGCAAGACAATCTAAATTGTCTCGTATCATACAGCAAATTGTTTGAAATATTGACTTGGCTGGTAGATAGAATAGAAAAATATAACGCGTTCTATTTGTCAAGGACAAATTGTATGGGAGGAGGATGATATATGAATTCATTTCTTGAACAACTTTTTCCATTCGATCTACCATCCAATTTAATATTTCAAATAATTTGCTGTATGATACGAGACAATTTAGAATGTCTCGCATCTTGACTAACTTTTGAGTCAAGAAATTGTCTTGTCTAAAACGACCTTAAGTTTAGAAACAAAGTAAAAATCAGATATTGAATGGTTTTGGCGTCAACTACGTGGTAATTCATTTTCAATAAAGGAGATGAATAAAACTACTATGTTTTGTACCAATTGTTTGAAACAACTAGTTTCGCCTAAGCTCTAGGCATTATCAAGTTATCAAGAGTCATCGGAAAAACTTGATAATGCGTAGAGTTTAGGCGAAACTAGTTGTTAGTGGTAAAAAACATAGTAGTTTTATTGAAAGTAAAAATCGTTTTTATCTTTTAACTATTGGATTTTAGAATAATTTATACCAGAACTGTTAATTTCTCGATCTCATTATAAGATACGTTAAATCTTACAACATCCAACCGTGATAGGAGAGGCGATTGATTTCACGACATGCAAATTGCGGGTTATTAACGTGGCGATGATAGGCGCGAGGATAATTTTTAATTTCCAACCGAGCGTTATTTAGGTCACCGCACTAGGTAGCTGGCCACTGTAGCTGCTCGTCATTACGGATATCACTTTTTTAATGTATTTTACGATGTGCTAAAGGGCAAAGTTGGAGTCTTCTACATAATTCAGGGTGATAAATCTACATGTCTGTCTTTTATAACGCGATACTGGGACGAGATACGAGATTAGAGAAATAAATGTGTTTTAATACAAACAAAACAATTTTTTTTAAAGAACTAATATTGATATAAACTAGTTGTTGTTAAACTGATTCTAATGAAGTCGCTTTAAGTAGTGATATGTACTATCTAATAAAACTATCGATACTCGAGATACAATCAAACTATTGAAATTTGAAAAACAACGGAAAGAAAATTTCGTGACTGGGCATTGGGTAAAAACTGTGTAAGATGAAAATCGACTATTTTACGGGCTTAAGTAGGAAAAAGTTACTCATTTTAAGCGATATAGTAAATCATGTCAATAGTATCAGAGCATCGATGACTATCAATATTTTTGAGTCGATGGTTATCAGACTATCGATAGTTTCTAGTCGATTTTTATCGTTCTTTTACTTTGTCATAGGAAATATGTATTGTATTGTGATCGTACGGATTTTTACTTTCCGAATACAGCACTGCTGTATAAGGAACGTATTGTTATACCGAAAACGTGTTTACGATTTCTAACTAAATCCTCATTATTAGGTCGTCTAATCTTTTTAAGACCATCTCTGGAAAATGTTTGTTCGTCATCTGTAGTCTGTCGTCTGTGATACAAGTTTTACGCCATTAATGGAATGTACAATTTCCTTAGTACTGGAGTATATTTCGGCATATTTAAGCTCTCTGCATGCGATGTAGCGAATGTGAGCGAACGTCTTTCGTATGTATTAGGTCTTCCACTTCCACTGTTCGAGGAAAAACCACCTAGATTATGCTTGATTGAATTGAAATTGATGACTTTCACCACATATGCTCTAATGTCCATCTGACCCTGTAACTCGATAACTCGTTTTGAAAAAACCTAATTTGTGCTATATCTCGATAACTAAACGAGATAGAGGGTTGCTGCTTGTTGCATTCGCTTCAGTTCGGCAGTTTCTATTCGAAGAATAATCCATTGTCTTATATTAGGTGTAAATGTCATGCACAAGTATAAATACGGTGTGGCAAATCAACAAAATCGTCTACTTTCGCGTATGTTCGCCTCATTGTTTATAGCGTGCTTAATACACGAGTACACTGATGATACGTGTGTTAATAGAAATAGCACCCATAATACTGGAGATTTTGAAGCTTACCTACAATAGTAGGTCGCCACCAAATAGACAAATAAGCAAATTACCAATGTGTTAATTTTGTAGTGAATTACTAATGAAACATATTCGTTAAAATATTACATGTATTAGTCTATAAAAGATTCTAAAATATGTACGTAACAATACATAGCGGGCCCATGTGTAAATCACAGTGCCGCTCAAAACAATGCCGGCCACAAAGCGGATTGATTGAATTCCACCATCACACCACTTCAATGCCCATTAAGATGATATATGCCCCGTTTAATTTCAGTAATACGTCTTGGGAGAGACCCGCTTGTTCGGTATCGTCGCACAGCAGATGTTTAGCTAGTGATTTATTAGAAGCATCGTTGTTAATCGTATTATTAATATTATGTAACAAGGGTATTAAATTATTTGCAAGCTAATAACTCTTAAACTAACTAATGTCATCCTAAACCCAATTAAAACAAATAAAATTCAACGAAAGAAAAACAACTTATTATTATCACTGATTAGGTGAAATTTGTCCTACGGGCTATGATTTTAATTGCGTTAAATGAATTTACCGGTAATTTCTTTAAATTGTCTTCAAATATTATTTGTGTAAACCGGGGATAATTCGAGAAATAAAGTGAATTTGATAAAATTTGTCAAAATAGTTAAACACACATACATTAACTAAATTTGAAGCAATTGCTCCCAAACATGAATTATTGGTGAATTTTTTAAATGGCAGCTCACAATTTTTAAATATTATTTGTGTAATATACATAACTCAAGGAATAATAGACACGCTGACGTAGTGCAGTGGTAAGCACTACCGTTTAACAAACGGGCGGGCCGGGTTCGAATCCTTTCCCGGGTAGTCGGTGTTATTTTTTATTGGGATACAATTTACAACATTTTAGAAAACTAGGGGATGAATTTCTGAAGTAGCACTCACATACACACACCAACATACGGCAGAACGACATGAAGTTACAACAAATACAATAACTACTACTATTAATAAAGAGAATACGATGAATATAGCCAAAGTATTATACAACTAACCCCTAGGAGGAAAGTTAAACTCCATCTGGCGGCACTACATCAATTAGCAATACACACCCATATGGTATTAACCGTCAACATGCTCATGCAATCAGGATCACCGGATAGTGCCCTCTATGGAATAATATTCAAACAGAGTGCTTGATATATCAGCACAAAGCCAATTTTGTAAAACATATAAAGACACCTTACACGATCAATATTACTGTCAATATTTTAGAATAATGACAGTATTACTGTACGATAATATGTTTAAAATGTTCATTATTCTAAAATATTGCCAGTATTACTCATCGTGTAAGGTTTATTAATGATGTAATGAAGAGAATACTGATCTTAATTAATTGATTACTTGATAATTATAAAAGAATTATTGAAGCAAATATTGACAGTACTAGGATTGACAGTATTATTAACCGTGTAAGGTGCCTTATATAAGTGTGAATCCATCTCTTAGCAATCTATATATCTCTTTCGATCTTATCAGTGTAGCTCAGCTAGTGAGGACGAATTCACACAATATCTCGAGTGGTTATATACAAAAATTATACAACTAACCCCCTACGAATCCTCATCATCCTCATCATCCTCACTTGCTGAGCTACACTGATGAGATCTAATAAGATCGAAATCTAGATATGTAGATTGCTAAGAGGTGGATTCACACTTATATATGTTATAGCCAAAGTAGTTTCAAAATACTGACTTGGCTTGGTGTTCTATACCACCGAAGTACATATATACTTCGTAGGTATAGAATACTGTCACATTTTCTGAAATAACAATGGGTATTTCAGGAAATGTGACCGTGTTCTATACCTCCGATATATAAACTTGTCATCCGTGAAGTTCCTAGTACTTAGGGACAATATCCTAAACTAACCTTATTTATCCACACTAAATTTAGTACAATTTAATTTATTGTGGAGAAATATGCTGAATAAAAGTGTGTCTCCAAGGTACAGATATACAAGGATAGCTCTCCTTGAATATCTGTACTTTTGATTAGTTCCCTATCACCAATAGAATTTACAAAGCAATATAATATTTATATAATTTTTGATTAAATTTAAAAACTCAATACAACAAAATATTCAAATGAAAGTTCCTATCACAGGTGTATTTTGTCATACAAATAGCTTTCTTTCGGATTATTAATTGTATTCATCAATACACACGCAATGCAGGTTATTTTGATGCGTGTCAAGCGAACAATGCGATTAAAAATGTTTTCACTTTTATCAATTGTGTGATGAAAACCGATACTGTTCGGACTCTAGTCGCGGCAAACTACAAAGGTCATTATTACCCTGCCAAATATCACAAGGACGCATTGTTTACCAAACTGTTAAAGAGGCGATCTGTGTTGAAAATATTATGATCCTGCATATTTGTATGCTTTAATAGCGGAATGACGCAACGTTTCAATAATATTTTATTAGAAGCATTAATATACAAATCTCATGTGGCTTTAATATATAGGTCAAATGCTTTTTTATTATTGGCATGACTTCTTCATAACGCGATACAATTTTTTCTACTTTATCAATTCAGGTATACAAGCATACAGCTATACAATACAATGAATTGGCGCTTTGCGATATGAAATCAAAATTTATAAACATTATAGTTGGTTCTCCAAGGCAGATCTACACATGACATCTTCACAATAAAACAAATCACAGAAAAAATAACTACAAATAATAAAAATACATACAGGATTCATAGACCTAGAAAAGCGCTCGACATGATCCTAAGATATAAATTATGGAAAATCCTGGAAGAGAGAGGTGTAGAAAGAAAGACAGTCGAATTAATACAAACACCCATTCAATAATACACAAGAGACAAACATTAAGATCATTTAAAACAACCACTGGACTACGACAAGGAGACAGGCTCAGTTCTATGTTATTTATCATATAAATGGATGAAATAATGAAGAGCATGAAACCAGAAATCAAAAAAGCAAATATAGGTTTCAAAAACATGCAAGTGGTAAAAATATCGCAAGGAGCATTCGCTGATGATGTCGTAGTGATAGCAGAAAATGAAGCTAATCTGCAGCACAACCTGAGTGTATGGATAAGCATCTAGAAAAGTATAATATGAAAATGAATTATAACAAAACAAAAGTGATGATAATAGGAAACCGAAAAAAACAAATAAATATAAAGATAGAACAACACAAAATAGAGCAAGTAGAACAATTCAAATACCTAGGAGTAGCACTGATAGAAGACGGAAAAATGGAAGGTGGACTTAGTAACAGAATAAACAACACAGTTAAAACATAATACGCATTGAGCAATATACTGATTAACAAAAAAGAGATCAGCAGAAAGACAAACATAAATATATACAAAAGCATATATAGACATATACTGACATATGGGGGCACCTGGAAACTAACGAAGAGGGACAAAAGTAGAATACAGGCAATGGAAATGAAATATTTCAAAGGAGTAAAACAATTTACGAGAAGAGACAGAATAAGAAATGATGACATCAGAGAAGAATTGGAAATTGAAGCTATAGAAAAGTATATAGAAAAGAAACAACTAAACTTAGACATTTAATTAGAATGGACAAAAAGAATCCACCAAAACAGGTATGGGACGCAAGAACTTGAAATAAAGGAAGAAGAGGTAGACCAAAAAAGAGCGGGACAAAAGAATAGAGGAAATAATAATCAACAAAGGAAAGACAGTAAAACAAGCAAGAGAACTGGCGATGAACAGAAAAGAGTGGAAAGAATTTACAAATGCATAAACAACAACAATAATTGTAAAGTATAATGTTAAGCAATGTAAATGTAATAGCCTACACCGAAAGGTAAAAGGCAAATAGATAATATATATATAGTTAGTTCCCAAGATTTTAGAAAAAAACTACGCGTTTATGTAAATCGTGTTTTGTGCTTGTTTTCGCGAATCACGGGTAGTACATTTAGCTGTACTCTACCAACTATCTAAAAATATCCAAATGCCAGTTGCCATACAAACGAATTAAATCAACCAAATGCCTATTTGAACCATGTGTATTTCTTACGCTCGGTTTCTCCAGCGAATCTTAACTAGTTTAAAGAAGAAGAAGATTAAGACCGTCTTAATAATAACACGGTCCTAAGCGTTGCACCAAATAAAAATCGGATCTTAAAACGATAAGACGGTCTTACTTGGTAAGACTAAGTAAGATCTACATATGTTTGGTGCAACAGAATAAAAATTTAAGACGTGATTATATATAAGACGAGTTTATATAAGACGAGCTTATGTAAGACGAGCTCTAAGATTCGTTGGAGAAACCAGAAAATTACCACCATCGATTCATAGATAAAATTAGAAGGCTTCGTACTTTATTCATAATTTCCCTCCTGAATGATTATTGTCGGTTTTAAATTAAATTTAATAAAAAAACATAAGTGTGGCAAGTGTACGCGTCTTGAGTTATAGGTCGCGAACCGCGCCGCGCCGCCCCGCCACCCGCATCGCACCGGAAACCGGGCCCGTGACCATTTCGAACTAAATTCGATGATTGCACGGTCATAAATATCCGTGAAATCGCCGGGGCGACCGCGATAAATACACTCATTCATGTAATTTAATCAAATACGGTCAAATCTATCGGGGTCGTTCAACCATATTGTTTCGCACTTCCTCATAGTCGTATACGCGAAAAACGTAATAAAATAATAATTGATTTTATTCGATATAGCAGGCCATTTATTGCGACCTGCTGCCATTCAGTCATAAGAGCGTGAGAGGCTAATGTTCTGTTTGTTTAATTACAACATCATAAGCAAACAATGCAATTATAAGTACTTTTGATATGAGAACCATATGCAAATTAGTGCAATTGTTCAATGTAATCATATAGGATAACAGTAGTGGTATTAAGAACATACATTAAAAAGAACAGAGGAAACTCTTAGTATTTTTTTTACTGTTGTTATTATAAAGAATATTCCAACAAGAGTAGCAAATTTGGCGCCAGTTTTTCTGTTGCGCTTATCGTAGATAGTCAACGCATTTTTATTATTAAACAATATTTCAAAACTGGCGAAGTTAGACTGATAGGATTCGCAAATTGCGTCCAATTTTTGGTGAACAAAATGTTTCAACTGTGAAGAGAGAGAATAATCAAAAAAATTGAGGAGACTGGGTCGAATACTGATGTCAAACTATCTACACGTATTCGTCCAGGTCGTTCAGCAGAATGCATGATGGCTGTTCGCCAGAATGTGCCCGAGAGTCCGAGAACATCCATTTGGCATCGTGTTCAAGAATTTGTCATTTCAAGAAGCACCAATTGAAATTGACGAATTAGCTGTGTGTGGTTTGTAGGCTAACGTTTTGAATAAGTTGTATTTTATAGGCATGAAGATACAAATCTATAAGGCACCTTACACGGTCAATAATACTGTCAATAATAGTACTGTCAATATTTGCTTCAATCCTCCTTTTATATTTATCAAGTAAACGATTATCCGGATAAAGATCAGTATTCTCTTCATTAGATCATTAATATACCTTACTCGATGAGTAATACTGGCATTTTTTTAGAATAATGAACATTTTAAACATGTTATCGTACAGTAATACTATCATTATTCTAAAATATTGACAGTAATATTGATCGTATAAGGTGCCTTTTTAGTGAGACCATAATGCATATGTCTCACTAAAGATATATATGATGAAAAAACAAAACAGATTCCCTACTAAATATAGTTCATTTGCTGCCACCAGTTAGAGTATCAGCCAGCTTGAATCGCCTATAGTAGCAAATATTATCAACGAATAGCAGCATGTACGCAACGAATTGCGACTGTTGTGTAGATGAATTTTGTCCCAAAATTGATCTCAAACGAAAATTGAAACGAAATATACACAATATAGATTAAAAATAATAATTTGAGTTACAATATGGTCTTAGTACTATAGAAATAGTAAAGCAATATTTATAGCAAGAAGACAGCTATCTATTTCAATTAATTAACTAATAACATCCGGGTTAATAATTCTTGTAATTATTGCCGCTCCTGCTTGTGGGTGGTTTACAGGAGCGCTCGCTCTCCCACAATTTGTTACAATAAAACACACGAGGGAAACGAGTAGCGTGTTGTCAATATAAATCAGACCGTGCGGCTTGCTTTGGCTCGCCATTATTTTAATTAGCCATTGATTACGTCTTAAATACACCAAATGGCCGGTAATGCGCACCGACAAATTGATGCATTACCCACTCGTTAACATTTAAATCGCATTATACACACTCGACGAGGAAGGGAATTTCGCGATTAGACTGCGGAATTTTAAGTGCGACTATATGTTTATTATTTCTTGCTTTAAGACAGTTATACAAAATTAAATTATGATCTACACGCTAGAATATTTATGGCAATAATGTTATGGATTGTATTTTATAGTATAAGTCATGTCCACATTTAGAAATGTTTGCGTTGTGCGTGATATTCGTTGCAGATTATTTAAGTCTGTGCGTGCACATTTATTATCTGTTTACATGTGCACTTTGACATAAATTTGTAGGTATAAGTGAAAATTGGCGGTGAAACTAGGTACCCTACGAATTACGACAGATGAGTAGATGAATTTTGTACGAAAATTGATCTCAAACGAAAATTGAAACGAAATATACAAAATATCATTGAATTAAAAATAACAATTTAACTTGAGTTATAAAATACTCTTATGCCCGTATTTACCAACATCCCATAAAGGCACCTTACACGATCAATATTACTGTCAATATTTTAGAATAATGACAGTATTACTGTACGATAATATGTTTAAAATATTCATTATTATAAAATGTTGCCAGTATTACTCATCCTGTAAGGTATAGTAATGATGTAATGAAGAGAACACTGATCTTTATCCGGATAATTGATTACTTGATAAATATAAAAGGAGGATTGAAGCAAATATTGACAGTACTAAGATTGACAGTATTATTGACCGTGTAAGGTGCCTTATAAACCTTATAGGTCCCATAAGCTATTGAATGGATAAATTTAAAATGTCATTGTGACAGAAATTGCCAAAACAACTGTCAAAATCCATGAATAGCGCTTGTGATTTTGCAGTCCTATATGTATGATTATTTGCAGAATTGTCTTGTTTGCAGTGCTATCTGTAGACTTGTTTGGGCTTTGTATGTTGTAGTCTTGTCTAAAGTTTTGTCTGATGTTTTGCCTGATGTTGTCTGATGTTTTGTCTGTAGTCGTGGTCTTATTTGTAAGTCTTCTCTATCGTCTTGTTTGTAGGTCTAAACACACCTGTTCAGGTGACTCGTCGCGTAGTGGTTAAGACTTAAAAATGCGCTCTTGTTTGGGGCTCTTCTCTATTGTCTTGTGTATATTTTGTTTGTATAATTTGTCTGTTGTCTTGTATATAGCCTTGTCCGTAGTATTACCTGCATCCTTGTCTGGGCCTTGGATGTATTATGGTCCAATGTTTTGACTATAATCGCGGGTGTAGGTCTTATATGTAGCATTGTTTTAGGTCTTGGCTATTCTCTTGTTTGAATGTCTTGTCGTCTATAGTCTTGTTTGTATGTCTTGTCGTCTATAGTCTTGTTTGTAGTCTTGTCTAATATTCTGTATTATGTTTTGCCTGTAATCTACGGTCTTGTTTTTATATCTTGTCTTGTTTTCGTGTATTCTGTATACCCTTGCTTATAAGTCTTATCCGTGGTTTTGTTTGCTATAGTCTTATATGAATTATTGTCTGCAGAATTGTCTGTATAGTCTTGTTTGTAGATCTCAACACAGTTGGCATGGCGCAGTGGTCTAGAGCAACAGTCTGAAGTGCGAGGGCCGTTAATAAAAAAAAAATTACTCGTTGCGGATTTTTTTCTATTGTATTGTTTGGCAGTTTTTTTTCACGCTGGCTATTTTATTTCGCCAGTACCCTCCGGTAAACCGGCGAGCTTTCCCGATTCCCACGGGACGCGCCCGATAGAGGTCTGCCAACCCCCACGGGTATTATTAATATTATTAATTTATTTGAGACTGCCAAACAACACTAATCGTACACAAGAATGGGGATAAGACGAAATGCTCAAATTATAGAGGCATAACACTAATAAGTATAGGGATGAAAATATTAGAAAAGACAATAAACAAGAGAATAATAGCAAGAATAGAACAAATACTAGAAGAATAGCAATGCGGTTTTAGGAACGGAAGATCAACTCAGGACTACTTTAGTAGTTTTTTTTTTCTGTGATTTGTTTTATTATAAAGTTGTTTTATAATCAAACAAATCACAGAAAAAAAACTACAAATAATAAATGCACATATTTAGGATTCACAGACCTAGAAGAAGCGTTCGACATGATCGCAAGAAATAAATTATGGAAAGTCCTGGATGAGGGAGTTGTAGAAAGAAAGACAGTCGAATTAATACAAAACATATATAACAACACCCATGCAATAATACCCTTGTGTATTATAATACAAACACAATACACACAAGGGACAAATACATACAAGGGACATACATCAATAACATTTAGGACAACCACTGGACTAAGACAAGGAGGCGGGCTCAGTCCTACGTTATTTAACATATTCATGAATGAAATAATGAAGAGCATGAAATCAGAAATCAAAAAAAGCAAATATAGGTTATAAAAACATGCAAGTGGTAAGAATATCGGAAGGGGCATTCGCTGATGATGTCGTAGTGATAGCAGAAAATGAAGCTAATTTGCAGCACAACCTGAGTGTATGGAATAGGCATCTAGAGAAGTATAATATGAAAATGAATTATAACAAAACAAAAGTGATGATAATAGGAAACCGGCAAGAACAAATAAATATAAAAATAAAACAACCCAAAATAGTGCAAGTAGAACAATTCAAATACCTAGGAGTAGCACTGACAGAAGATGGAAAAATGGAAGTTGAACTTAGTAACAGAATAAACAACACAGTTAAAACATACCACGCATTGAGCAATATACTGATTAACAAAAGAGAGAACAGCAGAAGGACAAAAATAAATATATACAAAAGCATATATAGGCGTATACTGACATATGGGAGCGAGACGTGGAAACTAATGAAAAGGGGCAAAAGTAGAATACAGGCAATGGAAATTAAATATCTCAGAGGAGTAAAACAAGTTACGAGAAGAGATAGAATAAGAAATGATGACATTAGAGAAGAATTGGGAAATGAAGCTATAGAAAAGTATATAGAAAAGAAACAACTAAACTGGTGGGGACATTTAATTAGGATGGACACAAAGAATCAAACAAAATAGGTATGGGAAGCAAGAACTGGAAATAAAAGAAGAGGTAGACCAAGAAAAGAGTGGGACAACAGAATAGAGGAAATAATTACCAAGAAAGGAAAGACAGTTAAACCAGCAAGAGACCTGGCGAAGAACAGAAAAAAGTGGAAAGAATTTACAAATGTATAAACAACAACAGTAATTGTAAAGTGTAATGTTAAGTAATGTAAATGTAATATTGCAAATAGATAATATATATATATATATATATATAATAATAGATAATATATATATATATATATATATATATATATATATATATATATATATATACCAATAAACGATTATGATTATGATTATTATGATTAATTATAAGATGCAATGGTAGCTTTTAGAAACAAAATACGCGAATTTGTGAATGTGGTGCCATTTTTTGGCTGCAAACTGTAAATTACGTTAATCTTTGTCGGTAAAAAAGATTTTCATGATAATAAAAATGTACACTTTATACATACTTGCTTCAAAGAAAATTCTTCTAAGCACACCAACACCGGTAGCGCATTGAGACTTCAAAGGACCAACAATATAAATACGTTCGGTTAAATGGCAACATAATACAAATAAGCGCGGTCAGGCCTTTAGTGTTGGATTGCCGTATTTACGGTGTTACTTCGGAATTATTTATTGTTCCAGCTCAGTATTTACGGCCTCAGCGCAGTACGTAAATTGCCCGCGAACTGTTCTAATGGTGAGAAAATTACTTTTTACCGCGATCGCTGCAAATCATTGTAACTGACGACAGCGCGTTTAACTGTTTAATGCAAAACCTCGATCAGTGACTTGAACAAAAATATTAAAGACTACATTATTTTTCGCATTATATTCATCAATCTACATAGCTGATTATTATTATTATCAATGCAATTAATATAAAAACGAAGACAATGTTTTGAAGCCGAGCGACCTGTCATTTATCTATTTTGTATTGTCATTGCTATCAGTTGCGGGTACTAATTTCAGCGAGACCAGTTTTTTTATGGTTTATATTCATTATTTAATTATTAAGGGGTTACACCACCTTGGCGCTCGGAAGAAGAGGTATAAATTTTAAAAATAAAATTGAGGCAGCCATTGAATATATAAAATATTTTTAATTTTACACATATATAGGTTTGTGAACAATATAAAAGAATAACGAATAAAAAAATAACGAAGTTATGAGTTGTCAAGTAGGACCCGTTTCTGAAATTTCTTGCTGATGGTGTACTTAATTTAGGAGTCAGGTATCCTTTGAAAGACATACAATAAAATGTTTTCTTATTTAAAAATCATACCTCTGACTTATGTTTTTTTGTGTTGTCATTTCATAAGTGGGAGTATTGTAGCGATTAGCTGAACAAATGCTACTCAATAGTGTGTTAAAAACATTCATATGAAGTAAACGCATGAATTTGTGTATGTTTTCGCCGCTACAACTAAAATTCATACCCGTCCACCCCATACAATATAAAACGCAACACGAGCCTAACAACGTCCTCTCGCCCATAAATAATTAACCACGCCACGACGCGCTAATTACCCAGCATATACTTGATGGATCACCGCCTCAATTAAACCGACACCACAGAAATAATAAAGGAACCCCTTCGCCCCAGCGCCGCCTCCACTAATCGTCCGTGAGCACGCGATCACCTAGCTGGTGATTGCAGTCGCGATGATGAACTTCGTCGATGAGGAGCGCGTGGTGATGCGTAATCCCCATCAAAAAGTGGTGGCGGGCAACAGAAGGGCGCAACGATTATCCGACGCGGGCTTAAACGACGACGGCGATGATGTTTCACGTCTGAATGACGACCTGTACGACCCGCTGATGCTGGACAAATACGATAACTTTTATCAAACCACTAAAAGCCTGCTGGTGTTGTTCCAAATCATGGGGGTGATGCCGATCGAACGGTCGGGTATTGGTAAAACCACATTCAGGCAAATTGTAGTTAATACCAGTAGCAACTTTTGTTGAGAAGTGTTTTATTTTAGATGGTTTTCCGGCACTGCAATTTATGCCTATGCAATATATTGCGCGGAGACGGCGTTTGTGAGTATAGTGTTTAAAGAGCGGTTGCTGTTGATTTTACAGCCGGGCAAGCGTTTTGACGAGTATATTTATGGCATCATATTTTTAAGCATACTCATACCCCATTTTTTTCTACCGGTTGGGGCTTGGACTAATGGGAGTGAGGTTGCTAAGTTTAAAAATATGTGGACGAGATTTCAGGTATGGATTGCGTAATGTACATCTGCTGGAACAAATTGTAATGTGTGATTTTATTAGTTGAAATTTTTTCTTGTGACTGGAACGCCTATAATTTTCAAGAATCTTACTGCGATCACCTGGTCGCTGTGTGTGTTCTCATGGGTTATAGGGATTGTGATTATGTTGGCGCAGTTTTATTTGCAGCCGGATATGTTGTTATGGCACACTTTCGGGTATTTTCATATTTTAGCTATGTTGAATGGGCTTTGTTCTTTGTGGTTTATTAATTGTACTGCTAAAGGACACGCGGCTGAAAGGATTGCGCAGAATTTGCATGACGCGCTTGAATCAAGCGATCCTGCTAGCAGGCTGGCGGAGTATAGGGATTTATGGGTGAGAACTTGCAGAAAATCGGAACGTAATAAAAATAATAGTCCATTTCAGGTGGATTTATCGCATATGATGCAGCAACTGGGTAAAGCTTACAGTGGAATGTACGGCATCTACTGTATTTTGATCCTTTTGACCACAATCGTGGCTTGTTATGGGTGTTTAACTGAAATTATGGACCACGGCTTGTCTTTTAAAGAAGGCGGGTTATTTTTGATTTCGTTTTATTGCATGTCGCTACTCTATATAATCTGTAACGAAGCCCACCACGCGTCGAGGAAGATGGGCCCCGAATTCCGCGAGCGATTATTAAACGTTAATTTATCGGCGGTCGACCACAGGACGAGGCAGGAGGTACATATGTTTCTCACGGCCATCGACAAGAATCCCCCGATTATGAATCTGAACGGTTACAGCAACATCAACAGGAAACTTATATCTACAGTAAGGGGATTGTTTAAATTATTGAGGGATTTGTCGATAAATAGCTTAATTTGTAGACCATCACGTCTATGGTTACGTATTTGGTTATGCTAATGCAATTCAGAGCGACACTGATGAGGAATGCCGCGGTTGCGGCGCACAGGGCGGCCAGAGCTGCGCTTCTATTGAATGCTACTGCGAATGAGCAAAAGCTCTGAAAATATGCAGGAGCTATTATCGGGCAATGACATTAGGGTGACCTTTTCGGGTGCACTTATCATGTAGTTACTCACGTTCTTTACCCTTTGGAAAATTTGACTATACTTTCATTGCTTGCTATATCACATAATTGAAATTTATAAGATTTATATAGTGTGTCCAAGTAAATAGATTTTTTTGCTTACGTTTTAAATATGATCATTAATTCTGTGGCTATTTGCCTAAAGCTGATTTTAATTACTTAACTTTAGATTACCACATTTTCTGTAATATATAAGTAATAATTTGCATATGGAAATGAAAGTCGGGGGTTATTATAATTCCAAATTAATAATAAACTATGCTATTTATTAATTAGTGAATTTTATAGAAAATTTATGAGAAATGGTAGTAATATAAACATCAGTTTCCGCCAAAAAGCCACACAATTAAAATATTTTCAGACGTAATAATCAATCAACAGTTGACGATTAAATTTATTTATACAGAATAATTTCTTTCAGTATTTTTCGGCTGAAATTTGTATCTTTTTAAAGCTAGCGGGATGATTAATATTGCAAAGACAACCGGCTCTCTGGAAATTTTCCGCTATCTCCAGCCGTTTTCCGCAAAATTTAAAAAAATGTGTGAATTTATGAACATTTTACGATTTTTCGGTTGTAATTTTTATTTTTTTAAACTAGAAAAAGAAATAAAATTGCACAGTTATATTTATATTATACTAATCTCATATAAAAAAAAGTAATGAGAAATATTTATAACTTTCACCATAATTTCAATTGTTGCTGCTTTTAAATTTAAGTTCTGTGACTACTATTCTGAATATATTCTATACACCCTCTGTATATTTAGTAGTATTACAAGCACCCCAATTGAAATTATGGTACATTCAATACTAATCTCATAAAAAAAATAATGAGAAATATTTATAACTTTCACCATAATTTCAATTGTTGCTGCTTTTTAAATTTAAGTTCTGTGACTTCTATTCTGAATATATTCTATACACCCCCTGTATATTTAGTAGTATTACAAACACTCCAATTGAAATTATGGCACATTCAATACTAATCTCAAAAAAAAAAATAATGAGAAATATTTATAACTTTCACCATAATTTCAATTGTTGCTGCTTTTTAAATTTAAGTTCTGTGACTTCTATTCTGAATATTTTCTATACACCCCCTGTATATTTAGTAGTATTACAAACACCCCAATTGAATTTATGGTACATTCAATACTAATCTCATATAAAAAAAAGTAATTAATTTCAAGCACGACAAGGATGTTATAAAATATTATAGATTCCTTAAGCTATTGAATGGATAAATTGCTAACTTAATTCTGGAAAAAATTGTGAACATTTTTCTCAAAAAGACTATAACAGAGTTTGTTGATTTCTGAACTCAAACGAGATGTTTTTGGATTCAGATTTTAGACAGTGTTTCCAAAAAAGAGATACTAGATCTATAAATAGAATTTCTTATTTATTGTTGCTGATAATTATGGGTTGTATAAATATTAATAGATTGGATAGATTATGGAACGTTGGTAAATACGGGGAGTGAATGTCATAAATATTACCTTAACACCTAAAAAAATATTTGATAACATTGTATCTACATTAAATTTCAATAAAACAGCCAACATTGAATTGTAAAACATGAACAATTTGAAATCCTAAAATCATAAATATCTAAATTGTTAATATTTATAAATAGATGATAGTGTATTGTTTAAAAGTAATCAATAAAGTGCAGCCTTGATAGCAAACAATAAAACTATGAATAAACGATTAACCACAAAACGCTTATTACTTCACATTCATTGTAAATATCGATTATTGTGTCACTCCCCATTGCAATGCGATTATTTACATTCATAATGATATAACTGTTGTATAATTATGCCTTACTTAATCCAACAATTATCGTATTATTTTCTCGATTGCGCGCCGGCCATCAAACAGGGAAGCACGATAGTCGCCGCTTATATTACGGCTAATTATGATAAAACATCGTAAACAGTGATACAAATAGTTATTGCCCATTAAACGAGTATTGCGCATTTGTGTGTCCCGGGCTGGTGCTTACGAGGCGATAAATCACGCGGAAAACATCTACGCTATTTTAATTTGGTGCGATATTAGGATCAAGGCTCGCACACTGAGAGCGTTTTTTTCTCCCAGCAAATTCATTCAAATGTATTTATAGAATTTTATGTAGTTCGTTATGTATGTTTATTGCTCTAGAAATATACTTGTGATTGGGAATTTGATGTAATATACAATTTATATCGAGAGATTAATGGATTGTAATTATTTATATCTACCTATATTTTTATGAAACAACTATATATATTTATATCTTACTATTGATAATTTGCAAGTTATATTCATTGCTACGAGTAGCAATATATGCATAAAATGGTTAAAAAAAATTATTTTTCGACCCACATTATTCAAAGACTTCATAAATATATCTCCAAACATCATTTCTAATTAGTACCTAAATTATAGATTTTTTAAAATTAAAAATGATATTTTCACCACTCTTGCTAGTTCCCTAATAATTTCTTTGCTATTGTTTCGTTGAAAACAAAACATTATTTCGTGTTTTCGGCTAAGAATTCAAAAAGAAATATGATATTTATGTTTTGTCCTCTAGTTATGAATCTCGCTGTAATATTCTGTATTTAGTTATTTTTTTTAAATAAAGTAAATCTTGAATATGTTGTTTTTTGATTCTGAAATGCAATTAATTATGTTATATTTTAAAAATGAAACAATTAATTGCATTTCAGAATCAAAAATTAACATATTCGATATTTATTTTATTTAAAAAAAATAACTAAATACAGAATATATATATATATATATATATATATATATATTCTGTATTTAGTTTTTTTTTTAAATAAAGTAAATATCGAATATGTTGATTTTTGATTCTGAAATGCAATTAATTGTTTCATTTTTAAAATATAACATAATTAATTGCATTTCAGAATCAAAAAATAACATATTCAATATTTACTTTATTTAAAAAAAAAACTAAATACAGAATATTACAGCGAGATTCATAACTAGAGGACAAAACATAAATATCATATTTCTTATTGAATTCTTAGCCGAAAACACTAAATAACGTTTTGTTTTCAACGAGACAATAGCAGAGAAATTATTGTTAAACATTAAAAAATGTTAAAAACCTGCAAAACAAAAATTCCTACTTCTTCTTCTTTTGGTGCCTTTTCCTTACAGAAGGTTGGCGACCATCATGTGGTACTGTTCTTTAGTTTGCGCGCACCGAATCAGTGCTAGCTACCTCGCGAGTGCTAAAAAATCCTAAAGTTATGATTAGTTATCAATTACAGTATATTACATAAATAATATAACAAGCTTTAAATAGTCACGACTAACATCATAGAACATAATGCCAGCCAATAAATTTCATCCAATTACCATAAAATCAAAACCCCATCATGAATGAAGCATCTGCAAAAGCCCGTTATTAATAAATCATAAATGTCATAATACTGATAAATCAAACATCGTTAGACTTAACATTTAACTGAAAAGTAGGTTTATATTATCTTTAAATAATCTCATTTCTAATAATTATATTTAATAGCTATAAAACTCTATACCATTTCTAATAATATTAATTAATAAGCAAACAGATAACCCCACGCGTTTTTAAATCTATCCACAATTGACGGATTGATTGAGAAATGTTGGTAGTAGCATTTCATTTCACGCATCGTTTATTGCGCTATGAAGGAAAACGCGAACGGCGCCGCTGAACGCGCCTGGTTAATAATTTAATAATTAGCCGCGTTAATTCTCTGTTTATTTATTAATGCGATTTTGCGATACGGCGTCCGTTTGATGTTGCAGTTTTGCAATCAGCTCGCGTGTTATATCTAATTAGTTTTAATGTGTATCAATCAAAATAATAATAATATGTTATTTTGAATGCAAATATTTTATGACATGCACTTTCAAAAGCAATATGTAACACGTTGTAATTAATTGATTGTGTTCTTTCTTAGAATTTTCTATTATGCAGATAAGATGCTTTAATTAATGTCGTTTCAATTCCTTGTTGATTATGTGATATGTTTTTAATTATAATTAGTTAGAATATTGTATCTCTTTTAATTTGTAACTTGTAACTATTACATGTGAGGAATAATCATTAAACAAAAAATATGTAATAATAATATTATTATATAAATAACAATAAGAAAATTTTGTTTTTTAAATGGCGAACTTAAAAAAATTACGGTTTTTCTCAAAAAATCCAAAAATTTCATAGAATTTATTATCTAAAAATTTATTTGTATATATATATATATATATAAATATTAAGTTAATTTATAAAACTAATAAACAGCTTTTGCATCAATATTTTATTTAAGTTCTTCGTCGTTTTAGCTTATTCTTCATGGATTTTATTTGTTATTTGCATATTCTTTGTGTACCTTTACCATATTTTAAATTAATTTTATTATATTGTTATATTCTATATTGTTGTCCTGTAATTAGGATTTGTTCTGTTGGGCAATAAATCTATTATTATTATAATTATTATTATCTCAATAATATATACTTTTGTGCTCTCAGTGCATGTCGTGTTAAATATTTTTATTACAGTGAGGACAAAAAGAACGCGATAGTCGGATAGTTGCGTCTATTGTTATCTTAGAATTTGCAACTGCATAGTTAGAAACGCATGGGGCACAATATTACATTTGATAATAGTTTGAGAGGAAAAGTATACAAATAGTCACACGAGCTCATGCGCCGTCGGACGACAACTAGTTTTAAAATAAAAATTAATAAAAACAATAGTGAAAATAAGAGAGAAATTTGAAAATGTATTGCAGCGTGGTGGCTGACGTGGGAGAGGAAAGTGGCGAGGGCAGTGTAGGGGTATTTATATATGATGTAAATTTGTAATTTATACTTGTTACTTTTATTTCTATTTGTATTTTTATTTTTATGTATTTTTGTTGTGGTGTTTGATGTTAAAGAGCATTTTTTTGTGAGGGAAATGCCAAATAAAGGACCTTTTTTTATTGCAGCGTGTCATTAAAATGAATATCGAATACAATGAAAAATTGATATTGTCCTACATTTCAAATACATGTGTATTCAAATTTAAACTGTAATAATATACTAAAACAATACACATTCCAACTCGTTTTCAAATTAAGCATGAAATTGTCCCGCGTTCCAGATTTAATTGCGTTACAAAAACGTTTTTTTTAAAGCCTACAGTATTTAACCAAATCCGTCCGCCGGTTCCAAATAGGTTTGGCCCACTGGGCACACGTGCCAATCAACCACATCCCGAATTTCCTCCTAACAATGCACCGATTATTTCCACCGAAAGGCCGTAATTAGCGTTGGCGGAGGGCGTGCTGCTAACAAGCCGAAATTAATACGGTTTTGTAATTTGGAGAAGACTGCAGACGGAAGTTAATTTTGTGTTGCCGAAATGGCCATTAAGCACTGCCCGGGTGCTACTTTTAATTACATAATGAAGGTAACAAATTGGAGCACGTTTATAACAGTTTTAAAAGGAAAAAACATCTATTGACTTAAGTAAATGCTGTATGCATGTTGACATCAATAAAAATATCTATATATATCTATATATCTATATATCTATATATCTATATATCTATATATCTATATATCTATATATCTATATATCTATATATCTATATATCTATATATCTATATATCTATATATCTATATATCTATATATCTATATATCTATATATCTATATATCTATATATCTATATATCTATATATCTATATATCTATATATCTATATATCTATATATCTATATATCTATATATCTATATATCTATATATCTATATATCTATATATCTATATATCTATATATCTATCTATGAATCTGAATTTCGCTGTTCATTAAATTTAAATTTTATTTATAATTCATTTTCTTAAAAAATAAAGACAGTTTATTATTATTATTATACTTGGTATGGATTTTATTTCATAAGTATATAGTTTATATTTCAATTTATTGATTTCGTATCCATTAAACTATTTTTCTACAGTTTGCACCGTATATAGTATGAACAATACTTCTATCTTTATAGGGCTTTTCCGTCGGTTAAAGAACAGGCTCAGAGGAATTTAATCACTCGGTATTTACCTCTGAAACCTGTCAAAAATAATGATTCACGAAATTTCGCCCAGAACGGGGTTAGAACTCACGCATGCTAATGATCAAGACATACTACGCCTTTACCCACTAAAACTTGTATTACATTGTACAAACTTCTAGTTTCCAGTTTCTAGTTTCTAGTTTCTAGTTGTATGTCTATATGTGTATGTATGTATCTTAAACATTGGCCGACATAGGCGCTCTACTTAGCCTTATAACTAAATAATAAGCTTCCTACACGAAAATACATTGCCGCACACGTGATCACTATAATTTTGAATTAATTTTAAATCTGTCTTGTTATTTTCAGGGTTGCCGCTGCCTTTTTGCTGCTACTTTGGGTCGATTGCGCAACTGCTCCGAGTAAAACACGGAAACACAATCAAATAAATGGTTACCCTATTCGTGTATGTATTAAATTATTATAATTATAATTTATATATGTTATTTATTATGAAATTTTTTTTATGATCAATATAATAATATCAAGATATAAAACCCAGTTCAGTGGGCTAGTGGTTAGAGGCGCCGTTCGTCTCGCATTGGATATTGGGAAGCGAGAGTTCAAATCTCGTTGTAGGCAAATTTTTCAATTTTATTAATCATTATAACTTAAATATTGAATACTATATGAGTTAGAAGATATATTAAACTATTCTTGGCGTTTTATTTTTATATGCATACTAGGTGAAATTTCCATCATTTGACGGAGATTCATGAATTAATTCATTCAACGAGAGAATTGCTTATTACACGACGGATAATTCATATATTAATATTTATAATATGTAAAAAAAAACCTTACTTAACAGGTTAAGCGCCATGGTGGTCACCGGTGTCCGCTATGTTTCCAGCCAATTCGACCATGGCGGACACCGGTGTCCGTCAGGGTTTTAGATTTTTAAAGAAATATACGCGATAACGCTGAAGGATCTCTAGGGCCACAGCGGACACTGGTGTCCGCCGCCCTTTTTCGTTTTATGATAAGGCAAATTTGCCAAAATTATATAAAATAGGTTTAAGACAAACAGAAATATCACAATTTGGCAAAAAAAGTCTTAAAGGTTAAAATGGAGTGTTTGGCTAAATGTTCATGGTGCTTAACCTGTTAAAATATTGCTATTAATTCAAAACACTTAATACTTCAATTAACTAGCACCCTAAATAAAAGCCTTATCATAAACAACTCATTGGAATATAACAAGCTACCAAAATATATTAAAGACATCAAGGACATCAAAAAATTTAAAAGTGAATGCAAAGAACATATAAAAAGTGAAAGGACGTAACAATTGACCATCTAACCAAATATCCAAGGTAACGGACAATGGAAGCAGTTTTCTAAACCAAGTAGACGAGGAAATACCGAGGAACTATTGAATAAAAAAACATAAAAATACTACCCTCGATGGCATTCGAGCCTGCAACCCCTGACAGACACTGTCAGCACAAAAGTTATAACTGATAAATCGGTCAGCTTCAAAACATTGACTTCGTTTTAACCAATACCAGTTATGTGCTAATAGATTTGCTACAATCCACCAGTAATCCATAATCGGCAATCAATAACTTATATGCAACATTGTAATCGCATTTGAAACAACCCAACCGATCGGCATTAATTACGCAACGTTTAAAAAGCAATTACACGTAAATCAAACGGCCAATAATTAATAACAACTCCGATTGCACTCTGTGTTAAGCAACTGCATATAAAAAGAGTGAGCGTCTGAGCCACGTTTGCGAATTCTGTTTAGCCAAGATTAATTAGCGTACAGAATGTTTATATTACGGGCGGTAAACAATGCGATCATCGAGACCAACTAGAGAAGCCCCCTTTGTGCTAAGGTAATAAATAGGTCATAATTTTTCCTCGCCTGCGCTTCTTCAGCTCCGGGGCAAATACAATATAAAGCAGTCAGGCGTGCGCGCAATGAACTGTCTCGGAAGACTTGTTATTTTGATAATGCACACGCTGATGAATACTTCCTCGTAAATTTATTGAGACGTCGTTTGTATGGGCATTAAAGGCGTCTTACTGAAGTTGTGTGTCTGCAGAAATTATATATATATATATATATATATATATATATATATATATATATATATATATATATATATATAATATATAATTTCTGCAGACACACAACTTCAGTAAGACGCTTTTAATGCACATACAAACGACGACGTTTTTGTTCTTTTGTATATATTGTATGAATGTACTGGAGGTAATAAATAAATAAATAAATAAAATAAAAAATGTGTATACATTTTGATTAATTAAATTATAACTTAATTTTTATAAATTTGAAATATAATAGAATAGAATATAGTTATTTGCGAAGCATACATGGGTGTAAACATCAATACAATATAATATTCACAAAATATAATCATTAACACATTAAATGACACGATACTTTTCAAGATTCTGATATAAAAAGTTAATTTAATTTAATCATATTATATTATTGAAAAGTTTAATTATAGTACAGTAATCCTCAAAAAGGATATAGAATGTGTTGAAAGATCTTGGTCTCTCTTGTCAATATAATTAAACCTCCTGACGAGTGTTATAATAAAAATGTCACTTTCGTTGTGAGGTTTCAGTTTTCTGATTAATTGTAGCAAATAGAGCAAACGAACTAGTAGTTTGAAAATTTGATTATATAGCCTGTAAGTATATATTATATTTGACATTGGTATTTTATCCAAATTTCGGCACTTTTTATTTTATTAATATAATATACCACTTTGGGCTGAAAGACCACGGCCGATGGGCTCTTGTACATGTATGTATGTATATCTTGTATGTATGTATGTTACAATAAATATATCTTCTTCTTCTATACCACTTTAAACATGTTGTATTACATCTGCAGTAATCCTCAAAAAGCATATAGAATGTGTTGAAAGATCTTGCCGAAAAACCGCAAATAACAGTCATATCAAATTTGTACCAAAGCTAGTACATACTTCAAACTACATTGAGTACCGCAGACATTCCACTAAGAACCACTTTTATTCAACATATTTGTTAATACATATTGTAAACGTATTTTTTGTGTTTGTGTTTATACTTGTTTTTGTTACACTGAATGCCTTTTCTGATAAAAAAAAAACTTTAATACGTATGTAACATGATAATCATTTCCAATATAAAATAATTCCTTCGTTTTTTATGACTAAACGGTGACTGCATCAATAAATTATTCAAACAAATATTCTGATTAAAAGTGATCGTGACCTATTATCCGTTTCTATTCCAATAAAAAAAAACTCTCTATCAATATTTCTTACGAAATGATTTGGAATTATTAATTGCTTCTTCTGTATTGTATTTCAATGTTAACAATGGTGAAATGATTTATACAATGGACGCTGTGCGGAGGGCCGTTCAATTGTACCCAACCTGACGTTCCGTCGATTATAAATCGGAGCTAATCCCGTGCGTGTTATGTAAATAGTACAAGGGGCCTGTCTTAGCCCCCTGTCACGGGGCATCCTTATGGATGACCCGTCGGCATGATATCCGGAATAATTGTTTCACCTACCGAATTATTAAATCCACGTGAAATCCCTGTATGATACGCTAGCATATGTGTGTGTGTGGCAAGTTTTTCTAGTTGTCGTATTTTCGGATTTGGGCGACAATAACTGAGGGGGTTGGCTGGTTTAAGCCCGGATTTCGATCATTACGGGCGTTTGCTGCGAGTGATTGACGGGGTTTTGAGGGTAGAGGCGAGAAAATGGTTCGCTATGCATAATAGAAGCGAGACGGTAATCCTTATATGTTTGCATTCCGGGGTGTGTTTGTGGAAAGGTGCAGAAATGGCTTAAATAATAAAAGGGGATTTATGGGGAACTGAATGGGCACAGTTATATTAATGGTCTCTCTTGTCAATATAATTAAACATTCTACTGACGAGTGTTATAATAAAAATGTCAACTTTCGTTGTGATGTTTCAGTTTTCTGATTAATTGTAGCATTAATAGAGCAAACTAACAAGCAGTTTGAAAATTTTATTATATAGCCTGTAAGGATATCAAGATTTAACATTGGTATTTTATCAATATAATTAGGTTAAATCTAAGTGATTCTCTCCAAATCTTTAAATGCAATTTCCTCGAACATTTGTTTATGTAAGCATATAAAATTTGTATACGATCGTAAAGAAAATTAATCGAATAATATAAAAACCTACAAAAAAGTATATAGTCATTTGAGAAACGAAAGTTGTATACACTTTCAGCCAAACCGGAGATTAATATTATTTTTTAAATATGCCACAAAATAGTTTAGGTGATACTGATTTAAAAAATATTTAACCTTTTTTCGTTAGAAGTTACAGAGTGTTATCCTCACACTGTATAGTGGAGTCGTGTATTTCTAAATTATCTATATCTTCTTTTTTTAATAGTCCACCTATTTTTGCACCAGCAGCTACTATAGTCCCCTGAAACGTTTAACACCCTCTTTTGAAAGTGATGGCAACCCTCCAAGGTTGGAAAACAGTGATCTAGAGCACTGTTTCACAAACGTTATGGTTCGCGACCCCCTTTTTTGCACTTTTTCAATTTTAAAGGACCCCCTGAAGAATGGTTATGTGTAGAAAAACAACCCGAATGAGCTGAAATACATTTTTTGCGACCCCCAAATATTTTTCGCGACCCGCACTTTCGGAATCACTAATCTAGATGATAGCATAAAACAAAACTGCTTACATTTATTTAAACTATGTCCGTTTGTATTTTTTGTGTGTAATTGTGTTCTTGGGTGCTTTCGTTTAACATACTACCCCACTGGCGTATTCTATCGCTCCAAATTGTGTGGTCGTGCGCTGGTTGTAAGGTAGAATTGTGCGCATAGGGACAACAAATAGAACAAGAGACAATAAGCCCGTAGCACCACACAATGATAAACAAAAACAGCTCATAATATACAAAGTAAACTTTACAAGGCGCACGTATGTTTGAAATTGCCCGCAGAAACTATTAAACACTCTCAATCTAATCAGCATCTAATATGCACATGATTAACACACTTTATCAATTAATTTACATATATAATTAATAATTTAAGCTAATTTGATAGTACATATGATAAGTGCGCTTGCAGCGAATCGTGGCTCCGTAATTAATTGGTGCCAGAAGGATATGAAAAAAATGTTAATTCGAATTGTAATATTCCTCGTTGTTTTTCAACCTTCGAATCGTATGCGACTGGAGCTGTAATTAATATCTAAATTAGATATAATCGAGACTGACAGGTAGCTTTCATAACACTGTTGTGGTGAATTGATGAATTGATATTTAGTGCAAGAGTGGAAAGCATTAGTGTGTTTGTGTGTAGGCCGCAATGTTTACTATAGAGTGCTGTTTAAATTCTAACTGCATACAGTTAATAATTTAATTGCTGATAGATGTCTTTGCTAAATTTATTTACAAAATCATATAGCTATTAACATTTAAATGCATGTTATTTTTTTTTAAATTGATATTAAATAATAGTCAATTGTCCACTTACTACAAAATATAAGAATCGCAAAATCATGAAATATATGTATGCAGATATCTATATAGAAGTTTTTAAAATAACGTTTTTAATTAGGCAGTGAACATTTTAAAAGATAATGTGTTATATAATCGAACTAAAGAATATTAATATTTTTGAGAGAATTATTATATTAACGCATGATTAACCGTTAAAACAAGATATTCTGTTGTTATTTTCTACAAAAACTAAAGTCTCAATGCCATAAAGTTCTAGTCGCGTTACATTCTGAAATGGCTATCAGTTAAATAATTCGTAAAAAAATCCTAGTAGAGAATATTAATATTTTTGAGATTGTTATTACATTTGGCATTAATTATTCTTTAAAACAAGATATTGTATGATTATTTTCTCCAAAAAATAAAAATCTCATGCTATAAAGTTCAAGCCACGTTACGTTTCTGATATGCTTTCAAGTTCAATCATTGGTAAAAAATCGAGCTAAAGGATATTAATATTTTTGAGAGAAGTTTTTCATTTAGTGTTAATTATGCTTTAAAACAAGATATTCTGTTATTATTTTCACAAAAAACTAAAGTCTCCAAGCTGAAAAGTTCTAGTCGAGTTATATTTCTGAAATGCCTTCCAGTTAAATAATTCGTAAAAAAATCCTAATGAGAATATTAATATTTTTGAGATTGTTATTACATTTGGCATTAATTATTCTTTAAAACAAGATATTGTGTGATTATTTTCTCCAAAAAAGAAGTATCTCATGCTATAAAGTTCAAGCCACGTTACATATCTGATATGCTTTCAAGTTCAATCATTGGTAAAAAATCGAGCTAAAGGATATTAATATTTTTGAGAGAAGTTTTTCATTTAGTGTTAATTATGCATTAAAACAAGATATTCTGTTATTATTTTCTCCAAAAACTAAAGTCTCCAAGCTGAAAAGTTCTAGTCGAGTTATATTTTTGAAATGCCTTCCAGTTAAAAATCCTAGTGAGAATATTAATATTTTTGATATTGTTATTACATTTAGCATTAATTATTCTTTAAAACAAGGTATTGTGTGATTATTTTCTACAAAAAATAAAAATCTCATGATAACATTTCTAGCCGCGTTACATTTCTGAAATGCCTTCCAGTTAAATAATTCGTTAAAAAAATCCTAGTAGAGAATATTAATATTTTTGAGATTGTTATTACATTTGGCATTAATTATTCTTTAAAACAAGATATTGTGTGATTATTTTCTCCAAAAACTTAAAATCGCATGCTAAAAATTTCAAGCCACGTTACATTTCTGATATGCTTTCAAGTTCAATCATTTGTAACAAATCGAGCTAAAGGATATTAATATTTTTGAGAAACGTTTTTCATTTAGTGTTAAGTATGCTTCAAAACAAGATATTCTGTTATTATTTTCTCCAAAAACTAAAGTCTCCAAGCTGAAAAGTTCTAGTCGAGTTACATTTCGGAAATGCCTTCCAGTTAAATAATTTGTAAAAAATCGTACTAAAGAATATTAATATTTTTGAGAGTATTATTACATTTAGCATTAAATATGCTTTAAAACAAGACGTTGTATGATTATTTTCGCCAAAAACTAAAAGTCTCGTGCTAAAAAGTTCAAGCCACGTTACATTTCTGATATGTTTTAAAGTTCAATCATTTCTAAAAAAATCGTGCTAAAAGATATTAATATTTTTGAGAGAAGTATTTAATTTTGTGTTAATTATGCTTTAAAACAAGATATTCTGCTATTATTTTCTTCAAAAACTAAAGTCTCCATGCTAAAAAGTTCAAGTCGCCCTACATTTCTGAAATGACTTCCAGTTAAATAATTTGTAAAAAAATCGTATTAAAGAATATTAATATTTTTGAGAGTATTATTACATTTGGCATTAATTATGCTTTACAACAAGATATTCTGTTGTTATTTTCTATAAAAACTAAAGTTTTCATTCTACAGTTCAAGTCACCCTACATTTCTGAAAAATCGTAGTAGAGAATATTCATATTTTTGAGAGTATTATTACATTTGGCATTAATTATTATTTAAAACAAGATATTGTGTAATTATTTTGTCTAAAAAAAAAACTTATTCATATTTCTGTGAGTATTATCAAATTTAAGGTAATTATAGCCAAAAATAAGTTTAAATTTAAAATAAACGTAGAGAATTTAATGATCTCTTCTCACAAACTAATTAGTTAATTAATAAAATAATCTGTAATTGTAATGTATACATATCAGGCAGGCGGGCGACTCGTTGACCGTGGTCGACGCTTTGGCCACGCCTGTTATAGGACCTACAGGAGATCTTGAGTCGATTTCAAAACAATTCAAATGTGACTTACACCACTTTCATTCTCACAGGCTCATATATTAATTGTTATTTTAATAAATACAAAAAACAAAATTGATTTTAACTTTATAAGACAAAAATGTCTTCCAATTTAGGAATTGGATCATATTTTTGAATAACTATTAAACAACTAACAATATTGAATATTGCATCGCGCATTTTCAGATTTAATATAAATATTTTACATACCATGCGAATTCTAAGAAACCCAATCCATCCCAGTGTTCGGTCTGGAAAACCTGTAAACAATAAGACAAGTAAATTGGAGCTGTTGAAAATTAACTAGCGCGAAATTCATAACAGTTAACGTAACTATGGTGCTAGAGAAGGTGCAATCTGTTTTTTTTTTCTGTAGTCGAGTATTCGCGATGTGATGGCTGAACATTGTTGGTCGTCGGCTATATAAACACGGTGTTGCGAGCAGATTCAGATGCCGACCGAGCGGATGTAAGCTGAGATGATTTTCTAGCGAGATAAGGAATCCGCATTAATGCGAGCTTCGTCGCAGACGGATTTATTGAATTGCAATGCGGCTGGTGCGGAAATTATGCAGAAAAAATTATAATAGCGGCCGTTTATAATGTAAATAGTTGAAATGTATTTAAATTTGCTATTCACAGTCAAATCGATGATGGTATAATATTAGTATTATTATTATTATTATTATTATTATGTAATTTCATCGTGTGATCAAGTGAATATCAATGTCAGAGGTAGATGTGGTATGTCATAACTGTAGTTATTGGTTAAGATCGGATTAAGTAAAAGCCATATTGCCATTTAAAAAATAAAATTTGGTTTAAATATTAAAATCTCACCCAACTCAATGGCCTAGTGATTACTGAGAACCTCAGAGAAGTTTAAACAGCCGGTATTTACTACCTTAACTTCATGAGAGCCTCTGAAAACTGTGAAAGGTGATTCGTTAAAATTCGCAACAATGGGGTTTGAACTCACGCTCCATAATGCTCAGTATGCTCAGTACGAGAGCAGATCGTCTCTTACTGAGCATTATGGAGCGTGAGTTCAAACCCCATTGTTGCGAATTTTAAGGAATCACCTTTTTTATCCTATGGTTTGAGAAAAAAATGTACAAACAAAAATCAAAAAATCAAAAATTAATTTTATTGCATTGTTTATTGGGGGAATTTTGTAGAAGGGATGAATTTTTGTGCAGCAATGCCAAATAAAGCTTTTCTTTTACTGCGGTGTCACTATTGTTTTAAAAATAATCAACTGTTAACATTTCTCGGTACAAAATTAACCAGGGAGTGACGTGAAAGAGGTCAGAAACTGCACACCTATAGATTTAAGCTCTGCTTATTATGAATACTAATAAATCAATATTTTCATATATGTTTTGTATAAATGTAATACAAGATCCATACTATATATAACAAAATAATAAAATTAAGAATTCTGATTGAAATCTGATTCGATAAAAAGAACAACATGATTGCATTTGACATGCCAACAAGTGCATTAAAATTAGACCCCTTATTGTTTCCAGCCTAGAAAATACTAGTTATGCAATCAATGAATTCCTCAAAAAGAAAAAAGAAAAAACAGTTTACATCCAAGCGTAAATGTCCAGCAGGCGTATTCTTCTGTATCTCACTTGCAGCTGACAGTGGCCGCCGCGTTTACAAACGTCCCGACAACTTTAACGAGCCACCGGTGGTATAAAATGTTGCGTTGTGATGCCAATGATGCATTCCGATTGAGACTGAATGGAAATGAAATTGTTACCTGGTTGAATGAGTCGGGGAATTGATTGTTATACACAAGAATGTACAATGGATGTTATATTAGTTTAAAACAGAAACATTATTTTAAAACTCATCTAGTTATTGGCGATTCAAATGCCAACAGTTTTTATGAAACTGTTGACCCCTCTGTTTCACAAAAACCTCATATTTATTATTGTTTGTGTCAGCTGATTGCATACAAATTATATGATTTCGATCACTTCTACAATTATTCGTGATTGCTAATTAATATCTAACATATAAATGGTAAAAGCTTCAATTAATGTGGTTGTGGCGTAGTGGTCTATGGGGACGGTCTGAAGCAACTGCGTGATGATTTTCTAATTGCAAAATAAATAGATGAAATAATGAATAAGATTATTTCAAAAATATTTGTTTCTTCATATTTTCCAATATATTTTCTAAAAACATTAGTATGCATTGATCCAATAAAATTCATATATATATTCTTATCTAGACAAGTTTATTTTACTTTTTGTGAGTGTAGATCTTTATCTACCCCCTAGTAGACACAGCCAAATCCTTCTGTGCTGAATGTGTTATTTATATTCAATATTTAGTCTTTATTATATCATTGCAATAAATTGTAGAGAGATATAAGAGGGAAAAACAATAGTAAGTAATAGTAATTTGCTGATAACAAAACTGAATTTGTTATCAGCAAATTACTACTATACGTCAAATAAAAAAATCTAATGTTATTATCACCGATAAATTAGAAAAGGAGTTTCAATATTTCATATAAATAAAGTTTGAGCTTTGTTTACAAGATATTTAGGATTAATAAAAAATAGCAGAGAAATTATAAACGTAAACAGGTTATGAAAAAATCTTTTTATTAAATTCTCTAATTTTTTTTCCAAAAGAGACATTTAAATTATGGAAACTCCAAGCCATTTTCGAATCCGTGATTTAATGTCACTTTTGACAACTTTGACATGAAAGGCGACATTATCATAACTAGGGGACAAAACTTAAATGTATGATGGAAATTACTCACACTTTTGTACAAACCAAGCCTCAATATTTATAATATGCGTGTATTGTAATATAAAAAAATATTTAATTACCAGGTAATTACTAATATTATCAATAACAATCACTTCCAGCATTTTGCACTTAGTTATCTAGCTAGGTTGATAAAAATCGTTCGCGCATAAAAAATAAAACTACCAAGTAGTTTATTTTAAGAGAATCTCTCTTAATGCTCCACTTCGCGTTACAAATGATCGCAATTAACGTGTAAAACTGATCGTGGCGCGAAACTCATAAATTAGTTAACATCTATATTTAATTGCCGTTTATAAGGGCGAGCTCTCGCGCGCACAGATGGGCCATAAATTACGCCCGTGCAGTTCAAACACAAATTATAGATCTAGTCCTATCTAATTATATCAAACACTCGACGGGGTTGGCGGAACAACCACAATAGACTGCAGTTTCGCTTCGGGCGGATATATTCGAGTTTGATCACTAATGCATTGGGCTAGATCAAGATCAATTTTTTTAGAAGATTTATTACATGTAACAAAGAATTGTTTTCACACCGTGAATTGGTTTATATAGTTCATTATCAAGCTTGCTGTATTATCCTTGGAAATATATAATTATTGATTTTATATATTTATTATATATATATATATATATATATATATATATATATATATATATATATATATTAAATTTTTATACTTAATAAACGTAGTTTTCCTAATTTTTTCAGACTGCATTTTTGAAAAATCAATAATATAAGACTGCTTTTTATACAAAATTATCTGCGCAATTCAAATTTTCAAATCGCAATAAAATACCATTGTTAGTTTTTTAGTTATAAGGTTTTGAATTAAAATTACATTTTTATACTTAACAAACTTAGTTTTCTTTATTTTTCCAGACTGCATTTTTGAAAAATCAATAATATAAGACTGCTTTTTCTACAAAATTGTCTGCGCAATTCAAATTTTCAAACCGCATTAAAATACCATTGTTAGTTTTTTAGTTACAAGGTTTTGAATTAAAATTACATTTTTATACTGAACACACTTAGTTTTCCTTATTTTTCTCAGAGTGCATTTTTGAAAAATCAATGATATAAGACTGCTTTTTTTTACAAAATTGTCTGCGAAGTTCAAATTTTCAAACCGCATTAAAATACCATTGTTAGTTTTTTAGTTACAAGATTTTGAAACAAAATTACATTTTTATACTTAACAAACTTAGTTTTCCTTAATTTTTCAGGCTGCATTTTTGAAAAATCAATGATATAAGACTGCATTTTATACAAAATTGTCTGCGCAATTCAAATTTTCAAACCGCAATAAAATACCATTGTTAGTTTTTTAGTTATAAGGTTTTGAATTAAAATTATATGTTTATACCTAACAAACTTAGTTTTCCTTATTTTCTCAGACTGCATTTTTGAAAAATCAATAATATAAGACTGCTTTTTCTACAAAATTGTCTGCGCAATTCAAATTTTCAAACCGCATTAAAATACCATTGTTAGTTTTTTAGTTACAAAGTTTTCAATTAAAATTACATTTTTATACTGAACACACTTAGTTTTCCTTATTTTTCTCAGACTGCATTTTTAAAAAATTAATGATATAAGACTGCTTTTTATACAAAATTGACTGCGCAATTCAAATTTTCAAACCGCAATAAAATACCATAGTTAGTTTTTTAGTTATAAGGTTTTGAAATAAAATTACATTTTTATACCTAACAAACTTAGTTTTCCTTATTTTTTCAGACTGCATTTTTGAAAAATCAATAATATAAGACTGCTTTTTATACAAAATTGTCTGCGCAATTCAAATTTTCAAACCGCAATAAAATACCATTGTTAGTTTTTTAGTTATAAGATTTTGAAACAAAATTACATTTTTATACTTAACAAACTTAGTTTTCCTTATTTTTTCAGACTGCATTTTTGAAAAATCAATGATATAAGACTGCTTTTTATACAAAATTGTCTGCGCAATTCAAATTTTCAAACCGCAATAAAATACCATTGTTAGTTTTTTAGTTATAAGATTTTGAAACAAAATTACATTTTTATACTTAACAAACTTAGTTTTCCTTATTTTTTCAGACTGCATTTTCGAAAAATCAATGATATAAGACTGCTTTTTATACAAAATTGTCTGCGCAATTCAAATTTTCAAACCGCATTCAAATACCATTGTTACTTTTTTAGTTATAAGGTTTTGAAATAGAATTACATTTTTATACTTAACAAACTTAATTTTCCTTAATTTCCCGGGCTGCACTTTTGAAAAATCACTGATATAAGATTACTTCTTATTCAAAATTGTCTGATGAATTCAAATTTTCAAACCGCATTAGATACGCATAGACAGTTTTTGAGTTACAGGTCTCAAAATGCAAAATAAACTTTGTTGAACTTTATATTTCCTACATTTCTCGGATATATTTTCGAAAAACTACTGATGTATGACTATTTCATATATAAAATTGTCTATTGAAATCAAATTAAACAGCACTTAAATATTATTTATAGTTTTCGAGTTTCTCAGATATATTTTCGAAAAAATACCGATGTATGACTATTTAAATGAAATGTAAATTTTCACCTGTTTTTATATGTTCATTGTATGTACACTTATTTTATTTTATTTTGTAGGTTGTAATATTTTACAATAAACATTTTCACCTTGATGCCGTGTAACTCGAAAACTATAAATAATAATTAAGTGTTGTTTAAAAATTTGATTTCAATAGACAATTTTATATATGAAATACTCATACATCAATAGTTTTTCGAAAATATATCCGAGAAATTTAGGAAATATAAAATTGTTTTGCATTTTGAGACCTGTAACTCAAAAACTTTCCACGCGTATCTAATGCGGTTTGAAAATTTGAATTCAGCAGACAATTTTGTATAAGAAGTAGCCTTATATCAGTGAATTTTAATATTATGTATTAAACATTTCAAACCTAAATTCTTAAAAAATAATCATTTTTGTATTTACTCTCTTACAGAACAGAAAATCAATTTATTTTGTACGTAATTTAACTGTTTCAATGTTGGCCTACAGTGTAGGAATAATATACTAATGTTGTGTTAATAGAAAAATACTAGAAATTTACATAAAATAAAACATTGTATAGGTTTCACCAAATATATATTTTAGCCTTGAAGGCCCCTAACTTATCATTTACATTCAGATTCTTCAGAACATTGTCTAACTCGTGCCTTTTTACTTTATCATACACCTGTTTGAAATCGAGAAATAAGACTATTATTGGGACTCTATTTTCATAGCTCTCTGCTTATATTTTCCGTAGTACGAAGATTTGATCTGTAGGGCTTCTGCCCTTTCTAAAACCACATTGGTTTACCAAAGATTATTTCCATCTTTTGTAATTTACTGTTTGTAATATAGTAATTATAAATACTGTGATTATAACTTAAGTGTTAATTACGTGAATGTAAATATAGTTAGCATCTGAGAGTAATTTCCTATGTTTTGTTTTGTGCATGTTGCAGGTGCATCAGATGTTCAAAGACAAGATCATAAAGGAGGGCCCCCAGTCGTCGGGCGTGTGGTCGTCATGGGGCACCTGGACGCCGTGCTCGCGGACCTGCGGCGGCGGCGTCACGCAACAAACCCGCCACTGCGTGCCCGTGCCGACAGAGAGTAAACTCAAAGACATGTAAATATTTGCCCTCACGTCACTAATTACACCGTTTATTATATACACGCTTGTACTAGACCGTCTTGTGTTTGCTCTGTGAATATTTCAAATAACTCCGATATATGTGTTACCGCGTCGCGTCGTCGTCTTTAGAGCGGCACGACGGGGTGATTCAATTAATTATTGCACGATTCCGCGAAGACGACGCAAAATTAGTTAATTGACAAGCGCCAGTTGCCTTTGTAATTCTAATGATGATAATGTAGAATGCTTATAACGGATGAAATAAGTTAATAAATGAAACTTTTCTGATAGTTCTTTAAGAGGGTTAATATTGGAACTCAATCCGATTTCATTAATATTTTGAAATTGGGTTGTTTTATATTGCTGTGCTAGATTGCTACTTCATCTATGTGGTGAATTATTTCCCAGTTCCGTTGAAATATGTGACTGGATTTGAGTATTTTGTTAGATTCGCCCTTTAATCTGGCTTCACTGAGGCCCATATTGGAAAACCTTCACGTACTTAATTATAAATAGAAGAGATCCTTATTTTAAGAATTAAATCAATAATGGACCATTTCGGTGTGTATTTCTTTATGCCTCATTGTAATATCAATATTGAGACATACAATATTTTATATTCGGCAGAAAGACTCCGGTCGTTAACCCATTGAGGTATGTATATGTAAATGTTCTGTATCACAATAAATATTTTTTTATTATTTATTATTATTTTATTTTATATTTTTATTTATTCTGTTTTAAATGTTATCTTGTTCTTAATTTTTCCCTTTTATTCTAAACGCAAAAAAAGGATTAAAGGACCGTTAAATATACATAAGAATCATCAAAACCTCATCATTAATTTTGGATGTTACGACATTTGTAATATCAGTGCGATATATGGACTAGGGGAAATTCCTGTCGTCCGACAATAATAAATCAACTATCTCACCAACTCCTCGAGCCCGTGTATTTGTATATTTCTCCTCTCAAAATATTACCAACCGTAATATTACATATCTAGGCAGTTGCAACTTCTAAGATAACAATAGACGCAATCATCCTAGGATTCAGAGCAAAATATCGATGTAAAGAGAAGAGGTTTCTTTCAGCCCTAACGCCGCATCCCCATAGTCTCTCCCTAACTAGTTTTTCGGCGCAAAACTACCCTCAGAAGTATATATATATATATATATATATATATATATATATATATATATCTATATAATAAAAAATATTTATTGTGATACATAACATTTACATATACATACCTCAATGGGCTAACGACCGCCTTTACATATTACTATTACTATTTTTTAACAATTTATTTTAATTTTAAATGGATAATATTTTGTCTGTTGGAAAATAAAATGTTTAAATGTTTTTATTATTAAATAGAGTCCTTATTTCAACTCTTCTATAGTACTATTTCTCATACATAAATTTCATTCAAGTATCTTCATAACCGACTCGGTGAATGATCCCTGGCGGTGATATAATTAAGAATTATGTAATAATATAACGTTGCTAAATGTGGCTACATATACTCATCCGCCATTCCGCGAACTTGACTTTGTGCTAATTGCCATAAGAACCTTGGCCTGTCATTTAGATTTTAATTAGTCCAACCGCGTGCGTTTCGTTTTGATATGATCGCTTCAGACAGTGTTTGAGCAATAATCATCTGCACACCAGATATTTTGTACCGTCTTGAAAAAATATGACGCATTGTTTTTCTAATAAAATTCAAGCAGGGTGGTATTTATGTGCGGTATTCAAATCTTGAGGCTTCAAACTATTTTACGCTCAGCTGCGCGGAGTAATTTGACAATTCGATGCATCGCCGCTCGCAACACATATGAGGATTTCGCGGTTTTATTTTGTACTGCTGGGCCGATATTTCATAACTGCCGCGAGTTGTGTGTGTGTATTCACGTGCATGATATTCGATATATATTTACCGATAAATAAATCACCAATGAACACAATTTCCCACTCAGTGTCGTGCATTTGAAAAGGGCGTGCATTTTAATAAACTGGCTGCATTGACTACAACACACCGAGCTAAAAAACATGGCTTTGTTTACAACGAGCACTCAGTAATGATTTAAAAATTCATTTGAGAAAATTTCTGTTGTGTCTGAGAAAATAGGCAATATTATCATTATATAGATTATTATATATATATATATATATACATATATATATATATATATATTATATATATATATATATATATATATATATATATATATATATATATATATATATATTATTATTATTAGACTAGGTGAAATTCACGCCGTCCGATTTTTAATTCTGCTGTCCCAAACACTGATTTTTTTTAAATTTCAATTTGTTTAGAATTTTCAATATTATTTGTATAACAATTTTTATTGTAAAAAAGCAATCCAGCTATTACTTCTAAACACTTTATATTTCAATTAAATAATGAATAAATAATAAATATAAACGTAAAAATACTCATGTCAATGAGAATTCGAATTTTTGTACTGCCAGTTCAAAAGTGGCTTGCAACTTTTGAACTGCCAGTACAAAAAATATAAATGACTGTTGGTCGGCTTCAAAACATTGTCTTGTCGTTTTTAATTATAGAGATATAAATGCCAAGTCAATGATTTGAAGTTAACCGATAAATTAATAACCGATATATAATATTGTGTGGATTAGGAAAAGGAATTTTTTTAACATTTGTTATTATTTTCCAATTCGTGATATGAAATGCAGTACATTTCAATTTCATATCACGAATTGGATTAATATTAATAAACGTTAAAGAATACACAATATTCAAATGTACGTAATCAAAAATCATATTCTATTAATTTTGAATAATTTATAGCTACAACTTTTTTCTGTTTTTAAAGTATTTGCAATTTAAGCTGTCGGTACTCTATCAGGTGGCAGAAAATCTAGTGGGTAATCTCTACACGAAATGTATTTTGTAAAATAACTTTTTCTTTTAAATTGGTATGATACATAAAACATACTAATGTTCATTGACTCCCCATTAGATATGTTTCTATTAAAAAAAGTTAATTAAATTGACTGACACACTTAGAAAAAAAAACCATAAACAACATTCATTTAATATCCTATTTTCAATTTTGTCCTGAATATTTCAGTTATCGCCATAGATTTCATAATTCACGATATAAAAATGTTTATAAAATGACTCGTTTCTCCCGCAAGTAGACTGCTCGGCGGGCCATCAATAACAATTTGTCGCGTGCAATAAGACTAATTCAATCCATTTTTAATGATTATCAAATAAACAGTGACGCGCTGAAATCTAGTTCAATTTCATCGCGTGTCAAATTCAATATCGCAGCGTGAAATACTTCCATTAGCCGATTAGGCGTAATCAATTACGCGCAACAGTCGCGTGTCGGCCGGCATTAAAACACCAACTGACGTCTCAATTTTCACGTGCACACACACACACACCCACGAACACCGGTTTAAATTGCAATTAAAACAATTCGACGTGCGTGCATATTTTACGTTGGATAATTTGGACATGATTTATGCGCAATTGCAGGCTTGGAGCGCTAACGCCTATATATGTTTTTTTTTTTGGTTTGTTTGTTCTAGTCGGAGATGAATCGCGTTATTAAGCTTTTACTCGATGGTAATTGCCCATTACTAATACCCGCTGACGACTAAATTAGTTGGACTATATCAGCCAACGGGAGAGTTGAGTTGCTATTTTATTGAGAATTATGTGGCCTAACAGTTTTTTATTGCATCATACGTTCTATAATAAACAGCAAAATTAGTCAATTCACAAGGAAGACTAATAATGGATAACCAAGAAAACATATATAAGTGTGAACCCACCTCTTAGTAATCTACATATCTATATTTCGATCTTGTTTTATTTATACTTTGAAATACCTATTTAAACTATTATGACACATATAATTAACTAATGTACTAGTTACATCAAATTTTTTTTGATAAAACGAAATATTTATGTCATTTTCCTAGTATTTAAAAAAAATGCGGTTTCTCCATCGTAACTTCTCTCAGATTATAAAAATATTTTTTTATTTATCCTTTAACATACATATTTTAATTATTATGACACGTATAATAAACGAATGTACTAGCTACATCAGATTTTCTTTAATAAAAAAAAAATATTAAATTGATTTTGCTAGTATTTTAAAAAAATGCAGTTTCTCCATCGTGACTTCTCTCAGATAATTGACGCCCTTAATGGGCCTTATTAGGCTCAATTTTAACCAGACCGCTAAAGGAAATCATAGAAAATTACACGGCGCGCGCTAAGAGACGGTGTGAAGTCGGCCATTAAAATAAGGAGTGAATTTAATGAAACGATAATATAATTAAAGGCTTGTTATTGAAACGTGTCGAGCAGCCCTGTCGGTTTTTTTTAATCGACTTGAAGAATTTTAATCATGCTATAGTGAAAGAGAACCTGGGAATTGTTTAATACATTCCGTTAAGATGGGTTGTATAAAATAAGAAATAATTATTTTAAATTAATAAGGAATGAATTTAAAGAGATTTTTACCACCATTATATTGTTTATTATGGCAAACTGAGTAATGAGAATTAAATAGTGTAAGAATATTCTGCGAGATTATGAGCATAAATGCACTAAACAATGTTTTATATTTACTGATTTATTCTGTGTCTGTTAAATGATGTTTATTTATTTATTTAACCCCTTCATGGTGCCTGTAACCAGTACAAACATTGGTGCCCAGGACCTACACTTTGCCGAGAATAATAATCTAATGATAAAGCAAAATAGGGATGAAAATATTAGAAAAGACAATAAACAAAAGAATAATAGCAAGAATAGAATAGACACTAGAAGAATCGCAATGCAGTTTTAGGAAAGGAAGATACACACAGGACAACATCTTCACAATAAAACAAATCACAGAAAAATAAACTGCAAATAATAAAAGCACGTATTTAGGATTCATAGACCTAGAAAAAGCGTTCGACATCATCCCAAGAACTAAATTATGGAAAATCCTGGAAGAGAGAGGTGTAGAAAGAAAGACTTAAATTAATTACGAATTAATACAAAACATATATAACAACAACACCCATGCAATAATATACAAGGGACAAACATTAAGAACATTTAAGACAACCACTGGACTAAGACAAGGAGGCGGGCTCAGTCCTACGTTATTTATCATATATATGGATGAAATAATTAAGAGCATGAAACCAGAAATCAAAAAAGCAAATATAGATTACAAATACATGCAAGTGGTAAAAATGCCGCCCGATTATGAGAATTTTTTAACTTCACACCGGTTGCGGAAAGTACATAGTAGGACACACAAACAATTCCAAATTTACATTTATATATACGTTCACACTGTTGGTTGGTTATAGCTGTTATAGCATTTAAGTTTGATTTTAAATTTTTATTCTAGCACAACATTAAATGTTCAATCACTTCATTACATCATGCAACTATTTTTCATTCCATTGCAATCATTCTGTCCATGCCAAGAGCATTCCTAAGTGCCGTTTGTTGGTTCAATGAAGTGGCGCCTAAAACGATTGTGGCTACTACATGCGTGCTCGTAGCGGGCTCGTCTTATAAATTATTGTTTGTTTTTATATATAAATCTAATTACGTGTCTATGTATGACGCTGTGTAACTCCAGAGAAGTGTGTAATTGCCGCTGCGTGCTGCCACCGAGGTTGTGAAAACATCTCATCAGAAATATCACATTCCAATATAGGAGAACTAGTTAATTTTAACTGATTTGTAACACATACTTATATATATATATATATATATATATATATATATATATATATATAAATAAAGTGAAGTAGAGTTATCTAGTTATCACATTTCATTGAGCATTTCAAATATGTACATTAATTTAGACTGAATAACTCAAAAACTTATAATATAAAGTTATCTAGTTGTAGTCTCAGGTAACGATATGCTGTTTTTTTCTTCTGAAAATGTATTTATTTATGAATTTAATAGTATAATAGAGCGCATACCCAGAATCGGCCCTGAGTAGTAGTTACTGTATTTGTTGTAATTCCATAACTGTCTAAAACCAACCCGAATATGCCCGTCCTCTATTTGAAACAACTTGAACTATAACTGCATTGTTTCTCACATTTGTTTACGAATTAAACGTAAATTAACAAATGAAATTAATTGAATAATAGATAATAACGGATAATAGTATAGTGCAGAGTTCAAGTCGTTTGAAATAGTAGACGGGCGTAGTTTGATTGGTAGGGACCACCCGCCCACCACACCTTCGCTCGTATAGATTTTTCAATGGATACAGACGTTTTATATTGTTTTATCTATTGCAAGAAGAGTGTTATCTCATGGAAAAACTATGCGAGCGAAGGTGGGGTGGGCGGGCGGCCCCTACCAACCCGACTATCCCCGTCCACTATTTCAAACGACTTGAACTATAAACTACATTGTTTCTCACATTTGTTTACGAATTAAACGTAAATTAACAAATGAAATTTATTGAATAATAGATAATAACGAATAACAGTATAGTGCGGAGTTCAAGTCGTTGGAAATAGTGGACGGGCATAGTTTGGTTCGTAGGGACCGCCCACCCACCCCACCTTTGCTCGCATAGTTTTTCCATAGGATAACACTCTTCCTGGAATGGTTTAAACTACATAAAACGTCTGTATCCATTGAAAAAACTATGCGAGCGAAGGTGGGGTGGGCGTGTGGTCCCTACCAACCCGACTATCCCCGTCCACTATCTCAAACGACTTGAACTATAACTACATTGTTTCTCACATTTGTTTACGAATTAAACGTAAAATAACAAATGAAATTAATTGAATAATAGATAATAACGGATAATAGTATAGTACAGAGTTCAAGTCGTTGGAAATAGTGGACGGGCATAGTTTGGTTCGTAGGGGCCGCCCGCCCACCCCACCTTTGTTCGCATAGTTTTTCCATAGGATAACACTCTTCCTGGAATGGTTTAAACTACATAAAACGTCCGTATCCATTGAAAAAACTATGCGAGCGAAGGTGGGGTGGGCGGGTGGTCCCTACCAACCCGACTATCCCCGTCCACTATCTCAAACGACTTGAACTATAAACTACATTGTTTCTCACATTTGTTTACGAATTAAACGTAAATTAACAAATGAAATTAATTGAAAATAGATAATAACGGTTAATAGTATAGTGCAGAGTTCAAGTCGTTGGAAATAGTGGACGGGCATAGTTTGGTTCGTAGGGGCCGCCCGCCCACCCCACCTTTGCTCGCATAGTTTTTCCATAGGATAACACTCTTCCTGGAATGGTTTAAACTACATAAAACGTCTGTACCCATTAAAAAAACTATGCGAGCGAAGGTGGGGTGGGCGTGTGGCCCCTACCAACCCGACTATCCCCGTCCACTATCTCAAACGACTTGAACTATAACTACATTGTTTCTCACATTTGTTTACGAATTAAACGTAAATTAACAAATAAAATTAATTGAAAATAGATAATAACGGTTAATAGTATAGTGCAGAGTTCTAGTCGTTGGAAATAGTGGACGGGCATTTGGTTCGTAGGGGACGCCCGCCCACCCCACCTTTGCTCACATAGTTTTTCCATATTCTTGTATGGGATGTACCTGAAATGCAAAATGAAAGTTTTCGACCTCGGAACACTTTTGAATATCTCAAAACTTGCCACCTTTTTGAACTTTCTTCCCATTTTGGCCATGAGGGAGCACGTTTCCGACAAAGGCCATTCTATGCATTTTTAAACTAGATAACATTTGCCACATTTCCCCACCTTCTTCAATATATTCTATTGAATCTTCAATATAACATGAATCAGCGAAGTAAACATTTATACTTCACTGACTCATTTTAGATAGGTTATTGAAGATATAAAGACAATTGTATATGACGAAAGTTTAAACTTAATAAATATTAGAAATATTTTATATTAATTTGTTATTTTTTAGGCCGTTTCATAATTCAACAGTCTATTGTAATTAAAAAAAAAGACCTTTATTGGCATTTCCCTCACAAAAAACTACTCTTCAACATCACCAACCACAACAAAGATACATAAAAATAAAAATACAAATAGAAATAAAAGTAAGACTTCGCAAATTGTAATTACATTTAAACAAATTCAAAATCAATATTTTATATTAGGTGATTATGCTATACTTTTTAAAGCACATGATAATCCGAGCTCGGTATTTTGCATTTCTGTAAATCTCGCTTTGATCATGCGTTCCGCATTTGTACCAAGAGAAAAAAAAACAATTCCTCATGCGACCGAATAGGAAGAATAGGCCAATAAATAGTCGACGGGTCTCGAAATAAACATCCCGAAGACTAGTCGGTAATAGAAAGATCTGGGTCCAATGGAGTGTACTTGACAGCGATATTGATTTAGTGCATCATTGTTCCTGGTCAGTGAGGTGAGCAGGGCGCGCGATGCCGTCATTTCCGGTTTAAATCGCGGCACACGGAAGTCGATTAGGCAATTTTAATGCCGCACCGCCGTGTATTTGCGACGCGCCACATGACTCAAGCCATTTGTGCAGTGGACATACATACCATCCTAATTATCAGTTTAATTGCAACGTGAAATTCACATTTTTTTTTATTTGAGATGGACCCCTGTGGCGAAATTTTAATCAGCATAATTTGCTGGGTATATCACAGAACGTTAATAAGAGGACGAAATAAAATTTTGATTATTTGGATTTATATATTTTACTAATAAATTTACAAGAAAATCGCGGAAATAGATAGTTGTCTCATTTAAAAATGTGGACCTTGCTAAATTTGTTACTCGGAACAAGCTATGATTTTTTACCAATCGCTTTATCCAGCAGTATTGGCGATTCAAGCCGGCTGATACTTATCTGGTGGCAGGAAATGAACTACATTTAGTAGGGAATTTGTTTGCATAACATTTGTTTTTACATCTTATATATGACTATAAACCCAGGGTTATACTATTTATACCTTAAAAGTACATTAAGAATCTCGCATTATTGTAGAAGTGACTGAAATCATATGATTTTAATGAAATCAGCTGATCAAACAATAACGAAGATCAGCTGTTTACCTACTACCTTCAAGAAAACCGTTAACGTTTGAATCGCGAATAGAATATACTTTATGAAACCAATGAAGAAATACATAGCAGGCCAGGTCAACATTGTAAACACAGAATTAAATTTAAAATAGGTAATAAAAACATTCTCCCATTAAAAACTGCATACAGAGTATTCCGTAAAGTATGAAATAAATTTGATAATCATATACTAGCGCCTTATTTCCCATATTTCTATATTCTATTATTTTCATTGTTACTGTAAATATGCGTTAATATAGTTTTTATATGTATATAATTATGTATTTCAAGGGAAATAAAAGTCATTATTATTATTATTATTATTATTTTATAATAAAAATAATAATAATAATGATTTTTATTTCCCTTGAAATACATAATTCTTATTATTATTATTATTATTTTATAATAATAATAATAATAATAATAATGATTTTTATTTCCCTTGAAATACATAATTCTATACATATAAAAACTATATTAACGCATGTTTACAGTAACAATGAAAATAATAGAATATATAAATATGGGAAATAAGGCGCTAGTATATGATTATCAAATTTATTTCATACACAACCATTGATTGATCATGACGATGATGATTAATCAATGATAAAACCTTTATTTATGATGAAACTTAAATTTTTAATTTTTAATTGCCAACTTTTAAGTTTTAAGTGTCAATTTTTTTCGACCATTTTTTGAATGAGCAATGACCAATTTTTTCAAATTGACACTTTCATTCAAAGCTAGCAATTTAAAATTAAAAATCGACATGTTCCAGAAATTTTTGCAAAAGGTTTTATTCAATTTATTTCATACTTTCATACTAGAGTTACGTTGTATGTAGTTTTTAATAGGAGAATGTTTTTATTGTCCTTTTTAAATTTAATTCTGTGTTTACAATCTTGACCTGGCTTACTATGTATTTCTTCATTGGCTTCATAAAGTTTATTCTATACTATACTGTTTGATAATAGCGATCGATAAAAAAATCATACTCTGTTTCGATTATCCAATTTCAAACAAATTTAGTAAGGTCCACATTTTTATATTTTAAATTTAACTTTTTTTTTATGAAACGCAGTACATAAAAAGTAACTATAAAAAAAACGAGATAATTTCCACTCAAAAATTCGCGCAGAATACACGATGATGAGACATTCATTTCAATTCCCGTTTCAAGTTACATGCTTCAATCATTCCAAAACGAAAAAATCATATTATGAATAGCAACACGTCCTCTTAATGCGCCGTATAACATGGAATATGAAATGTCTATAAATAAGCAACCAGTGGTGAATAGGCCACCCGTAGCTGAATCCACTCCCCGGGAATTAATTGTACTTCCGCGAATGAATGCTTTGGTTTATTTAAATCATCATTTTATTCATTAAAATATCATGTTAATATAGGATATAAAAAAAAATTGTTTCATTTTGATGAACCGTACATCCCCAGTAATAATAACAAAAAAGAAATTTACGATTCGTATTTTTGAATCGTTGGAAGTTATGTAGATTTATCCTTTAATAGATTAGCTTATGTTTTTGCTATTACAAGATTTTTTTCGGATTGTTTTTATTATCTATAATATTATAGATAATAAAAACAATGCGAAAAAATATGGGAATATGGAATTTATTCGGATTGTTTTTATTATTTATAATGTTATAGATAATAAAAACAATGCGAAAATATATGGGAATATGGAATTTTTTCGGATTGTTTTTATTATCTATAATGTTATAGATAATAAAAACAATGCGAAAAAATATGGGAGTATGGAATTTTTTCGGATTGATTTTATTATCTATAATGTTATAGATAATAAAAACAATGCGAAAAAATATGGGAGTATGGAATTTTTTCGGATTGTTTTTATTATCTATAATGTTATAGATAATAAAAACAATGCGAAAAAATATGGGAATATGGAATTTTTTCGGATTGTTTTTATTATCTATAATGTTATAGATAATAAAAACAATGCGAAAAAATATGGGAGTATGGAATTTTTTCGGATTGTTTTTATTATCTATAATGTTATAGATAATAAAAACAATGCGAAAAAATATGGGAATATGGAATTTTTTCGGATTGTTTTTATTATCTATAATGTTATAGATAATAAAAACAATGCGAAAAAATATGGGAGTATGGAATTTTTTCGGATTGTTTTTATTATCTATAATGTTATAGATAATAAAAACAATGCGAAAAAATATGGGAATATGGAATTTTTTCGGATTGTTTTTATTATCTATAATGTTATAGATAATAAAAACAATGCGAAAAAATATGGGAGTATGGAATTTTTTCGGATTGTTTTTATTATATATAATGTTATAGATAATAAAAACAATGCGAAAAAATATGGGAGTATGGAATTTTTTCGGATTGTTTTTATTATCTATAATGTTATAGATAATAAAAACAATGCGAAAAAATATGGGAATATGGAATTTTTTCGGATTGTTTTTATTATCTATAATGTTATAGATAATAAAAACAATGCGAAAAAATATGGGAGTATGGAATTTTTTCGGATTGTTTTTATTATATATAATGTTATAGATAATAAAAACAATGCGAAAAAATATGGGAGTATGGAATTTTTTCGGATTGTTTTTATTATCTATAATGTTATAGATAATAAAAACAATCCGAAAAAATATGGGAAATAGCAAACTGATGTGTTTGCTATTTCCCATATATAATCTATTAAAAGATAAATCTACAGAATTAATTACTAAAAAAAAAAAATAACATGTCAATTGCAACACGAGACAAACTATACAAAAATATAAAATTTAAATTTAAATTAGACTAGACATTAATTATAGAAACAATCTGAACAAAATTATAAAAAAAGCAAAATCAATCTTTCAAATGAAACGAAATTTCCAACGATTCGAAAATACGAATCGAAATTTCGTTTCTTGTGAAAGATTAATTTTACTTTTTTTTTAATAATTTTGTTCAGATTGTTTCTATAATTAACGTCTAATCTAATTTAAATTTAAATTTTATATTTTCGTATAGATTGTCTCGTGTTTCAATTGATGTTAAAATGCTATATGTTTTTTTTTTGTAATTAATTCTGTAGATTTATTCTAGTAAATTTTTCTTTTAAAAGATTTGCTGTTTCTCCCTATTTCCCATATGTTTTGGAATTGTTTTTATTATTATATTTAATCAATAAACTAACTACTAAACTACTCATACAATATGAACTGTACTATTAGTATTTTAAAGATTGCATATTTGAATTAATTGTTATTAAATTAATAATTGATAAAACTAGCTACTGCAATATCTATTTTACTTTTTTTTACATTAAAATATTGAGTTAAACTATAAACTACTCATAGAATATGAACTGTATTGTATTAGTATTTTAAAGATTGCATATTTGAATTATTAGTTATTAAATTAATAAGTATTAATTTATAACTAATAATTCAAATATGCAATCTTAATTTAATAATTTTGATAATACTAGCTACTGTAATATCTATTTTACATTTTTTTTACATTAAAATATTTAGTTAAACTATAAACTACTTATACAATATTAACAGTATTCTATTAGCATTTTAAAGATTGCATGTTTAAATCATTAGTTCTTAAATTAATTATTATTGAGAGTACTAGCTACTATAATATCTATTTTACATTTTTTTTTTGTACAACATGAAAATATTTAGTTCCTTGCCTCGTCCTCGCTCCGAATCGTGCGCAATTGAATATTTACACTGGCCATAAATAACCCATTTAGTTGGGTTGTAAATGAGGCGCGTTGTTGCGATTTGTGAAAAATGTAATTTCAGCTGATGACGGCACGTTCGCGGTTATTTCTAGGCACACTTATTGAAATTAAGTGATAGGTTGACACTTGATGGATGAAAGGGTGTCTATATTTAAATGCGCAACGCATGGGGAGTATTATGGATGAATGTGGGATCTCTTCGTGATCGAACAAACGGATGCCACATGTCAAATTATTTTGTTTTTTGTTGTTGATCGATGAAACTGAATATGGCTTATGATTTCTTTTGTTGTGTTTGTTGATGTAAGCAGATGCAAATGATTGTTTTACATTGAATATTTTTATTTTGTATGGCTTACAATACTGGCATAGTAAATTTCTAAAATCAACAATTTTCCGCTTTCACTTGTTACCGTATATAATAATAACGGAGAAAAACGATTCGATAGAAAATGTATAATCATGAAACATATCTTACATTAAATGTTGAATTTTATTTTTCAGATTCTACAAGAAACACAAACGCAAACGACGACAAGAAAAAAATTCGAATCATTGTGTCGGCCTATACAAGCGTGTTCGACTGTGCAATACTGAGGTAATTTATAATACAAAATATAGTTTCAGCTATGTGAAAACTTGACTATTGCCCGTATTCACCAACATCCCATAACTTTATATGTCCCATAAGCTATTGACTGGATCAGTGGCGTAGAGAGCTAACTCGCGCCCGGGGCACAATACCTTTTTAGTGCCCCCCCTATTCGAAAACTATATAATATTATATGTAAAATATACTCTTGTAGGCCATTTGGCGCCCCTTTGTGAGTAGCGCATTATACCCCCCTTGCCCACCCCTCGCTACGCCACTGGACTGGATACATTGAAAATGTCATTGTGACAGAAATTTTCAAAACAAATCTCAAACCCCTGAAAACGGCCTGAGATTGGAGCTTTCATGGCACCTTTTGTTTAATTATTCAGTGTTTCCAATAGAGATAATCTAAAGTAAGTACCTTCCCTAGATAATGTATTTATTGTTGCTATAACAACGAATACTTATGGGTTCAATAGCTAATAAGGCACCTTACACGGTCAATAATACTGTCAATCCTAGTACTGTCAATATTTGTTTCAATCCTCTTTTTATATTCACCAAGTAATCAATTATCCGGATAAAGATCAGTATTCTCTTCATTACATCATTACTATACCTTACACGATGAGTAATACTGGCAATATTTTAGAATAATGAACATATTAAATATTTTATCGTTCAGTAGTACTGTCATTATTCTAAAATATTGACAGTAATATTGATCGTGTAAGGTGCCTTAATGACACAATTATGGAACGTTGGTGAATACGGGAGTATGAGATGCAAATACTACTAACTTAATTTATTAGGGCTCGGTTATATCGTTGATTAAAGTATAATACATCAATCAACGGTTATATCAGGGTTATATGTATAATGTATGTTAACTCTCGAGTTAATTTCCAATCCGTGATTCTAACATTACTGTTGCCATACACAGGCCTTCCCAAAAGTCCCGGGAAAGAGCTATAAGTTTTGAACGAGTGAAGACAAAAAATGGAAAATTAGAGGTTCAATAAAGAGTCATAAAATCTACAAGTGGCGTTCTTGTCATGACTTTTTTCATTTAGAAATACGACATACAATACATATAATATTTACAAAATATAAATATTAAAAGTGGGCTGGCTACAACAAAATTTTGGGGGGTGGTTGTTGGAAAATTGATGTATGTTTAGATGAACCATGTTCTACATAACATAAAGAAACTGAATTGATATACCAATAAATATCTCCATAAATCCGTTTTAATTGAATTTCATCTAATCAGCTGCGAATATATAACGCCTCAATTGATTCCACTGCCAATTAATCATCAACGATGTCAACCTCGTGGCTTCCCATCCGCGTGTCAATATGCTTTGGGTGGCCGCGGATGATTTAAACACACAGCGCAACTGTCAAATAAATTACAATTTAACACCATTCCTAACCCCCCCGACCTGACCGAAATTATCCTTGCGCACTGTTATTATTGTTACTCGAAGAACCAATCGGCCGCCACCCATAACGTTTCGATTAATACAACACTTGTCGAAGGCGGTTTTTCTTCTAAATAACAACCCGATGACGTTGCGCATTATACACATGTGAAATTAAAACGCGCGCGTGTTTTATACCTGCCTAATGATCGGCTGATTAATGCGGAATGCGTCGCGTCGTCGTTTAATTGGGTTTCTTTTGTAGAAGTGGACGCGCCGAAACTTATCTTCGGCACTAATTAGTACATGGCAGCGCTATGTGGGAATTTAATGCGTTCGGTTTTAATGGAATTAAACACACGTGTTTGGGGAGATAGTGTTTATTAATGGTCAAAATGCAGTAATTGTATGTAATTACTCCAAAAAAATATCTAATCTAAGTAATAAGATATTTATATTATTACAAATGCAAAGGGTTTTAAGATCCCGAAAACTGTGATACCGACAAATTTGATTAGTGGTTAAATGTATTTATTTATTTATTTATTTAATATAGACATCTACAGTTTAACAGAAATCAATTACAGATGATATAATAATAATAATAAATATCGGAACTCATCAACAAATACCGGTATTTTGGTATTTTTCAATTTTTTCAGTTTTGAATCCAATGAAGTCGATTTTGGGAGAATAAAATCTCGAATACTAACTAAAATAACTTAAATGGAAAGAATACAATCAGCAAGCATATTTCAGATGCAACGTTTACAGTAAAGCATAATTAAGTTAAGTGTGTTAAATTTGATAAAAAAAAGTCAATAATAAATATATTTGAGTACACTACTATATTTTATTAATTAAATAACGGTATTTTATGTGAATCCCTGAATCTAGAGATGTAAATACTGAATTACAGATATAAAAATTTGTTCCGATATTCGAATCTTTAATCTACTACAAAATATTATTATTATTATCTCTTTATGAATTATTCACTTGAAAGCGTTACTTAAATACATTTGTATGGCTCGTAAAATATTTTCGGCGATTCCTTTTTTCGGACACGTCTTCATCATAACTTATGCATCTTTACTGCGGGGTCATTACTTTACGCGGGCACTTGTCGTATTTCAGAATTGTTATGGGAAGTAATGCATTTATTGTCTTTTATTGGCGAGGCGTTTGAAACCGATTTTATGCGCGCCCGTAAAAGCGGCGACCGTGCTAAAGGCACGTTCTATTTAATTCGATTTGATTCAACAGTTAAATAAACAATCGCACGCGAGCGGGAATGGTGCGTGGAATTAATAGAAGCACTAAAGCGTGTGCAGGGAGGAATTGTAAAACAATAGGATTGGATTATACGTATAAAACCTCGATTTCATCCAGATACAATTGTAATTCTAGGATTTTAACTTGAAAAACTTTATACCAGGGGTGACCAACAAGTCGATCGCTAAGCCAATTTTGATCGATTGCTCACGATTTCTTAACTTCTTAAGATAGATACGTGTGGTTGAACATATATTTTGCTGATTTACCCATAGCTCGTACTGAAAGACAGTGTGTCTAACAGACCGGAGTGAACTTATCCCCTATGATCCCAGCCTCTATATCGCGCGGCGCCGTGGGTCCGCGCGCACGGCAGACTGTTTGAGGGTCTGTACAGACCAATTGGGGTGACCAATAAAATCCAAATTTTGAGGAATCCTTTATTAATGTCTTGCCGATCATAAGATATATATCTAAATTTTTTTAATAATTTTTATAGGCGTTTTTGTATAATATATGTTGTAACGTAAATTATTATTTTTGACCATGCTGCGACATGTTCCTGGATTTGAAAAAAATTGCTTAATGTTTATAACAATATGATAAAGTAAAATGGAAAGTCTGTATACCACCGTTTTTGTTTTTCTATTTTTTTTTTAAATTTTAAACTTTTACGCTCATATCTCGATAAACCGATTAGTCGATAAAAAAATATTGCAACATATTTTGTTTAAATTTTTTACTGATCCTAGCACAAAACATATCAGTGTACCAGATGGCAGAAGGAAAATGGAAAATTTTGATTCTAAGTATTTTTTTTTTTGCGACTAACTTGTATATCATTATTATTATTTTTGACCATGATACACCATGTTCCTGGATTTGAAAAAAATTGCCTAATGTTCATAATAATATGATAAAGTAAAATGAAAAGTCTGTATACCACCGTTTTTGTTTTTCTATTTTTTTTTCAATTTATAACGTTTACGCTCATATCTGGATATTCCGATTTTAGAAGCTGAGTCCATAAAAAAATAATGCAACATATTTTGTTAAATTTATTTTTGGATCTTGGTTCAGAACATATCAGTGCACCAGATGGCCAAAGGAAATTGGAAAATTTTGATTCTAAGTATATTTTTTTTGGCGACTAACTTGTATATCATTATTATTATTTTTGACCATGATGCACCATGTTCCTGGATTTGAAAAAAATTGCTTAATGTTTATAACAATATGATAAAGTAAAATGGAAAGTCTGTATACCACCGTTTTTGTTTTTCCATTTTTTTTTAATTTTAAACTTTTACGTATATCTTTATTATTATTTTTGACCATGATGCACCATGTTCCCAGATTTGAAAGAAATTTCCTAATGTTTATAACAATATTATAAAGTAAAATGGAAAGTCTGTATACCACCGATTTTGTTTTTCTATTTTATTTTTAATTTTATACTTTTACGCTCATATCTGGATATTCCGATTTTAGAGGCTGACTCCATAAAAAAATAATGCAACATATTTTGTTTAATTTTTTTTTGGATCTTGGTTCAGGACATATCAGTGTACCAGTTGGCCGAAGGAAATTGGAAAATTTTGATTCTAAGTTGTTTTTTTTGGCGACTAACTTTTATATCATTATAATTTTAAACTTTTACGCTCATGTCTGGATAATCCGATTTTAGAGGCTGAGTCCATAAAAAAAAATGCAACATATTTTGTTTAATTTTTTTTTGTATATTGGTTCAGGACATATCAGTGCACCAGATGGCCGAAGGAAATTGGAAAATTTTGATTCTAAGTATTTTTTTTTGGCGACTAACTTTTATATCATTATAATTTTAAACTTTTACGCTCATGTCTGGATAATCCGATTTTAGAGGCTGAGTCCATAAAAAAAAATGCAACATATTTTGTTTAATTTTTTTTTTGGATCTTGGTTCAGAACATATCAGTGTATCAGATGGCTGAAGGAATTTGGAAAATTTTGATTATTAGTATTTTTTTTTCGACGACCAAGTCGAACATGTTTCATTATTATTATTTTCTCTAGACCGCAATCATATAATTGATTTAAAAAAATTACACAATGTTTATAACAGAATGACAATGGAAAATGGAAAGTCTCAACCTGGTCAACTTGTTCCTTCTATTCATTTTCTATTTTTAAATGTTTCGCTCCTATCTGGACATAGGCAAAGTCAAAATTATTTAATTTTCCATCATAGCCCACGGAGTTTTTTTTTCAAATTTTTACCATTTGTTGCTAACCCAATAGTGGTTACAAAATGTACTTTTTTAGATTGACACGGATCCACTTTTATATATTTTTACAGGGTTTTTACGTAGTTTGATCATTTATATGGCTGTGCGAAATTCCCATGTCCGATTGGGAGTATTATTACTTATTAATAAACTCCCTACTTTAAGGATTACAATTCATTCTAAATACTTATTTTACCAATAGTATTATGAGTTACAATGTGTAAAATATATATATATATATATATATATATATATATATATATATATAGGGTGTTTGGTAACTGGATTGGCCAAATGATCTGGCATAAAAAAAATGGATTTATTATTATTATAAAATTGAAATTTAATGTTGTTTTTTCAAATTTCAGGATTGTCCTTCAGGACAGGACTTTCGAGCAGAGCAATGTGCAAGTTTCAACAACAGACCATTTAAGGGAAAGCAGTACGTCTGGGAGCCTTACCTAAAAGGTAATATATCATACACAAATTATTATTTTGCCTTAATTCGTAAATGCGAGTGACTAAAAGTGGCATCACATATAACTTTTTCATTAGAAAGTTTAGCAAACTTGATTGATTTATTATATATTGATTTATTCCACTGCAGCGGAATAAAATTGTTTTGAATTAGTTTCTTTTCTAACCAACTAACGTAGGCAGCCCAGAGTACAGCAGACGTATAGGATATAGCATAAGATAAAATGTGTTAAATACTTAGTAAAAGCCTGGTAAAAGCAGTAAAAGCTCATTATTTTATCGCGCGGTAATATAGTAAACAAGTTGATGAATTGTTAATATCGCACTATAAGGCACCTTTAGTCTTCTGCTTCTCTTTAAATTTCATGTTACGATTTATGTATTTATCTTATGTGAATTAAAAGCACTTTAATTTTAGAATATATTCAAATTTTCTAATATTTCCAAAAAAAAAAACTTCTATCTGTATAGGGCTATCAGCCGTGAGGCTTTTCCGCCGGTCAAGGGAGAAGCTCAGAGAAGTTTAATCACCCGGTATTTACCTTAACTTCACAGAAAACCTCTGAAAAACTGTGAAAGGTGATTCGCGAAAATTCGCTCCCCACTGGGGATCGAACTCAGGCTCCCCAATGCTCAGTACGAGACGGACGACGCCTCTAACCACTCGGTCGCTGAGCTGGATTAATATTTCCAAATATTGAGAATTTTATAAAAAGTTGTATAGGATTTAAAGAAAGATGATAGTCTAATAAAGATTGTTTTCTTTATTAGACTATCAGCCTTTGGCCTTTCTACCTAGGGTTTACATTTTGTAAATAATTTATTCTCTCTTGTCTTCATTTTTTAATGAAATATAAAACTGCACTTTAGTTGAATTGAAATATTTTTTAATTGAATGATTTAGATTTAGGTAAATTTTTATGTTTGTTGCAATTTTTTTTTAAATTTGTAAATTTGCAACACATAAAATTAGAAGCAAATTAAACATTTTAAAATGTAAACAGAAAACAACACATTTTGACCTTAGAGTCATATTGAATAAATTAATATCTGCGTCTTTGAGTGTTGGGAGGCGAGAATTTCGCGAAATACCTTTTATAGTTTTTCAGAGGTTTTCTGGGAAATTAAGGTAAATAAAGGTGATTACACTGTTTTGAGCTTCTCCCTATAGCAGCGGAAAAGCTATCGGACTATAAGCTGTAGAAGTTTTTTGTTGTCAGTAGCAATAAAGAGATGGATGATGGTTGTATTAGAGACAGGATCAAAAACGATATCAGAAGGAAAACAGGGATCATAGACGTAATGGAACTGCTTTTCAAAAGTAAATGTCGTTGGGCAGGTGATGTCGCCAAGGATGAAGTTATGCAATGGAGATCAAAACAGTTTGTGGGTCGACCAAAAGAAAATATTCAACGCCATGCGGAAATCAACTGGATACAAAGAGCCCAAATCAGACAATTGTGGAGACATATGGAAGAGGCTTTTGCTTATGAGTGGACGTCTACAAGCTGATGATGATGATCTCACAAAAATGCTAGATCAATAAAATATGGAGTATATAACCAATACGTTTGTTATGTATAAAATAAGGAAATAGAGAAATTATTTTATGTATGAAAAATGTGAGAAACTACTTAAACTACCAGCCCTACATTTTTAATATACTTCATAAAATAGCTATTTATATGCAACTATAACAATAAAATGTGGATCTATTCATGCTAAAAAGATCAGTGTGTTCATGCACTTGAATATAAATAAAAACAATTTCCGCATAATAAACACTAATCGCACCACCGCCAACCGACAATCCCCCCCATTTTTAAAGTGTACTTTAAATTATCAACCCACCAGACCTGGCTGCCTCGTAAAGAATGCCATAAAAACAATTTTTATAACGCGACGACTATAAAAAAGACCGCAATTTTATATTAGCACATAAATAAATCCGGTAATCAGGTTTTACTAACCTAATACTTTCCGCCGGCGAATTTCCCGGCGACCATTTTCCAATTTTACAACGCTACACAACACGACGTCTTTATGACACAAATCACTAAAGCAACTAAAGCGTTATTGGTCTACCATCATTACTACGCGTTTTATTGTAGATCTTAAGTTGTAATATACAAGCCAGTCAAGTGTGAATCCACCCCTTAGCAATTTATATATCTAGATTTCAATATTTTTAGATCTCATCAGTGTAGCTCAGCTAGTGAGGATGAATTCACACAATATATCGAGTGGTTATATACAAAAAGGATACAAGTGTTCAATTCATCCTCACAAGCTGAGCTACACTGATGAGATCTAATAAGATCGAAATCTAGAAATGTTTTATAAGATTGGTCTTGTGCTGATATCTCAAGCACTGTGTTGAAATATTATTCCATAGAGGGCACTACTCGGTGATCCTGATGTCATGAGTATGTTGACGCTTATTACCATATGGGTGTACATTGCTTATTATTAATAATAATAATAATAATAGATTTATTGCTCTACAGATTTACATCCATTTACAGAACAACATACAAAATAAGAAAAAAAATTATTGATGTGGTGCTGCCAGATGGCGTTTAAATTTCCTCCTAGGGGGTCAGTTGTATCATTTAAAAAAAAGATATGTTTCGAATTTCAATTTTCATGTTGCTATTTTATGTGCTTTATGATAAAACAAACTGAACATCATACACGAAATATATCGTGCACTTTTATTTTGATTAGAAGAACAAAACTTGCATGATAATTGCAACTAGAAAGTTTCTTGACGAATCTAGTTCAATGTAATTCACACTTAAGGGTGGAATAACTTTACGTTATGGTGCGAATTGTGAAATTGCATAAATCTTGTATGCAATTGAGTGATATAAACTGTATGCTAAGTTAAGTTAATAAAAACACATGCTATAGAAATGTTTGTGTATTCCTATTAGAATAATATATCTAATAACCGTCTGTGGAGAATTTTACAATTTATTATTAAATCTAAGAAGATTTCTTAATCATAATAATAAAATAATTTAATAATTAGAAAGTGACCTTAGCAAATATTTATTAAGACGTGCAAACTGCAGCATTTCACACCGATAATGGATGTCTTCGCCACTATGAAATCAGATAGCACACGCAATAAACACGCTTCCTTATAGCACGCGAAATTATATTGATTGTGACTGCGGGAAATATATTTTAATTGACATTCAATATATATATACGGCACGGGCATGAAAGCAATACCGCACGGTAATTATTATATTACTCCTGATGACTTCTCGTATGGAACCCGCATTAATAATTGCGACAGCCTCATTGGAAAAGCCGCTGCCTCCCGGACACCTTCGCACATTCTCAAAGGCACCATTTCAGACGCAGTATAAATGGTTTTATTACGTTTGTAAATTAGATAATGACAACCATTTGCCTACTTCAGGTGTTTGAATACCAGAAAATATGTTGAGTTATTAATTATTGTAAATAAGGTAAACAAATAGAAATGGGTGGGGTTGTAGAAGAATACTGAAGAAGCTACAATAAATTATTGAAATATCGATTATTTTTTTATGCCAAACAGCCACGCAAATATAAGACATCATTATATAGGGATGTGCTAAATTATGTCTATATTTATTGGGAACTTATTGAAAAATGCTTTAAAAACATAGTAGTTTTATTCATCTCCTTTATTGAAAATGAATTACCACGTAGTAGACGCCAAAACCATCCAATTTCTGAAAGAAGCCAGTACGGCAGAACAGGCGAAATTATATTTTCGATTTAAAATTTGGTTTTAAACTAGTACATGGTATGATATCATGTAGTGAATAATATGTGGCATAAAGTTCTATATTCTCAGATTAGAATGTAGAACTAGCGTACCATATTATGTGAACAAAAAGGCGCACCAACATCATTACACGGTTACCTACATACATTATCACAACCAATCCAAATTAGTGCGTAACTGAAAAAAACATTGATATTTATAACGGAAAAAGAGGTATAAATTTAAAAACTAAAATTGACGTAGCCATTGAATATATAGAATATTTTCTAGATTACACATATATGTGGTAGTTTTGTGAACAACATAAAAGAATATTGAATAAAAAAAATTAAAAAATAACGGAGATATGAGTTGCCAAGTAGGACCCTTTTCTGAAATTCCTTGCTGATGGTATGTACACTAATTTCACAAAAGGATCCTACTTGACAACTCATATCTCAGTTATTTTTTAATATATTTTTTTAATATTATTTTATGTTGTTCACAAAACTACCACATATATGTGTAATCTAACAAATATTCTAAATATTCAATAACTACGTCAATTTTATTTTTTAAATGTATACCTGTTTTTCCGAGCGTCAAGGTGGTTTAACCCTTCAAATCAATTAAATTCCTACAATAAACACATTTACTTGTATAAATTTTATGTACAATCGCTGTTATGGTATTAATTATATAAGGTAGACTATCTAATTATAGAGTTTCTATAACTTTTTTTGGAGTAAACAGCAATATGACCGCTGTTTAGGGCTGAAAGACCACGGTCGATGGCGTCTTGTACATGTATGTATATCTTGTATGTATGTATATTACAATAAATATATCTTCTTCTTCTGAGCGCTGTTTGCCCAAAAAAAAACATTTGTATCGATATTGACATAAGAGTTGATTTTATGTTTTTATAACGCCACTAGTAACAACATTAACAATTAATATCTTAATAGAGAGAGAAAACAATCTTTATTAGGCTATTGGCTATCTTAATAAAAATGTCATAAATAAGATTGTTATTACAACGAGAAATATGCAAGTCGAAATAATGTTGTTGCTTCTCTAAGACTCTGGTTATCTTTACGAGTAGATCAAATCAATTTCGAAGTCAAAACACTGGCGGATAGTACAAACACGCTCGCTGCTCAGAATTGCAGTACATATATCAATCAGCAGTCCCATCTACATACACCTTACACGCACACAAACGACTTGTAAACGGCCCCGGCCGCTTTCTTCCAACGCAAATAAACGAAACGGAATGGGAGCGTTTATAATTCAGCAGGTTGTAAAGGCATACCTGCTACATTTCTCCCTCCCGGTGTTTTATTTACGGTGCACAATTTCCCGGACGCCGGAGCGCGCTTTGAGGGAAAATACTTTTAGCATTGATCGCGCGCGCTTTTCCGACGTAATTGCACACCCACGCAACATGTCTATGAGCAAAAAATAGCGACACAAGAGAAATGATGGTAGAGTAGTGAGGTATATGTTTCTAAATGATTTCATTAGGTGAATTTAGTCTGCAAATTCCCGACTCGTTTATTTGTATTCAGCCAGATTATATAGTGATTTGTAGTCTTTTAAATATATAGTATTATTTATATAGAGAGAAATTTATCGTATTTGCACTAAGTGGATAAGCTATGAAGGTTAGTAGCAGTGCTACGCAGGTACTGGGGTCAAATATTCGGATGTTTGGAAAGGTTTAGGCGGTAGGCAGTTAGGCTAGTCGGGAAATTTTTCTACAAAGAGTTGGCTAGCATATCATGGATACTGTGTGGGGCACAATAAGTCCGTAGTGCACACAGCCTAAGGGTGGGGACTGTAGTAACCGTCAAAAAAGGTGTGGAGTGAGTTTTCAATAGGCTAAACATGTCGGCAGGTTTTTGAACGAATTTTGGAGGAAGAAAACGAGTTCAAAAAGTGGTCCCGTACCCGCCTTGAATAATTTTAAATTTGTGACAAAATATATATGTGTTAAGGTCGTTTTAGACAAGACAATTTCATAGCTCAAAAGTTGTTCAAGAAATGAATTCATATATCCTCCTTCCATACAATTTGTCCTTGACAAATAGAACGCGTTATGTTTTTCTATTCGATCTACCATCCAATTCAATATTTAAAATAATTTGCTGTATGATACGAGACAATTTAGATTGTCTCGCATCTTGACTAACTTTTGAGTCAAGAAATTGTCTTGTCTAAAACGACCTTTAGCCAGCTCAGTGGCCGAGTGGTTAGAGGCGTCCTCTGTCTCGTACTGAGCATTAGGGAGTTCGATCCCCAGCGGTGAACGAATTTTCGCGAATCACCTTTTACAGTATTTCAGAGGTTTTCTGTGAAGTTAAAGTAAATACTGGGTGAATAAACTCATCCGAGCTTCTCCCTTGACAGGCGGAAAAGCTTCACGACTGATAGCTCTATAAAGATAGAAGTATATATGTGTAATATATATTTTTTGCGCCATTATACCTTTCTTCCTGTTTTTCTATCTGGCATTAATTGCCGTCGCTGCCGCCCCCCGTATTTCCGGTGTTCTTTACGCGAATTAATGACGAAAAAAGATCATGATTGCCTTTTGTTGCAGCGATTGACGAATGCGCCCTTAATTGCCTGGCTGTTCTCGGTCGTTTTTACGCGACACTAAATAAAACAGTGGCGGATGGAACCGGCTGCAATAAACCGACGACGTCATCGGGGAAACCAGCCCCCGTGGGCACGAGGGGAGTCTGCGTGGACGGATATTGCAAGGTAAGTGGACGTTTCTTATATTAAAATGCGACTATTTTGTGGGAAATTTAATTTAAAAAATGTTTACATTTGTGAAGACAGACGTATTTTTCAGTGACGCAAAAAAATTACTATTGATTTAGTAAAATGTATTAGTATATATAAACAGCTTCAAACACTTATGGGCCATTCACATGCGGTAGTGGTAAGGTGGTAGGTAGCCTGGTAGTAGTAAGATAGCGGTAAGCAATATTTTGAATGACTATAAAAATTCAGACGTTCAGAATTGGGCAGTAATGCTATGCGATAGTTATGGTAGAGATAATTACCCATGTTCTATCATAGTTTTATTGTGCTGCTGTAAACGCCCACATTTTTATACATGTGTGCAATTTCGCTTACCGCTACCACGCTTATTGTGAATGGTCTTTTAGACGTGCAACGCTTCCTCTTTCAACCGGGACTATGAGTAAAACTTGCCACATTAGAGTTTTTTTTTTTGGTATTAAATAATCGAATTTTATTCTTCATTTCTTCATATATTCATATGAGGTGTGTGTGTGAATGTAAAAAGAGATGTTAACTGACAATTAGTAATGGTGTTCAATTTCATTCGATCTGTTGCGAATTAAGACTACTACATATAAGACCATATTTATCCAATGGCTACTTATACACATACAAGCATCTAATTTACAACCTCTAATCCTCATAATTCCCCATTTTTGCTGTCCGTTGCCATAAAGCGGCCTCGTATATTACGCGAGTGCGTGCCGCGAGTGTGTTAATGCGATAAGTTGTCATAAACCAGATTTAGCAGATCGACCCGCCGATAAAGCCGAGCGAGAGGAATGCACCCACACCGCGAATAATCTGATTTAAATTGCGCGAATTACCATAATTGATACGCGATACCGTGTCCCGGATCGTTATCCAGCGGCGGACTACCGACTTTGCCAGTACATTCAACTCAGAACGCGACCGTTTTTGTATCTCTGCAGTCGATAATTTTACCGCAAAACGTGCATTACTTTAACTTTACGTACTGTTATGACTGAGAGCGTCGTTTCTTCCAGGTTCCAAAAGGAGCGTACTAAAACTTTTGTTATAGCCATATTGGGGCTGGATTGTATAAAAAATAACTCCGAATCTAATCTGCGTTTCAAACGCCACTTTTCACAATTTTGAACAGATACAGTTACATTGCCATATGTAGATACAGTTATATTGCCGTAGTAATCAATTTAAGGAAGAAATTTGTTACAGTAGTAGTAATTTTACTTTTGAGTTTGAGAGTTTTTACTATTGAGTATAATATATATATATATATATATATATATATATATATATATATATATATATTCATATATAAGATCCTGATGAGATGATCATGTTGACGGTTATTACCATATGGGTGTGCATTGCTATTTGATGTGGTGCCGCCAGATAGCGGTTAACTTCCCTCTACGAGGATAAGTTGTACTGTTTTTGTATATATATTTTTTAATAATAATTTCGTTTACTCGAAACGCAAAAAGGGAGTGTTAAAATATATATAAGAATCATCAAAACAAAAATCAAAATCTGAAAATTCATTACGACACACGATTTTTTTTAGAATAATGAAAAAATGAAAAAATTAAAAAAGAACTTTACAGTAGAAAAGTGATCGTGAATCTATATTTTGAGCAAACTATGAGAAATTAAATCTGCTCGTTTCTTATGTAAAACTTAATAATACAGACACTATTCTTTGTATTTATCTCATCCCGCACCGAGTTATAGAAATATGACGCAATCACCCATAAAACTTTAATTTTCAAACATCCTTTGACCTGCATATTGTTGACAGAATACGCACACGTAGTGTAAACACGCAAGTACGGTCAAACAGCATATAGCTACATGGTTTCATTATTAAAACAAACATTAGCATAATAGCGCCTGCACAACACCCACCGCCCACGCACGCAACAGACGTTTGGCAATCGTAGGTCGAAATGCAGGCGCCGCCGCCGTGAAAGCGTTAATTATTCAAACGTGCGAAAATCGGCCCCGGGGCCCTTTAGCATCCCGGGCCTTGATTTATCGGTTTTATAATAGGAAAACGTAATTGCTAAATAATGGGGCGGCGATTAGTAATTTGCATGGCGTAATGGCGTTTTTCTTATTTGACTTTTAAATCATCAGCCCAAAACCGTGCGCAAATAACAATCATTTAACTCCATTTTCGGCGTGTCGATTTCGATGAATAAATTATTGGGTGACGCTTTTTGATTCCGGTGGATTTTGCGGCACCAGATTGTATAAGTAATCCGTAATTTATTAGCGCAATTACGGCCGAGAGATCTTCCCGTGAAACCGGTGATAAATTTGAATGGTTCGCGAAACATCTTATTACCAGCGATTTATTCCTGGCAAAAGTGTAAAACGATTTTACGAATGAGTTTTATTGAGAAATTATTGAGGAGCGTATGATGGACTGGTGACTGCAGGGGTTTTATGTAATAAGATATCCTTAACAGGGCCTGTCTTATTTCTATAACGTATAATTATTGTTATGGAATGTATATTTTGTTTAGAAAGTGTAAATTAATATATGCAAATTATAATAAATTGTTTTTAGAGGTTGATAGCCAATTCGCGAATGTATGTATATATTTCGTAATAAAAATTATTTCTGCTTTTAATTATAAAATAAAAGTTATACTCATTATTATATTAGTATCATGTCTTAAGAGGGATTCTCTTTGCTGTGAAAATAGACCTCTAGGGAATTGCTGACCAATTTGTTAGTTTTTATGGTAAACTAAAATAAAAACCACTATTAGTTAGATAAAAGAGCGCTTTAGGGCATTTCAATAGACATTTTTGTTTCAATAATAAATTAATCATATTAATTTCCAGCATAACCACATGTTTTAGTCGTTGTTATTTTTTGTTGAATTTATTGTTAATTTATTCTTATATTTTATCACAAAATAGGCTATATTCAAATCTCCGTGTGTAAGTTACTACTTCTCTAAACATAATTATGCCTCTGTAGCGACGTAGTTCCGACTTTCAAGTTTCAAAACAACATTAAAAAGCAAAATACGATTCACGACAAATTACAAGCCGCGAATAGACCGGAGTGAACTTATCCCCTATGATCCCAGCCTCTATACCGCGCGGCGCCGTGGGTCCGCGCGCACGACAGATTGTTTGCGGGTCTGTACTGACCAATTGGGGTGACCAATAAAATCCAAATTTTGAGGAATTCTTTATTAATGTCTTGCCGATCATAATATATAATCTAAAAAAAAAATTAATAATTTTTATAGACGTTTTTGTATAATATATGTTGTAACGTAAATTATAATTTTTGACCATGATGCGCAATGATCCTGGATTTGAAAAAACTTGCTTAATGTTTATAACATTATGATAAAGTAAAATGGAAAGTCTGTATACCGGCAGGTTGGTTTTTCTATTTTTTTTAATTTTAAACTTTTACGCTCATATCTGGATAATTCGATTTAGAGGCTGAGTCCATAAAAAAATAATGCAACATATTTGATTTAATTTTTTTTTGATCTTGGTTCAGGACATAGCAATGCAAAAGATGGCCAAAGGAAATTGGAAAATTTTGATTCTAAGTTTTTTTTTTGGCGACTAACTTTTATATGATTATTATTATTTTTGACAATGATGCGCAATGTTCCTGGATTTGAAAAAACTTGCTTAATGTTTATAACAATATGATAAAGTAAAATGGAAAGTCTGTATACCGGCAGGTTGGTTTTTCTATTTTTTTTTAAATTTTAAACTTTTACGCTCATATCTGGATAATTCGATTTAGAGGCTTAATCCATAAAAATATAATACAACATATTTTATTTAATTTTTTTTTGGATCTTGGTTCAGGACATAGCAGTGCAAAAGATGGCCAAAGGAAATTGTAAAATTTTGATTCTAAGAATTTTTTTTGGCGACTAACTTTTATATAATTATTATTATTTTTGACCATGATGCGCAATGTTCCTGGATTTGAAAAAAATTGCCTAATGTTTATAACAATATGATAAAGTAAAATGGAAAGTCTGTATACCGGCAGATTAGTTTTTCTATTTTTTTTTAAATTTTAAACTTTTACGCTCATATCTGGATAATTCGATTTTAGAGGCTGAGTCCATAAAAAAATAATGCAACATATTTTGTTTATTTTTTTTTGATCTTGGTTCAGGACATAGCAGTGCACCACATGGCCGAAGTAAATTGGAAAATTTTGATTCTTAGTATTTTTTTTTGGCGACTAACTTTTATATTATAATAATTTTAAACTTTTACACTCATGTCTGGATAATTCAATTTTAGAGGATGAGTCCATAAAAAATTAATGCAACATATTTTGTTTAATTTTTTTTTTGGATCTTGGTTCAGGACATATCAGTGCATCAGATGGCCGAAGGAAATTGAAAAATTTTGATTCTAAGTATTTTTTTTTTTGGCAACTAACTTTTATATCATTATTATTATTTTTGACCATGATGCGCAATGTTCCTGGATTTGAAAGAAATTCCCTAATGTTTATAACAATATGATAAAGTAAAATGGAAAGTTTGTATACCGGCAGGTTGGTTTTTCTATTTTTTTTTTTAATTTTGAACTTTTACGCTCATGTCTGGATAATCCGATTTTAAAGGCTGAGTCCATAAAAATAACATATTTTGTTTAATTTTTTTTTGGATATTGGTCAGTAATTTCAGATTAGTTCTAGACAAGTTATGTTGCTATATGAAGTATGGATATAGAAATTTCTAATAGCGCAAACATATTCTAATTCTAGCAGTAACCCTTTTTTAGGCCATGGCTCAATTAAATTATCCTTTTGTACTCATGTCCTAAGACAAGTCATTTCCCGCATTTATTTGGGTGCGGGAAATGCACTGGCTACTTCCCGCACTAGTGTATTTAGTATTTATTGCTACACAAAATAAAATACATTATTCGTGAGATAGGGTCGAGAAACTTGCCTTCCTGCATTAATAATGTAAATTACTATTATACCTTTGTCGGGCAATAAGCTAACCTAATAATATAGTGTTACAAATTGTATACTAGATCCTACTGCTACTACACAATTTGTATATTGTATATTTAATAAACCGATAGTAATGAGAATTGCAAGATTTTTCTTTCTACAAAAATATATGGGCTATTAAATTAGATCACAAATAGATCGAGTCGTATAATATTCACGACTTTTTTTTACACCAAGCACAGTTACTCGTGTATTTATTTTTTAAACTAAATGTGCGTGTGTGCTCGCATAATGACCATTTTGTAACTGTGCAAACAATCGCCGTGTGAAAACTATTAAGGACGTGCACTTGCAAATTGCAGAACGACGTTAAATCGTTGCATCCCGAAGTGTGTTAGTATTTCGCGTTTCCAAATTGAAATGAGCGGACGCTGTTTGCTGAACGTGTGGGTGCTTTTGTGTTGTTGGGAATTGTTCTTCAAGGCGAGAAACTAGATTATATGTATCAACAAACTTACCGCGTTATGTATTCATGTACAGCTGGCTAGCTGCGGTTTATCACTACAGTCCAAGGTGTAGAATCTGCAACAACAAATATATGAGTTGTAGTTGTAATAACAAAAAAATTTGATACAAAAAAATTACATAGTATTTTCGCCGGAACTAATCATTACTTTCAATGATTTGTTGAAATTGTTGAAAAATGTCTACTTTTTTCTCTTTTGAGCTTCTTCCTTAACCGGCAGAAAAGCCTGAAAACGGCTGATAGCCCAATAAAAATAGAAATATATTTTTCATCTCAAATTAAAAAAAAAATCTAAAAAAACTACCCGGTGATCCTGATAACATGAGCATGTTGACGGTTATTACCATATGGGTGTGCATTGCTAATTGATGTGGTGCCGCCAGATGGCGTTTAACTTCCCTCTACGAAGGGAAGTTGTACTGTTTTTGTATATAACCACTCGAGATTTTGTGTGAATTCATCCTCACTAGCTGAGCTACACTGACGAGATCTAATAAGATCGAAATCTAGATATGTAGATTGCTAAGAGGTGGGTTCACACTTTATAATATGTTTTAAAAAGACCTTTATTTGGCATAACACCTCAAAAAATACAAACATCCCCCAATAGACAATGAATTTTTTTATTCTCAAATAATTTTAAAAAATCATTGTTATTGAGGGATTTTTGTATTTTTTTGAGGGGTTATGCCAAATAAAGGTCTTTTTTCGGTTTTTTTTAATTTGAGAGATAAAATATATTTTTAAAAAATCATTGTTTATTGGGGGATTTTTGTATTTTTTTGAGGGGTTATGCCAAATAAAGGTCTTTTTTTCGATTTTTTTTAATTTTCTATTTTTATAGGACTATCAGCCGTTTTCAGGCTTTTCTGCCGGTTAAGGGAGAAGCTCAGAGAAGTTTAATCACCCGGTATTTACCTTCACTCCACAGAAAACTTATGATTAGAGAAAATTCACCCCGATAGGGTTTGAACTAAGGTTCCCAAATGTCTAATACGAGGCTTTAACAACTCAGCCACTAAGCTGGGGTTTGAGAGATATATTTTTAGTTTTCGGTAATAAATACACAAAACTAGTTTTACGAGAAAATGGAATGAAAAATAATATGTTTAAAGCTTTTTCTAGTGTATATTAGAGTCTTGACCAATTGGTCAAAACGATTTCCCTATCATTTTAAGCGTGATTTATAATGTACTAGAAATTTGGACACAATTCTAGTATCAATTAATCAGATGCTATATTCAGCTCGTACATTCATCCCTGTACACACTACCAATCATGTCTGGATGTGATTGGTCATAGTACAAGCTAAACGTACTATGTTTAGCTTGTACTATAGCATTGTGTAATATAAATATACACAATGCTCATAACATAATGTTTGTATTTCTTGAAAGGTATGCCAAATAAAGGTCTTTTGTTTTAGTAATATTCTTTCTTTCTTAATCATTTCTTCTTTTACCCTTGAGGTGTCTAGGCGTTTGCCAATTTATCTATTTATTTTGTATCCTTTGCAGTCTCTTTGCTGCTTTTGCGTTATTTAGTGCTTTTGTGAACGTAATGATGTACTAGAGTACAAGCTAAACATAGTACGTTTAGCTTGTACTATGACTAATTACATCCAGCACATGTATTTTATTCAAGACATGATTGGTAGTGTGTACGGGGATGAATGTACGAGCTGAACATAGCATCTGATTTATATAATCAATCACATCCGCGGAATGTTTTGAATACTTGAAACTAGAAATTTGTGTCTTGACGAATCTAGTACAATGTAATTCATGCTTTGATGGGTTATTACAATTGACAAACGGCTATGATGTGTTAAGCCCTGGTTTCCTAGGCTTATAGGCGACCGCTTTTGACGTCAAGTTAGCATGTTACTTTAGTAATTTGAAATATTTTGTGATTTTATTATACAATTGTTACTATCGAATACATCGCTGTTTCAATAGTAGTTGTGAAAACACTATTTTTATAAGTCGTCAATTATATAAAAATATTTAAAAAAATCATGTTTCTTTAATAATTTTAACTTACTAATTACTAATATTTCCATCCAATGCATGGTAGTTCTAATAGTAGTTAACACTCGTTCAATCAATATTTTAATTATTTAGAAATACTTCAAATCAATAAACTGCACGAGATATGCAGCGTGACAGAAGAATGCCCAACACCGGAATCATTTCAGCCGCTATTTATATTCGCATTAAACAATTCATACCGAGCTGCCACATTAAATTTTAACTGCCATAGAGTCGCCGGCGTCCAGCATTGAAACGCGTATGCAAATCGGTTATTGATTCCTTCGTTTTACGAACGGGCGTTATTAATTCGGATTTGGAAACCGTTCCGGCCAATTGGCCAACTAATGATGTATGATTTATTCGAATAACTGTTATTAATTAAGAATATTAAAAAGTGCGCGCGTGCAAATAGTGAACCCACACACGGTAATAAATTATCGGTATTAATGACCGATGAATTTTTTTTTAGAAGATGTTTATTGCTAATTTTTGTTTGCTGCCAATATGAAATATATGTCAGTGGGAGATTTAAATTATGCTAGACAAAAAATTATTTTGCACTAGCGAAATTGTGTAGTTTGTAATCATTAAATAATTTCAAAACATATAAGATTAAATAAAAGCGCTTTCATATAGCTGCTAATTTATAAAATGTGCGATTTCAGTCACTTCTACATCAAGGTGTGATTATTAATATATTTTTAAGGTATTTTCTCCTGGGCTGTGGGTATTTAGGAATTTATGTTGGTTTGTATTCAAGCTACTTATACAAGTGGCATTTATGGATTTTTACTATAAATACAATAAATTATGCTGAAATGTATCTGATTTTTTATATTTGTACTTTTTTCAAATAACAAGGTTCTAGGAGATCGGTCGCTTAATGCGGCCGCTTTTGACGGTATTTACACATTACACAACTCGTTTTAAGTATATGTAATTGTATAACTCACAATTTTTCATCGTAATTTATTGCGTTTTTGTAGTACGTTGAGGTATTACGCTCTGTGACAAACAATGTTCGTTTATATACACGTAAAATTATTTGAAAGATGACAAAAGCGGCCGCTTTTAAGCGACCGTTCTCCTAGGAAACCAGGGTTTAAGGCTTAAAGAGATTTGTTAGCAGCTGTTACATCAACATTGAATCGCTTTTCCGTACAACTCAACAACCTATCGGGCTTAACAACAGATGGTCCTCCAGCAATGGTTGGGAAACACGAAGGTTTAGTAAAATTGATTGAAAACCTGGCCTGGAAAGTTGATAATACTTCGATGCTAAATTTTCATTGCATTATTCTTCAGAAGAATTTATGTTCCAAGTCCCTTAAAATTGATCATGTCATGAAGGTTGTCACCGAAACAGTGAACTTTATTAAGTCGAAGGGTTTGAATCACCGTCAGTTTACTGAACTTTTTATCACTGTACTTTTTAACTTGAATTTACTACTTGAAATTTCAATATGATAAATATTGAAGTAATTGAAGCTTATATTGTTCATTATTATTATATTTGTACTTTTTTTTACTGAACTTTTTATCAATGTACTTTTAAACTTGAATTTACTACTTGAAATTACTACTTGAAATTTCAATATGATAAATATTGAAGTAATTGAAGGTTATATTGTTCATTATTATTATATTTGTACTTTTTTTTAATGAACTTTTTATCACTGTACTTTTTAAGTTGAATACTACTTGAATTTACTACTTGAAATTTCAATATGATAAATATTGAAGTAATTAAAGGTCATATTGTTCATTATTCCGAACATATTACCAATATTACGTAAAAATATTTAGAAACTATTATGAAATCTATTCAGTGTGTTAATTTCGCTGCAAGAAACGTCCCCTAGAGGCTTACGACTCCGAACAGCTATCCAACAAGCACATGTCGGACAAACCGGAGCAAACACACAACCAGATTAGCCATTAATAATCATAATTACAAAACAGAAATTGACCGCAACTGTACTTAATGCCACACCGCTTCTTGTATGGTAATTTCGATATTTTCCACAGCTCCACTCCGGATTTCGAACGAGCAACCATAAATTAGCCGCATTTAAATTTGAATTGATTGAGCATGAGCGCATTAAGCAATTAACACACGCACACACACACAAAATATTGTTATTTATAAACGTCTAATAATAATAATCTAAAAAGATATTATTATAATATATGAGCAAATCATAAAATTAAATGTCGCCATATGATAAACATTTGATTTCGCATTCTATTTTTTTTTGATTCCACTATAGAATAGCCCATATAATTGGGTAAGGTTTGTGCTACCTTGTGCTTTCTTGTTCTTTTGTTTCCGTTACTGCTAGAACTTGTATTTTTGTCTTCCCCATTTCCAGTTCTTTCCATTTTCAAAAACAAAGTGAGAGAGAAATAAATAATTGGAAAACAACGACACAAAAAGGAAGAAACAAGGTTACGAAGCAGAAACAACAGATTAGAGAATAAAAAGAGAAATAATAGGTACATGGAACGTCAGAAGTACTATTATTTCTCTTTTTATTCTCTTTTTCTTGCTTTCATTTGTTTAATCTGTTGTTCCTGCTTCGTAGCCTTGTTTCTTGCTTTTTGTGTCGGTGTTTCCAAATTATTTATTTCTCTCTCACTTTGTTTTTGAAAATGGAAAGAACTGGAAATGGGGAAGACAAAAATACAAGTTCTAGCAGTAACGGAAACAAAAGAACAAGAAAGAACAAGGTAGCACAAACCTTACCCAATTATATGGGCTATTCTATAGCAGTATCTGACCAGTGTTTGCTTGTTCTTTATTATTTCACCTGTATTCTATGTTATTAACTATTAATCTTAGTTAACAGATTTAGCTTTGATACTATTTAATGCTTCTTCTCTCGCCATATATCTTATTTCTCTTTCCATTACTGTTAAATCGTTATTTATGAATGTGCTGTTGCCATCCGCATCTTCTTTTATATCCAGGTCTCGAATAAACAAAGGTAAACAGGAAATGGAGCTGGTCCAACTAGAGACATGGAAAATGTAGCAGAAAATTATGAAAGCATGCTAAAGCAGACAAAGGCTTTCATAATTTTCTGCTACATTTTCCATGTCTCTAGTTGGACCAGCTCCATTTCCTGTTTACCTTTGTTTATTCGAGAACTGGATATAAAAGAAGATGCGGAAGGCAACAGCAGTCATGGAATGGAGCAATCACAAAAGCACTAAAGAACACAGAAGCACTAAAGAACACAAAAGCACTAAATAACAATATGTATTTTTTGCTGCTTTTGCATTCTTTCTGCTTTTGGATAAATGGATAAATTGGCAAAAGCCTCGACTCCTCAAGGGTAAAATAGGAAATGATTAAGAAAGAATAATGCAAACAATATTATATATATATATATATATATATATATATATATATATATATATATATATATATATATATATAAACCACCATTCAATATTTCATTATTTCACAAATGTCTATTAAGGTAGTTTTAGACAAGACAATTTCGTAGCTCAAAAGTTGTTCAACAAATGAATCCATATATCCTCCTCTCATACAATTTGTCCTTGACACATAGAATGCGGTATATTTTTCCATTTGATCTACCATCCAATTAAATATTTCAAATAATTTGCTGTATGATACGAGACAATTTAGATTCTGTCACATCTTGACTAACTTTTGAGTCAAGAAATTGTCTTGTCTAAACCGACCTTTATACTTTTAATTACTTTTAATTATTTTATCATATAACTATGTAACTCATCTCTCATCGTGTTTGTAATTGTAATTGATTTCCGTATTATAGTTGAATAAATCCATGTATTGACTTATGTAAATGCTGTATAGCATATTGACATATATATCTATCTATCTATCTATACATAAAATCTACTCCCATCAATTTAATAGCATATTATGTTTATTGTGCATTCCGGCCACGAACTATAAATATGCGAAAGTATGTAGGCAAACATTGATTTACTATTCTATTAAACTGACAAATGTTTGACAAATATGCGAACGCATACAATCATTTCTAAATCTGTACGGGCTCTAGTGCAATTTCATTAGTGCCTCGCGTCCGTCCGGTAACTGCAACAAATCTATTTTCGAATTGTATTGTGCAATTTAAATGTAATTTAAGAAAATCTATTAGAAAATTACAGATAGTGTTAAAAAATTTAACTCAATAAACGATGAAAATGAATTACATAGTACTAAATATTCTTTAAAATCAATAATACACTGTACATAATAATACTATAAAATAACTACATAGAATATTATATTATTATTATGTATATGTATATGTATATTATTATGAAAACGAATTACATAATTCATTTTCATCTTTTATTGAGTTGCATTTTTTAACACTATCTGTAATTTTCTAATAGATTTTTTAATTACATTTAAATTGCACAATAAATATAGTATTATGTACAGTATATTATTGATTTTAAAGGATATTTATGATTAGAATATCATTTAATGTTAATTATTATTTATATCTGTTGTTTTCCTCCCTCAGTCTTCACCTCGGAATTTAAGGATGTTTCGTTCCAGCTCGTAATTTAATATTGGTACGAAATTATTTTATATTAATCAATGATATATTCACCCATTTACAGCCAAAATATTAAACCACACTTAAAACAAAGAAATATTTATATTTTTCTAATTCAAATACACCGTTTAACGTTTAATTCCAGTGAATTTTTTAATATTTATTAATTAATGAAAAACATACTGAAGTTTAGATTCTATTTTTTTTTCTATATTGTCTAGAAATTTGTAGTTGAATATTATTTGCTTGTTTATTTAAATATATAAATAAACAATCAAATAATATTCAACTACAAATTTCTAGACAATATAGAAAAAAATAGCACCTAAACTTCAGTATGTATTCCATTAATTATTTTTCATTAATTTATTAATATGTTATTTTTTAATTGTAAAGAGAAAAATATTCTCGACATACTACTATTCGACGGAAAGACCCGTGAAGGGTCAATAGTCTAATAAAGATGGTTATATATATATACTATTCGAGAAAAAAATTATATATTTATATGCTGACAATTATCTTAATTTTTGGTAATTTCAAAATGTATTGCTGACGGCGTATTTATTGATTACTATAGAATATTATATAAATATTTATTAGCCTACACCGAAAGATAAAAAGCAAATAGATAAACGTTTGACATGGTTTGTAAATTTTAATCCTTTATCTAGCCAAACACTTAAATATTTAATTTCATTTTTACTTTTAATAACTTGTTACCTATATTTAAATTAAATTTATTTAATTTTCATCTACCTTCAAGGATAATTAATTCAGTTTTTTCACTTGCCAAAGTCCATTATCAATTATCCAAAGATCAATTTTATTGATAGTTTCTATTGCCAAACTTCTGAGCTCAAGTTCATTTTTACCAGATATCAATATTGCAATATCATCAACATAACCAACCATTTTAACATCTAAAGATAACTTAAATATAAATTTAATACGCCATCATAAAAAATTAAATCACTTTTAATGATGTTTATTAGATAATCTGAAATTTTTAATCTTTTTAATTTGTTTTTATACGATTGAGCTGTATTAAATGCATTTTTTAACGTCTAAACATAACATAATACATATTTTTTTATTTTTATATGAACCAATTTTAGCCAAATTAACTTCCGTTTTCTAAAGCATTCAGAGTTGATAAGTTTTTACCAAATTGTTTTTTTTTTATATTCAACTTTCTCTCTCAGTCTTTTTTCTATTAGTCTTTCTAAAAGTTCTGCTAAATTATTTAATAAAACAAATTGGTCTAAATTTCAAAGGATCGCCTAATTTTTTTACAGGTTTTGCAACTAATACAGCTTTTTTCTAAATAATTGGAAAAATCCCATCATGAATAATTTTGTTAAAAACATTTAGGAAAATATCTGGAATATCATACACTAAAATTTTTATTATTTCATTTGGAATTTTGTCAGTTCCTGGAGCTTTCTTATTTTTCAATCCTCTACTAACATTTTTTAATTGTATGCCAAAATTTTCAAAATTTTGTTTTTTCCAAAATTTTCTTAATTACAAATAGTTGTATGGTGAGCAGGAAATAAATCTCTTGCAATTTTGTATTGTTCTTCAGATTCAATAAATATATTTTGCTTTTGAAATTTGTTGCAAATTATTTTGTATGCTTTCCCCATAAATTGTTTTCTAAATCATCACAAAGAATTTTCCAGTTATTTTCCTTTGATTTAAACATCGAATCTTTTTACTTGTATTATATTCTAGATAATAATTATTTATTATATCTAAAATTCCATTATTTTTTGTTTTATAGAATTTTTTCTGTCTTGTAATTTTTCTCCTTATTTTTATACATGTTTTCCTGTTTTCTTTAATTTCATCATTCCACCAATATTTACCTTTAAATTTAAAATTATTATTATTATTTAATAAATATTTATCACATAAATTTACTATAAAATTTGTTAAATATAATGCATTCAAGACTTGATTGAATTCCATATTTCAATTTTTTTTTTTTTAATTTAAAACATACGTATTATCATAGATACTATAATTAATTTTTTCCTTTAAATTATATTCTATATCCTCAAAATAAATATATTTACGATCACTAAGGGTTTTTATATCCACAACTATCCAATTTTTAATTTTGTTTGTTAAATTTTCATCAAATAATGTTATATCCAAAATTGATTCTTGAGCTCATCTTTGAAAGGTAGGGGTTGTACCTGTATTACCTACTAATAATATATTGCAATTGATCATTTCTTCTAAAATATTACCTTTGACATCAGTTACATTTCAACGCCATAATTTTGACTTGGCATTAAAATCGCCCGCTATAATAAATTTTTATTATTAACTGTTTATATTAATGGTTTCAAGGGTTGAAGTGAAGATATTAAAGGTATGTATTGTTATATTTGGAGAAATACTGGCAACATTTTAGAATAATGAACATTTTAAACATATTATCGTACAGTAATACCCCTGGTAATACTGTCATTATTCTAAAATATTGACATGTATAGCAGATACTTGGATTATAGCAATGTTTAGTTTTGTGATTATCTTCTCCACAATTTAGACATTTTTGTTTTCTTTTTTCTCCCTTGTAATCTGATGAAAACGACCAACATTTTGGCGGTAGTTAAAGTAATATATTGGACTATCTTTTTCATTTATTCTGCATAATGACCAACCGATTATAACTTATTTTCTAAAAGTTCATTGCCAATATTTTTATTGACGACGATCATAATTGACTTTTTTTCATGTTTAATTTTTTGGGCTCAAAAATGTCTATATCTATAGATTCACTATTTATTGATTCTTTTAATGCATTCCAAAATTTCTTGTTTACAATGTTAATTTCAATGTGTAATAATATTAGCGCCATTTTTTCTGCTTCTTTTAATTTTGAGCAACCATTTCCTATTAATTCATTCGTTTTTTGAAGCATTGTGTTGTTTCCTCCTTTTTTCTTCAAAATTTTAATTTCTATTCTTATTTAATTTGCTTCCAATTACTTTAGTTCCTACATCATGTATATTAATACCCGTTCTTAATCTTTTCATTGTGTCGGCATATGAATTGTTATTTACAATTATAGTGTCATATTTTAAGTCGCATTTTTCATTATTTATATATATATATATATATATATATATATATATATATATATATATATATATATATATATCCGTTGGCCGTGTCTACCACAATGTGGTGTAAAGGTTTGAATTTTCCTCTATTCTTTTATATATTTCATTATTTATGTTTCCAAATATATTTATTGATAACTCACATTTTCTAAAATGATATTCAGTAAGTTTTCTTATTACATTTATGTTTATATATTCAGTAATAATCATATTTAATATTTTGCAGCTTTTTTTACCAACTATTTTTTAAATTCTTTCAAAGATATTATAATTTTGTATTAATAATGGCTTGTTAACTTAATCGTATTCACAGACACCATAGATTATATAATTGTCTTTAATTTTTTCTATAATAGAGTTATCTTCATCGTCTTCGTTTAATAATTGGCTTTTTTTGAAGTTAATATATTTTATTTCAGTAATTTACAAATGTTTCTTGATGAATTCACCTAATATTTTATATTTTTTTGTTAAGTTTTCTATAATATTTTTATTATTAATTTCTTGAAGTTAATATATTTTATTTCATTACTTTTCAAATGATTCTTGTTGAATTCACCTAATATTTTAAGTTTTCATTAATATTTTTATTACTCCCATTATCAAATTCTACAATTATGGTATCATTTTCAAGGTTAAAATCTTCTACTTTATTTATTTTAACCACTAGGCCACTGACATGGGTCTTATTTCCTATTTTGTGTGCTATTTCTTATTTTATTTCAGTATAAATATACCTTTAATCTCTTTTGTTATATGTGTTATTTCTTATGTATCAATCCACATTTATTCTTAGTTGAATTCATCATAAATCCAGGATTATTTACTTTTTTAACATTAGGGTTTGGTTAAATGCAATGCAAAATATTGCAAATACCAACGTGAATGTAAGATTATGCATTTTGAAATCCCTACTTACAGCGTGTAATGTAAATATGGTGGCTGAATCATTTAGGCCAAACAAAGTAGTTTCCAATTAAAATAAAATAAAACTGGGAATCGTAACAATGTAATTTTCACGCGGGCGTTCGCTTCGGAACACATTTACAGGAGGCACTAATTTTATGCAACAATGTCTTTCATGTTTCATGGTTTAATTTAAGAAAATTGCCCTGCCGAGAAAAATAATATAGTGGAATCGGATTTAATACTGGAGCTCCATTTGCAATTAACTACTTTGTATAAGTTCTGGATTATAGCGTTAATTGAAGTAATACATTAATTAATTCGATAATGTTTCTAATATCGCTATAATATAAAAACGAAGACAATATTTTGAAGCCGAGGTCGGTCGACTTCAAAATATTGTCAATATTGTAATATGATGGATGTATTACTTCAGTTGTGACAGTGCAAAAAGGTCGCAGGTTCGAATCCCATCGAGAGTAATTTTATGTTATTTTATTTAATTTTTAATAAGACTATTAGGCGTTTTGAATTAATAGCAATATTTTGGGTAAGGTTTTGGAATTTTACATATTAAACATTAATTAATTCATTATCCATCGTGCAATAAGCATTTCACCCTTTGGCAATTGATTCATGATATCATGATTTCTTCGACGTGAATAACATCTACTTTATATATATATATATATATATATATATATATATATATATATATATATATATATATATATATATATATATATATATATATATATATATACAGGTAAACGTCGTTTTACGCCGGGGTTCCGTTCCGAGAGACACCAGCGTACAAAAAATCGGCGTAAAATGAACACAAATATAATGGACGATATAAGGTTAGGTTCCGTGTAAAAAATCTAAGAACAATCTAACATTATTTAATACATATCCTATATATATTAAAAATAAATTATAAATGTATTCAATAAATACAGTTTAAATTCGTTTATAAAATAAATACTAATCTCTTGATGCAAATAATAATTTGTTTTTAAATAAATACTAATTCACTAGTTCGTCGATACTAAATTAAATTCTCACACTTTTTTTAAAAAAAGCATCCAATTATATTTCCTTTGATTGTTGCTTCTATTCTTGCAGAATCATATCATAAGGTCGAACTGCAGCTGTGACGCTTCTTTTAACATTTGAGCTTCGATTGAAATCACATCTATCTCACAGAGCTCATCTGCTAAGCTTTCTATAGAATGAAGGATACGAGTTAGATCGGCCGTTTTTAGGGTTTTCAGATCATTTTCTTTCTCATCTTCCTCTTCTTCTTCTTCGAGATTTTCTGCTTGAGGGCGATCTAATACCTCCATCAACTCTTCTAATTCTTGATTTGAGAGTGGTTGGTCATGCACGTCTAACAGTTCGGTCACATCTTCGGTTGTTACGTATTCGAATCCACATTCGCGTGTAAGCCCGATAATGTCTTCGTTTATCTTAATGTTATCTATCTCTTCTACACTTTGGATGTCACTTCGTCATAAGCAGACTTAAGATTTTTGATTCACACAAAACTAACTCTGAAACAATTTCACACACACAATAGGCTGCTCGCGTACACGGCAATAGAATAAAACAACGTGTAAAAGTGTGTCTGGCATCAACCGGCGTAATTGTGAATCGGCAAATTATTTTGTTACAAATTAAAAAAAAACAAACGTTTTATGTGGTTTAATTACTCATACCAACCCCAATAAATAGTTTAAGCTACTTACAGCACATAAATAATAATTTAAACTTTCTACAAGAAATGTTGCGGTATCAGTGGTCGGTATACGAACGTGCGGATTATGACACCTAGGCGGTTAAGGGTTAAATATATATTCATATATATGGATGGCCTCGGTGTAAAAGGTAACAAATCATTTTTTCGATTTTTTTCAGCTGCTATTAACTATTTTATCCAAAGTCTACCTCTGTGCAAAAAGAAACAAGTCCACAAATAACTGAAGGCTATAAGAATGTTTGCAATAATTTATTCATGGGAAACTCAGGAACCGTTTTTTTTCGCTAAAGTTGGATTTTTGAGTTGTTACCTTTTGCACCGAGATCGACCATATTATGCCTACACCTTAATCCTAGAACCACAACGTGGTGCTTTGAGTTAAATTAGCAACAACGTGGGGTCGTATAGCACCTTATAAAAAAATCCATATCTTATTTATGTTAAAAGTAAACATAAATGTAATTCTTATTTTAACATAGTTTTATTCTTTAGAAATCAGGAATTAAATTCATAAAACGTAATAATCTTAAAATGAGTTCAACAAAAAATATACAACTTAATTATGATTTTCATAACAAAACACATAGTAAAACTCCAAGAATGCTAAACATAGAAATAAAAAAAAAAATTATAGCAAACGTTTAATGAGGGTATTTTGTAATTTTTGTGTAAAAACTATTTTTTTTTACAAATGCTGAGCCGATGGGCAGCGTACACATTTTTATTGCCGGACTCACATTTACTATGTGCTTTGCAATTTTTTTTTTTTCTTGTGCTTTTTTCTTTAACGAGATTATATAACTGCAAGGGTACTGAGAAGTTCACCCCGCCAAAAAAATATTGCATTGTTAAACTGTGATTAAAGATTACTCCGGTCGCCGGCGACACCACGTTGTGATTCTAGGGTTAAGGTAGAAGGCATATGATTTAATAAATAAATAAAATTATACATATAATCGTTGCAATAATTGCAATTACATTTTAAATGATTTAGAAACGTGTAGTCTATAAAATGCCCACAACAATAAAATCAACCTACGAACATGCCATAAATTGAACAAAAGAGATTTATTTGCATGACGTGATCACTTCATCGGGAATTGCAAAATTTAACATTGTCAATCACTCGTACTTGACATCAAAGTCGTACTAAATCAATCCGACTATATACAGTCTGTATTCCTTACAAAATGCAAATACGATTTATATAATAACCCGTTTGGTATAGTTTATAACGGCCGGTGAATATAATGAATACGCGCAATCGTCGATCTAATGCAGCCGATGATGGCATTCGGTTGATATTTTATGCGAACTCGCTGCGGCGGGATTGAAATATTGCAAGAAATGCGCTCTTAGTTAAACATAGGTTTGTTCGTGTATATGTATGTATGTGTATGTTGCGTACACTGTGTCTATGTCTGTGTGTGCGTCTTTATTGACTGTGTGTAATTATTGCATCCGCGGAAACTCGCTTGGAGGGATATTCTAGCGTGCTAGCATATGTGCAAACGACGTTGTGTTTGATATACACAATTTAGTTATAGGGAACTATAAATTTGTTATTAATTAACTGTGAATTAAATATACACAGAGTCAACTTGTGTTTATATAGTTATTTCAAACTACCAAAACATACCAATTATGAAAAACTGTACTTTTACACTATTTTGGTCATATAGAAAGAAAACATGAATCAAAAAAATAATTTAAAAACACAAAACATTTATTGTTTGTTATATGACTACATACAGATAGACATATTAACAAAAATCAAACAAAAACGCATTTCAATTTATTAAAATACTTCTAAATGCTCCTCAATTGAGTAGTAGGCTCTTTGAATTAATAGCTGACGTAGTTCAAATTTGAACATCTTCATCTCTTCTATATTTTTTAATGTAACTGGTCTGGATAGTTCTGGATAGTTAGCTGGACGGTAGCATAGCTACAGACACTTAGGCTTCAAAATGGGCCCATTGTGAAACCTCCCTTTAAGGCTGCTCACTCGCCCCACCAGTTAATTTTGCGTAACTGGTAGTGCATTATGTTTTATCATGGTTTTCAGATCTCTGATTACCTTCAGTTTCGAATAAAGTATGTGTAGTTCCTGACCAAATCTGGTGTCTTGAGTATGATGGTTTTAATTTTTTGGTAATGATTGCTTATTTTGTTGCAAATATATTAATAATTTATAGATATATAAGGAGGGCACCGTTAAAATATCTAATCTTTGGAATAATGGTTTGCTAGTTGCTAGTTGCTAGTTTTTTACACTATAATTTACCTTAGTGTAAAACACTTTCTTATATTTACACCATACGTTTTTTATGTATTTGAGTTGTTGTTCTTGATGCTGATGAGCATTTTTTGAGGGGTTATGCTAAATAAAGGTCTTTTTTACACCCTACATGAGGGTCTGGTGACACTATTACCGTTCCAATGGTGGCCATGACGGTCAATTAAGTTTTAGGGACGTTTTTCATTAATTTCACTAACATATCAGGCGAAATTCCTTAAATTTTTTCTTTGAAGATTTTTAGGACTTTTTAAAGTTTTTCCCTTCAAATTTAGTTTTCTTCAAACTACCGATTCAATTAGTAATAGTTATGTAAATTCTAATTCTAACAAAAGATAACCTGAGTTGCAAACACTCACACAGTTAACAATTAAATTGGTGCCCATTACGTTATAAAACAATATCCAACAAAATTCAATAAAGCTACCAGATCTTCACCAGTTGCAGTTATAAGGTCAAACCGCATTAATCATCCAAGTGTCAGCCGCGTGCTTTACTTCGCACTTTCGCCGAACGAAGAAAACTCAATTACTTCCAATAGATTTAATAACTTCATCTTAAATAAATTTTCAAGCAGCCGAAGTAATTCAGCAATTTGCAATTACACCATTAAGTCTCAAGTGGCCCACCGCCATAAATCTTCCTGCCGAACGGGTTGTCAAAAGGCGGCAATGCGCCAGCAATAATTACAATTATCTGGCCGCAGCAGCCGGCGCCAATTAATAGCGCGCGATCATTGTCAAGCGATTTTTACCAGCAAAACCTGCGAATCATATGTGAACATGTGCGGTGTGTTTTATTTATAGGGTGATTTATGGTGGCGCGTGTGAGTATATCGAGTGTTGATTATGCTATTCCGGATGCATATTAAAAACAAAAGGCGCCGTCTGAATGGGCTTTTCATTGGGCAAATGTCAAGAGGTGTTGGGTTGTTATTTATATGGAAGCGGCTGGCGCTTTGATGGTGCCCGCTGCGACGCGCATCGCTAATTGACGATTGAAATATTTATTCGCGGAATGGAGATTAATTATGCAAGTCATTATTATGACTGCATCTATTCTAGTCAACGTTTTGTATTTAAATCTTGTCTAATACCATCAGTGTTTCTATAATTTTGGTTATTTTATACTTGCAATACCATATTTGATTTTGAGATACATAGTATACAAATAAGTATCAAGAGCTGCTTTCGTTTATTGTTTCTAGCTGCCCCCGAACTACTCGCCGAGGAATGATAAGAACGCACATACGGTCGTCACAATTGCGAATTTTCTTAGAAATCATTTACAAAACCCCCAAAAAAAAAACCCTCAGATACAGTCCTGGTTCAATTTATTTATAAACGACCATTAAGCATCCTAATATATTATTTGTCATTTTGGGTTAACAAAAGTAAACACTGTTGCCATCAACTCAATCCCCTTGACAATTTATTCTTTTCACGGTGACAGCGATAAGTGATTGTATTTAAATCGAGCAAACGACGTTAATCCGGCGATAGAAGTGTGCGATTAGTGTTGGCCAACAGTGACATTAAAATAATATGAACGTATATATATTCCCATTCGCAGTTTATGCGGGCTCGCATTGGAAATGTCACACATATACACTTCGTGACTTTAAATATTATTTATTGCTCTAATCAGGACATGTATCTGCGCGCCGTTGACAGGTGGAGGGCAGATTTGCATTCGCGGTCGCGAACGAGATTATCTGAAATCGCCGCATGCAAATGTAGCTGAAAGGGCAAACAATAATTCAAATGGACTGTGTATCAAATTCGAAGCGATTACAATGAAATAAATTGAATTGAATTTACAATGATTTTGTAGTGCTTTATTATTCCTATAACAGAAATATAAATGCACTGTTGTGGCGTTCAATATCCGTAGAGTATTTTATGGTGGGAAATTCTTCAATTAACTAGACCAGTATTTTTCACCAGTGTGAAGTTATCCAAGTTATTATAGGCAAAGGTGGAAAAACATTGACCTAGACCATAGATCCCAAAAAAACCACACCTCTGTGTGAATCCACCCTTAGCAATTTACGAGGCATATCCAGAAAGTACTGAATTTTTGTAGGTGTTAAAATTTTTTATTTAAACAAAAAAATTACGTGAAACTTTAGTACATAATAAAAGCTATTTTTCGACATAGTCGCCATTCCTCTCTATGCAGGTGGTGTAGCGAGGTATCAATTTTTTGATGCCTTCCTCGAAGTAGTTTCCCGCCAACTCCTTCGCCCACTTCTCCAACTCCTCCTTTACCTCCTCGTTGGTTAAAAACCTTTTTCCACCCATGTGCAGCTTCAGAGAGGTAAAGAGATAGTAATCTGAAGGTGCTAGATCAGGGGAATGCGCGGGATGGTTCAGGACATCCCATTTAAACGAGGCGAGCAGTTCCTTCGTGGCGTTGGCCGTGTGTGGTCTGGCATTGTCATGCAGCAGGCAGACTCCTTTTGTCAGCATGCCTCTCCTCTTGTTCTGAATCGCCCTCCGCAATTTTTTTAAGGTCTCACAGTATCTTGCAGAGTTTATGGTCTCCCCTTGAGGCAGATATTCGATTAAAATTATGCCTTGACAGTCCCAAAACACGGATGCCATGACTTTCTTGGCTGAAATTGTGATTTTGAACTTTTTGGCGGAGGGTGAAGAGGTGTGACGCCACTGTTGAGACTGTCTTTTGGTTTCGGGCGTGTGGTGTGCTACCCAAGTTTCATCTCCAGTTACGATGGAGCGGAGAAATTCATCTCCATGGAGTTTCCAGCGCCTCAAAAACTCTTGCCCGGCCTCCACTCGATTCAACTTGTGCTGGTCTGTCAGTTGTTTTGGGACCCACCTCGCGGATAGTTTCCGATATCCGAGGGTTTCTGTGATTGTTTCGTGTAGTAGAGATCTGGAGATTTGCGGAAACATCGCAGAAAGTTCATCCACAGTCAATCTGCGATCGTCACGGAGCGCATTTTCAATTTTTTCCACAATTTCGTCAGTCACAATTGAAGATCTTCCGCTCCTCTGAACATCATGCACAGACGTACGACCGTTTTTAAACTCGCGACACCACTTGTACACATTCGTACGATTCATAGCTTTATCACCACATGCAGTTTTCACCTCATTAAAAATCTCAAATGGAGGTTTTCCCTGGCGGGAGATTGGATTGACATTATTCACGAAACTTGTCGTGTCAACAGTTCTCAACGTACTGACCTCGAACCGGTCTCGGTGCAAAGGGGAGGAGTCAGGCTACACTGCCGTGTGGCCAACATGATGAAAATAAAATCCCTCCGACCGTGAGAGCCTCAGTACTCTTACTTTCTGGATATGCCTCGTACATATCTAGATCTCATCAGTGTGGCTGAGCTAGTGAGGGTGAATTCACACAATATCTCGAGCGGTTATATACAAAAATTAACGTTTAACTTTCCTCCTACGGGATTAGATGTATAATTTCTGTATATAAGCACTTTAGATATTGTGTGAATGTAGATTCCTAAGGGGTGGATTCACACTTATATATGTTTTATAAGTTTGGTCTTGTGCTGATATCTCAAGCACTCTGTTGGAATATTACTCCACAGAGGACGACACTACGGTGATCCTGATAGCATGAGCATGTTGATGGTTCTTACCATATGGGTGTGCATTGATAATTGATGTGGTGCCGCCGATGGCGTTTAACTTTCCTCCTCTTAGGGGTTAGTTGTATAATTTATATATAATATATATTACAGTATGGTATGAATGACGGGTTTTTCGTCATAATAGCGAAGCGGAATTAGTTAAAATCTGCTTGAATTCACACGTAAGACCTTCTTAGTCAAGAACAACGTAAAAAAAATAATATATTTATGACTTTGCATTCACAATAAAAAAACTCTTACTTTTATGGGAATGGCATGCCTAACAAACTCTGATTATACTATTAGCTCGTAGTTATTGTAATTTTGCCCGAAGCAGCTGTTACATTGTCGCGTTTATTTAACAAAACGCACCTTTATTGATGTTTTACCAAACAGCAATTTACGACCTTTATCTATTTTATCTCTCGTTAAAATAAAACATGGTTTAGAAAAGCGCATACGACGTAACGCTTTTACCGGACAATTTACGACGACTACAATCCTTTGAGTAGATTTACATTTCCGCGCCATAAATTTGCCGAAATCCATTAAAAATTCATTGGTGGGGCTATGTTCCGACTATGCAGGTTTAAATATATCCTTGCAGCGCTATATAAATCTTGGCGTATTTTCGGGGGCGCCGGCCTGATTGCGTATTAAAACGGCCACTAATTAGTAACAAATGTTGAATACAGAACGAAAACAGATTGACGGGAGGGGATTTTGTGCCACTGGGATAGTTGTAGCAGTTGGTGTGCAAAAATAGTGTAGAACATATGAATTTATGATTGGCTTAGAATTAATACGATTTTTATTTTATCATACGTAGTATTGTAATAGCGTGATAATTCAGGTGTATCAGGAATAACATCCTTGAGGAGTTTAGTCATTCGGTATTTTCGTATGAAAATTTTAAAGAAGTCCTTGTTACTGTTATTTTTTATACGTTAAGCAATGCCCATTTCAAATGGCTTGAACTCTGCACTATACAATTATCCATACCATTTTATGATTCAATTAATTTCATTTATTAATTTAGATTTAATTTAAAAAATATATAGGGAAAAATGTAATGTAGAGTTCAAGTCATTTGAAATAGTTGATGGGCATAGTTTGGTTGGTGGGGGCCACCCACCCACCCCTCCTTCGCTTGCATACTTTTTTCATGGGATTACACACTTTCCAAGAAGTTTAATTAATGTAACCTTGCTGTGCATTATATTTCCATAAGATAACACTCTTTTATCGAATAGTTTTTTTCATTCGATAAAGGCGTTTTACAATGTTTTTCCAGTAAGAGTCTCCTACCAAAAAAAATATTGTTTTTGATATTTTGATATTTGAATATGCTATAATGTTGTTTTTTCTTATTGTATTTGGAAGTAGGTTATGATTAATTTCTTTTTTTCTATGTTAATACGAGGCATATCCAGAAAGTAAGAGTACTGAGGCTCTTACGGTCGGAGGGATTTTATTTTCATCATGTTGGCCACACGACAGTGTAGCCTGACTCCTCCCCTTTGCACTGAGACCAGTTCGAGGTCAGTACGTTGAGAACTGTTGACACGACAACAAGTTTCGTGAATAATGTCAATCCAATCTCCCACCAAGTGCGAAATACGCGGCGTCATCCGTTATCTCGTTTGGAAGGGAAAACCTCCATTTGAGATTTATAATGAGGTGAAAACTGCATATGGTGATAAAGCTATGAATCGTACGAATGTGTACAAGTGGTGTCGCGAGTTTAAAAATGGTCGTACGTCTGTGCGTGATGATCAGAGGAGCGGAAGACCTTCAATTGTGACTGACGAAATTGTGGAAAAAATTGAAAATGCGCTCCGTGACGATCGCAGATTGACTGTGGATGAACTTTCTGCGATGTTTCCGCAAATCTCCAGATCTCAACTACACGAAACAATCACAGAAACCCTCGAATATCGCAAACTGTCCGCGAGGTGGGTCCCAAAACAACTGACAGACCAGCACAAGTTGAATCGAGTGGAGGCCGGGCAAGAGTTTTTGAGGCGCTGGAAACTCCATGGAGATGAATTTCTCCGCTCCATCGTAACTGGAGATGAAACTTGGGTAGCACACCACACGCCCGAAACCAAAAGACAGTCTCAACAGTGGCGTCACACCTATTCACCCTCCGCCAAAAAGTACAAAATCACAATTTCAGCCAAGAAAGTCATGGCATCCGTGTTTTGGGACTGTCAAGGCATAATTTTAATCGAATATCTGCCTCAAGGGGAAACCATAAACTCTGCAAGATACTGTGAGACCTTAAAAAAATTGCGGAGGGCGATTCAGAACAAGAGGAGAGGCATGCTGACGAAAGGAGTCTGCCTGCTGCACGACAATGCCAGACCACACACGGCCAACGCCACGAAGGAACTACTCGCCTCGTTTAAATGGGATGTCCTGAACCATCCCGCGCATTCTCCTAATCTAGCACATTCAGATTACTATCTATTTACCTCCCTGAAGCTGCACATGGGTGGAAAAAGGTTTTTAACCGACGAGGAGGTAAAGGAGGAGTTGGAGAAGTGGACGAAGGAGTTGGCGGGAAACTACTTCGAGGAAGGCATCAAAAAATTGATACCTCGCTACACTACCTGCATAGAGAGGAATGGCAAAAAATAGCTTTTATTATGTACTAAAGTTTCACGTAATTTTTTTGTTTAAATAAAAAATTTTAACACCTACAAAAATTCAGTACTCTTACTTTCTGGATATGCCTCGTACATGTAGGCAAATTTTTTAAATCTAAATAAAATTTGTTGAATAGTTATATAATTAAAATGTATTTACGAATATCAGGGAGCAAAATGAAAACTAGAATCCTGTTACTACAGGAATCTAATCTTGCTTCTTTTAACAAACGAAAATATGTATTTTTATATATCTTTTCTTTAATTACTATAATCTGTAAATGGTATGTTAATAAAGTTATTATTATTATTATTATTATTACTATTATCATTATTATTATTATTATTAATATATTTGATAAAGTTGGCCACATTAGATTTTTTTACTATATGATTCTCAGAGTTAATCTAAATTGCGTTGGACATGATCCAGACAAACAAATATAGCAATCGTTTCCTTATTTCTCTCTATTTTGCCCGGCGCAACGCATAACTGTACCATATTAGAATAATGCGATAATTATAGTCCTCGCGCCCGTATATTGCTTTCAAGCAAGTGTAGGTGCACGATACACACTGCAGACACAGCGCGTGGAGTGGAGCAATCCGCCTGCATGCATTTCCCCGCTCATTACCGTGTGCAGCAATTAAAATAATTAGACGTGGGAACGAGTGCAGTTAGGCCGTTTCAACCCAATTCAAAAACCGCAGAGCCCGCTAATTCTGCACACTCGGGTGCTTTTTGTTTTTCAATTCCGCCGCCCCTGTATGATTTACGGTTGCGAATGTATCACTGTACTCGGGCCGTCTTATTGGGATTTATTGGGCGGGCATAAATCATTTGCCATCTTTCGGTGTAATGATTCATAGGTGATGTCTACTACGTGGAATATGTGTGTGATTGAGTATGAGGTGATCAATAACAGTTTTTGGCTGCTGGTCGTATTTCTGAAATTATTGACACCGCCACACAAGTGTTGTAATTATAAAGTGTGATACTATTATATTGATACATTTATAATATATAAAGCATCCATTAAAAATTCAACGTATGAAATAGATAAAGCATAGATATGATTGATCATAAAAGTGCCCAATAAAAAGTGATTTAACTTTTTTTGTAGAGAGTAAGTTGCATACAGGGTGTTTTTGAACCATCTCGCTTATCTTATTCAAAGCACTCTGCTCGCAAATGAAAAATTTAAAAGTTTGGACATATTTAAAATTAAATCATCTTATATTTATTATAACATCATCGTAATCGAAAAATATGCTGCACTTAAAAATTGTATAAATCCAATATGGCGTTGTTTAAAAGAAACAAGAAATGATGGCTGTTGTTCTGCCATCCTAGTTAGCATTGCAAGTCTAATAGCTTGATTTAGATTCCTCATAAAAGAGTCTTGGTTAAAAATCCTTAGATATCTTGTTCATTAAAAAAATTAAATTGACACGTTAAATTGCCACTTTCATTTTTTTAAATGAAAAACAAGATATCTAAAAAATTTTAACCAAGACTCTTGTATGAGGAATCTAAATCAAGCTACCAGACTTGCAAAGCTAACTAGGATGGCAGAACAACAGCCATCATTTTTTATTTCTTTTAAACAACGCCATATTGGATTTATACATTTTTAAGTGCAGCATTTTTTATTATGTATAATTCGTTCAATAAAAGTAATATAGATGTATTATATACCAATATTCACAAAAATGATATCAGATAAACAGCAGAGTTAATTTCATGCGGAATTTTAAATTGACTGTATTTAATTCGTGCTCTCGTGGTAATTAAAATTGAACGCTCTATCGACCATTCAGCCTGAAGTTTGTAATTCTAAATAATTTCGACAAATTGTATCCTTCGGCTAAAATAAAATTAAGTAGTGGAGAAAAAGCTTTTGGTGCAGGTGAACATTAAATAAGACTCTTATATAATTGTAATACCGAAAGGTAAAAGGCCAAATAAATAATATATATAATGTCTTATAATCTCGTCCATTCTTTCTTGCACCGCAAAACTGATGAGAATTAAGCGGCGACGGCCGCCCCTTGATTTATTCCACGCCGCCTTATCGGCCGCAATATCGGGTGAAATGTTTCGGAGCGCATTAAAAATGCAATATATAATAATCTTATTCATGCCGTCCGCGCTTCCTGGTGAATAACCGTGAGTGATGGTGCCGCGCGTTGCATGATGCACGCTCGAATTACAAATAAGTTCACCAACAACTTCACGGATACAAGCAAATAAAATTAAACCGAAAGTTTCGAGCCCATAAATACTGATAAGCCAACACCGAAATCACTTTGGTTTTGAAATTTTCGGGACGTGCACCAATTAAGAAACTGTTTGGAGTCTAAATAAATAAATCGGCTTAAACATTTAGGAAACAAACTGCATTCAAATTGAAATATATTCAAATATTAAATATATTGAAATATTAAATATATTGAAATATTAAATATATTGAAATTTTAAATATATTAATATATAGAAATATTTAATTTTTTTTTAAATATTTAATAGACTTATCAATTTTTATTATTAGTAGAGTAGTTTTTGTCTATCCAATTCAGTAGATATACACTAGCATTCACTTATGTCTGTTATTTACTTTGCAATAGCATTGTAGATAATCCTGATGAATCTCGAAAATACGAGCGAAACATAGATATACTGAAAAAGGACATTTCACTGCCCTTTGGCTTATTATGCAATAATCAATTACCAATAATTATTTAGGCAAAAATATCAAAGAATACTATCTGGTATGGGCCCCACACGACTTTTCGAATTAATTAAAAAATAGGTTTTTGGAATATAGCAGGTTTAAGAAGGAAAATAGATGATGTGGATATCAGAAATTATTTTAAAAAATTCGCTGTATTTAGCATAGAGGAAACCTGGGTGGAGGAACGAGATTTGGAAGTAATTAAACAAAAATTAGCTATGGTATGGGCCCCACACGACTTTCCGAATTAATTAATATGAAATAAAAGTTTAAGAAACTTGTCAAAAATTAATGCACTGACGCACACACGTATATATATATATATATATATATATATATATATATATATATATATATATAAATATATATATATATATATATATATATATATAAATATATATATATATATATATATATATATATATATATATATATATATATATATACTCTATTTTGACTATATAGTCATGAAATGTTAATATTCGTGATTTGATTTCGGTTCGGAAAGTAATTAGTCGTAATAATAAATTAGCACATGAAAATCCAAAATTATATAAAAAGGTTAAAAGGTTATTCTAAATGTTGCTCTCGGTGATACTAATTTTGACTGCGAAGAGCTACTAAAAACAATTGAAGATAAATGAATTCGAATGTTTGAAAATTGTGGTTTAAATATTCAGTTTTCTCATTAAATTATCTTTAAAGCATTGTTTTGTCAAGTTCAGATACAGAAATCAAAATAATGGCAGGAATACGATAGGACGACAGACTTAGTCCTCAACTATTCAACCTGCTAATCGACAAAATAATCGATAGGCTGGACAGAGGAAACCAGGGATATAAATTAGGAAGGACAGTTATAAAATCATTTGCTACTATATTGGATATGCCATCATTATATCAGACTCACAAAAGCTGGACAACAATATTCTAGGATCAGCGGAACCAGGAATGAAATATCATAATCACAAGCTAAGAAACTTTCGATAAGAAGTAGAATCTTTTTTTCAGGTTTTTTTTTTCAAAGGTTTTCTATGAAGTTAAAATAAATATCGGGTGATTATACTCCTGCTTTTGCTTTGCCAGAAAAGCCCTCGGAGCTATACGTCCGATGAGACAGAAATTGAATGGTTTTGGCGTCTACTACGTGGTAATTCATTTTAAATATTCATATTCATATTCATCTCCTTTATATAAAGATAGACGTTTTTATAAGCATGAATAAATAATACTGTGCTCAAATGTAATTGTCCAAAATTGACACAATCAATAAAATATTTCGCATTGTATATATAAATGAATTAACATAGTGCATGAAGTAGAATATTTTTTCAGCTTTTTTTTCAAAGGTTTTCTATGAAATTCAACTAAATATTGTGTGATTACACTCCTATTTTTTATTTGCTAGAAGAACCCTCGGAGCGGTGATAAAGATAGAAGTTTTTATAAGCATGAATAAATACTGTGCCCAAATGTAATTTTCCGAAATTAGCACATTCAATAAAAATGTTCGTATTGTATACATAAATGAATTAACATAGTGCATGTTAATTTTTGCATACACAAATTAATTAACACATTGCATGTTAATTTTTGTATACAATGGGCTTGGTTTTTAAAATACACAATACATTTTCTTAAGACTATACAATTGATTTTTTAAATCCTTATTTTGGTTAAAAAAATAAGGTACGTAGAAAATGTATTAAACTATTACTAAATCCATCGTGCAATTATTTTACAAGCACAACTTTCTCTTTATTTGAGACACAATTGTCCTATTTAAATCACTGCGGTCTCCAATTTCCCATGCAAATCAACACCGCGTGCAAACCGCACGAATTCAATTCCAAATCTCTTATCTAATTGGTGCACCTCTGACTTTTTATGATAAGATTTATAGCCATATTCGCAATTCAAGCGTCAATGGTTTTATCATACCAAGGCTGGGTTGTAAAAAGGCGAGTTAAATGTGGCCTATTATTACAGTATATACGTTGCATACATTGTTGTTAACTTTGCATTTCATAGCTTTGCGTATCTCTGTTAATATATAGCAGTATTTTCTGTGAAGTTAAGGTAAATCCTCAGGCAATTTAAATTGAAAATTAAAGATATAATACTAGAAAATAAATAAAAACAACCGGAACTTCCTTTAATACCAATAGCCTGAGATGAGACATACGTTCAAAAATTCCAAAGCGAATAAGAAGGAAAATAAAATTTAAAAAAGACAGGGGAAATGCTACACTATTCATATTTAATCTATATATCCCTGCATTTAGGTAAGGTTCAAAACATATATTCCACACAAAAATTAATCTAGAATCCAAATATGCAATAATATTTTGGATAATATTACACACGTTTAAGATAGATGCACGTAAACGAAAGTTGTAGTTGTAGTAAATGTAAGTAAATTTTCAAAATTGTTTTCTTGTATTGTTTCTATATATTCCTGAATCTATTTAAGGTTCAAAACACTTATATACAAATATATATAAATATATATATATATATATATATATAGAATCTAAATATCCAATTATTTTGACAACATTACACATTTTAAAGATAGATGCACTTGGAAAACAGTAGCTGTTAAAAGTGATACTATAATCTATATATTCCTGAAATAATAATACAAAAATAAATGTAGAATCTAGATATCCAATAAATTTTGTGTAAAGTGATGCCTTAATTTATATATTCCAGAATTTATTATGTTTCGACATGCTTATTCTATACAAACATGAATGTAAAATGTAAATATCCAATAATTTTGTTGATAACATTACACATTTAGAAGATAGATGCACCTAGAAGACAGTGAAACTTTAAATTCCATTCTACTATATATATATATATATATATATATATATATATATATATATATATATATATTAAAAATTTCAAAATGTCAACATTTCAAAAATTAAAACTATGACAAAAATGCCAAAAATTGTGAAAAAGACACACAAAAATAGACAATATCAAAAATGTGCAAAAGTGAAAAAATCACTTTATAAAAAAAATAGATTCAAATTTCAATTACCACTGTCTTCTAAGTCCATCGATCTTAAACATGTGTAATGTTATTAAAAAGTTTATTGGGTATTTGGAGATCATTCATTTTTGTATAGAATAAGTATTTTGAACCTTAAATAGATTCAAAGATATATAGATTATAGCATCACTTTATAAGAAAACAATACAATTTCAACAACTACTGTCTTCTAACTGCATCTATCTTAAACATGTGTAATGTTATTAAAAAATGTATTGGATATTTGGAGTCTACATTCATTTTTGTATAGAATAAATATTTTGAACATTAAATAGATTCAGGAATATTTAGATTATAGCATTATTTTATAAAAAAAACATTGCAATTTTAACAACTACTGTTTTCTAAGTGCATCTATCTAAAAATGTGTAATGTTATTAAAAAATGTATTGGATATTTGGAGTCTACATTCATTTTCGTATAGAATAAGTGTTTTAAACCTTGAATGGATTCAAGTATATATAGATTATAGTATCACTTTATAAGAAAACAGTGCAATTTCAACAACTATTGTCTTCTAACTGCATCTATCTTAAAAATGTTTAATGTTATTAAAAAATATATTGGATATTTGGAGTCTACATTCATTTTTTTATAGAATAAATGTTTTGAACATTAAATAGATTCAGGAATATTTAGATTATAGCATTATTTTATAAAAAAAAAACATTGCAATTTTAACAACTACTGTCTTCTAAGTGCATCTATCTAAAAATGTGTAATGTTATTAAAAAAAATATTGGATATTTGGAGTCTACATTCATTTTTGTATAGAATAAGGGTTTTGAACCTTAAATAGACTCAGGAATATATAGATTATATTAGATTTTATTGCATATTTGGATTCTATATTAATTTCTGTGTAGAATATATGTTTTGAACTTTACCTAAATTCAGGGTTATATAGATTAAATCACATCTTTATAAGAAAGCAACGAAATTACAACTAGCTCTTCCAATTGCACCTCTTGAAAATAAGTACCGTAATCAAAAAATTGATTCCATATTTATATTCTACATTAATTTTTGTGTAGAATAAGTATTTGGAATCTTAAATAGATTCAGGAATATATAGATTATAGCATCACTTTATAAAAAATAAAGCCATTTCAACAATTCTAATTGCATCTATCTTTAAAATATGCAATATTGTCAAAAAATGTATTAGATATTAAGATTTTAAATTTATTTTTGTAAATAATAAATGTTTTGAAACTTATATAGATTCAGGAATATATAGATTATAGCAGCACTAACAATGAAATTTGAACTACAACTGTCTTCTAAGTACATCTATCTTGAAAATGTGTAATGTTATCAAAACATTGATTGTATATATAGATTCTTCATTCATTTTTGTGTAAATACATGTTTTGAACCTTAAATATATTCAGGTATGTATAGATTAAAGCACATATTTATGAGAAAACAACGAAATTTCAACTAGCTATGTCTTCCAATTGCATCTATCTTGAAGATTAGTACCGTCATCAAAAAATTGATTCGATATTTATATTCTACATTAATTTTTGTGTACAATAAGTATTTTGAATCATAAATAGATTCAGGAATATATAGATTATAGCATCACTTTATAAAAAAAATAATGCTATTTCAACAAGTAATGTCTTCTAATTGCATTTTTCTTTAAAGTATGTAATGTTGTCAAAAAATGTATGGGATATTTAGATTCTAAATTTATTTTTGTATATAATAAGTGTTTTGAAACTTAAATAGATTCAGGAATATATAGATTATAACAGCACGTTATAACAAAACAATAAAATTTGAACTGCAACTGTCTTGTAAGTGCATCTATCTTGAAAATGGGTAATGTTATCAAAAAATTGATTAGATATTTGGATTCTACATTAATGTTTTGAACCTTAAATATATTCAGGTATATATACATTAAAGCACATCTTTATAATAAAGCAATGAAATTTCAACTAGCTATGTCTTCCAATTGCATCTATCTTGAAAATTAGTACCGTCATAAATAAATGGATTCGATATTTATATTCTACATTAATTTTTGTGTACAATAAATATTTGGAATCATAAATAGATTCAGGAATATATCGATTATAACATCACTTTAAAAGAAAACAATGCAATTTCAACAACTACTGCCTTCTAAGTGCATCAATCTTTAAAATGTGCAATGTTATCAAAAAATTTATTGGATATTTAGATGCTAAATTTATTTCTGTAAATAATAAGTGTTTTGAAACTTAAATAGATTCAGGAATATATAGATTATAGCACCACTTTATAACAAAACAATACAATTTGAACTACAACTGTCTTCTAAGTGCATCTATCTTGAAAATGTGCAATGTTATCAAAAAATTTATTGGATATTTGGATTATACATTCATTTTTGTGTAAAATACATGTTTTGAACCTTTAACATATTGAGGTATGTATAGATTAAAGCACATCTTTATGAGAAAGCAACGAAATTTCAACTAGCCATGTCTTCCAATTATATATATCTTGAATATTAGTACCGTCATCAAAAAATTTATTTGATATTTATATTCTACATTAATTTTTGTGCACAATAAGCACTTGGAATCATAAATAGATTCAGGAATATATAGATTATAGCATGATTTTATTAGAAAACAATGCAATTTCAACAACTACTGTCTTCTAAGTGCATCCACCTTTAAAATATGTAATGTTGTTACAAATTTTATAAGATATTTAGATTCTACATTTATTTTTGTATAGAATAAATGGTTTTAACTTTAAATACATTCAGGAATATATAAATTATAGCAGCACTTTCTAAGAAAAGAATGAAATTTGAACTACAACTGTTTTCTAAGTATATCTGTATTAAAAATGTGTAATGTTATCAAAAAATGAATTGGATATTTGAATTTTACATTCATTTTTGTGTAAAATACATGTTATGAATCTATATATTCAGGTATATATAGATTAAAGCACATCTTTATAAGAAAGCAATGAAATTTCAACTAGCTGTGTCTTCCATTTGCATCTATCTTGAAAATTAGTACAGATATCAAAAAATCGATTCGATATTTATATTTTACATTCATTTTTATGTACAATAAGTATTTGGAATCATAAATAGATTCAGGAATATATAGATTATAGCATCACTTTATAAGAAAACAATGCAATTTCAACAACTACTGCCTTCTAAGTACATATCTTTAAAATATGTAATGTCAAAAAAATTATTGGATATTCTACATTTATGTCTGTATAGAATAAGATTAATCTTAAATAAATTCAGAAATATTTAAATTATAGTAGCACTTTATAAGAAAACAATGTAATTTGTACTACAACTGTCTTCTAAGTGCATCTATATTAAAAATATTTAATGTTATCAAGAAATTGATTGGATATTTAAATTCTACATTAATTTTTGTATAGAATACATGTTTAAAATAATCTTAGCTATATAGAGTTATATATGAATAAAGCAAAAAATAAATCTGTATAAAAAAGCAACGAAATTTCAACTAGATATATCTTCCAGTTGCATCTATATTGAAAATGAGTACCTTCATCAAAAAACGAATTCGATATTTATATTCTACATTAATTTTTATATAGACTAAGTACATGGTACCTTAAATAGATTCAGAAATATACAGATTTTAGCAGAACTTTATATGAAAACAATGAAATTACAAGTTCCACATCCACATAAAAAAAATGGTTGCATATTTAGATTCTACATTAATGTTTGTATAGAATAAGTATTTTGAACCATAAATAGATTTAGAAATATATAGATTATAGCATCACTTTATAAGAAAACAATGCAATTTCAACAACTATTGTCTTCTAAGTGCATCTATCTTTAAAATATGTAATGTTGTCAACCATTTATGGGATATATAGATACAGATACAGATTTTAGCAGAACTTTATATGAAAACAATGAAATTACAAGTTCCACATCCACATAAAAAAAATGGTTGCATATTTAGATTCAACATTTATTTTTGTATAGAATAAGTGGTTTACATCAAGAATATATAGATTATGGTAGCAGTTTATAAGAAAACAATTAAATTTGAACTACAACGGTCTTCTAAGTGTATCTTGAAAATGAGTAATTTTATCAAACATTTTATTGGACATTTGATTCTACATTAATTTTTGTAGACAATTTTCTGCTCACAGGAAATCGCCATCCTGTTTATTCTTTGTCTACAAAAATTAATGTAGGATGTATTGGAATTTCACTAATATAATATAATTGAGATATTACAAGCAATGTATGATCATAAAAAAGTTTAAAAAAATAAAATAATAATAACAAAGAAAATAAAAATAAAAAAATATGACAAAAAACAACAAAACCAAGGAATCGAATCATAACAGCGACTAATAAATGTAAACATATAAAAATGCATGCAGATTTAAAAAAAAAACGAAAAGAAGAATGTATATGAATGGAAAATTGTAAGTATATATATTTGGAGTGAGCCAGAATGGATATCATTGCTAAAACTATATTTAGTAGTCGGGTCAGATAAATTTATTTTGGTAATAAATATCGATCGCACTCGCAACATAATAGCATCGGTTTTAAAATAAACCAAAACTCAGCGAACTAGTAATATATCCTTCGGAAGTATATAAAACATAATAAGCACGTGTATTTGTAAAGCACAAATAGCCGAGTTTCTGTATTTATAGTTTATCGGAAAAACTTACTGCTATAAATACATCACTATAAAAAAAACTAGTCATTCATATTGACGATACCAATTTTAATAATAAGTTCATAAAACTTTATACGATACAAACTAGAAATTATTGATTATAAGATATCAGCCATAAAAAAATTCAGCACGCACAGACTTTTCTATACTTGGTAAGTCATTGTCCTCTCTAGTTTAGCATCCTTGCTGTTGATGTATAGAAAATTTTCGCAGGGCGCAGAATAATAATAGAGGACGGTGAAATAACAAAAACAAAATAGCCGAAAATATTAATCATAAATTTTGCGAAATTTTTTAAATTAAATTTCGACATCTAAATTTTAATACGTTTATGCCCGTATACGATAGCCACTTACTGAATTGTAGTAGTAGTAGACTACTAATACTACTACCACAATTCAGTAAGTGGCTATCGTATACGGGCATAAACGTATTAAAATTTAGATGTTGAAATTTAATTTAAAAAAAACTTTAGAATTTCGCAAAAGTAGTAGTCGTCGTATATTTATTTACAATGCCAAAATATAATGGGTATAGAAAGTCAATACAGAGAACTTAGTAGAAAACAAAATATGAAACAAATTATAACAAGTACAGTAACTACTAGTACTTAATTTTAATATAAGTAACCGTCTAATAAATAGCACAGGAAATCCAAATCGTTCATTTGATTCAAATTTCCTGCCGGTGCGTTCAGCGTAATATACTTATTATCGCTTTAATTATAAATAAACATATCTGTGTGCAATAATATGGATGAAATGTGCGGCAATTTGCGTCACATACATTTGTGTAATGCGGTGGTAAAAATAGCACTACTAAATTCTTAATGAAATGCCCACACGGTGGTACCCATACATGTTAAATGCAATTGGGTTCGCACAAATTTATGAATGAAAGTTGTGTGAAATAGAAATGTGTATCGCATTTATGTTTATTTAAGAAGAAATAACGCTTGAATTGGTAATATAAGAAAGTAATAAAATGTTAAAATATTACAATTGAATTATACATTTGATATTTATATATCTATAAACTTTTATAAAGAAAAATATCTAGTGTAGGCATCACTAGAACATTAATCAATATTGAATCAAAATTTAAGATATTTCGGTTCGGTTCTATTCAGGTTTTTACGGTTTATCAAATTCACTCACATTTTCTCCGTTTATTGCCACATTTTCTCACATTTTCCCGTATTTTTCTCACATTTTGTCATATTTTCCCACATTTTTCCTTATTTTTTCTCACATTTTGTCATGTTCTCTCCCACATTTTCCCTTATTATTCTCACATTTTGTCATATTTTCCCACATTTTCCCTTATGATTCTCATTTTGTCATATCTTTCCACATTTTCCCTTATTTTTCTCACATTTTGTTATATTTTCCCACATTTTCTTTTAATGTTGAGTTTCAATCAAATGTATCGGAGCAATCATAAGAGAAAATATGGGAAAATATGACAAAATGTGAGAATAATAAGGGAAAATGTGGAAGAAAACATGACAAAATGTGAGAAAAATAAGGAAAAATGTGGAAAGATATGACAAAATGAGAAACATAAGGGAAAATGTGGGAAAATATGACAAAATGTGAGAAAAATACGGGAAAATGTGAGAAAATGTGGCAATTTGTCGTGTATACTATAACCACCATAACTTGGGATAAAATAAAAACGTAAATGTATACCATAATTTGGGACAGTATATTTTAAAAATAATTGATTTATGTTTCTAAACATCAAATAATAGATTATTAATTCACTTTAAATCGGCCAAATTAAACAAATTGCATAACTGTTATCCTCTTGCGCAAACTGCACTCTCCCGTTCTGTCGTCAACCACCCATTGGGCAATTAACACGGGAATTAATTATGAAGTTAATTATATTACAGCCAATTTATAAATATCACGCAGAGTACAAAAATAGCGCCGCTATTTGCGCACATCGCGTTTATTTTCTGCACACAATTTAAAACGGGCATTCTTTAAGATATGTAGCCTGGATTAACCGTCAGTTTTGATTTATCAGCCGATAATATATTATATCAGTAGCGTGGTGGACTATACTATAAAAAAATAAAACATATAAAATAGTATGTGTCCTTGTTTATTTCATTGCGTGCATGTCACTGTCTGTTAATTAATTATATTTCTCTCCACAAAATTAATATACCAAAGCAAAACAACAAAAAACTGCCCGTCTCTCTCCGCCCAGCGTGGGGTTAATCACAAAACCACATTAGACCAATTGCCCGGCGCAGTGTCGAATTTCCTGCATCCAAAATTTAATTAACACCGAACGATTTTTTCACTTCATTGATCGCATTTAAATGGCCTACTATGGGATTTAAATGAGACGTACTATTCGAAGCTGGCTCGCGCTCCGGACAGAAATAACGCAACGCGATATTTTTTCTTCTATATTTACGAAATTATGAAGGTGGCAGGACGATTTATCAATAATCAAATAATCAAATAATCAAAAGAGTGCAAGTTGAAAATATGAGATACATGTACTTATACACAAGTGTCTTCGCTGAAACTGGATATTAAAAAAAAATCATCAACATTATTTCCTTTGTCATACCGTTTCTAATATAGAAGCAGCTTAGGATCGGATTACACAGCATTATTAAAACAGTTTAAGTACGCCTTTACTGGGATAACTTTTGTTTATTATCCAGGCGATTAATTTCGTGTACACGCGTGTAATTCGATAGGTAAAAGTTTGCCGTTACAAATTCCCATTGCGTGTCGTGTGTATGTGTATGTGTATGTGTGTGTAGAGTGTTTGGTTTTATCCTGAGGACCACCGATGCGGCTTGTTAGGTATTTAATGGCCGTTTTGTCGTAATCACGAGTTATGACGATTCAATTTTTCTTCACGCGTGCAATAAATCAGAGTTTAAATAATTCGCTGTCCTGTTGGCTTGTTGCTTGTCTGATTGATGATGGCAATTTTTATCATTTTATATATGATTAAATTTATGTAATTGTACGATGTGAATTTATTATAGGTTTTAATCTTCAACGCCGTGGCAGGACGAATGACATTCGTCCTGCCAGCTTTATGCAAAATTGGTTTCACATTACATATCGATGGTGTAGCGTACGAAGGGCCAATCTACATCCCAAAACGACTTTCTAAAAATTACACTGTAATTACTGTTTTAAATAATCCATTACAGTGTCCATTCAAAATGTGATAGGTACTACTATTATTAGGATTCTTAAGACTTGGACTAAATTTAATTTCACTATTATTAAAAATCGAATCTGTAAACTGTTATAACTTGAGTTGTAGCTATTGAATATTGCTATAAATTAACTGCTATAGGGAAAACATGTTTATTAAACACCTGTCATAAGTTAAGATTGTTATACAAAAAAATGAATTTTTGGCGGATTTTTAAAGTTACAACTACATTTATTTATAAAATAATTTTAGTAAAACTGTTATAACTTAAGTTGTAGCTATTGAATGTTGCTATAAATTAACTGCTATAGAGAAAATATATTTATTAAACACCAGTCATAAGTTAAGATTGTCATACAAAAAATTGAATTTTTGGCGGATTTTTAAAGTTACAACTACTTTTATTTGTAAAATCATTTTAGTAAAACTGTTATAACTTGAGTTGTAGCTATTGAATGTTGCTATAAATTAACTGCTATAGAGAAAACATGTTTATTAAACACCAGTCATAAGTTATGATTGTTATACAAAAAATTGATTTTTTGGCGGATTTTTAAAGTCACAACTACATTTATTTATAAAATAATTTTAGTAAAACTGTTATAGATCGCGTTACAGCTATTGAAAATTGCTATAAATTTACAGTTATAATGAAAACATGTTTGTTAATCACCAGCTATAAATTAATATTGTTAAACAAAAAATTGAATTTTTGGCGAATTTTTAAAGTTACTACATTTATTTGAAAAATTATTTTAGTTAAACTGTTATAACTTGAGTTGTAGCCATTGAATGTTGCTATAAAATAACGGTTAAAGAGAAAACATGTTTATTAAACACCTGTCATAAGTTAAGATTGTTATATAAAAAAATGAATTTTTGACGGATTTTTAAATTTACAACTACATTTATTTATAAAATAATTTTAGTAAAACTGTTATAGTTCGAGTTACAGCTATTGAAAATTGCTATAAATAGACAGCTATAATGAAAACATGTTTGTTAATCACCAGCTGTAAGTTAACATTGTTTAACAAAAAATTGAATTTTTGGCGAATTTTTAAAGTTACAACTACATTTATTCGTAAAATAATTTTAGTAAAACTGTTATAACTTGAGTTGTAGCTATTGAATATTGCTATAAATTAACTGCTATTGAATAAACATGTTTATTAAATACCAGTCATAAGTTAAGATTGTTATATATAAAATTGAATTTTTGGCGGATTTTTAAAGTCACAACTACATTTATTTATAAAATAATTTTAGTAAAACTGCTATAGCTCGAGTTACAGCTATTGAAAATTGCTATAAATGGACAGCTATAATGAAAACGTGTTTGTTAATGACCAGCTATAAGTTAACATTGTTTCACATAAAATTGAATTTTTGGCGAATTTTTAAAGTTACAACTACTTTTATTCGTAAAATCATTTTAGTAAAACTTTTATAACTTGAGTTGTAGCTATTGAATATTGCTATAAATTAACTCCTATAGAGAAAACATGTTTATTAAACACCGGTCATAAGTTAAGATTATTATACAAAAAATTGAATTTTTGACGGATTTTTAAACTTACAACTACATTTATTTGAAAAATTATTTGAGTTAAACTGTTATAACTTGAGTTGTAGCTATTGAATATTGCTATAAATTAACTGCTATAGAGAAAACATGTTTATTAAACACCTGTTATAAGTTAAGATTATTATACAAAAAAATGAATTTTTGGCGAATTTTTAAATTTACAACTACATTTATTTATAAAATAATTTTAGTAAAACTGTTATAACTCGAGTTGTAGCTATTGAAAATTTCTATAAATTGACAGCTATAATGAAAACATGTTTATTAATGACCAGCTATAATTTAACATTGTTTCACAAAAAAATTAATTTTTGGCGAATTTTTAAAGTTACAACTAGTTTTATTTGAAAAATCATTTTAGTTAAACTGTTGTAACTTGAGTTGTAGCTATTGAATGTTGCTATAAATTAACTGCTATAGAGAAAACATGTTTATTAAACACCCGTCATAAGTTAAGATTGTTATACATACAATTGAATTTTGGACGGATTTTTAAAGTTACAACTAAATTTATTTATAAAATAATTTTAGTAAAACTGTTATAACTCGAGTTACAGCTATTAAAAATTGCTATAAATAGACAGCTATAATGAAAACATGTTTGTTAATCACCAGCTGTAAGTTAACATTGTTTCACAAAAAATTGAATTTTTGGCGAATTTTTAAAGTTACAACTACATTTATTCGTAAAATAATTTTAGTAAAACTGTTATAACTTGATTTGTAGCTATTGAATATTGTTATAAATTAACTGCTATAGAGAAAACATGTTTATTAAACACCGGTCATAAGTTAAGATTGTTATAGATAAAATTGATTTTTTGGCAGATTTTTAAAGTCACAACTACATTTATTTATAAAATAATTTTAGTAAAACTGTTATAACTTGAGTTGTAGCTATTGAAAGTTTCTATAAATTGACAGCTATAATGAAAACATGTTTGTTAATCACCAGCTATGAGTTAGCATTGTTTCACAAAAATATGAATTTTTGGAAAATTTTTAAAGTTACAACTACATTTATTCATAAAATAATTTTAGTAAAACTGTTATAACTTGAGTTGTAGCTATTGAATGTTGCTATAAATTAACTGCTATAGAGAAACATGTTTATTAAAACACAGGTCATAAGTTAAGATTGTGATACAAAAAATTGAATTTTTGGCGGATTTTTAAAGTTACAACTACATTTATTTGAAAAAATATTTTAGTTAAACTGTTAATACTTGAGTTGCAGCTATTGAATATTGCTATAAATTGACTAGGCCAGCACTCCTCTAGTATTAGATGACTAGTGTTTACTAGAGCTGGGCAGAGGCATATTACATGCTCTGCTGTTTCTAGTTCTTCATTACACCCTCTACATAATAAGCTGTCCACCGGACCCATCGTGTGTAGGTGTTTGTTTAGCCGGCAGTAGCCATTTAGGATGTTGGTCAATAATTTTAGATTAGTTCTAGATAAGTTAACTGGAAACTTAATGTTCTTTTTTTCAAAAAAGCACACACACATACTGCTAAAATAATATGTGCCTCCCAGAACAGATTTGTTTCCTTCATATACCTTTATATTTCAACTACCTGTTTAAACAAGCAAGTAGTTGAAATACAAAATTTATATAACTGCAGTATATTTCACATAAGAACATGCTGTTAACAGGAGCGGCAAAAGTTCAATTAATCACCCTGTATTCTCGGAAAAGTGCAATCAATTATAAATAATTATCAGTAAAGTGATAAATGTATAGTTATTATTACATAGGAAATTGATTGATTCATATTGTTTGTGCCGTAATTTATTGCTCTATCACATAGAAAGTCGACTTAATTACATGAGTATTAAGAGCATGAGCCTAGAATTTGTAGAAACTTCTTGGAAAAAAATTACTGTGAATAATAAACATGTGATTTGATGTAATTTTATTCGATTCCATATTGTTTGAATTAATTTGTGTAGATGTGTAGCATACAAATATAAAATTTGAAGTTGATTGAACAAAATTTAAATTTCGGCCAAATAAGGTCCAAATTTTCGTTTCGTTAATGTTTGACTACGCTGTACATTATTTCGACATTCTGACTATCTACGCCTAAAGATATTTCGATTAAGCAAAACTTGTTTTAAAGGGTGACTTTAAACACAGAAGTTCGAAATCAGTATATTTTATATAAATCAATTTGTGGTAGGTGGGTTATTATATTATATTGCTATAAGGATACTAAGGTCCGGTTCTACAATTAACATTTAACCGGAGAATAAGGCTATTCGTGGAATAAGTTTGAGATTTTAAAGCCAATATTTCAAACTTATTCCATGAATAGACTTATTCTCCAGCTAAATGTCTATTGTAGAACCGGCCCTAAAAGATGTATAATTTTTGTTTATTTTTAAGTTTATTACATACTGAGTAGAGATTTGTTAATGCCAATGAAGGTTTATTATATATATATATATATATAAATCAATGTGTATACCAGTTGAAAATATGATTGTAATTCTTTCTCAGCCCACTCTTAATGATCAAGTTCCTCCATAAATCTTGTATAGAAGGTGTAACTTAAAACTGTCGACAGATAGCAAGTTTTCAGTGTTATAAATATGTACAACATGCAAATATATCACACCACCCGGTGGAAATTGATAACACCAACGAAAATCAATCACCTACAAACGGTCCGACATGAAAAAACCATTAAAACAAAACCGTTTTATCATTTCCGGGCCAAAATTTATGACGCCACCGATGGACCAAATTCCTACCAGTACTATCCCATCCACCGTATTCGCACAACAAACTGTTCCGTGCACTGCTCGCGTGGGTAAACATCGTAAATTAAGAGGAGCACGTTCGGAGCCGTCGTCGGCGTGCGGCTTCACCGCCGGGCGCGCGTCCGCGATATCAGTGCTCCGCAGTCGCGCGCCCGCCAGTTCCGATCCAGTCTCTACCGCGAAGAGACGCGCGATCATTCCAAAAAAAAAATTATATATTTACCAACTTTAATAAACTACCGCGAGCTAAAAAAAAAAAACGCGTTTGTAAACACGAAGGACGCAGATTAATATCATGTAAAAAAAATTGTGTGGGCTGAATTAAATTAGTGCAAGTTGAAGACAGAAAAAAAAATGTGGGCGATATTTTTGATTACTTTGTTGGTAAGCTCACACTGAATTTTTTTCTTACTATATTGTTCCTTTTAGGTTTTATAGTAATATATATAGAAAGTTAGTTTGGGATAGTATAACAATTTACTTTGGTGTACAATTTCTCACTTGAACTTAAACTTGAACTTGAAAAAAGTTGAAATGTTTGTTTCTGCAAATATTGTAGAACATACGTTCACAAACTGTGATACATTACATTGTTGCAGCGGGTACAAAAGATATTTCAAAAAATATATTATGTAGAGCTTAATTTTTCTAAAATGTAAATTAAATCTTAAATGTTCTCACACTGTGATACATGTACTACTGGTGGTACATTACGTTGTTGCAGGGGGTACAAAAGGTATTTCACAAAATATATTATGTAGAGTTGAATTTTTCAAAAATTTAAATCAAAATCTTAAATATTCTCAAACTGTGATACATGTACCACTAGTGGTACATTACATTATTGCAAGGGGTACAAAAGATATTTGAAAAAAAAATTATGTAGAGCTTAATTTTTCAAAAATGTAAATTAAATCTTAAATATTCTCAAACTGTGATACATGTACCACTGGAGGTACATTAAATTGTTGTAATACTGTTGGTACATTACGTAGTTGCAGGGGGTACAAAAGGTATTTCACAAAATATATTATGTAGAGTTGAATTTTTCAAAAATTTAAATTAAATCTTAAATATTCTCAAACTGTGATACATGTACCACTGGAGGTACATTAAATTGTTGCAGGGGGGTACAAAAGACATTTAAAAAAAATTATGTAGAGCTTAATTTTTCAAAAATGTAAATTAAATTTTAAATATTCTCAAACTGTGATACACGTACCACTGGTGGTACATTAAATTATTGCAAGGGGTACAAAAGATATTTGAAAAAAAAATTATGTAGAGTTTAATTTTTCAAAAATGTAAATTAAATTTTAAATATTCTCAAACTGTGATACACGTACCACTTGTGGTACATTAAATTATTGCAAGGGGTACAAAAGATATTTGAAAAAAAAATTATGTAGAGCTTAATTTTTCAAAAATGTAAATTAAATCTTAAATATTCTCGAACTGTGCTACAGGTACCACTGGTGGTACATTACATTGTTGCAGGGGGTACAAGAGATATTTTAAATAATATATTATATATGAGCTTAATTTGTCGAAAATTTAAATTACATCTAAAATGTTCTCAAACTGTGATACATGTACCACTGGTGGTACATTGTTGCAGGGGATACAAAAGATATTTCAAAAAATATATTATGTAGAGCTTAATTTTGCTAAAATGTTGAGAACAAATCCCATTAACCAGCGTTATTAAGGCACCTTGCACGGTCAATAATACTGTCAGTCCTAGTACTGTCAGAATTTGCTTCATTCCTCCTTTTATATTTATTAAGTAATCAATTTTCAGGATAAACATCAGTATTTTCTTCATTCCATCATTACTATACCTTGCACGATAAGTAATACTGTCAATATTTTAGAACAATGAATATTTAAACATATTATCGTACAGCAATACTTTCATTATTCTAAAATATTGACAATATTACTGTACGATAAAATGTTGAAAATATTCAATATTCTAAAATAATGCCAGTATTACTTATCATGGAAGGTATAGTAATGATGGAATGAAGACAATACTGATGTTTATCCAAATAATTGATTACTTGATAAGTATAAAAGGAGGATTAAAGTAAATACTGACAGTACTAGGACTGACAATATTATTGATCGTGTAAGGTGTCTTTTAGAAAACGAAAATGATCAACTAAATATACATACAGGGTGATTCTGATCTTTCTTGTCCCTCGTGCTACATACGTGTTCAAGATAACATATTAGGCCAAAAAAACCTTTTCTTTTGCATAGAGTACATTAGTAGAACGTAATAAGTAACGTTATTAGAATTTTTTATATTACGAAGGAATATGTTACCAAGTAATGAAAAACCTGATAACGTTAGGTGCTTTCGTTTAACCGCCCCGTGGCGTGCTGTATCGCTCAAAGTTTTGCAGTCGTGCACCGGGTGTACGAGACGAGATAGAATTGTGTCCATCGGGAGCGACAAATAGAAAAAGTGACAATAAGCCCAGAACACCAATTAAAACAGCTATTATGTGTCTCGTAACAAGTTTTTTTTTATCCTAAAACTCCAAAAAGTGCATAAATTGAGCTTGTTATAAAATATAAACATTCTAAGTTTTTTAAGCTATAATCAAACACATAACCAATCAAATAATTTTCGTAAATGTTAAATTCGTCATTATTGACGTGTGCCGGTGCGTTTTCCATTATAAATTAATAAACTTTAAACAACAGCGCTTATACTATTATCGTGATGAATAAGTCACGCTCGAAGCGGCAAATTGCCGCCGCCCGCGAATAATCAGCGCAAATAAATATCGGATTCGCTAATTGGAAAGGCCTCGCGTCGCTGCAACGAACGGCCACGGGCTTACCGAGTTTCGTTATAACTTTGCCGTAAAACCGCCACCCTCGCGAGTTATTAAACGAGATTAAAATGCAATCAAATTGTATAGAATGTTGCCAGTTCTGCCCCGCCGCTTTAGGGACTATAGGTATTAAGTAAATTAGCTGAATTTGAGTTTGTGTTTTATGTTATTACCTATAATGTAATTACTAACTAACAGGTGCAAGTATTATATGTTTATGTGTAAATTTAGTGCGTTGTCATTTAAAGACGTATCATTACGATGCTAAACGACATTAAAACAACATGCAAAGCATATATCGCTAGCTAGTGTTAGTTCTGGATAGTTGGCTCGAGGGTAGCATAGCTAAAGACACTTAGGACTCAAAATGAGCCCATTGTGAAACTAGCTAGATTGTTTGCTGCCAAAACATGAAATAAATGGCCAATCATCATTTGATGAGTGATATTTTATGCTTTCTATGAAATTTGTTGATAGATATACAAATCTAAAAATGACAACTGAGGTTAAAATTAAATCAATCATTAAAAAAAATCTAGAAAATACTTCCATTGGACCCAAAGATAAGGAAATTTCACATTAGTAGTTTAGGTGCAACTACATTGTATCAATTTAGTCTTTAAACTATATTTGAAATATGATTTGCAGAATTTAATTCTTTGAAAGTCAAATTTTTTATAACGTCAACCTCGAATAACATTTTAGATGTGTGGTGTTGCTGCTTAGGCGGCGATGTGTTGAATTCAAAAAAACTAGTTCAAAATTTCATAAATTATGCGAAAATCCCTTGATGGATTTTAAATAGTCTTGATGAAATAGGATATGCAATAATATTATAAATATTACATATACATATCACAAATCACCTAAATAAAAACAAAAAGAGTTGCAATATGCATTCGAAAAAAAAAATATCTACGGTATACGTCCAAGTAAACCTTATGAAAATAAAATTGGATGAAAATAAATGTTTGGTTGGTATGGATTACCCGTCTCTTTTCGCATAGTTTTGGTAATGGGATAATAACACACGTTCGCAAATTGTTTGCCAATATAAAACCTCTGTATCCATTGAACAAAACTATGCGAGCAAGAGTAGGACAGGCGGATGCCCAAACCAATGAATATTGTTTAACCCTCTCAGTAGTAAATTTTTGTAACACATATAAAGGGTCTTTCATTATTAAAAGTCTCAGGCGGATGCCCAAACCAATGAATATGTTTAACCCTCTTAGTAGTAAAATTCTGTAACACATATAAAGGGTCTTTCATTATTAAAAGTCTCAGACTAATAATTTATTTATTAGTTAGAGTTAAAAGTGATAGGATTTTAATTTTAAATAAATCAACGACGTTTCGGTTTTCGCTTTATTTTGTAGTTTGGGAAATGTAGTTATGTTCTTGTTTTTGATTTTCTCAATAAATATAGAATCAGATAAAAAATTATAATTCAGGTTGCAGATAGAAAATGTTTGAGATTAATTACAAAAATTTGAAATATTAATAACCCTCTACACAATATTTCCAATGGAACCCTGTATGCCATGATTAAGCTCCCGCAAATAAGCGAAAGACATTGCAAGCTAATCGAAAAAAATTAAAAACAAAGACGAAAACTTATCCATTATCTCGCCGTTGTGCTTAGAACGTGAGACAAGAATAAAGACTTTATTTTGAAGCTTGGGAAATGTTATGTTCTAACTAAAATATCGATGAAATGCCCTACATGTAACTGCTGAACAATGCAGTTACATGTAGGGCATTTCATCGATATTTTAGTTAGAACATAACATTTACCAAGCTTCAAAATAAAGTCTTTATTCTTGTCTCAAGTTCTACGCACAACGGCGAGATAATGGATAAGTTTTCGTCTTTGTTTTTAATTTTTTCGATTAGCTTGCAATGTCTTTCGCTTATTTGCGGGAGCTTAATCATGGAATACAGGACATTGGAAATATTGTGTAGAGGATTATTAATATTTCTAATTTTTGTAATTAATCTCAAACATTTTCTATCTGCAACCTGAATTATATTTTTTTATCTGATTTTATATTTATTGAGAAAATCAAAAACAAGAACATAACTACATTTCCCAAGTTCAGCTTCAAAATAAAGCAAAAACAAAACCGTTTTTGTTTTATTTAAAAATTAAAATCGTATCACTCTTACTGAAACGCTCTTTAGTTATTCAAAGAACAGAAATAGTTAAAATATCATTAAATAGATGATTGTAATTTCCTTGCTTCAATGTATATTAAAATCATATTTCCACGTGCAAATTATGATGCCTATAAATTTTAACTCATAATTAGTAGTCATATCAAGCATTTCAATTGAAATAATTATTTCAATTATTTTCGCATCGTGATTATTCTTGTTTTTATTATCTGCAATAAAACTGTATAATTGGAAAATATAATTAATTTTATATAACATACCAATAATGATTTCATTCGATTGGTCAACGCTATTTTTGATTATGATGCAAATATTGGGATAGTTGTTGAATTGTTTGCGCTAGAATGAAATCACATTGTTGTAAAGAAAATCCATTGTCAACTTGTAAATTGTGTTGAATGAATTAGTTTAACCCAAATGAAACTGGTTTTGTAGCTGAAAATTAACAATATACGATTACAATTACAATTTATTTATTAGTATCGTATTTTATATTTTTTAAACTGTATATTTTTTAAAGTTATATTTTTTGGTATTAAGTGTATTGTAATATTAAATTATTAAATTGTATTATTATTTTAAATTTTTATATGTATAGGACTTCTGTAAATATGAACAACAGCACCAATAATTTTTTTAAAGGATAAATAAAACGATTTTTTACTTTGTTTTTTTATCACACTTCAGTTACACTTTGCAACTAGTTTCGGCTAAGCTCTAGCCATTTTCGAGCTCCTCCGATGACTAAATGGCTAGAGCTTAGCCGAAACTAGTTGCAAAGTGTAACTGAAGTGTGATAAAAAAACAAAGTAAAAAATCGCTTTATTTATCCTTTAAAATGAATTATCACAAAGTAGACGCCTTAACAATCCAATTTTTTTAAAGTTATATTTTTTGGTATTAAGTGTATTGTAATATAAATTAAATTGTAATATAAATTAAATTTTTATATGTATAGGACTTCTGTAAATATGAACAACAGCAACAATATTTTTTTTTTTTACTCTTGTTATTCAGTTTTTAAAGTGACTATATACTATTATTTTACATTGTGTTAATGTGCTGTAATTGGAGTTTTTCTCTGTTGTGCTAATAAAGCTTATTATTATTATTATGTAAGTATTGTAATCATGCAAACAAAAAGTTGTAATATTTTTGAGGAAACCCTCTTATATTTTGATTAGGTTTATTTTATTAAATAAAAGGAGATAATAAATTTCGTCATTTCCTGTCATAATTTTAACGAAATAGTTTACAACGATATGCAAATAACGGAAATATAATGCGCTAATAAAAGTGTAAATTTCAAATTTACTTGCAAAAGCTCTCTGCATTAATGGTGCATCCCCCGGGCTATAAATACTACATCATACTGTATGCGTATCTGCATGTACCATCTAAGCCAAGTTTGATAGAATTTATTTTTGGAATCATAGTAGATATTATTATTGATTAAATAAACGATTATCTATTTCAAAATATTGTAAACATTTAATATACTTACGTTTTATTAGTACAGGTCACACGCTTTGAAATCTGCAATCAAAGAAATCTATGTTAGTATTTCTCAACCATACTTGAGTAATAAATAAATAAAGAAATAAATAAATAAATAAATAAATGTAATACTAATCATTTGTTTAACCCTCTCGTAGGTAATAGGATTACGAACTAAAGCCCTGGTTTCCATTCTCTAATTGCACTCTATAAAATACCTAAAGGCTAACGCTCTAATTTCCCAAGGAAACTGTGTTGTAAAAGATTGGTTACTCACGGTGAATACAAAATGGCACATTTCCTTTTTAGTACGTTGTAGGGAAACATTCATAGAAGAAATAGTAACAAAAATATGTATCCGAAATATTTTATAAATGACCACAACACAAATTGATACATTTGGTAGAGTATGTATGTATTGTAACAAATTTATATGGCCAGTTGTTTACACCTAAAATCAATATTTTTTTTGTTATTATCCAACTATGTTAACGTTAAAGTTGTCATAGATACCTGTTTTGTTTTGAATAAAATATTGATGCCAAATAAATTTTCACAGCACGTTGGTAGAAAAATACGATTTTTAAATTTATCCTTAACCACCTAGGTGTCAAAATCAGGACGTTCGTATACCGACCACTGATACCGCAACATTTCTTGTAGAAATATATAAAGTTTAAATTAATATTTTTATAATAATATTATAAATATTTAATTATTATTATTATAATTAGTATGTGCTGTAAGTAGCTTAAACCATTTATTGGGGTTGGTATAAGTAATTAAACCACATAAAACGTTTAATTTTTTATTATTTGTAACAAAATAATTTGTTGAACAAAGCTAACAAATATTTTCTATTTTACAACAGATCTCAGTGACCGGACTTAGGTGGTTAAGGGTTAAAATAAAAAGGACAGAAAGTAATGGTTACACTTTTTTCTATTGCAAATAGTAAAATAAATCTATCTCTTCATAAAAAAATGGTATTAATTAAAAAAAAGATTCCAAGTAGTAAGTAAATTTTAAACTTTACCTGTTCATATCTTGGTAAGTTTAAGGTTGGTGTGTTTTTTTCACTATTTTTATCAGACTCTATAAACATTTACCTGCAACATATTGAAAAGGAACTGCGGCATTTTTACCCACAGTAAAATATGTATATATCAGAGTCAATGAACATACAAACTGGCAATGAATATAATTTACAAACTTTTCAATTTAGATTTGACGCTTCGTTGACAAGATCATAACAAATTCGCGATTAACAAGGATATATAAATATAAATATATATATATATATATATATATATATATATATATATATATAGCAAAAAGCTGTAAATATATATATATATATATATATATATATATATATATATATATATATATATATATTTACAGCTTTTTGCTAGAAACAGAATAGACAACCCATAAAGATTCTAAATAATTCATTAAATATATGTATTATGTCTGTTTCAGTAATGAAGGTAATAAAGATCGCACGCATAAAAAGCCGCACTGGCGTAAATAAACGTTACGCAATATTTGCTGCAGTTTATTTACAATGTTGATATAAATGCCATGTTAATTCATTTACAAACGCTGCGTTCAATATTTATTGCAGTTGCATGTATTTAAATTTAAATGTGAATATAATACGCGCGCGCAGTGTAATGAATGCTAAATTATGTTGTAATATGTCGGGAAATGCAAATAATTCAATTTTCTTTGATACAAATGAAAAAAATGCCCAGATTTGTATAGATTTTATCGTAAATCTGACTCCCAGTGTACTCGTTTGAGTACATTGGTAAAACATAAGTCCATCCGTTTGCTCATATCGCAAATTTGATTGTCAGAGCCGATACATTATAGAGTTCTCTTCAGATTAAGAAGGCGAATCCCCTTAAAGGCACCTTATACGGTCAATAATACTGTCAATCCTACTACTATCAGTATTTGCTTCAATTGTCAATCCTACTACTATCAGTATTTGCTTCAATCCTCCTTTTATATTTATCAACTAATAAATTATCCTGATAAACATCAGTAGTCTCTGAATTCCAACATTACTATACCTTACATGATAAGTAATACTGTCAATATTTTAGAATAATGAAGATTTTAAACATGATATCCTACAGTAATACTGTCATTATTCTAAAATATTGACAGTATTATTGATCGTGCCTTTACAGTGACCCATTTATAAAATCTGCGTTATTTAGTGTATAAGGCATCTTACACGGTCAATAATACTGTCAGTCCTAGTACTGTCAGTATTTACTTGAATTCTCCTTTTATATTTATCAAGTAATCAATTATCCGGAAAATCTTCAGTATTCTCTTCATTCCACCATTACTATACCTTACACCATAAGTAATACTGTGAATATATTAGAATAACAAACATTTTAAACATGTTCTCGTACAGTAATACTGTCATTAATCTAAAATATTGACAGTATTATTGATCGTGTAAGGTGCCTTTATCATATCACGCGGTGTGTTCCAGAGTCTATGTATGTAACTAGTGAATATTATATATAATGTATTTATTGTTATATAGCTGGATTTAGTGCCTGTTATCAAATTGTAAAAAATATAATGATGAGTGTTATAGCTAATTTTTAAGAAAATAATTAAAATTTTCAATAGAATCTTCTTGAACATTTTTATTTTTGTATACTATATATAATCCTAGTGTACTCATATCAGTACATATCATTATTTCCTGAACCTGACATTTTCGAATAGAGATTACATTTGACTTTTTGCTTAATCACAATCAACATATACTTTCCACTTACAAAGCTCGACGACAAAGGATAGAAATATTAATCCATTGCTTGTCTATACAGCTGCTATTTAATTAGGGCTATTACAAAGTTACACATAAAAAAAATCTAGTAAAAAAATCCTACCAAATAAACTATGCGCATTCACTATCACAAGTGACTTGAACTCTACACTACATTGTTCCCAACATATATTTTTTAAATTAAGTCTAAATTAATAAATGAAAATGATTGAATTATAGAACATTATGGATAATAATGGGTTAACGTAAAAACATACACAGTAATACGGCTACAAATGTATGTACCGGTATTACTTATATTTCTACGTTAAATAAATATTACAAAATTAAATCCTGTACAAGTTTTTCGTAACTGTACCAATTAATTTATAAAATTAAATTGTAGCAGTATAGACAAGAAATGGATCAATATTTCTATCCTTTGTCGTCGAGCTTTGTAAGTCGACAATATATTTTGATTGTGTACTCTTGGATGCTCATGTCCTCAATTGCATCCACTCGTATTATTATTGGCGCAAACATTCGATCAATTCTACTGTTCTTTGTATTAAATAGGTCGTAAATATTAAAATTGGGATGTATTACAGTAAATAAGAAAAGTTTGCTATGTCGAGAAGCGAAAAACAACACAATTCAATATTAAATTATATGTCGCGCATATAAATATAGACGCCATCCTGAATACGGCCAATTTCTGTTTAGTAATGTAAGATATTTATATTCCAAATACAATAGACAAATAGACAATACGGATAATATCTCTCCGATTCGGAGGAGATGAAATTCTCATCTAAACGTACTACAGTGGTTTGGAATGCACAGAAAATAAAAAATATCTGGTGTGGGAACACACGACAGTCCGAATTATATTGTCATATTTCAATTTTTGACACATTTTGACACAGTTAGAGACATTTAAAGTACAGTAAAGTAAATTTAATGATCTGAAAATATCCAACAGAGAAAAGTTGACACATTTTGATGTTTTGGCGCATTATGACACGTTTTGACACATTTTGCCATGTTTTGGCACATTTAAACACTTTTTGCCACATTTAAACACTTTTTGCCACATTTAAACACTTTTTGACACGACAGTCCGAATTATATTGTCATATTTCAATTCTTGACACATTTTGACACAGTTAGAGACATTTAAAGTACAGTAAAGTAAATTTAATGATCTTAAAATATCCAACAGAGAAAAGTTGACACATTTTGACGTTTTGGCGCATTTTGACACGTTTTGACACATTTTGACATGTTTTGGCACATTTAAACACTTTTTGCCACATTTAGACACTTTTTGACACGTTTTGATGATGAGATATTTTGATACATTTTGACAAATTGCAAACTTTAGTAAACAAGTGCCTCCGCAAGATTCTAGGAATCTATTGGCCCAACAAAATAACTAACATAGAGCTATGGAAGAGATGCAAATAAGATCCTATAGAAATATAAATAAAAAGAACAAAATGGAGATCGATTCGTCACACTCTAAGACACGGAAATGGAGAAATGGCGACGTAAGCATTTGAGTACATACAACATTACAGGGGCAAGGAAGAAAGGACGGCCGCTAAAAACATGGAAGAGACAAATGCATATAGAATACAAAAGGATAGGCTATATATGGATGGGCATGAAAACAAAAGCAAGCGAGAAACAAGAGAGGAAAAATAGTGTAAAAACCTATATAGCGCAAGACGTGACACAAAGGGGCAGGACAAGCGACCTTGCTCACAATTACAAGCCTCAAAATCATCCTAAAGGATGCCCTATGTTCCTACCTTCGAGCCACAGGATTAGTAATAATAATAAACAATAACAAGCTTGAAAGAACAAACAAAATTTGTTTCCCTATACAGCAGTGCTGTATTCGAACAAAAATAAAGCCATACACGAGGAAGGTCCAATGTCATAGAGTATGATATGTGTATCATTAAATCATTGAGAACTAGAAACAGTAACGCTACCAAGTACGAATCTCCTTGGTAAATGGAACGCGACACAACTCATCGTCCAGAAAACAGCGAACGACACTTCTCAACAAGAAAAAACCTCCAGAATGATATCCTGCCACATATGGTACAAAAACGACAAGATAAAGCATGGAATTCGGGGAAACTAAGGCAAAAATAAAACTACTTCAGCATGCATATGAGAAAGCACTTATAATATTAGCTGTGAAAATAAAAACATATACTTCTCTCTATTTTTTAAACGAAACCAATATCAATAAATTTTTAATTTCAAGTAAATATCTCAATAAACTCCCCAGGCACAGACTAATACATTCATCAACAGTAGACATTCTAAAGAGAAGTGGACGTCTGAGAAAAGATCTGAAATCTGAAACTACAGCCAAAATACAACTACTTCAGCATGCATATGAGAAAGCACTTATAATATTAGCTGTGAAAATAATAACCTAAACTTCTCCCTATTTTTTAAACAGAACAAATATCAATAAATTTTTAATTTGAAGTAAATATATCAATAAACTATCCCTATATTACATACAATCTCCTCTCAAGTCAAACTTTTATTCATGTAATTAAACCCCATCATCCAGTTTGTTACTCAAATAAATCGATACGCCGTAAAACACCGCGCCGGAGCAGCCGGCGAATACGCGCCGCCACCGAAAACAATTAATTAGCATAATGAGAACTCCACCGTCTCTACCAAACTAATTTAATTTTATTCGACTACCATAAACATTACGTTTTTCCCCCCAAATGCGGTGGATTTAAAGGCTCCAATTATGCGCGGCCGTAAATTTCGATTAAAAATAAGCGATGGGGACGGCGGGCGCAACGTTAATAGCGTTTTCATTAGCGCCCGACAACAAAAATACGTCGCGGTGGATTTACGATGGTTTTATTGTGCGGCAATAGAAATAGATTTTTTTTTTGTTGGGGGTTTTCTAGGAATAGATACTAGGTATTGGGATGGCACGCGCGATATTAGAGTAGCGATGGCAGGATTAATTTATGGGTGTTTATTTTTAATATTCACTTTAGCGGGTGTCTCTATATGTGTGTGTCTTATGAATGTGAATCGTAAAATTTAAACAGAATTAAGGATGGAATTTAGTTTTTAAACATATGTAGGTTTTAATGGTTTAATTCTTTACGGTGCCAGATTGTTACGTGAAAAAAAAAGTGGAGCCTAATATATTTTTTACGTAATTACTCAATTTTATTCGTAAAATTGTCTCATTATCTAAAATTAACCAAATAAAATACAATTAACCCCCTAGGAGGAAAGTTAAACGCCACCTGGCGACACCACATCAATTAGCAATGCACACCCATATGGTAATAACCGTCAACATGCTCATGCCATCAGGATCACCGGGTAGTGCCCTCTATGGAATAATATTCCAACAGAGTGCTTGAGATATCAGCACAAGGCCAATCGTATAAAACATATATGAGTGAACCCACCTCTTAGCAATCTACATATCGTGTGAATTCATCCGCACTAGCTGAGCTGTACTGATGAGGTCTAATAAGATCGAAATCTAGATATGTAGATTGCTAAGAGGTGGGTTTACACTTATATTTAAAATTAACCAATAAAATATAGTAAACATTTATAATAATAAACATTTGACATTCAAATAATCATAATATACTTTTGACGAACGACAGCACTTAAATGTAAGTATTATGGAAACAAATTATGATATTCTTTTTACATTAAATACACTGTAGTGCAATACGAGTCATAGATTATATAAAAATGAATAACAATATATATACATACAAAAAATATTTGATGTGGGCACCACATGACGTTCCGAATTTCACACATCATCGACATTATTGAGAATATTTGAAATTTTTAGAAAATAATTGACAATGTTTTATAACATTTGACAATATTTGAAAATATTTGACGATATTTGGCAATATTTTTCATCGACATTATTGACATGACATGAAATAGTTGACATTTTTGAGAATATTTGAAATTTTTTGAAAATAATTGACAATGTTTGACAACATTGGACAATATTTGAAAATATTGACGATATTTGATAAATTTTTCATCGACACTATTGACATGACATGAAATGTTTGACCTTTTTGACCATATTTGAAAATATTTGACGATATTTGACAATATTTTTCATCGACATTATTGACATGACATGAAATGGTTGACATTTTTGAGAATATTTGAAAATTTTTGAAAATAATTGACAATGTTTGACAACATTGGACAATATTTGAAAATATTTGACGATATTTGATAAATTTTTCATCGACACTATTGACATGACATGAAATGTTTGACCTTTTTGAGAATATTTGAAAATATTTGAAAATTTTTGAAAATAATTGACAACATTTTTCTTTTTGTTTAATTTTTATTCGTTTGTGCTTAATTAAATTTTAAACTATATATAAAAATAAACTATTAGGCAACCCAAGTTTGGTGTAACTTGCCTTGTGTTTTTTTGCGCACATATTAGCAGGGAATCCAATTGGCGGAAAACTGACGTTTGCTGGGAAACGATTTTTTGTACACTTATTTCATTTTAAATTGAATAACTTTTATTATACATGTATCTATATTTTTCTTGTTTATACGTATTTTTATTGTGTAAATGTGTATTTTGTTCTCATATTGTATATATATATATTACATATAATAAACGATTATGATTATGATTATGATTATTATCAAGTTATTTTCTCTGTTTGCGAACCGTTTTTGCTCAAATTTTCACGGGATCACCCCAACCCGGCCGACTTGCAAATATGGTCGCGATCTATTCAGCGATTTTCCCGTTATTTTCACGGACAAATTATATCCACACACACATACACAGAGAAACATTTTCCAAAAATAGTCTATTTCGACTAAAAAAGTCATAAAACGTGGAGAAAAGTCAAAATATGCAATTCGATTTTTTTGCTAAAACAATACTTTTCCTATACAGCACTGCTGTATAGGGAAAGTATTGTATTCGGAAAAAACTACACTATAGGGAAAGAATTGTCGCGAACAATTTAGAAAACAAATTCCATATGCAGTATGAACTATTCCATTAAATATAATTACAATAAAACGCAGCCTGCCTCCCTTTAGCTAATCGCGATGCAGTTCCGGCAAGTCTTTAAAACAACCCCGTGAGCGCCAGAAATATTTCAACGCGAAAATACGAGACTCCGGTTCTCGGGAAAGAGTTACGACTTATTCATAACCGGATGGAAGTTTTCGGGAGCGCTGAAAAGCGGCCATTCAGACAAAACTGTTTCCACTGTACTGCAGCCCTCCCTGTTTTAAAACTAAATTATTCGCTCGATGTAAAGTTGTTGCGCTCATTTGCAGTGCGATGCAGTGCGCTGAACTTGTTCAAGCTTAATTCCAGAATTAAAATAGTTTATAAAAAACGAGGTCTCAACAAATTTTCATTGTTTTTGATGATAATAATGTGTCTAATACGCTGTTTTTCATTAATAAGTAAAGCCTTGATTTACTAGAAAGCTGTCGGTTAAAAGTAGCCGTTTTTGACGTCATTTGCATATCACAGAAATCGTTTTTAAGTATATTTAGTATAAGTATATGTAATTAAAAAACTCAATTTCATTCATTATCTTTTTGAATTACTTTGAGGAATTACTTATTATGGGAACCCATAGAGGATACTGTATAGTTCCGCGATAACTAGTACAAAACCAGCTTTAGCTTTCTTGGGAAACCACGCCTTTGGAAAGCGGCAGGGGTAAATTCATGTTTACCTAGGGTCATTCATAATAAAGCCCTGGTTTCCTAAAAATAACCAAAATATTAGCTGCGCTATATAGACTAAAACACATATTACCAACAGAACATAAGAAAATGGTTTACAACGCACTGTATGCAGCAAGGAACCACTACTACCTTATAAACGTATGGGGAAATACAACGAAAAGAAACATAAAAAAACTACAAATACAATAAAATAAAGCCTTAAACATAATACTTAACAAACCAAAACGCTACAGTACACTACAAATACACGAACTAAACATAGAAAATAAAATTAAACAAAGAAACATCTTACTAGTCATGCAAATCAAAAATAAATTAATGAAAACTAGCATTCATCTAAATCAAAGAAGAGACTTACATCACCACTATAGAAGAAGAAAAAGTGATATAGCAACAGGAAAAAGCCGGACATCAGCTCTACAGAATGGAATAAATATTGGAATCAAACACTTCAATAAGGCACCTTACACGATCAATATTACTGTCAATATTTTAGAATAATGACAGGATTACTGTACGATAATATGTTTAAAATGTTCATTATTCTAAAATATTGCCAGTATTACTCATCGTGCAAGGTATATCAATGATGTAATGAAGAGAATACTGATTTTTATCTGGATAATTGATTACTTGATAAATATAAAAGGAGGATTGAAGCAAATATTGACAGTACTAGTATTGACAGTATTATTGACCGTGTAAGGTGCCTTAATAATTGACCTAAAGAAATAAAAAACAATACCACCAAAAAAAACATTTAAACAAAAATTAAAAGACCTCTTAATCCTGAATCAAGAAAAACAAGAAAACTAAACAAAATACAACACCACCATCAACGACAGCACCAATAACAACAACAACAAAAACAAGAAGAACAAGAACTCCTTCACACCAGGCTGTTCAGGTCAGTGGATTAGTGAGAGTACTGATAGGGACCATAATTTTCCGAAAATACCATGTTATTTATATGAAACATATGTATGTATATATAAAATTAATAAATGATATCAAAAAAAAAGGTCATAAAGCCGTGGTTTCCTAAGAAAACTAAAGCTGGTCTTGTACTAGTTTTCGCGGATCTATGCAGTATCCGTTAACGTTTGGTAAGAAACGACATAAGAAAATCCATAGTGGGTTAAAGTTAAATATTTAGAAACTTTATAGGTCAGTAAAATATACACGCGACACAAAAGGGCATTGGCTGTAGTTTTTCAATCAAGTATATAAAACTTTTTTTTAATTTTAGAGAACGTACATGAAAACAAATTTTAAAAAACTATATAATAAAAATCTATTCCAATTTCATTCTACACTAGAGACAAATATTACCACAACAAGATTATCAACTCGCTTTATCGCGCAAATGAAACCACCCCTCGCTCCACCACAGCGCTCCATATAAATTGGAAAAGTTGAAAATTTCAATGACAATAAAAATTTGTATGAATAAATGGGGACAGGCCCGCCCCCCCTTTGTGCCGTCTCGGAGCGGAAGCGGAACGCAATCGTTGAAATAAAAATGATTCCGGAGTAAAAAATAACAAAGGATTACGGGAATGAATAAATTATAGTGCGCTACCTGGGGCGGCGGTAAATAAATAATTGATGCCCGGGCGGCGGTGGTGTCCTTTTTCGCTCTCGTGACAAAGGTCTGCATCGGAAAGGAACTGAAACATTCACGGAAAGAGGGGCGACGGGCTTGCTCGTGTAACTGTAATGGTGGAATTATTGAAATCTCTTAATTAACTTTTCTTTTGGGGCGAGAAAATTGGATCGAAAGTAAATCTTTTGGTATTCTCGCTACTATTATTGATAATTTTTTATTGATAAATATTGTAGTCTAAAGTTCACTGTATGTTGAAAGAAAACATTAGAAAATAATTAAAGCCAGAAAAATTGATTATAGTAATTTATAGTGGCACAAATTTGTAACAAAAACTAAATGATGAGTAGTCTTAGAAAAAATCTTCTTATAATATGTAATAAGAACTAAATGGTGAGTTTAATCACGTCGTATTTATCTTAAATTATGAAAATAAAGACCAAGAAAGAAATAATGTACCTACTATCTTAACTTCACACAAAACCTCTATCATAGAAAACTTATCAAACCCAGTAGGAGACGATTCGCAATTATTTTTTCCGCGATGGGGTATGAACTATGAAGGGCGCTTAACTTGTTTAAGCTTTATTCCAGAATCACGGGCTATAGTTAACTCGCCTTTATACAACCGCGCCTTAGTGCGCTAATTGTACAATAGGCCGGTTTATGCCAATATAAACTGAGATATATGAAACATGATATGAGTGAAAATAATGATTACTTACAAAATAAGACTACTCTCTGCTTAACTTGCTGCTTTTAGGAAAGCAAGGCTTAACGTATTCATGAAAACGGCGTATTAGACACAATATTGTCATCAAAAACAATGAACATTTGTTGAGAACTCGTATTTTATAAACTTTTTTGTTTTGTTTTTCATTGTTTTTGATGATAATATTGTATTTAATACGCCGTTTCCATGAATAAGTTAAGCATTGCTTTCCTAGAAATCAGCAGGTTAAGCAGGGAGTAGTCTTATTTGGTAAGTAATCATTATTTTCACTGATTTCATATTTCATGTTCCATATTATCTTAGTTCGCGAATCAACGTTTAAATTGATAAAAAAATATATACAAATAATCTCTGCAATCACAGTATAAATTGTTTTCATCAAGTTTTTTTTTTAAATACTTAAAGATGCTTCAGTTTTGCGCAACCGGTGGGCGGCTGCACAAATTTATGCGCGCCGCCAATATAATAAAAAGCGACCTTTAGCGCGTTTATATTGTAAATTTACATTGCGACATCTCCTCATTTTATGGGGCCCCGGATTTATTGCCTTGTCTTTATCACTTAACCGAATGATCAGATAAGATTGCAATAAAGTTTGACGCGACGCGAAATTTCGTTTTGCATATTCTGAGAGTCCACTGAGAGCAGCCCGGGCGCCCCATCTGCGGTTTTTAATTTGAAAAATAAATTATGCTTAAAAAATATTCCGATGGGAACAGATTCAATGACCCTATTAAAAAAAATCGCATAAATTAATACATTTGGTGTCAGCTGTTATGCCTCAAAAAAGCAAAAATAGAGTAGTAGTGTGTAATACCACCATAATTAGAAATAATAATAATAATAAAGTGTCTTTATTTCCTTTTCAACTACAATTTCAAAACAGTTTGACATTAGAACAATACAACATTGATAAAGAAAACGGCGGTTTTCAGGTGATTGTACATCCTATACAAGATGAACAATCTCTGCTTTTCAAAACAACCTTGGTAACATAAATATCATGATTGAGTATACATACATACATACATATACATACACACTCCTACATGCATACATACATACATACATATACATACACACACCTACATACATACATACATACCTACTTAACTTATTTCCTAAAGTTAGTGCATAATTTAGAGCATTAAATGACTACTACAATATTAAATTCATATATCACCATGTTGTGTAGCAAGAAAATGAAGAAATAATGCGTATTTAAATCTTAAGACGGATTTAATTCGTTTAATATCTGGTGGTAGGTTGTTGTAGAATTTGTATTTTTCAAATTATATTTAGTCTTAATCAGTGATGATATAGTTTTTGGTTCAAATAGATTTCTTTATTACCTCCAGTGTTGAGTTATTAAAAAATGAGTGTATATATTTGTTATATTACATATTAATTAATTTATATATATATATATATATATATATATATATATATATATATATATATATATATGTACATATGTTATTTTGACCTCTGTAAATACACATATGTATATAAGCAGCAATAAATTATTATTATTATATATATATATATATATATATATATATATATATATATGCGTGAACCCACCTCTTAGCAATCTACATATCTAGATTTCGATCTTATTAGATCTCATCAGTGTAGCTTAGCTAGTGAGGATAAATTCATAGGGGGTCAGTTGTATAATTTTTGTATTAATTAATTTCTTCATTAACTTTAAGTTAAAGAAATTGACTAATTTAAAACCTTTACTTTACATCAAGATATCAAGGATTTTTTGTACCTTCTGAGAAAAATAATTTATTAAATAAACCTGTTATTGTTCAATATTAAAACTGGTATTTCCGAGTAGTATACAAAAGAAAGATGCAAATTAATTTCATTGTAAGACGTGTATTGTAAGAAGTAACAACATTCACACCTTAAACTAATGAAATAATCGCTAATTTCGAACAAATTAATCAGTCACGATTTATTCCAAAATGTCTGGGCTGGCTCCAAGGCGATTGTGCAACAACTAAAGACCAACAATTAAAATGCGGACGTGTAATAAATCCGCGTGGCGTGGGCGTGCGTTTTATTAATGATATTATTTGTAGGAGCCGTTCGTTACAAGCTTACACGATGGCAAATGCGTGCCATTCAGAGGAAATATGCATGCCAATTAGATAGTTTGTGGATGAAATATTGCGGCGAAATGTGTTTCATACTGCGCTACTACATCGATTAGCGTGTTGTAATTACCAATATTATTCGTATTTTATTCATTATTGTTGTATAATATTGAAATTAGTCGTAAAAAAGTTGTGAATTTATTGCTGCGGCGGACATAAAATATTTATTGGAAGAAAAATTTTAATCGGTGTTTTTATAGGTGTAATTAGCTAGGTAGCTTGAATGTAAACAGCAAATGGGTCACTTGAAATATGTTACCGGTTTTGCGTGAGAACGGTTTAATGTGAATTCAGTAGCTATTGGGAGAGGCTTAAATTATTCCAATTTTTATTTTAGAATATATAATAACACTAATTGCTATCAATCAAATTTTATGCAAAAATAAATTTAATTTTACTAAATTCTCATCATTTAGGCTGGGCTACGGTGTGTTAACACGTAATATGTGATATAAATTATTGATAACTTTCAAACTATCATACCTACGTTTAATTATGTTTTATCAAAAGTAAATCAATTTCATAAAGGGCCTTAGACGGTGAATAATACTGTCAGTCCTAGTAGTGTCAGTATTTACTTCAATCCTCCTTTTATATTTATCAAGTAATCTATTATCCGGATAAACATCAGTAGTCTCTTCATTCCACCATTACTATACCTTACATAATAAGTAATACTGATAAACATCAGTATTCTCTTCATTCCATCATTACTATATCTTACACGATCAGTAATACTATCAATATTTTAGAATAATGAACATTTTAAACATGTTATCGTACAGTAATAGTCATTATTCTAAATGAAATAAATTCTAAAATCTAAATAAAAAATATTGACAGTATTATTAATCGTGTAAGGTGCCTTATAACTCTGGGTTTAATTCTAATCCGTGATTCAAATGTTACTTTTGACAACTTTAAAACCAATGCCAATACCTTTATGGTATCAAAAAATAGTATCTAGTCCGGAGATGAAGGATAATAAATTGATGTTTTGAATTAAAATGTGGATTACTTATTAACTCGCATTAAGGTCGTTTTAGACAAGACAATTTCTTGATTCAGAGTTTAGTCAAGATGCGAGAAAATCTAAATTCTCTCGTATCATACAGCAAATTATTTGAAATATTGAATTGGATGGTAGATTGAATGGAAAAATATAACGCGTTCTATTTCCCAAGAACAAATTCTATGAGAGGAGGATATATGAATTCATTTCTTGAACAACTTTTGTGTCAAGAAATTGTCTTGTCTAAAACGACCTTTAGTCCAGTCTAAATAATGAAAATTTACTAAATCACTTATTTTCATTTTTTATTTGAGTAATCATAAGTATTAGAAACTTTAAGAAAAATGAGGGTTATTATCCAGCTCAGTGACTGAGTGGTTAGAGGCGTCGTCGGTTTAGTACTGAGCATTGGGGAACCTGAATTTGAATCCGATCCGAGCGAATTTTGGCGAATCGAAAGTTTTCTGTGAAGTTAAGGTAAATAGCGTGTGATTAAACCGCTCTCTTGACCGGCGGTAAATCCTGGGCTGATAGCCCTGTCTAGATGGAAGTGTTTTTTTGAGAGACCCCCCTCTCAAAAATTAGTAATTAATTGAGTAAGTATATTATAGGGAAACATCCTGCACCTTGACCTACCAAATTGTTCACTGCGTTTACAATTATTTCACAAGATTTTTGTTTTTTGTGCATCTTTGCGGAACAGATAATTCCACTTTCCGTGCGGATACACATTCGTTTTCATGAATGCTTTGATTAATGCGCATTGTTGAAGTCCTTTATGTGCATTCGCGTTTGTTACAATACCACAATGCAGCAATTTCTTCGATTTCGTTTCCTGGTGGGTAGTTAACTATGTTCATAGTTATTACCACCTATTATTTAAACGATTATACCCCAGACAACATATGTTCATAGTTATTATCACCTAATAATTAAACGATTTGTGACTTGATAAACGTCAAAGTTATGACAAGTGATGTTTGAAATACAAATTATATAGGGACAATAATTTTATCATAACTTGGACTTATAAAGCAACTTTTCCATATGTAAAAGAAGAATATATTTTATTCAACATTTCTCAGTGGACTACGTATAACGAAACGACGGGCGCTAACCTTTACACAGCCCAGCCAAAACTTTACAAAACTTGCATAATGAATTTTTAGCCTTTGAGGTTGGCAAAAAAAAAATATATATGTACAATTCACTTATGCAAATGCAGGTCCGTGGGGCTAATGCATTATGTGTTTTCGCGCGGTGATAGCGCCGCCGCCAGCCGTAAAATGAATGGGACCATATAGTGCCTGATGTCACGTACGTCAGGATTACGCGGCGGCGGTGGCGTAATAATCCGCTACGGCATATCCGCGGAATAATTAACCTTTTGGGCCGACCGCCAAAATATTATATGTTCATTTGCGTTGCGGGATGCATGAAAAAGACCGCGCGGCTCGCTCGCGTCGCTCTAAATATACACAGATATTCCACCAATAATAAGTTTTGAAACATGCGGCACGGGCTAATTTTGAAAATCTATTTTACAAAGCATTATACTTATTTTATAGTACATTGTGTACCCTGGGATTAAAATGAATGTTTGCAAATAGACACTATGGTTTTTAATCGAATCAATTTTGTATTTTAAAATTAATTGCCATTATATATTTTGTCGGTAAATCCCAAATTTCCCTAGTGAGCGGTCGCTTTTGACGACATTTAGACATCAGACATTGTTTAAGGTATATGTACTATTTATTCATCGTAATTCAATGCGTTTTTGCCTTACTTTGTGGAGAACCCATATTCGTGTATATACAAGACTAATAATCGTAGTCGTTCCTAGTATTGTCAGTATTTGATTCAATCCTCCCTAATATTTATCAACCAATTAATTATCCTGATAAACATCAGTATTATCTTCATTCTATCATTACTATGTCTTACACGATCAGTAATACTGTCAATATTTTAGAATAATGATAGTATTACTGGCGTAAGGCAGTATTACACCGGCATCAACATTAGTATTATCTTCATTCTATCATTACTATGTCTTACACGATCAGTAATACTGTCAATATTTTAGAATAATGATAGTATTACTGGCGTAAGGCAGTATTACACCGGCATCAACATTAGTATTATCTTCATTCTATCATTACTATGTCTTACACGATCAGTAATACTGTCAATATTTTAGAATAATGATAGTATTACTGGCGTAAGGCAGTATTACACCGGCATCAACATTAGTATTATCTTCATTCTATCATTACTATGCGTTACACGATTAGTAATACTGTCAATATTTTAGAATAATGATAGTATTAGCGTAAGGTAGTATTACACCGGCATTTGCGAAGAAACAGTTGTTTATTTACACAATAGACCCTCGAAGGATCAGGTTCTCTGATCATGAAATCATTAACATTTAGGAATTAGTTTTTCTTAATAATCGCGATGGTATTTATAGCACAGACAAAAATGTTAGACTATACAAAAGAAGAGCAAACAAATTAGGCGCAAAGAGAGGCAATCAAAACATACAAACAGAATAACGAGAAAGGGAGGAAATAATACCAACGTCTTAAAATAACGTCAAAAGTTTTGTCAAGCAGATAGTTTCGAAGAGATAGGACAAATCACTGGAATGCACAAGAATATGAGTCGAAACGTAGTATAATTATAATGAATCTGTCCTGGGAAAAGTAGGATTTTGTAATATTGGGGGATTGAGAAGAAAATGATGCCTCTAGTCATAGCATCATTTTCTTCTCATTCCCCCAATACTACAAAATCCTACTTTTCCCAGGACAGATTTATTACTACATTTACCAACCAAACTATGCACATTCAATATCTCAAGTGACTTGAACTCTGCACTACATTGTTCCCTATATACTTTTTAAATACAGTTTAAATTAATAAATGAAATTGATTGAATCATAAAAAGTTAAGGGTAATAGTGTAGTGTAGAGTTCAAGCCATTTGAAATATTGAATGGTCATAGTTTGGTTGGTTGGGGCCGCCCGACCACCCCACGTTTGCTCGCATAGTTTTTTTCAATGGATACAGACGTTTTATATTGTTTCAACAATTCCAGGAAGAGTGTAACCCTATGAAAACAGGTGGGGTGGGCGGGCGGCCCCTACCAACCAAACTATGCCCATTCTCTATTTCAAATGGCTTGAACTCTACACTACACTATTACCCTTAACTTTCTATGATTCAATCATTTTCATTTATTAATTTAAACTCTATTTAAAAAATACATAGGGAACAATGTAGTGTAGAGTTCAAGTGACTTGAGATATTGAATGTGTATAGTTTGGTTGGTAGGGGCCACCCGCCCACCCCACCTTTGCTCGCATAGTTTTTTCAATGGATACAGACGTTTTATACTGTCTCAACAATTCCAGGAAGAGTGTAACCCTAGGAAAAAAACTATGCGAGCAAAGGTGGGGTTGGCGGGTGGCCCCTACCAACCAAACTATGCTCATTCACTATTTCAAATGGCTTGAACTCTACACTACACTATTACCCTTAACTTTCTATGATTCAATCATTTTCATTTATTAATTTAAACTCTATTTAAAAAATACATAGGGAACAATGTAGTGTAGAGTTCAAGTGACTTGAGATATTGAATGTGTATAGTTTGGTTGGTAGGGGCCGCCCGCCCACCCCACCATTGCTCGCATAGTTTTTTCAATGGATACAGACGTTTTATATTGTTTCAACAATTGCAGGAAGAGTGTAATCCTATGGCAAGCGTCCCCTACCAACCAAACTATGCCCATTCAATATTTCAAATGGCTTGAACTCTACTCTACACTACACTATTACCCTTAACTTTTTATGATTCAATCAATTTTATTTACTAATATATATATATATATATATATATATATATATATATATATATATATATATATATAATATATATATATATATATATATATATAATATATATATATATATATATATATATATATATATATATATATATATAAATTTTGGCGTGTATAAATATTGCCACTGTGGGGCTGTAAATAGATAAATGTGAATAATATGTGAATTATAAATAAGAATAAAATTTTAAAAAAAATATGAAGGAGCTAGGTATGTGTGCGAATTAATGAATGAAGTCTGTATGTTGAAAAGAAAAGTCAATTGGCATGAAGTGAAGTGTCGAGAGCAGCACAGATAGCACAAAATATATAAATGACGGTCGGATTCGAAACATTTTTATATTATAGCGATGTTATCATATCAGATTATGTTGTACGTATGTAGTAAGATTTTATATACAATACAAACAATTCAGCTCAAATCTAAACACATTTAAAATAACAAATCAAACACACACAAACTATTCAAATTATTTAATTACACTAATCACTGTCACACTTGTCAAAATATTGTTTACTCGTCCACACAATCGCATGTCACTTTTACCACGCAGCAAACGGCAATAAACAAATACACTAATGGAAATTTACGCACTCGACAATAACGGGCCGCATTTGTATACGAGCCAATAAATCCAATTGCAATAACATTCGCGACGCGATAAACACAAATATTAACAACTATCATCGGCGTTGCAAATTCGAAATTAATAGGACTACTAATTCAACTCGCATGCAACAATTTTATAATGGCGGAACGCATCGTAATTAATCCTCTAATGGAAAACACATTATAATGAGTAATATGGGTCATATTTTGCCAAACACACAATGGTATTAGTATTAGCATGTTGTAGGTTGCAGAGGGCGAAAGGATTATATTGTATACATTAGTCACCAAGGGATCTATAAATAATATCCCAAGCTCCCAAAAGTAATTAGTACATAATTTTATTCTTTGTATAGATGATTTAAACGTCAATGTTTGTATGTGCGACTCGTAGGTACTAATTTATTGTTGTTTTTGTATATATATATATATATATATATATATATATATATATATATATATCTGACTAGGATTCATCTAAATATATAATATCGCACTTCGTGACATTAATTTGTATGTCGTAATATAAATTCATTTACTAATTACAATGACTGTTCCTAAAGTAGGGAATAAATTCGATAAAAACTTTATTTATGATTTTCGCAAAAATTGCACGTCGATTTTTAATTTTCTAATTTTAACTGCTTCTAAAAATGCAGCTAAAATTTGAGTTACTTTTATTATACATATATACTTAACAAATAAACCTATAAAATGCTTCAATGGGCAGCATTTTAATAGCTTTATTTGTTAAGTACAAAAAAAAGGCCTTTATTTGGCATATTAGCCCAACCCTTTCCTTTTACACACATTCCCAAACCGTACTTTCACAGAAAGAAATAAAAAAAAGACAAAAAAAAGAATACAAATTAACAAAAAATACATCTCTATCCATTAAAATAAACCCCCTCTGCCCTCGCCAATTTCCTTTCCCACGTCAGCCTTCTGCAGATTTTCACGCCTTTCCCATCCTCTCCTAACCATTCGTTCAACTTTCTGCACTCTCCAACCCACTCTTCTTTTACTCCCTCAGATTCTTTGCTAAGGTGCCACCACGTGTCACTCCCCTTCCCCCAGCGCACACGCGGTGTACCCCAGCCCCATCCACACCTTTCTTCCTCGCTCTTCTGAATCACACCTCGCTCTTGCCATGCATACTTTGTCCTCTCTGCTCCACTCTCCCCTGGCTAAGTACCTCGGGAATTTCCCCTGCACTTGCCACTCTACGTAGCCAGGGTTGTAAGAGCTCTCAGCCATTCTCACTTGCCTTTCTTGCCACTCAATATCCCTCAATCTCTCCCTTATCTCAGTTGCTAGGCTACCCCTTTCTCTCAGCTTCTCCTCTACCCACATCTCAGCCATACCCACTCTTTCATACATCCTTTCTCTATCCTTCCTCCATCTACTCTCTGTTCTACTCTTACACCTCATCCATACCTCCCGTACCAGTCTTTCCTCGCCCAAATACTGCAATATTTCCTCAAACTTCACAACCCTCACACACGACCCCCACCACATACTCATACGATTTGTCTCGTGCAACAGCACTGCCCTCGGTGTCGACCTTTCGAGCCCTAGCATATTCTTCAGAAACCAACATTGCTCCCTTTCTATTACCTCCAATTCACGCAATCCCCACACTTCCACTCCATACAACAATATAGGTTTTACACACGTATCCCATATCTTGCACGCCATTACTAGGTTACCACCCCACAAACTCCCCCATTTTCTGCACGCAATCCCCCAAGCCATTCTTTCTTTCGCCTGCATACACTCCACAGTCAAACCAAAAGCCCAAATATTTAAAGCCATTCACTCTCTCAATCAGCCTTTCCTTACATTTCAGCCCTTCGTCCTTACCCCTCCTGCCCCTATTCCTAAACAACATCCATTTGGTCTTTTCCACATTCACCACTAGCCCCCTCTTATCCAGGTATCTACCCATTCTATCCAACATCTCTTGCATCTCTTCCACTCTCTTGGCCACCAGCACTACGTCATCTGCTTACGCCAACATCCACACTTTGGATCTACCCACCACGACCCATTTGTTAAGTATATATTTATAATAAAATTAACTAAAATTTTGTTTCATTTCTATAAATGTTGGTTTGTCGCCCTCCCTGTGCCAGCCGCCACTGTTTTTATATACATAGCAGCAGTGTGTTTAAGAGTGTTATAGATAATTAGTATTGCAGCATGTCCCCGATTATCGAGAAATGCTTGTGTAACACCACTAACCTGAATAATTAATAAATCCTAATCTGATTTCTGCACCTAGTCGGTTCACGATGATGACAATTGCAAATTAGGTAATACTCATGACATTAAATTTAGATTTAGCATGACGCGGCATGATTCACGACCTTTACGAAACATCTGATACAATTCAATGTTTAAATATTAAATATTTCTACGTCTAAACCGAACATATGTAATGCAGATCTAAACTATTAAATGAATTATTATTTACTACGTCTAGTTGTAATGAATTTAGTTTTATTTATACCATACGTCGTTATAAATAAAATCACATTCAGTACAAGTAGACGTAATAATGTTATGATAATAATTAACATGCAGGGTACACATTAAATTAATGGGTGAGTAGAAAAAACATATAGTATAGCATATTATTAATTTCACGTGTTCAGGATTGTGGGTTAGGTTAGTTTTCAATCGGCATAATAATTGAATCGGTGTGTGGAAAAACCATATAACTCCAAAATCATAGTTTAAATAAATATGTGCATCTAATTGTTGTGACACACAAAACAGATTTTATATAAACGCCATATCGTAGTTTATATAAAATCTGTTTTGTGTGTCACAATAAGTAGATGCACAGATTTATCTATTTATCTAACTAGGATTTTGGAGTTATATGGTTTTTCCACACACCGATTCATTTATTATGCCGATTGAAAACTAACCTAACCCACAGTCATGAACACGCGAAATTAATAATATCTATACTATATGTTTTTTCTACTCACCCAGTCATTTAAGGTATACCCTGCATGTTATTTATTATCATAACATTAATACGTCTACTTGTACTGAATGTGATTTTATTTATAACGACGTATGGTTTGAGCATTTTTTATTCATTTCGGCTACTAAAGACTTTATTCATAGGTTAGTTTTGAACCTGCATAATCATTAATGAGTGCTGTGCATGTTAATTATTACCATAACATTACTACAACTAGTTGTACTGAATGTGTTTTTATATATGTAAAGACGTATAGTCTGTGCATTTTTTTTGTATTAATTTCGGGTAATCAAGACTTTGTTCGCAGGTTAGTTTTCAATCTGCATAATAATTAATGGTTGCGCTGCATGTTGAACTAAATTAATTAAAGCGTGTGTAACACTAACCTGCATAATTAATAAATCCCTAGCTGTATTTCTGCACCGCACTATAAACCACATTGCGCACTCACTGTCACACTCATCACTGACCTCCGATAAAAATGGTCCAGCGCACGCAGCCGAATAATGCGTTTTTTTTGTGAGTGCGTATGCTATTTATATTTTATGATCGACTGACCTCTAAGATAAATAATATTTGTTTGCAGTTTTATAGACATTTTCAACTGCACATGATTTTATATATGTAGACCGCATTTATTGATAAAATCAATTAGCGGACAGGAAGACTTTGGTTGTTAGCCGATTGTACTATGTATTATAATAATAATAATAATCTCAAACTAATAAATAAATTTATTTATTAGTCAGAGATAATAATAATAAGCCTTTATTGTTCAACAGAAAGATTTCCAAATGCAGGACAACAATATGTTTAAATAAGTATAGATATAGTATATAAGTGAGTGATATATTCACATAATTAGTTAGTTGTGTACGTCTGTGTGTGAATATATTGCTATATTGTTTATATATAATATAACAATATATTCACACACAAACGTAGACAACTAACTAATTATATTAATATATCACAATAAATATTTATATTATTAGTAGTTACTGTATTTGTAACAATTTTTTGTATTCTTAATTGTTCGCGATAACAATACCTCATACAGTTTTTTTTTTCGAAAAGTAATCATATATTTTGACTATATAATTATAAAGACGTTTTCGATATGATAATACCTTCCTTACACAACAAAGCTGTATTAATAATAATAATAATAATAATCTTTATTTCCAATAAATGAATCATTTACAAGACTTACAAGTGACGGTAAATTGGAAAATAGAGTCAGACCTAAAATAATATAAAATGTGGAGTTGGCAGTAGTGCATATTATTACAAATATATAGTTAAATATTAAAAGTTGTATAAAAGTTACAAAAAAGTACAAAGAAGTTACAAAAAAAGTTACATAAAAGTTACATTAAAATTATTAATTAAACACTCTTGAATTAAAATAATCACGTATGGAGTATGGTTCGAGTTCACAAAGATATTAGCAAAGTAAAAATTAAAATGGATGTAAATAATCATAACAACAATGGTTAATATAGATAATTATCACCTTTCACATTTTTTCAGAGGTTTTCTGTGAAGTTAAGGTAAAAACCGGGTGATTAAACTTCTCTGAGCTTCTCCCTTGATCGGCGGAAAAGCCTCACGGCTGATAGCCCTATTAAGAGAGAAGTTTTTTTATAGATAATTATCACTACTAATCAAATTTATATCAGTAATATTTTTCAATAATGCTGCAATATAAATGTCATTTTAGTTATTTTAACTAAAATGACATTTATATTGCAACAATATTTAAAAAATATTACTGATATTAATTTGATTAGTAGTGATAATTATCTATATTAATATATTAAAATATCAAACAAGCATAACAAAATAACACTGTTATGCTTGTTGTTTGATATTTTAACAAAATGACATTTATATTGCAGCAATATCTAAAAAATATGACTGGCCAATCAACCAATGACATTTGAATTTCAACCTATTATACTCGTGATTTTATTAAGATAGTAAGTTTTATTACAATCATTTTATTATTATATTAATTCCAATACCCATGCAAATATCTAATAACATAGGAGTGTGCCGCTAATATAATAAATTATGTTTACAATAACAATTGCAATGCAAATTGTAAAGGGTAAATGTATATTTATTTAAATAAACTGCAATGGCATGAAATTATATGGATGCATGTATTATTTACCACTTTAGATATTGCAATAGCCAATCATTATCAAACTAATGGAGTTGTTGTGTATTGATTTATTCAAACCGCATCTGTTATAAATACGTGCCTCGTTGTGGTTAGAAAAATATAACCCGAGTCAATATTGCAAAACATATGAAAAGAACTTCATTTGCTAAACATATACCATATATTAGATTCTAAATATCTGTTAAGTAAAATGTAATTGCATTGCACAAAATTTTCCAAAAATGAAATTTAAATTTAAAATAGTTAAATATTATACTGTATATGTATGGACAGGGGAAACAAAAAATTAATAAATAAATTTAATTTAAAAAAAAAGAGTTTGGACACCTGTTTAATTGTATATAACAAGAACCGTTAGATGTTATTTTGACTGCAACTAAATTATTTTTTGGGTTCGTAGTCACATACGAACGACAAAGGGTGCAAGAACCTAAAAAATAAAATAAATAAAATCGCCAATTTTAGCGGTGACTATCCCGCTAATTAGATGATGATGATTAGATGCCAAAGGCACAAACAGCTGCAACAAAAATTATACCCCGCCTTATCTCATGTTCATGTTCAATAGATAGTTCAGATGGGACTGTCGTCTATCGAACAGGAACATGAGATAACGAGTTCAGATGGGACTGTCTTGATTTTGGACACCTCATTTTTTTAATATATAGATTTTATATAATAGCACTAATAAAAGGATAGTACCCATCATAAGCTGTTTTTTTTGTGGGTATATGGGCGCGATCACTTTGCGACTAAAATGCTAGCGGATTTTTGTCTAGTTTTATCTTATATTAATCTGGTAAATATCATCTTTCCTGATATAAGTCACTATAAATAAATCTGAATGTAAATATTGGATTGTTAAGGCGTCTACTTTGTAATAATTCATTTTAAAGGATAAATAAAACGATTTTTTACTTTGTTTTTTTTTATCACACTTAGTTGCTAGTGTAACTGAAGTGTGATAAAAAACAAAGTAAAAAATCGTTTTATTTATCCTTTTGAATGTAAATATGTTTTTTTTTTCAAATCAAATTAAAAATGTGTTAAATACAAAAAGTATTTATTGTGAAATAAAATGTAACGCATGAACAAATCCACCTCTCTAAATGACTGTGTTTCAATAAAAACCATAATAATTATCTCCTCACCACTAGTAAATCAATGTTTTAATTATCACGTTTTTTTTTGTTGTAAAAAATGTGATAATTAAACCATTGATTTACTGCCTGGTATATATCAATCATACGCAGGCCAATTGCGTACATGCAGCAATTAAACCCGTTACGACAACAATTTTCTCTGAAGAGTTTTACAGCCGCTTAAATTGTTTATTGAGTAATTAAGCGGGAAATGTTGCATTGCTTTGCATAAACGCCGCCATAAATTGCCGCCGCGACAGAAATCTTTCGGATAAATCGGAACGATAAAATAAATTGGCATTACGTCGGCTGCGAGTGTGAAAATGTATTCTTAAATACGCATAAATTTTACGTTTTGCGGATTAAGTGCCATCGCGACGCGAATTGAAATGCGGGAAATTACGAGGAGGTTGTTAGTAATGTACAGGTTCTAGGTATTTTATTGAGGCTATTTTGTATTTCCATGGTTATGATTGAAATTTGATAAATAAAAAAAACGTCGATGTTATCGTTGTATTTATCTAATATAATAAACTAGCTTTTAAAATTTTATAAGATATACAGCTATATACACTACGTATAATAAAAATATTTTTATTTTTTTCACTACTAGCCTTATAACCCACTATTATGTAACATTATTTGAGTGATAAACAACAACAATAATTGTTAAGTATTGTAAATGTAATAGCCTACACTGAAAGGTAAAAGGCAACTAGATTTTATATATATATATATATATATATATATATATATATATATATATATATATATATATATATATATATTTGAATGAAAGATACCTAAACGACAAAAATAGTGAAAACTACAACAAATACAGAGACAAGAGAAAAATAGTAAAAAACGAGGTTAGAATAGCAAAAACCAGGGAATGGGAAAAATTCGGGGAGAGAATGAAAACAAAAATGCAAGGGAAAACCAAAAGCTACTTTATAAAACCCTAAAAGATTGCAAAAGAAAAAGGACAAGAAATGAAATACATACAAGACAAACAAGAAAGAATGCTGAAGGAAAACGAAGAAATATTAGAAAGATGGAAAGAATTACTGACCTCAAATAACGACAAAGAACAAAAGACAAGAATTAGAGACAAGAACAACACAGAAGCAGGTACATAGAGTATCAAGGAACAAGAACTACTAGAAATAAGCGAATTAAAAAATAGGAAAAGCACCAGGACAAGACCAGATTACAGAGGAAATGCTTGATCATTTCCGCTGTAATCTGGTCTTGTCCTGGTGCTTTTCCTATTTTTAATTCCCTTATTATTTCTAGCCTGAGCCCGATAGGTAAAGATAAACTACGGATACTACTAAACAACATATGGAGCACAAATATCATACCAATACCTGGCAAACAGCACTAATCGTACCAATACACAAGAAAGGGCATAAGACGAAATGCTAAAATTATATTTATTTCATTTTAATTTGAATAACTTTTATTATACATGTATCTATATTTTTCTTGTTTTTACGTATTTTTTGTGTGTAAATGTGTATTTTGTTTTAATTCTCATATTGTATTGACTCGTGTAAAATTCTTGAAGTGATAACACTAATAAACGATTATTATTATTATTATTATATAAACATTTTTATACCAACTGCAATTAATTTGTTAAACTTGTTTACGAAATGTTATGTATTCTACCACCATCAAAAAGTACTAGTAGTTTCGTTTTGTTGCATTGAAAGTTTACACGACGAAGACGTCTCCCTGGCGTTTGTTCTCGGCTGGATTCCCACACCAGTTCCGTGTTTCATAGATGAAAATTTCTTTGTCGTACACACAAAGGCCGATAAATCTCCATCTTCAGCAAATGTGTAACAATATTATAAATCCGTGTAAAAAAGATTAGAATGTACACCCACCACGCGTGTGTGTATACGATTGCATTATGTATAAATCATTCTCCAATTAAATGGGAGCAGGCAACAGAACCTGTCTGAAGACATGGCATCCTCTTGGTACGTGTCTGTTCACGTTTATGTTTACATTAAATACAATTAATAGTACACAGAATGATTGTATCATGCAATTGCAGAAATTATCATCTATCAAATATTGTTGTTGTTGTTCATTGCTTCATTTTATTTTTTTTTGCTTTGTAAGCAATATTTAATTTTCTTTAATTTAATAATTTAATTTAAATTTAACAAACATAATAGTTATGGAACAATACGTGTGATTTATTAGCTCTTTTAATATTATTGCTCACACCATCACAAGTTCGAGTATGGTATATATGCAGGGGTTTTAGCTTGTTTTAAGGTCGTTCTAGACAGGACAATTTCTTCACTCAAAAGTGAGTCAAGATGCGAGACAATCTAAATTGTCTCGTAACATACAGCAAATTATTTGAAATATTGAATTGGATGGTAGATTGAATGGAAAAATATTACTTGTTCTATTTGTCAAGGACAAATTGTATGGGATAGGATATATATATATATATATATATATATATATATATATATATAAACCATCTTTATTAGAGTATTGACCCTTCACGGGTCTTTCTGTCTATTATTATTATAATTTACCAAATTTGTTGATGTTTACACCCAAATATATTTGGCTATATGTAAATAAATATTATTATTACTATTACTATCTTTAAATTAAGGTCATAAACTTTAAAAAAATATATAAATATATTGTATAAGCAACAACATATTTATATATTTTTAAGTTTATGACCTTAATTTAAAGATACTAATAATAATAATATTTATTTACATATAGCCAAATATATGTGGGTGTAATTGTCAACAAATTTGTTAAATAATAATAATAATAACATTTTGTTTCGTGCATTCAATTTCGACTTAAAAAAAACTATTATTATTCTAACATATCATATTTTCCGCAACACGTTTTGTTGCATGTAAATTGAGATTTTTTTCTCTCGGTCGCTTACTTGTTGAAATGCAAAATGTCCCAAATTCTATTTCCGCGGGTTTTATTTTGTTCCCGCGGTGGCACGCTATCCTGAATAAACCGACGTGGTATGAACACTCGCCCCAGGGGTTGGAATGTACCCCGGAATAAAAATGCGGGAAGGAGAAATGCAAATTTGCTTTCACCGCGCGGTCTGCGAATTTACTCGTGTGTATTTATTCAAAGTTTCCTAGAAACTGACGTGACTTGCAGACATTTGCGTGAAATATGACAAATAATTATTCATTCAAATAAAATATTCTTTTCGATAACAGATATGTGGTTTTAACCGATACAGCTGATACACCATTCTGTATCAGCTGTATCGGTTAAAATCATATATCATATTTACTTTATATATATATATATATATATATATATATATATATATATATATATATATATATATATATATATATATAAACCATCTTTATTGGGCTATCGACCCCCTTGGGGGTCTTTCTGCCTGTTTTGTATTTACATGTGTACATTTCTTAGTAGTAAAGGATATAAAAATATAAGAAGTTATAAAAGTAAGTTGACTTAGAAAAAAATAAATAAAAATGTAATAATACTTTTTATATTTTACTACAAAAATGAATTTTCAGTAAATTTTTATTTTCCGGATACATCACTGATGGAATTACCGAAAACGTCTTCGCGTTTTCTAACTAAAATTGTGGAAATATGCTATAATTTTCCAGGAAAAAAACTACACCAGAAGGAAGGTATTATTGTCGTGAAGAATTTAGAAAACAAATCAATTTTTTTTATGCCTAAAATGGTCGAAATAAACTCAATTGTTGCGATGTTTGTGTGTGTGGATGTCTGGCTGTCTGTCAACAAAATTGTGGGAAAATATATTGCGACTATCACTATATGGGACGATCCAGTGAAAATTTGAGCAAATTCGGTCCACTAATAAAGGCACCTTATACGATCAATATTACTGTCAATATTTCAGAATAATGACAGTATTACTGTACGATAATGTTTAAAATATTCATTATTCTAAAATATTGCCAGTATTACTGATCGTGTAAGGTATATTAATGATGGACTATGTATTTTGTATAAGACATTAAATTGTTTCGAAATACTACTCAGTTTTAATAAATATAATGATTATTATTATTTTTATTATAAATTATTAGCATTAAATTACCTTGGTAAATAATAGTTTATTTTGTTATATTTAAATGTGCACTGTTTATTTAGTATATCTATCTAGTAGATTAAACGACATCGTCCTTCGTACTATCTGAAATATCTTGTATCAACGAGAATTTGTTTAGTCTTCATATGCAAACGAATAAATCGAGATGTTGCAGGTTATATCTAATTCTACTTCATCATAGTGTCAAGTTGATACACAATAATCACATTAACATGTGTTATCACTACAAACACTATAATTTCCCAAGCCACTATACTCTTTGACGTGACCACACGACCAGATTTCCGCTCTACATCACATCACATTTTGCGACCACCAATTTTCTATCATAACACCAGCCCTGTTATTAACCGGTAACATAGAAACGTCAAGTGCGGTGTGGCCGGTGATTTACTAGGCGGACATTAATAACATCGGATGGCTTATTAATACTGTTATCACCTGCTGCGTGCGGAATGTGTAGTGGTCAGTTCGGCCGGCGCTTCGCCCATCATTTATCATGCGGCGCTTAATCGCACCGTGTTAAAATAATTGCGGCGTGCTCGATTTATTTCACGTCTTGCATGTAGATAATAGATAACGTAAAGTGGATTTAATTTATTGCCGCGTATATCCAAGTATGCAACATTTAAAACTGAGCGTGTAATGTTGCAATTAGAACGGAGTGTGTGGGTGGGAAAATTGAAATGTATTAAACACGTAGGGTATGAAAAATATATAGTAGTAAAAAATAATACAACTAACCCTCTAGGATGAAAGTTAAGCGCCATCTGGCATCTGGCATTTCATATAACAATAATTGGGTTGTATATGAATAAAAAAAATTCAAGACTTAAATACTGCATTCAAACAACTATTACTATATATACAACACAATTATTGTTATATAAAATGTAAAATTTATATTAAGTTATCTTTGTGATGAATTTATTTTTTATCCATACACAACACAATTATTATTATATAAAATGTAAAATTTAAATTTAAAAAAATTGTATTTATATTTCATAAAGCTTTTTACCGACAAAAATTAATGTAATTTACAGTTAGGGGCCAACAAATGGACCACATTTACAATTTGGCGTATTTGGTTTCTAAAAGCTACCACTGGATCTTTAGAAATAATTTATATTAACAAGCTGGTTTCTTTGTGAAACTACTAGGAACAAAAGGGTTAAGTATTGTATTGTTTTTTATGTACCCAATTTATCACAACTTTTTAATTGTATTATACTGCCCATGTTTTATTATATGACCCATGTGGTATGTGTCCACTGAGGTCGAAGGCTTTTGCTAGTTCCGCAATCTCATGCTTGTAAGTATTGGCTTACGTGAACAGCCATCAGCACATTAATTTTCACACTTAACTTTTTAAGTTTTAACCAATTCATATTAACTGAACTTTATATTTATTATCCTTAACTTAACTAAATTCATTAACTTATTCAACCTTCAAATTTATATAGATATATCATTGTTAACAGACTGATTTTTTAGTAAATCCTGATGAAGCTCTGGAGTCAGAGCGAAATATCGATCTAAAGAGAAGAGTATTGGATTGTTAAGGCGTCTACTTTGTGATAATTCATTTTAAAGGATAAATAAAACGATTTTTTACTTTGCTTTTTATCACACTTCAGTTACACTTTGCAACTAGTTTCGGCTAAGCTCTAGCCATCGGAGGAGCTCGAAAATGGCTAGAGCTTAGCCGAAACTAGTTGTGTAACTGAAGTGTGATAAAAACAAAGTAAAAAATCGTTTTATTTATCCTTTAAAGAGAAGAGGTTTCTTTCAGCCCTAGTCGCCGCAATTATATATATATATATATATATATATATATATATATATATATATATATATATATATAATACAATGTAGCCTGAATTAAGTACGTACAGTACATGGAGGAAAATATATTTGTATATATAGTTCCTTTATTTGATATCTTGAAGTAATGAATTTAATCCATTTCTTCTGTAGATTTTACAATTTTTTGTTTTGTCCTAGCTTTCAATATGCACATGGCAAAAAGAAGTTTTTTTTTTTATCCATGTGTTCATTAGAACCAGACCTGCCATTTTCAAATCGTTACTGTAATTACATAAAATATTCGAGAACAAAAAACATATATGTTTTACCACCCACCTAGAACAATAACTTCTTCACTTGTATGCAATTGTCGTATGGAAATTGCACTTCAATGCCAACGCAATAAAACCCGTCCATTGCGCGACATAAAACTTTATGGCCACCAATAAATAGATCAAATCTATTTACTAATACGCAGGCACCCGAATAAATGGCGTCGATTAGTTCTTGATTAGTGGCCACCGCAGGGGCAGCCGGGCGCGCTTTTTAACGAATCCAATTCCCCGCACTTTCGTTCGGGAATTCCTGCACGTGCTCCCGTTATCTCACACCGTAACGACCGCCAGTCGGTTCGGGCGGGGTAATCACTTTTATCGCTGTTAATTAATGCGCGATTCCGAAATAAACGATTCCGTATAAAGAGGGCGTTATCTTTACGCATCTGATTAGAGATAGAGTGTACAAGCGTAACTGCTTGATTTTTAACTATAGTGTTTTTGGTACAACTTTATGGAGCTAATCGATTTGATTTCGAATGTGGTTTAGAAGAGATTATATCATAATAGACTTAATACTAAAGAACTTTTTTAATTAACCCGCCCCAGGCGGTATATGTGTAAAATTCAATAAATTGTATTTTCTGATTCTGATTTTCTTGAATTTGATAGATAAATAAGCGTCGGTCAGGTATTTTATGTCTAGCTATTGCTAGAAGGAAACGTTAGTATCCACGTTTCCTTCTAGCAATAGCATAATAATATTATTAATAAAATAAAAAATAAATATTCCCAAAAATACACAATTTATTAGTTATGTATAGGTACATGTTTTGTTATAGTAACTTAAAATAAGATTGATAAAATGAACAGTTAACAGTAAAATCTCATAACTAGGGAAGTTTGGCCCCCGGCAGAGCCGAAAAACATCTATTTTTTTTTCTCTGTGTGCCTTGTACCCTTCAATACATCTGAAGGGTACAAGGCACACAGAGAAAAAAAAATAGATGTTTTTCGGCTCTGCCGGGGGCCAAACTTCCCTAGTTATGAGATTTTACTGTATGCACCTGAAATAAATTTCTATATCCATTCTAAACGTATATTACGTTTACCTGAATTGATTGATTCATGGGATTTCCTTTTTTCCAAACTAGAATATAGTTGTTCATTCGAGACATCGTTGGATTATGACATTCATTCCAAATAGAGCCTCACTTGTGCCTAGATTATTTCGAAATCCGAACTGTGTCTCACTGATATCTATTTCTAATTTCTTATAAAAGCGGCTGTGAATGATTTTTAGAAAAACCTTTAATGTATGACTTATCACGCTTATTGTTCTCAAATCTGAGCACTCCCTTGCGTTGTGTTTTTTGGTAATAAAGAGAATGTAGATTTTAACCAGTCCTGTGGTATGATTCCAGTCGTAGATGGTATTATATAGATTTTCAAGATGCTAATATTGTCTTCCTCAATTACTTTAAGAATATCGACTGGTTTTTCGTCTGGTCCTATTGCCTTTCTATCTTTTGAGTTCTTGATAGCATACCTTATTTCTTCGGCTGTTATTCTTGGTCCTTGCGAGGTTTCTTTTATCTCTATTTCATTTCTGGTGTCTTCAAATAGTTGTTGTATGTATTCCTCACATCTTTTGATCTTTTTCTCTATGTACACTATAATATTACCGTTGTTATCTTTTATTATACCAGTCTGTTTCTTCTTTCCCATGCCAGTGAATTCTTTGATCCTATTATGTGAGTTAAATGAATCATACCTCAGCTGAAGTGATTCTATCTCCTTACATTAGTTCCTCATAAATGTATCTTTGGCTTCTATAATTTTGTTTCTTGTTGAATTTCTTTGTATTTATTTCTATCCTTTTTTAGTGAACAATTATTCAATTATTATATGTAACTTTGTTTGCGTAGGTGTTTTGAACATGAATTTAATGATATTTGATTAGCTTTGCTCGAGGTTTGTTCACATTATGTTGAACATTTGATAGCTAATAAATGTTACTATTTATAACTGAAAAATGGAAGGTGTAGATGCGCCACCTTCAATTCTTCACTTATCAATAGGAACAATTTAATACAAAACTAAGAATTTGCCCTTTTTGCCACATATTTATACTCGTAACTCATAATAGCCGTTGGTAACTATTATACTTTTTATCAGGCTATTCATGAGTTCATAAATAGTGCAAATTATAGATTATAGATGTATATAAATTATCAGCGAACAGACAGGTTGTTTCGCGTCGATAAACCGTAGAGCGAGCTTGTATATCTCTATTAAAATGTCGCCGCGTTGTAATGCAGAAATGTCGGGCTGCCATAATTTATGCGCGCTATCGCAACGCGATCTATCCCAATCAATTAAACGGTAGTTCATTTGCGCATTAAGGTGTTTAAACGCGCAATTTATTAGGTAGTTTTGATAGAGATCTCTGCGTAATTTTGCGCAGAATTTATTAACTGCACGATGGGATAAATTTAGTAAAAATGACAGGCAAGAAATTGTACTGTAGCTGTAAGTAATGTTTTCTGATTGTGTATATTTGAATCTACTCTAAAATGTAATATTTCTAATGAAGTCGTAGGTGGAACAGTAATTTACATTATTAGTGCAGGAAGGCAAGTTCGGGAAACTTATCGTACGAATAATGTATCTTATTTTTTGTACAAATATATACTAAATATTTATTTAAAGTTATTTAAAGTTATTGTGACAAATAGGTTATATCACACTACCAATTACATATAATTTAAAGTCTATATTTTTTTCAAAATTGTATTTATTCAGTACCATATCGTTAATTTTTAATGCTATTTGAAGCATAAGAGGTGTATGCTGTGCTTGATGCATTGCTCATATTTATAAATACACATTTACATTGGTACCGAATTTTAAGTTGGCTACTTCCCGCACTAGTGCGGGAAGTGTATTTCCCGCACCCAAATCAATGCGGGAAATGACTTGTCTTAGGACATGAGTACAAAAAGTAAGTGTGTTTTTTTTTTTCATAAATATATCAATAGCTATTGAACCCATAAGTATTCGATGTTATAGCAACAATAAATACATTATCTAGGGAATGTAGTTACTTTAGATTCTCTCTATTAGAAACACTGAATAATTAAACAAAAGGTGCCATCAAAGCTCCAATCACAAGCGCTATTCAAGGTGTTTGACATTTGTGTTTCTGTCACAATTTGTACATTCAATAGCTTATGGGACCTATAAAGTTATGGAATGTTGGTGAATACAGGCATTACATTGATTATTAATAATATAGAAATTATTTTACACACAAAAATGGAGAATTATAGCTTGTGCGCTTTATTGTCTTACATACGTGTACTTCACGATTAACTAAGAACCCATTCATCCGAAGTAGATTTAACAGAGCAATATATCGCAGTGAAATAATCTTGACAGATTGTCAGTAGTGCATAATTTATGGACGATATTGATTTATCACTGGGGCATAATGTGGCTGATGCAAAAATAATCAGATATCAAGAGTTTTTATTAAAAATTTCTGTATTTTATTTCGAATAAAATAAACAGAATAAAGTGTATTCAGACGAGAATTAACAAATAAATAAATTTTCTATCTATATATTCTTTAATGATAAAATTAGTGTTCGGCCGAAAGTGTAAAAGATTTTGTGATTGTGAAAAAAATTATTTCCGATAGAAATTTAATGGTTTTGGCGTCTACTACATGGTAATTTATTTTCAATAAAGGAGATAAATAAAACTACCATGTTTTTTTACCACTTGTTTAATTGTTTGAAAAAAAAACTAGTTTCGCCTAAGCTCTAGGCATTATGAAGTTTTTCCGATGACTGTAATCAACATGATAATGCCTAGGCATTAAACAATCAAACAACTGGTAAAAAACGTAGTAGTTTATTCATCTCCTTTATTTCCGATAGTTGGCCAGCTTCAAAACATTGACGTGGCCTCTAGGTGAGGAGTTTTCTTATGTTATCTATCTAGCTATGAAAACAATGAGTTATGTTGCTTTATCTTCGTATTCACGGATGTACAATATACGACACAAAACACCCAGATGGTACAGAACACGCGCCATTATGCTAAATGCAATAAAACACTAAAAAAAAAGGACCTTTATTTGGCATATCAGCCCAACCCTTCCCTTTTACACAAATTCCAGCCGAAAAAAAAACACCTTCACAGAAAGAAATAAAAAAGAAACCAAAAAATTACAAATTAACATAAAATACATAATTTTTCTAACAACTAAAATAAACCCTCGCCAATTTCCTTTCCCACGCCAGCCTCCTGCAGATTTTCACGCCTTACCCATCCTCTCCTAACCATTCGTTCAGCTTTCTGCACTCTCCAACCCACTCTGCTTTCACTTCCTCACATTCTCTGCTAAGGTGCCACCACGTGTCACACCCCGCGGTGTACCCCAGCCCCATCCACGCTTTTCTTCCTCGCTCTTCTGACCCACACCTCGCTCTTGCCATGCATACTTTGTCCTCTCTGCTCCACTCTCCCCTGGCTAAGTAGCTGGGGAGTTTCCCCTGTACTTGCCACTCTACGTAGCCCGGGTTGTATGAGCTCTCAGCCATTCTCACTTGTCTTTCTTGCCACTCAATATCCCTCAATCTCTCCCTTATCTCAGTTCCTAGGCTGCCCCTTTCTCTCAGCTTCTCCTCTACCCACACCTCAGACATACCCACTCTTTCATACATCCTTTCTCTATCCTTCCTCCATCTACTCTCTGTTCTACTCTTACACCTCATCCACACCTCCCGTACCAGTCTTTCCTCGCCCAAATCCTGCAATCTTTCCTCAAACTTCACAACCCTCACACACGACTCCCACCACATACTCATACGACTTGTCTCCTGCAACAGCACTGCCCTAGGTGTCGACCTTTCGAGCCCTAGCAGATTCTTCAGGAACCAACTTTGCTCCCTTTCTATTACCTCCCATTCACGCAAGCCCCACACTTCCACTCCATACAACAATATAGGTTTTACACACGCATCCCAGATCTTGCACGCCATTACTAGGTTACCACCCCACAAACTTCTCCATTTTCTGCACGCAACCCCCCAGACATTCTTGCTTTCGCCTGCATACATTCCACATGCATCACAGTCAAACCAAAAGCCCAAATATTTAAAGCCATTCACTCTCTCAATCAGACTTTCCTTCCATGTCAGCCCTTTCCCTTTACCCCTCCTGCCCCTATTCCTAAACAACATCCATTTGGTCTTTTCCACATTCACCATTAGCCCCCTCTTATCCAGGTATCTACCCATTCTTTCCAACATCTCTTGCATCTCTTCCACTCTTTTGGCCACCAGCACCACGTCATCTGCATACGCCAACATCCACAACTTGAATCTACCCACCACGACCCCTCCTGCCTGTCATCTCCTCAACACCTCCTCCAACTCGCTCGTGTACAGATCAAACAGGAGGGGGCTGAGCGGGCACCCCTGCCTTACTCCCACATTCACCCTAAATTTCTCAGATATTTCTCCATTCACTCTTGCTTTTGTCCATGATTCTTTATACCATCATTCTCACCCACTCAACTCCTTCCTCTTCCATACCCAATATATCCATACATTCCACCAGTTTCCCCCTAGGAACTGAGTCATACGCCGCTTTTAAATCCACAAACACCGCATACACTCTCCCCTTGCATTCCAGCATTTTTGCCAGCGTGAAAATCTGCTCCCTCGTCCCTCTTCCCCTTCTGAACCCACCCTGGCATTCCGGCAGCAGCCCTTTTTTGCGCAGTGACGATATCGTAACCAATGACGTAAATCCGAGGTGCGATTATTGCTAGTTGAAAACAATAAAACACTATGGAGGTCAGAAATATCGAACGGAAAAAATACAAGCTACAAATCTACATAAAACGCAAATATGGTGCAATATGTATCTCAGTGATTGATATACAGTCCCCCAAAGCACAACATATAGCAAGGTGCTTATGTCCATTTTTTTTTTTGCAACACTAGGCAGCAGATTTGTAGCGACTATAATGCCAAAAATCGCGGTATTTATTCAATCTTCGGTCATGGATATATGACCGAAGATTTAAAATGTTCATTCTATTGTGATTATAATATATTATTAAAATAAACTAGCAATCGTATGTACTTGTATGTATGTAATTCCATACATAAGACATTCCGTTCATGCTACAATAGTTAAATAGTAATTTAGCAAGAACTTGTATAAAGGTTTCGCACAGTGTCACCCCTTTTACAAAATATAATAATTATTATCGGAAGCAAGGTGTATTAACTGTAACCCAATATGAAAGTCAGTGTATTTTGCATACTTATTACTGCAATTAATAATTGTTTGTCTATAATTACCCGGATTAATATTCAATTTTATGCATACCTGTTATAACAGTGTAGTTATCATATTAATTGAAATCAAACAAAATGTGTTGTAAATGATCTAATAATTAAATAATTACTATATAATACATGTCGCCAAGAGCGGAGAAGGGAAGAAATGATTTTAATTAATGACGTTGACTTAAAGTTCAGTTACAAATACAAAGAAAATGTGTATATGTAATTTCAATCAATAAGAAAAATGTGGTGGCATGACTAGAAATTAATTGCTTTAAAAAAAACTATCTTCACTATTATTCATGTTGATACTTAAGTTCTTCTTTTTCAGTGCGTTTATTATATAGTATCACCAGTTGCTGAACCATTATTATTATTATTATTATTTTTATTATAAAAGTTCTCGGGGTGATAGTTATATCACCCCGAGAACTTGTATAATAATAATAATAATAATAATGGTTCTATTAGCAACTGACGCTACTATATAATAAACGCACGGAAAAAGTTAAGTATCAACAGAAAAATAAACGAAACCCAAATTAAACAAGTGCACAACGTAAAATACCTAGGAATACAAATAAACGAACACCTAAGCTAGGACAACAATATACAAAACATTGTAAAAAGAAACTCATCAATAAGAAACTCATCAATGAACATTTTATAGAACGAGGGAGTTAATACCACCAAACGCCAAAAAAAACATTTTTAATGCCCTTTATGCGTCCAAAATAACATATTTAATAAATATTTGGGGAAACACATGCAAAAAAATGTTGAAAAACTACAGAGACAACAAACTAAAATTCTGAAAACATGGCACAAACTACCAAAATATACTCCCACAAACGAGGTAGAAAAGATACACAACGAGTTATACATAGAAAATAAAATAATCATGAGTAATGTGATAATGATATACAAAACTAAGCAGAAACAAATAAAAAATAACATACATTTTAAATTAAACAAAGACTATCACCATTACGGAAGTTGAAATTAAAATTACATAAAAACAACATTAAAGAAAACATTCAACGGCTTCAACGAAGCAAGAAACATCTATAACTCCTTAAATGACCACACAAAGGAAATGAATGTGAAACGATTCAAGAAAACCTTACGAGAGCAGTTACTAGTGAAACAACAAAATAATGATACTTAGTCCTGAAACCTAAAAAGGGATACAAATAGAAGAACAGCACTAGAACAACATATACCCTCAACACCAGGGACCACACCCAAGTGAGGGAATGGTTACCGATCGAAGGAGACACCACGTTTTAGCTGATATATTGCTCAGATACATGTTAAGATGGTAAACATTGTATCTGGCAAACACTTCAGACTTTTTTTGGAAAGAAATAAATCAAAGTACATTGTTTTAGTATGAAAAGAGCTTTCCATGGACGCTTAAACTCATCTGTTTAATGCACACTGCCCTAATTTCAGATAATAACGTACATTAGCGCATGCATAAATCAATCATTCAGCAGTCCCTGCAAGGTTTCGCAATCTGCCTATATTTCAATTTGCACGCTCGAAAACGCATTTATACGCTGGCTGCACGAAGAGTGGTGCCCCGGTGCTTCACGTGCCCGTTTAACGCTCGAAATTAGTTTCAGTCGCGGGAGAAAGAGAGGAATTGCATGCGCAGCTCGTTTTAGGATGCAATTAATTACAATTTATTTTAATTACCTAACTCCGTTGCGCTACCGCGATAGAAGTGTTGCGGAAAACACGGTAGTAATTCATAACTTGGACACTCAAAAGTTATAATCATATATGAATACACAGTATGCAGCTGTTATAGAATATACACTGTAATATAGATACGAACATTAAAACAATTTAGCTATAAAACTACATCAGATATGATTCAACTTTCCCTCTAGGAGGAGAGTTTAAAGCCATATGGTGACACCACATGAATTAATTCACCCATATAGTAATAACCGTCAACATGATCATGCCATCAGGATCATCGAGTAGTGCCCTCTATTGGAATAATATTGAGTGTTTGAGATATCAGCACAAAGCTAATCTTATAAAATATATAAGTGTGAATCCACCTCTTAGCAATCTACATATCTAGAATTCGATCTTGTTAGATCTCATCAGTGTGGCTCAGCTAGTGAAGATGAATTCAGACAATATCTCTCGAGTGATTATATACAAAAATTTCCCTCTAGGAAGAAAGTTTAAAGCTATGTGAGGACACCACATCAATTAACAATGCACACCCAAATGGTAATAACCGTCAACATGCTCATACCATCAGGATCACCGAGTAGTACCCTCTATTGGAATAATATTCCAACAGAGTGTTTGAGATATCAGCACAAAGTCAATCTTATAAAATATATAAGTGTGAATACACATATTATAAATCTTGTTATATCTCATCACATGTGTGTGCATTGTTAATAGATGTGGTGTCGCCAGAAGAAGTATATAGTGTCATTTAAGAAACGAAAGTTGTATACATTTCCGGTCAAACAGGAAATTAATGTTATTTTTTAAATATACCACAAAATAGTGAATAAAAAAATATATAACCATTTTTTCGTCAATCGGGAAGTTACAGAGAGTTCCCTCTTATTTAGATTACACTATATATAGCAACTTTAAAACGATTTTGTTATAAAACTAAAGTAACATAAAAAGCTTTCAATTAAAATCAATTTAAACTTGATTATGTGTGTGAAATTCAGCTACATATTTATATTCTTAAAGCCCCTAACGTGGTTTACGTTTAATAAAATTATGCCCGTGCAATTACTCTCATTACGCTTATCCACCCCTGCACGGTCGGCGACATTAATGGTAATGCCCGCCAGCCGGCGGCTATTAATTTTCGCACCGATTTAATGTCTTAATTTCGTAACGAATAAACCCCCGCCCTGTACTTACACCGCCGCGATCCTTATCGAAATTTTGCGCCTCGATCGCGTTAAAACCGTTAATAAATGCCGTCGCCACTCACCAACTACCTTTATTAAGTCATTTCTCACCCGCACAGGCGAAATTTAAACGTGGATATTACATAAAAATCTGTAATATACAGTGTGAACCAAAAATGTATGAACCTACTATACAAAAATGTTAAATTATATAATGTTACACAACATATTAAATATATATGTGTGAATGCACCTTTTAGCAATCTATATATTTAGATTTTTTGTTAGATATCATCAGTGTAGCTCGGTAAGGATGAATTCACAAAATCTCTAGTGGTTTAGAACCTATATATGTTTTAATTGATAAGGATGGAAGGTGAGTATGCGTCACCTTCCATCCTTTACTTATCAATAGAAACACATAAGCAGCATACTTAAGCCGATTTTGTTTATCCCTGTTCCGGGCTGTTCTAAGCATAATCAGCGTTGATTGACGAGGCCCAACCACCCATTGCTATTTATTTCTATTGTTTTTATTTTAGTATAATCGTTGAGTGAAGAATCAATTGATTCTTCACTCAACGGTATAATCAAGTGTTAATTCAAGTATATTCAGAATCAATATTAATTCGTAACAGTAGTCCTACTTAGAACGCACTTACACATACAACACATACAAAATCACTGTGCAGCCCCAATGATGTAATTTCAACACGCCCTCCCCTCTCATCATCCTACTATTTGTGTGATTAATTCCACCCGTGTGTTTCTGTTTACAGAGCGTGGGCGCAAATGGGGTAATCGGCACGGTGGAGGAGCCCCCGGAGGAGTGCACTTCGTGCGTGAAGGGAAATTGCCGCAGCATCTCCGGCCTGTACACCCGGCCCGACCTGCCGCCGGGCTACTCCCTGGTGGCGCAGCTGCCCCAAGGCGCCTGCCGCATCCTCGTGCAGCAGCTCAAGCACACGAAGAACATTCTAGGTGGGTGAAATACGATATTCAAATCGCCATAACTCATAATAATAGTGTCGCGGAAGTTTTCTGAACCGGGATTTATGGCGGCCGCGATATCTGCGGCCCCGAGAGACTATTTCTCATGCGGAATGAACTATGGGAAAGATTGTCTAGAGGATTTTTGTTTTGGTATGACGTTTTTTTTATTTTGGATTGGTTAAATATGATTAAATATACACATTTCAGAATATTTAAGTAATGGAACATACACGACTTGAGCTAAAGAACTTGAGGAATCCGATTGTAATAATTAGGTATATTCGCAAATCAAGGATAGCAATTTTGTTGTAAAATATATAGTACAATATGGATGTTTGTGCCCCTATTGTACTATATATTTTATAACAAAATGGCCATCCTTGATTTGCAGCACACATAAAAATCTCACAGGTCAATCAGTTTCAAAACATTTTTAAATAACAACCCCTGTCGAGTTTCACATGTTTCCAACATTTTGAATGAAATGATAAAAGAAACATTCCCATAAAGCAGAACCCGATATTTTAGTACAGGGACAGCAACAAAAATCTCACAGGTCAATCAGCTTCAAAACAGTTTTAAATAACAACCCCTGTCGAGTTTCATATTTTTCAACATTGTAAAGGTAATGTAAAAAGAAATATTCCCATAAACCAAAACCCGATATTTGAATTCCGTCAAGAATTATTACGAGTTGACTACCTAATGGAACCTTTTTTTTGCACGTTTATTACCATTTTTATATCAAATTTTCAAATTGTTAACTCTTTTCGTTCTCGCAATGGCCCAAACACTCGTAAATGGAAAATTATACAACTAACCCCCTAGGAGGAAAGTTGAACGCCATCTGGCGGCACCAAATTAAAGTTTAACTTTCCTCCTAGGGGGTTAGTTGTATATTTTTTGTATATAACCACTCGAGATATTGTGTGAATTCATCCTCACTAGCTGAGCTACACTTATGAGATCTAATAAGATCGAAATCTAGATATGTAGATTGCTAAGAGGTGGATTCACACTTATACATGTTATTGAAAATCGGGAGCATATCCCTAGTGATATTAGTGGTTTCTTAAAGTATACGATTTTTCACAAGGAGGGAAAATCGCTCATTGATGTAAGCATCATGAGGCGTAGTACTGGTAGTACTAAGGTACTACCAGTACTACGCCTGTAAACACTAGCAACTGAGTTGGGTATATGATTTTTATTATGTTAAATATAACAGATAATAAACTTTGAAAACTTCTGAATGAAATTTACAAAAGTAAAATAAATTATTTAGTAAATAATCCGAATTCAGAATTTTGTACCACCCAAGATAGATTTGCACTCATAAACAGTTCACTTCTCTTGTCCCTGACTTGAAACCTTGTCTGTTTTATTTATAACTCATATATACACTCAACACACACAAATATATACATACACACACAAAAAATTAGTAATATCTAAATTTTATTCATTCGGCGCATCGTATTTTAAGCGTTTGCATCACGCACCGCGGCGGCGCGCTAGGTAATAAATTCATTAAAACTTCTGTTTTCGCGATCGGTTCGGGCGCAATTTAGATACGCGCCCGCGGAATGCCAGACCGATTCCGCAGGCGCCTCCATTTAATTATATTTATAACAACTTCAAACAAATCATAAAATGCGCGCGCGGCGTTTTTACGCAAATCCGCGTGTGCGGGGGGGACGGCACCGTTTTCCACGGCAGATCAAAGATGCGCCCAAAGGAAAACTAGAACGCGAACTACAGAGAGGAACGATATAATTATGATTAGCGGTTGCAATAAATATTAAGAGATGTTTTGCATATTTTTTTGATTTAATTTATAGAGATGTTGTTTAGGATTTTGTTATAGTGGAAACAGGTGAACATTTGAACTGTTTGAATGAATCTATTGTTAGAACAGTCTAATGACTTTTGTTTGATGTAATTTTTCTCTTTGTTTTGCAATTATGGTAATATGTTTAAGCGTTCTAATAATTAATAATTAGTTCATCCGCCTAAGGGTGAGATATATAGCGAATAAAAAAAATGCCTGGATTATGGGGTGTTGTTAGCATAGGCAATATACAACCCATAGCATGGGTATTTCAAACCAACTCTAAGTTCGATTAGAGCGAACTTAGAGTTGGCTTGAAATACACAGATATTGATCATCTAATTTGTAGCATATCAACGTGTTTAATGAGTGCCTTAAAATCGTGGCGGTCCCACTAATTATTGATTCTTATTGGTTGACAATCAATAAAAAGAAACCAAAAAAGTGTCTTTTTATTGATTTTTAATCATCGATATATTTCGCTGAGATTTTGTTTTTGTTAATCTATTTCGCTGAGATCATCAAATTCTCTTCAGTTCATTAAAATCGTTATCAAATACTTGGTATTCTGATTTGTTTGAAAGAATTATGCATCCAAATCTAACAGTTTCAGATGATCACTGAACAGAATATATATAAATATTTTAATATCCCACTCAGCCAGCTTAATTCCATCATGTATTTTGGATGCCCATGCCTAATTAATTTAAATTTATAGTATACACACCGACGTGTAGTTTTTTTGTGTTCGTATTTGGAGTAGATATAAATTAGTATGTTCTATCTTGAATTGAAATATGACAATAACATAATAAATATGAATATCATTGTGTAAAACCAAAATATTCCAAACAGGTGCAATGTAATAGATACTCAAATACGTCTTTTTATATTGCCCCCTTTACATTTCTATGTAAATTTTCACTCAATAAATACAAACACGCCAACAACCCTCATGGTCACTCACTCCATTACAGTGAATATCAATCGATCACGCCGCCTAGTAAAGCGGACCGTTTAAGCAGCGCCCATTAAAACAAATGGTTCAATTTAAACATCCCATCGTGAGGTGGGCGGCGGTGTGCTCGTAAAAGGAAAAACGAAAGAGGCGCTTAATTTGCAAATTGCACACTTATGCGGTTTATTTACGGTGCACGGGTGTCGCATTAAAAAATCATCGTGTGTTTTTGCAGCAATGAAGTACACCAACGGGTCCTACATTTTGAATGGCGAATGGCAGTTTAGCAACAGCAGGGTGGTGCAGGGCGCCGGTGCCCAGTTTACGTATCGGAAGCAGGATGGGGTGGCGCTGGAGACGATCAGCGCTGGGGGACCGTTGGAGACTGCAGTCGACATCATGGTAAGGAATTAATTATGAGACCACCATATCAACCTTATCTTACTTTGAAAAGTTCATACAATTCAGACGTGTTAAGCCTAGTCTAAACCTGCATATATTTGCCCGCAAACACATGTTTTTACATTGTAAACTTTGTTGTGCGAGAAAGTCGATATTTTGACTAACATTAAATATACATCTTGAACTAGGTTGCAGTTGCATCTAGATCAAAGATATAAACATATCGCATACACTAAATATGTGGACGAAAACCCATTTTTGACCAAAAAGATATAGAAAACAAATAGAAGACCAGAGTTAAAAGAGATACTAAGACAAAAGATACATAATGATCCGGTTTTTCATCCAGAGATAGCGAACAAGACGCAGAAGACATTAGACATAAGACGAAAAAGATATAGAAAACAAATAGAAGAGACGAGTTCATAGAAAATAAGAGATAAAAGACAAAAGATACATAATGATCCGGTTTTTCATCCAGAGATAGCGAACAAGACGCAGAAGACATTAGACATAAGACGAAAAAGATATAGAAAACAAATAGAAGAGAAGAGTTCATAGAAAATAAGAGATAAAAGACAAAAGATACATAATGATCCGGTTTTTCATCCAGAGATAGCGAACAAGACGCAAAAGACATTAGACATAAGACGAAAAAGATACAGAAAACAAATAGAAGACAAGAGTTAATAGAAAATAAGAGATAAAAGACAAAAGATACTTAATGATCCGGTTTTTCATCCAGAGATAGCGAACAAGACACAGAAGACATTAGACATAAGACGAAAAAGATATAGAAAACAAATAGAAGAGAAGAGTTCATAGAAAATAAGAGATAAAAGACAAAAGATACATAATGATCTGGTTTTTCATCCAGAGATAGCGAACAAGACGCAAAAGACATTAGACATAAGATGAAAAAGATACAGAAAACAAATAGAAGACAAGAGTTAATAGAAAATAAGAGATAAAAGACAAAAGATACTTAATGATCCGGTTTTTCATCCATAGATAGCGAACAAGACGCAGAAGACATTAGACATAAGACGAAAAAGATATAGAAAACAAATAGAAGAGAAGAGTTCATAGAAAATAAGAGATAAAAGACAAAAGATACATAATGATCCGGTTTTTCATCCAGAGATAGCGAACAAGACGCTAAAGACATTAGACATAAGACCAAAAAGATACAGAAAACAAATAGAAGACAAGAGTTAATAGAAAATAAGAGATAAAAGACAAAAGATACTTAATGATCCGGTTTTTCATCCATAGATAGCGAACAAGACGCAGAAGACATTAGACATAAGACCAAAAAGATATAGAAAATAAATAGAAGAGAAGAGTTAATAGAAAATAAGAGATAAAAGACAAAAGATAGATGATGATCCGGTTTTTCATCCAAAGTTAGCGAATAAGACGCAGAAGACATTAAACATAAGACCAAAAAGATGTAGAAAACAAATAGAAGACAAGAGTTAATAGAAAATAAGAGATAAAAGACAAAAGATAGATGATGATCTGGTTTTTCATCCAGAGTTAGCGAACAAGACGCAGAAGACATTAGACATAAGACCAAAAAGATATAGAAAACAAATAGAAGACAAGAGTTAATAGAAAATAAGAGATAAAAGACAAAAGATAGATAATGATCCGGTTTTTCATCCAGAGTTAGCGAACAAGACGTTCTGCTGCCACTTTGCGATAAATGCTTAAACATTTACCCCAAACGTGATCTGGGGATCTATTCTGTAGGTCAAATTGGTCTGTTACCCATGGCAGGCAAGTTTCTTCGTTGGTATGCTCCACGCTCTGCGAACGCTAGTACCAACACCGGAACTCTTGTTTATTTGGATGCCATAGGTAACAGACCAATCTGAACTAACAGAATAGAGTTGCTTGTTTATGAGTATAAAACACATGTTTTCCTCGACATAAAACAGAAAACATAGGTGCATTTGTTTAAATATGTAAACAACATATAAATGTGAATTCACCTCTTAGTAATCAACATGTCTAGAACTCGATTTTACTTTCTTTCATTACTTAGAATTTATACAGTTTTTAAATAATGTAGAAAATGGACTAGGGTTTACTAATGTTCTCCAACCTAAACACTATTTAATCATTGAATACATGTGTTTGGTATAGATTTTCTATCAACAACCGAATCCTGGAATCAAGTATGGTTACGCTATGCCGATCGAGGGCCGCGACCAAGGGGATACGATTGTGCCAGGTTTGAGACAAGCTTCGAGTGATATCAGTGGTTTGGACCAGAAACGGCTGGAGTCCAATTTGAATTCACTTAGCCAACGAGACGAACCGAAAGCGGCTGTACATGCGCACCGGCGGCAGAGGCTCAGAAGGAAATTCTCATGGAAAATCACCGGTGTTTCAGCGTGTTCAAAGACTTGCGGAGGAGGTAATGTATGAAACAATATAAAAACTACGATTTTCTTGGGAATTGGGAATTTCGCTAATATTTGAAATTTTGTAATGTAAGGAAAATGGTTAAAGTTATTTGTATTGAAATGTCTTCCACTATTTAATGATGTATTGTTAGAACAGTCTAATGACTTTTGTTTGATGAAACTTTTCTCTTGTTTTGCAATTATGGTAATATAGCGTATTAATAATTAATATTTAAAAATTATACAACTAACCCCCTAGGAGGGGATTATGAATTAATATTTAGTTCATCGACCTAAGGTTGAGATATATCATCGCGAATAAAAGATGCCTGGATTATAGGGTGTTAAAGTGATTTGTATTTCAAACAATGACAATTTTCGGAGATATGACTAGAGACTGGAAGATAGAATTAATTTCACATATTAGTACGGTGTTTCCCCTTTGTATTGTCAGCTAAATTCATTAAGATATACCATGAATATCTGTAGCAAAATCTAATATTAAAACCATATTAACCCGAGGGCCTGATTAAAACAGACGGCGGGCCGGTCTGCGATGCTCGGTCTAAACTACGTTGTCTCATAAAGTGATTATTCTAAGTGTAAAGGTCATTTTAGACAAAACAATTTATCAAAAGTTAAGGTCGTTTTAGACGAGACAATTTCTTGAATCAAAAATTGTTCAAGAAATGAATTAATATATTGACTAAGAAATTGTCTTGTTTACTTGATGAATCTGTATGAAACAAAACAATTTCTGGAATAGAGTGGATCGGCAATCATGCAGATGCGCATAAAATTTGTCCTACAATGCAATTCACTATTTCAAACATTTTGCTGTATGATACAATTTAGATGGACTCATATCTTGACTAACTTTTGGTTCAAGAAATTGTCTTGTCTAAAACGAGCTTTAGTCAAGATGCGACACAATCTAAATTGTCTCGTATCATACAGCGATGGTAGATCGAATGAAATATTATTATGCATTCTATTTGTCAAGGACAAATTGTATGGGAGGAAAATATATGAATTCATTTCTTGAACAACTTTTGAGCTAAAAAATTGTCTAAAGTCTAAAACTCGTGAATATACGTTTCTTTTTTATAAAAAAAAAACCTTTAGGTGTTCAGCAGACTGTCCTTACGTGCGTCCGTGAGCACTCGCAAACGCAGGTGGTGGATCGAAGATGCGCCCACGTGGAGAAGCCCACGCCGCACCCGATCCGCTGCAACACCCACGAGTGTCCGCACTGGGGTGGACACTGGGGGCCGTGCACTGGATCCTGCGGCCAGGGCGTGCAACAGTATCTGGTACAGTGCGTGCAGGAGGCGCCCGTCAACGGAAGGATATCAATTATAGGCGACTCGGGTTGCCCCCAGCCCAAGCCCACCGCCTCCAGTCGCCCCTGCAGCCTGCTACCCTGCGACAATGTTAGCGACAACGAGCTGCCGCAGGGGCCGGACGAGCGGGCGCTGAAGGGGTACGGGGAGTGGGTCATCGGACAATGGACACCAGTAAGTACATTAATAGTATACCTTATTTTTCATTGTACTTCCTGTACAATGAAAAATAATGTATGAATATAAATGATTTTTGCAAATTAAATTTCTCGAAAGTTATAACGCATTTTCAAAAATAGTTCATATTACAATTGTATGGAAATATATATTATATACATGTATGTTAAGAAAAATGATTATTTTATAAATCTTATGATTACCATTGTTATTCAACCAGACGTCAATCAATGTTATTGCTTGAAAAGCATGAAATCAATTTATTCTTAAATAAAAATGTAACTGCGTACGTCGATTTACATAAATACTGTAAACGCACCATTTTCTCGTTTTCAAAACAATTCAAATATGGCTTACATCACTTTCAATCTCACAGGCTCATATTTAGTATATAGTAAGTGTCCTTAACGTAACACCTAATACAATTAAGAGTACATGGATCAAGAAATCTTGAAAAATCGTCAATTTTGGTCGAAATTGCGTGAAAATGTCATCCAGAATGTCAAGATATTAGATCAGGATGCAAAAATGAGCAATTTCACGCGATTTGGTCAAAAATTGATGAATTTTTAAAATTTATCAACCAGAAGAGGGGAGTACATGGGTCAAGAAAGCTTGAAAAATCGTCAATTTTCGTCGAAATTGCGTGAAATTTCTATCCAGAATTGTACCCAACTAAATGTCTTCTATATATTTTCTAGTGCTCTGTTTCGTGTGGTACTGGCTCGCGTTCGCGCTCAGTGATGTGCCCCGCGGGCAACTGCAACCCGAGCAATCGCCCGGCGCATGCAGAATATTGCGAGAACGGCCCCTGTGCCACCTCCGGCCAAATCTCGCCGTGGCTCCTCTCCGACTGGTCGCAATGCTCCGAGAATTGCGGCACGGGCCTGCAAACCCGCCACGCCGTTTGCTCGAAAGCCTCCTGCAAGGACAAGCCGGAGACCTCGCGAGGCTGCTCCAGCGATAAAGAATGCGGCGGACAGTGGTTTGCAGGACCGTGGGGTCCTTGTTCGGACTCCTGCCACTCAGCGGCCATCCAAAAACGTGAAATTCACTGCGTGGTGAAATTAAGAGGGCAGGCGCATATATCAACAGAGATGACATGTCCAGGATCCAAACCAGAAACAGAGAGGCCGTGCGATGGCACGTGTGCACCGGTTTGGTTAACAGGGGAATGGAGTACTTGCGAAGGGTGCCCGGATGGAGTACAGAGAAGAGACGTTACATGTATGACAGGGGCTGGACAAGTTTCGCATGACTGCAACAATGAAGAAATGCCGTTAATAAAGAGGGGGTGTGGGTGTCCGAAAGTTGAGTCGAGAGGGTTAGTCAAGCCTGTACAAGATGAACCAATAGATAGTAAGTAGAAGTTATTATACTCTTGAATTTAGATATCCTGCAAATTTCTTCAGGTTTATTTATAACAGCATTATTATATAGTTGAATATTTCACAATATTTGTTGTATGATACTACCCAATACAGATTAGGGGTGGACAAACTTTAGATCCTTAAATTATAGGTTGGCGATCTACCAAGGGCGCTTTTGTTTAGCATGGTTTAGCATTACTAGTCGCCCCCGTGGCGTGCAGTATCGCTCAAGTCTTGCGGTCGTGCACCGCCGGTTGTAAAGGTCGTTTTAGACCAGACAATTTCTTGGCTCAAAAGTTAGTCAAGATGCGATCTATATAAAATTATGATTCTTCATTTAATTTTAATTATTATTTCCATGTAGCGTAATCCCTGTACGTCTTCATCGAGTGTAGCCTCGCATCTTTTTATTTTTGCGCCTTCCACGCCTATTCAACTATAACCCCGTTTCCTGATATAGCTCCGCATAGGTGTGCCACATGTAATGTATGCTTAACTTTTCATGTGCTACCCTAACTTTCAATACTATACAGGACTTCTTAAAATCCCACTATTTTTTTTCACTCGTTCAAAACTGGGCTCAAAGTTTTGAACGAGTGAAAAAAAAATTGAAAATATTTGAGGATCACTAAAGAATTATAAAAACTACATTTTTAGATAATTTAGAACTTCCATGCAACGTGTAGGTTTTTAGGGGATGACCACCCCAACATTTTTAAATAGCAACCCCCGTCGAGTTTCACCTTAAAATAAGGTGAAACTCGACGGGGGTGGTTATTTAAAAATGCTGGGGTGGTCATTCCCTAAAAAAACTTCACGTTGCATGGAAGTTTATTTTAAGGTGAAACTCGACGGTGGTTGCTATAAGATAATAAAAAAAAGAAACATATCCCTATAAACCAAAACCCGCTATTGTAATTATTTCCAGAATTATGAGGGGTTGACTACCAAATGTTTTTTTTTTGCAGTATAATATATTTACTGTGTAATACTCTACCATGTTTAACATTAAACATTTCCCTTAGGTAACTGCGTGGACACAATTCGCAACTGTTACTTGGCAGTGCAGGCGCGCCTCTGTAAGTACCCCTACTACATAGCGCACTGCTGCGTGTCCTGCAAACGGGCGCTGCTGGATGTATTGGAATAGACTGTGATTGCAGAGTTTTCATGATAGTCAAATGGAAAATGAGGAGAAAAGTACTGACGTTAAACATTTTTCGTTTCGTTGTTGGTGTGAATGGGCCGTTTAAAAAAAATCCATTTTTTTAAAATACTCCATAGCCCGCCCCGTTTAGTTAATCTGTGATTACGATTAGTAACAATCTCGAATATAAAATTGCAATTTTTTTGTTGCACTGCCATCTCTTACTTAATTTTTTTTCTTATAAGAATTAATGCTGTTGGGTACGTATTTTCAACTCTACGGGCACTTTTATAATAGTAAATCCAATCAATAGTTCTATATTCCTGAATCAAGGGTAGTTGTTGATAAGTACGGGACAAAACGTAACGGTGGTCTGCGTAGTACCAAATTATCACATAATATAAACAAATCTAACCAATGGTGGTTGAATTCACACTCACACTCATATACAATCCACGTTCCGGAAAATCACGTGCACATCATACGTTTTTATTACTCAATTGCTTGGACGCGCGAGGTATAATAAATAGTGTGTGGACTTCAATACACGTACTCAACATGATTAAAATTTGGGATCAAACTAAGTTAATTAAATTAGATTTGGGACGAAAATAATTATAAATCAAACTATCATGGTGCAAAAGAGAGATACAGCCCTGAAAATAAATTACAATTACGATACTGCTATAATTACGATATTTACCTACTCAGCTTGCCATCGTAAGCTTTTATACCCCTGATGCCAAATTGCACATACAAAACCTGTCTTAAATGTATATTGTTTCTCTCCGTTTTATTTCTTAATGTATAAGCAGAATATAAATGTGAACTCATTTGAATAGTGTATGTAGTAGGAAATTACTTAATAATAATAAAACAAAAAAGTTGTATAGTATTTATATTTTAATTCTGTCTTAGGATTTTGTAGGTATTTTCCTTTTTTTACCGTTTAAGTTTAGCTTTAAAACAACTGAGTATTATATTGTAAGCTTTTCTGTATTTATTAGTATAAAAAATATATGATAATAAATAATTTATGTCTAACAGTAGTTTTTATTCGGTGCAATAATTTAACAACCTCAATTAGGCTGGATTGTATAAAAGCAAGTTGATTAACTTTGTTCATAGCCTTATCTCTATTTATACATGGGCAGCGATTTAAAATTGACTTTTTTAACTTTGACAGTTAGAAAAGTCAATTTTAAATCGCGGATTGTCAAGGAGTTAAATGTAATCTGCTATTAGACAACCCAGCCCAAGTGTCTTCAAGTCAATGAGTATAGAATTATGTTGAAGAGAGGAAACTTTATTTCATGACTGCATATGATGAATCTCTATATATAAAAGCGAAGTCAAAGGTTTGAATCCAATCGACCTGTCTAATATGTGTTTTTGTGCTGTCATTACAAAAGTGGGGGTTGTGGCTTGGAATTCCCGTCGAGGGTGGCGCATTTACCTTAATGATTATCAAAAATACTTAATACGCTCATTAAATTATGACATTAAAAATATATAATGCAAAATAGCCCCGACAAAATAACTCCGAATTATATATATATATATATATATATATATATATATATATATATATATATATAAAAGCTTACAATATATATATATATATATATACTACTTTGTCGAGTCATTTTGTCTACGGGCTTTTTTGTCGCGGACTATTTTTCCGGGGGGCTATTTGACGGGTTACTACATTTTATATTTATAATATAACTCATAATTTAATGGTTGTATTAAGTATATTTGATAACCCTTAAGGCAAGGATATAGTAAACATCATCCTCCGTCGGAAGAAAAACTTTCTAAAATAAAACACCCGTGTCTGAGAATTCGTAAACCAGATATAACCCTCTACTCAAACCTCGTGACATCCGAGAATTCCACGTTAAGTTCACTCACTAAATTTTTAATATAAGTTCACTTTTTTAAGAGAAGAAAACAAAATGAGGATTGATATTTTAGATAAATGCGAAATACCGAATTATGATGATTATCACTACCGGGCAAAAAACACGTCGGCTTAGACGTCGTATTCCAATATCTCCAATCCAAAATCCAATCTCCAATAAAACATAACAATTCGACATCTAAATCACTATTAACCCTGTTAAATATATCCTAGAATAACCTTTCGATTTGTTTATACAAGGATATAAATGAAAATATTAGAGTCCACACACAAATTATAGAGTTGACAATCGTGGCCGCCAATTTTGACTCATTGGATGCGACAAATAAATCGGTGTAGTATCCAGTGCAAATACTGCCGAAGGCTAAAATGTACGTGATTATTCCGATGATGTTGTGCGTGAATACGCTTATCACAGGTTTGACGTAGCCCCTAAGTGGCTTAGCGAAACGAGCTAGGAATCCCAGCATAATTGAGATGAGAAGAAATATAAAGCAGGCCAAACCTACAACAAAAATATATTCTGTAAACAATTGTATTACATTTCGTTGGCATGGTTCAAAGTAGTAAACTAAATGCATTTGTAATAGTACAGCACGTGTCACTACTAGACACTAGTAGTACCAAGGGTAGATAGGATGACTCCGAAGAAGGTGAAGGAAGGCACTATAGAAGCGGTGAAAAATGAGGGGTGCAATAGAAAAGCTGGAGGACGAGGTGAGAGCCTCGTGAGAGGAGAGACAGCCTCGGAGCCGAAAAACTATAATGAGTGCAGGATAAAAACTAGCTATATGCGATCGCTTTTATCAAAACCGCTTCCCAGGAAAACAGGAAACACTGTGTCCTGTTTTCCTGGGAAGTGGTTGCTGCCGAACGGTAAAGCCCTGATTTTCTAGAAAGCGGTGACAATAAAAGCGGCCGTTTTTGACGTCACAAATAAAATTTTACGTGGATTTGTATAAACATGCTTATATATATATATATATATATATATATATATATATATATATATATATATAGAAAAGTCATACAGTCATTAAGTGAATTATGGTGCTTTTATTCATTTACACATACTTAAAAAGTTTCTTGTAATATGTAAATGACGTCAAAAACGCTCGTTTTTATCGACACCTTCCTAGGAAACCAGGGCATAAGCAAATTAAATGTTTACAAAATCCAAATTTAAATTAAAATATTAGTAAAAGTACAAAAATTATAATTACCAATGAGGATCAAAAGAAGTGAGATAAAACCTTATCAAATAATATATCTAAATAGCAGCTATTATTATCCGAATTCTCTAGAATGAATGCTGATTCATAAATACACTAGCGTTTTATCATCTTATCAATGATTAGCCGTTATCAACTCACCAACAATTCCGTGCGTGGTTGAGAAATGCGATCCCGCAATTTGTTTATCCTGCCTAGCAATTTCCATTCCCACGCCAGCAATCGTAAACGTAGATCCGACAAACACCAATAGGGCATGTATCCAGATTTTCGTGCTGCGCTCAAATTCAACTACGTAAAAATTGTCGTCGCCAAAAAGCAGCATCGCTTCCACCATAAATGGCAACAACTAAAATTCGAGTTGGCCTATTGTATTCGTTTAAAAATCAAAGTTAAATTAAATCAGATATAACAGATATATTGGTCTTTCAGCATACGTTATTATTAAGCCTTAGTGTAAATCAAAAGTTTTAGAATTGCTTTTGTGCTGCATTTTGATATTTTAGGGTTACAATTTATCTATTTCTGTATGTCATCAATAAATGATGTATAGTAGAAATAAAAAATATTGAGAATTTTACTTAAGCCTTGGTTGTCTAGGAAGCGGTGTCGACAAAAGCGGCCGTATTTAACGTCACACATTTCTTTTATGTATATTTAAGGCACCTTACACGGTCAGTAATACTGACAGTCCTAGTACTGTCAGTATTGAAGTAAATCAAGTAATCAATTATCAGGATAAACATCAGTATTATCTTCCTTCCATCATTACTATACCTTACACGATAAATAATACAGGCAATATGTTAGAATAATGAACATTTTAAACATGTTATCATACAGTAATACTGTCATTATTCTAAAATATTGACAGTATTATTGATCGTGTAAGGTGTCTTTTTAAAAAAATCTGGTAATCCAGAGAGCGGTATACTTCAAAGTATTGGGGAAATGTCATGAATGTCAGTGAGTTATTCAGTATATCAGATTTGAACAATTTTACAGCTGATTTGAAAAGTTTGTAATTAGGAGTAAACCTGTTGAACACAGTGGTGGGGGTTGACTGAGGTGGCGCCATACCTACTGTTATCTGACGGGGCGAAGATGGTCAGCGGGAAGAACAACAATTGCTATGATTAATAATGTGAAGAAGAGGTGGATAAAAGGGAAAGCTGCTAGAGAAGAAGTAATTCGATCAGTGAAGGGGTAGAGCAGATTTATCAAGAGCAACAAAAGATTTGTAAAAACCTTCTTAGGAGAAAATAAAAGAAAAATAGAACATACAATGACACGTTAATAAAGAGCATAGAGGAAAAGTACAGAAACAAAGATATAAGAGATCTCTACCAAGGGTTGAAACGGGGGACAATATGGATACTAATCAAATCTATTCTGCAAGTTCAGACTGGTTTGTATAAAAACAGACTAGTATGTTGCTCATGGCAACCAAATAAAAAGCTGCTTCCGCGTTGGTATGCTTCGGGTTCCGTGAACGCTAGTGTAATAACTGCCTTATGTCAAATTTGTCAAAAGTGACGAGAAATAGGTTATTATCCTGTCACATTTGTGATATTTGGCAAAATATAATAGCGGTTAATCGTTTTAAAACAGTCAATTTGGAATCCATACTCCCGTATTCACCAACGTTCTATAAATGTACCAATAGCTATTGAACCCATAAGTATCCGTTGTTATAGCAACAATAAATAACTTATCTAGGGAATGTAGTTACTCTAAATTATCTGAATACTGAATAATTAAACAAAAAGTGTTATCAAAGCTTCAATCATAAGCGCTATTCAAGATGTTTGACATTTATTTTGGTAATTTATGTCATAATGACAGATTTTTTTGAGAGAAGAAACTAGTTCAAATTTTATTATTATAGGAAATTATTCAGTTACGCTAAAGCATAATAATTAACAGACCAATCTTCAACTGTTAGAACTGTATTTAAAGAATCTTATATGTATATCTTCATATATATATATATATATATATATATATATATATATATATATATATATAATAAATATATACAGATTTACATATAAGATTCAAAAGATTATATATAGATATACATACCCCAACAGTGCACAAAATAACATGCCATGAGAACTGGCCACCCTGCAACAGCGGCCCCCAAACACTATACACCAACACAACCGCAATAATCTGATGCAAAATCACATTCAGAATAGTCTTCAGAGAATCCACAACATCTGTATTACTATGCCAGACCATTGTGTTTCAAAAAATATTCCAAGTGCAGGCCTTATTTCACATTAACGAATTGTTTGTGAGATTGTTTCGCCTCGAGTGTAAAATAGTAAATGCCGCCTTTTCTGTACGCTGCTCTCTATCTCGCGTTTATAATAAGATAAGATATAAATGTTTTAATTCCGTTGGATAAATTATCTAATTCAAAAGTGTGGTGTTATTCATACATGGGTATAGGTCGGTTTTAGCGCACTATATTTATGGCTACAAAAAATCATTATTAAAAACATTCACGGATGATAAATCTAATTAATAGTAATTACTTAGTCACAAAGTGATATTGACGTATTGATCTGAATTGAATACACTTATCTAAGCACATAATCATATCTACAATAAAAATAGTTTTTATTTATAAAATGAAAATTAGTTATGAAAAATGATATGTTGGATAAATTAGTAATAGTTTGTTTTATTCATAATATTTAATATAAATTCATGGTAATGCGCTACCAGCTACATCAAAAAATATAGAAGAGATGAAGTTGTTCAAATTTGAACTACGTCAGCTATTAATTCAAAGAGTCTACTACTCAATTGAGGAGCATTTAAGTATTTTAATAAATTCAAATGCGTTTTTGTTTGATTTTTGTTAGTATATGTCTATCTGTATGTAGTCATGTAACAAACAATAAATGTTTTTTTATATAGCTGCTTTTGTTTAAGGTTTCTAACTACCCGGAACGGTTCACACCAGAGCTACTCTTAGTGGAACGATAAAAAAACGCACGCACGGTCCTTACAACTATCAATTTTCTTGGAAAATAGTATTATGTACAATTTCCATAATACACATTATATACACACTTGGTTAAATTTCAGTCACCGTATACTATAACTATCTCATCAATTCCTCTGAGACGTTTCAACTGCATAGTTAGAAGAAGAAAAGCCAGGACACACAATATTACGTCTTGAAATATTACGAGAGGAAAAATATACAAATAGTCGCCCATATGACTATTTGTATATTTTTCCTCTCGTAATATTTCAAGACATAATATTGTGTGCCCTGCCTTTTCTTCTTTTAACTATGCAGTTGAAACATCTAAGATAACAATAGACGCGTTGTTTTTGTCAACAACACAGTCAGTAATTAAAATAATTGTCACGATATGCACTGACAGCACAAGTCATAAAAGACAGGCGGTTGGCTTCAAAATATTGTCTTCGTTTTTATAGAATTGAAGGAATTGAAATAATGAATGCGTTTTAACCTGATGGAAAAATAACCCCATTTTCGTAAAATTGTAAAAATACTTACCAAAAATTTTAAGTAGGTGCAAGGGACGAGGTATGTTCCAGGAGCGGCTCGCATTGATAATCGAACACGAAACGAACAGCCAGGAATACCCCCCGCACCGTGGGACGAGTAAATTCACAGGTGTGTTATAGCGCAGTATAATTTTCGAGTCAATCTGCAAATAGAAAAAACTTTTAGTAAATGGTACTTATACCAATGGATAGAGGAGGATAAGGCTAACATAAATAGTATATAAAATTTCAGAAATATATTACCATGTTGGCCTATATCGCAAAAGCGGCCTTATTTGAGGAGATAGAAAAGGGTACCAATGGATAGTGGAAGCTAAAGCCAACATACCAAGCATATAAATCCTCAGAAATATATGGCAGTTTTGGCGTAAATCGCATGTACGGCATTATTTGAAGGGATAGAAAAAGGTACTCATACCAATGGATAGAGTAGGCTAAGGCCAACATACCAAGCATATAAATCCTCAGAAATATATGGCAGTTTTGGCGTAAATCGCATGTGCGGCATTATTTGAAGAGATAGAAAATGGTACTCATACCAATGGATAGAGGTGGCGAAGGACAACATACGAAGCATATCAATCCTCAGAAATATGTGGCCGTTTTGGCGTGAATCGCATGTACGGCATTATTTGAAGAGATAGAAAAAAGTACTCATACCAATGGATAGAGTAGGCTAAGGCCAAGATACCAAGCATATAAATCCCTAGAAATATGTGGCAGTTTTGGCGTAAATCTCATGTGCGGCATTATTTGAAGAGATAGAAAATGTACTCATACCAATGGATAGAGGAGGCTACAGCCAAGATACCAAGCATATAAATCCCCAGTAATATGTGGCAGTTTTGGCGTGAATCGCATGTACGGCATTATTTGAAGAGATAGAGAAAAGTACTCATACCAATGGATAGAGGAGGCTAAAGCCAACGTACCAAGCATATACATCCTCAGAAATACGTGACAGTTTTGGCGTAAATCGCATGTGCGGCATTATTTGAAGCGATAGAAAACTGGTACTCATACCAATGGATAAAGGTGACCAAAGCCAACATACCGAACATATAAAAATTCAGAAATATAGGGATTTTTCATGTTTTTCAATTTTATTGTAGCGTATATTCATGCTCCTGACGACTAGATCGATAAATCGTTAAAGCTACCGAGGTACGAAATTCTGTAACGGCATAGGCGACGTTTGAGTATCTGCGTGTGAATGCATCTATGTCTACAATGTAAAACTGGTATCCAGCATACCGGTATCTGATACGTTCGTCTACGTCTGAAGTTAGCTCTACGCACGTCGTACGAGTACTACTGCACCACTCAAATGGCGATTTTGTCCTTTACATTAAATTATAAAGATCAAATTAATTCAATAGTCCATCGTTGGTGGCTTTGTGAATAAATCAACTTTTTGATAAAATAAACCAAAGCAAGCTTACAAAAGATACTGACAATTTAAAAAAATGGGTGACCCTACATAAATAATCCATAAAGAAAACAACCCTAGAAGGAAATTCGAAACCACGACTCCCAATTTTGTAATGACAGCACAAACATTATTGACTTGGCTTTTATAAATGAATGGGTTAAAGCCAAAGTGGTGTAAAGGTCGTTTTAGACAAGACAATTTCTTAGCTCATAAGTTGTTCAAGAAATGAACATATATCCTCTAGACTATGGAATACGTGTAACATTATTCTTTTGCATACGTATTTTTGCAACTCAATTTATGTTCTAGTTAAAGAGAACGGTGCGTATTTCTTATACACATTTCGCCTATGTTATTACATGTGCATCACAAGTTGCCTAAACGCCAAACTTAATAAAAACACGCGCATAAAATTAATTTTAAAATTGATCCTTGTGGCGCCATCTAGTGCTATCCGGTAGTAACTAAACTAGCCAACTCAATACAAATGGTGGTCTGAACTTAAAATAGGCGGAGCTTAAACAACCAACAAGTTGCATACATTTACTTTCCCCCCAAAAAAAAACTTACTACTAACTAAATTCCCCAACATCACTATCCAACATGGCGTTTTGACATTGACGTTTAGTGACTGTTTACATAATATTGCAATATTTTTTTATCCGGACATATCGGCAGACACACCAGCTTTTATCGCGCGCTCGACGAAAGTAAAAAATACCCGCGAAACAAAAACCACCGTGATAACAATAGGCCGCAAATAATTTATCGAATCGCGATAGCAAAATGCGAAATCCATTATGATCGCGAGCCCCCACAAAAGATAAACCGAGTGCGAAATCCAATTAGTCCGCGAGCAGCATGTGCGGCCGTTATTAGCTAGTGCCAGAACGTCATAAAACGTTAATGTAAGTAGCCTGTAATGTTTTTTTTTTTGGCGGTGACATTTTGAGTAGAAAGTGATTTTTAGATCCGTTTTTGCGACCTAAATTCCGATTTAAATAGATAACATTCCACGCCACAATACCGAATCTCATCCTAAAATTGTGTCATTAAAATTCTTTAGTGGAAAGTAAAAGTCCATTCACCAAAATTTTACTCAAGATAGATTTGTGTGAGAGAGCGAAATATATTTTATTGTGAGTAGAGATTAGAAAATTAATTAAAATAGCTTGCTATTTAATTAATAATTACTTTATTCAACATTTGTTAATCAGGACATTCCCAGATATATCTATTTTTTTTGTAATGAGGATGGTTGTATTAAACTTATTTTAAGTTGACCATAGAAATGAGGTCTATTGTATGAAGAAAAAAAATCCAATTGGCTTTTATTTCAAAGAATTCCTTTTGTTTATACTCTGTGTATGTGATTCCCAGTGTTATTATTGCAATAATAACCAACTTCATTTTAACAATTTCTAGGTCCCTTTAAGGTCATTTTAGACAAGACAATTTCTTAGCTCAAAAGTTGTTCAAGAAATGAATTCATATATCCTTGTCAGATGCAATTTTGTCTTTGACAAATAGAATGTGTTATATTTTTCCATTTCTATGGATCTATATTTCAAATAATTTGCTGTATGATACAAGATAATTTAGATAGTCTCACTTGACTAACTTTTGAGTCAAGAAATTGTCTTGTCTAAAATGACCTAGGCTAATTAGAACCTACATTCTTGAGATTAACTTTTTTGAATAAACTTTTAGATATTAAACCTTGATTGGCAAAAAAATTAAGGAAATTAACTAACAAATACACTATGCAAAATATATTAGAGCAATGAATATGAAATTTTGTGCACATATTTGGATGTCTGATCATTGATGATGATTCCATGTGATCTATATCATAACATACATCGTTGATTGCAGAAAAATAATCCCTTTTAGAATCTGCAATAAAAAAATGGGGCTGCCATTTGAAAAATTTTCGATGACGTCATTGCTCATTGAAAAATGGTCGAAAAAACACTTTGATTAAAAGTTATATAGAAATTTAACATTAAAAATCGACGTACTTTTTGAAAAAGTCATAAATTAAAGGTTTTATCGAATTTATATTCAAACTTTAGGGACACCCTATATATATATATATATATACTTGTTGATAAGAAATAAGTAACAATGAATTTTGAATCTAATAATATTATCATGACTTATTGTTCTATCTATTATCTATATCTAAATGTGATTGTTTTAGATGATGTTGCTGTTAATGATATCGCCATGGGAACACCAGGCGATGAAAATAAGTATGAAAAGATAGAAGACACAAAATCCAGACAACTGGAGGAGAAGGGGGGAGATGAAACCACACCAAGCGCCACACTAGCCACCCAACAAGCAGATACAACCAATGCTGATAGAACTAATGCAGATACAACCATACTAAGCCACTTTCCAAACTTCACCAATTACATAGATTATTTTCAATCACCACCAAGTAATGAAAAAGTAGAGGAAGCATCAAAACTAGCACAAACCTACATAGATGACTACTTTACAGAAAACAAAGTCAGTGTTACAGCATCCCAACAACCGCCTAAAGATGAACAAGACAGCACATTCCTATCAGAGCCAGGTCCATCTGGACTGCAAACACCAAAAACCAAACCGAGTACAAAACAAAACATCAAACGCATCAAGAAAAGCCAGTCGTCGAAAAAAATGTACACCTGCCAGATATGCCAGAAATCCTTTCAAAACATAAACAAACTCTCCAAGCACCAGCAAATTCACGGCAGCAACTCGCCCTTCAAATGCGAGCACTGCAAAAAATCGTTCTCATCGAAATTCAAATTAGTCCGCCACATGCTGATCCACTCGGATAGAAAACCATACAGCTGCTCCGTGTGCGATCGAACCTTCCACCGCAAAGACCACATGAAGAACCACATAAAAGTGCACAGCCCGTGCAAAATGCTGTACATCTGCGAGCGCAGCAGCTGCAAAAAAGAGTACACATCGCTACTAAGCTACAAAAAACACCTAGCGCTGCATTCCGCCGAGGACGGCGTGCTAGACTGCCAAATCTGCTCCAAGTCGTTCAAAACGAAAGAAGAAATCATGTACCACCTGAAAATCCACGCCGGCAGTCGCACCGTGAAAAACCCCGACGAAAAGAAATACTCGTGCGACCACTGCCAGATGAAATTCTTCACGCGAAAAGACGTGCGCCGGCACTCCGTCGTCCACACCGGCAGACGCGACTTCCTCTGCCAGTTCTGCCCGCAGCGCTTCGGCCGCAAAGACCACCTCGTGCGCCACATCAAGAAATCTCACACGAAGGTAATGCAATCGGAGAGTCTCGTAAAAGAAGAGCAATCGCAATCAATAAAATCCGAAACGGAAGAGTCCAACCTCTCCAATCCCGACCTATTCGCAACCACTCTAGACTTCGACTCCTTGCTAGCCAACAACCTCCCCATCCTCGAGTCATCCCCCGACCAGTTTCTACCTCACACCACTGCTCAGGGAGAACTAACAGATTTAGGCAGCGAGGTGCTATACGAAATCGCAGGGGATGACCTCCTAAACATCCTGGACGACCAAACCCCCCTACCCGCTTTCAGTCAAACGTTCCAATCACCACAACCACCACCAAAATAATTACAAATCAGTTAACCCAAAGAAAACAAAAAACGCATATTATTATTAGTCATTTTACAAACATATTTTATTTTTTATATTTATTATTTGTTTTATTTTATTTGTTTTAAATGTGTATATTGTTAACCGTTATTTAATGTTCTAAAATGAGCTGTATTAGTTTAGGTTGTAATCGCAAGTGTTCCAAAAGTTCATTTTAGAAGTGTATTTTTTATTATGCTTGGTGCTATATAAGACTCATTCAAAAAACACATAACAGCTAATACACTAATAGAATTATGCTCGTATTCATAAAGTACAAAATAACGCTGTCTTAAATGCAAAATGAACTGAAAATGGATTTTGATTTTAATTATTCAAATAATTTGTTCCAATTAAGTTTAATAAAATTTCTTCTGATTTAATAATCAATTAATTAAATTTAAATTAATATTTAAATTGAGGTTTTAGCAGAAACTATAAAATGCATACAATTTACATAAGTTATAGTAGTTTAGGAAACAAGTAACATTACGAGGGATAGTTTAAAGAATGAGGTGCTATAGCGAGTACTTTAAAATTATCAATAATTGTATTTAAGGAAGTGTTATTTTATATTTATCTGTTATGAATAATACGGGTATTAGTGTTTTTGAATTTGAGTCAAAATATTGGTTATAAAATATATTTACAAATACAGTCGTCTGAAACGGCCGCAATAGTGAGATTTTTAATAACGCCCGTCCTATAAGGGTTAGTTTCAGATGATCTTATATATTTATTAATGTTATATATAGTAATATATATTTTTATAGATTTATTAATCATATTTCACTTAACTATTGCAAAGTACAAACCGCACGTTAATTCATTCCCTACCGCGTCGGGCTACCAGATTAAGATTGTGATTGAGAATCGCGATTCGCAGCTTGCCGGATGATTAATTTTGTATCTACCTCATTGCAACAATCATTTGCTGTATGACAGCTAGTCATAGTTATAAGAGAAACTCGGAAATAGTTTTTATGATCACATAGCTGTAATGTAATATTTTGTAAATAAGATGGTTTTATATGAATATCGCATATGTATAACTATATATTTTTATAAATGAAGATAGTATTATTTAAATATATCCCCATTACTTAGTTTTATTTAAACTCTTTTTTTCAGTTTTTATTTATAGCTTTATAGATTTCATAAGGTAAATAGAATAAAGGTGGACAATTATAAATTGTTATCAAATCATAACAGGTTATCTTTCTAAATGGAATATAAAATGTAAAACTAACTAAATGTATATACGGCACCTTACACAGTCAGTAATACTGTCAATATTTTAGAATAATGACAGTATTACTGTATGATAACATGTTTATTATTAAAATATTGACAGTATTACTGATTGTCTATGGTATTAGTAATGATGGAATGATGTTTATCCAGATAATTGATTACGTGGTAAATATTGAAGATGGATTCAAGTAAATATTGATAGTACTAGGATTGACAGTATTATTGACCTTCTAAGGTGCCTTTAAGAGCTCTCCAAGCATAAAGGCACCTTACACGGTCAATAATAATGTCTGTATTTGCTTCAATCCTCCTTTTATATTTATTAAGTAATCAATTATCCAGATAACAATCAGTATTCTCTTCATTCCATCATTACTATACTATCTTATTATGTATACAATAAGTAATACTGTCATTATTCTAAAATATTGATAGTATTATTGATCGTGTAAGGTGCCTTTATGCTTGGTGAGCCCTTAAAGGCACCTTAGATGGTCAATAATATTGTCAATAATATTGTCAATCCTAGTACTGTCAATATTTACTTGAATCCATCTTCAATATTTACCAAGTAATCAATTATCTGGATAAACATCAGTATTCTCTTCATTCCATCATTACTAATACGTCATACTCCATCATTACTAATACTCAACTCAAACATCAGGAAAAACAAAAGAGACCACTTGATAAAATTTACAGCACTAATGCCCGTAATCACCAACATCCCATAAACTTTATAAGCTATTGAATGGATAAAGTGACAACATCATTGTGACAGAATATGCCAAAACAAATGTCAAAAACCTTCAATCGCGCTTGCAAATGGACCTTTGATGACACCTTTTGTTTAATTATTCAGTGTTTGCAATAGAGAGAATCTAAAGTAACTACATTCCCTAGATAATATATTTATTGTTGCTATAACAACGAATACTTATGGGTTCAATAGCTATCGATAGATTTATGGAACGTCGGTGAATACGAGGGTAAAGAAAGTGTGGAAGATGCTTAGAAACAGAAATGTGTTTGCCGTGTAACCCCACGCTGGCAAGACGGACTGGGGAATTGAAGGTGCATAGAAACTGATAAGTATTTCGCTTTGTGAGGTTAGAACTCACAATCTTCAGCGCAGCAGTCCGATGCCTTACCACTACGCTATATCATATATGGAGTCAGAATTCGACCTGAGCCATGGTTAAGAGTAATAACAGAATGGGAACCAGGTAGTAGCCGAAAAAGATCAAAGAAGAGGTACAAAAAGACCTGAAAGAACTAGGTGTAGATAACTGGCAAGAAATAGCCAAACACAGGATGAAATGTATACAAAATAAAGTCCCCACCCGCCCCTACTAGACATTTGCACATTATAATTCGCGTTTCAAGCCGGGCGGTGTTCACCTGATGACAGAATAGGAGACACTCACTCATATAGTGAGATGTTGCACCGTGCACAATATACCACAAAGCCAGCAAAGCATACCATATGAAATAATCAGCGGCGTCATACAAAGCATAATGGCTGCTGGCATCCGCATATATTTCGTATTATATTATATCAACTCACCCGCAAGATCCGCGGTTGTACCCTCGCGGCCTACGCATTCTTACATCGCCGGGCACATCTTAAACCCGCAACTAGAACTTTCACTACTATTTTTTCCACTTAAAACTTCGTTTCAACAGTACGCCAGTGCGCGTTTGAGAAATGTCACTTTACAAATCGGCGTTGCCAACTTGACAGCAATGCAATATTAATGTGCGAATGTTTTTCGAAGCTCTAATGATGAAACTGTCTAATTTTAGATCTAATTGTTTTAATAGTGTTTTTAGACAAATTAAAAATATATTAATGTGGACAGTACATTACAATATATCCATTTAATCTAAAAACGTACACAACGTTTTCAAGACAACCGACCTGTCAGATATGACGTTTATGCTGTCAGTGCAAAAGTGATTGATCCCAGGTTCAAATCCCATTGAGGAGGGTATTTTTTATGTTTTTAAAATACCTAGCAAAGTGATAAATGAATCTATGGTTATCTTAATGTTTGGTATTGTGTTAAAAAATTGCCTAAAATAGGTGACACATTATATTAATAGTGATATGAAATGAAACATATTATTTATATACTGACCCTTCTTAAAGCCACGTTACACGGTCAATAATACTGGCAGTATTCTAAAATATTGACAGTATTACTGATCGTGTAAGGTGCAGTATTAAGGCACCTTACACAGTCAATAATACTTACAGTATTCTAAAATATTGACTAATATTGATCGTGTAAGGTACATTATTGATGGATTGAACATAATACTGACCTTAAACCAGATAATTGATTGATTGAAGCAAATACTGACAGTACTTGGATTGACAGTATTATTGACAGTGTATGGTGCCTTTTAGGTTCAACATTGTTGAACATAAATTATAAATAATGAAATAAAATACCCGCCATTAGTTTTACTTGCCGCCTTTGATTGTGAGCAGCTGCACCAACTTCGATCACAAAAACAACTGCTGGCTAGGCAGGGTGGGCAACGCGGCGACGTTGCACCGATGACAACACGATTCAGAAAAAGTTGGTGACTTGGCCGGATCTGACAGCTCCTCACCAACGCGTCCGCCGTCTATTTTAGTTCAAACTTATTTTTCGTTTATCACCCGCCGCGTGCACTACAATAATGTCCGGTCAATGGGAAGTTGTGAGCAAGAAGAAGGACCGCTCCACCGGCAAGTCCGCCCTGCCAGTGCCCAGCAAAGACAAGAAGAAACCGCCACTTGGGGTGAAAGTAGAGGAAGTCTGTAAGTTGAATGAAAAGTTCTATGGGGTCTAGTAGGATTGTTATATGCTGCCACATATTAGTTATTATATCATTATTTAATATTGATACTTGGATTTAAATGATTATTTAAGAAATATTTTTAGTCTTAAGGTGGCTTTATACTGACATAACATAATAAATTAGACAGACAAGAATATTTTGTATTATTAATGCTCACAAAATAAGTTAGTTCTGAATACTTATTAACAAACAATATGGGAAATAATGTTTGGAAATTAACTCTTATTTATTGTTTCACCAAGCTTTATAAGCAAAATTGAAAAAATATTCTGTATTGAATGATCTCAGTTTACTCTACTGTTTATATATAATACTGATTTATTAATTGTATACAATTGGAGATTATCTATCTTTGAAGACCACAGAGAATAATCTAAATATATTTTCCAACTATCAGGGTTTATTGCTTAGAAACATAATTAACACGTTGACTGCCAACTATGAGATATCTTGTAGTTTATTTACTTGATGACTCGATGAAATTCACTGTATATTAGTATAAATACGAATAGTCTCAGGCAGGAAAACATCAAATAAATAAGAAAATATAATCATACAAAGTGTATTCAAAATCAACAATCAAAAGAATATTTTTATTGTGCGATAATCTTTATATCAATCACTAATCGAAATCCTGAAAAGTACCATGGCAGTCAACATGTTAGTAGTGATAGTAACTAATTAATGAAGTATACTATATATAGTACTTATCAATAACTAAGAAACTAATAAGGCACCTTACATGGTCAATAATACTGTCAATCCTAGTACTGTCAATATTTGCTTCAATCGTCCTTTTATATTTATCAAGTTATCAATTATCCAGAAAAATATCAGTATTCTCTTCATTACATCATTAATATACATTACACCATGAGTAATACTGGCAATATTTTAGAATAATTATTATATTATTTTAAACATATTATCGTACAGTAATACTGTCATTATTCTAAAATATTGATAGTAATATTGATCGTGTAAGGTGCCTTATAAACAACTACTATTGTTCGATTTAATACTGTCAAACTGTTGACTAAAATTTATTGTCAACTAGAAACTATATTGCCAACCTGATAACTAAATACTGAAGTGGCTAGGAATGTAATATTGTTTATAATTGTGTACAATTATATACAATATTATTTAAATTTAAAAATATTTGCTCCCTATGTTATTTTAGTATAAAATCATCCAATCATCTTTATTATATAATTATTTTCCAAATTTTTAACTATAAAATCAATGAATATTTATTACAGTGGCACAATCCCAACTAAAAAACTTGTATGCAGCTGGCAAAAACAACAAGGAGAATCAGAAACCACAAGAAAAAAATAAGCCAGCCGAAAATGGTGTTAAGAAGGTGCAGAAGAAACAGGAAAAGCCTCAAGAGTCCAAGCCGAAAGCACCTAAATCAATTGAAAGTGGAGTAAATGCTGTAAGTTATACAAATATGTTATTTTACAGATTATTTCTAATTTATTTACGGTTTTAGATTGATGCAAAGGATTTCAATAATGTTTTCGAGAAGAATAAAACATTATTTCCAGAAACGCCTATTGTATGGTTGAAGGAATTAGCTCAGTATTTGAATACTCGGCTGGCTGTTGATGTGCAGGATACTGTATTTAGCAATAAACCAGATAATTACCCACTATCTGTGGTAAGTAGATTTTAATCACCTAATGTAAGATAAGTATCTACTTTAATGATTATCACCATTGTTATCTAATTAAGAAATAATCTGTTATTAGATTTTCTATTCATTATTGAAATTTATTGTCTACTGAACATTGGAATCAAGATTATTTTTGTTTTGAATATTACTTTCCTCAATTGTTCATGGCAAACATAGATTTAATAATTAATTACTGTTTTAATGATACTTTATTATTATATTATCTTACCCATTACTGCTGTCTTTTCATGTTATTGTTATTAATGACTTTTTCATTATGTAGCTAGTAAATAGTAATGGGAAGATTTTGAGAACTGAGAACAGCTGTTCTCAATTCTTATCAAGAGACAGTGTTCTAGATTCTTAAAAGTTATCCAGATTATTATAGCCTACACCAAAAGGTAAAAAGCAAATAGATAATATATATATATATATATATATATATATATATATATATATATATATATATATATATATCTTTTATATATATAACTTCCAAGAACTTAAATTCTATTTATTACAACTACCTTACCATATGGTAGAAGTACCAGGGTTATAAATATATATTAATAAGGTTCTCAGTGTGCAGTTGTTCGTTCTCAGTAGCTGCTTTAAGTACTCAATACCTTAGGAAACTGTTCTCATTTTTCAGTACTCAATTCCCAGTTCTTGATTATCAACAGAACCCTATCACCAGAGCTGTAACTAGCTATTTTAATGGAGAAATATGAATTTGTTCATTTGGGATTGATGTAATAACGAAAAACTGTGATGATGAGGACCTTCCTATTAATATTAAGATCTCATCTTTGGAGATAATTTTATAGAGGTGTCTAGCAACAAATTTTTCAGTATTGGAAGTGAAAAAAATAGTCACCCTAATAAACATAGTTATAACAATGATGTAAAGAGTCTATTACACTTTTTCTTTATGTAGCAGAGAAATTTCAAATTTTTAAACAAAAATCAAGGTTTCAGATTAATTTTCTTGATGTATATAGGTGTCTGCTCTAGATAAACATTGCAAACAAATCTGTTTTAGCAAATCTCAATATTATATATTATTTGTTCTAGATGCCTTCCACCCTTCGTTCTATAATAGAAAGGGCCGTAAAGGAAGCAGGCCCCGAAAACGCGGCCGTTTTCTTCGACATCTGTTTGACATCGATGGCGAACGATATGAACAAAGATATGTCCGCGCTGGGCCACAAATTCTTCCTGCAATACCTGGCCGCCACCGCGCCTAAACTGGCTTGCCATAACGTAGCGAAATACGTGAATCTCCGCACTTCATATCAGAACCGTCAGGCCATTGGGTTGTCCATTTTGTGGGCGCTCGGTCAGGGCGGTTTGCACGACTTAAATGTAGGATTAAAAGGTATAACGTTGCATTAAAAGGTATAACATTAATATGCTGTGCAAGGTGCTATTCTGAAATGTCTTATAAAGGACCTCGTACTGGGCTTGGTGCCCATGACCTCATAAAAACCTGAAGACTTACAAATATGTAGTTTATATATGCATATTGTCCATTATTCACAATTTTCAGTAATACAGAAAAACTGTTACATGTTTGTGCAATAATTTATTGAGAAAGTGTTTTCTCTAAACAAATAAAACAATACTCACATTTAACTATGTTTTTGTGACAGTGGTATTATCAAGCCAGTCTACTTGTTTTGTGTCCTCAGGCAAAATCAGTTTGTCCCAGAGTGACAAACTAAATGCCGTTTGTCCAACACATTTATCACTTTTTTTTGGGAAATTATCAAACTTAGATTTTTTACATCTGAGTACTATAATTAACCCAGATGCAAAAAATCTGAGTATCTGTATACCGAAATCATGTCGATTTAATTGTCAAAACAGACCGCGGAGACTAATTTATTTCACCCCTGCCTTGCATATCTGTAGAGCATACCTCTATCTGCCACCTGGGGAGACCTCTATTTAATATTTAATTATTTTGTAAATAGACCTAACCATCTGATCTCAATAAAAGCCAGATAACAGGTGTGAATTCACCCTCTATCAGCTACACTGATGAGATCTAATAAGATCAAAATCTAGATATGTAGATAGCTAAGGCGTGTATTCACATGTAGAATAGAATTATTTTAATGTGAAAATTTTACATGTCAGGAAATTCGTCATTATTACAATCACAGCATTCACATTTCACCTTCTTTAGCATCATTATTTTGCTGAATTTAACATTGTATTTTTATGTTTCAGTGTATCAAGAAATAATGTATCCCGTTCTTGATATGAAAAACTACAGCCGCTACGTGCTGAAATACCTCATAGCTTTAATAAACAAACACCAAGATGCTTCCATTACAAAAGAACAGTTTCTGTTCATATTAGACATAGTTTTCGCTAACAAAAAGAACGCATCCGGGGACCTGACGAAGGATCTGACCGATCTGACTCCGATTTTGCGGAAGCAAGTGCTGCGCAACTCGGACAAACTGTACAGTTTTGTGGATCTGTTTTTGAAGAAGTTGGCGCAGAACGGGCACAAAACGTATCAGAATCTGCTGTGCGAGGTGTTGATCTCGTGCATGGAGAGGGATGCGAACTGTTTGGGCACATGGGGCAAGATATACGCCAAGAATATACCTGCGAGTGCGATTTTATTGAATTACATAAGTATGATTTATTGAAGGATTTATTTACATGTAATAGTTTACTAATGGAATCGTTTGTTTTAGAGCAAAATTGGAAAGTGGTTTCGAAACAGATTAACGTGAAAGTTTTTGCTGAGCTGTTGAAGACTTATACTGTTACCAATGAGGAGCTGTTGTTGAAGAAGCGCAAGGAGGCTGGATTGATGGAGGCTCATGCTGCTATTAAGGTAATGATTTTAAAGTACTTAATTTTTTTTTTCTGCGCGAATATTTAAGAGTATTATTATTACTGGACTGTCACAAAACTTGTCAAAGCACACCAACTGCGAGCTGCGGTGATCCCGTGAAAATTTGAGCAAAATCAGACCACTAAAGCCCAGGGGTACAATTTTTGACCGATCGCTATTACCATGCGCTATAATGCGTACATATTTCATAGCGCTGAACTAATAGAATGAACACAAAAATTGATGTCAAACTATCACTACTGTCGAGCTTTCAGTTCTACCAAAGATTGGCAGAACCTTTCGCGAAGCGTAAGGTCTCAAATCGGTACCATTTGCAATAATAGCGTATGTCTCTCGATCACAAATCAAGTGCTACCGAATAAGGCACCTTACACGATCAATAATACTGTCAATATTTTAGAATAATGAATATTACTGTATGATAACATGTTTAAAATGTTTATTATTCTAAAATATTGACAGTAGTACTGATCATGTAAGGTATAGTAATGGTGGAATGCAGAGACTACTGATTTTTATCGGAATAATTGATTACTTGATAAATATAAAAGGAGGATTGAAGCAAATACAAACAGTACTAGGGCTGACAGTATTATTGACTGTGTAAACCCCCGTATTCACCGACGTTCCATAAATCTATCAATAGCTATTGAACCCATAAGTATTCATTGTTATAGCAACTATATATACATGATCTAGTATGTAGTTACTTTAGATTCTCTCTATTGGAAACACTGAATAATTAAACAAAAGGTGTCATCAAAGCTCTAATCGCAAGCGCTATTCAAGGTGTTTGACATTTGTTTTGGTATATTCTGTCACAATGACGTTGTCAATTTATCCATTCAATAGCTTATGGGTCCTATAAAGTTTATGGGATGTTGGTGAATACGGGCAAAAGTGCCTTATAAATAAACATAATGCCAGATATAACTGACCCTAGATTTGATAAATACCGCTAACATAATCAGCTCAGCCTAACAACAAAATGTTACAAATGTTATCACCCGCCGAAATGTCGTTGAGATATTTGTATTTGCACTGATAAGGCGATTAAATGCGAATATAGCCGTGATGTTGGTTGGCTTGTTGATGGAACAAATCACGTTTTGTATGTTTATTCTAAAGATTAGACCAATCAATAGATTACAGTAATCTATTTAAAAATATTCAATATGTGATTCATATCAACCGTTTATATATGTACGTGCAGTTATCAATATAATGCGGAAAAATTAAATTATATTTTTATTGATATGACTGCTAGAGTGGTTAGTTTAGATATTAATAAATCAGGATAAATATTAATTAATACCAAGTTTAGTGGATAGTGAGTGGGTACAGGTGCAGTTTGACTTATACTGAGCATTGGGCAGCGAGAGTTCAAACACCATCACAGGCTAATTTACAGCTTTCACAATTTTTTCAGAGGTTTTCTATAAAGTTAAGGTAAATACTGGATGATTAAACTCCTCCGAGCTACTCCATTTGACGGCTGAAAAGCCATATACAGACATACATTTATTTATTAATTAATTGGGGAGTCTATATTACTCACATCTATGATGGCAGCACATTAACAATAAACTAGTGGTTGATCTTCATGCTTAGCAGTGTTTCTCCATCATATACAGGACTATATATCTAAGATTTTACTATTTATATGTTCAAAGTTCATCATATATTAGTATTATTACTACCACTACCCAATTACTGGGGATTCTCTTTTTCCATGCCATTCTGCATATCACCAGAAGTAATTTCTATCTTTCTTGGCCAATGTGCTTTAATTCTTCCGGTGTTATGCCATCATACTAATCGCGGATTATAGTATTCGTATACCGAAATCATGTCGATTTAAGTTGTCAAAACAGACCGCGGAGGCTGATTTATTTCACCCCTGCCCTACATATCTGTAGAGCATACCTCTATACGCCACCTGGGGACACCTCTAGGGCCCAATTCACACATAAGCGCCGTCGGGCGGAGGCGCGGTGTAGGCGAGGTGCAGGCGCGACTTCACACAGGCGATTGTGATGTCTATATGCAGTGAAGGGGTGGACATTGCACCTTATGTTTACATAGAGGCGGCGTGGAAGAGTTTCGCCTCTTCGCCTACCGTGTCTTAGGCGAAGACGCGGTGCCGGCGTGGCAATAGGCACGAGGCAAATGCCCGCGCCTCGTCACCTAAGTGGGCATTGCACCACATGTTTATATAGAGGGGGCTTGAAGCGTCGTGCCTCTCGCAGTGCCGGCACCGCGTCTTCGCCTCTTCGCCTAAGACACCGTAGGCGAAGAGGCGAAACTCTTCCACGCCGGCTCTATGTAAACATATGGTGCAATGTCGACGCCTTCACTGCATATGGATATCACAATCGCTTGTGCGACGTCGCGCCTACACCGCGCCTCCGCCCGACGCCGCTTATGTGTGAATTGGGCATAGGAGTTACAGGACCACCTGTAACTCCTAGAGGAGGTGTCCCCAGGTGGCGACGACCCGTCCCCGTCGATGTATCCGGCATGATTCGCGTGGGCAATTCAGCCAGAAAATGGTCGTTATATTAAATGTAGTAAGGTGGACATTTCAATCACGGATTTCATATTGACTTGGGAATTATGAAAAATAAATATGTTATATAACCTACCCAAAAGTGTGAATGTATAATACCAGATCCGACCAAAAAACTTGAACAAGTTTCTAGTTCTGCTAGTATGAGTTTAATATAACACATGAATAATTGAAACTAGAATCTTGTTCAAGTTTCTGGACGAATCTAGTACAATGTAATTCACGCTTGAGGCAACTTTCACACGAAGAATCTAGTATTGGATACCGCTATCCGGGATACTCATCTGAGCCCTGGTTTTCTAGGAAAGCGGTCGCTTAAAAGCAGCCGTTTTTGATGTCATTTTATTGAAGACAATAGCGCCTTTCGTTTATCACTCTGGGCTGGTACGGGCTTATTGTTTCTTGTTCTATTTGCCGCTTCCGATGCGCACAATTCTACCTCGGCCCTTATAACCGTCGGCGCACGATCGCAAGACCTGAGCAATACTGCATGCCACGGGGACGACTAGCAATGATAAACCATGCTAAACGAAAGCGCCTAATAGCATAATAGTGCCATTCACACACAGATACGTTTGCATCCTATATAGCGGTATCGCATATTATCGTTTTCGGGTGAAGTAGTATACAGATTGAATTACTTTGTACTGGATTCGTCAATAAGTTACTAATTTGAATTACTTTGTACTGGATTCGTCAATAAGTTACTAATTTGAATTACTTTGTACTGGATTCGTCAATAAGTTACTAATTTGAATTACTTTGTACTGGATTCGTCAATAAATTACTAATTTGAATTATTCATGTACTATGGCTTGAAATAAAAACTTAAATGAACCTTGAAATGTAGGTCCAGACATATTATTTCTTATATGAAACCTTTTCTGATTCACACTCATCAAGTTCCAATTGCATTAACGTTGCTCCAAGTTTCTTGACGAATCTAGTACAATGTAATTCAAGCTTGTAAGCAATTAACAAACGTTTTGCATTAGCTGTTCATTTTATATTGCTACCTGGATAGTGATGAACGCGGAAAATAGTATAAACCGGTTATGGTTGTAAATATTTTTTTTTTGCGCGTTCTACTTGTAACTACTGGTAGTCGTTCTCAATTAATTCTCACCGGAATCGCGTTTTATTGATGTCAATCATCGCGGCGGCGGCACATGCGCCACGCATCGCCGTAGAAACGATCGTTTGCCTGTGCCCGCCCGTCCTTCGCACCGGCGATCCTCAGGCAAATAATGGCGGTGTCGGCGTGAAGACGTTATTGCTCATCGTTTTGATTGACCGTTGAACCCTGTACGCGCGTTATCGCATTCCTAGTGGCCGCGTTGGAGCGTGCAGTTTTACTTTTCGGTCGACACAGTTATTAGCCAACGGTACGTGTGTTCATCATTTTTTTTCGATCCATTCATCCGTCGTATCCGCGTACAAAAAATCAAAACAACGGCTGACATTTATATATTCCGTTATGACGTTTTGATTAGCAGCGATTTTACTTACAAATATACACGGGTTTTTTTAGGAAATCTCCGACAAAATGGTCAGTCCCAAGGAGAAGAGCAGCTGCGCGTGCAGGAGGGTGGCTTTTGTGCTGTTCACCCTAATATTAAGCAGCTACGTTTTCTATGACGTGCAACAGAGCGGGAGTTGGAACAGTAAGTTATTATTTATTTATAACACATATTTCGTGTTTGTATTATTTGGAGAAGCTCTGTATTGATTAATTTTAATTGGCAATAATTTTCATCTTCTTTTTTCAATTTAAAAGATGTCAACTTTTACATGAACATTAAAGGTCAGTTTATGCTGAAATTATTATAAGAAAATATTTACTAAACCATCTAATTTGTGATAATTTATGATAATAATTATCAATTTACACCAGAAAATTTAAATTAAAAAAAAACACCTTTTAAATATTCGCAATTCAAATGTCAACGGTTTTCGTCGAACTAGTGGGGAAACAGCTTTATTATTTGATCAGCTGATTAGATACAAATTACACGATTTTGATCACTTTAACAGTAATGTGTGGTTGTTAATTAACTTTTTACATATAACTAGACAAACCTTGGATATATTGTTACATATATGATGAGAAAATACATTTTATGTGTGCAGATTACCCACTAGATTTTAGTTCATTATCTGCCACCAGATAGAGTATCAACTAGCTTTAATTTCCTATAATAGAATCAGTGAGTGGAAAAATCATGTAACTACAAAATCATAGTAACATGTTTTATAAGCTCCTATCATGATTGGATGACATCCTCTAATACACTCCTGCACATCTAATTGTTGTATACTTTTCCTACAAAGCAGATTTGATCTAAACTCCAAAATCATAGTATAGACCAAATCAGTTTTGTGGGAAAAGTATACAACAATTAGATGTACAAGAGAGTATTAGAAGATGTCATCCAGTCATGATAGGAGCTTATGATTGGATGACATCCTCTAATACACTCTTCTAAATCTAATTGTTATATACTTTTCCCACAAAACAGATTTGATCTAAACTCCAAAATCATAGTATAGACCAAATCAGTTTTGTGGGAAAAGTATACAACAATTAGATGTACAAGAGAGTCTTAGAGGATGTCATCCAATGATGATAAAAGCCTATAAATGGTTACACTTAGTATTCAGAAAGTTTTAAACATTATATTTTAATAAGAAATATCAAAATTCTATCAAATTCTGTTTTAAATGTCAAGTATGTTTTCCATGTTTATTATAATTCATAGATTTGTCAAATACTACATACATACATACATACATACATATATATATATATATATATATATATATATATATATATATATATATATATTTTCATTCACCTTCTACCTTACTGTATAGGCTTATGATTCATAATAATGTATGTAATTCATTCTATTTCTTTCCATAGATTCACAAACATCCAAAGCACTGAACAAGTCAGGTGTTTATGAGTATACAAACAAAGCTCTGGATAGAGCAAAAGAGGGCACACAATGGGTGCACAACTGTATCGAGGAGAAATTCCCAGGTTTCACAGAGAGGACAATTGAGTTTACAAATCCCTATGTGGAACTGAGCCGAGATCTTGGGATTATTGTGCTGAATGTGGCAGGCAATGCTAAGAAAGCAGTTGTTGCCAAGATTCCCATTATTGTGGATGCTGTAAGTTCTTAATAATTTGAATTCATTTTACAAAACATTGTCTTCTTAAAAGAAATGTAGGCTGATACTGAACTGAACTTTTATATATGTTATCATGTATGTTAAATAATAATTGGTGTTATCACTATTACATTCTTATCACATATTCAGGATATCAATTTAATGAATTCATTATTTTAAAATTGCTATTTATAGAATTGTACAATGCAACTTGTTTTATGTTCATTATTCAAGTATGCATGTGGGTGCATACAAGGCTGGATGATCATATTTTGGGGTCCTATACATTTTCCCTAATTACTGGAGTTTGATTGAAAATTTATTTTTGTATTCATTGCAGATTGATTCATATGCACCTGGCTTTTTGGAACAAACACAGGAGGCAGCCAAAACAGTATCCATTACAGCATGTGACTACTACAGCAAAGCTAAGGAATACTTATTAACAGAGGTGTTTGTGTAAGTAATTACTACATATGTTGAAAATTAAGTTACATGCTAATTCTTGATAGTATAAAGCAGATAACTCTAGAGTTAATTGATTTTAACCTCACTTCTGCTAACTGTGACACATAATGCGACGTTGCCATATATAAAGTTAATGGCCCTGTTTGTTTGGCTACTACTAGTGACATGCTGACGTCACGCTCTACTATATAGTATGAGCGTGACGTCAGCATGTGTAACTACTAGTCACTAGTAGTAGACAAACGGTGATATGTAAAATTCTTTTAATATTGTAATATTCTATAATGACTTCTGTAAAATTAAGGCTCAGTTATACAAAAGCAGATAACTCTTGAGTTGATTTTCAATTGTGATTCAAACGTCACTAGCTTTGACAACTTTGACACATAATGCAACTTTGCCATATATATAAACAGAGGTACATGAGGCTATAAGTTTGACAACTTTGACACATAATGCGACGTTGTCATATATAAACTGAGGTACATGAGGTTACAAGTTTGACAACTTTGACACATAATGCGACGTTGTCATATATAAAGAGAGGTACATGAGGTTATGAGTTTGACAACTTTGACACATAATGCGACGTTGCCATTTATAAACATGAAGTATGCATTGTAAAGTTAACAAAAGTCATGTAAGTTCATTTTTAACTGTAATAAATTATGTTTCTCTGTATAGTGGTAAACTAGCCCCAGCCGAGATCCAAAAGGTGGTCGCTGGCGTCGTGGATGTGGCCGTCGAGAAGATCACCGAAGGCTACCACTGGGTGAACAAGCGCGTCATGTCCGCCATCAAATGATTGTTGTCCGTTATTAGATTTATTAAACACATTTTAAACGTTCTTCTTTTGCCGGTTTAGTATAATAAAAGAAGATTCCACCATCTCCCCCCCCCCCCCTCAAGTCATTTTTCGCCATTTATGTGTGTGGGCGTGCAGGTGTCATAACGTTATTACAGTTCAAAGGATTTAATTGCAGAGCATTCCATTTTTCGTTTAAATTTTATTTACATGTGTAAAATCAGTCGTGCAGTGTATTTTTTTTTGTTAATATAATTTTATTTAAAAAAAAATACTTTACTCTGTCTACTTATTTACCTTCATAATTCTTCTATTTCATCATAGAAATATTGCTATATACCGTTGTGGTGGTATAGTACTGTTATTTCTAGTCCTGGTTTTACCAAGCGGTGTCGATAAATGCCGTTTTTGACGTCATTTACACATTACAAGATACATTTTAAATATGTAATTTGAATAACACACCAGATTGCAGTGTAATTCATAACATTTTCTCAATACTTTGAAGTATACCGTTATCTGGATTACCAGATTTATTTAAATATACATAAAAGTAATGTGTGACGTCAAAATGACGTGAAATACGTCCGCTTTTGTCGACACCGCTTCCTAGGAAACCAAGGCTTAATGCTCGTATTCACCAACAACCCATAAACTTTATAGGTCCCATAAGTTATTGAATGGATAAATTGACACCATCATTGTGATAATTATCCCAAAACAAATGTCAAACACCTTGAATAGTGCTTGCTATTGGAGCTTTGATGACACGTTTTGTTTAAATATTCAGTGTTTGCAATAGAGAGAATCTAAAATAACTACATTCCCTAGATAATTTATTTATTGTTGCTATAACAATGAATACTTATGGGTTCAACAGCTCTTGATAGATTTATGGAACGTCGGTGAATACGGGGGTAAAGGGTGTTTCATCATGAGCTGTTGTGTACATACATAGAGCGTCTGAGAATCGGCAATGACGTCATTAAGTAACACAAACCTACTCAAGCTAATGATGCAACCATGAAGGATCCGGCGCATTTACAACCCTATTAATTAGCGGTGTCTCGTACTGAGCATTGGGATGAAAATTTAACAGTTTTCAAAGGTTAACTGTGAAGGTAAAGTAAATACGGCTGATTAAGTTTCTCCATTCACCGGCGGAAAAGCCCCTGGGCTGATAGCCCTATAAAACTAGTAGTTTTGGTAGTAAACCACATAAAAATAAAAGTCGTTAACGAATCGCGAATATAAAATATATATAGTAGTGTTGGTTTCAGTTCGTCCAGAATAATTACAATCTTTAACTAGGATTCATTAGTTGAAAGATGTATTTGTTGTTGGAACAGAGGAATAAGATTTCATCAGTTAGAGTTAATCAAGCATGATTAGCAATTTACATCCATATTAATAAATCAGAAATCTCATCAAAATCACCATATGAAATTGTATGCAATATGTAACTATATTCTCTTATACCAGCATGTTAGCTGTTTGAGAATATAGAAATAAACATTATGTATTATTATATATTGTAAATGATAATAAAAAAACATTGAATTCCCCAAAAAAAAAATCATTTATTATTTTGTTCTTTAAAGAACAAACTCATGGTGTTACTATAAATCTGCTCGGACAGCACATCCTTGTCGACTTTATGCAAAGCCGCAATGACATCCAATACGTGCCTAAAATATCTAAAATAAATCCCAAATAACTTATAATGCAACAAACTAAACCTACGTGATATTAGCTGGCTCGTTACGGCTTTTCACCATCGCATCAGGTTTCCATTTTTCCTTTTTAACACTTGTCTGGGGTAAATTTTCCTTCGAAATTAACTGATAACCAGCATGACTTGGTCGGATTTCACACCAGGGACAGTCAGTTTCAATCAGAATTTTATTTAGAGGCAGCTTTGTGACCGTCTCCAAATTTTCCTTTGTTTTCAGAGAACTAAAGGACCATTCACAATAAGCGTGGTAGTGGTAATGGTAAGCGAAATTGTACATATGTATAAAATTTTAGGCATTTACAGCAGCGCGGTAACTATAACCAACAGTTGAATTGGTTGTCACTACTGTCCATCCAATTAAAACCGTCTAATTAGTAGTAAAAACCTCATAAAAACACAAGTCGTTAACGAAACGCGAATATAATATCGATTTTATATTCGCGATTCGTTTTTAGTCACAATTATTTTTACGAATTTAGCGCATACCGATATTAATAATATTTCTCGGGCTAACATTAAAAAAAATATATAGTTGCTTCCAGTTTCTCACCATCCATTTATGCCTATGAACAATCCAAAATCAATAAAACGACTAGCTTCATCAAAGCTACCATCAAACGAGTGAACAACTCCAGTTACACCCCTATAATTTCGCAAAATGTCAAACAAATCGTCAGCAGCATTGCGACAGTGCAAAAACAGGGGCAAATTGAACGTTTCGTTGAGTTTGATTTGCATTTCGAAATATCTAAAACAAAATATTTATGTCACACTTTTAGTTGTGGTGTTGAGTAACCTCATGCATGCATAAAGAAACAAACAAAATTATACCAAATAAGGTCAGTTAATGCTGAAATTAAATAAGAAATTTACATAATGAAAAGAGAATTGAAATGAAAATGAAAATTAAGAATGCAATAATCTAATCGAACTGAGAAACTTAAATTTTATATTAATTCAAACAGTCATGTGGATTTTTCTATTATAATGTAAAATTGTGACCATTACGTTATTGAAGAACAGTTTTTTTGTGACAAAATTCCAATAAAGGTCTTGTGACCAAATGGTAAATGCTTATTTTGATTTTGTTAGTATAAATAACCCAAAATAATACTAATTTCTCCAATATTATTTTATGTCAGCATAAACTAACTTTACATATCATCGCCTAAGCAGGAACACCTGCTCCAGTTTCAACTAAATAAAATATAAGCAATAAAATAAAAAATAAATAACTTGTTGTCATAGTAAAATAACCCTAATAAACATTTATAATTAGTTTATTTGCTCTCCTGGCAACCTCAAATGAAATTTTAGGTGTGTGGTGTTGCTGGTTAGGTGACTATCTTGTTATAAGGCACCTGACATGATCAATAATACTGTCAATATTTTAGAATAATGACAGTATTACTGTACAATATGATATAATGAAGAGAATACTGATCTTTATCCAGATAATTGATTACTTGATAAATATAAAAAGAGGATTGAAGCAAATACTGACAGTACTAGGAGTGACAGTATTATTGACTGTGTTAAAGGCACCTTACACCGTCAATAGTACTGTCAATATTTGCTCAATCCTCCTTTTATATTTATCAAGTAATCAATTATCCAGATAAAGATCAGTATTCTCTTCATTACATCATTAAAATACATTACATGATGAGTAATACTGGCAATATTTTAGAATAATGAACATTTTAAACATCATATCATACAGTAATACTGTCATTATTCTAAAATATTGACAGTATTATTGATCATGTATGGTGCCTTTATGATGACAGCACAAATCCACCTTAAATACCAAAAGTAGTTTTGTATTTAAGGTAGATTTAAATCTGTAGATATTATAATTAAAATCATACTTCTTTTGCACTTCAATTGAACAAAACTGTGTTCTATCATAATCAAGTCCACATTCCCCAATAGCAACTACTTTGCTTAAATTATTCCTAATAACATCACTAAGCTTTTCCAGATATCCTTCAGGGGTATTCCCCTCAGATTCAAACTCATTACACCTGGTTGGGTGACAACCAACAGTTGAATACAGTCTATCTAAAAACATTTCATGTAATAACACTAATATTTAAACACACAAAGAACATTACCACATACCATCCACTTTACTCATCTCAACTGCCTTAGCACTTTCTACTAAATTTCCACCTGTTATGATAATTCGATCAAGCCCAACAGACCAACTTCTTTCTAACACTTGGCTTAAATCATCCTGATGTTTTTTACTACCATTATACACTCCTGTATACATTAAATCAGTTAAATTGGCTCCAATATCTTTAAAATAAAATATCCATTAGCAGTAATGGTAGAATATAGCATTATATTATAATACAATATAATAATATAACTATACAGAACTAAATACAATTTGCAAAATATAATTCGTGACAAATTTTGATGGAAGTTTGCAAGGGAAAAAGTGTGTGACCTACAGATAGTTCTGTGGTCTTCTTATTTCATCCCCAGTGAAATTCCAAGGTGCTATGTCTATGATTACTTAGAAATGTTACTGTTTGAGTTTTACCTTAATAAAATAATCACTCCCATGCACAATCAATACCTAAATTGCATGTGCAGGGACAGGGTCTAGACCCTGTTCATTTGGCTACTACTAGTGACTAGTTGTGACACATGCTCATACTACTAGTATAGTGTGATGTCTGCACTACTGGTCACTACTAGTAACCAAACAGATGGGGCCCTAGTCTCTGTACACACACTGTAGCTATCAATTGTGCATGGGATTGATTATTTTACTAAAATGTCTAAAGAGTCTAGACCCTGTCCGTTTACTACTAGTGACACATGCTCATACTACTAGTATAGTGTGACATCTGCATTTGTTACTACTAGTCACTACTAGTAGCCAAACGGATGGGGCCCTCATCTCTGTACACACACTGTAGCTATCAATTGTGCATGGAATTGATTATTTTACTAAAATAAAACCTAAAATTATTATTTCTCACTAATCATAGAGACACTGCATCTTGCAATTTCTCTGGGAATGTAATATGTAGACCCCATAACCATATTCATCAAAAAATTTGAACAATTTTCTAGTTTCAATTATTCATGTGCTATGTTCAGCTTGTACTATGACCAATCATGTACTGCACATGCCTTTTATTCAAGACATGATTGGTCATAGTACAAACCAAACTGATAATAGTTAGCACATGAATACTTGAAACTTGTTTCTTGCTGAATATAGTACAATGTAATTCAAACTTAAGGCAGATTGAGCAATAACTATTTGAATGGAATATGCAGACTACAGAACTATCTGTAGGTTACTGACTTTTTGCTCTTTATTCAAGACATGATTGGTCATAGCACAAACCAAACTGATTATAGCTACCACATGAATACTTGAAACTTGCTGAATATAATATAATGTAATTCAAGCTTAAGGCAGATTGAACAATGACTATGGGAATGGAATATGCAGACCACAGAACTATCTGTAGGTCACTAACTTATTGCTCTTGATTCGAGAAACAAAACATAACCATAAATTATTTTCATAACAACAATAAAACATTTATACAGAAACTATGCATACAACTACAGCAAATAACTTAAGAAAATCCTCTATTGTACTATGTTAATAATCTTGTTATTATTTAGCAAAATCACATACCTATAAACCGGCGCATTTTTGACATAATCCTCGCACCACAAATGAACCACAACAACAACAACCCTAACCTCACCCGCGATGATAAAAAAGCGTAAAATAATTGTAACCTTCCTGCTATTCTTTGCACTGTTCTTGGTTGTGATCTACCACTTTATGAGCGTGCTGTCCACGACTGAAAATGAGATTACGTTCAGTGAGCACGATTACGAGAGCAAGATCTTGGGGCAGCTGTACAACCTGCCCAAGTTCTACCACGTGAGGTCGAATTACCACGACAATATTAGTGAAATCTTTATAAGGAGCCTCACAAAGCGAACACGTGTTGTTGATGTTGTTAAAGTGTGGGCTGACGCCAATCAGGCTGTTGTTGGGAAGAGTTTGTTTAGTGTTAATGGTTTGGGGGATGTTGTGGGCGCTTTGCAGACTGCTAGAGTTATTAAGGCTGATTTGGATACTAGAGGGACACAGTTGAAGCTGTTGCTTACTTTAGAGGTTTGTGGTTTTATTGGTTTTTTATGCAATTTCATCAAAAGTTATGCTTTATTATGGTTTTTTTTTATACTGGCTGATTAAAATGCCTTTAATGTTCTTTCTTTACTGATGGACAAGCCATTTTTGTAGTGCAAATTGGATGGATTAGTTATTAAAGGTAATGCTAGGTTAAGTAACCTAACCTGATACACATTACCAAGTTTGGAACTTGTAGCGCCATCTTTGGTTTAAAATCACAGGTTATAAAACCTTTTTCATCAAAAGTTATGCGTTATTATAGTAGTTTATACTGGCTGATAAAAATGGGCTTTAAAGTTCTTCCTTTACTGATGGAAAAGCTCTTTTTGCTATTGTTGTAGTGAAAATTGGATGGATTAGTTATTTAAGGTAATGCTAGGTTAATTAACCTAACCTGATACACATTACCAAGTTTAGAACTTGTAGCGCCATCTTTGGTTTAAAATCACAGGTTATACAATTGGCACGTGACAAAAGAATTTGGGCACGGCATTAATTAAGGAATTTATGTAACACGCCGAATCCAGGTTGAGGGCAGCAGTAACAAGCCCATTAAAAACCAGGGTTCATCTGGCACAGATGATAGCACCCTGTGTGGGCGTCGCCTATGGCAACGGGGAAGCTGCTTTTTTGCAGGAAGATGGCCGACAAAAGGCTAGAAAAGGGAGGCAAATTATGACTACAAATCACCTAGGTATTCCATGAATCTGGGGTTTAGGCGAAGGACCTACAACCCATCAGTAATAAAAAAATGCACAGTGCCATCCCTTTCAATCACTGTGAGGACAGCAGTAACAAGCTCATTAAAAACTAGGGTTCATCTGGTCCAGATGCACCCTGTAAGGGCGCCGCCTAGGGCAACAGGGAAGTAGCTGGTTTGTAGAAAGATGGCCCACAAAAGGCTAGATAGAGGAAAATTAAGTCTACAAATCAATGACTCCTTTCTCAACCTACCACGAGGTAGGTTGAGGAAGGGTGAGGACAGCAGTAACAAGCTCATTAAAACCAGGGTTCATCTGGTCCAGATGATAGCACCCTGTAAGGGCGCCGCCTAGGGTAACAAAGAAGCAGCTGTTTTGTAGAAAGATGACCCACAAAAGGCTAGTTGGAGGAAAATTAAGACTACAAATCACCCAGGTCCTCCATGAATCGGGGATTTAGGCGAAGGGCCTACTACTCATCAGTAATAAAAAAATGCACAGTGCCATACCCATCAATCACTAAGTCAAGATTGGTTGATAACACGTCATGTCCTCATTAAACATTTCTTTAGAAAAAATAGCACATAGACCACCCCTGCTCTAGGGTACAATGAGGCTGTTGGAATTTCAAAAGCCAAAATGTAAAATCTTTGAAAGGCCACAAGTTGTTCATCCCAGCCTTAGTTTCATTATTGAATATTGTCATCACTTTCGTAACTTTCTATGATTTGATTAATTTCATTAATCAATTTACGCATAATTCTTAAAAAATTGCGAGTAACAATATAGTTTAATAGTTTGTAGTATCTACATAAGATATTTCTCTAATATTTATTGTTAATTTTCAAGGGTGACCAAACGGTGGTGTTCAAACCAAAGTGGTACGAAAAGGAGAAGATAATAGAAGGACCTGTATATGCCGGCAAAGACAGATACGGCTCTGAGATAATAGCCTTCTATCTAGCTGGCATTTTGAACAAACCCCTCGTCCCAATCTCAGTGGAGCGCACTCTGAACGTACAAAAAGAGATCACACCTGTAGCCAGTAAAGCCTTGACAAAGACTTCCTTCAGATATAAGAACTCAACGTGTATCTACGGCAAGTGCTTCTATTGCAAAAAAGAGGATCCTATTTGTGATATAAACGGATACTTAACCGGTGCTGTGATATTTAATGTGGGGGCTACCTTGAAGGTGCATCGGTCCCCTTGGCAGAGGACTTACAAGAAGACTAAAAAGGCTGAGTGGGAAATCCGAAGCGACTACTGCAAGTAATTCTAAACTAATTGAATTTTTATATAAACGTAAAGTCATTTCTTACATCTATAAATTAGATTTTATTAGATCTCATCAGTGCAGCTCAACTATTGATTACAAAGCGGTTTATATACAAAGTAACGCAACTTTCTCTCCATAGAGAAAGTTTAATGCCATCTAGAGGTAACCACATTAAGTAACAATGCACGCTCATATGGTAATAACCTTCAACATACTCATGCCATCAGAATTGCCAAGTGGTAAAGGGAATAATATTCCAACCACACTAATTATATAGGTAATAACCTTCAATAACTCATGCCATCAAAATTACCAAGTGGTGACCTCCATTGCAATAAAATTGTAACAGTGTTCGAGATATCAACTCAAGGCCAAACTTATAAAGTATATAATCGTGAAAAAGAATAATAATAAAACATATGTTTTTTCAAATTTACTATTAATTGTTTTCACGCTTATATACTTAATAAGTTTGGCCTTGAGCTGATATCTCGAACACTTTTACAATGTTATTCCAATGGAGGTCACCACTCGGTAATTTTGAAGGCATAAGTTATTGAATGTTATTACCATATATAATTAATGTGGTTACCGTCAGATGGTGTTACAGGTATGTTGAAGGTTATTACCATATATAATTAATGTGGTCACCGTCAGATGGTGTTATAGGTATGTTGAAGGTTATTACCATATATAATTAATGTGGTTACCGTCAGATGGTGTTAAACTTTCTATATAGAGAGGAAGTTGCATTACTTGGTACATAAACTACTGGGAATTATAGAAAGAACGTTGCATTACTTTGATAGAATTTTTTTTTTGGGTTATTCACTCTGTTAATTTTAAGGAGTATTGCTGGGAAGTTCTCCAAACAACGACTGTATGATTTAGTAGACACAGCCATCTTTGATTTTCTGATTCAAAACGGCGATCGACACCACTATGAGACTTTGGGCGAGCGTATTGTTTGGATTGATAATGGAAAGGGCCTAGGGAATTATCAGTTACATCATATCGATATTTTAGCGCCGTTATATCAATGTTGTTTGTAAGTAATAATCAAAATTAAGAACTGTATTATAGGCGCTTTCGTTTAGCATGGTTTAGCATTACTAGTCGCCCCGCGGCGTGCAGTATCGCGGTCGTGCGCCGCCGATTATAAGGGCCGAGGTAGACTTATGCGCACCGGAAGGGGCAAATAGAACTAGAAACAATTAGTCCGTACCAGCCCAGAGTGATAAACGAAATACACTTTTATAGGCTTGCTTGTCGTCAGTCTATCAACGTGTGTGTATCATCCAAACAGAGTCTGTGTTTGGATGAGTTGATATTCCTTTTCTATTTAAATCTCAAATATACATTTGCGTGTCGCAATGGTTGACTTCATCCATCAGCCATCATCAGAAGTCAGGTTTTGATCAGTTCTGTGTTGAGACCTGACCTCTGATTTGCTGACGTATACATGTTGACGGAGCAACAACTGACGATTTCTACGACACGTTAATGTTATAAAATGTTATAAACTTTATTAAATTTTATATAAAAAAAATACCTTTATTGGCATTTCCCTCACAAAAAACTGATCTTCAACATCACCAATCACAACAAAAAAATATAAAAATAAAAATACAAATAGAAATAAAAGTACCACTCCGCAAAAATTACAAATTAATCCTATATACCCACTCCCTCTGCCCTCGTCACCTTCCTGTCCCACGTTAGCCTCCTGCATTTTCACGCCTTCCCCATCCTCGCTTAACCATTCATTCAGCTATCTGCAGTCTCCCACCCACTCTGCTTTCACACCCTCACATTCTATGCTAAGGTAACACCACGTTTATAAGGTATCTTTTATTTTCTTGGATATGTTCTTTATTTTACCAACAACAAAAAATATGGTCACCGTAACTATAACACTATATAAAAGTTAATTTCTCTTGATTTAGATTTTGGTTTTGTAGGTTACGATCTGACACCTGGAGTCGACTTCAAAATCTCTCGGGCGGTGTAATTGCTGAGAGTTTACGAAAAATTGAAAATATTACAAATGTTGTGACTGAAGAGCATCTAAAAGCGATCGATGATCGACTGTTGATTGTTTTCGCGACTGTTGAATATTGTAGAAATAGAAATAAAATAAACCATAATTTGTTCTACATGCTTCTTATTTATAGCAACCTTATTTCAGAGACCCTTATGTAGTAACATACTACCATATTATGTTCTTACAATAAAAAATATCTGGTATGGGATCTGACTACAGTATAAAGGTCGTTTTAGACAAGACAATTTCTTAGCTCAAAAGTTGTTCAAGAAATAAATTCATATATCCTCCTGCCATACAATTTGTCCTTGATAAATAGAACGTGTTATATTTTTCCATTCGATCTACCATCCAATTCAACATTTTAAATAATTTGCTGTATGATACGAGACAATTTAGAATCTAAATTTAGATTCTAAATTGTCTCGTATCATACAGCAAATTATTTAAAATATTGAATTGGATGGTAGATCGAATGGAAAAAAATATAACGCGTTCTAGTTGTCAATGACCAATTGTATGGGAGGAGGATATATGAATTTATTTCTTGAACAACTTTTGAGCTAAGAAATTGTCTTGTCTAAAACGACCTTTATACTGTAGTCAGGTCCCATACCAGATATTTTTTATTGTAAGAACATTAGTCAAGATGCGAGACAATCTAAATTTTAGATTGTCTCGCATCTTGACTAACTTTTCAGTCAAGAAATTGTCTAAAACGACCTTAATCAAGGTATTGTTGTCGCAAATAAATTGGTAATTTTCAAATTTCTTTACGATTCATGACTAATATAATCAAAACTTAATTTCACAGAAAAACTGGTGATTCGCGAAAATTCGAGAGACAATTAATCCAATTTGTACATTTAGTATTGAATAAAGATACATTAAATAAGTTCATTAAAAATTAAATATAGTTTCAAACATCCCATAATAAATTGACCTCATCATGTTTCAATAATATCGAACTGTATGTTTGATAAAATTATTATTATTGAGCGGTTTTATTGACCTGTGACACGCAAACAGATAACGAAATGAAAATCAACAAAATAACTGCGATGCGTTTTAGTTTTTCAGGCTGCAAACTTTTCTACCTGCATCGCAAAGAGTACAAAAGGTGCGTGCACCTGCTATTACTACAATTCTAAACCAATTAGAAACCAGTTTCGGTATTCCGCGGCGGCGGCGGCATCGATTCACCGCCGCCGCAGCCGCTCTATATTGATGTTCCTTTTATCATCTGTGTTGTGCTTTGTAAGAGGTCAGGAATTGTTTTTATTTGGGAGCACCGGCACTTTCCCAGCCAGTCCGCGTCTGGAGCCAGTACGATGATGGTCGCGTGGATTTTCCTGGTGGCGGCTGTTTTTGCCACGGCCAACGCAGGTGAGCGCAGAGAATGTTGTTTATTGCGTAATCGGTTCGAGTAATTGAAGTAATCGCATCGAATTAGATAATAATTGTTGTGCTCTTGCGCGTTTGCAATATTTTCAGACAAAATATATAAATATAAATATTGCGTGTTTTGTAGAAACAATAACTAATACTAATATAAATAAAACGATTTTTTACTTTGTTTTTTTATCACACTTCAGTTACACTTTGCAACTAGTTTCGGCTAAGCTCTAGCCATTTTCGAGCTCGGAGGAGCTCGAAAATGGCTAGAGCTTAGCCGAAACTAGTTGCAAAGTGTAACTGAAGTGTGATAAAAAACAAAGTAAAAAATCGTTTTATTTATCCTTTAAAATGAATTATCACAAAGTAGACGCCTTAACAATCCAATATTTAATACTAATATAATTTAACATAATTGTTTTTGATTTTGTTGTTATACATATTTGAGAACAAATACATCTTATTTATACAAGTTCTAAAAAGGAAAAATGGGTTTTATAGATGCTGTTACAGCACATTTTCCTTAATCATAATTTGTATATATTTGTAATGTTAAAAACTTGTATATTTTGTCTATTTAATTTTGCTTATGTATTTAATTAGTGTATCATATTGTATATTTTGTCTATTTAATTTTGCTTATTAATTTGTTTATGTATTTATTTAGTATCTATATATTAGAAAAGTAAGGAATACGAGTATCTAAAAATATATCTGGGGCTACATTCTGCCCCAGATCTATTTTTAGATACTCGTCTTCCTTACTTTTATAATTTAGTAATAGTAGTTACTGTTGTTACTGGCTATTGTTCTTCGGGCCCTTCTATTTATAATTTATTCCTTTAAGTTTATAGTTTTTTCTGAGAAACCTGCTTTTTTACAATATAATGAAGGTATAGTCATCGCGAACAAATTGCTAATTTTGACTTTTCTTTACGTTTCATGACTTATATAGTCGAAATAGACTATTTTTTTTTAAATGTATGTGTGTGTGTGTGTGTGTGGACGTATGGATGTTTGTGAACAAAATTGGCAGGGACGAAATTTGGAAATTAGCATAAAGCGAGTTAGAGTGATCCCATGAAAATCTAACAATGTGACAAAAAAACATTTTCTAGTCATAGTTTAGTAGTAGTAGTTACTGTTGTTACTGGCTATTGATCTTCGGGTCTTATTTATAATTTATTCATTCAAGTTTATAGTTTTTTCCTGAGAACCTGTTTTTTTTAGCGTTTTCCCAAAAAAATTAAAATGCGGCTTGGAAAAAATTATGTTCTATTCATTTATAATAATCCTTTTAATCCTTTTTGGGATATTAAATTCTAATTTCTAACTAACAAAACCTTTGAGCATCAGTACTAACATTATTTTGAGGTCATCACGACCCTTTTCCAACAGACAATTAAATTTTCTATAGTCCTCATAGCTTTAGTCATGAGTAATAATGTATTAATCATATGGTAATAATAATATAATATATGTAAACCTCTTTGTTTAAATTGTGGTTATAATTACGCAACGAGGTTTACAGTTTAGAAATTTCTTCTGAATTAATTCGTATAGCCCACATCTACAGCATAACGTTGATATTTCACTCGCAATAACGTTTAAGGTCGGGTTCTACAATTGACGTTTAACCAGTTTAACCAGAGAATAAGTTTGATAAAATGACGTTAATAACTCAAACGGATTCCAGCATTATTCTCCAGTTAAATGTCAATTGTAGAACCGGGCCTAAATGTGTTAATTATTTCCAGATAAGAACTTGGAAACACCCGAATGGAGTCTAACGTATACCGTTAAGGGAACCCTGTATATTCCATATGCCGAAATTAGCGAACCATTTTATGCCTGGTAATAATATTATTTTTTTAATGAATATATTAGTAAATAACTGTTTTAAGCAGTAATTTATCTGTTTATTATGCTGATAATTAGGTGATCACCACAAACTTTGACTAGCTATCATTTAGTGTTTATTTCAACGATTATTCTGTAATTTCGTGTAATAGTTTGCGTTTGTGCTTTTATCACAGTATATATACATACTTATAAAATATCTGTGTATTCAGCAAAGATAAGTGTTGACCCGGATTTATTGACAGCTATAAGAAAAAAAAATAGTGAAATAAAATACATATAACGCAAAATAGTCAATTTTAAAAGTTTGTTAACGCGGGGAAATTGTATACTACTAAAATAATGTCGCAATATAAGGATAATAATATCGCTTTCCATTGAAAGAAAATAGAACTTGTACGGAGTGGATTAACAAGACATCAATGAACGGTTATATGTATCATTTTTAGAAAATGAATTGAATAAGAAAATATTCTCGGCTATGATTTTAGACGAGGTTTTAGATTTTTTCTTAGAATTCTAAAATGTAGAACGTATAAATTATATATATATATATATATATATATATATATATATATATATATATATATAGATGTTCAACATTTTAGAATTCTAAGAAAAAATCTAAAACATCAATGAACGGTTATATGTATCATTTTTAGAAAATGAATTGAATAAGAAAATATTCTCGGCTATGATTTTAGACGAGGTTTTAGATTTTTTCTTACAATTCTAAAATGTTGAACATATAAATTATATATATATATATATATATATATATATATATAATTTATACGTTCAACATTTTAGAATTCTAAGAAAAAATCTAAAACCTCATCTAAAATCATAGCCGAGAATATTTTCTTATTTAGTCGATCACGCCGTAATCCCAACAGCTTTTTCTCTTAACTAGTTTTCAGCGAAAAACTACCCTCACTAATATACATTTTCAGTTTCACATCTTAATTATTAGTTGATGTTTTTAAGGTATGACTCTGATGCCAAACAATCCAGAATTGATTACTATGGAGGAATGGTAAAGACATATCAATTGGGAGGTGCCAGTCAATATGGCACTAGTTTGAAAATAGCACCAGTTACCACTGAGACTCAATTGAACGCAAACACCTGTTTGCAAGTGAATGGAACTGATGAAAATTCAATTGAACCTCAGGCCATACTTCCATCCCTTGTCGGATTTGAATGTGTTGGTAAGGACAAATTATATTATTCAACTTCAACAACTGCCTGAAGTATTATATTATACATATTATATATTGTAAATCAAATCTATGCGAAAAACATAAACTTAATATTTTTATTCTTTAAACAATATTATTAATTTATTATTGTGTCTGTTGGGTCCGATTTGGACAAATAAATTGTATTTTAAATTGTACTGTATTGGAACTTATCAGCATCAATTAAATTATTATAGGTGAAGAAGTAATTGATGGTGTACCAACGGAAAAATGGCAACTGTCACAAATTATTGGACAGAAACACAACAAATACACAATGTGGTTGAGGTGGAAGAACAACCAGCAAGATGGTCAACCAAAATTCGCTGTGCCAATAAGGTAGGAATAATTCTAATCTAAAAAGTTCTAATGCCATCAAAGCAATATTTGTATATAAAACAAATAAAAACTGATAGTAGTAGCTGTATAATTATTATATTTTATGTTTTTAGATATGAAATGAAAGGTTTCAACTCACTGTTGGGATCTCATTATGATCACTATTATCTGGAGTACGATTTCTTCGACGTTGCCGATATTGATCCAAAAACATTCGCAATTGATTCTGGTGAGATTTTGTTACATTTGATTTTCAAGATTTTAGATTGATGTGTGATTGTGGGGTCCTTATAAAATACATCTACCTTTATAGGGCTATCCTCAGACTTATTGATCCAAACACCTTTGCTATTGATTCTGGTGAGATTTTGTTACATTTGATTATCAATATTTTAGATTGATGTGTAATTGTTTGGTCCTTTATAAGGCACCTTACACGATCAATATTACTGTCAATATGTATTACTGTAGAATAAAATATTTAATATGTTCATTATTCTAAAATATTGCCAGTATTACTCATCGTTTAATGTATATTAATGAAGTAATGAAGAGAATACTGATCTTTATCGGGATAACTGATTACTTGATAAATATAAAAGGAGGATTGAAGCAAATACTGACAGTACTAGGATTGACAGTATTATTGACCATGTAAGGTGCCTTTAAGATATATTTATATATATATATATATATATATATATATATATATATATATAAATATATATATATTTAGAGGGTTATCCTCAGACTAATAAAGTTATTACTTATTTATTAGTTTGAGGGGCTATCAGCCGTAAGGCTATACCGCCGGAAAAGGAAGAAGTGTAACCACCCGGTATTTACCTTAACAGAAAACCTCTAAAAAAAACTGTGAAAGATGATTGGCGAAAGGGGTTTAAACCTTCACTCCCCAATGCTCAGGATAAAACGAGCGACGCCTTTAAGCACAAGACCACTGAGCTGGATTTTTAAGATTATATATAATGTGATATTTTTCAATTCATTTCAGATATGACCTGCAGTTCGTTCCCCGGCCCCGGCGACCGTCACATCTACACATTCAACCCCATGCGCGAGTTTATTCATCCAACAACCACATCCCATGTCGAGTTTGAGTTTGATAAGTTTAAGAATAAGCACACCCGCAATTATTCGGGCGATAAGGAGCATGCCAAGCGTTTGGAGGTGTTCAGACAGAATATGAGATACATCCATGCACTTAACAGACAGCACAAAGGTAATAAATAGTTGGTTTCATACTATATTCATATTTCTTCATCCTTTGTCATTACAAGTTAGGCTTATTGAGGCGAATAATATGAAATCAGGGCAATTTATGAATCCAAATACTCTAAATTCGTGTAGGCTGATATACTCTAAAATGCCGGTAAAGGGAGTAGCTCAGAGGAGTTTAATCATCCGGTATTTACCTTAGTTTTACAGAAAACCTCTGAATTTACAAAAATTACGAATCCAAATACTCTAAATTCGTGTAGGCTGATACGATCTAAAACTCCGGTAAATGGAGTAGCTCAGAGGAGTTTAATCACGCGATATTTACCTAAATTGCACAGAAAACCTCTGAAAACTATGAAAGGTGATTCGAGAAAATTCACCCCATTGGGGTTTGGACTCAGACTCTTCAATTATCAGTACGAGACGGATACCAAATTACTATCGTAATGATCTGACAATAATATACACGTTCTAGACTGTTTTGTCTATATTTATTGTTATGTCATTTTGATTGATTGATTTTTGATGACCCCTTAATATTCTTTTTCTTCTTACAGACCTTTTCCTATTGAAGGTTGAACACTCTCATGACTATGTTAATTTTGTAGACTGCTGCTCTTAATAGATTTACTGCATCCAAACCATTTCCGCAGGTTTTTCAGCCAGATTTTACATATTTTTCCTTGTATTTTCCTTAGATAATATCTCTCAAAGTTAGGTTTATGAACTCAGTCTGATGGGTAAATACTTCTTAATAGTTGAAGGTATTGAAAATATATAGTACCTTTCAGTTTCCAATCCTTGATCTTCCTTTAATTTAGTAATTACTATATATTGGACATTTAAATTTCTCACAGGCTACACTCTGACTGTAAACCATTTGGCTGATCGCACCGATTTGGAATTAAAAGCATTGAGAGGACGTAGATACTCAAAGGGATTTAATGGAGGTTCGCCTTTCCCCTACAAGAATATCAATGCTGATAAGCTACCTGATCAGTTTGATTGGAGAATACTTGGTGCTGTGACTCCAGTTAAAGGTAAGTTTAAACTAACACAAGTAGCACAACAATAGTGCTTAATATTGCTCAAAATTGAGTAAAATTGGTAAATTTGAACTAAACTTCGAAAACATTATCCCTCATACATTTTTCACAATGGGCCCATTTTGAGGCCTAAGTGTCTGTAGCTATGCTACCCTCCAGCCAACTATCCTTCATACACATTTTAATTATATTTATATAGATCAGTCCGTATGTGGTTCTTGCTGGTCCTTTGGTACTGTAGGCGCAATTGAAGGTGCTTACTTCCTCAAAACAGGCGGACAACTGGTCAGGCTATCACAACAAGCTCTTATTGATTGCTCATGGGGGTGCGTTTGCATTAACAAAGAATTCATATCGAAGATATTTTATTATTAAACCTTCAGGTATGGAAATAACGGATGCGATGGCGGGGAAGATTTCAGAGCGTACGAATGGATGATCAAACATGGAGGCATACCTACTGAAGAAGAGTATGGACCATATTTGGGACAAGTAATATAAATAAAATTAATTATAATATAAGGTTCGGTTGCATACGGACAAGTTAACTATAACCCGTGATTATATTGTTAGATAGCATTATCTGTTGTTCACCAACATTCAATTTCTTACCCCCGTATTCACAGACGTTCTATAAATCTATCAATAGCTGTTGAACCCATAAGTATTCGTTCTTATAGCAATAATAAATACATTATCTGGGGAATGTAGTTACTTTAGATTCTCTCTATTGGAAACACTGAATAATTAAACAATAGGTGTCATCAAAACTCCAATTGCAAACGCTATTCAAGATGTTTGACATTTGTTTTGGCATATTCTGTCACAATGACGTTATCAATGTATCCATTCAATAGCTTATGGGACCTATAAAGTGTATGGGATGTTGGTGAATACGGGCATTAACTCATGTACCTCTGTTTATTTATGGCAACGTCGCATTATGTGTCAAAGTTGTCGTACGTGACGTTTACATCACTGACCCCCGTATTCACCGAAAAATAAATGTATCAATAGCTATTGAACCCATAAGTATTCGTTGTTATAGCAAAAATAAATACATTATCTAGGGAATGTAGTTACTTTAGATTATCTCTATTGGAAACACTGAATAATTAAACAAAAGGTGTCACTAAAGCTCCAATCGTAAGCACTACTCAAGGTGTTTGACATTTGTTTTGGCATATTCTGTCAATGTATCCATTCAATAGCATATGGGACCTATTTAGTTTATGGGATGTTGGTGAATACGGGCATGATCTGAAGTTAACTCAAGATTTAACTTTATACAAACAAGCCTAAAGCTTGAATTATATTCAACTAGATTCCCCAAGAACCTTGATTAAAAGTTTTGAGTTGCAATTAGCTTGTACTATGACCAATCAGGGATTTAACTTTATACAAACAAGCCTAATGCTTGAATTATATTCAACTAGATTCCCCAAGAACCTTGATTAAAAGTTTTGAGTTGCAATTAGCTTGTACTATGACCAATCAGGTAGACGTGATTGGCCATAGTACGGCATAACATGAATAATTGAAACTAGAAACTTGTGCAAGTTTCTTGACGAATACAATGTAATTTCTCCTTTCACACGATGGCGCTAGCATGTTATACCGATATGCTGCATCTTGATTTTACATGAGATGCTAAAGTAACTGTGCCCTCATTGTCTACAATGGTAAACTAGTATCCAGCATACTGGTATCATATACTAGCGTTTTAATGTGAAAGTGGCCCAAGGGGTTTTCAGCCTGGAGTGAGAAGAGTTTACTTCCAGTATTTAGCTTCAATAACACAGAAAACCTGTCATGGGTGATATGTTAATGAGGTTGAGCTCTCACTCCCCAATACTCAATGGTTATAGAGCTGGGTGCAATTATAAAACAGTTGCATTTTTCAGGATGGTTACTGTCACGCCAACAACGTCACCATGACGGCCAAAATTACTGGATTCGTTAACGTGACTTCCGGGGACGAGAACGCTTTGAAATTGGCAATTTTCAAACATGGCCCAATTAGCGTTGCAATTGATGCCAGTCACCGTACATTTAGTTTCTATTCGAATGGAGTATACTTTGAACCAACATGGTAAGAATAATAAAACTTCAATCTCTATAGGGATATCAGCTGAAAGGCTTTTCTGCCGGTAAAGCGAGGAGTAATCAGCCGGTATTTAACTTCATAGGAACCCTATGAAAAACTGTGATAGGTTAAAATTCACCCACGATGGGATTTGAAACTTAGCTCCGCAATGCTCAGTACAAGGCGGACGACGCCTCTAAAGACCTAGTGGGCTCAGACCTGAGTCAAGAGTCATAGTAATTACTGTATTTGTTACAATTTATAACTGACCATCGACTTTTGGGTGAAATGAAGGGTTTTAACTTCACACCAACCCTATGAAAAACTATGAGGGGTTAAAATTCACCCGCGATGGAATTTGAACCTTAGCTCCGCAATGCTCAGTACACGGGGGTCGACGCCTGTAAGGACCTAGTGGTCCCTGACATGAGTCAAGAGTCATAGTAATTACTGTATTTGTTACAATTTATAACTGACCATTGACTTTTGGGTGATATAAAGGGTTAAATTTATGTTTATGAAAGCATAACATGTCAAAACAAATGCGTCTACTCACCCTGCTTGTGATTATCATAGAAATCATTATTTCTTTGTTTCACTCTAATTGATATCGGCATTTCTTTCCGAAAAATTACTTACGATGAGGCGAAACAGTGTAAAAGTAACTTAACCCTAATTATTAACATTATTCTGCGTTATTTTTCGACCGTTAAAAGTTAGGTTGTGTATAAGTAAACTGCACTTACCACTTTTGTTCGCGCCATTTGTTTTATCCAGCACACTTGGTTTGAGCCACACGTTTTAGTTCCTTTGTGAAACGGCGGTTGATTGCAGTCATATTAATTCGAGCACAGCACAGTAATAAAGATGCTTTTCTTACAATTCAGTCATTTAAAAAGATATCGGCGTTTGAGTTTTCTACACAGAGCACTTTTCTGGCACTGTAATAAGTATTGCCAACTGCATCGATGATAGCTTGGTTGAGAGCAACGGTAACGTGGAGATCTGCAATGACAGCCGCGTTAGTTCCACGATTGGCCGCAGTGACACTGAAATGACAGTAAATACAAAAAAATACGCAAATAAATATTAAGTGTGAATTATATTCAATTAGATTCGTCAAAAAAAACGTGCACAAGTTTTAATTATTCATGTGGTATGTTCTACTATGATCAAACAAGTCTCGAATAAAAGACATGAGCAGTATGTACATTTCTTTTATTCAAGACGTGTTTTGTCATAGTTCGCGCTGAACATGAATAATTGAAACTAGAAACTATTTCAGTTAGTTTATTGACGAATTTAGTTCAATGTAATACACACTTAACAATGTTTCAGTTAGTTTATTGACGAATCTAGTTCAATATAATTCATGCTTAAATATAACTTGAACACTTATGTATTTAAGAGAGAAGTAATTCAAAGATGTATGCATAATCATTATTAGTTTCACAGTTGCCCGAAAGATGGTTCCACTGAGACGGTTCAATATTTTAATTCTTGTTTAAGGCTGGATTGTATATATTCAATCCGTGCTTTTCACGGCTTTATTATATAAAGCGTCATTACCGTAGCGCTAGTTTTATTAATGGGATATCTAACACTCCTTCTAGAGTCATTAAAACCTCTGTATCTATTGAAATAACTATGTAAACAAAGATGGGGAGTGCACTTTCCACTTTATATTTGTGTTTTATACAAAATGAACCCTACTTTCTTTCTAGTGGAAATAAAGTTGATGAACTGGACCACGCCGTTTTAGCAGTAGGATATGGAACTCTCAATGGCAAGGACTATTGGCTCATCAAGAACAGTTGGTCTAACTACTGGGGCAATGATGGCTACGTTCTTATGTCTGCAGAGAAGAATAATTGTGGAGTAATGACCACTCCCACTTATGTTACAATGTAAATAAAGTAGAAATATAACAGATTTTATATTCAAATGTGATTTACGTCAATTAATAAATTTGTTTAAAGCTTTATTGTACAAAGCTAGAATTGTGACATATACCTTTCTCAAATCATAGGAATCAGATCTCAACAGATGGCGATTATCGTATTCAAAGTGACAATTTGATCATGAACAGTCACCTGGGCTTCTCTATTCTGTAAGTTCTTGTTTATGGTTCAGACCAACGATTCAGACTGGTTTGTTATCCATGGCTACCAACTACACTGTTGGTATGCCCCAGACTTTGCAAACACTAGTGTAATATATATATAGATTATATTTTCTTTGAGTGTAATACTGTCATGTCAAAAGCGACATTAAGTTAGTTAAATAGGTTATTATCCTGTCAATCTTGACATATTTGTCATTTGAAAGTTTGAATTTAGATTTGGATAAACCCAGGGCTCCTCTAATCATTTTAATAGTAAGTGAATAACTCACCATACATATTAATATATTGAGCTGAAGAAAGTTATTGGCAACTTGGATATATAAGGAAGTTAATACCAATATTGTTAAGCATGTTAATACCAACATTGAATAGTGACTAAATGTTACTTAGCAATTTCATAAGTAACACCTAGATTTATCAAAGTTGGTGTATACAGGTATAATAAATTTAAAATTGGAAAAACCATAAGAAAATAGGATTTGAACTATTACCTATTATCAAAATAAAGGATAATCAATAATTTTAATCACCTTAAAAAAAAACAGTTTTCATATATTTTTTGTTTGTTAAATAACCGAATGTAGAAATCAGGCGATACTGCTGGCGTTGGAGGCTATCCTCGGCCACAAGTCAGCGCACTCCTTCGCAACGGGCCCGGTGATGGCGGAGCCTTTCATTTCGCCCTTGTTGTTGACAATGACTCCCGCATTGTCCTCAAAGTATATAAACACGCCGTCCTTCCTACGGAACGGCTTGCGCTGCCGGATCACCACCGCGGGCATGACTTTTTTACGGAGTTCTGGCTTTCCCTTCTTAACAGTAGCCACGATCATGTCCCCGGATGCCGCGGCGGGCAAACGGTTCAAACGACCGCCGATACCTTGTACAGCGATCACATATAAGTTCTTGGCTCCTAAAACAAACAAGAATATTCAATTAGCACTAATGTCAATAAAAATATTTAAGTAAAACACTTGCATTTAGAGCTGGTTCTACAAATCATATATTATTCATGATATAGAATACAACATAGAAAATGAAAAAATAATATTAATCTTCCGGCACTCACACCCAGTCTGATAGACCCAGAGAATATATATTCTCCAGGTCTATGAGACTGGGCACAAGTGCCAGAAGGTTAATGTGTCTATTGCTAACATACAAAAGTATTTGATAGCTATCCATTTTACTGCACAAATCCTCTAGAAATTACTAGCAGTAACACTGAAGAACTTTGTAGTTTATATTTTCCATCAGATATGAGTATCTGTTGACTTGAGTCACCTTTTGATCTTGTACATAAAATATTTATATTTACTTTAGATATTTAAAGACATGATAAACCAATTATGCTAAGATTCAACGATATTTAAGTAATGTCATTAAGTAAGGACAAAGTGCACAACAGCCTCCATATGCTAATATGTTTTCACTAAATTACAACCATACAATTAGTGCCCACCCCCAAATATGACAATGATACAGGAATAAGACTGGCCAGAAGAAAATGCAAGTGTTGTCCAAAAGCATTAACCATCCCCAGATGATGAGAGAATTGATAGAAGTTGCACAAGTCATAAAGGCACCTTACACAGTCAATAATACTGTTAGTCCTAGTACCGTCAGTATTTGCTTGAATTCTCCTTTTATATTTATCAAGTAATCAATTTTCAGGATAAACATTAGTATTCTCTTCATTCCATCATTACTATACCTTACATGACAACTAATACTAGCAATATTTTAGAATAATGAACATTTTAAACATATTAATGTACAGTAATACTGTCATTATTCTAAAATATTGACAATATTATTGATCATGTAGGGTGCCTTATAGAAGACAGTAAAAGAGTTAGTGGGTGAAGTACAAGACAGGTGATTTTAGAAGCAAGGGTTAATCAAAATTTCAGAAGCAGGAGTGAGGTACAAGACATGAGAGGAAGTCAGTTAGTGATAATCTAGCAGTTAGTTAACATTTTAGTAAAACAAGCTCATAGTAGATTGTAGAAAGGAGTTTTACTTTTATCTCAAAAAGTTTCAGCACAGCCAAGCCCTCTAGGTCACAATAATCTGTTCTGAAAGCACTGATATATCACTGGTGTATGGGCAAAAGGGCTTAAGTCAGGAAATGTAAAGTTTACAAGCCATTTATACCAATGGAAAGAGCAGAATTTTTTGGTTAGACATAAAAACCTTATTTTTGTCAACAATTATGACTTAAGTCCTTTTACCCAAAAAGGCACCTTACACGGTCAATAATACTGGCAATCCTAGTACTGTCAATATTTGCTTCAATCCTCCTTTTATATTTACCAAGTAATGAATTATCCGGATAAAGATCAGTATTCTCTTCATTGCATTATTAATATAACTTACATGATGAGTAATATTGGCAATATTTTAGAATAATGAACATTTTAAATATATTATCATACAGTAATACTGTCATTATTCTAAAATATTGACAGTAATATTGATCGTGTAAGGTGCCTTAAACACCAGTGATATTATAAAGGGGCACTATGATACAAATGCACTGCTAGTTCTTTGACAAAGTATGAATAGAGTAATTGATTTGATTACCAATTGAGTCACTGATTTGAAGAGAACAAATCAAAAAATCTAACTTGTGGGAAACAGAAAGAAACTTCAAGCTAGAATTTCTACATAAATCAATTTAAGATTGCAGAAACCATATTGCATTGTTGTATTGACTAAATATACTACAGGTTGTTTATTATTAATTGGGTGCTTGTTCCCTCTTCAAACTACCAATTCAATTATCTATTTAGACAATTGGATGCTAAAATGAATCAATTTAAGATTGCAGAGACCATATTGCATTGTTGTATTGACTAAATATATTACAGGTTGTTTATTATTATTTGGGTGCTTGTTCCTTCTTCAAACTACCAATTAAATTATCTATTCAGACAATTGGATGTTAAAATAAATATGTACACAACATAATCAATCATTAATTCTGATTAGTGCCTTACAGGCACTATACATTTCATGAAACCTTTGCATTAATGTTTGAAATCACTCACTAACACTACTGTAACAGACTGCACTGATATACTGTAAATTTGCAGTACAGTTTTTGTATTTTCATTATTATTTATACACGCTTCATTAACATCACTGATTTTGTTTACGTAATATATAAATGCGTGTACCTTACATAGCTTGTCTAATATTCACACACAACACATGTTTTGAACAGTTTTAATAACAACAAATCTTCAACATACCTGTGTTATCAGCGCAGTTGATAACGGCTCCCACTGGGAGACCCAGGGAGATCCTGAATTTAGCTCCCGCTGAACCACCACGTCCTAAAAAACAACAACATGGTCAGTAACAACAACACATAACCTCACCGCGCCAAAAAAAATTTAATCACTCCGAATCCGCAAAAACCAGCACCCATCGCCGATAATATCTTGACAAATACATCCCCAACAACCCCGCGCGCGTTTCCACAATAATATCGTACACGAAAACCAACGGATGGCACGGGTTTTTGCGGATTTCGGACGGAGCAGCGCCGGAACGTACCTCTCTTCGACATTTTGTTGTGTGGAAAAGGAAGTTGTCGAACGGACCGGCGGCTACCTTCACTTGTTATGACGTCACAGGGGGCGTCAAACTGTCAAGGCGGTTGCGCGTGAGTTTCGGCGGTAACATTCGAATCGACGACTGAGGGCACTGCGCCTTTTACACTCTGCAGAAATGAGCCACAGCAGCATTGAAACCATCCCGGAGGAGCCAGAGGATTTCACCAACTCGGAGAATACTATGAGCCACTATGACACTGCTAAAATTGAACATATGAATGCAGGTTAGATTTTTACAGCTATTTCTTTATGTATACATTTTTTATAATATTTTATTAAAATCGTGTGATGCTCTATCTAGTGACAATAAAAATCAAGTAGGAAATAAAGGGTAATCCATTTTATTTGCGATAATCTATTAGTAAATGATTTTTTTTCATAATCTTCATGATTATTTTATTAACTCATACGTTCCCACTTAATTTGGGCTATTGATTATACTCTTAAATAAGTCGAATACTTCATAAAACCGGCCATCAAGGTTGAAGTCACTCCCTGCGCAAATCAGGACATCGTTAAATTGCAAAAATAATTGAATTGGTCATTAGAATAATCCTAGTTTATTGCAGATGTTCCTCCTCATGAAATGCCTATGCTGATCCAATGTGTACAATCAGTTGCAAGTATCAGCTCCTCTATATTGTTGGATGATAATGATGACAATGATGAAAATGTAGACGATGAAGAACCGGAGCTGCCGACGCTTTGCGAGGATGCACCTCGCGAGGGCATAAGCGTTTCTGTGATAGCTGATTTAAGTGAAATGGAAGAAGATGAAACGGTGCAATCAATGGCACCGAGTGAACATCCTGAACAGGGGGATGCTGTCGAGCATGAGGCCGCGTGCAGTTTAGAACAGGATACTTGCGAAAAACATGAGGAGAAGATACCTTGTGATAAGTGCAAGTATTTTCGAGTTATTGGCGGCGAATTACTTCATAATCATGGTGAGTACAAGACACAATGCGAATGAGTTTCCTCCAGGGCAGGACCTAGGTAAATGGCGCGCATTACTAGATAACGTATGCCCCAAATCACTATGTCGTGGTTGCCTATTTAGCCTAAGCTAGGGCCATGATTTCTTCCTATTTTCGCCAACCAATTGTAAACATTTTCTAAGGTAAATATTCTTGCTCTGCATTTTTGCGTTTCTGCTGCTGCTTCAGGCAATCAGAAACCAGCTCTAGTAAACATTAGCCAGTTAGTACTAGAGGAGTGTTGACGCAATAACTGGTAGTACAGTCAGCATTTACAACTTCTCGACAAAATTGAGTAAAACACGATCTTGTCTATGCTCCTCGCCCGCCAGGTTTCTGCAGCTTGCACGCAGAATTGATTGATGGAACGAGCCCCAGACAAATGATACTAGCTAGAACAAGCTAGGGCCGGTTGTATCTTTCATGTGCTATGTTCAGTTCGTACTATGACCATAGACAACATATGACCAATCACATACTGCAATTAGAAACCCTACTGAGCACAGAGCACTATAAGCTACTGCAACTGAGCTTGTCCGTGTTCAAAATGGGATTGGTCATCGACCAATCACGTACTGTCCATATCTTGATAAAAAAAATATACGCATAGTTCGTGTTTGGTCATAGTAATTGAAATTAAAAACTTGTTCAAGTTTTTTGATGATTGCTATGAGACCTTATTGCAAAAGTTGTTGTGCAAAGTGCAACTAAAGTTGCCTACTTCATGACACAATCCCCATCACGACCTAATTTCGAAGTTGTTTTGCATTAGTGTCGCCCGCTGTCGGATGTTATTTTCAAAGGACCAATTTGGTAACAAATTAAATTCATAATTGGGCCCTTACAATTAACACGTTAACGAAATTCGACGCTCGAAACCATGGCTCTAATTGATAAAATTCAAGTGCAACTCAATGGTAAGTCCATAATTTATTTTCGCCGATATTTCCCCCATAACCTCACTTTTCGCTTACATCATTCCCTTATTTAAAACAAAACAAATAACCCCATTTGCAATATGAATACGAATTTGTTTTGTCTGTATCTTGTTGAAATGGCTTCGTATTTCATGGGGGGCTTTGGCCCTTCGTTTCTCAAACTTCCTTATTTGAGGGGTCTGGATAGTTGGCTGGAGGATAGCATAGCTACAGACACTTAGGCCTCAAATGGGCCCATTATTCGAGGGTATAAACCTCTGTATTCCTTCTGATGTGTAAAACACCAGGGTTTTGCTATTACCATTACAAAATTGATAAAAACTTACTTACAATTTAAATAAGTTTATAGTATTACTAGATGAAATGAAAACACCTGGGTTTCGCTACCACCATCTTAGAAATGAGGAAAACAAATGCACAATTTAAATATGTTTATTGTATTAATAATCATAATAATAATATTTTATTTCCCAACGGTTGCCCATTTACAGGAAAATATACACAGAAGGAACTTATAATAATAAATGAATTCACAAATATAAAAGTATATACCAAATAAGAAATTTAAAGATTACTATACCAATGTCAGTATTACATTTTTGTGACAAGGTGTTGTTGTGTATATCACAGTAATGTTAAAAGTTCTGCACAAGTATGTAATCAGGGTATTAACACCTAAGTTTTACAGAGTACTACAGTAAAAAACTAAGTGGGATCTAGAAGAAATCCTAGGTACTACAAGATTGATTTGTGCTAATAATTACTAGATGAAATATGATGGGGGATGATTAAATCATCTCACCAATTCTTCTGGCTCATGTAATAACTATTTTAACACTTTTAGCCTTAAATAAATTTAGTGTAAATTGTAGTTCCCACTATTGAACCTCATTTTTACGTTTCCCAGGTGTAATACTAATATAAATGTGTGCAATCTCAGTTGGGGGTGATTAAAATACCTGTATCATTTCAACAAACTTGACTCGATGGGAATTTGAACTTGCAACCCCCATTATTGAACACAAGTTTAGTTTGTTTCATGAGTTGAAATTTACAGCTCAAGAGCCTTGGCCAAAGGATGTCCGCCTGTTCCAACCCTATGAAGTGGAACAGATTCTGCTTCCAGATAATGCAAACTGTCTGGCAGTTCAAACATATCTTAAGATGTGTGGACTGGAGTACCAGGTTGATCCTAGACCCAATGCTGAAGCTATGTCACCCACAGGGAAGGTGCCTTTTATAAAATGTGGGGCTTTTGTTGTATCTGAGCTTGAAGGGATTGTACAGTTTGTTGCCAACAAGGGGATTTCTTTGACTCAGGACTTGAGCAATGAGAACAAGTCGGATATGCGGGCATATATGACACTTGTGAATAATGTACTGGGAAATGCAGAGGTAAGATTTTATGTTCAAGGAAGGAGATGAATAAAACTACTATGTTTTTAAGTGGTAAAAAACATAGTAGTTTTATTCATCTTGTTCATTCAAAATGAATTACCATGTAGTAGATGCCACAACCATTCCATTTATGAATTAGTTTCATCCAAAGCTGGTACTCCAAGAGATAGGAAGAATGAAAGTTATGTAAGGCAGTAAAAAGGTGGCTAGATTTAAATGTAGTGGGCAGTCTGACATACAATAGGCTGGTGGAAGAGGTAATTGCAGTTGGACAGAAAGAAAATGTAAACTAGAAGCAGGGTACTAATTGGTCCCAGCAGGAAAGCTTTATGAAAGGAGAGGGATATCAGTACAGTATGTGAGTGAACAAAAGATTGAATGGAGCAAATCAGTGAAACAGCTAGCAAAAATGTGGAGTATCTGAGCGAAAAAGAAATAAAAGTGCTCCTGATAGCATGATAAGCACTTTTATTTCTTTTTTGCTCACACTCCACATTTTTGCTAGCTGTCTCGCTGATGTGCTCCATTCAATTTCTTGTTTGCTTACATACTTTACTGATATCACTCGCCTTTCATACAGCTTTCTGCTTGGACCAAGTAGTACCTTGTTTCCTGTTTACATTTTTTTCTGTGCAACTGCCATTACCTCTTTCACCAGCCTATTGTCTGTCAGGCTGCCCACTACATTTAAATCTAGCCACCATTTTTCCTGCCTTACATAACTTTCATTCTTCCTATCTCTTGAAGTACCAGTAACTTGGTCATGATTTTTATACTCTGAAGACTTGTTTGAAATACTACACTTGCAGTGCTTCCACCATTCACCCCGCACTTATATGCTATATATTTTGTATAAATACTTCCCTTATAATTTCCTGTCCTCTAAAATTGTCTTTTAATCTTCCTTTCATTGCCTTTTGTATCCTTAATCCTTTTTTTCTTGCCTTACATAACTTTCATTCTTCCTATCTCTTGGAGTACCAGTAACTTGGTCATGATTTTTCTACTTTTGAAGACTTGTTTGAAATACTACACTTGCAGTGCTTCCACCATTGCCCTCTCTTCCACCCCACACTTCTATGCTATATATTTGGAATAAATACTTCCCTTATAATTTCCTGTACTCTAAAATTTTTTAATCTTCTGTTCATTGCCTTTTGTATCCTTAATCCTGCCACTCTTGCTTTCTTACATACATACTAAACATGCTCTCATTTCCTGTCTATGCTTATGAATATGAAGCTTACATATGTGAATGAGGACACCCTTTTCCTAAAACTCCTCACACTTTATGTACTAGGTTTAATTTAATTTTTGTTTTGCTTCAAATCTTATTTACCCTTCCTATTATTCTTCCCCTTCCTACATGTTGAGTATGCTAGATAAATTTCCATGGTAATTCAAATCTTTAGGTATGAGTGATTTCAGCTGTATATATGTTGGTGTGACCCTGAGACCTACACTGAAGTAACCAAACCACGTTATGGCTCAATCTACCCATGGCCGCTAAATCACCTACAGGTGTGGAGTAAGCGGCGTGAGGAAGTTAAGCGTTTGAAAATCCTTGGATGGCACCAGAAGACTTTGGAAGAGGTGTACTCTGATGTGGAAACATGCTGCCAGGCTTTGACTGACCGTTTGGATGGGAGCGATTACTTTTATGGAAGCAAGTGAGTGTAGATAGGCAATCTTGCCCCTCACATCCCCTCTAATCCTATTTTAGTTACTGTGAACTAGACGCAGTTGTTTATGCACACCTGTACAACATGTTGACCCTCTCCCTGCCTGTGCACCTAGGGTTGATCGTACAAAAATATGACAAGCTAGTGCAGTTTTGTCGGAGTATTGATATGAAAGTGATGGGGAGATGTACTGATTTTAAGCCAACTATTCCTATTGAGTTTCCTGTAAGTAGTTGGGTACAAAAAACATATTGTTTTGTTGAAAAAAATTAATAGGATATCGTTCGGGGCTCCTATCCAGGTTTTCTCTAGTTTTTCTAGAGAGAAGATTGAACGCGATTCGGTATATTGAGAACATTTTAGTAGTAAAAGTTTCTCATAACTATTTTCAGTTGAACATTTTTCATTCGTCGTTACTGATTTTAGAATTGAATAGTTTTGGCGTCTACTACGTGGTAATTAATTTTCAATAAAGGAGATGAATAAAACTACTATGTTTTTTTAGCATTTGTTTAATTGTTTGAAACAACTAGTTTCGCCTAAGCTCTAGGCATTAACAAGTTTTTCCCGATGACAGTCATCGCGATAAACTTGATAATGTCTGGAGCCTAGGCGAAACTAGTTGTTTCAAACAATTAAACAAGTGGTAAAAAACATAGTAGTTTTATTCATCTCCTTTATTGTTACTGATTTTTTTTAAACGCTATATTTTAAGCGTCGTTTGTACAAATGACGTCATAAACGGTTACTTTTACGGTATCGCTTTTCTAAACAACCATAGCTTTACATCATAGCTCGTTCAGATCATATAAGGTGTAGATTGCATTCTTTTAATAACCATATGAATTAAAATACACCCCTAGGTAATGCAAGATTTAACAGAAAACCTGCAAGAAGACCCTGCTTGCAAGATGGCATACATGAATACAACAGCAACAGTAAATTGCTGAATCAATCTGCTCTGTTCGTTAAATCGTTTGTTACCGAATAAAATTGCAGGGTGGACATTATGCAAAATGATGCAAATAAAACATTACTATTGAGAGCTCTGTTTAGAATGTTATTTATTTTATGGCGCATGCGCAAATAACGGTTTTCGTAAGCTCGTCTACACGGGAGTGTTTATATATATATATATATATATATATATATATATAAAATATAGGTGATGTTGGTGTAACTTCTTAGGTTCTGCAGATCAAGTTCAATTAACTTGTTTTTCCTAAACTTCACATCTCTAGTGCTATGGTACTCATAGAATAAAATTTTTTTTTTCTCAAAGTGGGGTACACAAGACAAATGACAGGAGTCTTATTACTTATTAGAACATTTTATTAAAGATTTATTTGAAGGATAATCCTGGCACTGGTGCACTTTTCATATGTAATCAACTTCCTATGAACAAAATATATTTCCAATCCTGTAATAGCATGGATACAGTCTATATATCTATATCTATATATATATATATATATATATATATATATATATATATATATATATAAATATAATAAATGATTTACATATGTTCTATTTACAGGCCAACAGAGCTAGAAGCCTTGATCTTTGGGCACTTATACACAATTTTAACAACTCCAATGCCCAATGCAGTGTTGGCAAACACAGTTAAAAATTTCCCTGAGTTGATAAACTTGATTACTAGGTTAGAGAAACAGTATTTCCAGAGGGAAACGCAACACTGACATGTGTAAGACAGTAGGCCCCTCATGTAAATAGTCTTTTAGTCTGTCTATGTAGTGGTAATGAAAATTCCATCCATCCTGCATTTCTGTTATCATATTTAAAAAATCCAATAATAAACAGTTGACAAATAATCTGATTATATACAAAACCATATGATGAACAAAAGTTCTACAAATACAAAATACAAATTTATTTTTATTTGTCTTAATGGTAAGTATGATATTGTTAAAATATAAGTATTTACTAAAGCGTGAATTACATTGTATCAGATTCATCAAGAAAAGGTTTTCAGTGTAGTTTATGTGAATAGCTGAGTTTCTCAATTTACCAGCGAAAATGCGCACGGACTGATAGCTATAAAGATGAAATGGAAAATGGTGGATGGAATGGCAAGGTTGAGAATAACTCAATGAACTATGTAGAGGTTCATGTTGGGATTTGCCAGAAGAGATTGAAAGACGAATTTATAGATAAAAAACAAAACCAGTCTAACGGACTAACTCAATGTATAGCAAAACTAAAATGGTCGTGGGCTGGGCGTATAATATGGACAGAAGATAGACGAAGAATAGATAAGAAACAAAACCAGTGTAACTGACTAACTCAATATATAGCAAAACTAAAATGGTTGTGGGCTGGGCGTGTAATATGGACAGAAGATAGATGATGGACAAAGAAATTGAATGGCGAACTGGAAAACGAATCGCAGACTGACTTAGAATAAGATAGAGGGACGACATCGCGAAGGACAATGGACACTAGAAATCATAGACTGCAGTCACTGGAACCAAATATGAAAGAAGATACAATGATAGTTTAACGTCATCTAGGGACACCACATCCATTAACAATGCACATCCATATGGTAATAACCGTCAACATGTTCATGACTTGAAGATAACCGAGTAGCGCCCTCTATTGGAATAATATTCCAACAGAGTGTTTGAGATATCAACACAATGCCAATCTTATAAAATATATAAATGTGAATCCACCTCTTACCAATCTACATATCAAGATTTCGATCTTGTTACATCTCATCAGTGTAGCTCAGCTAGTGAAGATGAATTCACACAAGATCGAAATCTAGATATGTTGATTGGTAAGAAGTGGATTCACATTTATATATTTTATAAGATTGGCCTTGTGCTGATATCTCAAACACTCTGCTGGAATATTATACCAAAAGAGGGCGCTACTCGGTGATCCTCATGTCATGAACATGTTGACGGTTATTACCATATGGATGTGCATTGTTAATTGATATGGTGTCCCTAGATAGCGTTAAACTATCATTTATATATTAAATAGGAGAGGCGATTATCCAGCAATGGAGTTCTTAAACGGTGATTATGTTGATGATGATGATGGACCGATTCATCAATGATTTTAAGAAAAAACGAGCAGATTTGGGACTAAATTTTACCGAACTTATCATACCACCCTTTGTATATCTATAAAACTGTCTGTCTAAACGGAAAAGAAAAGAAATGAAGTTGTGTTTATTATTTATATATTCCTATGTGAGTGGGTGAAGAAGCTTGAAGAAAGCCACAACATCCTACATTTAGTATAAATTTGCTGAAATCTAATCAAATGCATGAGTAATCAATATTGTTACTTACCGTGCAACACAAGCGTAATAAACATATTATTCAATAAGACTAGAAAAACAAACTGTAACTTTTGTAAAAATTTATTTCTCATTCGATATTTTTTTTTAACAATGTTATTTTTCACACAAAAATTAAGCACCGCGTTCATTTATTAATTTCACACAAGACATTCGTCTACGCGTATTTTCGTTAAAAAGTATAATTACACTAAGAGTTAAAAAAATAGGCAGATGATGAACCAAGGCAGCATTTTATCAATACAAAAAAAAAACGTGTTTTTCTAATTATTTACAGAACAATTTATTTACTCTCTCTCCGAAAATGCGACCGTGATTCAAAATCTTTTGCGGAGCAATTGCCGCAATTGAAACGACAATGGTCGAATTTGATAAAACAAGTGGTGAATGTAACAAATTCAAATGTTTGCCGTATTGGAAGTAACAAGCGACGATTTAGTGGATCCTGCAAAAGACAAACACACAAAAGTATGAGGAGTTTCTTGCGGATTTGCTTGATTAATACGATTTTTGTACGACCTAGGGTGCGATTCTTGAAACCACACGTTTCGAACATTTTTCGTTCTACTTTAAATTCTGATTTTAAAATGTTTTCTAAATATATTTCCAATTACTTAATTTTAAATTATTATTGCTTTGGCGACTAATTTAATTAAAGGTATATAATTTTATTCTATTAAAAGTTTTAAGAAAATCCATCGAGGTCTTTTTGAAATATGTACACATTTACGTGGTTTAATCGCACATTTGTACATATTACATACAAAAACGTATATTTTTAAAAAATACTCAGTTTTGTACTAAATAGTACGAAAACTAGTAATCGTGTATAGAATAAAGTGCGTTATAGTTGCAATTTAATTCTATGCACACTAGCCATCGTCGCTTGTTCTTCCCTGTATTATATTGTTGTTCTAAACTTACCCAGCACCGCGCCCGTTTGTGTTCATTAAATAAAAAATATTATCACGATTATAATCATATAAATTAGGGAACATGAGGTCGTAAAGTTGACTCAATAAAAATAAAATCCGTGCCAGTAGTGGTGATTAGCTGAAAATAGAATTAGATTGATGGCACTCTAGTCGTCGATAAAATTTGTTCGTTTTTTTTCCTTAGTGTGAGTTCGTTGTTACGTATTTGATGTAACATTGAATAGTCGTATTCTGATTCTACGACAGTAAAAGGGTGTTTTTTTTAGTAGAGTTCGTTTAGCTACTATGGCTGTAGGCAGTGTTCGTGTAGGGGCCGCTGTATATCGAACTGCTCGGGTTGGAGGTGGTCTTCTTGTGTCTTCTGCGCGCCAGGAGACACAGGATGGCCGCTATGACGCACAGCATCAGGATCAGACCGGCTATACAAATGCCAATCGCGAAACTCCTTTGGGAGATGCAGATGCTATCCTCGGGGCTCTGAAAATATAATACATTTATACCAACAGTTCTATTTTAGAAAGGTTAAAAAAAACTTCATGCTTCATGCCGGGAAATGGTTGTTATAAGTTTAATCACGTTACTTCTAGATAAATCACAGAAAACTTCTGAAAACTGTGAAAGGCAGTTTATGAAAATTTGCCTCAACTAATAGGTCATAGAACTAGCTAGACCAGTCTCAACTTAAAGTCTTAAACTAGTTAAGATTTGTTGGAGAAACCGGGCGTTAGTATTCTCTTCATTCCATCATTACTATACCTTACACGATAAGTAATACTGTCAATATTTTAGAATAAATAACATTTGATGTTATCGTCCAGTAATACAGTCATTATTCTAAAATATTGACAATATTATTGATCGCGTAAGGTGCCTTATAGTGTGATATGATAAACTATTATTTTTTATACATATATTTAGTTTTATTAAGTGGAAGGTGTGACCGGACCCTACACATTTGTCTATGCTATGATCCGGACCTAGCAGCAATAAAACATATAAAGATGACCACTAATATTTCAAGTTGAATGTATAATTATTTCATTTATTATAAGATATTTATTTGTATATGCATAAAACGCAGTAAAAACGCCCTTTAGTTAAGAAATAGTCGCGACGTGAATAGAAATGGCTATTCACGTCGCGACTATTTCTTAACTAAAGGGCGTTTTTACTGCGTTTTATGCATATACAAATAAATATCTTATAATAAATGAAATAATCTCATTGTTAAAAGGAATGATTTAATTAAGAATGACTAATCATTCCTGCTCTGGTGTTTTCTTGGAAACGCTGTCGGTAAAATACGGAGATACGCGCAGGACATGCTTGACTACTCCCATATATAAACGAGCAATATCCTCGGATGACAGCACAATAGATAAGGGGCCCTATCATGGCACGCCACGTCCGCTAGAGTCTTCCGTTCCCCGCCGGCGACCACCAACCGCCACAAATAAAACAACCATAGTACAGCAAACATTGCCCATTACAGATGCCAATAAAAAGAGATTCTCAGAAATCATCGCATCGAACAACAAACACTATACAATTAATTATTTTGTAGATGTAATCATAAATTGATTAAAAAATATCTGGTGTGGACACCAGATGACATTCCGAATTAATGAATTAATATTAAATCAAAATTTAATATATTTCGGTTCAATTCATGTTTTTACATTTTCATTACAACATTACATTACAACATTTTGAATTGTGAATTGTGAATTCTCCGCTAATTTACATATACCAGTCACCGCCGTTATTGCCAGTATATCATCAATATTTGCATCTGGCGATTCCAGGTTCCCGGTTTTTGATGAATATATATATATATATATATATATATATATATATATATATATAAAATATATTTTTTACACAATTCAATTAGCATTATCCATTAATTGGATTTATTACCATTTGTAGAGTACACACGTTTCATACAAACTCGCGCCTCTTACGTTTTATCTCAATTGCCAAGTTAATAATTGAGTCATACTAACAAATTAAATCTGATTTTGTAGCTGATTAAATAGCCAATGCAATCGTCCAATCATAATTGGCATCATCCATTAATTGGATTTATTACCATTTTTAGAGTACAAACGTTGCATACAAACTCGCGCCTCTTACGTTTTTTCTGAATTGCCAACTTAATAATTGAGTCAAACTAACAAATTATATCTCATTTTGTAACTAATTAAGTAGCCAATTTAATAATCTAATCACAATTAGCATTATCCAATAATTGGATTTATTACCATTTTATAGAGTACATACGTTGCATACAAACTCACGCCTTTTACATTTTTTCTTAATTATCACCTTAATAATTGAGTCAAACTAACATATTATGTCCCATGTTGTAGCTGATTAAGTAACCAATTCAATTATCCAATTACCATTAGCATTGTCCATTACTTGGATTTATTATCATTTTTAGAGTACACACGTTGCCTACAAACTCCTTTTAGGTTTTTTCTCAACTACTAACTTAATAATTGAGTAAAATTTACAAATTATGTCTCATTTTGTAACTAATTAAGTTACCTATTCAATTATCTAATCACAATTAGCATTATCCACTAATTGGATTTATTACCATTTTTAGAGTACACACGTTCCATAGAAACTCGCGCCTCTTAGGTTTTTTCTCAATTGCCAACTTAATAATTGAATTAGACTAACAAATTATATCTCATTTTGTAACTAATTAAGTAGCGAATTCAATTATCTAATCATAATTAGCATTATCCATTAATTGGATTTATTATCATTTTTAGAGTACACATGTTGCATAGAAACTCGCGCCTCCTACGCTTTTTCTCAATTGCCAACTCAATAATTGAGTCCAACTAACAAATTATATCTCATTTTGTAACTAATTAAGTTACCGATTCAATTATCTAATCACAATTAGCATTATCCACTAATTGGATTTATTACCATTTTTAGAGTACACACGTTTCGTACAAACTCGCGCCTCGTACGTTTTTTCTCATTTGCCAACTTAATAATTGAGTCAAACTAATCAATTATATCTCATTTTGTAACTAATTAAATAGCCAATTCAATTATCTAATCACAATTAGCATTATCCATTAATTGGATTTATTACCATTTTTAGAGTACACACGTTTCATACAAACTCACGCATCTTACATTTTTTCTCAATTGCCAACTTAATAATTGAGTAAAACTAACACATTATGTCTCATGTTGTAACTGATTAAGTAGCCAATTCAATTATCTAATCACAATTAGCATTATCCATTAATTGGATTTATTACAATTTTTAGAATGCACACGGTCCATAGAAACTTGCGCCTCTTAGGATTTTTCTCAATTGCCAACTTAATAATTGAGTCAAACTAACAAATTATATCTCATTTTGTAACTAATTAAGTAGCTAATTCAATTACATAATAACAATTATCATTATCCATTAATTGAATTTATTACCATTTTTAGAATGCACACGTTGCGTACAAACTCGCGCCTCTTACGTTATTTCTCAATTGCCAACTTAATAATTGAGTCAAAATAACAAATTATATCTTATTTTGTAACTAATTAAATAGCCAATTCAATTATCTAATCACAATTAGCATTATCCATTAATTGGATTTATTACCATTTTTAGAGTACAAACGTTGCATACAAACTCGAGCCTCTTACGTTTTTTCTCCATTGACAACTTAATAATTGAGTCAAAGTAACAAATTATATCTCATTTTGTAACTAATTAAGTAGGCAATTTAATTACCTAATCACAATTAGCATTATCCATTAATTGGATTTATTATCATTTTTAGAGTAGAAACGTTGTATATAAACTCGCGCCTTTTACGTTTTTTCTCCATTGCCAACTTAATAATTGAGACAAATTAACAAATTATATCTCATTTTGTAACTAATTAAGTAGGCAATCCAATTACCTAATCACAATTAGCATTATCCATTAATTGGATTTATTATAATTTTTAGAGTACAAACGTTGCATACAAACTCACGCCTCTTACATTTTTTCTCAATTGTCAACTTAATAATTGAGCCAAACTAACAAATTATATCTCATTTTGTAACTAATTAAGTAGCCAATTCAATTATGTAGTCACAATTAGCATTATCCATTAATTGGATTTATTACCATATTTAGAGTACAAACGTTACATACAAACTTGCGCCTCTTACGTTTTTTTCTCAATTGCTAACTTAATTATTGAGTCAAACTTACAAATTATATCTCATTTTGTAACTAATCAAGTAGCCAATTCAATTATCTAATCACAATTAACATTATCCATTAATTGGATTTATTACCATTTTTAGAGTACAAACGTAGCATACAAACTCGAGACTCTTACGTTTTTTCTCCATTAATAACTTAATAATTGAGTCAAACTAACAAATTGTATCTCATTTTGTAACTAATTAAGTAGCCAATTCAATTATGTAATCACAATTAGCATGATCCATTAATTGGATTTATTACCATTTTTAGAGTACACACGTTCCATAGAAACTCGCGCATCTTAAGTTTTTTTTCTCAATTGCCAACTTAATAATTGAGTCAAACTAACAAATTATATCTCATTTTGTAACTAATTAAATAGCCAATTCAATTATATTAGTAAAGTTTGGAAAATAACATCGCGTGATATTGCAAAAATAATATTTTTTTGCGGTTAAACATACTAAATTAAAAAATTTAATAAAATACTGACTTTGGCATTAAAAAAGCAATACCGTAATTTTTATTTATGACTTTAATGCATAGAACAATATATTAAAAAAGCATTAGCATAATTAAAAACAAATCCATCATGTTATTTTTGAAATATTTACAGATTTGCAGTTCAACAATACAAAATCGCATGTTTTATAAAATGACTTTGACATGAAATAGTATGAAAACTAGCAAAACATTATTTTTTGTTTATGACTTTAATGGATACAGCAATATATTACTAATGGATTAGTAACGTTTAAAAAATATCCATCAAGGGATTTTTTAAATATTTACAAATTTACGGTTCAACAATACAAAATCGTATTTTTATGAAATACTGACTGGCATGAAATAGTATTAAAACTAGCAATACCGTATTTTTTGTTTATGACTTTAATGGATATAGCAATATAATTTTAATGGATTAGAAAAGTTTGAAAAATATCCATCGAGTGATTTTTTAAAATATTTACGAATTTGCGGTTCAACAATATAAAATCGTATTTTTATGAAATACTGACTTTGACATGAAATAGTATGAAAACTAGCAATGCCGTATTTTTTGTTTATGACTTTAATCGATACAGCAATATATTACTAATGGATTAGTAACGTTTGAAAAATATCCATCAAGGGATTTTTTAAATATTTACCAATTTGCGGTTCAACAATATAAAATCGTATTTTTATGAAATACTACTTTGATATGAAATCGTATGAAAACTAGCAATACCGTATTTTTTGTTTATGACTTTAATGGATACAGCAATATAATTTTAATGGATTAGTAAAGTTTAAAAAATATCCATCAAGGGATTTTTTTAAATATTTACGAATTTGCGGTTCAACAATACAAAATCGTATTTTTATAAAATATTGACTTTAACATGAAATAGTATGAAACCTAGCAATGCCGTATTTTTTGTTTATGACTTTGGTGGATAGACCAATATATTACTAATGGATTAGTAAAGTTTAAAAAATATCCATCAAGGGATTTTTTAAATATTTACAAATTTGCTGTTATACCATACAAAATCGTATTTTTATAAAATGACTTTGATATGAAATTATATGAAAACTAGGAATATTGTATTTTTTGTTTATGACTCTAGTGGATACAGCAGTATATTACTAATGGATTAGTAAGGTTTGAAAAATATGCATCGGGGAATTTTTTAAATATTTACCAATTTGCGGTTCAACAATACAAAATCGTATTTTTATAAAATGACTTTGATATGAAATTGTATGAAAACTAGGAATATTGTATATTTTGTTTATGACTCTAGTGGATACAGCAGTATATTACTAATGGATTAGTAAGGTTTGAAAAATATCCATTGAGGGATTTTTGAAATATTTACAAATTTGCTGTTATACCATACAAAATCGTATTTTTTATGAAATACTGACTGATATGTAATCGTATGAAAACTAGCAATACCATATTTAATGTTTATAATTTTAATGGACAAATATATTACAAAGCTTTAGCGAAGTCTTAAAAATATCTGTCGAGGAGTATGTGAAATATTTATATTAAATTTGTAAATGTTGGCTATTTTAAAAACGATAACATTAAAAATGGTTAGAGCTTTGACGAAACTAGTTGAGTAACTGAAGTGTGATAACAGAGTAAAAAATCGTTTTATTTATCCGATAAAATTTAGTTACAGTGCACATAAAAGACACAACAATTAGGTAATGTGTAAATAAAAGACATTTAGTTTCAGTTAAATGTATTTTAACTGAAACAAATGTTATTTCTCTTTTATTTACACATTATCTAAATTTTGTTTCTTTTATGTGCACTGTAACTAAATTTTATCGGATAAATAAAACGATTTTTTACTCTGTTATCACACTTCAGTTACTCAACTAGTTTCGTCAAAGCTCTAGCCATTTTCGAGCCCCTCCGATGACAACAAAAACAAAGTAAAAAATTGTTTTATTTATCCTTTAAAAGGAATTATCACAAAGTAGACGCCTTAACAATACAATATTTAAATTTTATTTTTTTATATAAAATAATGTCCAATAGCAGCAATAGGAAGATATTAGATTAGATTTACACGATTAGCTACTGTTGAATTTTGACAAGTAAACATTTTCTGAATCCTCAATGTAACCGGTGTTACAGGTTCATTATCGGAGCGTTTACCTTCTCACCACTTTACGACTTCACGGTTCACAATGCTCGCATGTTAGCTAATTACCGTAGGTCTGCAGAATGGTTCAATTTGTACTAACGCGGGAGTCAAACTGGCTGTACTTAAACTGGGTAAACAGTTTTAATAATACACTAAACGGTCTTAGTATTATATGTATGACCTGTGATATATTTGTGTTAATTTAACTTTCAAGCTATTCAATCCGTTTCCGGAAAAATTGAATATTTCGGAGAACTGCTTAGGGCAGGAGTCCTGGCAGGAGTAGCGAACCTTTATTGATGGCCTCATTAAACATTTCTTTAGAAAAATTGGCATGTACATTTTTCTAAAGAAATGTTTAATGAGGTCGTGACGTGCCATCAAACAATCATGACTTGGTGATTGATAGGCATTACACTGTGAATTTTTTATTACTTATGGGCTGGAGTCCCTTCGTCTAAACCTTCGATTCATAGAGAAATTGGGTGATTTGTAGTCATGATTCTACTTCCTCTAGCCTTTGGTGGGATAACATCTTTTTGCAAGGCTTTCCCTTTACCCTGGGCGAGGCCCTCACAGGCTGCTGTCATCTGAACCCTGTTTTTAATTTAATTCTTGTTATTGCTGCCCTCAGCCTGGTTTGAGACAGGCTTTCGCCCCTAAATTCCTTAATTAATGCCGTGATCAAATTATTTTGTCGTGTGCCATCGGTTCGCCATTCCTGGCAATAAAAACAGAACAGCTGACGATACTTAGTTATTTTTTAGTGGAATTTGGCTATTTTTAGTTAGTTTCCCCATACCAACTTATCGTCCCGGCCGTTAAGCCCCGGTTACTTAAACCGCTGCTAACTCACGCATGTGCAACCCAATCAAAATTAATCTCAAGTTTAACCTAACCGATGGGTTAAACTTCATATTAACTGACTATTGAACAACAAGGGTGTTAAATGGGAAATTATAACATGCCACTAATGAAACGGACTACGGTTAGTTGTTAGTTAATACATCGTCCTGCATACTACATATATTAAATTGTTATCGTGATTGGTAAAGTTATTGAAATTAAAATTATATTGTATTTATATCCATTTGAATGTGACTTGTTGCAATTGTACTGTATATTTATATATTATATTATATATAATAATAATAATAATAGGCTTTATTCTCGTACAGAAAAAAATCCATTTACAGGACAACAGTAAATGGAATGTTTTTCTGTACGAGAATAAAGCCGACCACACAGGTATTTTAATTTTCAATTCAATTAACATGCCATATAGATGCCATATCGGGTAGATGCAAAATATAATTTGCTACCGACAGAAAAAGTCCAATAAAAAATTTAGCAAGCAGTTTTCTAAATATAATAATAATAATAATATTATTATATTTAGAAAACTGCTTGCTAAATTTCTTATAGCACTTTTTCTGTCGGTAGCAAGTTATATTTTGCATCCACCCGATATGGCATGTTAATTGAATTGAAAATTAAAATACCTGTGCGGTCGGCGGCGCGTGATCAAAGAAATTAGCGCCGCGCGCGTTTGCGATTGCGTTAGGTAATTTCGGATTAGGGAAGAAGTACCAGCACATTATCTTACCTTCTCGCTGTACACGGAATCATCGTCCAATCCCGCCTTTGAAAGGTCGTTGGCTTCGTTGACATAGAGGCCGCTGTAGACCTCGATGGTGGCCGGGGTGCCCTCCACGTTGGGATCGTTGGTCTCGGCTTGACGACGCAGCCTGTTACCCCCACAGCTCGGAGGCTAAAATCAAAAACATTATTAATCATAAGTAAGTTATTGGCTCGGATACAAGTCTAATGCCCGTATTCACTAACATCCCATTAACTTTATAGGTCCCATAAGCTATTGAATGGATACATTGATAATGTCATTGTGACAGAATATGCCAAAACAAATGTTAAACATCTTGATTAGTGCTTATGATTAGAGCTTTGATGATATCTTTTGTTTAATTATTCAGTGTTTCCAATAGGGAAAATCTAAAGTAACTATATTCTCTAGATAATATTGATTATAGTTGCTATAACAACAAATACTTATGGGTTCAATAGCTATTGATAGATTTATGGAACGTTGATGAATACTGGGGTAATCCTCGTATTCACCAACGTTCCATAAATCTATCAATAGCTATTGAACCCATAAGTATTTGTTGTTATAGCAACATTAAATACATTATATAGGGAATGTAGTTACTTTAGATTCTTTTTATTGGAAACACTGAATAATTAAACAAAATGTGTCATCAAAACTCCAATCACAAACGCTATTCAAGGTGTCATTTGTTATGGCAATATCTGTTGCTGTGGAAGGTGTTTTGTTATTTTTTCGAACTTCGAAATCTGATCACCTTACCACAGGTCATTTTTTACTTAGTGAAATTGAAATTCTATAATACACCATTACTGGCCACACCAGATATTTTCTTATTTAATATATATTTTCATATCCTTTTTATTCTCGTCAGAGTAAATTTTAATTTTAAATGTTTAAGATGGCCCCATCTTTGAGAATAAAATCAAAATAAGTTCTTGTAAATGTCATGGTGGAATTACGCGGTGAGTGGCTAATAATATTTTTAGCACCATTTCGCAACATGTAAAATTGCCGCTCGTCTGTTCTCGCTGACCTTTTCATCATCAAAATATTCTTGGTGTAAACGCAATACTTTCATTCTTTAGTAACCATTTAAATTAAAATTAAAATTAAAATAATTACATGAATTTTATTTTCTCATCCTCTTATACAGTGTGATCTATTAGCTCGGTAACAAACTAATTTCAATTTTCTTAATAAATCTATAGGAAGAGTACAAGCTATAATGTAACTTTAATATGTTATTATTACCCACAATGAAAGACTATGCACTTATATTTTTTTTATGGACTATAATGCGCGGTAAATGTCATATTTATAAAGTGTGATTGACATCAGGGGCGTTTCCAGCCAACTGGTGTATGTTTGGAATATGTAATATCGGTAATTTTTAAAATCTTGCGGACTCTAAGATAGGGGGAGTAATTACCCGATTGGTAAAGGTAAAAATTGCAGCATCAAGTAATGTGAAATCGAGTCGTAGCAGTGCGCCTCAATTTTTTTTTGAATTGATAGCGTGGAACCTCGACCATCGCGGCTAGCCAGAGCAGGCCGTCGCCTTACAGCCACCCCTCCTTCAGGGGGGTCGTTGGAGTGTTATATTTGTTAATTTAATTATTTATGTAAAAACCATATAATTTATTTCATGTTTACCTCTACAAATACTTTCTTGTATACAAACATCAATAAATTATTATCATGGTCTGTTATGAAGACAGTGTGTCTTCATAACAGACCATGACGTACCAAACAAACATAATTACTCAGTTCCCATAAGTATATTCTCTTGTTTTGATTAACACCAACACGCTGAAACAGCTCAATAAAACGGAATCGTAATTGCGGCGTGGATATGGAAAACCGAACACGACAAGTCCATTATAAAAAGCCACCCGCCCTGCCTCCATGCCCATGACTATTCATGGACGACGGGCAATTAAATCGCGCAAAGCTGTTGGGTGCGGTAACCGGGCAATTTCGCGATTCACACGTCGTTGTCTCGACGTCCCGGTTCACCTACGACCCCATAACGGTGTGCGAGATTCCCGCGCGACCTCCGACACTCGACGCTCGATAATAAATATCATTTGCCGAATGGACGGGCAATCGTGGATTACGCGTATGGGGGGCATCGATGGTCGGTGTTTACGGTACCGCTAAACCGACTCCATCTATGCACATATATTTACCTTAAATATACATGTTTAACGGCGGAACGTTGTTTCCTTATTGCCAAGAGCATTTTTAATCGGTTGGACCTTTCTGGCTAGAGCATTAGCAATGTGGGAAATACTGAATGGTGTACATCTAAACATTTTATGCTATACAAATATCTTAGTTATTAGTTTTAGAATTTTATTATCAGTAGTGAACCTATTGATAAGTAAAATATGGAAGGTACAATGGCGGTGGTCTGCGAATTACCAAGGCTCTGTCCGTTTGGGTACTATTAGTGACTAGTAGTCACACATGTTGACGTCACGCTCATGCTAATAGTACAGAGTGAGTCAGCTTGTGTCACTACTAGTCCCTAGTATTAACCAACGGACAGAGCCCAAATTATCACATAATGTAAACAAGCCTTGAAGATAGTTATACAAAGATCGTTAAATTCACATTCAAAACAGTTATATAACCGAAGTTACTAGACGCTCAGAGCTCAGAGAAGTATAATCAGTATCAGTATCAGTAAATACCGGTATTTACTTTAACTACACAGAAAACTTTGAAAGGTGACTTGCTCAGTACGAGACGGACGGCGCCTCTAACCTCTAGGGCACTGGGCTCAATGTTTAAAAATCCGGACAACTTAGAAAAACAAGGATAACTTTTAAAAACAGACAATATGACTTCAAAAAGCCGCCTGGGCGCCTCTAAAACTAGACAAATCTGTGAAAATACAGCGGAGTGAACCTTAGGGTACTTTAATTATTTTGTTAACGCAATTTTGAACCATATGGATTATTCTTGTTATTATTATTATTATTATATACATTTATTACTTTTACATTATTACATTTATTTATTTTCATTTAGAGTAATTAATATTATCATCTAAGTGCCTAGGCCAGTGGTTCTCCGCGGAACACTGGTGCTCGGCGAGCTTGTTGCAACTGCTCCGAGAAATTATGAAAGCCCAAGCTTATCTACTGTATGTGATTGACTCTTTGATTTTTGTGCCCCGCGAGTTTTTCTTATTATCAAAAGTGTTGTCTGACTTCAAAAAGATTGTAGTATGAAGATTTTTTAGTGTACGAGTTGTTTTAAATTAATCGACTGAGTTATAAAAAATGTTAAAAAATCAAAGATTTAAGAAATTTAAATTTTTGATATTATTTTATATTCTATATTTAATTGGGCTAAATATAAGCCATTTTTTGGATCAATTTCACCCAAAAATAAAGTCTGCAGAGAAGTTTTTAGTGCACGAGCTGTTTTAATTTAATCGACCGAGTTATACAAAATGATGAAAATCAAAGATTGATAAAAATTAATTTTTCATATTATTTTGCATTCTATATTTAACTAGACTCAAAATAAGTCGTTTTTTTGATAATTTTCAATGAAAAATAGAGTCTGCAGGATGGTGTTTAGTGTACGAACTGTTTTTAATTAAACGACTTATAACGAGTTATAAAAAATGATGAAAAATCAGAAAATTAAGAAATTTAAATTTTTAATATTATTTTATATTCTATATAGAATTGGGCTCAAAATAAGCCTATTTTCGATAATTTTCACCCAAAAATAATGTCTGCACAAAGGTTTTTAGTGCACGAGCTGTTTTGAATTAATCGACTGAGGTATAAAAAAAATAACAAAAATAAGATTTATTAAATGTAAATTTTTGATATTATTCTATATTCTAGATTTAATTGGGCTTAAAATAAGTCATTATTTGATAATTTTCACACAAAAATAAAGTTTGCAGGAAGATTTTTAGTGTACGAGCTGTTTTTGATTAAACGACTAAGTTATAAAAAATTATAAAAAAATCAAAGATTTAAGAAATTTTTATTTTTGATATTATTCTACATTCTATATTTATCTCTACTCAAAATAAGAATTTTGTTGATAATTTTCACCCAAAAATAATGTCTGCAGGAAGGTTTTTAGTGTACGATTTGTTTTTAATTAAATGACTAATTATAAAAATGATGAAAAATCAGAGAATTAAGAAATTAAAATTTTTGATATTATTTTATATTCTATATAGAATTGGGCTCAAAATAAGCCTATTTTTTATAATTTTCATCCAAAAATAATGTCTGCACAAAGGTTTTTAGTGCACGAGCTGTTTTAAATTCATTGACTGAGGTATAAAAAATGACAAAACATCAAAGATGTAAGAAATTTAAATATTTGATATTCTATATTCTATATTTAATTGGGCTTAAAATAAGTCATTGTTTGATAATTTTCACACAAAAATAAAGTAAAGTAAGTAAATTTAGATTTAAGAAATTATAATTTATGATATTATTTTATATTCTTTTTGATGGGGCCAAAAATAAGTGATATTTTGATCATTTTCACCCAAAACTAAAGCCTGCAGGAAGGTTTTTATTGTACGACCTATTTTTAATTAATCGACTAAGTTATAAAAAATTATAAAAATTCAAAGATTCAAGAAATTTAAGTTTTTGATATTATTCCATATTCTATATTTAATTGGGCTTAAAATAAGTAATTTTTTGATAATTTTTACCCAAAAATAAATTCTGCAGGAAGGTTTTTATTGTACGAGCTATTTTTAATGAATCGACTAAGTTATAAAAAATTATAAAAATTCAAAGATTCAAGAAATTTAAGTTTTTGATATTATTCCATATTCTATATTTAATTGGGCTTAAAATAAGTCATTTTTTGATAATTTTTACCCAAAAATAAAGTCTGCAGGAAGGTTTTTATTGTACGAGCTATTTTTAATTAATCGACTAAGTTATAAAAAATTATAAAAATTCAAAGATTCAAGAAACTTAAGTTTTTGATATTATTCCATATTCTATATTTAATTGGGCTTAAAATAAGTCATTTTGAATTTTTACCCAAAAATAAAGTCTGCAGGAAGGTTTTTATTGTACGAGCTATTTTTAATTAATCGACTAAGTTATAAAAAATTATAAAAATTCAAAGATTCAAGAAATTTAAGTTTTTGATATTATTCCATATTCTATATTTAATTGGGCTTAAAATAAGTCATTTTTTGATAATTTTTCCCCAAAAATAAAGTCTGCAGGAAGGTTTTTATTGTACGAGCTATTTTTAATTAATCGACTAAGTTATAAAAAATTATAAAAATTCAAATATTCAAGAAATTTAAATTTTTGATATTATTCCATACTCTATATTTAATTGGGCTTAAAATAAGTAATTTTTTGATAATTTGTACCCAAAAATAAAGTCTGCAGGAAGGTTCTTAGCTCGTACACTGTTTTTAATTAATCGACCAATTTATAAAAAATGATAAAAAATCAAAGATTTACGAAATTTTAATTTATGATATATATTTTATATTCTTTATTTGATTGAGCTAAAAGTAAGTGATATTTTGATAATTTTCACCCAAAACTAAAGTCTGCAGGAAGGTTTTTATTGTGCGATCTATTTTTAATTAATCGACTAAGTTATAAAAAATTATAAAAATTCAAAAATTCAAGAAATTTAAAAATTTTATATTATTTTATGTTCTATATTTAACTGGGCCCAAAATAAGTAATTTTTTGATCATTTTCACCAAAAAATAAAGTCTGCAGGAAGGTTTTTATTGTACGAGATGTTTTTAATTAATCGACCAAGTTATAAAAAATCAAAGATTTAAGAAATTTAAACTTATGATATTATTTTATATTCTATATTTAATTGTTCTCAATTTAGGCCAATTTTGATCATTTTCACCCAAAACTAAAGTCTGCAGGAAGGTTTTTATTGTACGAGCTATTATTATTAATCTACTAAGTTATAAAAAATTTAAAAATTAAAGATTCAAGAAATTTTTATTTTTGATATTATTTCGTATTCTATATTTAATTGGGCCCAATATAAGCCATTTTTGATAATTTTTACCCAAAAATAAAGTCTGCAGAAAGGTTTTTAGTGCACGAGCTGTGTTAAATTAATTGACTAAGGTTATAAAAAATTATTAAAAAAAATCAAAGATTTAAGAAATTTTAATTTTTGATATTGTTCTATATCCTATATTTAACTGGGCTCAAAATAAGTAATTTTTGATAATTTTCACCCAAAAAATAAGTCTGTGCGAAGGTTTTTATTCCACAAGCTATTTTTAATTAATGGACTAAGTTATAAAAAATCAAAGATTCAAGAAAATTAAATTTTTGATATTATTTTATATTCTATATTTAATTGGCCTCAATATAAGCCATTTTTGATAATTTTCACCCAAAAATAAAGTCTGCAGGAAGGTTTTAGTGTACGAGTTGTTTAAAATTAATCGACTCAGGTATAAAAAAATTATAAAACATCATAGCTTTAACAAATTTTAATTTTTGATATTATTCTACATTATATATTTAACTGGGTTCAAAATAAGTTATTTTTTGATAATTTTTACCCAAAAAATAAGTTTAAGCAAGAAGGGTTTTCTTGTAGGAGCTGTTTTTAATTAAACGACGAGTTATAAAAATTGATAAAAAGTCAAAGATTTAAGAAATTGTTGTTACAATATGGATTCTTTTATTATTCTTATTTACATTTATTACTTTTACGTTATTACATTTATTTATTTACATTTACAGTAATTAATATTAGCTCTCTTAATGCCTAGCCACTTGTATGTGCGTACATATTTATAAATTAACTATTTTTTAATTTCTATATTTACAAGATTTTTGAAAAAAAAAATGGCATTTAGTAAATGTAAAATGCTAACAAACATTTATCGATTACCCATTCATTTTTCATACATGATTAAATTTTGATTCATTAATTGTCTGCATTTTATTTTAAATTATTTATTATTCTCTATGTTTTTAATTTGTTTGAAAGAAAAATAAAATAAAATTTATGTTGTTTGTTACGAGGGTGCTTTGAAAAGTTCTAGAAATGAAAGTGAACATAAGAAAATATTTTTTTGAAATATGTTTTCAACATAATCTCCTTTAAGTTGAATGCACTTCATGCAATGATGTTCATCCTCATATTAGCATTTAATTTACTTTTGGTTTCATATTTATGAGATATGTTTTCTAGCATGTTTTTGTTTTTATGCATGTATATACATAAGGTTGTTGTATAGAGCGTTCTAATATTAGGGATGTTAATACTATATAGTTCTTTTGTCGGGTGGGTTTTAGAGAATTTGTAAATTACTATCAAGATATATTTTTAAATAATAAATTACTATCAAGATATATTTTTAAATAATAAATTACTATCAAGATATATGTGTAATGTTTAAGTGTTCTAAATTGATATTATTTATTTTCTCGTACTGATAATAACCCAAATTACACACACGGATTACACGCTCGAGCAACAAGTTGCCCATTGCTACGCGGCGGCACAAGACTTGAGCGATACTGCACGCCACGGGGGCGACTAGCAATGATAAACCATACTAAACGAAAGCGCCTTATAGTACACATCTGCAAGTATTTCGTATTCCCACATTGTTCCCTCTCGTAATGCTCCATCAATTTGATTGATTGCACACGGCGCACACCAGACAACAATTAACTGGAAACATCCGCACGACACCTTAAAAACGATCTGGGAACACAATGGGCGGCTTTCTTTCCGATCGGTTGCCGCTCCGCGATCGTTACGTTATTGCCGGCCCCGGTGCAACGAACTTGCGTTTAAGGAAACACGCGCAAAGAATGGGCGCTAACGCATTCGTTGCCCTCCAGCCAAAAACGGCATTGTTCTATCGTCTCCCCTTAAAAAGGAAGACGTGTAATTTACTATGATTGCATTCTTTTTGTTGTTGTATACACAATGTAAAAATAACGTCACTATGAAAAGAACGCACCTAAAATTTCAACACCAATAATAGAAGAAAATAATTGAAAAATCTATTTATAAACAACAAAGTAAAGTAAATATAAGACAAGAAACAAAGCACCGCATCTCTCGATACTGTTAGCCTAAAGGTCGTTTTAGATAAGACAATTTCTTGACTCAAAAGTTAGTCAAGATGCGAGACAATTTAAATTGTCTCGTATCATACAGCAAATTATTTTAAATATTGAATTGGATGGTAGAATGGAAAAATATAACGCGTTTTATTTGTCGAGGACAAATTGTATGGGAGGAGGATATAGTAATTAATTTCTTGAACAACTTTTGAGCTAAGAAATTGTCTTGTCTAAAACGACCTTAACACTGGAGAATGGCGTGGAAATCTACAGAAGACTGTCGTGTTAGAGATAGTGGGTGAGGGGCGGGGCCGGTAGTCCCTGTTTTAGCGTGTTTTAGATTGAGCTGTTGGAATTGTTAGCTGTTTTGTTGTCCTTTCAATATGCCTAAAGCGTAAATTACATTGTACTAGATTCGTCAAGCAACTAGTACAAGTTTCATGCTAGATTTTAGAAGCTTATCAATTTTGTTTATTTAAATACCGTTGTTAGTACACACGTGTGTTATTGAAAGCTCTGTTTTAAGACTAGATTTCTTACCGTTAAACTCTCGCATCCGTTGTCAGCTTTGAGGCACAGCTTCACATTGCACTGGTAGTAAACGGAGGCTGTATAAGGAAACTTGTGCGCTTGAAAATGCACGGTCGCCTGTGTCTTATCTTCGGAATATTGGAACATGCCCATGATTTCCTGGTCGAGCGGACAGCCGTCCTCATTAATCAGCCTTTGTTCGCCCCAGCCCAACCCATCGCGCACCAAACAGTCGGTGATTCGAATGCCGTACGTTTCTTGCAAGTCCAGGGAGATTTGCAGGGTGAGGGGATCGCCTATTTTCACATTTTCCGCTACCTCTTTCGTGCTAGGATCGCCCGAGAAGATTTTCATGGTGCATCCAGGCATCGGAGCTAGCGCCGTCACAGGATCAGCATGCATTAAACTGAAATAAATAATCATAATTGTTGGATTGTTAAGGCGTCTACTTTGTAATAATTCATTTTAAAGGATAAATAAAACGATTTTTTACTTTGTTTTTTATCACACTTTCAGTTGAAAATGGCGAGAGCTTAGCCGAAACTAGTTGCAAAGTGTAACTGAAGTGTGATAAAAAAAGTAAAAAATCGTTTTATTTATCCTTTAATCATAATTAATTGGTGCTGTTGTTGAAATTTACACAAGTCCTACACGTATAAAAATTTAAAATAATAATACAATTTAAAAATTTAATATTAATAATACACTTAATACTAAAAATATAGCTTTAAAAAATATAAAATACGATACAAATAAATAAATACAGATAAAAACAAGGAAACTTATATTCATAATGACCACATATCACAAATATTCAATCAAACATTACAATTATAATGGTAAACATTATAATAATAATAACCATTCAAGTTCAAAATGAACCACTTGGCATTCTTCTTTATGGTTAATCACTCGAGTATTTTCAAGATGTATAATTATGTACGCCAGCGGGGTTGTTCAGCCCGTTTTAAATGGGAACGCACGTTTTACAGCCATGCAAAATAAAACTAAAAAAAATGCGTGGAGAGAAAAATCTGGTCGCTTCGGGTGCGACCACGAAAACAAGCGTGAAGATTACACGTTCGCGGCGAGGCATTTTAATTCCGATTTTAACGCTCGTTCGGAAATTACAGTCGGGAGGAATATAAAACGTGGAGCTACGATGTGATGGCTTTTTAATGCAATACTTTGGTTGGGTTTTAATGCAATTTTACGAGTAGCTGCGGATCAACGAACTCTTTATAAAACGGAATTCCTGGAGAAAATGTGAAACATTAGAGATATTATGGTTTTAATGATAGCTAGTGTTTATAAATGTCGTTTTTTTGCGTTAAATTTAACGTGGCTAGTTTTCCCAATTCAATTGCTGCACAAATTAATGTCAATAACAATTAATTCTCTAAAATCATTTACATAGTTAGAGATATTGTGTGAATTCATCCTCACTAGCTGAGCTACACTGATGAGATCTAATAAGATTGAAATCTAGATATGTAGATTGATAAGAGGTGGGTTCACACTTATATATGTTTTATACGATTGGGCATGTGCTGATATCTCAAGCACTCTGTTGGAATATTTTTCCATAGAGGGCACTACCCGGTGATCCTGATGCCATGAGCATGTTGACTGTTATTACCATATGGGTGTGCATTGCTAATTGATGTGGTGCGGTCAGGTGGCGTTTAACTTCCCTCCTAGGGGGTTAGTTGTATAATTTTTCAAAGAACTATTGCTTACTACACTTTCTTATGCACTTACGCTCGATATGATTTAATTAAAAATAAATAAAAAGATAGCAAGAGGAGACGACGAAAGTAAGAAATGAGTCGATACAGATGATGAATGTGTGCGAATAGAATGGGAAGAGAAAGAGGTGATGGACAAGCTAGTTCAGTTGAGGGTGAGGACATATTCAGATCGAAATCTAGATATGTAGATTGAAAAGAGGTGGGTTCACACTTATATATGTTTTATACGATTGGACTTGTACTGATATCCCAAGCACTCTGTTGGAATATTTTTCCATAGAGGGCACTACCCGGTGATCCTGATGGCATGAGCATGTTGACTGTTATTACCATATGGGTGTGCATTGCTAATTGATGTGGTGCCGCCAGATGGCGTTAACTTTCCTCTTAGGGGGTTAGTTGTATCATTTTTACATAGCTTTTATTTATTCAATATTAAGCTATTTGTTTGTCCTTTAAGGCTTGGTTGTATAAATGCTAGTTAACTGTAGGGGTTAGTTGTATCATTTTTACATAGCTTTTATTTATTCAATATTAAGCTATTTGTTTGTCCTTTAAGGCTTGGTTGTATAAATGCTAGTTAACTGTAGCCCGTGATTACAAGTAATCCACTAATATGTTGCATATATTGACTGACCTTGCATTTACGTACGTCTAGTTTCATATGACAATATCGCTTTATGTGTTAAAGTTCACAAAAGTGGCATTTGAATCACAGATTGGAATTTTAGAAGACTGGGTATATATATATATATATATATATATATATATATATACATATATATATATATATATATATATATATATATATATATATTATATATATATATATATATATATATATATATATATATATAGTTATTATTATTCCAATATGTTATTTTGTTGACAATAGCTGTATATATTGAGATGAAATAAATTACATTACATTATAATAGTACTTACTCTACTTTCAATGCTTCATTCGTGATCGTATTGTTTCTCGTGTTGTATCTACATCTGATGTGAAATCCTTTCCCTTGATTGGTGACCAGTTTCAGATGAGGTTGGACTACGATGGTGTTGAAATATTCTACTCCGCCGTCGTCCTGCAAATAAAAAAACTTAATTAATATCCGAATCCTCAATTTACAATTCACACGCAATAAACGATCAATTTCCCGTCAGTCTGACCAAGGTCACGAACTGAACCAGATTCATCGTGTAACACCGGAGAATGGCGTGAAAATTTGCAGAGGGCTGTCGTGTTAGATATAGTAGATGAGGGACAGGGGCGGTAGTCCTGTTTTATGTTTGAAGGGAAGTTATAGGGATGGTGTTTGAGCTGTTGGAATTGTTAGCTGTTTTGTTGTCCTTTGAATATGCCTAAATCGTGAATTACATTGTACTAGATTCATCGTGTAATACCGGAGAATGGCGTGGAAATCTACAGAAGACTGTCGTGTTAGAGATAGTGGATGAGAGACAGGGGCGGTAGTCCTGTTTTATGTTTGAAGGGAATTTATAGGGATGGTGTTTGAGCTGTTGGAATTGTTAGCTGTTTTGTTGTCCTTTGAATATGCCTAAATCGTGAATTACATTGTACTAGATTCATCGTGTAATACCGGAGAATGGCATAGAAATCTGGCAGAAGACTGTCGTGTTAGAGATAGTGGATGAGGGACAGGGGCGGTAGTCCTGTTTTATGTTTGAAGGGAATTTATAGGGATGGTGTTTGAGCTGTTGGAATTGTTAGCTGTTTTGTTGTCCTTTGAATATGCCTAAAGCGTGAATTACATTGTACTAGATTCATCGTGTAATACCGGAGAATGGCGTGGAAATCTACAGAAGACTGTCGTGTTAGAGATAGTGGATGAGAGACAGGGGCGGTAGTCCTGTTTTATGTTTGAAGGGAATTTATAGGGATGGTGTTTGAGCTGTTGGAATTGTTAGCTGTTTTGTTGTCCTTTGAATATGCCTAAATCGTGAATTACATTGTACTAGATTCATCGTGTAATACCGGAGAATGGCGTAGAAATCTGGCAGAAGACTGTCGTGTTAGAAATAGTGGATGAGGGACAGGGACGGTAGTCCTGTTTTATGTTTGAAGGGAAGTTATAGGGATGGTGTTTGAGCTGTTGGAATTGTTAGCTGTTTTGTTGTCCTTTGAATATGCCTAAATCGTGAATTACATTGTACTAGATTCATCGTGTAATACCGGAGAATGGCATAGAAATCTGGCAGAAGACTGTCGTGTTAGAGATAGTGGATGAGGGACAGGGGCGGTAGTCCTGTTTTATGTTTGAAGGGAAGTTATAGGGATAGTGTTTGAGCTGTTGGAATTGTTAGCTGTTTTGTTGTCCTTTGAATATGCCTAAATCGTGAATTACATTGTACTAGATTCATCGTGTAATACCGGAGAATGGCGTGGAAATCTGCAGAAGACTGCCGTGTTAGAGATAGTAGATGAGGGACAGGGGCGGTAGTCCTGTTTTATGTTTGAAGGGAATTTATAGGGATGGTGTTTGAGCTGTTGGAATTGTTAGCTGTTTTGTTGTCCTTTGAATATGCCTAAAGCGTGAATTACATTGTACTAGATTCATCGTGTAATACCGGAGAATGGCGTGGAAATCTACAGAAGACTGTCGTGTTAGAGATAGTGGATGAGAGACAGGGGCGGTAGTCCTGTTTTATGTTTGAAGGGAATTTATAGGGATGGTGTTTGAGCTGTTGGAATTGTTAGCTGTTTTGTTGTCCTTTGAATATGCCTAAATCGTGAATTACATTGTACTAGATTCATCGTGTAATACCGGAGAATGGCGTAGAAATCTGGCAGAAGACTGTCGTGTTAGAGATAGTGGATGAGGGACAGGGGCGGTAGTCCTGTTTTATGTTTGAAGGGAAGTTATAGGGATGGTGTTTGAGCTGTTGGAATTGTTAGCTGTTTTGTTGTCCTTTGAATATGCCTAAAGCGTGAATTACATTGTACTAAATTCATCGTGTAACACCGAAGAATGGCGTGGAAATCTGCAGAAGACTGTCGTGTTAGAGATAGTAGATGAGGGACAGGGGCGGTAGTCCTGTTTTATGTTTGAAGGGAACTTATAGGGATGGTGTTTGAGCTGTTGGAATTGTTAGCTGTTTTGTTGTCCTTTGAATATGCCTAAATCGTGAATTACATTGTACTAGATTCATCGTGTAATACCGGAGAATGGCGTAGAAATCTGGCAGAAGACTGTCGTGTTAGAGATAGTGGATGAGGGACAGGGGCGGTAGTCCTGTTTTATGTTTGAAGGGAAGTTATAGGGATGGTGTTTGAGCTGTTGGAATTGTTAGCTGTTTTGTTGTCCTTTGAATATGCCTAAAGCGTGAATTACATGGTACTAGATTCATCGTGTAATACCGGAGAATGGCGTGGAAATCTGCAGAAGACTGACGTGTTAGAGATAGTAGATGAGGGACAGGGGCGGTAGTCCTGTTTTATGTTTGAAGGGAAGTTATAGGGATGGTGTTTGAGCTGTTGGAATTGTTAGCTGTTTTGTTGTCCTTTGAATATGCCTAAATCGTGAATTACATTGTACTAGATTCATCGTGTAATACCGGAGAATGGCGTAGAAATCTGGCAGAAGACTGTCGTGTTAGAGATAGTGGATGAGGGACGAGGGCGGTATTCCTTGTTTTATGTGTGAAAGGAAGTTATAGAGATGGTGTTTGAGCTGTTGGAATTGTTAGCTGTTTTGTTGTCCTTTGTATATGCCTAAAGCGTAAATTACATTGTACTAGATTCGTCAAGAAACTAGTAGAAGTTTCATGCTAGATTAGATCCAGCTGAAACTTCACTCGTGTAAATCAGAAAACTTGCTAGAAAAAGTAGGGCCGGCGTCAATTTGTACAAAATCCTTTTTTTTTATCCCAGCTCAGTGGCCGACTGGTTAGAGGCGTTGTCTGTCTCGTACTGAGCATTGGGGAGCCCTGAGTTCGATCCCCAGCGGGAAGCGAATTTGCGCAAATCACCTTTCACAGTTTTCAGATGTTTTCTGTGTAGTTAAGATAAATACCGGGTGATTAACCGCGCCCAGTCTCGGGAGCAAATATATGCTACGGGTCTATGAGACTGGGGGCGAGTGCCGGAAGGTTAAACTCCTCTGAGCTTCTCCCTTGACCGGCGGAAAAGCCTCACGGCTGATAGCCCTATAAAGATAGAAGTTTTTTTCTTCATATTTTTATAAAATATTGACTTTAAATATTATGTAAATTGACGCTAAAATTATAGGAAATTCCAATAATAAACAAATGTCTAACAGAAAATAATTAAAACCGAAAAAAGTGTTTTTCATTTCGAACTAACTGTACTAACATGATGGTGTGGTAATTGTATTATACCAAAAGAAAATAATAATAATCTGCTATTGTCCACAACTCATTGAGTCAATACTTGTGATTGCGGTTACGCAATGCATAGCGGCGCTGAGGTAGATTTCCGATTGTTACTTTCTATAGTTCAATTAACTTTTTGCGTTAAATAATACGCGATTTGCGTTCGCGTGCCGGCCACATATGCCGCGTCGGGCGTTGGTCGATTTCAGGAAAGGTTTAGTAGAAAGTATCTGGCGGTACTGTCCTTTCTTACACCATCCAGACCAGAATCTGGGTGAAGGCGAACAATTGAATGTGTAACAAAATTATCAACTGTATGCACAAAACAGCTCTTTATTTTTTAACTGTATTTTAAACCTGATTTGTGTAGTAAATATATATTAGAACAAATAATTGCAGTAAATTAAATTATTTAAGACTTGCATATTAACACATTTTGAGCCTGTAGTCTAACAGACGCAATTATGTTGCGTAGCGGGCGCAATTTACGAGGAAGAAAAATATGCGCACTTCAAAATAAAGTGACGGATTCAAAAGTAATGGTTGGATTTTAATAAAATTTTGTAATATACTAACTACAACTTTTAGTAATTAAACGTATCTGTTTATTTTATAAAAAAGTAAAACTATATTGATAAATTTACATTTTAAACTTTCTCTAAAGTGTGGTATTTAAAAAAAAACAGTCTCCCTTATGAAGAGACACTTCACAAAATTCGCACATATAAGAGGTTAAACTTTTTTTCTTATGCGCAGCACAAACGCGGCACTGTCTCTCGGGTTTTAGTTTTTTTCCACCACTAAAAATATTAATCAATTTATGTCTCTTTGCATGCTTTGATAATCTTCCTGGAGGATCATCTCCTCTGGATGTAGCTGATGTACTTGGTACATTAAAGTTAATACCTTTTATATGTTTTATATCTTTTACTACTAATCAATGTACACATTAAACACAAAACAGGCAGAAAGACCCCCAAGGGGGTCGGTAGCCCAATAAAGATGGTTTATATATATATATATATATATATATATATATATATATATATAATAAAATTATATAAAAGCGAGAATAATACAATAGAAGTCGATCGCGACATATTTTGAAGATACAAAGCAGATCTTATGTATACAAAAGCTGACCCCTGTTCTATACTATAAGAGATAATACGCGAATCTCTTATAGTATAGAACAGGGGTCAGCTTTTGTATACATAAGATCTGCTTTGTATCTTCAAAATATGTCGCGATCGACTTCTATTATATTATTAGTGCTCTATTGATGAAGAATGTCGTCTAATCGTCGATTTGGAAGAAGACAGACAAATAAAAAAACAGTACATCGAAAACTACTTACAACGATAAAGCGGATGAAAATTACATATCTTAGGTATATTTTAAGAAGAAATTGATATCGAATTAATTATTTAAAGGCATCTAATACTAGGGTAGTGCTGGCCTAGTATGGTTAGCATTGGCAACTCCTCACTCGCCTGAGTTTTGCAGCTCGCATGCAAAATTGACTGGTGGGACGAGTGCGTAGCCTTAAAAGGAGGCTTCATTCTGAGGCCTAAGTGTCTGTAGCTATGCTACCCTCCAACCAACTATCCAGAACCTTCCAGAATTTATTAAAGACTAGAATATCAATAAAGTTTGAAACTTTAGAATGTCACTATTGATTTTCTCCAATCAAAAACAGCCAAAATAGTACTAAATCCGAATATTTTGTGTGTGTGTCTAAATAACCGTGGCGCCTAATAAATCCTTGAAACTCGGAAACTGTCTGCAGTAGGATTAGGCAAGCAGAACCCGGATTTCTGTGGTGATTCAGATATCTGCCCCCTCGCCTACGTGCACTCCTGCGCATTCTCCTGCCGCGACAATTTCGCACGAGTGAACCGCACCTTTGTTACCGAGTTCGGCCGCGAAAGGACGACATTGTCTGCCCACCGGAGGCGCACCGGCGATTTTTAACGAGCTTTAATGTAATAAAAAAGTTTATAATTATACCATCATTCAAATGCTGTCATCTAAAAAGTCGCTAAACCGTTTTTAGTGTTATTTAATTAACATTAGCATTTCCGTTAGTGGGGAAAACCTAGGAAAAACTCTGCGCGCGCGACCGCTGAACTAAATTGATATGAGAGAGTTGTGCAATTTCCCGTACAACTTGCTAATATATCAATAAAATGAATTAGCAATAATCTTATAATACATGATTACATAATCCATGTACACTAGTATTTTGTCCAGTGAAGATTATTAACAAATAAAATATTGAATTTAGTAAAAAGTATATGTAAATTATAAGTATATAAGATCTTATTAATTCGGTTAGTGAAAATTATTAATTACACAATAACAGACACTTTTCAGAAAAAAAAACAGACATAATTGATTACATAACACACTATTACTGTCAGAGATTTTTTTAATCTTTTTTCTTTTTCGTCTGGTTTCTTTATTTTACATACATAGTATGTAAAATAAAGAAACAAGACGAAAAAGAAAAGGATAAAAAAAATCTCTGACAGTAATAGTCTGTTATGTTATCAATTATGCCTGTTTTTTTTTTCTGAAAAGTGTCTGTTATCCTGTAATTAATAATTTTCACAATTTTTTTTCTGAAAAGTGTGTTATTGTGTAATTAATAATTTTCACTAACCGAATTAATAAGAACAACAAAGCTTCATGTTGAAGCTAAATCAAGTTATTATTGACGAGTCGTGTGACTTGAATATTTCCCCATAGAGACGATAAAGAAAAAGATAAAAAAATCTCTGACACTAATAGTCTGTTATGTTATCAATCATGTCTGTTTTTTTTCTTTCTGACAAGTGTCTTATTGTGTAATTAATAATTTTCAGTTACTGAATTAATAAGATCTTATATAATTATAATTTACATATGCTTTTTAATAATTCAACATTTTATTTGTTAATAAACTTCACTGGACAAAATAATAGTGTACATGGATGATGTAATCATGTATTATAAGATTATTGCTAATTCTTTTAATTGAGATATTAGCAAGTTGTATATATGTATGTATGTATGTATTACAAGGGAAAGCAAATTTCGGCATATTTGACGAAAATAAACCAATAAAGTGTCCACCACTAAATTGAAAATAGTTAATTAAGTATGAACAATAATATATAGAAACCAATTACTCTTCTTTCCATACAAAATAATTTTTGATTTAATTCAACTGGCACTTCCCGTATAATAATCCTCTAAATCACCCTTCCACTCATCAATTTGATCACTCTCAAGTATCCAAATGAACTATCATTAACCAGTCATCACAATAATAACAGCGATGATGACATTACCACTGTGATCGACAACCCGCGGCTGCTAATAAATCGAAAGAAGCTCATTTCCGTAAAGAACGGCTCGAATCACGCAAGTCGATGCAATTTAATAAAATCCATCACAGGTCGTTGCACATTCAAAATGTCGCTCAGCCAACCAAACTGGTTTCCAAACAACAATGTGCAATTAACCGCGGCGCGGCTCATTATAAGGTCGATTATATTAAGAGAATATTAAGTTCAAAAATCCTTTCAAAATATTATTCAACCAGCGTTTGAAAAATATTGCCATTACCCGTGTGTCATAACGAATGCAAATGTGTTCCTTGAGAGTTTCCTGCACACTGTATGAACTGTGTTGCGTAAGGAAAGAGAGTGTTTGATTAAATATATGTATTTATTTTTGTGTGACTTTTACTAGTCAAGTATTATGAATTTAAAATATTCCGACTTGTTTGCAAACACGTGCGATATTTTGCAAAAAAAACGTGAAATGCCTTTGTGTGTGCACGACCGCCCACTTGCGCCAGCCCGTTATGAACATTCGCATAAAATGCAGGATTTAATGGAGAAAAAGTGCATGGGTGTAATAACCAGTAACCAGTCGAAGGAAGATACTGAGATAGATTTTACAATGTGTATTTATGATTTTTTTAACTTCATCTATATCGTTGAATCAAAAATATGTTTATATTTTCACTCAGATTTGTACGCAGTGTATAGTAAACTCCTTACTTTGATATAAAAAAAAGGGAAAAAAATACAAATCAAATTCACTGCTCTAAGAAATTAATAATAAAATTAATATGAAAAAATCTCTAATATTTTAAATAATATATCAAGCACTTACTTTATTTTGAAAGATCCTTGATGATATGATATTCGTACACGGTATATTAGATTTTATTTGCATTGCTTTGTTTTACTATATTTGTTTTTATTGACAAAGAAATTCGTTACATATAGTAAATTTATTTAGTTGAAAGTCCGATTTAGTGCGTTGATCGTGGGATAATTTTTTTACGTTTTCGCCTTATTGATCATTATATAACGCGAAAAAAGATATTTGACACAACATGAATGTTCGTAAGAATTGGTGGAAGAAGGTTGGAGCTACTGCAGAATAGGACAGAGGTTTGGCGTGTCCCATACATCGGACTTAGTGGTATAAAATAATGGCAATATTAATGTTGAACGATATATAGGGGACATTCTTGAAGAACATGTATAATTTGCGCTCTATGTGTGTGAGATATTTGATATGTACAATTGTGCTGCATATGATTTTTTAGAATAATTAAAAATATATATTAATTTGTACATATGTGCATAACCTTTGTCATTTTTCTCAAACTATTTTTGTTTAAATTACGCAATAAAGATTTAAGTGTGAATTCACTCTGCAGTTCTAGATTTCGAACTTATTAAGTGTAGCTCAGATTCATGGCATAATAAGTTGATAGATTTTACTATATGTGTCTTCTTTATTGTTATTTATACTGTTATATTCAATAGAATATAATTTCATACACCTCCACAAATAGAAGTGTTCAAATTACAAGTCATTAGTTAAAATAACTGCTATTCTAATTGTGCAAGAAATTTCACCATGGTTTTTCCAAATTCGCATTTGCATCCTACGCGTATAGCCCCCACACTCGCGGTACGTTATGCCAAAAAATATACGAAAAAGGATGTGGACAACAACTCGATTCGATTGGGTTGATGAATAAAACCCACACGGTGAGATTTTTTTAAATTTTAACTTTCAGTTTCACCGCTGCCGCCGCAAGGTCGGGCCCCGTTGCAGCGTGGGACTTGTCTCCATCGAAATTACATGAAAATTCTTTGTCGCAAACGTTGCGAGACAGAATGTAATTAGTTACGAGCTGCAGAAGCGAATTTGATTCTCATATAAACAGAAAATTAAGATATATATATATATATATTTTAATTAAAGTTATAGTAGTAGCTACTGTTATAATTCTATAACTGGCTCCTTCGGTTCTTTCGGCCGTGGATTAGTATATGTGTATATAAAAGTCGTTTTAGACAAGACAATTTCTTGACTCAAAAGTTAGTCAAGATGCGAGACAATCGACAATTGTCTTGTATCATACAGCAAATTATTTGAAATATTGAATTGGATGGTAGATCAAATGGAAAAATATAACGCGTTCTATTTGTCAAGGACTATTTGTATGGGAGAATATATGAATTGATTTCTTGAACAACTTTTGAGCTAAGAAATTGTCTTGTCTAATAAAACGAGCTTTAGTACTTACTACTTAACTTACAGAAAATAGTAGTCCTAATACTCAGTTATAAATTCACAATGAAATTTTTTTATACTTGTATATTAAAACTATAAAAATAATACATGTAGCTACTATCAGGGATAATATAGATTGATACAAATATTAAATATACAAGTAAATATGTACAATATTACAAGTAAATATGTACAATATTACAAGTAAATATGTACAATATTACAAGTAAATATGTACAATATTACATGGCATTCATGATAAATTCCAGCTTATCCAAAATATGATTCAGGGAAAAATAAAAGGAAGGCCCGCAAAAGAAGAAAACTAGAAAACTAGACCACATCTAGGTATTCTAGTTTTCTTGTTTTGCTTGCCATCCTGTTATTTTTCCCTGAATCATATTTTGGATAAGCTGGAATTTATCATCAATGACGTATAATAATGTAGATATTTACTTATATATTTAATATTTGTATCAATCAATATTACCCCTGGTAATAGCTACATGTATTATTTTACAATGACGTGTAATATTGTACATATATACTTGTATATTTAATATTTGTATTAATAAATATTATCCCTGATAATCGACATAATTTCAGGAGAAGGAGAATGACGTGGTTGAATTAAATTGGACACTCATTCGATTATTTAGAGCCGTTGTAAATAAAACCAAAACATGCATGATGATCGCCAAACTCCATAAGGAGTAAGCACAATTAAAAGAATAATAAAATAGATATTAATTAACTAAAACAAGCTAAACCATGTTTTATTTGTCCTTTAAAATGAACTATCACAAAGTAGACGCCTGAAAAATCCAAGATATTATAAAATTTATTCAAATTAGAACACTAACGGTAAATTTCCTACGATTACATAGGGTACACTAGATGTACGATAGTGTGAATACGATGCATTATTTATAAATATTTAATAAATACACTAAATATTGTTATTTTACTGTTAGTAAACCTGATAAATTTGATTTTGATGAAAAACGATCTCAAAATTTACCTTTGTAGTTTTTTTTTACAATATTATTTATTTATTTTATTTAATCATATGCCTTCTACCGTAAGGCTATATCATTTATACATAGTATTTATTAAAAGATAGATAATAGATAAGATACAGTAATTAATTAACTAAAGAATTATATAGATAATATAAAAAGTTTGTAAGATATTGATAGGTAGAAATATCATCGATTGACTTTAAAAATGGAGTTTATATCAAGAATAAACATAGATAATTGATTCTAGTTTTCATTAGAAGATATATAATAGATGCAATAATCAATTGATGAAGGAAATATCTAGATAACATTAAAGATTTATAAGATATTGATAGATATAATCAACAGAATTGAAATATCGTCGATTGACATTTAAAATGAACTGTATATCAGGAATAAACAGATAATTTGATCTAGTTTTCATTAGCAGATAGATAATAGATGCAATAATCAATTTATGAAATTTGTAGATAACATTCACAGTTTATAAGATATTGATAGATATAAACAACAAAGTTAAAATACCATCGATTGATATTAAAAATGGATTGTATATCAGAAATAAACATAGATAATTTATTCTAGTTTTCATTAGAAGTTAGATAATAGATGCACTAATCAATTGATGAAGGAAATATATAGATAACATTAAAGATTTATAAGATATTGATAGATATAGCGAACAAAGTTGAAATATCGTTGATTGACATTTAAACTGGACTGTATATCAGAAATAAATATAGATAATGTATTCTAATTTCCATTAGAAGATAGATAATAGATACAATAATCTATTGATGAAGGAAATATGTAGATAACATTAAATGTTTATAAGATATTGATAGATATAACCAACAAAGTTGAAATATCGTCGATTGACATTTAAAATGGACTGTATATCAGGAATGAACATAGATAATTTAATCTAGTTTTTATTAGAAGATAGATAATAGATGCAATAATCAATTCATGAAGGAAATATATAGATAGCATTAAAGGTTTATAAAATATTGATAGATATAACCAACAAAGTTGAAATATCGTCGATTGACATTAAAAATGGACTGTATATCAGGTATAAACATAGATAATTTGTTCTAGTTTTCATTAGGAGATAGATAATAGATGGAATAATCAATTACTGAAAGAAACATGTAGAAAACATTAAAGGTTTATAAGATATTCATAGATATAACCAACAAAGTTGAAATATCGTCGATTGACATTTAAAATGGACTGTATATCAGGAATAAACATAGCTAATTTGTTCTAGTTTTCATTAGCATATAGATAATATATACAGTAATCAATTGATATAATAATATATATCAAATAATATATAGATAACATTAAAGATTTATAAGATATTGATAGATATAACCAACTAAGTTGAAATATCATCCATTGTCTGTATTTCAGGAGAAACATAGATAATTTATTCTAGTTTTCAGTAGAAGATAGATAATGGATACAATAATCAATTGGTGAAGGAAATATATACATAGCATTAAAGATTTATAATATATTGATAGATATAACCAACGAAGTTAAAATACCATCGATTCACATTTACAATGGACTGTATATCAGGAATAAACATAGATAATTTGTTCTAGTTTTCATTAGAAGATAGATAATAGATGCAATAATGAAGGAGATATGTAGATAACATTGAAGATTTATAAGATATTGATAGATATAACTAACAAAGTTGAAATATCACTGATTGACATTAAAAATGCAGTGTATATCAAGAATAAACATAGATAAGTTCTTCTAGTTTTCATTAGAAGATAGATAATAGATGCAACAATCAATTGATGAAGGAAATATGTAGATAACATTAAAGGTTTAAAAGATATTGATAGATATAATCAACAAAGTTGAAATATCGTCGATTGACATTAAAAATTGACTGCATATCAGGAATAAACATAGATAATTAATTCTAGTTTTCAGTAGAAGATAGCTAATAGATGCAATAATCAATTGATGAAGGTAATATATAGATAATATTAAAGGTTTATAAGATATTGATAGATATAATCAACAAAGTTGAAATATCGTCGATTGACATTTAAAATTGACTGTATATCAGGAATAAACATAGATAATTTGTTCTAGTTTTCATTAGAAGATAGATAATACATGCAATGATCAATTCATGAAGGAGATATGTAGATAACATTGAAGATTTATAAGATATTGATAGATATAACTAACAAAGTTGAAATATCACTGATTGACATTAAAAATGGAGTGTATATCAAGAATAAACATAGATAAGTTATTCTAGTTTTCATTAGAAGATAGATACTAGATGCAATAATCAATTAATCAAGGAAATATGTAGATAACGTTAAAGGTTTAAAATAAATTGATAGATATAACCAACAAAGTTGAAATATCGTCGATTGACATTAAATATTGACTGTATATCAGGACATAGGAAACATAGATAATTTACTTCTAGTTTCCAGTAGAAGATAGATGTAATAATCAATTGTTGAAGGAAATATATAGATAACATTAAAGGTTTATAAGATATTCATAGATATAATCAACAAATTTGAAATATCGTCGATTGACATTAAACATTGACTGTATATCAGGAATAAACATAGATACTTTATTTTAGTTTTCATTAGAAGATAAATAATACATGCAATAATCGACTGATGAAGGAAATATGTAGATAATATTAAAGATTTATAAGATATTGATAGATATAACCAACAAATTTGAAATATCGTCCATTGACATTTAATATGGTCTGTATATCAGGAATAAACCTAGATAATTTGTTCTAATTTTCAGTAGAAGATAGATAATAAATGTACTAATCTATTGATGAAGGAAATATACAGATAACATTAAATGTTTATAAAATATTGATACATATAACCGACAAAGTTGAAATTCCATCGATTGACATTACAAATAGCTGTATATTAAAAATAAATATAGATAATATGTTCTTTTTTCCATTAAAATATAGATAATAGATACAGAAATTATCTGATAAAATAATTATATAGATAACATTAAAGGTTTGTCAGATATTGATAGATATAACCAACAAAATTGAAATATCATCGACTGACGTTAAAAGTAGACTGTATTTCAAGAATAAATATTGCAAATTTATTTCAGTTTTGATACTAGATGCGGCAATTAATAATAAAAAATATAAAAATGTATTTATATGTAATCAAAAATAAATTTCTTAATAGATGGTTGTATGATATTTTTCGCTGACACCATAAAATCGTAATTAAAAAAATATACATATACACAGTATATAGAAAATATTTTAAAGAATATATATTTAAAACATTTTCTATATACTCAGTATATAATATGTAAAATTTAATAGTAATAGTTTGATTGATGTTATACAATTCTTCTGTATCCATATAAAATTATTACTTAACAGTTTTGTTCAGAAATCTTTATTTTAAAGATTACAATAAATTTAAAATAATAAAACCCATTAAATTACTACTTTAAAAATGCTAAAAGGTGAGGGTCGACAGTTCAAATTACTGTCTGGGATGGTAGATAGTAATTTGAACTGTCGACGTGCACTACAAAAGTGAGGGCCGACAGTTCAAATTACTGTCTGGGATGGTAGATTGTAGATGGTAGATAGTAGTTTGAACTGTCGACCCTCACTACAAAAGTGAGGGTTGACAGTTCAAATTACGACAGTACAAAAATATAAATGACAAGTCGGTTGGCTTCAAAACATTGACTTGGCTTATATATATATATATATATATATATATATATATATATATATATATATATATATATATATATATATATATATACATATTGTGTCTATAATACTTTATATACTATATTGTTGCGTTGTATACCAGTGGTAATTTCTTCTACTACGATTCTATAGCTGTAGAAAAGCATTGCTAATACCTTGGCTTATATATATATATATATATATATATATATATATATATATAAGGGCAGACATGTATCGAAAAAATTTACCTATACAAACATACACATCATACATATTGTGTCTATAATACTTTATATACTATATTGTTGCGGAGTATACCATGTGGTAATTTCTTCTACTAAGATTCTATAGCTGTAGAAAAGCATTGCTAATACCTTTTGTTTTAATGTAATGCATTAACGTTTTAAATAGCGTTTAACTGTTATATAATTACCTATAAATGAGGTCAACTTATCATAAGTGAGTTTCTTCTCATTACCAGTGCAGACATTTGCACATACGTGTCGTGTACTGTTCACCCAATTTCGAACGTCAGCGACAGATGTTCGGATTATTATATAACTTATAGTATAGCATTATTTAAACTGCAAATATATCAATATTGTACTCACTAATGTTTTATAAAACAATATCTATTGAATTAATAATTAATTGAAGATATTAGACGTAGCTTAGGTAATATAAAACTATCTCTACTATCTGTAGTATAGTCATTCTATTTCGGAAAGGGCTAGCTGATTTTTAAACCGTAGTAATAGGATTATTGTTCAATAGTCCCAATCATGATTGCACTTGTTCCATTTCGGGAAGAGCTAAGTAATATTTCGGGGTCCCAGTCATGATTTCACTTCATTACATCAATGCACATACAATTATATACTGAGTCCTTTACCCTCCATAACAATCTCTAAAAGCGTAAATCTTTTGGAGATTGTTACAGAGGGTCTCTCTGCGGGTAGTTGTTGTGTTTCAGCAACAACTACCCGCAGAGAAGGCGTAAATCTTTTGGAGATTGTTAAGAAGGGTTAATAAAATGGACTATTTATATGTGCATTGATGTAATGAAGTGTAATCATGACTAGGACCCTCGAAATATTACTTAGCTCTTCCTGAAATGGAACGACTATACCAATAAATTTATTTTGTATTTTTTTTTCAGAAATACACGTTTTTTTTAAACAAATTACTTCGAATAAAACGTGTATTTCTGAAAAAAAAAATACAAAATAAAGTTATTGGTATAGTCGTTCAATTTCGGGAAGAGCTAAGTAATATTTCGGGGGTCCCAGTAATGATTGCACTTCATTACATCAATGCACATACAAATAGTCCATTTTATTAACCCTTCTTAACAATCTCCAAAAGATTAACGTCTTCTCTGCGGGTAGTTGTTGCTGAAACACAACAATTACCCGCAGAGAGGACCCTCCGTAACAATCTCCAAAAGATTTACGCTTTTAGAGATTGTTATGGAGGGTAAAGGACTCAGTATATAATTGTATGTGCATTGATGTAATGAAGTGCAATCATGACTGGGACCCCCGAAATATTACTTAGCTCGTAAATTTTTCAATTGTTATTAATTCAATTATTAAAAATTCACAACAACGATTGAACGTACGTTTATTTACCTCATTATCTAAGAGGAGGTCCGATGCTGGCAGGAAATCACCAATATATGTGAATTTCATTAATATGACTGGCAAAAACAAACAAATTACCTCATTATCTATCACATATCGATGTCCATTAAATTGAGTTAAACGTTAAACTCGGTTTGACCAACTTAGGTGTTAATTTAGAACTTACTTAGTGAAGTTTTTTTTTTTTGAGTTTTGTATATGCCTAAAACATCTATACTGAAAAGTAATTGAAATGCAAAAACGGTTAACGCGTGAAAAGACGTGCAATTTACCTCACCCCGTTATCTGCATAATGCCGGAATAAATCAGAGTGCGCGCTGTCGAGCGCAGAAAAAGGCGTTTCGCGGCGAATAACTCATACCAACCGCGTAATTTTTTTCATTTCGGCATCATCGTTATTTTCTGTATATCCCGAGCGCGTCGAAGAATTTCAAAAGTGCAAACGGCGACTTGCAGAACCGGTCGGCTCAGCGCGGCCAGTTTGTTACACTCCCAACCCATCCTGCAGCTCTCCGCTGTGGGGTGAGTGTTTTCCTTTGCTCCACGCGGGATTCCTCACCGCCGGCTAATATGCGATATTAAATCTCTATCTGGGATTGCCATCGCGCTACCAGCTCTCCGCAACGTCGATTCCATGTGGGAATGCCTTGCATGTCGCAACATTTTTATAGCGAGAATTTTATGTTATTTTTAATAACAGGAATGATTAAAGAAGATATGACGCGGCGCCAATTAACAAGCTCGATGTAGATTACTTCACATTCCCTGTGAGTTGACTGTGTACTTCTTTAATTATACTATAACACTTACATAAACTACTTGGGAATAAATTGATTAAGATTACGTTTGAAACAAAATGCCTAAATAAAGAAATGTCTCTCGGAACGTATTCGTTTAACTATCAAAACTGCTCTTCAAAATAATATGGAATTCAGTTCATTCAATGATGGAATTTCGGTTTATTAGTGATTTTAAGGACCTTTACACCACACTGTGGTAGAAAAGACCAGTGGATATATATATATATATATATATATATATATAAACCTAGAATATCCATCATTTTACGAGCTCACATTATGAATTGTCCGTTTTTATTAATACAAGAATACATAATTTTACTATAATACCTACATACTATACATGACAAATTATTCGAATTATTACGAAAGTATGCCTTGAATTCGTTATGTAAAACCTTACATCAGCTCATCAGCAAATATGGTGCCCGTTGTACTTCTTTTCCATGTCGCACCGTGTTGACTGACGCACACATATCGCAACATATGTTGGTAAAAATGACCCGGGTTCGTTGTTTGTGCGCTCGCTCAAGGCTCCGGCCTCTTTTCTCCACACTTCCAAGTACGTTCGACGCGATACGCGCATTTAAATTTATTGTACGTTCCGATCCACACATGCGTTTTCAAAGAGCGACATTCAGTGATCCGTAACCTTACACATAGTGGGAACTTTAAAAAAGTACTTAACATTGACCTCAATTTTGGTTCTAAACTAGTATAACGAAGGCAAACGATATATTTGACTGCAGAGAAATAAACGCGTTTAATGACTGGGCTGTACTAAAGCAGATAGCTCATTATCAATCAATAGCGAATTCATGATTCAAACATCTGTTTGATAGAGGCGACATTATCGTATGTAAAACTAACAATAATGTATGCAATATCTATCAGGTTGGAATGTATAAAGCCGAGTTAGTTATAGTGTAATCTGTACATAATATACTGATAGATGGCATATATATTGTTTTAAACATTTCATATCCTCATAAACCTCGGATTACACATGGGAGGTCGTTTTATGTATAAAAATTGTCAAAAGTGACTTAAAATCATATTCTACATTACATGGTAATCATGTTACCTCGTCATTGTCATCACTAATAGATGGCATATATATTGTTTTAAACATTTCATATCCTCATAAACCTCGGATTACACGTGGGAGGTCGTTTTATGTGTAAAAATTGTCAAAAGTGACTTAAAATCATATTCTACATTACATGGTAATCATGTTACCTCGTCATTGGCATCACTGATAGATGGCATATACATTGTTTTCAACATTTCATATCCTCATAAACCTCGGATTATACATGGGAGGTCGTTTTATGTGAAAAAATTGTCAAAAGTGACTTAGAATCATATTCTACATTACATGGTAATCATGTAACCTTGTCATTGGCATCACAGCAAGCCAACAGCACCATGTGTTCATTTGAATGATCTACAGCGACTACAGCTCGACCTATTACATTGAAAACATCAAATTTCAGCATAATAAACAGCATCATAAATAGCATGTTATGCCTATCTTCAGTTTGCTAGTATTTGGGGATCATTAATTGCCTAGTATTAGTTGTAATATTTGTAACCTTTTTAGTGTAACACTACACTTAATATTAATAATTTATTGAACGGGAAACCCCTTTACATATGTTTACATTTAATTATAATATATTTGGTAACTATAAAAATAAATTTATAATTAATAAAAATAAATTACAATAATATACAATTCAGTTTTACTAGACTAGTATATAAACTAATTGCTGTTGCAACTTGCCGACTAGTTTATATACTAGCCCAGTCCATGCCTATCCCGTTCTAAACAACAAAATACCATCTGACAATACTATTAATAATTACATTCATAATTACAACCACACCAATCTCGAATGAACATCTCTGCAACACGTTTATTTACACCTAACGTGACTAATGTCCAATTTTCTATTACTCACCTAGTAATTACACCGCGATATTTTTCCGTACCGGTTCCATTTAATTTTTTTTCTCACTCAACAGTTACGTCCAGCATTCACCGTTATCAATAGAATTATGGGAATATAAAATACGATCGAATTAGTCGTGTCAGGTTTTATACACATTTATATTAATGAACATGCTGATTCCAAAAAAACGCGCAACAATTAAATCCCACGCCTAACGAGCTAGATATTTAAATATTGGAAAATAATGGCGAGACCCCGCGATAAAAACCGTAATGTGATTTTAATAAAGTGACAACGCCCGCGCTAAGAAATTCCATGCAGATATTCATAACACAATGGGGTGTCGTAATATTAAGTAACAACATATGTGAAGTTTTGTACGCTTTCATGCTCTGATTGGTGCGGTTGGTTTAATATGAGAATATTTTATTAAATGGACCATTAATTAACAATTGTTACTTATTTTTGGGTGTATATATATATATATATATATATATATATATATATAATCTTTATTATCAACATTATATATATTTTGTATTATGACAATATATTTGATTATTTAATATTAATTATAATCGTTGTAAAGGGCTACTGAGGCTTAAGTGCCTTTCGTTTATCACTCTGGGCTGGTACGGGCTTATTGTTTCTTGTTCTATTTGCCGCTTCCGATGCGCATAATTCTACCTAGGCCCTTTACAACCGGCGACGCACGACCACAAGACCTGACCGATACTACACGCCACGGGGATACACCATGCACAATGATAAACCATGCTAAACGAAAGCACCTTTAGAATATCTAACCACTCGGCCCCTGAGCTGGGTTAGACATCGTCAGTCGATAATTTTCAATTTTGTTGATTATATGTATCAATATCTCACAAACCTTGAATATTATCTATATAATTCTTTCGTCAATTAATGACTGTATCTAATATTTATCTTTTAATGGAAACTAGAATAGATTAGCTTTATTTATTCTTGAAATACATACAATTCTTACTGCTAATCGATAGTATTTCAGTTTCATTGTTTATACAAAGCAATATCTTTTACTATTTCTAAATATATATATATATATATATATATATATATATATATAATCTAGTTGCCTTTTTCCTTTCAGTGTAGGCTATTACATTTACATTACTTAACAATTATTGTTGTTGTTTATACATTTGTAAATTCTTTCCACTCTTTTCTGTTCTTCGCCAGTTCTCTTGCTTGCAAATACATAACGCTATTAAAAACGCTCGCCGTCATTTCAAGCAATAAAGCCAAAAATTATCCAAAAAATGTGGAAAATCGCCAATTCTGGCTAAAATTTCAATATCTAAAGCATTTCCCCTAACGAATTCCCTTTGTAATTACTATTAACATTAATATTGTCTTACCAATTCTGAGCTCATCGTGTTGCACCCCCGGAGCGGCAGCTTGTACTTGACGGGCGCCTTCCTCTGCACCCACTCACCCATGCATGTGCTGTTTTTGCTCAAACCCCGGGGATAGATCATCCCGTTAAACCTCCCCGAGCGCGTGTTGATGCTTACAACGATTTCGTCACTGTTGCATTCCACACGGATGTCCGACGCCACTTCCGGCGATTCTGTGGACAAAAAATGAAAAATTATTGTAATTGTTGGGCATGCACAGGATGTCACATAGATGGGTGATCGCATCGAATCGGCCGTCACGCGTCGCGGCTAGTTTAATGACTTATCGCGAATGCACGATGAGGAATGTCATCCGGATAAAGAATTTCGAAGAAAATTGGTTTAAATGTATCGAATTTATTCACTATACATAATGTTATAACTCTTCTAACTTACAAATTCTAAAAATTACAAATTTGACTTTAGTAAAGTACCATAACTCTGTGTTTAGGATTCAAAATTTTATAAAATTATTCTAATTATATCCACAAATAATCAAAATTAGACTCTACAAAGTATTAAATATATATATCAACTATTCGTAGTATATTGGGTTGTCAAACTCAAAAATTATAATTCTAATATTGGTCCGGACATAAAAAGTATCATAACTATGTTTGTAGTTTTCAGAATTTTATAAAATTGCACTGAATAACTTACAAATAATTATACTTAGCCCCTACAAAGTATGAAATTTGTATCTCAACTATTTAAAGTCTTTTCGGGATGTTAAACTTAAAAAATAGAAATTTGACATTAGTAGAATAACTTTGTGTTTAGGATTCAAAATTTTATAAAATTATTCTGAATATATCCACAAATAATCATACTTAGACTCTACAAAGTATAAAATATATATCTCAACTATTCGTAGTATTTTGGGTTGTTAAACTCAAATATTATAATTCTGACATTGGTCCGGGGATAAAAAATACCATAACTGTGTTTGTAGTTTTCAGAATTTTATAAAATTACGCTGAATATACTTACAAATAATCATACTTAGCCCCTACAAAGTATGAAATGTGTATCTCAACTATTCATAGTCTTTTTGGGTTGTTAAATTCAAAAAATACGAATCTGATATTAGTTAGGGGTCAAAAAGTACTATAACTCTATTAGTAGTTTTCAGAATTTTATACAATTACACTGAATATACTTACAAATAATCATACTTAGCCAATACAAAATATAACATGTGTATCTCAACTTTTCATAGTCTTTCTGGGTTGTTAAATTCAAAAATTACGAAGCTGATATTAGTTAGGGGACAAAAAGTACTATAATTCTATTAGTAGTTATCAAAATTTTATTAAATCACTCTGACTGCATCCACAAATAGTTATGTTAAGACTTTACAAAGTATGAAACATGTATCTCACTCATTCGAAGTCTTTTTGGGATGTTAAACTTAAAAATTAGAAATTTGACATTAGTAAAGTACCGTAACTCGCGTTTAGGATTCAAAATTTTATAAAAAAATTTCCCAATATATCCACAGATAATCATAATTAGACTCTACAAAGTATTAAATATATATCTAAACTATTCGTAATATTTTGGGTTATCAAACTCAAAAATTATAATTCTGACATTGGTCCCGGGATAAAAAGTACCATAACTGCGTTTGTAGTTTTCAGAATTTTATAAAATTATACTGAATATAATTAGAAATAATCATACTTAGCCCCTACAAAGTATGAATTGTATATCTTAACTATTCATAGTCTTTTTGCGTTGTTAAATTCAAAAATTACGAATCTGATATTATTTGGGGGACAAAAAGTACTGTAACTCTATTAGTAGTTATCAACATTTTATTAAATCACTTTGATTACATCCACAAATAGTTATTTGTAGACTTTACAAAATATGAAATATGTATCTTAACTATTTGAAGTCTTTTTGGGATGTTAAAATCAAAAATTAAATTTGTGACATTGGTCCGAAGATAAAAAGTACCATAACTGTGTTTGTAGTTTTCAGAATTTTATAAAATTACATTGAATATACTTATAAATAATCATACTTAGCCCCTACAAAGTATGAAATATGTATCTCAACTATTCATAGTCTTTTTGGGCTGTTATATTCAAAAATTAAAAATCTGATATTATTTGGGGGACAAAAAGTACTATAACTCTAGAAGTAGTTATCAAAATTTTATTAAATTACTGTGACTACATCCACAAATAGTTATGTGTAGACTTTGCAAAGTATGAAATATGTATCTCAACTATTTGAAGTCTTTTTGGGATGTTAAACTTAAAAATTAGAAATTTGGCATTAGTAAAGTACCATAATTCTGTGTTTAGGATTCAAAATTTTATAAAATTATTCTGAATATATCTACAAATAATCATACTTAGCCCCTACAAAGTATGGAATGTGTATCTCAACTATTCATAGTCTTTTTAGGCTGTTAAAACCAAAAATTACAAATCTGATATTAGTTGAGGGACTAAGTACTATAACTCTATTTGTAGTTTTCAAAATTGATAAAAGTACTCTTAATATATTCACAAATAATCATATTTAGACCTTGAAACGTATGTAATATGTATCTGAACTATTCCTAGTCTTTTTGGGTTGTTAAACTCAAAAATTACAAATCTGACATTACTCTGCGAATAAAAAATACCATACATCTGTTTGCAGTTTTCAAAATTTTATAGAATTACGCTAAATATATTTAAAAATAGTGATACTTAGCCCTTAAAACATATGAAATGTATATCTGAACTATTCGTAGTCTTTGTGGGTGATTCAACTCAAAAATTATAATTCTGACATTAGTTAAGGGATAAAAAGTACTTTAACACTGTTTGTAGTTTTCAAAATTTTACTAAATTACCCTGAATATATCCACAAATAGTCATACTTAACCGCAACAAAGTATGAAATGTGTATCTCAACTATTCACAGTATTTTGGGTTGTTAAGTTGAAAAATTACAAGGATATGTATACAAATAGTCACACGAACTATACTTGACACGTATTCTAAAGTTATATTGTTAAGGTCGTTTAGACAAGACAATTTTTTGACTTAAAAGTTAGTCAAGATGCGAGACAATCTAATTTATCTAGCAAATTATTTGAAATATTGAATTGGATGGTAGATCGAAATATAACGCTTTCTATTTGTGAAGAACAAATTGCATGGGAGGAGGATACATGAATTCATTTCTTGAACAACTTTTGAGCTAAGAAATTGTCTTGTCTAAAACGACCTTTAGAATACGTGCCAAGTATAGGCGTTAAAATTTGCAACGAAAAAACTTAACGTACATTTTCATTATGTATCCAATATGTACCAAGACATTAGTAAAAATTCTGACTATAATCAGTATTCTGATGAAGAAACAAGTTTGCAATTGCAACTTTATAACGAGCATTTAACTACCTACTAAAAACAATAATAATTGTCTACGTCTATTAATTCATGATTTGACATTTTCAATTCCTAGTTATTATAACAGGTTACCATTAGATAGAATTGCTGTCCTCTTTTATTTTCCTATTAGAGCGATATTAAAGCATGCTTCGGAAGCATAAATAATATTTCCCACCGCAATTTGCCCGAAGAGAGGCAGGGTGTAATTTGCCGGTACATACCGCGCCAATTACACTCTTTTTTTTGCTTCCACTTTGTTCTCCGTCCTCCACTTTTCACATCATACATTAGCGACCGTCGCAGGCTAATTATATTTTGTAACGCGGTGGTAATGGTAACGATTTAAATAATTTGCTCAGTCCGTCACAATACACATATGCTCTAAGAATACATATTTACACTAAAAAAAGGTTTCATTTTAGAACTAAGATATAAACAGAGTAATTTTGAATTTCCCCTGCGGATGCTATAATGTTTAATTTAATAAATTATATTCTGTAACTTTATAACGATTGGAATTATACAGTTAGTTGAATGTTGTATCAACCTATGTAAACAACTATAACTACGCCAATATTTTTTTTTAGTTTATTTACACATATTTGAAATATACGATATAAATTTGGGATGAGTTAAATTTAATAAAACTAGGAATTAGGTAAGGGGGACTTAGGCGTTAGAACTAAATCGTATCTGTGAGAAAATTATTTTTAGAGTTAAGGTGTCTTCATTATCATTGAAACCCCGCTGTGGGCCAAATTTCACGAATTACGTTTCACAGTATTTCAGAGGGTTTCTCTGTAGTTAAGGTAAATACATTTACCTCTGAAATACTGTGAAACGTAATTTGTGAAATTTGGCCCACAGCGGGGTTTCAAGGATCAGTATGAGATGGACAGCGCCTCTATCCATTAGGCCACTGAGCTCCTTCTGTTAGCTCTACAATCCAGTGTGAGCTTTGGCTTCCTTGACTACCCCCTTCCACTTGGCCACTACGCTGGGTAGTGTTATTACTTGTATGTTTAATATTTTTTAAATTTCGTGTATAAATATATATATATATACACCTGATATAAATTTGGTAGTGTGGACGTATGTTTTTATTTTATTATAATAATGTATCATTTATGAATCAATTAATATCATATACTTTTGAATTTTGAATCGATTTTCTATACTAACCATGTAATTTCTCAGTATTATTAATATTTAATTGGATGATCGATAATCTTTACTATAATAATGTATCAATTATGAATCAATTAATATCATACACTTCAAATTTTGAATCGATTTTCTATACTAAACATATAGTTTCTCAGTACTATTAAGATTTAATTGGATGATCGATAATCTTAGTAAGATCGCGACGCAATCGGAAGAAAGTTTAACAATTGCCAGCAAAAGTAAAATCCAGACAACAGAAAGTGCCGCACGAGGCATTCGGGTCAAACGGCGAGCCTCGATTTATCCGCGGCGCAATATTTAAGATTACTTATTACTGTTGTAAGTGAACGGCTGTGATTTTATCACAGGCGAAATTCGGCTGAAATTAATTCACGTTGTTCGGCTTACATAACAATGACCTAACGTATCTTAATACAGAAAGCATGACCCAAAAAAAGCTACGACAAATTAATATGATCTGACAACGTTCACATTTGGTCGAATAATTTGAATAGAATAAATTTTATTGACTAATATATGAGCTTATGAAAATGAAAGTGGTGTAAGTCACATTTGAATTGTTTTGTGAAGGAGAAGATTTTGCGTTTGGTATTTATGTAAATAGTCAAGTTTCAATATAGAAATATTATATACTCTTACTACGTGGTGGTAAAATGTAATTTACTATTTAAAATCATAATAAATCTAAAAGTTACTTTTATGTATCATAAAACTGATTGAATTATCTTAATTTTGATATATTTTTCAAGGTTTTTGAGGAATTTTTACCATAAATATCCGAGTTTGAATGTATGAATATTATAAACTGTCACCACTTGGTGTTAAAATATATTTTACTATTCAAAATCGTAATCATTGTAAAAGTGACTTTTATTTATCATAAAACTGATTAAATTATCTTCATTTTGATATGTTTTTCATATATGTTGAATTTTTTTTACCATAAATGGTCGAGTTTGAATGTATGAATATTGTAAATTGTGACAATTGTATTAAATTTTATTTTACTATTCAAAATCGTAATCATTTCAAAAATTACTTTTATTTATCATAAAACTAATTAAATTATCTTCATTTTGATATATTTTTCATTGTTTTTGACTATTGTGTACCATAAACAGCCGAGTTTGAATGTATGAATGTTATACACTGTAACCACATGATGGTACAATTTAATTTACTATTAAAAATCGTAATTATTCTAAAAGTTACTTTTGTGTATCAGAAAACTGATTGAATTTTCTTCATTTTGATATAACTTTCATGGGCTTTGAATATTTTTTACAACAAATAGCCGAGTTTGAATGTAGGAATGTTATAAACTGTCAACACGTGAAGGATCAATGTAATTTACTATCCAAATCATAATAATTCTAAAAGTTACTTTTATGTATCATAAAACTGATTGAATTTTCTTCATTTTGATATATTTGTCAAGGTTTTTGAGGAATATTTACCATAAATATCCGAGTTTGAATGTATGAATATTATAAACTGTCACCACGTGGTGTTAAAATGTATTTTACTATTCTAAATCATAATCATTCCAAATGTTACGGCTGTTTATCATAACACTGATTTAATTATCTTCTTTTTGATATATTTTTTATAGATATTGAATAATTTTTACCATAAATAATCGAGTTTGAATGTATGAATGTTGTAATAGTCACAATTGTGGTAAAATGTAATTTACTTTTCAAAATCGTAATCATTCCGAAAGTTACTTTTGTTTATCATAAAATTGATTCAATTGTCTTTATTTTGATATATTTTTCATAGTTTTTGACTAATTTGTACCATAAATAGCCGAATTTGAATGTATGAATGTTATACACTTTCATCACATGATGGTACAAATTAATTTACTATTAAAAATCGTAATTATTCTAAAAGTTACTTTTGTGTATCAGAAAACTGATTGAATTTTCTTCATTTTGATATAACTTTATGGGTTTTGAGTAATTTTTACCACAAATAGCCGAGTTTGAATGTAGAAATGTTATAAACTGTCAACACGTGATGGATCAATGTAATTTACTATCCAAAATTATAATCATTCCAAAAGTTCCTTTTATGTATCATAAAACTAATTGAATTCTCTTAATTTTGATATATTTTTCAAGGTTTTTGAGGATTATTTACCTTACATATCCGAGTTTGAATGTATGAATATTATAAACTGCCATCACGTGGTGTTAAAATGTATTTTACTCTTCAAAACCATAATCATTTCAAAATTTATTTTATTTTATCATAATACTGATTAAATTATCTTCACTTTGATATATTTTTCATAGATATTGACTAATTTTTACCATAAATAGTCGAGTTTGAATGTATGAATGTTGTAAATTGTCACAATTGTGGTAAAATGTAATTTACTATTCAAAATCGTAATCATTTCAAAAGTTACTTTTGTTTATCATAAAACTGATTAAATTGTCTTCATTTTGATACATTTTTCATAGTTTTTGACTAATTTGTACCATAAATAGCCGAGTTTGAATGTATCAATGTTATACACTGTCACTACATGATGGTACAATTTAATTTACTATTAAAAATCGTAATGATTCTAAAAGTTACTTTTGTGTATCAGAAAACTGATTGAATTTTCTTTATTTTGATATAACTTTCATGGGTTTTGAGTAATTTTTCCCATAGATAGTCAAGTTTGAATGTAGGAATGTTATAAACTGTCAACACGTAATGGATGAATGTAATTTACTATCCAAATCATAATCATTCCAAAAGTTACTTTTGTCTATCATAAAACTGATTAAATTATCTTCATTTTGATATATTTTTCATAGATATTGACTAATTTTTACCATAAATAGTCGAGTTTGAATGTATGAATGTTGTAAATTGTCACAATTGTGGTAAAATGTAATTTACTATTCAAAATCGTAATCATTCCAAAAGTTACTTTTGTTTTTCATAAAACTGATTAAATTGTCTTCATTTTGATACATTTTTCATAGTTTTTGACTAATTTGTACCATAAATAGCCGAGTTTGAATGTATCAATGTTATACACTGTCACTGCATGATGGTACAATTTAATTTACTATTAAAAATCGTAATGATTCTAAAAGTTACTTTTGTGTATCAGAAAACTGATTGAATTTTCTTCATTTTGATATAACTTTCATGGGTTTTGAGTAATTTTTCCCATAGATAGTCAAGTTTGAATGTAGGAATGTTATAAACTGTCAACACGTGATGGATGAATGTAATTTACTATCCAAATCATAATCATTCCAAAAGTTACTTTTGTTTATCATAAAACTGATTAAATTATCTTCATTTTGATATATTTTTCATAGATATTGACTAATTTTACCATAAATAGTCGAGTCTGAATGTATGAATGTTGTAAATTGTCACAATTGTGGTAAAATGTAATTTACTATTCAAAATCGTAATCATTCCAAAAGTGACTTTTGTTTATCATAAAACTGATTCAATTGTCTTCATTTTGATATATTTTTCATAGTTTTTGATTCATTTTTACCTTAAATAGCCGAGTTTGAATGTATGAATGCTGTACACTGTCACCACATGATGGTACAATTTAATTTAATATTACAAATCGTAATTATTTTAAAAGTTACTTTTGTGTATCAGAAAACTGATTGAATTTTCTTCATTTCGATATATCTTTCATGGGTTTTGAGTAATTTTTACCACAAATAGCCGAGTTTGAATGTAGAAATGTTATAAACTGTCAACACGTGATGGATGAATGTTATTTACTATCCATATCATAAGCATTCCAAAAGTTACTTTTATGTATCATAAAACTGATTGAATTATCTTAATTTTGATATATTTGTCAAGGTTTTTGAGGAATATTTACCATACATATCCGAGTTTGAATGTATTAATGTTATAAAATGTCACCACGTGGTGTTAAAATGTATTTTACTATTCAAAATCGTAATCATTCCAAAAGTTACGTTTGTTTATCATAAAACTGATTAAATTATCTTCATTTTGATATATTTTTCATAGATATTGAATAATTTTTACCATAAATAATCGAGTTTGAATGTATGAATGTTGTAAATTATCACAATTGTGGTAAAATGAAATTTACTATTCAAAATCGTAATCATTCCAAAAGTTACTTTTGTGTATCAGAAAACTGATAGAATTTTCATCATTTTGATATATCTTTCATGGGTTTTGAGTAAGTTTTACCACAAATAGCCGAGTTTGAATGTAGGAATGTTATAAACTGTCAACACGTGATGGATGAATGTAATTTACTATCCAAATCATAATCATTCCAAAAGTTACTTTTATGTATCATAAAACTGATTGAATTATCTTAATTTTGATATATTTGTCAAGGTTTTTGAGGAATATTTACCATAAATATCCCAGTTTGAATGTATGAATATTATAAACTGTCACCATGTGGTGTTAAAATGTATTTTACTATTTATAAATCGTAATCATTTGAAAAGTTACTTTTGTGTATCATAAAACTGATTCAATTGTCTTTATTTTGATATATTTTTTATAGTTTTTGACTAATTTGTACCATAAATAGTCGAGTTTGAATATATGAATGTTATACACTGTCACTACATTATGGTACAATTTAATTTACTATTAAAAATCATAATTATTCTAAAAGTTACTTTCGTGTATTAGAAAACTGATTGAATTTTCTTTATTTTGATATAACCTTCATGGGTTTTGAGTCATTTTTACCACAAATAGCCGAGTTTGAATGTCTGAATATTATAAACTGTCACCACGTGGTGTTAAAATGTATTTTACTATTCATAAATCGTAATCATTTGAAAAGTTACTTTTGTTTATCATAAACCTGATTCAATTGTCTTCATTTTGATATATTTTTCATAGTTTTTGACTAATTTGTACCAAAAATAGCCGAGTTTGAATGTATGAATGTTATACACTGTCACCACATGATGATATAATTTAATTTACTATTAAAAATCGTAATTATTCTAAAAGTTACTTTTGTGTATCAGAAAACTGATTGAATTTTCTTCATTTTGATATAACTTTCATGGGTTTGAATGTATGTATGTTATAAACTGTAAACACCTGACGGATGAATGTAATTTACTATCCAAAATCATAATCATTCCAAAAGTTACTTTTATGTATCATAAAACTGATTGAATTATCTTAATTTTGATTAATTTGTCATGGTTTTTGAGGAATCTATACCATTAATATCCGAGTTTGAATGTACGAATGTTGTAAATTGTCACCTCTTGGTGGTAAAATGTAATTTTCTCTTAAAAATCGTAACAACCCAAAAGTTACTTTTGTTTATCTTAAAACTGATGCCATTCTTCATGCATCTAGAAAAATTATATGTGAAGACTAGCTTAGATTATGAGTCAAATGAAATGTTGCACGCGTCATCATTATTATTCCCATGCAATTTACTTACTCGTTGCTGGCGCATTAGGAATGTTGGCAGCGTTGATGATGGCAGTGTGCGTGCAGGCCTGCAAGAAGAAAAAAAAAAGAATACACTCATGTGAATAGGAAAAAAAATTGTTAATAACCATCTCTCGTCATTATACCAATTATGCGAGCATATAGAGAGGAGTACCGTATGATCGTTTATTGTAAATTAAATTCACACCGCACTCTGATATATCGGAACAGTTACGTGGAGGGCACTGAAATTAATTTCTCCCAGCCAATTATGCAATTATAACTGTGATGATGAACATATTTCAGACCTAATTATTTGTATGCAGTGTATGACAATGTGAAGATTAATTAAAGTTGTATTAATATGTACATATACTTGAGTGAGGGCCGGATTAATTTATTTTGGGAATAAAAGATATTTGTTTTCTACATTCCCACCTACAAGAAACAGACCACACGAAAAAAAAAACGTCTGTATAAAGCAATCAAGTTTGTACGATAGTATAAGTGGTATAAGAAGCTCAGAGGACTGTAATCGCCTATTATTTACTTTAACTTCACAGAAATTCGAAATAAATATGTTTCGAGTTTCTGTGAAATACTGGGCGATTACACTAATCTTTTAATCTTTAATACCTACTACACCTCACGGTAGAAGGCATATGATTAAATATATATATATATATATATATATATATATATATATATATATATATATATATAAATTTTCCTTTATTTGGCATCAAAACAAAACAAAAACTTACATAAAAGTATTACATAGATTTGTGCAAACTAAGACTATCCCTATAACATATAAAATTAAAATAATATACTATAACTAATAAAATACAGATAAAATATAATACAACAACTTAAATTAAGATACAAGAAATCCAATAAATTGACAATATTCTGTCCTAACTTAAAAGAAAAAAAATTCCTCTTTGACCCGCGCGAAACTGAAAACATGCTCTCATTTTACTCTCTTGTAAAGACAGGAATAACAGACAAAAACTCTCGTTCTAACAATAATATGATTATATAAATAATAAATAAAATCTTTAATATTGTCTTCCCATTTTCCCTGAAAATGTAAAATATTTACATTTTGAGGGAAAATGGGAAGACAGCTGAAAATATTAAAGATTTTATTTATTATTTATTTAATCATATTATTGTTAGAAAAAGAGTTTTTGTATTGAAGACGATTGTTGTGGGTTATTGGGGTCTGATTTTAGTTATAAGTTGTAAACAGTTTCGATCTGTTTCCTGATTTTATTTTAATTATGCATATTTCCATTTTTGGTATTGTTACCGTTGGGAAAATAAATAAATATTATGTATTAGTTTTTGGTATTTGTAATTCTGATAATCGAAAAAAAATCAATTTCTCTATCGCTGAATAAACATTCAGTCTGTGTGCTTTAAAATATGTCTTGAGTTAACACTTAATTCGTGGAAGTTACATCATCATGCCATATTGTTACGATTTGGTTTGGTTTTACGCTTGTTTAGGATGATTTATTGCCGCGGTCGAGCGGTGAAACTCGTTTTTTTTTCTTCTCTTCTTCGTCCGGGCGATGCGCGAGTTCATCACTTCAAAACCATCAAATCTCGGCCGACTCGCGCGCAGTTGAAGCGACAGCGTTCGCATTAAAAAGTGAAAACTTGATAGTATTTGCATTCAAATTAATTCCGCACACGGATGTTTTCGAATGTGCGTGGTGTGAGTTTTGAAATCATGTTAGGTCATCGCTGTAAAATAGGAATGACCTCTGTTTGAATCACGGTGACGCGGTTATTGATGCTGTATGATGAAATTATTCAATTTCAAATAAATAAATTGTTTATTAGTACTATTCGTAAATGTAAAAAAATCTTCAATTATTTATACAATTTTTTATTTCAAAATGTTATTATTTGTTTGCTAACAAAGTGGTAACAAAGAAAAATTCATTTAAATTTTAGACTTACATTCTATTCTATTCTATCTGTTCTATTATATTCTATCTATTCTATCTATTCTATCTATTCTATCTATTCTATTCTATACTATAACTCCCTTTCCATCTACTTCTATAATATGTATATATAATAATAATTATTCTATAATATGTATCTATTATAGTGTGGAAAAAAAATGTTCATATTTTCGTCGATTTTATGTTAAAAGATTTTTATAGAAATAATTACAATGTAATTTGGAGATTTCAATGGTGTATAAGCCAGTAACTCCCTTTCCATCTACATCTGATTTGTTCGCTCGTGCCGCTTTGCATTGTCACGTTTTATAACGTTAAAAACACTCATATCCCACGCGCACACACCGCCCCCGCCGCCGCCCGCAGCTATTTTTCTTCAAGGCAGTCCGGCGAGCGAAAATTACGTCACCAACGGCTAGGTTTTTTTTTTCGTTGTACGGTCTGCGCGGACTCTCAAGGATGCATTATTATTATTATCGCAATTATCGGGCTCAGACGAACGTTTCAAATGTAGATGTGGGATACGCATTCGCTACAAACGTGCGCTCGCTGTCAGATGATAATTGCCGTTTTATTGCAGTAATAACCCCCCTATTGTCTTGGGGGGCCCCCACCCACCACCACTGATGCTCGTCATTATCGCCGCATATGAATTATACATTAAATACCGTCGTCCCGGAACAAAGAATGATAATAAGTTCAGACTGGGAAAAAACAATCAGATGTGGCTGTATGACACATCCTTTGTCATGCCTTTTTGTAACATATTTTATTTATTTATTGAAATATATACAATTATCTATTAGAGATATATTGCATAAGAAAATAACATAGTAATATATTAACTTTAATTAAAAAATTCTGATGTGCCATATTATTTTTTACGAAGAGTTATACAAAGCCTACATCGTAAGGTAGAGGGCAAACGATAATATATCTACAGCCTATGCTACAATGAGGGTCCCGCAGCCTCATTGTACCCTAGGCTGTAGAAATAAACGTCAAAATGTAAAATGACCACATTACACCGCATGCTAGTAATATTGTACAATGAGAATTTCGCATCATATATATATATATATATATATATATATATATATATATATATATATATATATATATATATACAATAGAATATTACTAGCATGCGAGTTGACTCGTTCTAGTCAACTAGTATCGTGTCAACCGAATTTAATGCGGTCATTTTACATTTTGACGTTTATTTCTACAGCCTAGGGTACAATGAGGCTGCAGGACCTTCATTGTAGCCTAGGCTGTAGATATAAAAGTGAAAATGTTGACGCGATACGAGTTGACTGGAACGAGTCAACTCGCATGCTAGTAATATTTTGAAGCTCAGCTCTCATTTTGTTGTACTTTTTTCTAATATTAAAATACTTTTTAATGCAACCTCAATAATGTCCAGTTTACAATAAGGACTGAATATAGTAGCTGGTATGTTGATTATTCATTTGAAGGATAAGAATAGAAAAAGAAATCTAGTTGGCCCAATCTTTAATTACTACTCGCATTCATTCATTCCTCTATACATTTTTCAAACAGTTGTTGCTATTTTTCATATTGTCTTAATATTTGCACACACACACATGATATAATAACACTTTGTTCATGTTTCTACATTAATTACATTCGTCAAAAATTGCAAACATTAATAGAAAATAGAAATATATATCTCCGATGTCTTTCTACTTTTGACTGTAGAAAGACATCGGAGATCACTCGCTCCTGTCAACTTAGAAGCAACAATTCTATGAAGAAAAGGTTTTTAGGAATGAAGTCAATGAATTTAAAAAAAATTGTTATCATGCAAATCTGCTGTATTTATATTTCTATTTTCTATTAATGTTTGTAATTTTTGACGAATGTAATTAATGTAGAAACATGAACAAAGTATTATTATATCATGTGTGTGTGCAAAATTTCCTAAGACGATATGAAAAATAGCAACAACTGTTTGAAAAATGTATAGAGGAATGATATGACATGTTGACAAATACAGTAAGTACTACTAAATTTCAAAATGTTATAAAAAACATATATAAGTGTGAATCCACCTCTTAGCAATCTACGTATCTAGATTTCTATCTTATTAGATCTCGTCAGAGTAGCTCAGATAGTGAGGATGAAGTCACACAATATCTCGAGTGGTTATATACAAAAATGTTACAACTAACCCCCTAGGAGGAAAGTTAAACGCCATCTGGCGGCACCACATCTATTAGCAATGCACACCAATATGTAGATTGCTAATAAGGTGGATTCACACTATATGTTTTATACGATTGGCTTTGTGCTGATATCTCAAGCACTCTGTTGGAATATTTTTCCATAGAGGGCACTACCCGGTGATCCTGATGGCATGAGCATGTTGACGATTATTACCATATGAGTGTGCATTGCTAATTGATGTGGTGCCGCCAGATGGCCTTTAACTTTCCTTCTAGGGTGTTAGTTGTAACATTTTTATAAAAAAAAATTCTTCTTAATCATTTTAGGTAATTAAAGTTAATTAATGTTAATATCTAATCTTAATTAAACCCATTTTACCTTAGACTAATAAATTTATTTTATTATAGTATATTTATTAGTCTGAGCATTTTATTCCCTAGGCAGTAAAAGTACGATTTTAGATAATATAAAATCATCCCAGTAAAATTTTTATCTTGCGGATATTCTCTATTTCTTTAAGCATTTGCCATGCGTAGATCAACTCTTTAATGGCGCGTTTCCTCAACAAGAACGCACTGAAAATCAGCAGGTGGAAAAACCGCGCGCGCGTCTGTGAACCTCTCGTTGGCAACATTAACATATAATAGCTTTATTACAGAGCGTTGGCTTATAATCGTAATGAAAACGAGAGTTTAGCCGAGCACTTTCTTCCGTTGTGTATTAAAACAGTACTCACCAGTAAGACGGCGAGGAGGATTGAAGAAGCGATCGGCTTTTTCGAACACATTGTTGATTTCAATTAAATCTGCAAAAAAAAAGAAATTTATATTAAATAATAGTAAAATTCAAAGCAAATTTAGTATGTGTATATGTATGTATATATCATATATACATACATATTTTTCAATAAATAATCTTCCACCTAGGAAGAGACTTGACTTGAGACTTGACTTGAGACTTGACTTGAGACTTGACTTGAGACTTGACTTGAGACTTGACTTGAGACTTGACTTGAGACTTGACTTGAGACTTGACTTGAGACTTGACTTGAGACTTGACTTGAGACTTGACTTGAGACTTGACTTGAGACTTGACTTGAGACTTGACTTTAGACTTGACTTGAGACTTGACTTGAGACTTGACTTGAGACTTGACTTGAGACTTGACTTGAGACTTGACTTGAGACTTGACTTGAGACTTGACTTGAGACTTGACTTGAGACTTGACTTGAGACTTGACTTGAGACTTGACTTGAGACTTGACTTGAGACTTGACTTGAGACTTGACTTGAGACTTGACTTGAGACTTGACTTGAGACTTGACTTGAGACTTGACTTGAGACTTGACTTGAGACTTGACTTGAGACTTGACTTGAGACTTGACTTGAGACTTGACTTGAGACTTGACTTGAGACTTGACTTGAGACTTGACTTGAGACTTGACTTGAGACTTGACTTGAGACTTGACTTGAGACTTGACTTGAGACTTGACTTGAGACTTGACTTGAGACTTGACTTGAGACTTGACTTGAGACTTGACTTGAGACTTGACTTGAGACTTGACTTGAGACTTGACTTGAGACTTGACTTGAGACTTGACTTGAGACTTGACTTGAGACTTGACTTGAGACTTGACTTGAGACTTGACTTGAGGCTTGACTTGAGACTTGACTTGAGACTTGACTTGAGACTTGACTTGAGACTTGACTTGAGACTTGACTTGAGACTTGACTTGAGACTTGACTTGAGACTTGACTTGAGACTTGACTTGAGACTTGACTTGAGACTTGACTTGAGACTTGACTTGAGACTTGACTTGAGACTTGACTTGAGACTTGACTTGAGACTTGACTTGAGACTTGACTTGAGACTTGACTTGAGACTTGACTTGAGACTTGACTTGAGACTTGACTTGAGACTTGACTTGAGACTTGACTTGAGACTTGACTTGAGACTTGACTTGAGACTTGACTTGAGACTTGACTTGAGACTTGACTTGAGACTTGACTTGAGACTTGACTTGAGACTTGACTTGAGACTTGACTTGAGACTTGACTTGAGACTTGACTTGAGACTTGACTTGAGACTTGACTTGAGACTTGACTTGAGACTTGACTTGAGACTTGACTTGAGACTTGACTTGAGACTTGACTTGAGACTTGACTTGAGACTTGACTTGAGACTTGACTTGAGACTTGACTTGAGACTTGACTTGAGACTTGACTTGAGACTTGACTTGAGACTTGACTTGAGACTTGACTTGAGACTTGACTTGAGACTTGACTTGAGACTTGACTTGAGACTTGACTTGAGACTTGACTTGAGACTTGACTTGAGACTTGACTTGAGACTTGACTTGAGACTTGACTTGAGACTTGACTTGAGACTTGACTTGAGACTTGACTTGAGACTTGACTTGAGACTTGACTTGAGACTTGACTTGAGACTTGACTTGAGACTTGACTTGAGACTTGACTTGAGACTTGACTTGAGACTTGACTTGAGACTTGACTTGAGACTTGACTTGAGACTTGACTTGAGACTTGACTTGAGACTTGACTTGAGACTTGACTTGAGACTTGACTTGAGACTTGACTTGAGACTTGACTTGAGACTTGACTTGAGACTTGACTTGAGACTTGACTTGAGACTTGACTTGAGACTTGACTTGAGACTTGACTTGAGACTTGACTTGAAACTTGACTTGAGACTTGACCTGAGACTTTGTATCACAGAAAAACACGCAATGGTGGAAAAAATCGTGACACTCTGGCCGTTTTGAATTTAAAAAAAAACGAAGAGAAGGTTTTTGAATTTTACAAAATTGCCAAATGTCACGATTTTTTTCCACCATTGCGTGTTTTTCTGTGATACAAAGTCTCAAGTCAAGTTTCAAGTAAAATCTCAAGATAAGTCTCATGTCGAGTCTCAAATCAAGTGTCAAGTGATGTTTCAAGTGAAGCCTCACATCAAGTCTGAAGTCAAGACTAAAGTCAAGAAACCTTTTGGCCGGTTTTTGATTTTTACACAAAAACGAAGCGACAGCGGAAAAATAAACTGAAACACTTGAAAGGTTCATATATTTTTCCGCTGTCTCTTCGTTTTTTTTGTAAAATTAAAAAACCGGCCTAAAGATTGCCAAATGTCACGATTTGTTCCACCATTGCGTTTTTATTTTCTGTGATAGCAAGTCACCAGTCAAGTCACAAATCAAGTTTCATTACATAAACTTTGAGACTTGACTTGTGACTTTCTATCACAGAAAATAAAAACCCAATGGTGGAAAAAATCGTGACATTATTATTATATATATATATATATCCATGTGTATATGTATCCATCTAATAAAAAATTAATACGTATAGTATTTTTATTTTTATTTTATTATATCATATACCAAATATTATAAAGTTTGACCGACATATATTTTCAAACCAACATCTGCTCAATCTCGTAACATACTGTTTACATCGTTTTATTCATCTGCATCAAATTACGAATAACATTGGTATTCACTAAGGCCACGCGAAGGATGTGATCAAGGAGATTCATTAGCAACCAAGCCTCTACATTCGTGCTGAGTCGGCCATAAAGGAATTCTTCTTCTATGTAATCGGAGCGATTTCATGCAGCTTGTTTACTGCGTTTAGCAGTTGTTATAAACGCACATAAAAATCCGTTTGCAAGCGAATAATTAATGGTTGCTGGAATGAATTCTATAAGCGGAGCACAACAAAAATTCAACCTTCAAGATAAATCGGCGTAATTATACCGCCTCTGCCCTTTAAATTATCTGAATGAGGCAGGTTTGTAAAATGTTTTCAAAATGTAATTTATAATTACACATATTTTGTATTTATATATTTAATTTCGTCTACTTTTAATCTGTTTAAAGAACATCTACATACATAGATAGTAGACACCGCAAGCACACGGTCTAAACTGTTACAACAAAACGTCGGTTTAGCTCCAGTAACATCTAAGTTTGCAACATATAAGTTATTTAGGTACGTGGTTTCTTAGAAATTGCTATTCTTGCTGGCAAAGGGAGAAAGCTCTGGATAGAAGTTTCTGTTTGTATTCAGTATTTTAATGAAAAATTTCTTTAAAAATTGATTGGATGATATATATTATTTCCATGGCCTGCTTGCTTTCCTCCGCCGACCTTTATCTACTACCTTTTTATATTTTTATAACTCGGCAGTGGTTTTCTAGTATTTTTTTGTGAAGATAAAAAATACCTTTATATTTCAAAATGTTATAAGAAACATATATAAGTGTGAATCAAATTGTTATTCTGGCTGGCAAAGAGAGAAAGCTCTGGATAGAAGTTTCTTTTTGTATTGAGTATTTTAATGAAAAATTTCATTAAAAATTGATTGAATGATATATATTATTTCTATGGCCTGCTTGCTTTCCTCCGCCGACCTTTATCTACTACCTTTTTATATTTTTATAACTCGGTAGTTGACGCAGTTGGTTTTCTAGTATTTTTTTGTGAAGATAAAAAATACCTTTATATTTCTGGTATTTTTATCTTCAATCACAAAAAATACTAGAAAACCAACTGCGTCAACTACCGAGTTATAAAAATATATAAAGGTAGTATTATATGCCCTTAATACCAAAAAAAAGAACCCTTATTGGCATTTACCTCACTGCCCTTCCACATCACAAACCACAACAAAAATATACAAAAATAAAAATACAAATACCAGTTTTCTACTTTTCTGGTATTTTCTTCCCTTATCATACATAGTAGTTTATGCATCCTTATCTGGGAGTCTTTTCCAGATAGCCTCAATATTTCTGTCGTGATTCCGTTATCACCTAGTGCTTTTCCATATTTGGGTTTTTGTATTGCAGTTACTATTTCGCTTATGGATGGTTCTTCAATAACCATATAGGATTAAAATCGAACTGAATACGATTCTGTTTAGATCTAAAATTATTGATGATTGTACTTTGTTGTTTATTTTTTCTCTTATACATTTTGTTGGTATTTTTATTTGTTACTAGTATTTATATATTATGTATTTATTTCCCTATTTAACCTCGTATCTTACTAGTTTATATAAAAATAAATTGAATTCGATTTTTATCGAAAGTAATCCTAATTGACACACCAATTACACAATATCAAATTAACATATCAATTAATTAAATTTAGCGAAACGGAATAAACAAATTATATAAATAACTTTTACAGCCAGACCATTTTTATATCACTTCAACAATCAAGACAAATCTCTTCCTGCCTCAGCCCATCTTAATTCATGTGTCTACAAAATCCCTAACACGTCTAAATTAACACATACCTACATTTAAGTTCGCGACCAATTAAATCTGCCAACACCAGCCATTCTTTTACCACGCGCAAACAGGAAGGTGCGCATTAGATCACGTTTAAAGGTCAAGCGTGAATCTCAAGAATGCTTAATTTTGGTCTAGCAGTAATTTACTTGCCACAATCAAATTGCGATTTAATCTAGCCAAGGTTGGTTGATGAGACTGTCAATTCTGTATGATGTTATTATTGTTATATCATTCGTGTAATTAATTGTGATAATTACAGGGCTCAATTAATGTAACGTTGTGATTTAGTATCTACATTATTGTAAGTACATACATCCTTGAAGAGTGAGGAGTATGCTTTTTTTTTGTAGCAGCCAAGGTTTAGTTGTTTACTTGAGAGACTTTATTTTTATTTAATATAATCTATTTATATGTTGTTATTTAATTTTTGAAAATATAATAACACTATATTTATAATGTTTAAATTATTAATCCGTAACAAATGATCAGCAGTGTGTGTCCTAGTTATAACTCTTGAATGGGCTAACTAGTTTATAATATTGTAGTATATCGTTTTATTTATCCTATAGATGTTATTAATTAGTTATATTATTATGTCGTATACTGACTTAACCCGAAACCGGTGAATTATATGTTTTCATACATAATTCACAGGTTTCTGGTTAAATAAGTCAGTATACGACATAATAATATAACTAATTAATAACATCTATAGGATAAATAAAACGATATACGACAATATTTTAAACTAGTTAGGCCATTCAAGAGTTATAACTAGGACACACACTGCTGATATTTTACTTTGTTTTTTTTATCTCACATTTCAGTTACACTGCAACTAGTTTCGGCTAAGCTCTAGCCATTTTCTAGCTCCTCCGAAAATGGTTAGAGCTTAGCCGAAACTAGTTGTAAAGTGTAACTGAAGTGTGATAAAAAAAAGTAAAAATCGAGTTTTATTTATCCTTTAAAATGAATTATCACAAAGTAGACGCCTAACAATCCAATAAATAACATCTATGGATATTTAAAAAATCAAAACAAATTCAAAGGTTTTCTGTAAATTTATTTATTTATTTAAACCTAACCCTTTATTACCGTTAGGTGTAAAAGATTGTACAGGGTGTTTGGTAACTGAATTGACAAAATGAACTGGCATATGTAAAAATCTAAACAACAAAGAAAGAATAACTTTTTTCAGATCGGGCTTCGTGTGGAAATATTAGCAAATATCTAAAATTAAAACAGATATGAAAACAAAATACTATTCATAATTAGGCAGCTTGAATTTTATATATTTTAAATAAATACTTAAGCGTATCTCATTTTTTTGTTTTAATAATAATAATACGTTTATTGTACCAAAAGGAAAACAATGCATAATATATATATATATATATATATATATATATATATATATATATATATATATATTTCTAGTTTATTAGGGTAGTACAGCAATAAAACTAGATATTTTGCTTGAAGTACACTTTTACTTTTTTTTCAAGTAAAATAGCGTTTTATTGCTGCACTACCCTAATAAACTAGAAACATATACTTATACAGCAAAATAAATACATATATATATATATATATATATATGTATATATATTATATATATATGTGGGTAGTCAAGATAAGTTGGATATCCTCTCCTGGATTCACAACTCTATGAATTCCTGGACGCTGTACAATGCTATATTAGTTAGGTACTAGATTCTACTTTAAATATTTTTGGTTCCATGGTTTATGTACAGTATACCTTCTGCTATTGTTACCATAGCAACACTGATAACCACAGTCTGCTAATATAATATACAATCTTCTTCTGAAGTCTAAATAATACAAATGATGGTGTTTATCATCATTAGTATTTTATAGACTTCAGAAGAAGATTATATATTATATTAGCAGACTGTGGTTATAAGTGTTGTTATGCTGACAATAGCAGAAGGTATATTATACATAAATCATGGAACCAAAAATATTTAAAGTAGAACCTAGTACCTAACTAATAAAGCATTCTACAGCATCTAGGAATTCATAGAGTCGTGAATCCGGGAAATAGGGTATCCAACTTATCAGTTCTATCGGTTTATTACTTGCAATACATTATAAAAACCTGCACACAATTATAGACACTATATTAGTAGTAAAAGTAAATATAAGATTAATTTATAATAAGTACAGAATTGATTTGCAATTAACAGTAACTAAGTAATTACATAAATATTGCATACATACGTTAATCCTCTTACCTGTTTTGTATATAAAAAGTAATAATCCTTGCGATTTCAAATAAAATAGCAGCTGTGTTGTATACTTTCAATAAGAAATATCACAGTATTCCAAATTAAAACGAACGTAAAACCTTAAAAAGTAATCAGTCTTGAATGGCTAACGGTTGCATTGACTAACGGATGGTCCACCTGTTCATTTCACGCGCACTTTTCGACGTGTGTGTATCGAATTCGGTGGCGTAAAGGGTGCATGGTGTGTGTATGTGTGTGGCCAACGACTTTTGGGTTTCTCGAAAATTATGCGATCGCTTCCGCCGTCATGTTCGGTCCTCGTGTTGGAGATTTCAATGCGCGACGCGGCCGGCTCGCGGTGCGACAGTCAACTGGTCCTGCTCAGGTGGGGAAGGATTATCTCGGCAGCACGGTTTGCGGGTATAGAAAGCAAAAGGAAGGTTACGTCAGGTAGAGGTGGCTTTGCTGCGAACTGGCTGGTTCGTTTTTGTTCGTTCAACTACGATGGACTGTTAATAATAATTAAAATTAAAGAAAAAATATCATCCCTATAATACAAAAATGAAGAATAAATTAATGACTAATTAATGACAAATTTTCACGTATAATAGGTTTTTATCTCAGGCACTGAATTTCCTGAATTGAAGGTATAAATAATTTGCAATACAAAATTTGTTTAGTGTGAATTATGTTGTATTACAGTCGTCAAGAAACTTGAACAAGTTTTTAGTTTCAATTATTAATGTGCAATATTCAGCTTGTATTATGACCAAGCACGTACAGTGCATGTCTTTTATTCAAGTCAAAATTAGCAATTAATTTTTTTTCGCGAAATTCTGTTTATGAAGCTACTTTGTAATTTATCATACTTCCGAAATCATTCACCAAGTAAGAGATTGCAGTGAAGGGCACATCTTTAGTTTTTCTTCTTATGCATATACCCATTAATGGATGTTAACGACAATATAAACCATCTATTCAGCGATTAATGGATATATATATATATATATATATATATATATATATATCCATGAATCGCTGAATAGATGGTTTAGATTGTCGTTTACATCCATTAATGGGTATATGCATAAGAAGAAAAACTAAAGATGTGCCCTTCACTGCAATCTCTTACTTGGTGAATGATTTCGGAAGTATGATAAATTACAAAGTAGCTTCATGAACAGAATTTCGCGAAAAAAAAATTATTTTATATATATATATATATATATATATATATATATATATATATATATATATATATATATATACAAAACCTCCGATGGTCATTGTCCTATGTTTCTCAGCCATAGCATATTTTTTCTTTCACCTCCTATTTTTTCTTTAATTTTACCTTCAATTATAAGTTGCAATTTATCATACTTCTGATTTCGTATCACATGTCCTAGATATGTCTTTCGTTTTTTTATTTCAGTCAAAAGTTCACTTCTGCCTTCCCGTCGCAGGACTTCCACATTAGTTATTCTTGCAGTTCACGAGATCCTCAGCATTCTGGGTTAGAGCTACATCTCAAATGCTTCTATTCTGTATATGATGCTACTTTTATCGTCTTCTATGCTGCAGAGGAGCAGTCAAAATTTAAAAAATTATCCTACATAATTTTTTAAATTTTGATTTTCCAAATAAATCACTGCTGTATAAAGAAGGTATTATATAGCAGTGCTTTATTCGGAAAGTCAAAATTTAAAAGAATATCCTACACGCTCCTCTGCGGCATGGAAGGATGGACGATGAAAGTAGCTTCATAAACAGAATAGAAGCCATTGAGATGTGGCTCTAACGCAGAGTGCTCAGGATCTCGTGAACTGCAAGAATAAGTAATGAGGACGGGTAGGCAGAAGTCGTGAACTTTTGACAGAAATAAAAGCTCTATCCGTTTATTACGTGCAATACATAATAAAAATCTACACACAATTATAGACACCATATTAGTAGTAAAAGTAAATATAAGATTAAGTGATAATAAGTGTAGAATTGATTTGAAATTAACAGTAACTAAGGCATGGAAGGATGTACGATGAAAGTAGCATCATAAACAGAATAGAATCATTTGAGATGTGGCTCTAACGCAGAATGCTGAGGATCTTGTGGACTGCAAGAATAACTAATGAGGAAGTCCTGCGACGGGTAGGCAATAGTTGCGAACTTTTGACTGAAATAAAAGAAGGAAGATATATCTAGGACATGTGATACGAAATCAGCAATTTGATAAATTACAATTTATAATTGAAAGTAAAATTGAAGGAAAAAGATGAGGTGGAAAAAAATACCCTATGGCTGAGAAACATACGACAAGGACCATCGGAAGTCTTGTAGATATATCCATGAATCGCGAATAGATGGTTTATATTGTCGTTAACATCCATTAATGGATATATGCATAAGAAGAAAAATTAAAGATGTACCCTTCACTTCAATCTCTTATTTGGTGACTTAATTTGCCCAGTTTGATTTTATTGTTTATGCATTGGAGGTTTCGAATGAAAACGAAGTCGAACTCGCGGATAAATTAATTTGCTTTTATTGAATTTCCTCATTTGAAGGCATAAATAATTTGCAATATTAGATATTTGTTTTACGTATTATTTTGTATAAAGCACGTTGCCAATAATGATAATTATGGCGTGATATGGATTAATAATTATATTTGTAATTAAAAAAGTCCCGTATATATGTAGTTTAATTTAAGAATCAAACGTGTGGAATATACCCTTTTTTGGGTTGTATGAACAATTGTGAGCGTTACTCACTCGAAAGGGTATAATGCGAAACAGTTCACATTACGCGCTGTTAATTAACATTTCCTCATGTGTAGTGTGTATTTTAAAACAGTGAATTTCCTGAATTGAAGGTATAAGGTCAAGAAACTTGAATATGTTTCTAGTTTCAATTATTTATGTGCAATATTAAACTCGTACGTACTATGACCAATAACGTACAGTGAATGTCTTTTATTCAAGACAAGATTGGTCACTGTATCAACTAAATATAGCATATAAATAATTGATATTAGAAGCTTGTTTAAAACATATATAAGTGGGAACCCACCTCTTAGCAATCTACATATCTAGATTTCGATCTTATTAAGATCTCATCAGTGTAGCTCAGCTAGTGAGGATGAATTCACACAATATATCGAGTGGTTATATACAAATATAATACAACTAACCCCCTAGGAGGATTCGAGATATTGTGTGAATTCATCCTCACTAGCTGAGGTACACTGATGAGATCTAATAAGATCGAAATCTAGATATGTAGATTACTAAGGTGGGTTCACACTTATATGTTTTATACGAATGGCCTTGTGCTGATATCTCAAGCACTCTGTTGGAATATTATTCCATATAGGGCACTACCCGGTGATCCTGATGGCATGAGCATCTTGATGGTCATTACCATATGGGTGTACATTGCTAATTGATGTGGTGACGCCAGATAGCGTTTAACTTTCCTCCTAGGGGATTAGTTGTATCATAAAAGCTTGTGTATTATAACAAGTAATTTTAACGAATAAATATGCCCATTATGGTCAGTAGACGAGATGTTAATAGCTGCTAAAAGAATGCCTAATAGGAAATCTGCAGGTCCTGATAGTATTCCAAATAAAATAATTAAGCTAGCCTCGATGGTAATCCCAAAAAAAGTATTATTCAATATTTGTCTTAAGAACGGTATATTTAAAAAAAAGATCACGTTTGATTCTGGTTTCTAAAAAAGGTAAAGATAGTAGCGATTTGATCAGGTTCGGATCCCATTGAGGGTGGTATTTTTTATACCTTTTATTCAATATTTAGAATAGAAGATATAAAAAATACCACCCTCAATGGGATTCGAACCTGTGAGGGTTTACACTGACTACATTGGAATATGAAAATATTAAGTAATTTGCATAAATAGCAATATATTCAGGGGAAAACTATTGTTTATATAAATAGTTTCCATTTGAAAATTGATTTATCATACCCTGTTTAATAACAGCAATTTCATCTAGTATACATCATTTTAAAAACTTTGATTTTCCATCATTGAATCAATAAATAATTTGTGCAACCTAATAAACGTTATCAAAAATAAATACAGTGTGTTTCCGAAACGATAATAGAATCTCCTTAGTAATAATAATAATTTTATTAATTAAAAATGTACAATGTAGAATTAAACTTTTAAATTTCGTGTTATTTCGTGACTACTAGCGCCATCTAGCGGCATCTAGCCGAACTAACACCGGCGGCCATTTTGATTTCTGCATAACCTGTCAGCTGAAGAGGACGCGCTCTTAGTTGCGGTGTACTTTTAAAAGTTCTAGTTGTAATTGTGTTAAGTTTAAACAATTTAAAGTGTTTCGTGCGGTTGAAATGGTGTTTCTAGTGGTTAGGACGTTGTGGAACTATATACACAGTTATTGAACGTAGTGTGCTTAAACGAACAAACGACGATAACAAATGGTGAGTGATTATTTTTTACATACGCAAATTGTAATGGTTGTCGTGTTGTATGCAGGTGATTAACACTATTTGCTCCTGGTGAGTCTAATTATTTTAACCCAGTATCTTTTTGGTAATACACCTAACCTTACGGTAGAAGGCATATGATTAAATAAACAATCTTTTTGATAATGCTAGAACTTGCATATGTTGTATTGAATAAGTGAATTAATTGATTATGAAATATTCATTGGACCAACGTTTGTCAAATTTTGACTCACGCCCTCTGACTAATAAATTTATTAGTCTGAGGGTGATGATAAATAATATTCTATTTATTAATCTGAGCTCTGGATTGAGGCCTAAGTGTCTGTAGCTATGCTACGCTCCAGACAACTATTCAGAACTATCCAGAGCTCTGGATTATATTTGTGGATAATTTTGTTTACTTCCACTGGGTATATTAATTATAAAGGCACCTTACATGGTCAATAATACTGTCAGTATTTGCTTTGATCAATCCTTTTATATTTATCAACTAATTAATTCTCCAGATAAACTTCAGTAAACTCTTCATTCCATCTTTACTATACGTTACACCATAAGTAATACTGTCTATGTATTAGAATAACAAACATTTTAATCATGTTATAGTACAGTAATACTGTCATTATTCTAAAATATTGACAGTAATATTGATCGTGTAAGGTGCCTTATTAAGGCACCTTACACAGTCAGTATTACTGTCAATATTTTAGAATAATGATAGTATTACTGTACGATAACTTGTTTAAAATGTAAAATATTGCCAGTATTACTTATCGTATAAGGTATAGTAATGATGGAACGAAGAAAATACTGATGTTTATCCAGATAATAGATTACTTGATAAATATAAAAGGAGGATTGAAGACAATATTGACAGTATTATTGACCATATAAGGTGCCTTATTAAGGCATCTTACACTGGTCAATAACACTGTCAATATTTTAGAATAATGACAGTATTACTGTACGAGAACATGTCCATTATTTTAAACTATTGACAGTATTACTGACCATGTAAGGTATATTAATGATGGAATGAAGAGAATACAGATGTTTATCCGGATAATTGATTACTTGATAAATAGTGAAGGATTTAAGCAAATTCTGACAGTATTATTGACCATGTAAGCTGCCTTATATGATTGAGATTTCATCGAGGTTTATTTAAGCAGGAATCTCTTCGTATGTAATCATTTCAAATCTATATTTTGTTTGCATGTTATAAACGTTTTTATAACATGGATTTACAATTAAACAAACATTATTAATATTATATACACTTTTATTGTAATAAATTCTATAAAAATCACTACATATGTTCAGTGAATTTGATGATCTTAAGACTAGAGATGAAAGAACGAACAAAAATGAGTGTCACGGTTTTTAATAATTTCTACAAAGGTAAATATTTCACTTATTTCACAGGTGAATGTCAGGTGGCCACTTCTTCACATACGTTGTGTTGTAATTTAGGATTCTCAGTTGCTAAGTTGTGCGATGAAGTTGTTCTCTTCTGTTGTCACACCTTGTGAGCCAGGCAGTCTTGCAGGATTCTTGAAAAATATAACACAAATATTAATTTGTATTTTATTATTATCTAACAATAGTGTATTGTAAAACATTTGTTACAATGTCACCATTGTAAAACATGCTTTTCAACTTTTTTTTCTATTTTGCCTTCATTTGGTACTTATTTATGATTCCAATAGCAATTAATATTCAACGGTTTCTTTAATTTTTAACTGAACAAATCTTCCAAGGATATATTTTTGTGAGTGTCACAAAGTAGATATAGAAAACAGCATAGAAAAAAAAACCTTTCTCTACCTGGTCAGTTCTTGTTATCATTACAGCTATTTAGTTTTTATTATAAACCTTACATTTCTTGTAATTTTTTATTTCAATAAATGATAAATTTGAATATTTAATATATATATATATATATATCTGCTGACCTTTTCTGCCACAGTGTGGTGTAAAGGTTACAATATTTAATGCAGTTCTTTATATTGTACATATAAATATGGTCCATTTAAGGTTTTTTAATCTCTCTAGTTTGATACCCTTGCTAAAAGTATTAAATTGTTTGAAATTGCAAATTTACTTACTAATTTTTTTGCTCGTGCTTCAATCACCCCATACGCAAAGTGACTCATGATAATACTACTGGGCAGCGCGACGCCCTGGAACCTGTAAAGTGGACTCCCTTCAATATCAGTATTCAGTTTGATGATATTTGTAACTGTCGTCCTTCCCAGCTGATTCGTATTTGCTATCATGGGCCCTTTTGATATATCAACGTGGGGTCCTGCTCGGAAAAGCGTCACTTTCCCGCCGTTATTCGATGCAATGTCCGGAATTTGTTGGGTTTTATTGCGATTGTCTTCAAACATTAGAATCGCAAACTCGGCGCTGACATCAAGGCACTCGATTGGGTAGGCTTGCTCGCAGAATTTCTTCATTTCTAGCGAGAGGGTGCGTAGTTCGGACTCTTTTGGTGTCCAGCTGGGCAACGAAAGTTGGACATCGTAGACAAAACTACCTGATTTTACTAGAAATTTATATAAATATAAACACTTTTATTTGATTTGATATTTTACTTATTAATTTTGTTAGCTACAGGCAGGATATTTTTTTATTAGTTTCTTTTTCATAATTTCTCTATAATTGTTGAGTAAAGTATTAAGAATATAAATACTTGGGTAATAACAAATAAACTCTATTTTATTCTTTACCTGAAAGTTAGTTTAGACACCTGTAAACTACTTTTAGGTCAAGGACTGAAAATTTCCTGGGTAGGCTAGTATACACATACTGTCTACATGGGTTTTATTTCATTTACAATGCAACAGTTTAGCTTTCTCTGAAGCAATAATATTTTGAAAACAACTTACTATTTGGTATAGGAAAACTGTGTAACTGCACCTCAATCTGGTCCTTGAATGCTTGATTTGCAATAGCACCCAATATAAAACTGCATGTTCTCCAAAATGACTTGTTGACATTAGAAGGCTGTGGGGTGTTGTAGTGTAAAAACTCTAGTTTACATGAATCTGGCAGGGGTTTGTGCATGTGCCATAATGTCTCCCCATTCACTAAGGCTAGAGCTGTCTTATTCAGCACACTTTCATTGATATCTGGAAATTATAATCAAAATTCATGTAAGATACAATTGAATCTGTGGAAAAACTAAAATTATAGTATAGATAAAATCTGTTATAGAATCAGATATATTCCAAAACAATGTTAACTAGAGTAATAGATGCTATGAGTATTAAATTCAAAATCAACTAATCAAGAAGTAACTATTTAATACTAGTTTGGTAAATTGTAGGACTATCTGGAAATTATAATCAAAATTCATGTAAGATACAATTCAATCGGTGGAAAAACTAAAATCATAGTATAGATAAAATCTGTTATAGAATCAGATATATTCCAAAACAATGTTAACTAGAGTAATAGATGCTATGAGTATTAAATTCAAAATCAACTAATCAAGTAGTAACTATTTAATACTAGTTTGGTAAATTGTAGGACTTACGTCGTGCACAATCATAAGGTGTTGAAATTTGTTTGTTCATAACAAGAGTGACAAAATCAGCCCCACGCTGACATTCCACCTCAATCTTCTCAACTCGCCCAATAATCTCCCGTTGTCGCTTTTGTTCCAATGTGAACAGATCTGACTGTCTCTGTATTTCCTCCCTGACATTACTACTGCTCGAACACCCTACAAAAAATAACAATTTCAACCCCATACACTACAAAACCACTCCCCAACCCACAAACCTCTGTGAAACTGTTTGATACTACAAGGAAACCTCATTGTTGCGTTTCGAATCGCCGAACTCATTGCCGAAAAAAAATAGTACGTGCAATTTAGGTTATGTGTACCCGCAGTAGCGGAATTTGTAACTTGATGTTCCTGTCGCACGAACTTTCCTATAGTTGGCCGTGGTTTAGCCGTCCCGCGGACAGATGGCGCCAGTGGTGTGCTATTAGGGGTTGTTATCAAGCGGGGTGGAATTTAATCACGCGCCGCCGCCCCCACGGGGGCTCGTTATTAATATCATAAGGGAATAAGCTGTTCTTATTGCGGAGCCCAGAGCAATTTTCCGGGCGCCGCCTCGCCGCCCACCCCTCGCACCCTCGAGGCGCGTAAACGCTGCATAATTGTTTAATTATTGAATATAATCTGGCCGCCCCCCTAGAAAGCACGGTTTACAACGAAGAATATAAATAGCCGGGGTGTTGGAGAGTTATGGTACGTTTACGTACGGTAATTAGGGATTCTATCTTATCTAGGTTTCTCCTCGTTTGCAGTTTAATAAAGAAATTAAAGCTTTGGATTCAGAATTATATTGCTTGTTATGACTTTTGCTTTGCATTTTGTAGGATTTTTTATGATTTATATTTTTAAATCGATTAATTGCTTATTTTTCACTCTCTGAAATCACTATTCCATTCAATGCTGGAGGACAAGGATTGTAAAAAATATCGAGGAATAAACTTGCTGCGCGGAACTATGAAAATGTACTGGATAGAAAAATAAGACATGGGATAGTATATTTCCTATCTCTTGTCTTATTGTTTCTCATGTCTTAAGTAATATCCTACCTCTTGTCTTATTATTTCTCATGTCTTAAGTAATATCCTATCTCTTGTCTTAAGTAATATCCTATCTCTTGTCTTATTGTTTCTCATGTCTTAAGTAATATCTCTTGTATTATATATAAAGCAGCTCCATTCCCCTTCTACCCTTGTTGTGTTTCATCTCTGCTGTTCTTGTTTGAGAACATGCTAGACAACTTTTGTTACAACAAACGTTATGGATAACTATAGTTGAGGGTTTTCCCAACAATCTCCCTCTAATCTAATCTAATCTAATCTAGTTATGGATAACTTTTGTTACGCCAAACACCCTAGGCAACTTCTTTTCGCCTTAGCTGGCGACAGTGGCAGCAGCTAAAACGCCACCGCCCACTAAATATTCCAATTAAAAAATATTTATGTATTAAATGTAATAATAAAATATTCAGATACAGTTTAGTGAACTTAAAAATTACATCAAATTCTTCTTCTTCTTCTTCTTTCAGCCCATTATTGTCCACTTCTGAACGTAGGCCACCATTTTTCCATGATGTTTTGTCTTGGGCTAGATGGTACCAGGCACATCCTGCTACCTCTCTAACGTCGTCCAGCCATCTCCTTTGAGGTCTTCCGATTCCTCGTTTTGATTCCTTTGGTCGCCATGACGTTATACGATGTGTCCATCGACAGTATTCTTGTCTGGCAACGTGCCCTGTCCAGCTCCACTTGAGTTCTGCAATTCGCGCCATGATATATGTCTTCTGCGAATCTCTTCGTTCCGGATTCTGTCTCTCAAGCTTATGTCTAACATGGCACCTTCCATCGCTCGTTGCGTAGTGCGTAATCGGTTTGCACTTTTTACGGTTGGTTCATGGTTTCTAAACCGTATGTTGTTACCGGGAAGATGCATTTTTCATACACCTGCCGCTTTAAACCATTGGGAATTTCGTTGTTTTTTTAGTATGTAGCCCAATTTGCCAAACGCAGCCCAACTATGTTGTAATCATCTTGAAATTTCTGCCGTCTGGTTGTCTTTGCCTAATCTGATCTTATTTCTCAATTATATGTTATCTTCGATACACCTTCGAAATCAATTTTCACCCTCCAAATATTTGTTGAATTACTGCCATAAACGATCAATCTCTGTTTTTACTATTTACCATATTTAGGACGTTATAGACGCGTGTTATTTATTATAAATAAATAATTTTTTGTACTCATGTCCTAAGACAAGTCATTTCCCGCATTGATTTGGCTGCGGGAAATACTACTGCCCGCACTAGTGCGGGAAGTAGCCACTGTTGCCAACTTAAAATTCGGTACCAATGTAAATGTGTATTTATAAATATGAGAATGCATGCAAGCACAGCGTACACCTCTTGTACTTCAAATAGCATTAAAAATTAACAATATGGTACTCAATAAATACAATTTTGAAGAAATATAGACTTTAACTTATATGTATTTGGTAGTGTGACAAACCTATTTGTCAAAACTACTTTAAATAATTTTAAATAAATATTAAGTATTTATTCGTACAAAAAAAAATATATATATAATGATATATACAAGTACAAGATGTACAAGATACATTTCGTTTCTCGAATTCGCTCTTAATAACGCATCAAAAACTCATTCGCTCATTCGGGAAACTTGCGTTCCTGCACTAATAATGTTAATTACTATTCCATACTTTCAATTTGTAATCCCAGGAATACTCAATACTACAATTTTACCAATATAAACCATCTCTCTATTATTTTAAATAAAAAATGCTAAGAATTTAAAAGCGGCAATTATCAGGTCTTTTGTGTAATAATTTGTCATCGTAATGACACACATAGCAGGAGTCAAGACTCATAAATCACCCAATATAAAAAATATCATTGTGTCAGAGTAGGTAGTGCTTAAATAATCCCAGTGTTAAACATTAATGAACTCCGTCTGTATGGTCATTAAAACGTTGTTCAGGGAAGTCCGTATATTTAAACCATAAAGCCGGGAAAATCGAGTTATAAAACTATTACATATTTACATCCCTCCCGAGCGTATAAATGATTCGCTTGCAATTTTACTCCGGCCCCGATGATTCTTTAAAAAGTGATGGGGAAAAAGGGGTCGCCCGTAGATAAACCGAGCGTCGCGCTGCTGCCACCACCCATCCCCCCCAACACACGACCTCCGCGATCTGATTTCCCAGAGGCTGTATAAAGTTCGATTTAAAAAGGGAACGGGGATAGGTGTCACCGCCAGCCGTGGGGGTGGCACAGTGGCGCCTAATTCGACGCCGAAATCGAACTTATCATATTTGACGTATGTGCCAAAAAAAATCGCGCTGCTCGGTTTAAACCAACATGAGTTTTGCTGAATCTTTTATGAGAGTCAAATCCCAATTTTTGTCCGAGCTGCCGCGATCATCTTTTATTCACGCTGTGTTATCTATGCAATTTTAACGCCAGAGATTGCGACACACAGTGTTCATGCAAACTGTAATAAGAATAGGGGATTAGGTTGTCAATAATTTAATGAGGTAACCTGGATATACATAAAATGTACGGATAAATTTAAACAGATACAGTACTGTAATTACATTTATATTAATTCATATTCAATTTTTATTTGTATAATATATGTACAATAATGTACAATAATGTACAATAATGTACAATAATGTACAATAATGTACAATAATGTACAATAATGTACAATAATTTTCAATAATGTTCAATAATGTTCAATAATGTGCAATAATGTACATACTGGTTGTTCTATAGCAAAGAGAACAAAATTTAAATAAAAATAAATTTAATTCTAAAACGAAAATAAAGAATAACTATTTTCCCGATAAGCCTTTGTTTTCGAAATATCAAAGTTCAAACAAGAACATCTGTCAATTACTTGGAACGAAACGAAAAATATCACAAGCAATATTAATTTATAACAATAAAAATTGAACAACAAAACATTATTTACAACTGGTGTTCAAAAAGTCTTCCGTCAGCCGCAACGTGGATATGGTATAATCACTAAATTTGATCTTAATCTTGCTGATTTTGGGTTTGAATAAGAGCATTCAAAATTTTCTCTTGTAATTGTTCTTCGGTATGAATTTCCGCTGCATAAACGAGTTGCTTTTTGTGACCCCCGTAGTAAAAAATCTGTAGATTTAAGCCTAGCAGGCCAGTAAACTGGTTTATGTATCCATCAATAGAAAATTCACAATCACTTACGGCAGATTCAGAATCATCGGTGTATAATAGGCGATTCCAGCTGATGGATACTCTACCTGGTGGCAGAAAATGTACTATATTTAGTAGGGAATCTGTTTGTATAATATATGTTTTTTTTTAATCATATACATGACAATATACCCATCACTACTATTTATACCTTAAAAGTATATTAACAATCATACATTGTTATAGAAGTGACTCAAATCGTGTTATTTTAATGCAATCAGCTAATAAACAATAACAAAGATCAGCTGTTTACCTACGAACACTGAGAACCGTTAACGTTTGAATCACCAATAGAAATCAAGTTTTTGAGTTTGTTTTGGTGGGTTGTTTCCAGATTCACTAGATGATTTTGTTCTAAAATTTAAATAATATTAAGTTATGATCAAATTAAATTGCTATCTGGTATTAAACGTGGGTGTATGCTCAACAAATAACCTATAGGAACTAATGTTATAAACACATCAATACAAACACAGATGACATATAGCTAAACACTTCTAAAACAAATAACAAAATGGCAGATTATCAACTGATTATCGATAATAAAGTTGTAAATTATTCCAAGATGTCCCCACTAAAAATAATAGTAAATTTTATATTAATTAAATGAAAATATGTTACAAATATCCTACAAGTCTTCAAAATATCGTATATTTGCGTATAATAATATAGAATTTATTATCGTTTATCGTAAATCGTTTCAAAATATTTGCGTATAATAATATATAAATTATCATCGTTTATCGTACATCGTTGATTTTTATTCAAATCGTACATACACTATAATTATCGTACAACAATGCAAACTAGTGAAATAGATGCATTTAAAGTAATATAATATCCTACAAGTCTCCAAATTTCGTATATTTGCATATAATAATATATAATTTATTATCTTTTATCGTACATCGTTTATTTTTATTCAAAATTATCGTACATATAGGATAATTATCGTACAACAATACATACTAGTGAAATAGATGCATTTAAAGTGATATAATATCCTACAAGTCTCCAAATTTCGTATATTTGCATATAATAATATATAATTTATTATCTTTTATCGTACATCGTTTATTTTTATTCAAAATTATCGTACATATAGCATAATTATCGTACAACAATACATACTAGTGAAATAGATGCATTTAAAGTGATATAATATCCTACCAGTCACCAAATTTCGTATATTTGCGTATAATAATATATAATTTATTATGTTTTATCGTACATCGTTTATTTTTATTCAAAATTATCGTACATATAGGCTAATTATCGTACAACAATACATACTAGGGAAATAGATGCATTTAAAGTGATATAATATCCTACAAGTCTCCAAATTTCGTATATTTGCATATAATAATATATAATTTATTATCTTTTATCGCACATCGTTTATTTTTATTCAAAATTATCGTACATATAGCATAATTATCGTACAACAATACATACTGGTGAAATAGATGCATTTAAAGTGATGAAATAGTATCTGGATTACGATTACGATCTAAATCTAAATATATTCAATCACATCTTCCCAGCGTGTATGTATTGTATATTTCCTGCTTATATTAACTTGTTATCATATTGTATGCACGCGTTCGGTTGAACGAATCGATAACGCATCGGGCCCGAGCTGATCGGAAATCATACTGCGGCAATTTGGACGAATTAATTGCCGATAACATCTGCGGTCGCAATCATAAATTGGCGACCGGCCGCCGCCGGATCGGGGCGGACGCGTGTCCCCAATAAATGTCCCCCTGTATTTAATAACGCCCTATTAACTCGCCTGATAATGCCATTAGCCAATTTATTTATTGCCGCCGACGCACCCCCAGAGCTCAATTACACTGCATTTAATAGGGATGCGATTTACCAAATTGACACGTATCAGCAAGGATAACAATGCTAATCCTAGAAACGATTTAATTGTCATTTATTTATGGGTGAAATTATTTAGCAAGGTGATTGATAGATGGAGATAGATTTATTTATGTATGTGTTTATTTGTTTATAAGAACGTGAACAGTAATACATAAGTCGAAGAAGAAATATATACATAAAAATCACTGCTACATACATTTAAGAAGTACTAAATTACATTAAATACATTAAAATTGATGCAATTTACTAAATTGACACGTATCAGCAAGGATAACAATGTTAATCCTAGAAACGATTTAATTGTAATTTATTTATGGGTGAAATTATTTAGCAATGTGATTGATAGATGGAGATAGATTTATTCATGTATGTGTTTATTTGTTTCTAAGAACGTGAACAGCAATACATAAGTCGCAGAAGAAATATATACATTAAAATCACTGCTACATACATCTAAGAATTACTAAATTACATTAAATACATTAAAATTGATGCAATAAATGCTAGTATTATAATGACACTGTAAATATGGTGTACAAAGTATACATTATTTGATTATAAATTGAATAGATTTGTTATAATTACTCATTCTAAATTTATTATATTAATTATTTTTATTTTATTATTTATTATATTATATTAAAGATTTACAGAATAAATAAATCTATTAATTCAGCGGCAACTCGCCGGAGTTTAAAAATCTACTAGCTTTAAAAAAGACATTAATAATAATATAATCCACCCCTTAGCAATCTACATATCTAAATTTCGATCTTATTACTAGTACTACTTACTACTACCACGTTTATTGTGAGTGGCCCTTTAGTTTTAGTTATCAGATTTTGCTCAAATTCTCGCGGATTCGTTATTAGTGATAACAAAAACAATTTTCAAATTTTGTTCGATCCATACAACCGTTTTCCAGCAATTTTGTTCATGGATTTACATACAGACATTTTCTAAAAATACTATATTTCATGTATATTAGTCATGAACCGTTCAATACCTTGTAGAAGAACGTTCATAAAGTCTGGGAAAAATAGTAAGCAAATTATCGGTCCTAAATATTTACTAAATAACCAAAAAAAATCTTAGTTACTTGGTAACATGAGTGTTACGTCTGTGGTTGGATTTTAAACTTGTACATATCTCGGTAAATTGAAGGTCGACAATTTTTAACTTTTTTCCTTAGACTTTATAAACATTCCCCCACAACAATCTGCGCGCTATGTTATACTCACCGTGTATATTTGTATACAGTAAATCAAGATTAACAATAAATACTATTATTCATTTAGAACAATATATACAGTATAGATTATATATATAGTAGTATATATATATATATATATATATATATATATATATATATATATATTTATATCAGTAGTATGTGTAAAGTCTAGGGTTCTACTGCATAATAAAAATCAAGTTTATGTTCAATAGAATTGCGAAAGTAATAATTATATGACAGCGACGCAGGATGTATTGTTTTTATTCTACCCGGCGCATCCACCATAAATCAATTTTGCGATGATACGTTTTCGCATAGAATTGTCCGTGTAGTATTGTGCATAAGGGAGCCTGCGTTCGAACCGTATTGGGGCGAATGTTTGCGAATCACCTTTTAGCAGCTTTCATATACTTAACTTTATCTGAAAACTATAATAAATACCGCGTGATTAAACTTCTCTGTGCCTTTACCGTGACCGGCGAAAAAGCCTCACGGCTGATCAAGTTTTTTTTTTAAATTTTAGAATCTTGAACATTAACATATATTAGATTGTACTATTTAAGATATAATAATAATAATAATAATAATAAATTCTTATACATTTTAAGTATCGACCAACAATGTATATACGGCAATATTTTTCTCACTCTCCAGCAGGGGGGGGGGAATATTTTTATTGTTCTAAATGTGAGTGCTGGCAAGAAAAAAGTAGCCCGTCGAAAAGTGTTTGCTGGAATGGAGCGTACACGCGCGCCCTCGCTCGCTGCAGGGATTGTTTTATAAATTGGGGATGCGAAGCGCTGACGGCGGCGGAATCGCGGGGATGGCAGCGCGGGCGATGGGGGAGCGACGGCTTCGCCGCCTCCACCCTGCAGCGTTTATATGCATGTAATCTACTCCCTGAAATAAATAGCCGTTATAAATTTGCGAGTTCTCTCTCCGAATATAGCGCCGACTACGCTTTCCTGTGCACACCGCATTCAAGGCTGGTTGCCCTGCACGAAAATACAACACAATGTTAATAATATAGAATACTATTATAGTACACTAAAATAGAGTGCTAGTATAGGTCACTAATATAGAGTACTATTATAGTACACTAACATAGAGTGCTAGTATAGGTATTTTTTGTTTGGTGGTTTTCTATAGCCTCATTTCCGTCTTCAGTTTGATTTTGCTCTGGTAATTATTAAAAATGCACCTTTCCATATTTTTTTAATGACTTTAATCTTTTATATCACATAGTTTACAGCATGTCTATAGTTACATAGAATATTGTATTGTATATTATTTCTTTCCCTCTTGTTGTTTCCCCTTTCTGTCTTCGCCTCAGGATTTGAGGATGGTTTGTCTCATCTGGGGCTAGTGGCATTGAAGGTCTATGTGGTAGTTGTTTATTATTTATTTCAGTTTATTGGTGAGTATTAGATGTTATGTTTTTAGTTTGAAAGGAATATAATTGAGGGATTTTATCTATTCTATCATTATTTTGATATTTCTATTATACCTTTCCCTTGCGTATCTTCTAGATAGTTCATTGTTATTTCTTTCCCTTTTTTGAATTTTTTTAATGTTTTGCCTTTTCCCCTTTCTTGGTATTAATGTACCTCTTCCACTTTAACTTCTTGTTTTTTACTTCTGTTTAACCTCCTCATTCCACCAGTAAGCTTTCTGTTGCGTGCATTTTTTATTTTCCCACATGACGTCTTTGTTGCTTCCATAATTATGTGCTTGAAAGCATTCCATTTGTCTTCTATGTTGTTCTTCTTTTGTTGGACTGTTTTGCTGTTTAATACTAATACATAAGTATAATTTTATCCCTATAATATAAAAACGACAATTTTCTGAAGCTGACCAACCTGTCACTTATATGTTTTGTGCTTGTCAGTTCAATAGTGGAGGTCGCGGGTTCGAATTCCTACCGATACGGTTCTTTTTATTATTTTGTATTCCTTATTTAATTGAAGTATGAAGTGTTTTTGATTGATTGATTGATGTATCTATTTTTGTAATTAAAAATCATCCACGTCGAACAGTGGTCGCCTACTTGTTATGTATCTTAAGTTCTTCGTTCCATACCTCTAGGTTCTTTTGTCAGTCTGCTTCTGATTTCACTGGAATTGCTATGTCATCTACGTATATACATTATATAATGGATATCTTCTCTAGGTTGTAGTAGCACATTTGTACTATCTTTGCTGTGACCTTAATATATTGTCTAGGAAAATTATGAATGACAGAGGACTCAAAGTCCTCGACAAAACCCCTCCGGTGTAGCAAATTTCTTTGATGTTTCACTGCCTGTTCTTATGTAGTCGGTTGTTTCCTTATATAAGTTTTTGATAGCTTCAGCTGTGCACTTATTCCTCTTTTCCTGAGTACTTTCCACGTTTGTTTCCAATGTACTCTTCAAACGTTTTTTTGTAGCACATAAAGATTATTACATCTTGCTAAGTTAATGCATCATGTCTTGTTTATAATTTTTTTTTAATGTAGTCTTGAGTGAGTGCGCCGCCTTGAAACCGCGATAAGTTTTCTCCAAATTTGACTTCATTGTCTGCCTCGGTATGTTTTCAAGTATTGCTTCATAAACTTTAGCTGTTGTGCATCATAGGGAACTCCCTCTGTAATTATTGCAATTTTTACTACTATCTCCATTTATATATATATATATATATATATATATATATATATATATATATATAATACATAATATTTTCTTTTTATTGCGAGTATATTGAACATATATAATTGTGAATCCAATGCAAAATTGACTGGTGGGTCGAGTGAGTGGCATTAAGGGAGGTTTTACAATGGGCCCATTTTGAGGCCTAAGTGTCTATGCTACCCTACAGCCAACTATCCAGAACTATCCAGAATCCACCTCTTAGCAATCTACATATCTAGATTTCGATCTTATTAGATCTCATCAGTGTAGCTCGGCTAGTGAGGATGAATTCACACAATATCTCGAGTAGTTATATACAATAATGATACAACTTACCCCCTAGGAGGGAAGTTAAACGCCATCTGGCGGCACCACATCACTTAGCAATGCACACCCATATGATAATAATAAGATTGGCCTTGTGCTGATATCTCAAGCACTCTGTTGGAATATTATTCCATAGAGGACACTACCCGGTGATCCTGATGGCATGAGCATGTGGGTGTGCATTGCTAAGTGATGTGGTGTCGCCAGATGGCATTTAACTTTCCTCCTAGGGGGTTAATTGTATCATTTGAGTATAATGAACATTTTCAATGATATTGTATGTAATATCAATAATATTATTTTTTTGGTGTTATTTGTGTTTTTTCATATGTTTTTGTGTATCTTGTGTGTTTTTTGTTAACTTTTTTCTATACTTTTTATATTTTATATGTGTTTTATTGTGATTTATAATACTCATACATATATATTATTATTATTACAAATTAATTTTTACTTTATTATATTTTCAATGATATTGTCTCTACTAATAATATTAATTTTCTGGTATTGGTTTGTTCTCTTTTGTTGGGGTAAGAATCCTTGGATGCGTTGCCGGCGAAATTGCCCCCCGAGTTTTATGCGCGTTTTTCCCCCTGGCAATTTCCGCGAGCCAATCGGCGTACTGGAGGCAGCGCGCGCCCGCCAATGGCGGCGCGCCGCCCTCCGATAAAAATACCCCGGCTCCATTATCAGCCATGATAGCGAGGCCGGCTCGTTCAGACAGATTCATTTCATAAATTCAGCTGATATGCCCCCGGCCCCGGTTATTAATATGCAATGCCTCCACCGTGCATACATTCGACGTCCCCCCCACCACCGCCATCGCCGCCGCCGTCTCCTCATTATTTTATGCGCGCACATGACTTTATACCCCATTATAGGGATAGGATTACACGACGTTTATTTTATTGTTATATTTATACACGGCCCGCGTGTAATTTAGATCGGGATAATAAGATCGTCGGACGGGGATCATATATTTTTTATGCTTGCCGCCCCCCCGCGATAAAAATAAATAAGGATGTGGAATAAATATTTGCGTCGGTTGTTGGCGCAATATAAGCAATTTGGGATGGGAAGAAAATAAAGGAATGGTGTAATGGCGTTGGCGCTTACTGCGCGGAATTGTCTTTTTATTTTACAATCATTGCGATTAAAAGAAGAGATAAAATGTACTACTGATAAAGTTATGAGAAATATACGACAAATTGTTATTTACTCATAACTTTCATGGATAACAATGTTTCATACACCTATCAGCAACTATTAAACTTATATGAATTAGTAGTTTAATTATTAGCAACAATAATATATTTACTACTAAATTATATTATTCTACACGACATTAATACAACACGCAAGGGACACATCAATAAAAACAATGTACAGTGTATATAAGTGTGAATCCACCTCTTACATATCTATATTTCGATCTTATTAGATCTCATCAGTATAGCTCATCTAGTGAGGATGAATTCACACAATATCTCGAGTGGTTATATACAAAAATAATAAAACTAACCCCCTATGAGGAAAGTTAAACGCCATCTGGCGGCACCACATCAAATAGCAATGCACTCACTAGTTGAGCTATACTGATGAGATCTAATAAGATGGAAATCTAAATATGTAGATTGCTAAGAGCTGGATTCATACTTATATTTGTTTTATAAGATTGGCCTTGTGCTGATATCTCAAGCACTCTGTTGGAATATTATTCTATAGAGAGCACTACCAGGTGATCCTGGTTACCATATGGGTGTGCATTGCTAATTGATGTGTTGCCGCCAGCAGGCGTTTAACTTTCCTTCTTAGACTTAGTTGTATTTAATTATTTTAATATACAGTGTGATCCAAGTAAGAGGGGACACTCTAATTTCTTTATTTCACGATTGACGAAAAAACGGTTAGATATTTTTTAATTCAGTACCACTGTTGATTGAGAAGTCCAAGACTGGTATCATGTAAACTAATTTGTGGTATATTTAAAAAATAACAATTCCGGTTAGGCCGGATACAAGTTTCGTTTCTCAAATTACACTTTTGTTACAGTTTTTATATTATTCGGTTAATTCTCTTTACAAAAAATGTATATGGTTATATAAAGACATTTTCAAGGAAATTTTGTTTATAGATTTGTAAATCATCACATTGACTGTTTTAAAATCAAAGTATCGCCATAGAACTCGAAAAATCGGAGAAAACGTTTAACATGTTTAACAAAATTACAAATTACAAAATACAAGACACATCACAAGACAATTAGAACTCGAAAAATCGGAGAAAACGTTTAACATGTTTAACAAAATTACAAAATACAAGACACATCACAAGACAATTATCTTATAAACTATTAGAAATTAGCACCGTTTTGAGCAACAAATGCTTCTAATAGTTTTCAAAGTTCATCTTGCTTGTATTTGTATTCTTTTCATATCATCCTCTATCGTATTTTTAAGGATCCTAGAGTACACTCTCCCAATGAGACGGCTATGACGCCATCGTTTTTGGGTCATCTGCAGGGCCCTTTTTGTGTATAACAGTATAAGGTCCTTCATTCATTTGGTGCTTCCTTTCCATTCAGGCATCTTTGGTATGGAGCAGTCAACATTTCTGTACGTTTATCTGATCTGATATTGCTTCATTCCAAAATCTTCATTCCAAAAAAATCATTTCAAATGTCAGAGTAAAGAAAAACACGAAACGCGAAATAATATTCAATCCCGAGAAATTTTTTGAGAAATCATAAATAAATCCCGAGATTTTTTTTGAAAAATCATAAATAAAGGTTTTATTGAATTTTTCGCTACTTCATTTGCATCCTGTATACAAGGCATTGAGAGCAAAAGTGGTCTAACCCTCAATTTTAAAACCCTGGTTTTTAGTTATTATTATTATTGGTAATAATACAAAACTAGATTTTTAAATATTTTCTATTTTAGGTTTAGTCCACTTGTGCACTCAATGCCTTGTATAATAATAATAAAAACTCAATACAATTTTGACTAAACCTATTTCAAATATATTTTATCGATTTAATTTTTTTTTGTTTATTGTTAATTACATACACATACACACACACACACACATTGTATTTATGTATTATATATATATATATATATATATATATATATATATAAATACTATTCAGTAAGGAAAATAAACTGATAATAATAATTTTCCCTGCGGTTGCTCCGGAGTGGGTCCTGGCCACCAGGTTTTGGGAAATCTCGAACAAAATAAAAATTAAGTTAACGTATGTATATGTCTATTTTTTTTAAGTAGTAGTATTCGGTTATTGCGATCGAAACTAAGATAAAAATTCGGTTCTGGTTTCACCTCAAAAAGTCTTATTTCTATGGTATAGTAATAATTTGTTTATCTTAGTTACCTGAAACTGCTGTCATGCAGTAATGTGTATAATGAACTGTAAGTTTGTTAAATTAAACTATATACATTTATAGCTTTTGAGATTACAAGCCGATAAATCGCGCATATTTTTTTTTTCAAGATACGTCCGATTCAATTTACCCGCCGCGCCCGTTCTTTTCCAATCCGCACCCCATCCGCCCCTTAACATCAATAAAACGGACCCCGCTCAACGCACACTCAAACACACACACATATACACATCCTATTAAACCCCGATAAAACTGAAATCAAAACAGATGTTTGCATGTATCTTAGTCCCATATAGGACGGGATAATGCAGATAAATGTGTTATCATGCGGAGGGGAGGGAAAACAATACGCAGCGTCGAGAGAACGAGCATGACAAATTGTCTCCTATTCCCTTATCAGGATTAATCCGATATAGTCGGAAGCCGATGCGAGTGGAGCAGGAACCGAACGATTACCGGCCTGCCTCCGCAGGGGGCGGCTGTCCAGAATTGAAAATCGATGGCTAATTGTTATCGCAGCTCTGATATATTGCTTATTTATTAATGGGGCCGACGTTCTTTTTTTTTTCGGACGATTGTTTCGACATCCCTAAGGGTGCTCGAAGGGACAATCGAATTAACTCACCCCTTTTTGTAGCACCAACAAAAATACACAGAAAATTATTTAACTGTGTGCTGTGAGGAAATGAAAATTGTTACCTAAAATTTAAATAAATAAATGAACCAATTATAAAGAAGATATGTAAAATCTAAAACGAGGGTGTGTAATTCCTGAGGTCACACTTTTCGGACGTGTGTTCTATCAATATTTTAGTTAATGCAATGAATAATAAATAAAACAAGTGTTTTTTATCACTTGTTTATTGCTATTATTTGCAAAAATAATAAGAGATAAAAAAATCAAAGAAAAACTGGTTTAATTTATTATTTATAATTATTATAAAGTATACGCTGTCTTTTTACCCTTAGTTATCCTATTTTGGATTTGATCCTTATTAGTTCCTTGTTTATTAAAGAACACTCCTAGGTTACACTACTTTCATTTGTTGTTGTGGGTATTTTTTAATAACTTTAATTAAAGCCTATGCCCATATCTCTTTTTATGATTTCAAGCAACTTGAACTCTGCACTACAATGTTTATTACTGTCAATATTTTCAAATAATGACATTATTACTGTACGATAATATGTTTAAAATGTTCATTATTCTAAAATATTGCCAGTATTACTTATCGTGTAAGGTATAGTAATGACAAAATGAAGAGAATACTGATGTTTATCCGGATAATTGATTACTTGATAAATTTTGAAGGAGGATTCGAGCAAATACTGACAGTACTAGGATTGACAGTATTATTGATCGTGTAAGGTGCTTTATAGGTTTATCAGTTCTTTGTTTATTAAAGAGAACTCCTAGGTTACACTACTTACATTTGTTTGTAATTGTGCTTATTAGTGCTATTTAATAACTTTAATTAAAACCCATGCCCATATGTATATTTATGATTTCAAACCACTTGAACTGTGCACAATGAGAAACCGTTTTCCTTAGACTGATAATATAAATTTGAAATTTAATATGACAATGAAGATATATCACTAAGGTCTTTAGAGGTTTAAGAAATTGATTTCTTAATACATTCCTTGACTAGTATAAATAAAAATTGCGAATTACATAATGCGGAATAGTTTTCATTAGCAGAAAACATTGATAACATCAATTTCAAATTAAACAAGCCATATCTTTGAATATAATAAAGATATATCATTGGGGTTTTTATATTTGAGTTTTTCTTACATTTTCAAACAAGAATAGCGTAAAAATCTTAAAATTGCGTCATGATGAATAGGTGTTTTTGCAGGAATGTGTGATAATACTAATTTCAACTTTTACAAGCCATATCTTTGAAGATAATGAAGATAACTCTTTGGAGTCTTTATAATTACGTTTTTCATACATTTCTAGATAAGAATAACACAAAAAATCTAAAAATTGCGTCATGATGAATAGGTGTTTTTGCAGAAATGAGTGATAATATAAATTTCAACTTTTACAGGCCATATCTTTGAAGATAATAAAGATATCTCATTGGAGTCTTTATAATTAGGTTTTCATACATTTATAGACAAGAATAATACACAAATATCTTAGAATTGCATCATAATGAATAGGTATTTTAGCAGGAATGTGTGACAAACAAATTTCAACTATCACAAGTCATATCTTTAAAGATAATGAAGATATCTCATTGGAGTCTTTATAATTGAGTTTTTCATACATTTTTAGACAAGAATAACAAAAAAAAATCCTAAAATTTCTTTATGATGAATAGGTATTTTTGCAGGAATGTGTGATAATACTAATTTTAACTTTCATAATTCATATCATTGAAGATAATGAAGATAACTCATTGGAGTCTTTATGATTGAGATTTTCATATATTTCTAGAAAAGAATAATATACAAAAATTTCAAAATTGCATCATGATGAATAGGTATTTTTGCAGGAATTTGTGAAAATACAAATTTCCGCTTTTACATGCCATATCTATGAAGACAGTGAAGATACCTCATTGGAGTCTTTATAATTTAGTTTTCCATACATTTATAGACTAGAATAATACAAAAAGTCTTAAAATTGCATCATGATAAATAGGTACTTTTACAGGAATGTGTGATAAAACAAATTTAAACTTTCACAAGCCATATCTTTGATGATAATCAAGATATCTCAATGCGGTCTTTATAATTGTTTTTGTTTTATAAATCAAGACTTAGGTTGTATAAATGCAGATTATTTTCATAACACCGAGTTATTGTTACTTTTCTCAACATTGACGTATTGCTAGATATAAACAGAAATGCAAAGCCCCATCCTCGTTCTCACCTATTACATCCACTCTCTTTCTTCTTGATTGATAAACTTGTCATGAGAGCGTCTTTCTCTTCGCCTGTCTATTACTTCTCACTATGAAGATTATTAATTTAATATTTTTCCTGGTAGAGTGCGACAATTGGGGCGATCAAGAAAGAATCGGATATCATTGTAGTTCATACAATCCATTTTAGTTTTCTAAAAAAGTGGTAATGGGTTCATTAAATGTTTGGGCTAGTAAACAGCGAGGTAACCCAATGCTTCTAATGATAGCTCTAGTTGGATTCAGTGTGAGTTTTTATAGCTGCTACAAGCACTTTTATGATCCGTGGACCAAGAGGAGACAGATGGAACGTAATGAAGCTTATGCTAGAATATTAATGAACAAACAAAATGAGTCTCTAAATGAGAATTAATGTCTTGCCAATTGTTATCCAATAAATAATATTTTAACAAAAGTAACAATTTATTTAAATATTGTAGTATAGATATTTCTAAAATCCATTAAATACGTCACTGGTCAAAAACAGTGGGCTAATTGTCTTGGTCGAGTCGTTGGGATATCTCTGTAAAATACACTCAAAGTTTGGTATTCAAAAAGTTTTTTTCATTCAATTTTTGTTGCTAATAAGCTTTCGAATAAATAATATGATAAATTCGTTAGTACGTTCCCGAGAATTCAATATATCGTTGAATCTCAAGCGTGGTAACAAAAATGTAGTATACAAGAATAGCTAAAGCCGATAAAATGTTGACTACTTGTGGATTTAACCCCGAAAACATAAGTACTACTGGTACTACCAAGCGTTTTGTCCTGTCAAAGATATCCTTTCACAAAGCGAAAGATCAAAAGTCGACTCTTATTCCAATAACGTCAAATCTCGATAGCTATTATCATAGCGATAACTCAAAAATCGCAACACAGATCGTATTTCGATGCAGGGTCGTCCTAAGATATTTGGCACCTGTAGGCTACTAAAAATAATGCGCCCCTCTTCATAAGAAAATACTAGCGGGTTATTGAATTAGTGATCAAATTGCGCCCCCCAGAATGCTTGGGCCCCAGGGCTATAGCCAGGGCTGTATTGGAGCGTATACCTTCTGGTTTGTTTCGAAAAAATAGTGTATAATATATCTAATATAAATATCAAATTCATTAAATAGCAGAGGGTAGCTATTTAATGAATTTGATATTTTTAAAGTAATAATAATTGTTAAGCGTATAATACCCTCTCATCTTTTTGATTTATGTACAGCAGGGGTGGCCGAAGCGTCCTGCCACCTCTGATGTACAGTATACCTGCTGCTACTTTTACCACTACAGCACTGACTATAGCCCATTTAATCCTGTGGTTAGGGTCGCCTTGTTTCCTATTGCTGTTGCCATTACCGGAATGGTCGGTGGCAACTTCTACGTCCTCTTGTACATTGGCATAATGGTATAATGGTATATGTTCCCTGGCTTCCATCCCTTCTAGCTAAGCTATTGACTACTGGGAACCCTCAATTCATTATTTTCTACTACTATCTACTAATGGATATTTGCTATAATTTCTTTTGTTTGGTCTATGTGTTTTACTGTGTGGAGAATTTCTTGGATAGTCCGGAAACAAATATTATAGCTGCGAAATATCCGAGAATAGTAGTCTATTCTCTGATATTTCGCAGCTATAATATTTGTTTCCGGTCAAATTCCTCTTTTGCCCTCAATCTTGCCCTGAATCAGAGATTCTCAAAGTGGGGGTCGCGAAAACTATCTGGGATATTGCAAAACAAATTGATTACAGTTCATTGGGGATGTTTTCCTACACATAACCATACTTCGTGGGGTCTTTTGAATTTTTTAGGTCCGCCAAAAATTTTGAAAAAACTGCCCTGGTTGATGCTTTATTTATATTTATATAGTATATAGAATAAAACTAGACATTAGTCGTTCAATAAGAATTTTATTTCAATTACTAAACAGGGTATATACAAAAACGCATAACGATTAAACACTTAATTAATACTCAATATGTTTTCAAACATGAGATTGCTATGAGGAACATAAATCTAAAAATCAACCTCATTACAAAGTAACATTTTTACAATGGTTCCCTAAATCAGTGATTTTCAAACTTACTTACAATTCTCAAATTCTCAAAGGCGGAAAACGATTTTAGAAATAGCACACATGTACTTAACATAAGCCAGCCCCTCGCAGAGGGGCGGTACACTCATAGTTTAAGAATCACTGGTTTAAAATGCCAGATTATAGTTATTTGTCTGACAATATTTGCTAGTGTTATTGCAATAATATAATAAATCAATTATATAGAACACAATTTCTTTTATATACCTATACTATTTACTTTAATACCTGAAAATATTAATAAACAAATAAATATAAACATTAAAAATATCACAATGAAATTATAATACAGTTAAAATTGATGATTGAAAGATTAAAAAATTAAAATATGTATGTCATTTATAATAAAAATTATTTTCTTCTTCTGTGTAAGAATTTGAATTTATCAATATTAATTTGGTAATCCAATACGAGATAAATAATTCACAGTGATTTTGTTAATTGATTCTAGAGCCTTCTGTATTAGAATTTCAATTTATCAATATTAATTTGGGAATCCAATACGGGATAAATAATTCACAGTGATTTTGTTAATTGATTCTAGAGTCTTCTGTCTTAGAATTTGAATTTATCAATATTAATTTGGTAATACAATACGGGATAAATAATTCACAGTGATTTTGTTAATTGATTCTAGAGTCTTCTGTATTAGAATTTGAATTTATCAATATTAATTTGGTAATCCAAACGGGATAAATAATTAGAGTGATTTTGTTGATTGATTCTATAGAATTTTGTTAATACAACCAAATACGAACGTAAATAGACTAATATATAAGTAGAGTATGAACTACATTAAAAAACCTAACAAATTTGATTCATACATATGAAATCAATCATTGCAACGTCCTCTTGTATAGTACAGTCCTTGGTAAACGTTTTCATTTTTACACACACATGTGTAAAATTTCGTTTACCACTACGTTACTACTACCACGCTTATTAATGGCCCTTGAACATTTTCTAAAACTTTGTTATTGTTTGATCAGCTGACTATTTCAATCAAATGTTACCTAAAGGTTTACAATTTATACCTTAAAAGTATATTAACAATCACGCATTATTGTAGAAGTGGTTGAAATCATGTAATTTTAATGTATTCATGATTTCAGCCACTTCTACAATAATTCGTGATTGTTAATATACTTTTAAGGTATACATTGTAAACCCTTAGGTAAAATTTGATTGAAAAAGTCAGCTGATCAAACAATAACAAAGTTTAAGAATATTGTCAAGGGCCATTCACAATAAGTGGTAGTAGTAACGTAGTGGTAAGCGAAATTGTATACATGTGTTAATATGCAGGACTGTACTATAGAAAAGGACGTTGCAATGATTGATTTCATATGTATGAATCAAATTTTTTAGGTTTTTGAACGTGAATGTAGTTCATACTCTACTTATCTAAAAAAATATTTGGATAGAAAGATATGCATGACCTCTAGGTCTCACTGACGTTACCGAATACTGGCCTTACAAAATCATACCAAATAAGTTGCGATATAAAGCGTAAATTACATTAAATTAGTATCATCAAATAATTTTAACAAGTACCTAATTTCAATTATTGATGTGTTATCTTCAGCTCATACTATGATCAATAACCATGTTGTGCATGTATGGTATTATATATTGGTCATAGTGTGAGTTGAGCATATGGCTAATAGAAACTAGAAACTTGTTCAAGTGTCTTGATAAATATTGCACAATGTAATTCACTCTTAAAATATCATTTATACTCAATATATTTTAAAACAGTCTGCATTCCCAATTATCTCAACCAGGACTGAATCAATAACTGAGACAAATGTCTCTAGGGTCTTGTTTTTGAGGAGGCCCGATCATACTTCCACTTTGATGAATTAAACAATTAAAGTTTATTACTCGAGTTGAGCATATGAATAATAGAAACTAGAAACTTGTTCAAGTGTTTTGATACATCTTGTACAATGTAAATCACTCTTAAAAAATCATTTATACTCATTATAAGTTAAAACAGTCTGCATTCCCGATTATCTCAACCAGGACCGGATCAATAACTGACACAAATGTCTCTAGGGTCCTGTTTTTAAGGAGGCCCTTTCATACTATCACTTTGATAAATTAAACAGTTAAAGTTCATCCTATACTCAGTTAAATATTTTGTTTGTGTGGTCTATTTCTTGTGAGGTTCCCGACAGGAATAAATATGTCCAGGGGTCTATTCTATAACTGTAAATAACAAACAGTCTGATAAAAAATCAGACCGTTCTGTTACCCATGGCAACCAAATAAACAACTGTTTCAGGACCACGCTTCGCGAATGCTAGTGTAATACTGCCTTACGTCTAATGTCAAACGTTAAGTCCTGATTTCCTAGCAAGCGGTGTCGATAAAAACGGACGTTTTTGACGTCATTTACACATTACAAGATACGTTTTAAGTACATGTATTTGAAAAACTCACCAGATTGCAGAGTAATTCATGAAATTTTTCTAATACGTTGAAGTAACCGCTCTCTGAATTACCAGATTCATTTAAATATAAGTAAAAGAAATGTGTGACATCAAAATGACGTTAAATACGGCCGCTTTTGTCGATACCGCCTAGGAAACCAAGGAAATAAGATGGATAGAATTATAACCGATTTCACTCTGACATTTGACGTAAGGCAGTATTACACTAGTGTTCGCTGAAACAGTTGTTTATTTGGTTGCTGATCTTTTATCAGACCGTTTGAACTTACAGCCCATAAACCCACAGGTCCCCAAAAAAATGTTAATCCAGCCCTTATCTCAACCCACATTATTTAACATTCACTGTGATTTATTTATCATTACTTTCATCATCAATTCAACGCGCTATCTTCAACTATATACACCATCTGATAGCCTTAAGACTCCGATTTGTAGGGTTTGAACAGTTTGGGCTTCTCAGCGATCTGCGTGTGCACGAGGGGTGATAGTTTGGCGGGTATGAGCAGCCCGGAATCGGGGGCCGGGCTCAGGCTGATTTCGGACGTCGACGGCGAGTCGTGCGGGGATGTTTTGGGCCCGTCGAATTTCGGGTAGTTGTTCTGGAAGTCGAGTCCTAGTAGCGGGCCGCCGCCGCCCATTAGACCGGCACTGGGGTTTGAGAGGGATTGCGCGTGCGCGGGCATGCTAGCGAAGGGTTGGTATGGGTGGTAGCGAGGGTAGTGGTGAGTGTATACTGGTGGCGGCGGTGGGTAGTGTAGGGGCAGCGTGGATGCGGCTGCTTGGAGGAGAGAGGCGGCGAACGCTGGGTCGGTGTATACGGCAGCGTAGGGCCAGGCTATCGCCATCCGTTGACGTTTGTCTTTCATTCGACGGTTTTGGAACCATACCTATTGGGAGTAGGGTTGTAAAAATTGGGTTTTTGATGGTTAGAGGAATTGTTGCTTACCTTTATGGTACTTTCTGGGAGGTTTAGTTGCGATGCCAGCTCACATCGTCTCGGCCTGGAGACGTAGTTTTCTTTGTAAAATTCTTTTTCTAATCGCCCTAGTTGGTCGCGTGTGAACGCTGTCCGGTATCTTCTCATGTTGGGGTCGTTCATGTTCGCATTATTGGTATTCAGTTTGGAGTCCGATGAGGCTGGACTGTGACATTCTGAAAAATTCAAAATTACTCTAAACATTGTTCGCAATCATAAGATATTTAAATCAAGGGATTGGGAATTTTTGAATTGGCCCGGGCATTTGCCACGACCACCCCAACAGCATTTTTAAATAGCAACCTCTGTCGAGTTTCATATTAGTATCCAATGATTAGTATGAGACGGACGGAATGATTTCATTTGAAATCATTCTGTTCGTCTCATACTAAGCATTGAGAAATAATTTGAAACTCGACTTGGGTTGCTATTTAAAAATGCTGTTGGGACGGTTGTCCCCTAAAAAACTCCACGTTGCATGGAAGTTGTTAACTATCTGAGAATGTAGTTTTTATGACTCTTTATTGATCCCCAAATGTTCAATTTTATGTTCACTCGTTCAAAACTTATAGCTCCGTCCCGGGACTTTTGGAAATCCTTGTATAATTCCCTATACAATTTTATGAAAATTGTCTTAAATTACTCATAAATAACCAAATTTAATAAACACAAGACTTGAAATTCGAATCTGAATTGTTTTTTGTACATTTCTGGGGTGTGAAACTGGAAAAATATAAATCTAATGGTGGTTGGTTATTGTCACACTACCAACTCGCATTAGATTTATATTTTAGGAGTTTCACACCCCAGAAATATACAAAAAACAATTCAGATTCGAATTTCAAGTCTTGTGTTTATTAAATTTGGTTATTTATAAGTAATTTAAGACAATTTTATAATCTTCATAAAATTGTATACGGATTTGGTTATTTATGAGTTATTTAAGACAATTTTTTAATATTTATTATTATAATGTGCTATAATTTTTAAAATTTAACGACCACTCAATTTTAACTGGTTGATGAATTTTTTTTGTGAGTTTATATAATTTTATTTCAATTACTGAGTTGTCTGAAGCGACAGGAACTGTGTCGCCTGAAATCCGCGCGTCTGGGCCCACTTGAGGGCGCAACATTCGTCGATTTTATTGTTTCAAGTAGTTCCGCAGCGTCTTTTTAATGCCGATGGGGGGCAGCTGACATGTGTCGGCCACTTACCGCCTAAATATTATGTCTCGTTATCGTCTAGACATTAGACTTCCTTAATTAGGCCTAAGCGTTTATTCAAAGTGCTATACTAGGAACGGCATTAACAACAAACGCACATTGAGCATCAATTAATGATCAATAAATGTGATGTATAATGAATTGATTTTGTTATGTTTATATTTACAAAAAAATATATCTCGACTAGACTAGACGGTCTTAAAGCGTTGCACCAAACAAAAATGAGATCTTAAAACGATAAGACGGTCTTACATTGTAAGACTAAGTAGAATCTACATATGTTTGGTGCAACAGAATAAAAATTTAAGATTACAAATAGAACAAGAAACAATAAGCCCGTACTAGCACAGAGTTATACTTTATAGGGTTATCAGTCGTGAAGCTTTTCCACCGGTCAAGGGAGAAGCTCAGAGGAGTTTAATCATCCGGTATTTATCTTAAATTCACAGAAAACCTCTGAAAAACAGTGAAAGGTGATTCGCGAAAATTTGTTCCCCGCTGGGGTTGGAACTCAGGCTCCCCAATGCTCAGTACGAGACGGACGACGCCTCTAACCACTCGGCCACTGAGCTGGGTCTACATAATTATTTTCATATTGTGAAATCTAATAGATAAACAAAAAGCTGTATTTTTATAATCAAATTTTTGACAATTATCGTTCATTGGGAACTAACTAATAGCCTAATTAAACTCTTCAGCTAATGCCATTATAAAATGCTTGCGCAGTGCCAATATGAACTTTCAATTAATTTCAATTAATATTTGTTGCTACATAGCTCAGTAGCTTAGTGGTTAGAAGAACCAAGTAAGGTAAATATCGGATGATAAAATCAGAGCTTTATTCGGCCACTGAGCTCAACAACTAAGCTTATAAAGTCGGTAGTAATTTTGGATATTTCACATATACACCCGCGAGTTAGCGGGATATTCTACAAGGATTGAAATACTATTTGCTGCTACTTTTGTAAATCTGCTAGGATTAGGTGTGAGGCTTTTCCGCCGGTAAAGGGAGAAGCTCAAATGTCTGCCTTTACCGGCGGACATTTGAGCTCTCAATTTATAGAAGACCCCTTATACATCTAATTGTAGCAGATTTACAAAAGTAGCAGTAAATAGTATTTCAATCCTTGTAGAATGTCCAGCTAATTCGCGGGTGTATATGTAAAATATCCAAAATTACTACCGACTTTATAAGCTTAGTTGTAAAAACTACTTTTTAACTCAGTAGCTGAATAAAGCTCTGATTTTCTCGCAAGTGGTTGCTTAAAAGCGACAACTTTTGACATCATTTGTACATTACAAAAAAATAGTAGGTAACCAGGAAAAGATTCCAACCCAATAACAAACTAACTTGTCACATGATTATTGTTAAAAATATTCTTTTTTTATATGGCTATCAGCTTTTCCTCCGAAAAAAATAATCTCAGAGGAGTTTTAATTGAATTTTATTGCTTCCAAGGAATTTAGAATGGTTTCAACAATTGTTTATATTCCTTACCTTTGATATTATACTGTTGCGTCGTATTAGGTGATTGCGGTGGAGTGCTGGGCGGCCTCCCCTGATGAATATTGTAATGTCCAGGCAGCACATCGAGCACCACCGCGTTCTTCTGCGCCTCCGGTCCCTGGTGGTACATTTTAAAATTCTCCATTATCCACAACAAACAAACACCTCTTATTACAACTATTATGACTAAAACCGTTATATTGCACCACTATCAGCGACTTGCTTTCTGGGGCGACGGCGACGACCCGATTGCGAGCGCAGGAGAATTTTTCCGGTTTCCGCCCGTGGCGCGAGGGGTTGGTAGGTGGAGTTCATCACCGAGTTGGTTGGCCGCGGTAAAGGGAGCAGTGATCGCGGGCCCCGCCTCTCCATCCCTAAACCGGCCGGCCGTAAGGGAGGTTTTGGTGCGGCGCGGTCCTTATGCCGTTGTTATTACATGTCGGCTGCTATTAAGCCGGGCGCACGCGGCGGGGGGATACGCCAGGTCGATCCCGTCAGAACGGTTTAATTGGGGATTTTAATTAACACGTTCGCAACAAAACCCCACCGCCCGCCCGCCCGTACGTTCGTTCGCACTCAAATAAATCGAAAAATAGTAACAAAAGTGTGTGCTGCTAGGGGTGATTAAGTGTCGATTGGTTGGTTACGTGCAGGGGAATTATTGGGCGCTTTGTCATATTATTGAAGGTAGGGGTGGGTGTGTTTTGATGGACTGCCGTAAAGGATAGTGGGTTGCTGTAAAAATGTTATCGGGGGATATAAGCTGTGATAAGTTCGGAAATTGCTTCATAATGAATGGAAGATGTAGAAGATAAGGCAATTTATTTGGATTGTGTTTTACCGACTGAATTAGAAAATAAATAACGATTTGGTCTAATTTGTGTATACGTAATGCAGAAATCTATCAAAAATCAATAATTTTTGTTGTTGTTCGTGTGTTTTTGGTTATTGGTCGTGTGTTTGTTATGTGTAATCTAATAATTTAGTTTACTTGCATTAAAAAAAAACTTCTAGTTTTACAGCCCTTTATATAAAAATAGTATTATTTCAGCAAAGTTGAGTAAAATTTGTAACTACTTTCTATATTTCACATATACACCCACCAATTAGCGCAGTATTCTACAAATAATGAAATAATATCTACTGCTACTTTTGTTTTACCTCTATTACCATTAAAGGCACATTACACGGTCAATAATACTGTCAATCCTAGTACTGTCAATATTATTATATAATTTTTAGGGAGTGCTGGCCTAGTATGGTCAGCATTGGCAGCTCCTCACCCGCCAGGGTTTTGCGGCTTGCACGCAAAATTGACTGGTGGGACGAGTGAGCAGCCTTTAAAGGGAGGTTTCACAATGGGCCCATTTTGAGGCCTAAGTGTCTGTAGCTATGCTACCCTCCAGCCAACTATCCAGAACTATCCAGATCCAGAACTGTCAATATTTGCTTCAATCCTCTTTTTATATTTATCAAGTAATCAATTATCCGGATAAAGATCAGTATTCTCTTCATTACATCATTACTATACCTTACACGATGGCTAATACTGGCAATATTTTAGAATAATGAACATACTAAATATTGTATCGTTCAGTAATACTGTCATTATTCTAAAATATTGACAGTAATATTGATCGTGTGCCTTTTAGATGTATACAGAGTAAGTTATAACGTGCAAAAATTACACGCCTCATAGAAAAGACAATTTTAAGCAGACAAGTTCTATGAGCATGTGAACTAAAACATGCCGTTATCGAGATTTACGAAATTTATTAATCCATTTAATAAATCTTTATAGATTTATTAATTAATTATAATGCCACCAAAGATATCCTTGCAATTTCTCAATTGTTTATGGCTTTATAGCCATAAACAATTGAGAAATTGCAAGGTTATCTTTGGTGGCATTATTCTTCTTGAACTTTATGGCATCATCGGAGGATCTCGAAAATGGTGTAGTGTAACTAAAGTGTGATCAAAATCAAAGTAGAAATCGTTCTATTTATTCTTTAAATGTATTATCTCAAAATAGACGCATCAATGCAATTACTATTTAATTTTTTTAAGAAAACTGTTGCAGCTTTAAGGGCCATCCAAATAGGTAGTGTGGTAGTGGTAACGTAGCGGCTAGCGAAATTTTACACATGTATAATAATTAAAACGTTTACTGCAGCGCAGAACATAGGTAATTACCTTTATTATTATTACCTTTATTATTATTATTATTATTACCTTTATTACCTTAACTATCCCACACGCCCAATTGAAAATGTTTGGATTTTCATAGACATGCAATTTTTTTTTATTGTGAATGGTCCTTTAGGATATTCTAATTTCTAATCCAGCGCGTTATATTTGTTTGTATACTACAATATAAAAACTTAGTTTATTAGTAAAATAGTAAATTACCACACGCCGAAGTAATGAATTGTTTACGAATGGGCGACCCCGGTTCGAATCCGGGCCCAAGTAGGCGGTACTATTTCTCGCAGGGATACAATTAACGACACAAGAAAACTCGGGGACGATTTTCTGAAGTAGCAGGTCCCAATCTGCACATACACTAACTAACACACGACAGAACGACCCGAAAGTCGATAGCCAGTTACAGAATTGTAACAAATACAGTAACTACTACTAGTAAATTACCTGGTTAATAAACTCATCAATTTCATCCTCGAAATTAATTTCAAGAAAATGTATAGGTGAGGAACATGGGCTCGAACTTCCGGTAGACATGGCAATATATTTTTTCACACCCAAATAAGGGACGAAGATTCTTCTTTTCGATTTATTTCTTGTAGTGTGACTACTTGGCTATTTATCGATTTATTTCTTGTAGTGTGGCTATGGCACCCAGTATGGGGAAGTAACGCAAAACACGCATTCAAAATCTTCACCAAACTAATTCTACTGACAGTTATTATTACTATAAATATAGAAACAGGTTTATTTTTATAAATCGAATATGCAACTATGGTCACTCCACAGCATCACTTTCGGACATATTGTAAATAATTTATTATCACATTCACAAATGCATACAGACATCTCTCTGGAACAACATTATTTTATATTTATCACAATTTCTACCAATGAAAACTGTAACAATCTTCGCAGTAAATAAATAAATACATATATGTTCGCATTTATGTAATTATTAATGTTACTGTAGAAAAAAAGTTTTGAAGGTGCTTTATCTTCAGAAAATTAATAATCCCAAAATAGAGATTACATTGCGTATATGAGATGGGTATGCGTTTATGAGTAGTGATCTGCACTATCGAATGAATTGGACATTCGTTAGTGACTACCGATAGTGCATATATCGAATGATTCAATCGACTATTAAAATTGATTTAGGAAGGTTGATTATTATGTTATAGCTACTTATGAAAACAAGAAGTTTAGCCTAGGAAGCGGTGTCGACAAAAGCGGCCGTATTTCACGCCATTTTGAGGTCACACATTTCTTTTATGTATATTTAAATAAATCTGCTAATCCAGAGAGCGGTATACGTCAAGGTATTAAGAAAATGTCATGAATTACACTGAAATCTGGTGAGTTATTCAATACATGTATTTAAAACGTATCTTGTAATGTGTAAATGACGTCAAAAACGGCCGTATTTATCGACACCGCTTCCTAGGAAACCAGGACTTTAGAGGCAGGGCCGTATTAGGCACAATTCACACATAAGTGGCGTCGGGCGGAGGCGCGGTGTAGGCGTAGACGCGACGTCGCACAGGCGATTGTGATGTCCATATGCAGTGAAGGGGTAGACCTTGCACCTTATATTTACATAGAGGCGGCGTGGAAGAGTTATGCTTCTCGCCTCTTCGCCTACCGTGTCTCAGGCGAAGAGGCGAAGGTGCGGTTCCGGCACGGCGAGAGGTACGACGGCTTTAACGTCCCTTCTATATAAACATATGGTGCAATGCCCACTTAGGTGACGAGGCGCGGGCATTTGCCTCGTGCCTCTCGCCGCGCTTGCACCGCGTCTTCGCCTAAGACACGGTAGGCGAAGAGGCGAAACTCTTCCACGCTGCCTCTATGTAAACATATGGTGCAATGTCCACCCCTTCACTGCATATGGACATTACAATCGCCTGCACCTCGCCTACACCGCGACTCTGCCCGACGCCGAAGTGCTGGATTGCGACCCATCTAAGGCTGACCTACCAGCTAAACCCCACCTCGACTCTCCAACGAACAATATATTCCTAAATATGGAATCCACATTTCTGTAAAAAAAAGACCTTTATTTGGCATGACAACTCAAAAAATACCAAACCCTCACATATACAATGCTCATCAAGAACAACAACAAAAAAATGTCTGTATTTCTTCATATTTTGGTGGCTATAAATTAATATATAATTTTCAATTCTCAATTCAACAGTTTTTTTATCCATACCATGTTTTAAAATTTATTTATTTGTTTAATTTATATGTATTTTTATTTTATTTATTTTTTATTCATAAATTTAATTTTCTCATATGCTATTTGACTGCATAATTTTTTCTATGATTTTTTTCAGGTCCTCACCTAATAGACGTCTGGGTTCCAAAGGTTCGCTAGACCATCTACTGCAATTATGAATGAGATTTTAACAGGTAATTACAACTTACAACAATTACAACAATTCCAACTGTTACAACAATTATTACAATTACAACAATTACAACAATTACAACAATTACAACTGTTACAACAATTACTACAATTACATCAATTAGAACAATTATAACAATTACAACAGTGTTGACAAATGTGTCATAATTGACAATTTGTAGTAAGTAATTCAACACTGCTATGCATTATTATTAGTTATTGTTAATTAGACAAAGATAAAGAAGAGAATAATAAGGTAACAATAATAATTTTCTATGCGTTTTGTTAATTTTGCCGGTGTGTGTATTTTTTTGCTGTATTCTAAAAGTCAAAAAAATACTCGCTATGAATATAATTAACAATAGCAAGGATTATTCTTGTTCAAATCTCTCTGAACATAACATTCATAATATAAGGGTTGTTAAGAGAGAATTAAATAAGAATATAAAAGATTTTTCTAAATCATTCATTATATGGATTATTTCATATATTTATTCACATACACACATTGCATAAGTGTTGTTAGCAGTTATATATATATATATATATATATATATATATATATATATATATATATATATATATATGTGTATATATATATAACTACTAACAACCCTTATGTAGTTAGCAGTTAAAAAAAAAGAGCTTTATGTGGCATACTGCTCAAAAAATACACTCCTCCCCCAATACACAATGCTTATACATCAGAGCACGAACCCAAAAAATACATAACAATAAAAATAAAAAATAAAAAGTAACACTCCTCACAATACAAATTAAGAGAATATAAAACTAAAGGAATATACATATTCGCCCCAAACCCCGTCTGCCCTTGCCACTTTCCTCTCCCATGCCAGCCTCCTGCAAATTTTTACGCCCTTCCCATCCTCTCCCAACCATTCATTCAGCTTTCTGCAGTTATATATACCTATATATATATATATATATATATATATATATATATATTTATATATATATATATATATATATATATATATATATATATATATATGTATATGTGTGAATAAATATATGAAATAATCCATATAAAGCATGAATGGATGATAAACTAATTTAGAAAATATTGGATTGTTAAGGCGTCTACTTTGTCATAATTCATTTTAAAGGATAAATAAAACGATTTTTTCCTTTGTTTTTTATCACACTTCAGTTACACTTTGCAACTAATTTCGGCTAAGCTTTAGAGTCATCGGAGGAGCTCGAAAATGGCTACAGCTTAGCCGAAACTAGTTGCAAAGTGTAACTGAAGTGTGATAAAAAACAAAGTAAAAAATCGTTTTATTTATCCTTTAAAATGAATTACCACAAAGTAGACGCCTTAACAATCCAATATTTTCTAAATTAGTTTAATTTAGAAAATTCTTTTATATTATTGTTTAATTCTCCCTTATATCATATATAACTGCTAACTACATAAGGGTTGTTAGCAGTTATATATGATATATGTACTTCATATAATGGATGATAAAATAATTTAGAAAAATCTTTTATTCCTATTTTATGTGTTGAGACAAAAACCGATTTCTCTTCGCTTGCCAATCGGCGCCGATAAATTATTTCCGACAGCGTATGTTTTACGCCGCCGCCGGCTGGCTAAATTGTTGCTGATATCGGGGGGGACGCTCAAGATTGCGAATAATTTACAGCCAATAAAAGAGGCGGCCCGGGGTGTCGTGAGTCTCTGCGGCCGGGGCGGCGGCGGCGGCAGCGGCTAAATTAACTGATCCCGGCGATTTATGGGGGAGTAAATAACAGTCAATAAGTCTATCACGGCGAACGACTTCTATTAACGCGCCGCTGCCGCCCCCGGCCGCTTTTATTTTTAAATTGGATTAATTGAAATACGGGCTACATTGTCCTCACGCGCCCCATGCCCAGGAGGAAAGATTATAAAATTGTTTTGCCACTTTTCCGCCCTATTAGCTGGTCCCGTGGGAGCTTAATCGTGGAGCGGGTGCAGCGTTGAAGTGTTAATCCTATCAAATATATACAACCACCTGCTCCCACCCCCGCACGCAAGCTATTTATAAAACAATTATGTACGTGGGGTGGATAAGGATGAGATTCACCCTCAGCTGGTGTGTATTACGTGGGGGGTTGTAACAGCAGATATTTTTTCAGTTTGTATAGCTTTTACAGAATAATTTATTTCTATGAATTTATATTTGTTCATACATCAATATTTGTTGATGTATGTTCACCTGACTGTACAATTATTCAAACAATTCCTGGTTTGTTATTTTAACGAAGCAACAAAATAAAATCGTTTGAAAGCAGAGTAAAGTGTAGTAATAAAATATAAGAAATAAGACATTAGAAATATATAGAATGGGTGGGTGGTTCAAGACTAACCAAACCATGCACCATTTCAAACTTGACTTGAACTCTTCACTACATTGTTTCTCGTGTTTATTGGGAATTATAGGATTTGATGAATTATTCGTAATTTAATAAATGAAATTCATTGAATCATAGAGAGTTATGGATAAAAGTAAGTGCTGAGTTCAAGTCATTTCAAATGAGCGTGCATAGTTTGGTTAATGTTGAAACCACCCGCCCCAGTTTTTACTCATACCACTCATACTTTTAAAATTGTCTGGTGCATGTGTGTGTATCTCTGGATGTATGTGAACAAAATTCCGAGAAAACGGCTAAATGAATCTTGACCAAATTTGGTAATTGGTTGAGAACACGAACTATTGTGATTCCGTGAATTTGGGCAAAACCGGTCCGCAAACAAAGACAAAAATCTTGATAACACCATTTCCTTTTGCGCATATGGCACGTGACAAAATTGTCAAAATGTAGGAGAATTCGTTTGCGAGTTCTCAATTATTTTTTTCAGAAGCGGCCATACTGGTCGGCCATAATGGTCGGCCATCTTTGTTTGCCATTTCAGACGCTCGACATAACATCCATCACAAAACGAATCGTAATTGCTAAACGGAAAATGCTATCAATCTAAGAATTTAAATACAAATACCTAATATATTATACCAAGAAGAAAATTTACAATTATATAAACACTAGGTAAAATTCACGTCGCCCGACGGCGTTTGGTAAATCAACATTCTACCCAACTCCTCTGAGCCCGTGTGTCTATTCAAATACTTTTCCTCTCAAAATATTAGCAAACATAATTATTGTGCGTCTAGCTTCTTCTTCTTCTTCTTCTTCTAACTATGCAGTTGCAACTTTTCAAACCTTCACTCTCCGGTAGGCCTCGAACCCACTCTCCGGCTATCGCGGTCGTCTTGCTACCAATTGCATCCAGAGGGCTGTAGTCAATAGCACGCAAAATAATGTCTACCCTCCGTGGTGCAGTTGGTAGCGCGATGGCCGCGATAGCCGGAGACGTGGGTTCGTGTCTCAAGAGTGAATTTTTGAGTATTATATATATATATATATATATATATATATATATATATATATATATATATATATATCGGAGCGAGTGAAGTATATACGATGTATTAATCAGATGTATCACATATCGTGATGCTTTATTGCTAATATCAATTAGTATGGCCAGGTACTTGGTCCGGTAAATCCAGAGCTTGCTCTTTGGAGTCTATTATTCAATGCACGTTAAATAATAAGTCCCACATTTTATTAACAACTGAGTAACTAACTTAAAGCACTGATTATAGAATAACAATTAGAACTCATTACACTTATTCTAACGCAGAATATAGTCAATAGTGAACCTTTCTCGAGAGAAACGGTCCAAGCCAACTTATCATATGCGTTGTTCGTAAAGAACTACTCATTAGCTAGTTCAGCTCACATCGTCCCTTGGCGATGCGTACTCAAGGCAAGGACACATTCCTTCCAATTGGCTTCTGCTGCACTAATCATACGCTACGTAAAGCACCCTTGTGCTGTCGTTATGCTTAAATTCCTGTAGAATTGTGTTATGTGGGTCTATAGTATACAACCTAATGTAAGGCGATTTATCGTATGCAACCTAATATATGGCGCCTCATCGTATGCAGCTAAATATACATTGATATATCGTATGCAATCTAATATACGACGATTCCTCGTATGCAACTTAATACACTGTGATTCATCGTATGCAACCTAATATACTGTGATGTATCGTATGCAGTTAAAATGTGAATTTAACTACTAGGCAATTTAAGATATTTCGGTACGACTCGCTTTGATTCATATCGTCAAACAAAAATATCTTAATTATGAATTAATATCAATTAATTGTCCAGCTCAGTGGAATAGTGGGTAGAGCCGCCTTCCGTCCCGTAGTGAGTGAAACGAATCATCTTTCACAGTTTTTCAGAGGTTTTACATGAATTTTATGTAGGACGAATGGCCACCATGGTCTAAGGCGTCTCTATCTTAATTTTTTTGTCAATAATTTATATATTTCGTTCTATCAAACATTATTTCTAAACGTATATAGTTAACAAGACACAGAATCAGACATCTACATAGAAATTCTACAACAAAAATCTCAATTCGTTAATTAATTAATGCATCTTTAACCCTCTATCGTGTACTGGAGTGCCTTTATTCTTAGTATCATCATGTAATCAATATTTAAATTAACACGTCTGTTTATATAGATTTAATATAATCACTTTCATATTTGATCTCTCTGTATCTTCTATTCTGACAATTGACATTTCTGTTCATACTCAGAGCCGCCTAGCGGAGTTTCTGTGAACTCTCTTTTAAATCCCCTCGTGGTCAGCTTTGACACGTGAGGCGGAATTTGTAAATAAATATCAATATTCGTGCCCGCCCGTTTGGGGCAACAGTGCTACAATGTCGCAGTACAACTTCAAGAAGATTGCGGTGGTCCCTCCCGCCAAGGTAAGCCCTTTCGCACCTTATTATTTATATAATGCACGCGTGCTAAATTCTAACCTCAAACCGTAGGACTTCATCGATATCATCCTATCGAAAACGCAACGCAAAACACCCACAGTTGTACACAAGCAGTACAAAATCACGAGGATTCGTAGTTTTTACACACGTAAAGTGAAGTTTACTCAACAAAGTTTCCATGATCGACTTACTCAGATTCTCACTGAGTTTCCCAAGCTGGATGATGTGCATCCTTTCTATGCGGATTTGATGAATGTGCTTTATGATAAGGACCATTACAAATTGGCGCTGGGACAGCTTAATACAGCTAGACATTTGATTGATAAGTAAGTTATTATTCTAGCTAGATAATAATATATTCATATACACTACTAGTCATCTGGCATTTACCTTATTTTACCAATGTTTTTGTCAATATTTGCTATTTCTTTGCAGTGTTGCCAAGGATTATGTTCGTTTGATGAAATATGGTGACTCGCTATATAGATGTAAACAACTTAAAAGGGCTGCACTGGGTCGTATGGCCACCATAATGAAAAGGCAGGCTTCCAATTTGACTTATTTGGAACAGGTTAGGCAGCATTTAGCTAGATTGCCTTCCATTGACCCATACACAAGGACTATCATTATTTGTGGTAAGTGATTATCCAATTGAAATTTATTAAATATTAATAATTATCCATTTATATAAAGCTGCTTTACTTTATTGCTTTTCTGGATTGTACTTTTTGTATTAGAACTGCTCAGAACATCTATGAATATGCTAAATTTTAGTAAAAGTAGATATAAAAAGATTTCAACAATATGAATATGTAAAAAAAAGTATTGCAATTACATGCATAGGTTTAATGATTTATGATTAAGTAAATGCCATTTATTAATTCAGTCTTCATCTTTACACCACACTGTGGTAGAAAAGGCCAGCAGAGAGATATATATATATATATATATATATATATATTTATATACATATATATATATATATATATATACATATATATATATATATATATATATATATATATTTATATACATATATATATATATATATATATACATATATATATATATATATATATATATACATATATATATATATATATATACATATATATATATATATATATATATATATATATACATATATATATATATATATATATATATATATATACATATATATATATATATATATATATATATATATATATATATTTCAGTCTTCATACAAAAGAAATTACAGGATGCAGATAGTGAAGAGATAAAGTTGTTTGAAATAGTGAATATGCATAGTTTAGATAGTTAGATGATTTTACAGTACTGCTTTCATAGGACATCACATGACACTTCGAAATAACTTTACTTAATATTAATATGTATAACACTCATACTTCATAAAACCTAAACAAAATCAATTTTCGTATGTGTAGGTTTCCCTAATGTTGGTAAATCCTCCTTCATCAATAAAATAACTCGCGCAGACGTTGAAGTACAACCATACGCGTTCACAACGAAATCCCTATACGTCGGCCACACAGACTACAAATATCTTCGCTGGCAAGTGATAGACACCCCCGGTATCCTAGATCACTCCCTGGAAGACCGCAATGTAATTGAAATGCAAGCGGTTACAGCCCTAGCGCATTTACGCGCATGCGTTCTCTACTTTATGGATCTATCTGAGCAATGCGGACACACATTAGATGAACAGGTGAAACTGTTTGAATCAATCAAACCGTTGTTTGCTAATAAACCACTATTATTGGTTGCAAATAAAATCGATATCGTTAAACTAGATGATTTACCGGCTGAACGCCGAGCGGTTCTTAAGGATATTGAGGGTGATGCTGAGTTGACTTTGTTGGAGATGTCTACAGTTACGGATGAGGGTGTAATGGATGTCAAAACAGGCGCATGCGAGAAGCTTTTGAGTTACAGGGTTGAACAGAAAATGCGAACTAAGAAAGTTGATGGGGTGTTGAATAGGCTGCATGTAGCTGTACCTAAACCCAGAGATGCTAAAACTAGACCACCTTGTATACCGGAGGCTATTTTAGCTAAGAAACAAATTGTTGCTGAAAAAAGAAAGAGGAAGCTTGAGAGGGATATTGAAGTGGAGGAGGGTGATGATTATGTTTTGGATCTTAAAAAGCATTACACGGATATTCCTGAGGAGGAGCGGTACGATATTATTCCCGAAATTTGGGAGGGACACAATATTGCGGATTATATTGATCCAGAAATATTTGAGGTATATTCACTTTTACATATTAGAAATATTTGTAGACTTTCAGGGGATTTAAGGATAGGATCACATGTTTACTTTTATGAAATTATAATGAGGTTTAAGCAAAAAGTATGCAATGGAATGTTATAAATATTTTTCTAGTACATTAAAATACTTGAAAGATTTGATGATCTTCTACTTTTTATAACTTACGCCCGGTTTCTCCAACGAATCTTAATTAGATTTAGACCGTCTTAATAATAAGACGGTCTTAAAGCGTTGTAGTAAACAAAAATCGGATCTTAAAACGATAAGACGGTCTTACATTATAAGACTAAAGGTCGTTTTAGACAAGACAATTTCTTAGCTCAAAATTTGTTCAAGAAATTAATTTATATATCCTCCTCTCATACAATTTGTCCACGACAATAGAACGCGTTATATTTTTCTATTCGATCTACCATCCAATTCAATATTTCAAATGATTTGCTGTATGATACGAGATAAGTTAGATTGTCTCACATCTTGACTAACTTTTGAGTCAAGATATTGTCTTGTCTAAAACGACCTTTTGTAAGATCTTCATATCTTTGGTGCAACAGAATACAAATTTCAGACGTGGTTATATATAAAGAAACCGGGCGTAAGGATAGAGTCATCAGTGTTTACAAAATAATTTGCATAGCCAAAAAAACGTGTTTGAATCAACTAGTAAAAATTGTATGGCATTCCACTGCATAGTTTTTGCTAAAAATCCAATACAATTTACGCCATAAAAATAATAATAATAAACTTTATTTCTCATAAATTGTAGCACAATAATAAAAAGATAAGATAAGTATAGAAGTGATCCCTACCCTTGAGTGACCTTAAAGGGAGGATTTACAATGGGCCCATTTTGAGGCCTAAGTGTCTGTAGCTATGCTATCCTCCAGTCAACTATCAAGATCCCTACCCTTAATTCTAAAAATTATTTCAAAGTACTAGGGTTACAATAAGTGGTGCAATACCTTATAATTTGGCGTGAAACGGTTTTGTTTATATATCCACTGATTTTTGTTTATAGAAACTTGGTGAGTTGGAAAAAGAAGAAGAAATCCGAGAGGAGTCCGGTATGTATGTTGTGCCTAAAATCGAACTGGACGACACGTTACGCGAGATCAAGGAGTTGGCTCAGAAAATTAGGGATAAGAAGGCAATTCTTAAAGATGAATCAAGGGTTAATAAACAATGTAAGAAGCCCACATTGCCACGTACAAGCACAGCAAAGGTTAGTGTAACACATATTGGGCAAATTCTATAAAGTAGATTATTTTGATTACCTTGTGAAATTAATATTAATATTTTGTTCGATTATTTTGATTACCTTGTGAAATTAATATTAATATTTTGTTCGCATTTTACAAACCTCACAGATGATGTGATATTGTATATTGTGTGGTGCGATAAAAAGCCGGAATTGTAACGCAGCAGACCCGAGTTCAAATCTCGGTGTCTCGCTGCATGAATTCTATTTGGTGCATGTCCACTCTGCTTCGGAAGGCACTTTAAGATATTGGTCCCGTCCGTAACGTAAAGATATTTTATCGTTTATTTTTAAAAATCAGGGAAGGGATCGTTCGGTGTCGAGGCTGCGTTCCGAAATGGAGAACTTGGGCGTGGACATGGCTGACACCGACAACGCACACTTTACGAAAACAAAGGGCAGGAACCGTTCGCTTGGTCCTCCGACCAAACGCATGCGTATGGATGTCGAAGTCTCCGAAAACAAGAACAGGAGTGTATCCCGCACGCCTAGGAACGAGATGGGTGTTAAGGATGTTGTTGTAAGTACTCTTTTTGATGTTTACAGGTTCTAAATGTCGAATGGCAATAGAAGCTGGACTATCTGGATGTATCCTGCTTTTGTTATGTGGGGTGGTACCGAACAAAACTGCCACATTTAAAAGGTGGATTGAACTAAAAATGGTAGTAGGTATCACCAAAAACTTTTTACTTCTTAAAAGTAAATATAAGAAATGTTTTTTACGCTAAGGTTTAAAAATGACACCGTCCAAATAGTGGCCTTGGCGGTGGATTCATATTTCTAGACGTGTTTTGAAGTTTTAAGTTATTTTGGCCACACTTGTCATTCATGATTGGACACTGACACTCATTCCGAAGGTATTCTGTCCCGCAAATACGGCGAATTCATGATTTGTCTATGGGAAATGATGGAATTTTTGTATAAAAAGTTCTAATAGACTGAAATTTTCACCATTGGATGGACTGACATCATTAACAAGCATTAACTGCGCCCCTGCAGGGTTATACAGAACTGTAATATTTCTGAATTGGAAACTTTTTAGCGGGGTGTGCCAATTTTGATGAGCTGTCAGTAAATTAAACGATGTGTCTCCTTTGGACTGCGATTCCTGATACCACTCAATCGAAACGTATTCGTTAGCCAAATATCACCTTAATGTATGTATTTTGAAATATTTACATGTTGCTTAGGGCTACAATTGACATTTAACCGGAGAATAAGGCTATTCATGGAATAAGTTTGAGATATTAATGCCAATATGTCAAACTTATTCCATGAATAGTCTTATCTTCAAGTTAAATGTCATTTGTAGAACCGGCCCTAAGTAACATGTAAATATTTAAAAATAAATACATTAAGGTGATATTTGGTTATCATAAAAGATTGCCTACAGACAAAATCTACATACATACCGGTAGACAAAATCTACAAGGATAATCGTTGCGGAAAATTCACGATTTGCGTTCTTTCAATGATGGAATTTCGATTTAGTAGTATTTTTGAATGTTAGTAAATAGAATTTCTATCTTTCTACAAACTCACGTTTAACGTGTGTATTTTGTGGAATGGCTGACAGTTAAACGAATACATCCGGAACGAGTGGTATCAGGAATTGCACCCCTATACTCTTGCTCAATTTTGTATGATACTTGGGTCCTAATTTGTTCTACAACTAACATAATATGGCAACTGTTATTATTATAGATGCAACGGAAACTGGCTAAGATCGCGCACAGGGCTATCAGCAAGAAAGTCGGGCGTATGGGTCTCAAAGGTGAGGCTGACAGATTTATTGGCACAAAGATGCCAAAGCATTTGTTCTCTGGTAAGCGGGGTAGTGGCAAAACTGACAGGCGTTAGTTTCTGCTTGTTGTTGTGTGTAAGTATGAATATTTATAACTATTAAGAGATATATGAGTATACATTTTATTACTCACTTGAAAAAAACAAAAATGTATTTGATATAATAAATTACATAATTGACAATTTTATTTTATAACTGTTGTGAAGAGTATTAACAGGAAGGACCTAATCCGCAATTTTATCCTGAAGGTATCCTTTTTTATATATCCATTTACTTATATTTGGATACACACGGAATCATCCCGTTAAAGTATTTTAAAAAATTATAAGAGGGTTATAAAGAAAGTATTATGAATATAAATAAAAATCAATTGATATTGAACTTCTCCCTCTTCATTTCAACGCCAATCAGCTACAACCACATCTAACTGAATCGACTGTTTTAAAGGTAATAAACTTTGCCGGGGATTATATTGAATGAATGTAATTCAATATAAATTGATTTATTTGATATATTTTGCTACTACTTTCTTTACAACCCTTGTATAACATTAATGTATAGTTATGTTCCATATATGTACTAGTTTTCATAATGGTCATAAGCAGGAGTATGGTACTCTATGCCACGAGTACTATACTCCTGCTTATATTTAAAGTGGTTAATAATTTGTTTCTTAAAACTGGTGAATAGGAGTCGCAAATACCCCTACAGGACCATTAATTGTTATTGGACCCCATACTTAAAAGATACTTTTATCTTTATAGTTATCAGCACACAAGTTCTTTTCCGCTGGTAAAGCGAGAAGCTCGGAGGAGTGTAATCACCCGGTATTTACCGTAACTTATCAGAAATCCTCTGAAATACTGTAAATATCACGCGCCCACAACAAGGTTTTAACTCTTGTCTCCAATGCTAAGAATGAGACTTGCGGCGTCTCTAACCACTAGCCCACTAAGCTGGGTAATACGTTATTTATATGCGTCTTACATTGGATATAAATAAACTGCGTAAATTATTATTTTTTTAATAATTTATTACAAAAATGTGTCTTTAAATAAATAAATAATGCTATATTCGTAGATTTACAAATCTATGTAAGGTGAACCGCATCTAACATTGTAAAATTGATCGCAAACTTGGAACTGCTCGTTGAATAAGGTTCCGTTGGTGCACAGAAACGAGGCTTTGTGATTGGGTTCACAGCGGTGGTATGCCTACAACCAAGAAATAATAATAAATAATATGTTGGGAAGCTGCTGCCAAAGGAATAAATAAACTTTTTTTAATCTAATCACGTTCTAGCGTAAAAGTTCAGGCGTACGATTTCTACAAAATGTATATATGAACCGCGATTATGACCAGATAACTGGATTTACAAAAGATTACTTACCTGACAAGCTGCTTCAACATCAGCATAGTATCCAGGAGCTCTATTTTCGCACGTGAATGTGGTATGAGGTACCCTAGCTAAAGTTGGGTATAGTGGAGGGTCATGGGGTAAGTGTAGATCATGGTATCCATCATATGGCATAGCGCCAGGTATTATGTAGTGCCCTCCATATACAAATGTTGTGCATACTTCAAAAGAAAAATTTATTTGAATCACATGAAGGAACAAATAAAAATATTTCTATATATATATATATATATATATATATATATATATATATATAATATATAATTGAAGTAATATATTAAAATTATAGAAATAATAAAATAACAGATAACATTTTCTTATAATTAATTACTATTATTACTATGAATTGAGAAATGTACAGTTAGTACATAGAACATATACCAATATGCATAGTAATATAAAATATCTATTTAAAAAAATTAAATTAACTATTGGAAACTAAACAATTTTGATGCAATCCTAATAATCTATATAAAATAAATTCTTATTATTTTGACTACTCTTAAGAACTGTTCTAAGGATCAATAGAAAATTCACAATCGCCGAACCGAATCATCGTTGTATAATACAGAATAAGTGACTGACTGCTTATAATAAAGTTAATTGTCCCGAGATGGGGCCAATAAAAAGAATAGTAAATTTTATTTTTGATGATTGGATATTTGTACCATATTTTCGTTTAAAAATATGGTACAAATATAAAAAAAATCGTATATTTACGTACGATATACTTTATATATAGTATATAATAATAAAAATAATACTTTATTAGCGTTTACTGCACATAGGTGATTTTTATTTAAAAAATATCGTACATGTACCATAATCATCGTACATCTGGTAACACTGGTTATATCGGAAATATACCGAATTCATGTAGTGAGAAATTATGACAATATTGTGTATAATATTGTTAACTGATATATTTTGAAAATCGTTGATGATCCTATACTTAAACTTACAATAACAAAAATATGAGGTGGTTTTATACTGATTCAAAATATGACAGGAAAAATTAAATACCATAAAATTTTTTTGTTACTTACATGAAACAACCAAAAGTATTTTACTCATTTTTGGCTTAAACCACAAACTATGTATCGCGTGATACCGAATTCATGTAGTGAGAAATTATGACAATATTGTGTATAATATTGTTAACTGATATATTTTGAAAATCGTTGATGATCCTATACTTAAACTTGCAATAATAAAAATATGAGGTGGTTTTATACTGATTCAAAATATGACAGGAAAAATTAAATACCATAGAATTTTTTTGTTACTTACATGAAACGACCAAAAGTATTTTACTCATTTTTGGCCTAAACTACAAACTATTGTTCACGTTTAAATTTGTGTGTGTTGCACCGTCAGTACGATGATTACGACTGATCGTCATCGAAAAAAAACTTAATAATCCGCGGTAATTTTTTTTTTGCGCGCACGTCTCGAACTGGGTCAATAACTAAGCAATCTCAATCTCCCCACAACGGCGAAAATCATTTTTGTAGCATTTAGTTTATCGCTCTGCCGATTGCCTTTTTGAAAAGGCTATTACTTTCATACGCAAGGCTGCGCGCCTCTCCTACCACGCGTTATTTTTTTTTTAGCGCGTTTCAGGTAATTTTAATTTGAGCGCCCGGAATGTAGGAAACCCCGATCAATGGCATTTAGCGCCCTACTTTTCCTTATTCGCATACGCGAAATTAGCCGAAACACCATTTTAATTGAATTTGAGGTGATTGTATTATTATTTTTAAGCGGATTAATGTAATGTGGTGATTTTCGGATTTGGCATTGCTGGTTTTTTTGGGCGGCCGATGAAAGTTGCTCGTGGCATGTGGGTTTTGTTGTTGTAAACAGACCGATTTTGGGCGGCAAGGATAACAAGCCAAGGTTTATATTGATAATAAAATACTAGATTATATTGAGATATCATGGGTTGCTACTGGATTTTATGTACTGGCTGTTTTAAATATTTTTTTTAAACTTAATTAATTTATTGAACTATTTATAATGGGGTAAAACTCAAAACTTAAACCCTTTTAAAGTAAAAATAAGAGAATAATTTAACTTCTTAATTATTATTAATTTAACATTTAATACTGAAAAGATTTCTCAATATAATTAAAATAATGATGTGATATGATGAATGTAATATCTCGTATTGAATAAGATTTTGCACAGAGAACAACTATCTTTATAATAATAATAAACTGTCTTTATTTTTTTTTATTAAAATTATAGAAATAATAAAATAACAGATAACATTTTCTTATAATTAATTACTATTATTACACTTAATTGAGAAATGTACAGTTAGTACACAGAACATATACCAAAGCATAGTAATATAAAATATGTATTTAAAAAAATAACTTCTTAATTATTATTAATTTAACATTTAATACTGAAAAGATTTCTCAATATAATTAATATAATGATGTGATATGATGAATGTAATATCTCGTATTGAATAAAATTTTGCCCAGAGAACAACTATCTTTATAATAATAATAATAATAAACTGTCTTTATTTTTTTTATGAAAAACATAAAGACAGTTTGTTGTATAAAACTGTCTTTATGATTTTCATAAACAAAAATAAAGACAGTTTATTATTATTATTATAAAGACAGTTGTTCTCTGGGCAAAATCTTATTCAATACGAGATATTACATAACCCCTTAGGAGGAAAGTTAAACGCCATCTGGCGGCACCACATCAATTGTGTGTGCATTGCTAATTGATGTGGTGCCTCCAGATGGCGTTTAACTTTCCTCCTAGGGGGTCAGTTGTACCTTTTTTACTAAAAAAATATTGTACAACTAACCCCCTAGGAGGAAAGTTAAACGCCATCTGGCGGCACCACATCCTTTAGCAATGCACACCCATATGGTAATAACCGTCAACATACTCGTGCCATCAGGATCACCGGGTAGTGCCCTCTATGTAATAATATTCCAACAGAGTGCTTGAGATATCAGCACAAAACCAATCTTATAAAACATAAATAAGTGTATAAAGACAGTTTATTATTATTATAAAGGCAGTTTACTATTGTTATAAAGGCAGTTTACTATTATTATAAAGGCAGTTTACTATTATTATAAAGGCAGTTTACTATTATTATAAAGACAGTTGTTCTCTGAGCAATATCTTATTCAATACGAGATATTACATTTATCATATCACATAATTATTTTAATTTTTCTGTCCCCTTTCTGCTCAACAATTGCTCAGATGAAAAGTAACACCGATTTCGGTCAATAATTTTAAATAAACCAAAATCCACTTTAATAGAATAGTAGAAACACCGTCCTAGTGATTTCATTTTCAGTTTTAGCTGAAAATAACGATTCACTTTTCTGTTAGAGGAGCGATATGGTGTATGTATATTCGAAATCAACAGAAATATGGGTTAAATAAACAAAATTTCTATCTTTTATAGGGCTATCAGCCGTGTGGCTTTTCCGCCGGTCAAGAGAGAAGCTCAGAGCTTTAATCACCCGGTATTTACCTTAACTTCACAGAAAAACTGTGAAAGTTGATTCGCGAAAATTCTCTCCCCACTGGGGATCGAACTCAGGCTCCCCAATGCTCAGTACGAGGCCGTACGACGCCTCTAACCACTCGGCCACTGAGCTAGGTTGGGTTGTATATTTGTGTTGATTTCGAATTATGTGTGCTATTGTTTTAATAGTGATGTGCATGATCCAATTAAAACTATTGACTGTTTTTGTATATAACCACTCGAGATTTTGTGTGAATTCATCCTCACTAGCTGAGCTACACTGACGAGATCTAATAAGATCGAAATCTAGATATGTAGATTGCTAAGAGGTGGGTTCACACTTATATAATATTGATAGTTATTAGATAGAGATTATTTCTCAATAGTTAATAGATGAATAGATAGAAAACCAAACAAAAGAAAATCTATATGTGATATTTATATTTACTCGAAATTATTGCTACTAGTAATTTATGATAACTCAATTAGTTCATTCATTACTTTATTTCCACGGTACTATTACAGATAAGTTTTACACGGTCTGTCTGTGTTGAACTTGTACTCACTAACTACCAATTATAATATACGAGTACTTGTGCTACGTGCATAACGAGCAGTTTTGCACATTATGTGTAATTTATTCGCGTAGGCAATTGCATTCGATTGTCGCGGTCGAATTTAGAATCGTCAGCCTCGAAATTAGCGATCTAACTAAAATAAAAGTATCGATTGCCAGCGATAACGAGCAAATAGGTGCGCCTTTTTAATTCTATTCATGATATATCGCTGACAATCAATTATCTAATTCGATCGCACCGTGCATGACCTTCGAGTTATTTAAAGATTTAATTAATATGAATGATTAGCAAGATTTTGTATGTTGTGTGTATAGTCGCTGTATTGGCGATTCAAGCCAGCTGATACTCCATCTGGTGGCAGGAAATTAACTACATTTAGTAGGGAATTTGTTTGCATAACAATTGTTTTTTCATCTTATACATGACTATAAAAGGTGCCTTTATACACTAGATGTCTCATGCTAGGCCAATAGGATTTATAAATAATGGCTGCCTTCAAGGAAGTTGGCGATATACGAGATTGACCCGCGTATTCACCGACGTTCTATAAATCTATCAATTGCTAGCTATTGAACCCATAACTATTCGTTGTTATAGCAACAATAAATATATATATATATATACGTATCCACGTTAACAAGAACAACCCCCGTATTCACCGACGTTCCATAAATCTATCAATAGCTATTGAACCCATAAGTATTCGTTGTTATAGCAACAATAAATACATTATCTAGGGAATGTAGTTACTTTAGATTCTCTCTATTGCAAACACTGAATAATTAAACAAAAGGTAGTCATCAAAGCTCCAATCGCAAGCGCTATTCAAGATGTTTGACATTTGTTTTGGCATATTCTGTCACAATGACGTTGTAAATTTATCTATTCAATAGCTTATGGGACGTATAAAGTGTATGGGATGTTGGTGAATATGGGCATTAGGGCCGGTTCTACAATTGACATTTAACTGGAGAATAAGGCTATTCGTGGAATAAGAGATTTTAAAGCCAATATCTCAAACTTATTTCACGAATAGCCTTATTCGTCAGTTAAATGTCAATTGTAGATCCGGCCCTAAATTATTTAACGAGTTCTAAACATACATTCTTCCTTAATGAAAATTAAATTTTATCAAAGTCTTTATTATGTTATAATATTATAGAGCTGGTTGGGTTGTCAGGAAAAAAATTTCTAGGGCCTTAAATAGATTAATCCGGCCCTATTTATGAAACAACTTTAAGGGCCAGTTCTACAATTGACATTTAACTGAAGAATAAAGCTATTTGTGGAATAAGTTTGAGATATTAGCGTTAAAACCTCAAACTTATTCCACGAATAGCCTTATTCTCCTGATAAATGTCAATTGTAGAACCGGCCCTAAATCTCGTCGCGTATTAAAATTAGCGTGCGTAATCTTTGTTTCAATATAATTACGAAATGACTATAACTATAAAGTGCAAGCAGCGACTAATTAATGTGATTTCACATTTGAGCCGCGCGCCGCCGCGATTCCCTCCCCCGATCCTGCGCGTGCCAGTAGTTCGCGGTTGACAATCGGCGCGCTGCGGTGTGTGTGTATGTGCTGTGAAGTTCGCGAAGATGTTCCCGAAGGACACTTGTTTAAAATGCCTTGCATTTCTGTGCTTTGTGGGGTGTCTGGCGGCCCTAGCAGGCGCCGATTTGGTGCACAAGAAGTTCGAGTACCGATACTCGTTCAAGCCGCCTTATCTGGCACAGAAAGACGGCACGGTGCCGTTCTGGGAGTACGGCGGCAGTAAGTATACGAAAATCTGAGTACACGTATGTGGTTTTGTGGTGGCGGCTGCGACGTGGATGGACACGCGTTCTCTCTTTTCAACACACGGGCCGGGTGGTGGTGGGACTACAAGGACGCGTGTCCGATTCGCATTTTTGACACGTCTAACCACAAAAAAACAGATGGGTCGGTGTTTTAACAAAATTATGTATTAAATTGATTTTGGAATTATGCTTTATAGGTATAAATATAATCTAATTTATTTGATTACTGTTTAAATGTTTTTGTGCGATAAGGTTAATTACTACTACATGCTTATTAGAAAACAATATCATTAATGAGCTCAATATTATCAAAATATGCCACTTATCAATATTATTGTGCTTTTAATATGTCCACTAATATACTAACTTTATTATGTATATCCATGGAAAATCCAGGATTATCAAATACATGTACAGTTATAAATATGGTGACCTTTTTTATTCAGAGAAAAGGACAATCAGGATTAACAAATCCTGATTGTCCTTTTCTCAGGTCATAATAAAAAAAATTATTTGGCATATTCACACAAAACTTTTACAAAAAATTCTCCCAATAAACAATACTCTTGCACAAACAAAAAAAAATAAATAAAAAATACAAATTAACATAAAATACACCACAACTAGATCTAATTCATAACAATATTATAACATAATAAAGACTTTGATAAAATTTAATTTTCATTAAGGAAGAAGGTATGTTTAGAACTCATTAAATAAGTAAGGGCCAGATATGCAATTGACACTTAACTGGTGAATAAGGCTATACATGGAATAAGTTTGAGATATTGGCTTTAAAATCTCAAACATATTCCACAAATAGCCTTATTCTCCAGTTAAATATCAATTGTAGAACCGGCCCTAATGCCTGTATTCACCAACATCCCATAAACTTTATAGGTCCCATAAGCTATTGAATGGATAAATATAACAGTGTCATTGTGACAGAATATGCCAAAACAAATGTCAAAAACCTTGAGTAGTGCTTGCGATTGGAACTTTGATGACACCTTTTGTTTAATCATTCAGTGTTTCCAATAGAGAGAATCTAAAGTAACTACATTCCCTAGAGAATATATTTATTATTGCTATAAAAGGCACCTTACACAATCAATATTACTGTCAATATTTTAGAATAATGACATACTGTATGATAATATGTTTAAAATGTTCATTATTCTAAAATATTGTCAGTATTACTCATCGTTTAATGTAATTTAATCATGTAATGAAGAGAATACTGATCTTTATACGAATAATTAATTACTTGATAAATATAAAAGGAGGATTGAAGCAAATATTGACAGTACTTGGATTGACAGTATTATTGACTGTGTAAGGTGCCTTTATCAGTGAATACTTGTGGGTTCAATAAAAAAAAAAAAGACCTTTATTTGGCATACTACTTAAAAAATACACTCCTCCCCCTATACACAATGCTCATACATCTAGAGCAAGAAACAACAAAATACATAACAATAAAAATAAAAAGTAACAGTCCTCAATACAATACTAATACAAATTAAGAGAATATAAGAATAAAGGAATATACATATTTGCCCTAAACCCCCTCTGCCCTTGCCACTTTCCTTTCCCATGACAGCCTCCTGCAGATTTTCACACCCTTCCCATCCTCTCCCAACCATTCATTCAGCTTTCTGCAGTCTCCAACCCAGGGTTCAATAGCTATTGATAGATTTATGGAATGACAGTGAATACAGGTGTATAAGAATGAAAGTGGTGAAAGTCACATTTGAATTGTTTTGAAAAGGAGAAGATTTTGTGTTTGGTATTTATGTAAATCAATGTAGGTAGTTACATTTTGATTTATGAATAAATTGACATCAAGTCTGTAACTGTGCACATTGATTTACATAAATACCAAATGCAAAATCTTCTCCCTTTTAAAACAAATCAAATGTGACTTACACCACTTTCATTCTCACAGGCTCATATATAAATGTCAATTGTAGAACCAGTCCTGAAACTAAAATGGTTAAGGCTATGTTGTATAACTGCTAATTTAACTGTAGCTTATGATTACAAGTAATCCACTGATGGGTGTTGAATAAATTGTTGTTACCTCCTCATGTGTCATTGTTTACAAAAGACTAAGTCATCAACAGTGATATTTGAATCATAAAGGCACCTTACATGATTAATATTACTGTCAATATTTTAGAATAATGACAGTTACTGTATGATAATATGTTTAAAATGTTCTTTATTCTAAAATGTTGCCAGTATTACTCATAATGTAAGGTATAGTAATGATGTAATGAAGAGAATATTGATCTTTATCTGGATAATTGATTACTTGATAAATATAAAAGGAGGATTGAAGCAAATATTGACAGTATTATTGAACGAGTAAGGTGCCTTATAAAGGCACCTTACACGATCAATATTTTAGAATAATGACAATATTACTGTATGATAATATGTTTAAAATGTTCTTTATTCTAAAATATTGCCAGTATTACTCATCATGTAAGGTATAATAAAGATATAATGAGGAGAATACTGATCTTTATCTGGATAATTGTTTACTTGATAAATATAAAAGGAGGATTGAACCAGATACTGACAGTACTAGGATTGACAGTATTATTGACCATGTAAGGTGCCTTATTAAGATCAAATAAAGCATTTGAATTGAAACTAAAATTGTGTGTATTATTATTATTATTATTATAAGGCACCTTACATGGTCAATAATACTGTCAGTCCTAGTACTGTCAATATTTTTTTCAAATCTTTTATATTTATTAAATAATTAATTATCCAGATAAACACCAGTATTCTCTGCATTTCATCATTACTATACCTTACATGATAAGTAATACTGGCAATATTTTAGAATAATGAACATTTTAAACATATCATACAGTAATATTGTCATTATTCTAAAATATTGACAGGAATATTGATCGTGTAAGGTGCCTACAGTCTTTATTCTAAAATCTTGACAGTATTATTGATCATGTAGATTAGATATTGACTTATTTTGAAAGTAATAATTTTGTACTCAATCAAATAATACATCTATTTTGATTTTTTTTTCTGAAATTGCTTTTAATTTCAGATGCCATTGCTAGCTCGGAAAACGTTCGTATAGCACCATCCCTGAGAAGTCAAAAAGGTGCTATCTGGACTAAAAATCCTACAAATTTTGATTTCTGGGACATTGATCTGTCTTTCAGAGTGACTGGTAGAGGTAGAATTGGAGCTGATGGTCTTGTAAGTATCTTATTTACATGTAAAATATTTGTACACACACATTTGAATATGAAATCTGACAATATTGATGCAATTTACTGTTTGAAAAGTGAATTGAGATAGTTTGTTTACATTTTTGTTTAGTTTCCTTTATTACTGTTCTGAATTCTAAGTTCTTATAGCCTTCTTCTTCTCAATCCAACATCTTGCCAGACTTATGGCATGTATAGGGTTATTTTATCATTGTGTCCTCTAATGTCATCATCGTTTCTATGTTGGTGTGTGCAGAAGTTGTTGGATACCATCCATCACTGAGAGATCTGTCTTGGCTTCATTTGCCATCTAACTTGCTTTGTATCATTATCTGTGCCATAATACCTATGTTACAAACAAACCCAACATTTTTGATCAAATTCTATTACTAACTGATAAAATAAAATAAATTTATTGATGTGAAAATATCCATCAAAGGAAATTACATAAATATATACTGTTTGTATATATTCTCCAAAGTGCTTCCTTTCAGAACTGTAGTCCACAACAGTTGCTACTTGATGGACTACTCTGCTATACTATCACTTAGGGGATACAGCTGTTTTTATATGCCATACTTTTAATTGATCCAAACATTAATTGTGATACACCATTCATAATATGATTTTCTTTTTGTTCCCGCAATTACCCCGGAATTCAACGTTTCGGGACCTTGCAATGTCCCATTTGCACTTGCTTTAAGATTAACTGTATGATGATGACCGTTAGATATTGTGTGAATTCTTCCTCACTAGCTGGGCCACACTGATGAGATCTAATAAGATCGAAATCTAGATATGTAGATTGCTAAGAGGTGGATTCACACTTATATATGTTTTATAAGATTGGCCTTGTGCTGGTATCTCAAACGGTTGGAGTGTTATTCATACGGCACTACCCGGTGATCCTGATGGCATGAGCATGTTGACGGTTGTTACCATATGGATGTGCATTGCTAATTGATGTGGTGCCGCCAGATGGCGTTTAACTTTCCTCCTAGGGGGTTAGTTGTATCATAGTTCACAGAAATGGGCTCATTAAGATCGAATAAAGCATTTGAATTTAAACTAAAATTATTTGTATTATTATTATTATCTTTGCAGGCTTTTTGGTATACACAATCCAAAGGTGCCTATGATGGCGACGTATTCGGCTCTTCCGACAAGTGGGTCGGTCTGGGTATATTTTTCGATTCCTTTGATAACGACAACAAGCACAACAACCCATACATCATGGCAGTTGTCAATGATGGAACCAAAGATTTTGATCACCAAAAGTAAATACTTACCGATAATATTATTTTCTCAAAAATTAGTTATTATAGTTATATAAACGTCATTTGAACTAGGGTTTGCATACCAGTAGAATATTAATAACAACATAACTAGCAAAGCTGTGGTTTTCTAGGAGAATGGTACCTTGGTCGTGAACTAGCTGATTGTTTCATCACAAAAAATGTTTTTCAATTATTTAGTAATGTTATTCATTCTATAAAGCACAATAATGATGTCAATATTTTTTTATTACTGTACGATAACATTTAAAAAAATTAATTATTCTAAAACATTGACAGTATTACTTATCGTGTAAGGTATAGTAACGATGAAATGACGAGAATACTGATGTTTATCTGGATAATTGATTACTTGATAAAAATTGAAGGAGGATTCAAGCAAATACTGACAGTGCTAGGATTGGCAGTATTATTGACCGTGTAAGGTGCCTTTATAAAACAAATTTTGATATCTCAAGCACTCTGTTGGAATATTATTCTTATTCTCTAGAGGGCACTACCCGGTGATCCTGATAACATGAGCATGTTGACGGTTATTACCATATGGGTGTGCCTTGCTAATTGATGTGGTGCTGCCAGATGGCGTTTTACTTCCCTCTACGAGGGTAAGTTGTACTGTTTTTACAAATTTTATTGTTTATTTTAGTGACGGCACTACCCAATTACTCGCCGGTTGTCTTCGCGACTTCCGCAACAAACCGTTCCCGACAAAGGCGAGAATTGAATATTATAACAACATCCTGACTCTTCTGTTTCACAATGGAATGACTAACAATGAGCAGGACTATGAAATGTGCTTCCGAGCAGAAAATGTTGTACTCCCTAAAAATGGTTATTTTGGAGTTTCTGCTGCTACTGGTGGTCTGGCTGATGATCATGATGTCCTTCATTTCCTCACCAGCAGTTTGCATCCTCCAGGACAACAGCCATCTACTACTGGTATGCAGGGTATGATTGATATAATAATGAGTTGATATTATTTATTAAATTTTCTAATTATTATAAAAATTAATTTAATTTACATTCGTGACTCATTGGGAATAATACAGTCTCCATATAGTATATCTAATTTGTACACAGTGTTGATACTCCACTGTGATCCTATTATGTATCTTTTTAACTACAATGTTTGGAAATCACTTTTTTTTTGATCTTTTGATATATTTAATGATATCTTGTGTTACTTTTTTTCAATGTAGTCCCCAGGAAGTTACATATGTTACATGTTGTATGTTTTATTTTTACACAGAAGACTCACAAAAGTTGAACCAAGAGTACCAAGAATATCAAAAGAAGTTGGAACAACAGAAAGAAGAATACAGAAAGGAGCATCCTGAGGTTGGTTTATAATATATATATATATATATATATTTTAAATTTTTTTTTATTATTAAAACTGGTCTAAAAGACCAACCATCAATTTTACTCTAATCTTAAATGCTAAAATGAAGTTGCTTGGGTTCATCCAGTGATGCCCCAAGCGTATGTCTAATTTAAAATAAATATATATATATATATATATATATATATATATATATATATATATATATATTCGATAACATTCGAGCGCGATGAGGTTTGCAGTCGTAGTAACAGTAGTAACTGTGCCTTTTCCGAATAATACCACACCGCTGCAAACATTTTTTATTATTCAAAAAATGTTTTAGGTAAAAGAACCGAACGTGGATGACTGGTTCGAGTCGGACAATGAGCGCGAACTTCGTCAGATCTTCCAAGGCCAGTCACAAATGTTCGACGTGCTCAGAGAGCTGCACCGCAAACTCGACGAAGTTGTCGGTCGCCAGGAGCGCACTCTGAGTCTGGTGTCGCAAGGTGGAGCGCAGGTTGCTCCACAGGCGGGCCAGCCTGCCGGGCAAACGCCGCCTCCAGCCAGTGGAGGCTATGTCGACAGTATCAGACGACATGAAGTAGATGCTGTCTTCAACAATCAGAATCAAATCATTGCTGCTAGCAGAGAAATCAGGTTTGCAATAAAATTTATATCAAAAACATATTTTCAGATGACCTAATTGCTGTAGTGTGGGACTTGAATTGTCTTGAGCTGTGGGATTTGAGAGTCTTGAGCTGTGGGACTTGAATTGTCTTGAGCTGTGGGACTTGAGAGTCTTGAGCTGTGGAACTTAAGAGTCTTGAGCTGTGGGACTTGAGATTCTTGAGGTGTGGGACTTGAGAGTCTTGAGCTGTGGGACTTGAGAGTCTTGAGCTGTGGGACTTGAGATTCTTGAGGTGTGGGACTTGAGAGTCTTGAGCTGTGGGACTTGAAGAGTCTTGAACTGTGGGACTTGAGAGTCTTGAGCTGTGGGACTTGAGAGTCTTGAGCTGTGGGACTTGAATTGTCTTGAGCTGTGGGACTTGAGAGTCTTGAGCTGTGGAACTTAAGAGTCTTGAGCTGTGGGACTTGAGAGTCTTGAGCTGGTCTCGTTTCTCGGTTCTAGATACATTAGAAAACTGATCTCGGTTCTCGTTTTTTTAGTACTCGATTCCTGAATGTTCTCGAGAACAAAATTCTCGATTCTCAAAAGTTATCGATTCCCCCTTCACTAGTTTAAAGTAATCTCATTTTTAAACAAATACATATTAACTACATGCGTTTTTTTTTCTTCTCTCGCCAGAATCGAATCAGGAACATCGATAATCCGGAGCGTACTCCGGATTATCGATGTTCTACTGTATTTAAGTAATTTTGTTTCAATTTCATAGGCAATTTATTTTGGAGCTCAAATCCCGAGCCGATACGATACTCAACAACCAAGCGAAAGCGCCCACCGCACAGGTGCAGTCTGTCGGATACGACACGCAGTCCATAATATCGGAAATGCGCGATGGGCTTAACCAGGTGAAGGTAAACGGCGCCCAGCTGTTGAATAAGCTCAATGAACAACCCTCGTGCCCCTCGTCGGGCGGAATTTCCGTCACCATGTTTCTGGTCACCATTGTGATACATTTGGCCATTATTTTAGGATATAGCATCTACAGGTAATTTTTTAATCATATAAAATTTGGTATCAATATCGTGCGTTCGTTTATCAATCGAGTTTTGAACTGTGTGTTTGAATTAGTTATCGGCGTATGTGTAAAAAACATCCCGAAAGATCTATAATAATTTTTTTCTGCGACCCCACTTTAAGAATCAATGGTGTATACCATTTCGAACAAAATAAAAACGGAAATGTATACAATAATTTGGTCCAGAGGGAGTAGTAACGAATTCCAGCTAGCGTCAACTAATACTGTCGATAGTTTTAGATTGCATGACGTAGATGCTGTCTTCAACAATCACTTGTGACTTATTATGTTAAAATTTTCATTTTAGAGACAATAAGGAGAGCCAAGCAAAGAAATTTTACTAAGCCAACAACGTACAAAAAGAGATTCGAAGAAGAAATAAAACAGTTGAGAGAGAAATGGTTGAGAATGAGTTCTGTATGCTATAACAAACGCAATATTTGCAACACCAACATAAAACAGCAGCTCCGACGCATCCACTAAACAATAAGTCATCTGTCCATAATAGGATTTGGCCTCCCACGCCGCGTCGTAATTAATTTCGTAAAACATTTTTTTTTATTATTATTTGTTACTAATTTGTAAGGATTATTGATGTGGATGTGCACGTGTGATAAGACATAAAAAAAGTGGCAGGTCGCAATTCAAACTTTTAAATGACATTTTTGTTTTGTAGAATTTTATAGAGCTCTTATTAGAACCTACCGTTTTTTTTTTCTTTCCTTTTTGATTGGATCTGTTAATGTTTCCAGGATGAAAATCGTTGTTCCTATCCGTACCTGTGGTGTAGGTTTTAGCCTCTGATAATCTTAAACTTAACTGACATATATTTTAATACCATAACCCAGAGAGCTGATGATCTAGTCCTCACTTTTTATCCTTCTATCTGATCTGTATACTGTAGATAGTATTTATAGGTAAGTTTCTTTTCTTGCATATATAGCAACCTCCCAGCAACACTCTCCCTTTCCTTCCCAGTTCCTCCTCACTACACACCTGGATATTCACTTTCAGCTTTTCCATTATAGTTTTCACCCCTTTCTTCCCAATTCCCAACACAATTATGTTGTTCCTCACCAATGCCTCACTTCCTCTCTCTTTTCCATGGTGACAACTTTCTTTTCCACCTCCTGTACCCAGTTCAGGACAGCTTTATCCCCGATTTCTTATGGTAAAATTACTCAAAAACGTATTCCTTATTTTAAAGGCCTCAGAACTGTAGTTCTTTTAATTTAGTTTCATAGTTTTTAATTTTAAAAAGCCTCACATTTTCTCTAAAATATCCTTGCCCACCTCTTCTTATGACAGTGTCATATTTTTAGTGGTCACTATTATCCATTTGACCTATATCATGCCACAAACAATCTACTAACAAATCAAACACAATTCTGCAGCAAAACTGTTTATTGAATACAATATAAGTACAACCTTGGCTTCAAAAAGCAAGTTTTGATAAATATGACTTGAATTATAACGGACAGAAATGAAGTGTGTCACAAATTTAAAAACATTTTTTTTTGTACAAAAAGATAACGTAGATAAGATATTCAGAAATTATCGACTAGTATTACAAATGATATAAATACAACTACACAATGTTCGCGAATCGGCCGCACAAACAATTTTTAAGTCCAATTTTATAATACAAGTTACAAATAATTTTCTGGAAGGGCGGATACAATTGTTTGTTTTATTTCACTAAACATAAATTGAATAAGAGTTTTGGAGCGAATGGTAAATTTATTGGGCGCCTGCGTATATATAACAAATTAATAAATAAGTAAATGGTGGGACAATTATAATCTATAACTATTAAATTTTTTTTAAATATAACAAACAAAAATATATAAAATAAATACGAAAAGTACTGAAGACATTTTACAATGGTTTTTCAATTTTTATAACAAAAATAACAATCGTCGGGCGTTGTTTGATGCCCTGTGATGATGTTTTTTTTTTCTCTAAATATATTTTTTATATTAATATAGTATTTTGTAGAAAAAATCTTAAATAATTATGGGTATATACAGGGTGCTCTGGTTAATCCGATTTTAGAAGTTTAAGGAGCGCGGTTTGAGCCCAGATGATCTACCGTTGAGAAAAGTGTGCGCTCTTTCTGTAAGTTCTAACTGGTCTTGGGTCTGGCCACAAGCAACCATCGTCCACATTACATCCAACTGCAAAAAGTAATTTAATAGAAAATTTGTTTTAAAAAAAATATTTTTGGGTGTATTTACATTAAAGAATAAAACATATAAAGCAAACCGAAACCAAAAATAAAAACAGATATTAATGAGGATGATTTTGAAATAATTAAAGTTAGTAACACAAAATGTGAGTGGTGGATAAGGGGCTGCTCACCTTAGACACAGAAGTGGTGGGTGAGTCTGCCTCCATGAATGTAATGCGTTTGACGGCGGCACTGCGTAGACCGTTGGCTCGGGATGGGGCACTGGTAGAGGGCACGAACTGCCGGGATAAGGACATAAGCTACAATACCATCCCAGACACAAAAAACCACACACCCCAAGCCTAGCCGTCACACGCACCCAAATAACAGCAGAAAATCACAAAATTTATTCGCATCCGCCCCCCCCACATTTAATTGTATTCAATCAAACAATTCTCTGCTGTTATTTACGTGGGAGCACCATGTGTTTCGTTTGTACTTAAAAACTAATCTTACGTAATTCAAATAAATTAATCATATAGTGCAAATTAAATTTAAATATAAAAACTACTACACATCATGTGTTTGTGTGTAAGTGCACTAGCTGCATTTAAAATTATAAAAATAATAACAGTTAAAATCTAATTTTTGGTAACGCATAGAATCTGCGTATGCTATGCATTTTTAATTAACAACAACACAATAACAAAAAAAAAGGGCATGCATAAAAAATGTACAGATAAATATATGTGAATTGTACTTGCATTATTGTATAAAAAGTATAATGGCATTAAAAAAAAATAGTTGGAGTGTAAATTATTAGCTAGACTAGATCCACCAGAATAAATAATTACCTCCCCCATATTCACATGCAAAATGTTAATAAGTTAATTTTTTTAAATTGTTAAACAATGATTGGTATAGGGTAATATGTACATAAATAAATAATAGATTAAGAGAGAAACGAATAGTAGAAGAGAACGTTATGTACATGCAATGGGTTGTGTTAAGGATAGGAATTGTCAGTACGTTTTATATGGGCCTTTGGGTTGAAAAGCGGTTTGGTTAACAAAAAAATAATATGTCGGATAGAGTTGGCTAGTGGTGTAAAAACTGATCGCCAAAATTAAACCAGCCCTGTACCTTCGAGGATGATGAGTGGCCCGCCATGTCCATCAGGCCGACACCCAGCAAGTCTTTTGTTATGGAGTTGGGGGTTGAGAAGAGTATCGATGTGTCGTCGCCCAATGATTTACTCTGAAAATTGAATAAATGTTGTATGGAATGCAGTAATTTAAAATCACTGTTAACAATATATATCCGCTGGTCACAGTGTGGTGTAAATGTTAACAATACAAATACAAAATGTTCCTATTACAAATTCTGTTGAAAATGTTAAAACATTGCGATGTTAGATAGCAACAAGAGTGTTACCAATTCTCAATACATAATTAGTTGTAGTAGTTAATTCTTAATCAAGTCCATAACTTACCGGAGTTTCCACAGCAAACGATAAATCGGAGCTCATCTGCGAAGACGAGCTGCTAGTCCATGCTAATGCCTTCCGTACACGTTTATTTGGTAAAATGTTTTCTTTGTCAGCGGCGATTGTGGGTTTCCGCTTGCTATTCACATAACCGCTATCATTCTGAAAGAACGTTAATATTTAATGAAGGCAATCAAGAAATAAATAAATCGAGTGACTTTTCCAAATTAACGAATTTTCTGTGTGTACATTTTAGAGATTTTATCACACTATTTCAATTGCCGTGTATCTACATCTATAAAAATTACACGCATATCCATTTCTCTTGTAGAAAATTCATAACTTTTGTTACTTACCGAAATCATCATACTCGAATCGGTTTCATAATTATCCTGCTCCTTCCGCATAATTTCGGTAATATCCTCCAATCTAGTAGGCGTATCGGGTAGATTTTTAATCGGCCCCGACTTCTTCTCCAAATCAGCCAGCGCCTTCTTGAACGGCGTCGGAGTCCTCGGCGTATCCAAACTCAACATCCTACTACTCTTACTGGGCGTCGTCACTTCCGAGGTGGACGCCCTGCATTCTAGTTTCACAGCAAATCCGTTCGGGGTGGTTAGCGGGCTGTAGTCGCGATCACTACGGATTTTATTCTTAACCGGCGTGGATGCCTGTAAATGCTTGTTCTTCACAGGGGTTGATGCGAGCGTCACATCGAATGAAAGGTTCGGGCTGTTGAGGAATTGAGACGGGCTAAACGGTAGTTCTTTGGTGGGTGTAAGGCCTCTGGTCATCCGAATCGGACTGCGCACTCTCATGTTGAAAACATCGTCCATGGCCATACTTAAATCGGGCATGATGCTTTCGTGGATGCCGCTATCGCTGTTGAGTCGTTTTCGGGAGCGCGAACGGCGGAGGATGGAGGGTGTTGGGGCGCGTGGTTGTGTCGCTACTACAGGTACTAGAGAGGATTGTTTGTATTCGGATGGTACAAGGCGGGTTTTAAAGAAATGTTTGTTCATTTCGGAGTCTTTAAGAGGACTCACGCCGGGCGAGTAGAGGTCGTTTATGGAGGAAATTGGTGGTACAGGACTGGGTTCGATGTTGTTGGCGTATCTGAAGGGTGAGGCTATTGCGGCTGTGTCTTGTGGGGAATGTGTTTGTTTTTCGAAGGTGTATTGCATGGTGCTGGGTGTTGGGGTTAATGGAGATGGACTCGGGGTGGCTGCCGTCATACTGGAGGATTGGCTGCTGGCTTGATCGTAGAAATCTCCCCAGTCGTCGGAGTAAGCGGGCAGTGGTTCTTGTTTTAGGCAATGGTTCTCGATTGGGGTTTCCATTAACATTTGCCGCTGTTGGTATCTTTGATCATTTTGGCGTGTCGTTGTTTTCTTGCTCTTCCCCCGCTTGCCGTCCATTTCCCGATTTTCGGCTTCGTATTTGCGCCGCATTGTTGAGTTCCAATGGTTCTTTATGGCGTTGTCGGTTCTGTAAAATAAATTAGTATGTGAAATATTATTATATATTCAATCATAAAACAGAGTTTCATGGGCAAATACACTAATAGCACGAAAAAAGGAATACGAAAGAAACTAAAGGCACCGTATCTGGATGAATCTGGGGAGAACAGAGTTGTATCTTTCATCAGTGATGTATGAGAAGATTGAGAGATATTGTATAAACCAATCCATCCATGTTAGTATTCTGTAACCTAAATGTAAGTTGTCGGGTTAATGCATTATATCATTAATAATAATAATATGTATTTATTTTCCATAAATATACAAAGTACAAATACAATTGATACATGTATATATAAATATATAATAGTATGAAATAAACTCGATAAAACCAAACGCAACACGGACACTTGATGCACATTTTAAATAAATATCGAAGCTTTTGAAATAGAGACGCCACAGAGTTGAAACTGGGGAAAACATGGAATTCATCATATTTCTCACGTTTTCTCACCTCTACAACGCGAAAACGGTAACAGCTACGGAAAAAACGTGTGGTCTTAATCTGTAGGGCTAGAAATACTCTACATTTTCCAATATAAACCATCTCTCTAGCATTTGAAATAGAGGCTCTACAGCCTTGAAACTGGGAATAAACATGAAATGGCATAACATTCACATTTTCTCACCGCTACAGCGCGAAAACGGTAACAGCTACAGGAAAACGTCTAGTCTTAATCTGTAGGGATAGAAATACTCTACATTTTCACATATAAACAACCTCTCTGGCATTTGAAATAGAGACGCTATAGAGTTGAAACAGGGAAAAAAAAGATGAAATTTAATCATATTTACATTTTCTCATCGCTAGCGCGCGAAGACTGTAATAGCTACAGAAAAACGGCTAGTCTTAATCCGTAGGGCGAGAAATACTCTACATTTTAACATATAAACAACCTCTTTGGCATTTGAAATAGAGACGCTATAGAGTTGAAACACGGGAAAAACATGAAATTTCATCATATTCCCATTTTCTCACCGCTACTACGCGAAGGCGGTAATAGCTACAGGAAAACGTCTAGTCTTAATCTGTAGGGCTAGAAATACTCTACATGTTCACATATCAACAACGTCTCTGGCATTTGAAATAGAGACGCTATAGGGTTGAATAAGGGGGAAAACATGAAATTTCATCATATTCACATTTTCTCACCGCTAGTTCGCGAAGACGGTAATAGCTACAGAAAAACGACTAGTCTTAATCTGTAGGGCGAGAAATATTCTACATTTTCACATATAAACAGCCTCTCTGGCATTTAAAATAGAGACGCTATAGAGTTGAAACATTGGCAAACACGTGAAATTTCATCATATTTACATTCTCTCACCGCTACAGCGCGAAAAAGTAATAGCTACAGAAAAACGTCTGATCTTAATCTGTAGGGCTATGAATACTCTACATTTTTAAATATAAACCAGTTCTCTAGCGTTTGAAATAGAGACATTACAGAGTTGAAACAGAGGAAAAACATTAAATTTCATTATATTAAAATTTTCTAACCGCTACAGCGCGAAAACAGTTTTTCTACAGAAAAATGTTTAGTCTCAATCTTTAGAGCTAGAAATACTCTACGTTTCAACATATAAACCATTTTTCTAGCATTTGAAATAGAAACGCTACATAGTTGAAACTGGGGGAAAACATGAAATTTCATCTCTGTGAAGAACTGAAAACTTATAGCACGAACGAGCTCAAATAGAAAAATATTGAAGCCGCATACAGCAGACCGCAAATGTAATCCTACTTGACGAGACACAAAATCTTTCTTTTTATTACATTGTTAACTTTAAAAAATTTAAAACGCAACGATCGAATCTTAAATCCTTTTCACGACTGGCAGGTGTGTAAAACACCAAGCCATCATGTAATTTTAATTTTATTATAAGAAATAACGTCCAACAACGGGAGTTTCAGTATAAAAACAAATTTATGTTGCTAATTGTTATAAATTTGATCAATAATTGACCAAAAAAATGTTTTTAATGATTGTTAGATTCTTACCTTCCGGGTAACAGTTTGGCGATCTTGGCCCACTGATTGCCCCACTCTCGATGGGCCATATAGATCACAGTGTCCTCGTGTTCGGTCCACGCGCACTTTTTGATGTTCGGGTTGAGGTGGTTGTGCCACCGCTCCCTGCACTGCTTGCCGATGCGCCCCTTGAGGTGTCTGGCGATCAGCGTCCATTTCTTTGGTCCGTACTTGCCGACTAATTCGATCACCTTTTCATCTTCCTGTAAGAGCAAATAAATGCACTGATATAAAATACGTACAATTGCTAATATGTCTTAAATGATAAGTCCATTTTTTCCAATACACAATTGAGTTTTTTTAGAATTAGAGAAATTTCGGTTGAATTTTTTTTATAGTAATTTGGTTTACCTGCTATTTTTTAATATAAATCATAAGCTATAAATCTTAAAGTCGTTTTAGATAAGACAATTTCTTAGTTCAAAAGTTGTTCAAGAAACTAATTCATATATCCTCCTCACATACAATTTGTCCTTGACAAATAGAACGCGTTATATTTTTCCATTCGCTCTACCATCCAATTCAATATTTCAAATAATTTGCTGTATGATACAAGACAATTTAGATTGTCTCGCATCTTGACTAAAGGTCGTTTTAGACAAGACAATTTCTTGACTCAAAAGTTAGTCAAGGCCAGAACATCTAAATTCTCTCGTATCATACAGCAAATTGTTTGAAATCAATTTAATTCAAGAATAGTAGATTGAATGGAAAAATATAACGCGTTCTATTTGCCAAGGACAAATTGTATGAGAGGAGGATATATGAATTCATTTCTTGAAAAACTTTTGAGCTAAGAAATTGTCTTGTCTAAAACGATCTTAAGATTTATAAAAATAAAAAAATATAACTTTTCAGCCAAGAAAATGACCTTAACTTTTGAGTCAAGAAATTGTCTTGTCTAAAACGACCTTTAGAGTTATTCAAAATAAAATTGTACACATACATGTCTATACAATTATAATTATTTTGGCGCTTGTTCTCTTCGTCAAACTACCGGTTCAATTTCCCATCAAAATTCCTACTAATTTTATTTATTGTCTGTTTCAGGATGCCAATAATGGAATTCCATCCCCTTTCTTTACGGCTTCTTCATTGTGCCAACGCGGTGAGTATATACGTTCACTCAATCATAATAATAATGTCTTTATTGAAGTACATTCCAGTATACACAATATGTAGATAAAATCAGAGTAAACGCATGGCATGTTTCTGATGATTAGTTAAACATTCTGCATTTTTTCTGGATCTATATTAAATTTCATTTGGCCAACAAAGCCGAAACTCTACACCCGTATTGCATTTCTGTGCCACACACATGACGCGGTCGCCAAAACGCCCCTGTTTGTATTAATAGGGCACGCCGAGGGGGTGACGCGCAGAAAGTCAAATTAACACATTTACCTGAGCGCCATAAGGCACTGCGTTACGCCACATAATTATTGTGAGAACGTTAAAAATTACACGTGTTTCATGTAAAAGCGTGGTCGATAAAAATATGTTTTATCTGGCGTTGGAATTTGTTTGCTCAGCGATAAATTTGATGGTGTGAAAAGAAAAGTGAGGAGCGAGAGTTTCGACTGAATTAAATATATGACAACCCCCCATATTGAAAAAAATAATAGTAATAATTGAAAAAAATAATAATAATAACTGAAAAAAATAATAGTAATAATTGAAAAAAATTATAGTAATAATTGAAAAAAATAATAGTAATAATTCAATTTTCGTTATGTTTTATGGCGAAATAAACCGGATTTGATGTCATGTACTAGTTTAGTTTTAAAATAATAGTAATAATTGAAAAAAATAATAGTAATAATTCAATTTTCGTTACGTTTATGCCGAAATAAACCGAATTTGTTTTCATGTACTTGTAGTATGACAACAAATTCGGTTTATTTCTGCATAAAACGTAACGAAAATTGAATTATTACTATTATTTTTTTCAATTATTACTATTTTTTCAATTATTACTATTTTTTTTTCAATTATTATTTTTATAAATGGTTCGCGACAACAATACCTTTCTTCTAGTATCATTTATCCCCCCGGAAAGTTATCGCATATTTCCACAATCTTAGTTTGAAAACAGAAAGACGTTTTCGGTAAAACAATACATTCTCCTTATGTCAGTGATGTATTCGGAAAGTAACAAAAAGGAAGAACAAATAACCTTGCAAACCAATAATATCGAATGGGTAACCAGATACAAATACCTCGGCCAAACCATAACCATTGGCCTTTTCCAACCAAGAAGTTGAAATAAACAAAACTAATAGATAGATAGATAGATATTTTTTATTTGTTCACCTCAAAATATAATGATATACAATAAAACATAAACATTTTATAAGTAAACGACCTATACACACAATTACATGTGAAAGTTAAAATAAATTCAAGACAAAAAACACACTTTTTGTGGTAGTTTACAGTACATGTATGTATCCTATCCATAATATATATTATTTTGAGTTTTATCCATATGGATGTTGAACCCGTCAGGGTTATTTATGTACCCTATATTTGTACATAAATAACACTGACGGGTTCAACATCTAAATGGATAAAACTCAAAAGAATATATATTATGGATAGAACGTTTAAAAGTTAAAAACCATCTCAGATAGAAAATCATTTAATAAATAATACCATTTTTGAACCAGGAAATCCTTTAGATTTCGTTTCAGTTCTTTAAGACAAACACGGGCAGCATTTGGAAAAGTAAAGGACATCCTCATACAATTTAAACCGAACTATAGAACCTAAATCACCACCTATAGATCACAAACTTGGATATTCATAAAATCCATTATCGAGTAGCTAAAAATTAATCGAAGAACTATAGTGAGATGGAATTCAAGACGATGCTACCACGAAATGAAATTGGGCGGGACATGTAGCAAGAGATTAGGGGTGCGATTCTTGAAACCACTCGTTTCGAACGTATTCGTTTAACTTTCAAACTCGCTCCGCAAAATACGGACAATTTATGATTTGAGTTCGTTCAATTATGGCATTTTGGTTTATTAGTGTTTTTTTAAGAATAGTAAACCGAAATTCCTTAATTTTACTAGCGCTCATCGTGAATTGTCCTTATTCTTCCTAAACAGGAATAAAAATATATGTGAATTTGATATCATCACTTATTTAATTATTATCAATAATAATATAATATCACTTAATTATTATCAATAATAATATAATATTACTAAATTAGTATCAATAATAATATAATATTACTTAATTGTTATCAATAGTAAACCGAAAGTCCATAATTTTACGAGCACACATCGTGAATTGTCCGTATTTTTCTTAAACAGGAATAAAAACATATTTGCGTTTGATAGCATCACTTATTTAATTATTATCAATAATAATATAATATCACTTAATAATTATCAATAATAATATAATATTACTTAATTATTATCAATTGGAAACCGAAATTCCATAATTTTACGAGCGCACATCTTGAATTGTCCGTATTTTTCCTGAACAGGAATAAAAATATATGTGAATTTGATATCATTACTTTTTTAATTACTATCAATAATAATATAATATCACTTAATTATTATCAATAATAACATAATATTACTTAATTATTATCAATAGTAAACCGAAATTCCATAATTTTACGAGCGCACATCATGAAATGTCCTTATTTTTTCTGAACAGGAATAAAAATATATGTGATCACTTATTTAATTATTATCAATAATAATATAATATCACTTAATTATTATCAATAATAATACTTAACTATTAATATATTCAAGACAATTGTATTGTAAGCCCTCGATAAGTCATTACACAAATTCGCATCTGGTTTCCGAAATGAAATTATTATCAATAATAATATAATATCACTTAATTATTATCAATAATAATACTTAATTATTATCAATAATAATACTTAATTATTAATATATTCAAGACAATTGTATTGTAAACCCTCGATAAGTCATTACACAATTTCGCATCCGGTTTCCGAAATGAGGACGCGTAGCAAAAAAAAGCCCCTTTGGGAAAACACCTTCCTCCCCTCGTTGCGCAGCCCGGCGTACCGTGAAGACGCTCCACGTTCACACAAAGGTTGGTTCTCAGCACCGACGGCAGACCGGTTTGTACTTGCACGTAGTAATTGAAATGAATTTTTAAAATGAGAGAGGGGCATTGTTCTGGACGCGAAACAGATTGACGGGTTTCGTTTTACAGTGATAAATTACTAGGGGGGGCGCAGGGTGGTAATATTGGGTAATTTATGGTCTCGGTTTGTTGAACGATCGGAAGGTTAAATAGTGAGTAGCATCATTTCGCTGAAATTTATTGCGATGGTATTTTTGTGGTTGATATTTATCTTTTCGGAAAAATCTTGTTTTGGTGGGATGCTCTAAAGGTCGTTTTAGACAAGACAATTTCTTGACTCAAAAGTTAGTCAAGATGCGAGACAATCTAAATTATCTTGTATCATACAGCAAATTATTTGAAATATTGAATTGGATGGTAGATCGAATGGAAAAATATAACGCGTTCTATTTATCAAGTACAAATTGTATGGGAGGAGGATATATGAATTCATTTCTTGAACAACTTTTGAGCTAAGAAATTGTCTTGTCTAAAACGATCTTAATAGTTAATCTTGTCTCACGTACTAAACACAACGGCTAGTTAATTGAAGTTTTCGTCTTTGATGAAACTTACTTTTTTTCCATAAGGTTCGTATAAGCATGTTTATGTTCATGTATGTTCACTTAGTTATTTTATTTTATTTCGTAGGTTGTAATTTTTTGTATTTTATATCTTATATTTTGTAAGAATTTGTATGAAATGGCGTTGCCGTAAATAAAGAATTATTATTATTATTATTAAAAACAAAAAGCACAGTGAATACAATTATTCACTGTGCTTTTTGTTTTTAATAATAATAATAATAATTCTTTATTTACGGCAACGCCATTTCATACAAATTCTTACAAAATATAAGATATAAAATACAAAAAATTACAACCTACGAAATAAAATAAAATAAAATAACTAAGTGAACATACATGAACATATAGAAACAGGTGAAAATTTACATTTCATTTAAACCAACATGTGAAATCAATTTAAAAAATGAACATTTAAAGACTGTCACTGACGAATTAAAAAGTAAAATATCCGCATTTGCATTATAAAAATTTGCAAACGATTGAATTCTAATCACTGGAGAATTACGGCCATAATTTGTGATGTGTGAAATGTCACCCTAAACAGAGGTGTTTGTCTGTTTTGTCTGTAAAGGTCGTTTTAGACAAGACAATTTCTTAGCTCAAAAGTTGTTCAAAAAATGAATTCATATATCCTCCTCCCATACAATTTGTCCTTGACAAATAGAACGCGTTATATTTTTCCATTATCTACCATCCAATTGAATATTTCAAATAATTTGCTGTATGATACGAGACAATTTAGATAGTCTCGCATCTTGACTAACTTTTGAGTCAAGAAATTGTCTTGTCTAAAACGACCTTTAGAGATGTTTTCTTCTCATTTTATGGCGCCAATGCACTAGGTAAATGTACTAGGTAAAGATTCTTAAAATTTTGTTTTTGTTTCTTTCTTTTCTTTTCAGTAGTTAGTAATAGCGATGTTGCACCATATATACAAGTCGATAGAAAGTTCATTGCATTTTGATTTTGTTGTTCAGCAGTAGGATTTTGAAATGAATCACGATTACAAATGTATTCCTTACATAGTACTATTCGGAAAGTGAATATATTTCACAGAATATCCACCTTTAGTGGGATTAATTTTTTCGTATTGTATAAGATGAAACGTATTTTCCCCCCATAAAGTTCGTATAAGCATGTTTATTGTATTCACTGTGCTAAACTAAATATATTTAGTATAGTACTATGTAGATGGCTTGTAACGAATCTATTACGCATTCTATCAGCATAACGGATAAATTTAAATGGCCAGCGGAACCTGATTTAAACGGCGGCCTCGAGAATTGTTTCATTATTTGCACAGAGGCGACCGCGTTGGTTTAGTTCGAATATTTATTTATCACGCACTAATAGGCGATCGTTAAATAATAAGCGGCATCTCAGTGGTCAGTTGTGTGCCCATTATGTAAGAACGTAGATAAAAAAAAGAGACCTCGACAAATAACAGAACAGGTACTGCTATAAATCACGAAAGAGAGCTTCTTCTGGCTGGTGATAATCACGACTGGTGTGGACGTGTTTTTAAGGGTTGTGCAACAGGTTTTTTTTTTGCTGATATAACCCGTTAAGGTGTATTACATTTTTGAGATTTTTTATACCTTTAAAAAGTAGCAAGATTTATATGAGATTATTTATACCTTTAAAAGGTAGCACGATTTATAGAAAATATGTAATGCGTGTGTAAAACTAGAATCCTGTTACTACAGGATTCGGGTTGGCACTGGTCCTGGATAAAAAGCCATTTTCTGAATCCAAAAATACAGCTCGGAAAGTGCGTTTTTGGAATGGTAATTTGTAGCAATTTTATAACATTTGAAGGGTTGTCACGCGAAAACAGGAAGAGATACCCACAAATGGGTTTCGCAGGACCCCTGCATTATTTTTAACATGAAAAGCGAAAAACCGAGAAATGATTAGAGGTGAAATTTTACAATACAAATCAAAATATTAAAACTTCATTTTATGCTACCAATTAATTAATACTCCTTATTAATTAATTGGTAGCAAAAAATGAATTTTTAATATTTTGATTTTTATTGTAAAATTTCACCTCTAATCATTTCTCGGTTTTTCGCTTTTCATGTTAAAAATAATGCAGGGAGATTGGGAAATAATAGAGTTCTCGTATGTTTTCATAATTAGCAAAAATGTATCATACATAGACATTTTCCACAAATGTGAATATTTGTGGAAAATGTCTATGTATGATACATTTTTTCGTCACGTCTTTAGAAAAACCATTTTGCAAGGAGCTATTATCTCACGTTTAAATTAGTTTTTTTTTGTGGAAATCGTAAAGAAAATTTGCACACAAAAATGATGTTTCCATTATACATACTTCGTATGTAAAATTTGTTTTGGTTATAGCAGGATGTTATACCATTTTATCTTATAGAACTAAGAAAATGAGTTTTCATTATTTTTTTGCATATCAATAAATTATATTAATTGAATGGATTATAAAGTCACAGATAATAGTTTAGTGGAGAGTTCAAGTCATTAGAATATAGTGGATAGGTATAGTTTGCTTCGGAGCTTTGTATATTTTACCTCTTTAAACATGTATTAGTACATCTGAGGAAGATTATTTGTATGAAGAAATAAATATGACTATCCCCCGTATTCACCGACGTTCCATATATCTATCAATAGCTATTGAATCCATAAGTATTCGTTGTTATAGCAACAATAAATAAATTACCTAGGGAATGTAGTTACTTTAGATTATCTCTATTGGAAACACTGTTTGTAATTAAACAAAAGGTGCCATCCAAGCTCCAATCGCAAGCGCTATCAAGATGTTTGACATTTGTTTAGGCAAGTTTATAGGATGTTGGTGAATACGGGCATATGACTATTTAATTTAAAGACTAGTTATTAGAATTTTATTCGATTTCCATTTAAGGACTATTGACTTTCTTGTTGTCGAGTGCGTGTGAAATAAGTTTGAACCTAAACAGCATATCGCAATGTTTATTGCAAATCAATATTTGTTATGGATATTTGTTTGTTGTGAATGGAAATTCACGGAGCCAATTAAACATTGCATCCGTTAGTGTTATCGGAGTGCACAGAATGATAACGGGTGGTGCTGGATAAAATGCAGATTTCGCATAATTTGGAGGTTTGTCTTTGCAGCGGCACGGGCTCAACTTTGCTCTTGTGATAAAATAGTAAATGGGTCAATTATGTATTTGGTGATGGGTCAAATGTACTTTTTATCTCACTCGGTTTGCGTATGTTGTAAGATTTGAATATGCGAGGATGTAGATTTATTAGGCTGTTTATTTTATATCCTATATTTTTACAAATGTTTTCCATTGCGATGTTAATATAATTAGTTATTTAGCTAATAGTAGCTATAGTAATTATCAACACAGAATATAGTAATAGCAATAAAATGAAAATAAAAATTCAGATTTGGGCAATAATGATTACAAGAGTAATTCTTAGTATCATTCCTCAATAACATTTTGAACATTATTTTAATTAATACGTAGGATTATTTTTCATATATAAGTGTGAACGCACCTCTTAGCAATCTACATGTCTAGATTTTGATCTTATTAGATCTCATCAGTGTAGCTCAGCTAGTGAGGATGAATTCACACAATATCTCGAGTTATATACAAAATAATACAACTTTCCCTCTATTTTATTATTGTGATAAATATGATAAATAATATACGCCTACACCTCACGGTACGCATGATTTTTTTGCTCATGTTTGTCACAAATATATAAAATCCGATCCGATCAGGTTAGACAGATTTACATTACCTTTATTTTTACAATATTGAGAAACATAATAGGTCAATTAATTAATGTGCACTGGCAACGCACATTAATTAATTGCCCTATTATGTTTCTCAATATTGTGAAAATAAATGTAATGTAAATCTGCCTGACTGCATCGGATTTTATTATATCTGTGACAAACACGAGCAAAAAAATCATGCGTCATTTCATCAGGCCGCGCGGTGAGGTGAAGCAGTCGCGAGATGAATTGCAATGGCTCCGCGTCGGTCGCGTTTAAAATGTGAACAATTTACTTAATAACTTAGTTTTAATTGTGCGCGTAGTGAATGTGAGTAGTGCACGTTGTGAAGGAATTCGGTAAGTCACATTTTGCATTAAAATGTATGCGCGTTTTTATGATGCTAGCGATTTATTTTGCTACGACGATGATTCATTTAAATTGCATACTACTATTGTCAGATTGGTTAGTACTGTATGCGGATTATTTGGCGTAAATTATGCTCGTTATTCGTTAGGTATTGCTCGTTATTCGTTAGGTATCATGTGTATTTGCAAACGTATTTTGTTCTCTCGTGAGGGCAATGGTTTACGCCGTAATGCCAGCGATGATTAATTAACATGCATTATTTATTGTGTGAGGATTATTATTTATTATTTTAATGCTATGTGTATTTCGCTGAACATGCACTGCAGTATATATAATTTACCTTTATTTGACTTACAAAAAAACACATACATTACATGTGTGACTAACTACACTTAGATGAATGTAAAATAAGACAATTCCTATAACCAAACGAATGGAATAGAATATGTTTAATTACGAAGCCAAATTCATGGATATAAACGTCAATACAATTTAAAAAAAAGACCTTTATCGGTATTTTCCTCACAAAAAAACTGTTCTTCAATACCAACCAGAACAATAATACATAAAAATAAAAATACAAATAGAAATATAAGTCAATACAATACAATATTCATAAAATAGAATCATTAAATTGTAAAATATTCCTCCGCGAAGTATAATGCTTTTTCTAATAAAAAGGAATTAATCTTGCCTTTGGACATGTATTATGGTAACATTTTAGAAATATAAATTTTAATAAAAATTTAATTTTCACTGATACTAAATTACAAGAAGATATCTTAAAGATAAATACACCTTTAGTAGTATGGAAAAAGAATGGAGGCGTATGCATGACAAATCATACTCTTTAAAGTTTAACCATTAAATGCATGATTTTATAAAATTTGAGGGTTATCCAGCGGTCGGCAAACTGACCCCTTAAATTTTATAAAATCTAGTTTTATGTTATTGCTATTATTATTATTAGTAATAATATCAAATTCGATTTCTATAAATTGTAATGGTATTGGCATGCCAAAAAAATACATAACGGATCTCTCCGCCTGTACGGTCCAGAATTTTTTTTCACATATACCTTGCAGTCAAAAATGTTAAAAAAATTTCATATAGATATTATTGGTAATAATGTTAAATTCGATTTCTATAAATGGTAATGGCATTGGCATACCAAAAAAAATATATTTTTATAAATTTCAGTGTTAGTCCACTTTTGCGCTCAATGCTTCAAATATATGTTGTTATTATTGGTAATAATATCAAATTCGATTTCTATAACTGGTAATGGTATTGGCATTCCAAAAAAATACATTTTTATAAATTTCAGTGTTAGTCCAATTTTGCGCTCAATGCTTCAAATATAAGTTGTTATTATTGGTAATAATATCAAATTCGATTTCTATAAATGGTAATGGTATTGGCATTCCAAAAAAATACATTTTTATAAATTTCAGTGTTAGTCCAATTTTGCGCTCAATGCTTCAAATATAAGTTGTTATTATTGGTAATAATATCAAATTCGATTTCTATAAATGGTAATGGTATTGGCATACCAAAAAAAAATATATTTTTATAAATTTCAGTGTTAGTCCACTTTTGCGCTCAATGCTTCAAATATATGTTGTTATTATTGGTAATAATATCAAATTCGATTTCTATAACTGGTAATGGTATTGGCATTCCAAAAAAATACATTTTTATAAATTTCAGTGTTAGTCCAATTTTGCGCTCAATGCTTCAAATATAAGTTGTTATTATTGGTAATAATATCAAATTCGATTTCTATAAATGGTAATGGTATTGGCATTCCAAAAAAATACATTTTTATAAATTTCAGTGTTAGTCCAATTTTGCGCTCAATGCTTCAAATATAAGTTGTTATTATTGGTAATAATATCAAATTCGATTTCTATAAATGGTAATGGTATTGGCATTCCAAAAAAATACATTTTTATAAATTTCAGTGTTAGTCCAATTTCGCGCTCAATGCTTTAAATATAAGTTGTTATTATTGGTAATAATATCAAATTCGATTTCTATAAATGGTAATGGTATTGGCATTCCAAAAAAATACATTTTTATAAATTTCAGTGTTAGTCCAATTTTGCGCTCAATGCTTCAAATATAAGTTGTTATTATTGGTAATAATATCAAATTCGATTTCTATAAATGGTAATGGTATTGGCATTCCAAAAAAATACATTTTTATAAATTTCAGTGTTAGTCCAATTTTGCGGTCAATGCTTTAAATATAAGTTGTTATTATTGGTAATAATATCAAATTCGATTTCTATAAATGGTAATGGTATTGGCATTCCAAAAAAATACATTTTTATAAATTTCAGTGTTAGTCCAATTTTGCGCTCAATGCTTCAAATATAAGTTGTTATTATTGGTAATAATATCAAATTCGATTTCTATAAATGGCAATGGTATTGGCATTCCAAAAAAATACATTTTTATAAATTTCAGTGTTAGTCCAATTTTGCGCTCAATGCTTCAAATATAAGTTGTTATTATTGGTAATAATATCAAATTCGATTTCTATAAATGGTAATGTTATTGACATGCCAAAAAAAATACATTTTTATAAGTTTCAGTGTTGGTCCACTTTTGCACTCAATGCCTCAAATATAAGTTGTTTGTAATTATATTTTAAACATCACCTTCTTCTAAAATCTCCACAAAATTACTTGAAAATTTTTCGGATTCTGATTCTGCTCTGGTACGCGTGACTTACCTCTTTTGTCCATGGCCCTTTCACGAGGTCCGGATTGACGACTTTAGCCCACCGCTGCTGGCACTGGAGGTCGGAACGGTCGGGGAAATTCTCGGCGATGATGTCCCACCGTTCCGAGAACTCGTCCACCAGCTGCTTCAGCAGCGAGTCCTCCTCCTTGCTCCATCGGCCTTTGTTGATCGATTTCTTGGCCCGCGAGTGATGGCCCTCCTCGTTTAGGCCCGAGTCGTCCGACTCGTTGCCACTTTCGTCCGTCACCTCTCGTTTAATTGACCTATAACAAAATACAATACACTATAAATACAGTCACGGTTTAACTAATAAGTTTGACCTATAACAAAATACAATACACTATAAATACAGTCACTTTTTAAATAATAAGTTTGACTAATTTTTGAATTTGCAACCCTATTTATTGCGGCATAGTTTGCTAAATTTAGGCTTGAATTAACCATAATGACGTAATTTATTCTTAAAGCTGAGAAAGTAATACACAAGTCGTAAAGTCAGAAGTCATAAAGCAAGTCGCATCATGTGGACGAGGCGTTAGGGGATTAGAAATCGGAAAGTGACTTCCCATTGCACAGTACGACACGGACGACGCCTCTACCCACTAGTCCACTAAAGTGTGTTTCAAACAATACATTTTAAGCTGCATGGCATAACAATTACATATTTTAAAAGAGAGTTTTTATTTTTGTTGTTATTATTTTCCGAATACAGCACTGTTGTATACGTTATACGTATACTGTTGTATACTGTTTTGTATACGTTGCAAGACAAATCGAATTGTTAATTTTGACTTTTCTTTACGTTTCATGTCTAATATAGTCGAAATAAACCGTTAAATGGAAAATGTGTGTATGTTTCTGTGTGTGGATATACGGATGTCTGTGAACATAATTACGGAAAAAATGACTGCATGGATCGCGAGTAAATTTAGAAATGGCTGAGAAAGCGAGTTTGGATGATCCGGTGAAAATTTGAGCAAAATCAGTCCACGAACAACGACAAAGAAAAAACTTCATAAACCATTTCCTATTGCGCATATGATATGTGGCCGCATCTGGATTTCTGTAAATTCTAGTAGAAAACTAGCCAGGAAGATGCAACTCCTAGCAACCGGAGTAGGGCAGTGAAAACTCTTTAAAGATACTTCACTCATTTGTTTTATTATATTTTATTCATTTCCTTAAGATCCTCCAATAATTTATATATTATTACTGTTAAGGTCGTTTTAGACAAGACAATTTCTTATGTGGCCGCATCTGGATTTCTGTAATTTCTAGTAGAAAACTAGCCAGGAAGATGCAACTCCTAGCAACCGGAGTAGGGCAGTGAAAACTCGTTAAAGATATTTCACTCATTTATTTTATTATATTTTATTCATTTCCTTAAGATCCTCCACTAATTTATATATTATTACTGTTAAGGTCGTTTTAGACAAGACAATTTCTTAGCTCAAAAGTTGTTCAAGAAATGAATTCATATATCCTCCTCTCATACAGTTTGTCCTTGACAAATAGAATGCATTATATTTTTCTATTCCATCTACCATCCAATTCAATATTTCAAATAATTTGCTGTATGATACGAGACAATTTAGATTGTCTCGCATCTTGACTAAAGGTCGGTTTAGACAAGAGAATTTCTTAGCTCAAAAATTGTTCAAGAAATGAATTCATATATCCTCCTCTCATACAATTTGTCCTTGAAAAATAGAATGTATTATATTTTTCTATTCCATCTACCATCCAATTCAATGTTTCAAATAATTTGCTGTATGATACGAGACAATTTAGATTGTCTCGCATCTTGACTAACTTTTGAGTCAAGAAATTGTCTTGTCTAAAACGATCTTTATATATATCTATATTCCAAACTTTACATTATCATTACATTACTCACATCCGATAATAAACACAGGTGAACTCAAACTGGTTATAATCACACTAGTTAAAACACAAAATCCGCAAATATATTCCAGTTCCAACTAGTTCTGCATGCTTTGAAGAACCAAACCCAACTAACCATGAGTTTCCTCCTCTTGTAACTAACACAAGGTGTCCTTTCCCACACCCATGCACGCGTTTTCCCTCAAGCCCACAAAAAAACATTTACCTCACCCTAAATTTAGGGTAACATCCATCCCCTCCACTCCCATCATCTCCCTCGAATATAAAATCTTACAGATTCTTAATCAATGCCGCGGACATTAAGCTTAATCAGACACAATCGCCCTCCTCCCTTCAGTGCGCACACATTTCGGGGGCACCCCAACCCAGGGTGGTTCCCATAGGCGACACGGCATGGGAACGCGTTCTATTTTCTATTATGCAACCCGAGGGTACCCCTGGAGTGCACACAATGCAAATATCTTCGCGCTGCATATACCTGTTTAATCGCGGGACTTGGAAAGGGTTGCGGGGCGCAGACGATGCGATCGAAGGGGAGGATGCGCGATCAATTCTGACCTTAATCTCACGGATGATCATCAATGCCGGGGGCTCATATTAAAATAGGGAATTAGAATCGGTATTGTTGTAATGAGATTTTTCAGGTCGTAAGGCGAGAGAAGGGTCAATTGAAAGGAGGTTTATTCAAGAATTATTATAAAGGTATCATACGTATATAAAAACATCTATATGGTAATATGATCTAAATTTGAATGTGATATACATTTCAGAATGTATACCACAGATGCTTTTTGAAAATTATTTTATATTTTTATCGAAAACTTAAATCATTAAATGATCGTCTTCTTATCATACGTATATAAAAAAAATCTATATGGTAATATGATCTAAATTTGAATGTGATATACATTTGAGAATGTATACCACAGATGCTTTTTGAAAATTATTTTATATTTTTATCGAAAACTTAAATCATTAAATGATGTCTTCTTTAAATAACTGCAGTTTTTGTACAAGAACCGTTGCTTGGCAATTTCGAACAAGATTAAATAAACTGCAAGAAAAAAAAACACGTAAATCAAAATATAATATTTTGTGAAATAAATATAATATTTTTAATTAAAAAAAAAAAAGTTTTTTAAAGTAGTGCGGATTGAAATTATGAGCCGTGCCGAGGGAGAAGCTCAGAGGAGTATAAACATCCGGTATTTACCTTAACCTTACAGAAAACTTGTGAAAGGTGATTCGCAAAAATTCGCCCCGATGGGGCTCGCAGCATGTCTTATTACCATATTTCTAACCATCTTGCTGGACGTGGCAAGTAATAAAGATACATAAAATTACACAAGATTGTCAATTCAGCCTTCTTCTAGATATCCAGGGTTAAGGTTTTTATCTTAAAATTGGGCGATAAGTAAAATAGTTTGGGAATCATAAGTTCCCAAACTATTTTACTATCATAAGTAAACTAGTTTGGGAACTTATGATTCCTAAACTATTTTACTTATCGCCCAATTTTAAGATAAAAACCTTCACCCTGGATATCTAGAAGAAGGCTGGATTGACAATTTTGTGTAATTTTATGTATCTTTATTACTTGCCACGTCCAGCAATATGGTAATAAGACATGTTGCGAGCCCCATCGGGGAGAATTTTCGATAATCACCTTTCCCGGGTTTTCTGTAAGGTTAAAATAAATACCGGATGTTTATACTCCTCTGAGCTTCTCCCTTGACCGGTGAATAGCCCTATCAGGCCCTATAAGGATAAAAGTTTTTTTTATTGTTATAAAAGTATTTAATGAATTTTTTTTTCAAATTTTCTATATCTTACTTCACCGCCCCCTTATTTAAACTTAGAGCAGTTGGGGGATTGCTACAGCAGGTACTACAGCCCCCGTGAAACGTTTCAACGTCCCCAGGGGGCGATATCGTCCACTCCGGCAAATACTGACTTATAAAATTTTCGTGTTGACAAAACACATAGACACGCACATACATACATCATTCCAAAAATAGTCTATTTCGACTAGATTAGTCATGAAATGCAAAGAGAAGTGAACATTTAGAGATTCGATTTTGAAATTTTTAATTACTCGATTCAAGTAATACGAAGGATTTAAAGCGCGGGGCTCGAGCTTTAAATCCTTCACTAATACGAATGATTTAAAGCTGGAATGTAGTAATTAAAAATATTAAAATTGGATCTCTTAATTTTCTAAAACATATATAAGTGTGAATCCACCTCTTAGCATCTATATATCTAGATTTCGATCTTATTAGATCTCTTCAGTGTAGCTCAGCTAGTGAGGATGAATTCACACAATATCTCGAGTGGTTATATACAAAAATTATATAACTAACCCCCTAGGAGGAAAGTTAATTTTCCTTCTAGAGGGTTAGTTGTATAATTTAATTTTTTCTACAATTTACATATTTTAAAACTGTAAAAAGAATGAGATTTTAACTTCGAACCCATCGCAACAACTTCAAATATTATTTACTAACTGTACAACAAACTTCTTTAATTTTGGGCTTATAAATAGCCAATTCTCAAACACAATTTTTAATGAAAAAAAAATCTGTTTTTTCATTGACATTTTTAATGTCTGAAAACAATATAATAGAAAATAGCCTCTTCTTTATTTATTGTTTCTATAACAACGAATACTTATGGGTAGCTATTGATAGATTTATTGAACGTCGGTGAATACTACGGGGATTATGAATGCAAACCGCTATTTTTCGATTTACATATCTTTTAACACCTCCCAAAACACTTCACGACCCCCTTTGTTCGTTACTAATCTTACTAGCCCAAGTCTTTCATCTCAAAATTATTCAAGCGTGCCTTCATCTTCCTCCTTGCTTCCTGTTCGCGCCAAATAGTCTTGCATTGTTTGCCCACCTCGTCATTTAGTTTTGTTATTTATTGTCGCGACGGAAATGCGTGCGCGCGAAGGGGTTGCCACACAGGAAGCGGGTTCTTATATTTACATGTGGAGCATAATTCCGACTCCCCCCTTGCGTTACTCCATCTCTTTCTTAACCACCGTGTCGCCGACGAGATGTTGGGCGCGGAGGTAAGAGGAGAGCGTCTTAATTGTCCGGCAAGACAATAGGGCCTTTTTTAGATTTGATTTTGTCGCTTGATTGTCTTGCCGAGCGTAAACAGTAACAATCGAGTGACCGTTGTAGGATATAGGATACAAAAGGGGTGGCGTGTATGTAATTACAGTGTGTTTATTAAGATTTGTATGATAAATATTATACGAAATAATAAGTTAGTAAACTACTCAACAAATAATAGGGATATTGTAAGTTGTAAATGTTGTACATTTACAACTTACAATATTCCTATTATTAAATGTTGTACATATACAACTTACAATATCCCTATTATTTGTTGAGTAGTTTACTAACTTATTATTTCGTATAATATTTATCATAAAAATCTTAATAAACACACTGTAATTACATACCATGAACTTACAATTATATAAATATTACCCGTAATCGAAATTATAAAAAATAAAATCAATTAAATCAAATCAAATAAGTTAAGGTCACGTATCCCAAATTTAGAAAGGGCCCCTCCAGCCTCATCTATATTATTTTGAACCATTTTGAATATTTTCGTTGTATTTGCTTTATTATAACTCGAGTTAAGGCGCTATTATACAAATAGTATTTGAAAATTGTTATGGGAAATTTAAAATATTTACCAAAAACTTATTACTGAGGACAACTCTTTCAAATTTGATTTATACACAGATGTATATGTTTTCTATCATCGCATTAGCTTTATTATAATTCGAGTTATTGCGGTATTGCATAAATAAAGTTTGAAAATTGAGGCATTGTGGACTAACTCACAAATTTCAAAAAAATTTATTAGTTTTATGTTATTGTTATCATTATTATTATTAGTACTAATATAGAGATATTAGTACTAATAATAAAAATGATAACAATCACATTATTATTATTAGTACTAATATAGGGATAAAAAAAACAAACGACTTGAACTATGCACTACACTATTATCCGTTATATTCTTTGATTAAATTAATGTCATTTATTAATTTAAGATTAAATTAAAAAAATATATGTGAAAAATAATGTACTGCATAGTTCAAGTCGTTTGAAATAGTGGACGGGCATAGTTTGGTTGGTAGGGGCCACCCGCCCACCCCACCTTCGCTCGCATAGTTTTTCCATAGGATAACACTCTTCTTGAAATAGTTTAAACAATATAAAACATCTATATCCAATGAAAAAACTATGCGAGCGAAGGTGGGGTGGGTGGGTGGCTCCTACCAACCAAACTATGCCCGTCCACTATTTCAAACGACTTGAACTATGCAGTACATTATTTTTCGCATATATTTTTTTAATTTAGTCTTACATTAATAAATGACATTAATTTAATCAAAGAAAATAACGGATAATAGTGTAGTGCCTAGTTTAAGTCGTTTGGAATAGTGGACGGGCATAATTTATCTTTATAGGGCTATCAGCCGTGAGGCTTTTCCGCCGGTCAAGGGAGAAGCTCAGAGGAGTTTAATCACCCGGTATTTATCTTAAATTCACAGAAAACCTCTGAAAAACTGTGAAAGGTGATTCGCGAAAATTCATTCTCCGCTGGGCTCCCCAATGCTCAGTACGAGACGGACAACGCCTCTAGCCACTCGGTCACTGAGCTGGGTAATATAGGGATATTAGTACTAATAATAATAATAATAACAATAACATAAAACTAATTTTAAAAATTTGAGGATTAGTCTACTTTTGCTCTCAAAGCTTTTTTAAATATATAAATATATATAAAAAAATTAATTTTTCGGGAAAACATGTTGCAACTGTGGTTAATACTAAAACTTTGAACTATGCTAGTTATTATTATCCTGGTGATATTACACAAATAATATTTAAAATTGTAAGCTGCAAGTTAAAAATTTTACCGCAAATTATTCATTTTGGGACAAGATAATTAAAAATCACCCACGTTGGACGAGACGCATTTGAAATCATATAAAATTATAAATCATAAACATATTATGGAATATAAATTTCTAAGTTAATTCATTATTTATTATTTTATATCAGCATAATCCACCTTTAAATAATCTACCACTAAAAACAATATCAGAGCCGTTATTCGCGAAATACAGCCGCAAATATCCGAAAACCTGATGAGAATGACCAATTTGTAGGCGTACATTTTACAGATATTTCTAATGAAATATATTGTATTGTATTTCATAACAAATATCTGTAAAATGTACGCCTACAAATTGGTCACTCTCATCAGGTTTTCGGATATTTGCGGCTGTATTTAAAATCTTTAATATGCAAATAATCTGATAAAAAAACTTCATCAAAAGAATTGCCATTTGTAGGCCGATGCGTACACTTGATAGATTTTGTATTTCTTTGGTAACCTTAGAGTTTGTACTGTAGATTAAAATAAAAACATCACCACTTTTCACAAAATATCGCGATTTTCTCTTGATATTGATAAGTAAAGGTGACCTGCAGCGCCGCGTGTGAAACATAATCTTATACATTGTGCGTTGTTTCTATTCGTTTGTGTTATAGCCGTTTTTAGTAGTAGAAACATTATTGAATTCTTTATATGTAACTTCGTTTGTGTATGTATTTTGAACGTGAATTATACGACTATTAGCTTGATTAGTCCCAGTTTGTTTAAAACAGATTGGAAATGTAGTAATTCAGCTCACCGCTGTATGCGCCACAGTCCATCCTTTACTTGCAAATTGATTTAAAATGCCACCTTTTGTTGGATGACCCTATATGTATTGGTTGATTTACAATAATCCTTCTCGTTTTTTTTTATAATAAAATTATTTTCGGCATTATGATTTACGTTGATTATTATTTTTTTAATAATGTAGTCAACCTGGCTTGATATTTTCGTATTAAATCATCCCTCTCTGGCAGGTGGCCGTAAACATTATTAGGCAGCGTGTACAGGGCGAAAAAGGGTTGGGAGAGTAATCGAACGCGGCCCCGCTCTGGCAGCATGGGATGAATAAAAATTTAAGGCACATTCTATTAAATTGACAAAACAAGCAAATATAAATCGTTATGTTATCAAGGTTTTATGCAGTAGAAAACTATATTTGGATTATTTATTTTGAAGAAGGCAGCTGCATGTATTATAAATTGTGGTTTGTTGCAAGCCATTAGAAAATCAAAATTAAAAATACTTCACTTCTACATGTCTCTATTTGTTTTCCATGCTTCTTAAGGTCGTTTTAGACAAGACAATTTCTTACCTCAAAAGTTGTTGTCAAGAAATGAAATCATATATCCTTCTCCCATACAATTTGTCCTTGACAAATAGAACGCGTTATATTTTTCCATTCGATCTACCATCCAATTCTATATTTCAAATAATTTGCTGTATGATACAATACAATTTAGATTGTCTCGTATCTTGACTAACTTTTAAGTGAAGAAATTGTCTTGTCTAAAACGACCTTTAGACTTGAGCTATTTTTTACTTATTTCTCAATAAAATGGTTTCTTTCGCCCAGGTCAGTGGCTTAGTGGTTAGAGGCGTTGTCTGTCTCGTACTAAGCATTAGGGAGACTAAAGCTCGTTTTAGACAAGACAATTTCTTGACTCAAAAGTTAGTCAAGATGCGAGACAATCTAAATTGTCTCGTATCGTACAGCAAATTATTTGAAATATTGAATTGGATGAAAAAATATAACGCATTCTATTTGTCAAGGACAAATTGTATGGGAGGAGGATATATAAATTCATTTGTTGAACAACTTTTGAGCTAAGAAATTGTCTTGTCTAAAACGACCTTTAGTTAATTAAAATTCTCGGTGTTATTTAGTCCTGTACTGATTTGTATCCTCCAAGCTCTCGGATGTATCTACCGCTGTATTTTCCCAATGCGATTATCGCCCGTGGCTGGTTTCTTTTCTTCTCCCGTGCGTTTTTATGTTTGGGGAGGGAATTCCGCTATGGGAACGCCAACCGGCCGAGTCGGCGGTATTTCTTCTCTCCTCCGTTACGTCACACGTAAAGTCTTGTGAGGTTGACATGTGTCCGTGCACAATTGCACAGGTCGCAAAGTGTACATAAATCGTGCACCCCATTTTCGAGTCCGAGAGAGGGTAGCGCGACAGCTGCAGCCCTCGGACGAAGCGAGAGAAATCGACAGAGACAGAGAAGGAAAACTTGGCTGGCGTCGATGCGTGGGGTTCACCGTGGCGCGGGGAAAAGAAAAAACAACATGTGTGTGTGTGACTGGAATATACACGCAGAGTTTATAATGCGTATAATCCACGGGAGAATACAAGAAAAGTTAGGAAAAGAAAGCGTTGCGTGAAATTGTGAAGATATGAACTAATTCATTGTAATTGGTTTAAAATAAAATTCAGACAGTGGTTATGATCTTATTAATTTTTTCGATTATTTTAATACTGTTTCATAGAAATTAGTTTTTATTATTTCTCATTTTCAGCATGTCTCGACGTGTTAATTAGTGCCTTGAAAATCGTGGTGGACAATTAAGCTTATTATTATTATCATTATTGTAATTCCTGATATTAAAAATACCTAAATCGTCTGTATAATGCCTGATAAAAAAAATCAGAATCCCAACTATTTATAGAAGGATTTTTATGAACTTACTAGAATTTAATAATCTCAGCGAAATACATCGATGATAAAAAAAATCAATAAAACCAAAAAACAAACGAATAACGATCAATAATGTGTGGGTTTGATCGTTATTCGTTTGTTTTTTGGTTGAATTGATTTGTTGATCATCATCAGGAATTACAATAATAATAATAATAAGCTTTTTTTTGTCCAACAGAAAGAAATAAAATCCAATTACTGAACAACAACAATAATATGCAATAAGTTAATCATTTTTTCTCACTCTTATTCTTGGAGCGGCCTCTATGGTGGTCACGCGCTATATAAACAAGAGGAAATGGTTTTATCAAGATTTTTTCTCTGTTTGTGAACCCAATTGAAAATATTTCTTACAATTGTTATGTTAAGATAAGATTTTTTAATTATTAAAAATTGTAATTAGGTGAATTTAAGAGGTACTCTCTTAAGGCGGACGCCGCCACTAACCACTAGCAAGCACACTGAGCTGGGTTACAATATCATATTATAATATATTATTATTATAATTATAATAAGTGAACTTTTAGATAATATATTTAACCATTTTTCACTATTGATTGTGCATACAATTTGGGAATAAACATAAAAAATAAAATTCTATGCTAATCGATCCTGAAAAATGGTTCAGTACTACTGAACCATTTTTCAGGATTGATTATGCATAGAATTTTAATTTTTTATGTTTATTCTTAAATTATATGCACAATCAATAGTGAAAAATGGTTAAATATATTATCTTAAATTCAGAGTACTACTGAACCATTTTTCAGGATTAATTATGCATAGAATTTTATTTTTTATGTTTATTCCTAAATTGTAGGCACAATCAATAGTGAAAATTGGTTAAATATATTATCTTAAAGTTCACTTATTATAATTATAATAATAATATATTATAATATGATATTGTAACCCAGCTCAGTGTCCAGTGGTTAGTTCCGGCGTCCGCTTTAAGAGGAGGTACTCTCTTAAAGCGGACGCCGCCAAATTCATCTAATTACAATATATATGTTTATTCCTAAATTATATGCACAATCAATAGTGAAAAATGGTTACATATGTTATCTTAAATTTCACTTATTACGATTATTATAATAATATATTCTAATATAATGTGATATTGTAACCCAGCTCAGTGCCCTAATCGTTAGCGGCGGCGTCCGCTTCATCTAAGCATTGGGGAGCAAAGGTTTAAACCCCGCTCAGAGTGAATTTTCGCGAATCACCTAAGTAAATACCGGGTGATTAAACTCATCTGAACTTCTTCTCCTTTTGTCGACTGATATCCCTAATATAGAACTTTTTGTTTTGACTTGATTTTGATAGAAAATTATTAGTAAGGACACTCGTCTATATTATCGTGTGTTTTTTTTTAACTCTGACGCAATACATACGCATAGTAGTTGGGGCTGATGCGGGTCGAGGCAGGTGGGTGCTTCGTGCAAGCAAGCAGATGGCACAATTTGATCGATAACATAAATACTGTTCTATCCCCATCAACTAGGAAGTGACTATTGTCTTCACCACGAGGCATAATGCGGACGTTCCCCTTTGCGCCGGCCAATGCCTGCCAACCCTCCCCCTAATGAAAAATGAAACCATGGTGGCCGTGCGAATTGATTAAACAAATATTGCACGCACTAATAAGCTTTTGAAAAATATTTTAGTTTGACTACGAATATAGAATATAGTGAATTCGACCGGATTAATCGTAACAAGTATGTGGGATCTAGTAGTTTTAGAATAATGATCTAGATCAAAGGTTTCCAAAGTATTACGCCCCTATTTTCAAATAATAAATTACACAGCGCTTTCTGATTTAAGCCCTAATCGGTTACAATTTAAATTGTGGGCTTTTTTTTGGATAAAGTACGTGTAACTCTTAGTTAAAACCTCAAATATTTTGACTATACAGGTGTCACTAAAGTAGGAATAAATTCGATAAAACCTTCATATATATATATATATATATATATATATATATATATATATATGATAAGGTTTTATCGAATTTATTCCTACTTTAGTGGCACCTGTATAGTCAAAATATTTGAGGTTTTAACTAAGAGTATATTGGAACAGTGTTTGGCAATTGTCATGAATCTGCCATTATAAAAAGAAACTGGAGTTTGAATGAGATGAGATTTCTGGCGTACCATAAGCTCATTTAGGACATCACTTATCCTTTGCTTGTGTTTTTTATCATTCTAAATCATTCATTTTAAATCATTCTAAATTAAATCAATCTTATTTAAAATCTCGGATCTGCCATCGACCGAAAATATAATAAATTACTTGTTTTTTTACGTCCCGGAAACGTTCGTGTTCGTCAACATGCGATTGTGTCCCCGATCAGCTGGCCCCGGGATAGAGCAAACACAGGCGCGCGTCCTGTGCAATTTGTGACTCCCGACCGCAACAGCTGATCGCGATCCTATTCTTCCTTATCGCATCTTTTTTTTTCCGGGATTCGCCTCCTTTCAAGAAAGCCAGGCTCTCCCTCGCGCGCGCGTATTGTTCCCCCCCGAAAAGCGGGCGCAGCTGCCCCGCGAGGGCACGCGCCGTCTGCTGCCTCCTTGCAAGACATCTTGCCGCGCGGCAGCGATCGGAGGGGTGTCACCCTCCGGTGGGCACAATAGGCGCCTTTTTGCCGCCGAAACCTGGAATCGGCATCTGCGCGCATTTGTAACACAACGACGTAAGTAATGGTAATAATAATGGTGCGCATTGAAGGTTATTGGAATCGGAAGTGAAGCGGAACCCGTCTGAGCATAATGTCAGATTTAAATTACTTTAAATCTTTAGATTCGTTTGTTGGACAATATTGTTGCCACTCGCCTAAAATATAACACTAGTAGAGGTTGTTGTTCTAAATTGTTTGAAATTGTAAGCATTTTTGTATTTCAAAATGACTTTCTATAATATAAAAATGAATGTTTTGAAGCCGACCGACCTGTCATTTATTACTTTTGTTCTGTTAGTGCATGTCGTGACAAATATTTGATTACTGACAGTTTTGTTCGTCAAATGGGGACAAAAACATCGCGATGGTGTATTCGGAAAGTAAAAAATGTATGGTTGATTTTAGCTGCCTCAAATTTGGTTAACATCAGTTTTCTCATACAACAAAATCTTGTTCAAAGTAACGTGAAAAATTAAAACATTCAATTCTAAAGGGCACCGACATAATAGCCCCACGACAAAATAACCCCATTACAAAATAGCCCGCGACAAAATAGCCTGCGACTAAATAGCCCGCGACTAAATAGCCCGCGACAAAATAGCTCTGTATACCGTTATTGATAATTGAGTTCTTTTTCACATTTTCAAATTTTCACATGAAAATTTAATGTAATTATTAATGTATATTTTCATTACCTTACTACATTTAACATGCGACCATTTTCGCTAATACCGCTGAAGTCACGTATATTATTTGCCATATGTGCAATAGGAAATCGCTATTATTGAGAAATCTTCTGTTTTAGTGAACCGATCTTGCTCAAATTGTCACAGGTTCGCCGGGCCGCGGGCTCCCACCCAAGTTCCAAATTTGGTCGCGATCGGTTGTGCCGTTTTCCCGCCGTGAGTGTTAAATGGTACGCCACCGCCCCCAATTATTCTCCACGCATTGTGTTGATTGTGATTCCTTCGCTGTTCGTAAAACGATTGTCCTCAAATTTCACTGGACCGTCTCGAATAGTGTCGGCCGATATTTGCCAAATTTGGTTGCAATATGTTGTGCCGTTTGCCCGGAATTTGGTTCACAGACTGACAAACAGACAGATAGACAGACATACAAACAGACAGACAGACATACAGACATACAGACATACAGACATACAGACATACAGACATACATACATACAGACATACAGACATACAGACATACAGACATACAGACATACAGACATACAGACATACAGACATACAGACATACAGACATACAGACATACAGACATACAGACATACAGACATACAGACATACAGACATACAGACATACAGACATACAGACATACAGACATAGACACACACATCGCAAAAATCGGGTTTATTTCGACTATTTAACGTAACGAAAATTGATTTTTTTGTTGCTAAATGGTACACGGTAACAATACCTTCCTTCTGGAGTAATTATTTTCCCGAAAAGTTATCGCATATTACCATAATCTTAGTTTGAAAACATGAACACGTTTTCGGTAAAACCTTTCTTTATACCAGTGTATTCGGCAAGTAATTATTATTTGAAATAGTGGACGGGCATAGTTTGGTTGGTGGGGACCGCCCGCCCACCCCACCTTCGCGCGCATACTTTTTTTCAATAGATACAGACGTTTTATATTGTTTAAACTATTCCAAAAAGAGTGGTATCCTATAGAAAAACTATGCAAGCAAAGGTGGGGTGGGCGGGTGGCCCCTACCAACCAAACTATGTCCGTTACACTATTTCAAACGACTTGAACAATGCACTACATTGTTATCCATTATTTTCTATGATTAAATTAATGTCATTTATTAATTTAAGACTAATTAAAAAGACATGTGAATAATAATGTAGTGCATAGTTCAAGTCGTTTGATATAGTGGACAGGTATAGTTTGGTTGGTAGGGGCCGCCCGCCCACCCCACCATTGCTCGCAAAGTTTTTCCATAGGATACCACTCTTCTTGGAATAGTTTAAACAATATAAAACGTCTGTATTCATTGAAAAAAACTATACGAGCGAAGGTTGGGTGGGTGGGTGGCCCCTACTTGGGTGGGTGGGTGGCCCCTACCAAACAAACTATGCCCGTCCACTAGTTCAAACGACTTGAACTATGCACTATACTGTTATCCATTATTTTCTATGATTAAATTAATGTCATTTATTAATTTAAGACTAATTAAAAAGACATGTGAATAATAATGTAGTGCATAGTTCAAGTCGTTTCATATAGTGGACGGGCATAGTTTGGTTGGTGGGGGCCACCCGCCCACCCCACCTTTGCTTGCATAGTTTTTCCATAGGATAACACTCTTCTTGGAATAGTTTAAACAATATAAAACGTCTGTATTCATAGAAAAAACTATGCAAGCGAAGGTTGGGTGGGTGGGTGGCCCCTACTTGGGTGGGTGGGTGTCCCCTACCAAACAAACTATGCCCGTCCACTAGTTCAAACGACTTGAACTATGCACTATACTGTTATCCATTATTTTCTATGATTAAATTAATGTCATTTATTAATTTAAGACTAATTAAAAAGACATGTGAATAATAATGTAGTGCATAGTTCAAGTCGTTTGATATAGTGGACAGGTATAGTTTGGTTGGTAGGGGCCGCCCGCCCACCCCACCTTTACTCGCAAAGTTTTTCCATAGGATACCACTCTTCTTGGAATAGTTTAAACAATATAAAACGTCTGTATTCATTGAAAAAAACTATACGAGCGAAGGTTGGGTGGGTGGGTGGCCCCTACTTGGGTGGGTGGGTGGCCCCTACCAAACAAACTATGCCCGTCCACTAGTTCAAACGACTTGAACTATGCACTATACTGTTATCCATTATTTTCTATGATTAAATTAATGTCATTTATAAATTTAAGACTAATTAAAAAGACATGTGAATAATAATGTAGTGCATAGTTCAAGTCGTTTCATATAGTGGACGGGCATAGTTTGGTTGGTGGGGGCCACCCGCCCACCCCACCTTTGCTTGCATAGTTTTTCCATACGATAACACTCTTCTTGGAATAGTTTAAACAATATAAAACGTCTGTATTCATAGAAAGAACTATACAAGCGAAGGTTGGGTGGGTGGGTGGCCCCTACTTGGGTGGGTGGGTGTCCCCTACCAAACAAACTATGCCCGTCCACTAGTTCAAACGACTTGAACTATGCACTATACTGTTATCCATTATTTTCTATGATTAAATTAATGTCATTTATTAATTTAAGACTAATTAAAAAGACATGTGAATAATAATGTAGTGCATAGCTCAAGTCGTTTCATATAGTGGACGGGCATAGTTTGGTTGGTGGGGGGCGCCCGCCCACCCCACCTTCGCTTGCATAGTTTTTCCATAGGATAACACTCTTCTTGGAATAGTTTAAACAATATAAAACGTCTGTATCCATTGAAAACACTATGCGAGCGAATGTGGGGTGGGTGGACTTGTCCGTACGTTCTTGAAAAACATAATAATATACATTCAGGTTATAAAATGATGGGGTGTTAATTATAAAGTGTCATTAATAATAAACCATATACTGCTGCCAACCAAACCCATGTGTGTCCAATTAAATTAAAGTAACGAATACATTTGCTGTATTATCTATCAATAACAGTGGTCGGGGCTACTTTGTCGTGGGCTATTTTGACGGGTCACGCAATTTTACAAATGCTGAGCCCCTTGATACAACGGACATCGAGAGAAAACAACTAATATGATATGGCGATGTCCAACGAATGGACGAAAGTAACCTACCCAAAATAGTCATGAATTATATAACATCACAGCGTAAAAAAGAGGAGGACCAAAAAGAACTTGGAAGGAAGGAATAGCCAATACAATAAATACTAGAGATCTGAGTGATGAGAAATGGAACGACATAAGTCAAGTAATGGAAGTTAAGACATCGCATAAAGGCGAAACACGTTTTAAAACCGATACGATACATAGAAACTTAATGCATTTTCATTGTAATTTAAAACATGATGTCGTTTTTAATTTGAATATTACTTTATATTTAATTAGTCTTAATCCTCTTCCTGTTTGTCTTTTTGCACGTGCACCACGTTTTTAATTGAGGTCGTAGACACCACCGCCGTCAAACGCGGGAATTTTAGTCAGGTGCACCACTCGGCCCGCATCCACCAAGTTCAATACTCCCTTGGAATACAGTTAGCATCTAGTTCAATGTCTTTAAGCAATAGACGCGCACCCCCTCATCCGCAGGTGCTAGTGGACACATGTCGTCCGGGGCACGGGCCTTTTAGATAGCGTAGTCGACATGTGGCGTCCGCCTCCACGTCTTGTAATTACACACGCAGCGTATCTAACGTTATTAAAAAATATGGCGTGCGGTGCAGAGGAAGGGTGTTTGACCGCAAGATGGGAAATAATAATTTTGATAGGGGTGAAATCAGCGTTGTACTTCTTGTATTTTGAGATAATTAATGTAAATAATTAATTTACACAACTCGTCGCTTGTAGTAATGAAATAAGTTTCATCCAATTACGTGCAATTCATTTTATTTTCAAATTTTACTTGGTACAATAGGTTTTTCTGAATGGAAACATTTTATAAAGATAAAATTGTAATTTTTAATGGATTTACCACCCCTACATAATCAGTTTCTAATAGTATGTATACATTTCTTAGATAAAAACTAATCCGACCTATTAAATAGTTATCATCTTTAAAATTCCATTACAAAGTGATCTAATGACGGAAAGTGGCGTTCTCATCGCCACGATTCGTCGCGCCAGCAATGAAGGGAGAAGCGCCCTGCCCGGTGCGCTCCGGCACGGATGATTTCCCTAGATTTTTTTTTAATTCAAGGGCCGCGAGGACAGAACGGGTTTTTTATATATAATCCAACCACCTGCCGCGAGCCTTTTTAAAACCGTGCGAAGAAAACTCCCTGGTTAGGGAATATAATACGGCTATTTATACAATAAGGGCTATTTAGGGTTAGTTTAGCTGAATTATTTTTAATGTTTAAAATTGAAATATATGGACAGTATGTGAAAAATATATAATGTTCAAAACTATTTTTTATTTAATCCACAAGTGGAGCATAGGGCCAACATGTTTAAACATCGCGCTTAGAGTCATATTTGAATTTTTTTGAAAAGGAGAAGATTTTTCGTTTCGGTGTATTTATGTAAATCGATGTATGTAGTTACATTTTTATTTATGAATAAATTGATTTCAAGTCTGTAACCGCGCACGTCGATTTACATAAATAACGAACGCAAAATCTTTTCAAAACAATTCAAATATAACTTAAGCCACTTTCGTTCTCACAGTCTTAAATGTTGGAAACAGCTTTTCGTTATTTCTGAAAAACCTAGCTTTTGATTTATTTCATTTGAATCGCATGGATACGATATGTATTCTCCAATTTCACAACATGAATAGCCCCGACTATTGTTATTGAAACAGAATACAGGAAATACCATTTAAAAAAAATGGTGCACGTATCACAGACATAACATTTTTTTTATTATTATAATCCTGGATCCAGCTGAAGTTAAGGTCGTTTTAGACAAGACAATTTCTTGACTCAAAAGTTAGTCAAGATGCGTGACAATCTAAATTAGCTCGTATCATACAGCAAATTATTTGAAATATTGAATTGGATGGTAGATCGAATGGAAAAATATAACGCGTTCTATTTGTCAAGGACAAATTGTATGGGAGGAGGATATATGAATTCATTTCTTGAACAACTTTTGAGCTAAGAAATTGTCCTGTCTAAAACGACCTTTAGATTAGGTTTTGTAGGCGGGGGATTACATTTATACATAACATATATTTAATTTATTTTATATTTATTTTCCTGGATGCTGGCGTTTCTCTAAAGCAGGGGTGGCCAAAGTGTCGACCAGTGGACCGAGTAACTATTCCTAGTCGCCCACCTGTCTGATACGTATACATATATTACATATTGTTTTATTAATAAGCTAATTACATTTTTTGAAGAAATCATTATTTTCTCTTATTGCAAAAAAAAACTTCTGTATAGGGCTATCAGCCGTGAGGCTTTTCCGCCTGTCAAGGGAGAAGCCCAGAGGAGTTTAATCACCCGGTATTTACATTAACTTCACAGAAAACCTCTGAAAAACTGTGAAAGGTGATTCGCGAAAATTCGCTCCGCGCTGGTCTTATTACAATAACTTGATATTGAATATGTATTAGTATTAGCTATGTTTATTTTAAATTTAAACTTATTTTTGGCTTTAAATTACTACTTTTCTTAGGGACGAGTGAGTAGCCTTAAAGGGAGGCTTCATAATGGGCCCATTTTGAGGCCTAAGCCTAAGTGTCTGATATGCTACCCTCCAGAACTACTTTTCTTATGATCACTTAATACATACGATGTTGGTAGACCTGTAATTTAAGGCACAGATCACCCAATGTGATGAGTTGGACCACCCCTGCTGTGCCCTAGAATCTCAATTGCTCCACTAATTTAAAAAGATATCACATATTTCCACAATCTTAGTTAGAAAACTTGAACACGTTTTCTGTAAAACATATACCTTCCTTATACAGCAGTGCTGTAGTAAGAAATTTGAACAATTTTGTCAGGGTCTATTGTGTCAGACGCTATTTTGTCGGGGTACCATATTCTCTAATTTCACAACAAACATACTGCGCCATGTTAGGTCATAATCATCTCCCACATTTATGTAACAATTTGACATATGACAATTCATAAGTCATAAATAACCGAAATCGTAGCGTTTTTGTTTCAATTCGTCACATGTTTTTTCTCTCTATTATCCGACAACAAAACTTTGAGGTTGGTTCAGTGACAGCCCCGTAATGCCCTTGAATGTACACACACGACGACAACCGCAGGCGCGGCTCCCTCTCTCCAGCCAACACCACGTCGTCGCCGTTTGTAAATCGCGTGGGGACGGAAACCGTTGGAGGCGGCGTGCGATTTAAAAGGCCATCAGCCGAACAGGAAACGCGAGATAAATTAGAGCAGGCGATCATATGTCGTTTGTTTTGGCGGTGTGGAACTTACAGTGGTGCGGCGTATTTGGCGGACTGCATGTACATGTAGTCGTCCATATCCTTGAGGGTGTTGCGGCCCTCCCAGCCTAGAGTTGCACACACCTAATGGCTCTACGCACACATATAAGATACACACACACACCGGGCGGTTTTCTGAGCGAACTCACGCGGACCGTGCTTGCGGCTGCTTGGTCTCAACTGGCAAGTGGGGGTTGGAATGGCGCAGCATGTCGTGCCGCCAGCAGTTCGAGGGTGTTCGACCGTCACCGGCATAGTTGGTCAGATAGTTTATATAACAGAAGTCTAGTGGGGGGCACAGCAGTTATTAAGTTGGTCTACTGGGGGTGGGGGATTCGTCTCGCGACATGGACCGACTAGAAATAGATCAATATTTTTATTTTGGATGTTTTCTCAAAAGAATTCAGCATGAAATGGTTTTTTTTAGTAAAAATATTCAAAAACCACATAACAACAGAAGTACGTCATAATTATCCGTTGCGCGTTTTAATTTTCAAATATGGATTCCATTTGTTTAACTATGCAACCAAACATACTATTGAAAATATTCCGATTCTCAATGCTCACTGTGGGACAGAAAATGCCTCTAACCCAAAGAAAACATAATTCTCTCGGCTAGTTCGCTGGGTTATTGTAATAACATTGCTTAAAAAGTTTAAAACTTGCTCAAACGCCATCTTTTTGCGAATAGATGAATTTTCGTGATTGGTTCTATAAAACTTCTATCGTTCATTTAAATATATTAATTATAACGCTTCGATGCTTTGCTTTAAACTAGATTCGTCAAGAAACGTGAACAAGTCTCTACCGTCAAGCATTCTTGTGCAAGATGCAACTCGTACTATGGTCAGTCCCGTCCTGCGCATGTCCTGATCATATACATGGTGGTGGTCCTGATTGGTCATTGTACAACTCGAACATAGCACATGAATTATTGAAACTAGAAACTTGTTCAAATTTCTGATGAATCTAGTACAATGTAATTCACGCTCTAGATTCGTCAATAAACTTAAACAACTTTATTATATATAATTAACTTGTCACTCTTGACAAATTGATCAGTTTTACCATAAGGCAGCATTACACTACCTTGTACTAAATTCGACATGAAACAGAGCAAGTTTCTAGTTTCAAGTATTGTGCTATGTTCAGCTATGTGGTGTTTTCTTGACGAATCTAGTACAATGTTTTTACATTGTTTCTCACATTTTTTTGTATGAATCAGACGTAAATTAATAAATGAAACTAACTGAATTATAGAAAGTAATGGATAACAATGTAGTGCATAGTTCAAGTCATTTGAAATAGTGGACGGGCATAGTTTGGTTGGTAGGGGCCGCCCGCCCACCCCACCTCTGTTCGCATAGTTTTTTACATAGGATAACACTCTTCTTGGAATAGTTTAAACAATATAAAACGCTTGTATCCATTGGAAAAACTATGCGAGCTAAGGTGGGGTGGGCGGGTGTCCTCTACCAACCAAACTATGCCCGTCCACTATTTCAAATGACTTGAACTATGTGCTACATTGTTTCTCACATTTTTTTGTATGAATCAGACGTAAATTATTAATGAAACTAACTGAATTATAGAAAGTAATGGATAACAATGTAGTGCATAGTTCAAGTCATTTGAAATAGTGGACGGGCATAGTTTGGTTGGTAGGGACCACCCGCCCACCCCACCTTCGCTCGCATAGTTTTTCCAATGGATACAAGCGTTTTATATTGTTTAAACTATTCCAAGAAGAGTGTTATCCTACGTAAAAAACTATGCGAACAGAGGTGGGGTGGGCGGGCGGCCCCTACCAACCAAACTATGCCCGTCCACTATTTCCAATGACTTGAACTATGCGCTACATTGTTTCTCACATTTTTTTGTATGAATCAGACGTAAATTTTTAGTGAAACTAACTGAATTATAGAAAGTAATAGATAACAATGTAGTGCATAGTTCAAGTCATTTGAAATAGTGGACGGGCATAGTTTATTATCCTGTCACTCTTGACAAATTGATGATTTTACCATAAGGCAGCTTTACACTATCTTGTACTAAATTCGACATGAAACTAGAACATGTTTCTAGTTTCAAGTATTCGCTATGTTCAGCTCCTAGTATGACCAATCACGTATGACCAATTCCGCCCTACGTTTAGACACATATTTTGAGTTGATTTCATGTAATCATTCTATCTTGCTGTCTTATATGAAAATTATTTGAGGAAACAAAACACAAATGTTGCTTATAAATAATTTAATATCAATCTATAACAAACCAAAAATACTTTAAAACTTCAGTGGGAAATTCCTGGGTTCTTCACTAGGAGACATAGTGATCACTTGGGGTTTCTTCAACAGCAGCATCAAAAACCTCTGATGAAGAGTACTTGGCTGCAGAACCTCATTTGCAACAGACCATCTGATAATTTCAGAGCAACTTCTCAAATCACCTTGTCTGACTAGAAACAAAAATAATGACTATGGCTTTTGGACACCAAACTACATTTTTGAACCCGCGCGGTTCATGCCTGATACGCTTGTTTACATATAACCGCGCAGCTGCAAACGTGTCATCATGTTTCAATTTGTGCGCCTCCTGATAAGTCTTTTTGGATGATGTATGATTGTTTTGTAATTAATCTAAGTTTGCTCTGCATTGTTTTGTTATAAGGATCATAAGTCCTTGAAAACAAATTAATGCAGAGCAAACTTGGATTCATTACAAAACAATCATTCTAAAAGACTTAGCAGGAGACACAAAAGCAAAATATTTCTGCATAATATATCTTCTATGTTGGTATAATTATGCTCTAATAGTTTCAGTAGTGTATAGCTACTATAACCCTGAAATGCAAAGCCATCTTTTATTGGTGAATAACTTCAATCAACAATAATAGATGGCTCTGCATTTAAGGGTTATAGCAGCTATACACTATTGAAACTATTAGAGTATAATTATACCAACATTGAAGATATATTATGCAGGGAGATTTTGTCTTTGTGTCTCCTGCTAAGTCTCTTAGAATGATTGTTTTGTAATTAATCTAAGTTTAGTCTGCATTGTTTTGTTATAAGGATTCATAAGTCCTTGAAAACAAATTAATGCAGAGCAAACTTGGATTCATTACAAAACAATCATTCTAAAAGACTTAGCAGGAGACACAAAAGCAAAATCTGTTGAGATCTCCACTAGGTTATAATAATAATAATATAATAATAATAATCTCTCTTAATTCATCTTCCTGCAGAGCAAACTTAGATTCCTCTTGCTGCCACCACATAGCCACTAGTATGCTACTATGATATTTATATGCCTCCTACTAAATGTATTTTTGGATATCCAATTGAAACAAAGAACAATTTTTACCAAATACAGCTGTATAAGGAAGGTTACCACTTAGATTTATTACAAAGCAATGCTACTTCAAAAGTTATTCACCAATAAAAGATGCCTGCACATAAAATATAAAATCCCACTCAATATAAATAACACAACAAAACCAAACTCACACTCAGTTTCAACTTACATCGATACTCAAAAAGAGCCACTAAAACAATACTGTACTGTAACTTGAGATCATACTTCAACAAAACCTCAAGCAACCTATAAACCACTTCAGTTTGATGAGCCCTGAGTGACACTCCAACCACATATGGTATATTATTCATGACAGCTTTACACAATCCATCATGCCTCTCAAGCAGTTCCAAAGCCAGCATTTGATCATTAAACCACTCGCTGAGAAAACAAGCCTGCCACACACATGTTAATGGATAGAAGTCTTTAAAATCCTTCAGTAATTTTTCAGAAAATTTAATAATATTCACTAAAACAGCCTCACTTCGATTAGTGACATCAAATATTAAATATTTCAGCATTAATCGAATCCGACGTCGTAAATACAGATTGCTAGTGTAAACATCCTGAAAATGTTGGAGTCCTTTTAGTATATCACCTTTCAACCATAAAGCTTCAGCTAGATAGTGATTTAAATTACAATTAATTCTATATGAGTCCAAATCATGTTCTTTAACTAGTTTTTGGATGGTTTCAACCATTTCAACATCTCCACTTTGACAGTAATTGTCCAAAACATGTATCAATTGTTTTGTTTGAGGACATATTTGTCTTTCACAGCACTCTTTTATTAAATACCTTGCAGTGGGCTCACTCCAGTCCTCAATTAAATTACTGAAAATACTATTCAAAGCATCATTACTTAATTTACTCAAGTTTGTATTCAGGTATTTAGGTTTTACTAAATTATAGCTGTTATCACTTGCAGTTTTAAGTGGCTTTAAGTTGTCCCATTTGGTGAGTTTATCTTGCATTAGTTGCGATGTGAATGCGTCTATGGCGTCCACTTCAAGGGTTAGAACTTTGTCACTGTATAGTCGTTTTAGGGCGACTAGGATTGATGGTTGTAGCAGTCTGTGGCGCAGTAATAGGGCCATGTTGGAGGTTGTTGTTGCTACATTACGAGCGGAATTTGTTGGCTCATGTTCGTGTTGTTTGTGCAAGAATCACACATAACCACAAAGTGATGAATAATTTGGGGAGTGTTTTTAGTTGTTGTAATCTACTATTTGGTTTGTTTTAGTTACGTGATAAGTTCATTTTGTGGTGGAGATTTGCTGGAGATATGGATTTGTTGATTAAATGTAATTTTTGATTGTATTTTGCTTAAATGGTTGCATACTTAAAACATGGTGATAGAAAACCATAGTAGAAACCTACTTTTCTAGATAAATAATATGTTATTTACATAGTGCTCTTATAGTGCTACTTATAGTGCTCTGTGGTTATTTATAAACTATTCAAATTCTAACTCTCTCTCGAACCAATATTGCGGTACCTTCAATAAAAGTTAAAGCCCCATGACTACTTCATAAGCCCCATGACTACTTCATAACATTCACAGCTTGCATTATGATTCTTGTGGGACTAGAGGATTGCATAATGTTTGTTAAGTTTTAAACAGATTATAATTCCAACATGTTCTTTTGATATGTTTAGACTTGTTGAGTTCCATGTAAAATTCACATATAAGATTTGTTATATAAAATCCCAGCAATTTTACTTATTACTGTAATATAAATGATACAGCAATATTACCAATTCAGCTATCCGCGTCTAGATGTCGCATGGAACACTATTTTACAAACGCTTAACCCTCTAATTCCCAACTCCGCCTCAAGGCGGACCACGCTTAAGGTCGTTTTAGACAGACAATTTCTTGACTTAAAAGTTAGTCAAGATGCGAGACAATCTAAATTGTCATTAAAGTTTCGAACTTATAATAGAATGATTGGATTTATATCATGTAAATACATTGAATTATGTCAATTTTGCATGTTTTTGTTATTCGATCTTCGAACCCCTTATCGTGAGTTGTTAGAGTATTTGAATGTGAATATTATGATTTGGTAAAATTCAGAACACCGTTCCCGAGTTTTTCAAAGGGTCGCTAATTTAAAATATATTAAACAAGAACTGCTAGATCGTAGACTAGTAACTCGATTCGAGTTTTTTTAGCCCCACAAGGGACAGGGATATTTATGGTATAGTTATACAATATTAAGAAATAAGTTAAAATTACTATACAATTATTTTTATAGGATTATTTGTAGTCATTATATATATATATATATATATATAATACAACCCTGGCTAAGTGCAGGGGAAACTCCCGAGCTACTTAGCCAGGGGAGAGTGGAGCAGAGAGGACAAAGTATGCATGGCAAGAGCGAGGTGTGGGTCAGAAGAACGAGGAAGAAAAGTGTGGATGGGGCTGGGGTACACCGCGTGTGCGCTGTGTAGGAAGGGGAGTGACACGTGGTGGCACCTTAGCAAAGAATGTGAGGGAGTGAAAGCAGAGTGGGTGGGAGAGTGCAGAAAGCTGAACGAATGGTTAGGAGAGATTGGGAAAGGCGTGAAAATCTGCAGGAGGCTGACGTGGGAAAGGAAATTGGCGAGGGCAGCGGGGGTTTAATTTATTTTAGTGGGTAGTACTGTCTCTGCCATCCTAATTATGTGTCCCCATCATCCTAATTGTCTTTCTTCTAGTCATTACTAGTTCAAATTAGTAATTATTACTTGAAACCCTTCTATTTAGAATAAGTTGCTCAAATATACATTTTCTAACCAGAAACCTTTGCATTTAATGAGTTACAGCTGCTGTAGAAAGAAGCAACATACAAAACATTTCTCATTATTAAACAGCACTATCTGTCTGCAGCTAGAAAACTTGCAAATGTAGCATCTGCTCGCCGGGGTGCAAATAAACAACTACAATGGCCCGTGTGTAAATTTACACAAGTGCAGTATTAATTTTCTATATGACGATACATTGTTGTTGGCCAATATTTACGGTCGCTTTGGAGGGAGGCGGCGGTGCGACTGGGGCGTGCGATTTAAACGCGCGGTAAATCACGGATTGTGTATTATTTGCGTTTGTTGCGCGGGCCAAGTTTAATCCGCTCGCGACCTGGATGCGGGGGTGGGCGCCGAGGGTCAATATCCGGACGCGACAGATAACGTTTGGTAGGACAAATTTAAATTAAAAAAAACTAAATCTTCATTTGTAAATGATTTATGTCAGATAAATATTATAAATAACCCAGCTCAGTGGCCGAGTGGTTAGAGGCGTCGTCCGTCTCGTACTGAGCCTGAGTTCCTGAATTTTCGCTAATCACCTTTCATAGTTTTTCAGAGGTTTTCTGTGAAGTTAAGGTAAATACCGGGTGATTAAACTCCTCTGAGCTTCTCCCTTGACCGACGGAAAAGCCTCACGGTTGATAGCCCTATAAAGATAGAAGTTTTTTTTATTATAAATATCACATACATTTTGGGTCAGGAGTCTATTCACATGCTCACACAAAATATAGAACGGTCTATGTGCTATGACCACTAAAGTAACAAGTTTTCGTGTTAGTATGCCGGACTTTGATAGCTTTGACAAATCAAAGAACTGTATATATATATATATATAGGTGTAAATCCTCCTCTTAGCAATATACATATCTAGATTTCGATCTTATTTGATCTCATCAGTGACCTCAGCTATTGAGGATGAATTCACACAATATCTCGAGTGGTTATATACAAAAATTATACAACTAATCCCCTAGGTGAAAAGTTAAACGCAATCTGGCGGCACCACATCAATTAACAATGCACACCCATATGGTAATAATCGTCAACATGCTCATGCCATCAGGATCACCGGGTAGTGCCATCTATGGAATAATATTCCAACAGAGTGCTTGAGATATCAGCACAAAACCAATCGTGTAAAACATATATAAATGTAAATCAGAGGGCACTACGCTGATCCTGATGGCATGAGCATTTTGACGCTTATTACCATATGGGTGTGCATTGCTAATTGATGTGGTACCGCCAGATGGCGTTTAATTTTTCTCCTAGGGGGTTAGTTGTATAATTTTATAGCCTACTGCACTTTTTTATGCACTTACGCTCGATATGATTTAATTAAAAATAAATAAAAAGATAGCAAGAGGAGACGAGGAAAGAAAGAAATGAGAGAATACAGATGATGAATGGGTGGAGTGCGAATAGAAGAGGAAGAGAAAGGAGGTGATGGATAAGCTAGTTCAGTTGAGGGTGAGGACATATTCAGGTCGATTTCAATCCAACATAGTACCTACTATTTGGTGCGTGACATAAAACTAGTTTCGAGTTTTGGAAATTAATTACAAGTATTAAAAATCATTGGTAATTGAACCCTTATTACTCTTTCATTATAAAATCGTTGCTTGGCCGCGTTCCAACCAACTGACCCAAACACAGACCGAGCGGGACGACAGCGGCGGTGGCTCTGATAAATTTAAATACTTCTGTTTCGGATTTGTAACGTCGGTTTTATTACATCTCGTTTGTTTGTTCCCTGCGGGGTGCCCGCTGGTTACCCCCACGCCAGGGTTAACAACATCCATCCGGACCGATAACGTCCGCCTCGATGCGGCAGATTGCGCGCCCGTGTCGGACTGCATAATTCGACGCCACCGCCGCCGCCCCCTCGACGTAGTAAACTTTTCACAGCGGATTAAAATGTCACTCCATCTGGCGTTAACAAAACTTAAAAGGGGTAGAGATAGCGAGTGGGATTGTGCAATTCATGCAAATATGGAAATTGTACGGGAATATAACGAAATGTTTTTTACTGTCTGTATGTAACTGCACCTGAAAAGTTTCTATATAATAAATATAGATTACTCAGATATTTTGGACTAGGATTATATGATTATTCAATGAAGGAGATGAATAAAACTACTATGTTTTTTTTACCACCAACAAGTGGTATTGAAAATGAATAACCACGTAGTAGACGCTACAACCATTCAATTTCTAGTAGAGTATTGAATAAACAAAGGGAACTTCTTAATGTGATCTAGAGAGACTTTTAGATCGACTGAGGTAAAATCTGTCTGAAATGTTGTGCCCGCATTTTACCTTTGATATTTGGTGCTACTGATACCTACAAAGTTGTTTGACGTGCTGGAAATCTTAGGCGTCGACAAAATGATCTATGTAACGAGGCACCAGTAAGCAGAGAATAAGTGACTTTTACACTATTATATATAATGCTTTACGTATTATGTTACTGGTGCCCAGGAGGACTCCATCGTTACATAGATCTTTTTTCGACGCCTAAGATTTCAGCACGTCAAACAACGTAGATATGAGTAGCATCAATTAAAGGTATAATGCGGACATAATACAGATTTTACCTCAGTAGCTAAATTATATAAAACATAATACAGGCAATATTAATAAAATATGATTACATTACCGGGTATAAAATTGTTACTTCACAGATGTCTTTATCCATAGGACAAAAGTGGATAAACCTACAAATAAAAAAAAATCTATTTTTGTTAGTAGTAATAATAATATTGATATTATTATTAGTACTAACAAAAATAGATTTTTTTAAATTTGTGGGTTAGTCCACTTTTGTCCTATGGATAAAGACTGTGAAGTAACAATTTTATACTCGGTAATGTAATCATATTTTATTAATATTGCCTGTATGCTCAACTAATCAACTGTTTTGTGTGTAAATATCCTTCATCGATTATTTTGCAATCACCATCCTTTTATTATGCTCTAACTCTAACCGAGTATTCACTTTTAATTCACATTACCCGTTTAAGCCTCGCCCCACCGTTCCAGTAAGATCAACAAACGTTTTGTGCCGGTTAAATAATCTGTTGCGACTACCCACAAAAAAAACTGTAACATGGGTGTGGACGAACATGAACCGCGGCAAGGCTCGCATCCGTTTTTACCGCCGCCCACCATCTGGTGTCAGTTCAATTCGCGCCCCTCGTCATCGCTGTTGTGCCACACTCGGTGGTTTTATTTTTTTTAGGGATGCTACAGGGCGTCGAAACGCGCTGATAATGCACAACACGTGTCGCCGCGGTGGAAATGGCCGCGATGAAGGAAAACGATCGCGACAGTTTTCAAAAGTGCGCTAGGGATTAATCCATCATGTAGCGCACAGCGTAACAATGAAAAGAGTCTTTCAAATTACGGTAGTAAAAGCTGTCAATTTTAATAGATTGATATCGATCAAGAGGTGTGGTTATTGTATGGGTTAAGCAAGTTAATAAAAAATATTATTATTATTATATTATAATAATATAGATATAGAGTTACAAAATAGGACAATTATTTAAATATATAAATATTTTACTTGCATTCTGAGATACAAGTACACATTTATAAATACGGTTCATTGTATTTGTTAGGAATGAATATTTACTCTACATGCGCGTAGGGGTTACTGAAATACCCGGCGCATTCACCATTATTTCGGTTATGTTTAAAACTAATAATAATAATAAGCGATTATTGTCTAACAGAAAGAATTTCCAATTACAGGACAACAATATGATTAAATAAGTATAGATATAGTATATACGCATGTATAAACAATATAACAATATGCAATTATATTTATATTCCTTCATTCCGCAAATATAGAAAATCTATAAAAAAGTTATATAATACAACTAACCACCTATAAGGAAAGTTAAATGCCATCTGACGGCACCACATCAATTTGCAATGCACACCCATATGGTAATAACCGCCAGATGGCGTTTAACTTTCCTCCTAGGGGGTTAGTTGTATCATTTTTGTATATAACCACTCGAGATATTGTGTGAATTCATCCTAACTACAAACTAACATAATTTTTTTTTACATTTATGTTAATTTGTATTTTTGTGTGTGTCTTTTTTGATTTCTTGCTGTGAAAGTACTGCTTTGGAATTTGTGTAAAAGGGAAGGGTTGGGCTGATATGCCAAATAAAGGTCTTCTTTTTTCATCCTAACTAGCTGAGCTACACTGATGAGACCTAATAAGACCGAAATTTAGATATGTAGATGGCTAAGAGTTCGGTTCACACTTATATATGTTTTATAACAAAGTTATTTCTAATATAACTTGTGCAGATTTTTTATTTCCTTTTATAATTGCACTGAGATCTGTGTTTGATTTCTTGTTTAGTTTGCATTGTGCTTTCATGTGCCTTGTCCGGTTTCTCTGACGTTGGCGATCACTTCAGCGTATGCGCATCTGTCTTACTCTAATCCGCACTTTGGATCCTAGTCCATTCTCTAATATCCTCTCCCAGGACATTTGTTTTCTGCCGATACCGTGGTGTCTCTCGATTTTTCTATTCAATATTAGGTGGAAGTTATATTTACTTCCTCTTAAAACATGTCCAGGTCTTCCTGCATTTTATATGAGTCAGTAACTCAGATATGTATTTTCAAGACGAAGAAACAATAGTGGGGGAAAATACGGGTTCTCGAACCCCCCCCCCCAATTGAGTAAGATGACCTGTTACAGGTTTATTTAAGCTAAACTATTATAAACTGATAGATCTTATTATAAGAAAAAAAAAAACCTAATTTCATATCTGTTGTCTTGATCAAGTGGGGGCTACAGCATATATGAAATTAGGTTTTTTTTTCTTAGAATCAGATCTATCAGTTTATAATAGTTTAGCTTACAATAACCCTGTAACATGTCATCTTACTCAATTGGGGGGTTCCAGAACCCGTATTTTTCCCCCTACTAATTATAAATTTATATTGTTAACTAGAACAACAATATAAATCTATAATTAGTAGTAACCTCGAATTTTGTATCGTACATGCTTAAAACACATCTGAGCAATATTAAACAAGCCACAGTGGATAACCCGTTACTGAATCAATACCTCCCGCTCGAGCTGGCATTCCATTATTGTCCGGACAGCATTGTTATTTCATAATTCAGTATCCCGCGATCGGGCTCGCCCGGTTAAGGCCAGTGCGGTGGCCTTTTGTGCGCGCCAAATGATACACAACATCCGATATTGTGTGGCGTCTATTTTAAAACGGATCGAATTTATTAAGGGCGCGCACATCTGCGGATGGGTTTAAGCGCGGCCTTAATGCGATCGCGCGGCCATATCCGTGATAAACGAGCGCTTGCAACAGACGTCTGAAATCTCGGGGATAGTTTCGAACTAATTTCAAGTCGGTTTATTTATTTTCTGGCCAGCCAGAATCCCCCCCTTGGCACACAGTCCACCCCGCTCTGGTGATTGTAAAACGGCCTTGATGTGAAACAAATCGATAAGCTGAATCAAATAAAATGGGATGTGATGTTAATGGATGCAATAAAGATTCAATATTTTTGGTTTTGTTACGTAGATTGAAGTGGACAAGGAACACCGTCAATATACGCTTTTACTCCACAAGACATTTTGTTACTATGCAAACTTAAGCAGAACATAACAACAAAAAACATATACCAGTGTTTTTGCATTTTTTATACAAGACCTACTATCTGACAATACATGGTAGATTTGTATTGTAATTGTATATTTGTTGCCCCTTTGAGCGATTTCGTGCTTTATCACATGCCCTGTTTGAATTAATATACCTAGATTGTGGTTAATAATCTTCCCTAATAGAAAGCCATCCCCTAAATTCAAAAATACAATCCAGAAGTCGCTTCAATAAACACTTATATCTGCCATACAGCTGCTGAAAACAGCGTTTTCCACTAGAAACACCGTCGATATACGTTTTATTTTTGGTTTTCACGCCACAGCCCTACAAAGTTCCGTATTTTAAGACTTTTATAGAGCTATGGCGTGAAAACGAAAAAAGAAAAACGTATATCTACGGTGTTTCTAGTAAAAAAGCCGTTTTCAGCAGCTGCATCGCACATAGAAGTGTTTATTGAACCGACTTCTGGTTTGTATTTTTGAATTTAGGGAATGGCTTTCTACCAGGGAAGATCCACAATCTACGTATATTACTTCTAACAGGGCATGTGATAAAGCACGAAATCGCCCAAAAGGGCAACAAATATACAATTATAATACAAATCTACCGTATATTGTCAAATGGTAGATCCTGTATAAAAAATGAAAAAACACTGGTATATGTTTTTTGTTGTTATGTTCTGCGTAAGTTTGCATAATAACAAAATTTCTATCTTTAGCCCGAGTTCGAACCTGATCATGGAGAATTTTCACCTTTCACAGATTTTCTGTGAAGTTAAAGTAAATGCCTGGTGATTAAACTCCTCTGAGTTTCACCCTTCTTTTTCTTGTGCCTTCTCCTCCAAGGACGTCGGCAACAAATCAGCAACATGATCTGCACCGGCGCGGGCCAGGCCGCAGTAGGACATGCGGACATGCGGCCTGGCCCGCGCCTACCTTCAATTTTACCCTGTATGATGGTTTTTAACAGACGGTATTTATCATTTCTCAAAACGTGACCGAAATACTAGAGCATTCTTCTCTTGAAGTTATTGAGAATTTCTGTTTGTTTGTTTTAAGCGTCGTAGTATTTCTATGTATATTACTTCCAACAGCCTATAGCCCTAAGGCTTTTCCGCCGGTCAAGGGTGAAGCTCAGAGGAGTTTAATCACTAGGCATTTACCTTAACTTCACAGAAAACCTGTGAAAGGTGAAAATTCGCCACGATGAGGTTCGAACTCGGGCTCCCCACTGCTCAGTACGAGACGAACGACGCCTCTATAAGGCACCTTACACGATCAATATTACTGTCAATATTTTAGAATAATGACAGCAGTACTGTAGGATGATATGTTTAAAATATTCTTTATTCTAAAATATTACCAGTATTACTCATCGTGTAATGTATAGTAATGATGTAATGAAGAAAATATTGATCTTTATCCGGATTATTAATTACTTGATAAATATAAAAGGAGGATTGAAGCGAATATTGACAGTACTAGGATTGACAGTATTATTGACCGTGTAAGGTGCCTTTAACAACTGCAACTGAGCGTTTACATAACATATAATCAATAAAATAGAAATTTACTAAATTTGATGCGTATCGGAGTAAAATTGCACGGCCGAGCGGGCTAAGAACGCGCGTTATGATTCCAATATGAGAATTTCTTTGATATGTACAGATCTCGCTCGACGTGGATCCAATTCATGTTTGCCGAACTAATTCGAAATCTGTCACCGGCAGGGACAGCTAGCTCCGCGCTAAGCCGTGTGCCACATAGCCCCCGTGTTGTTGGCGCTTGTTTCAGGCGCTTTCACCATTATGTGTACATTTTTATTTTTCATATACACACGCTAGATATTCTTTTTAAAATTTTCAGCAAATGCAAAAGACAATAGCATTCCATTCGAGCCATATATTCTTTGATACCGTCAAATCCTACTTTAGTATGTTTTTTTAAAATATATGAGCAGTCAGCGCCCCATGTATTAGTGTCAGTACTTAATATAGTTTCCATAATAAAAGAAAAGTATCGCATACATTATTATATACAATCTATGAATACCAGAAGAAAACATTTTAATGAATTGTATAACTCCTTGAAACTTAACAAACTTGATGCAAGGAAGAATATCACTCATAGAAATAATAAGTTAATAACTAATACAATAGAGTGTACTGAATTATTAAGCATGATAAACTTTCTTGTATTATTAAGACCTACACGTAATATTAATAATAATTATTAATACGTTTTTCGTTCTTCATAATTCAGAGCAATTTATTAATAAAATATGTTTTACATTTTACAACTGTGAGACTAGAATTAAACTGTAACAATCGGACGCGGTGAATCACTACTGACTCACATTACGAATAATTTTGGCAGAATTCATTTAATTATTCATACATAATCCTAGCATAGACCAGTGATATTTAACTTTTTTTAGGCCATGGAGCACTTTTGACCATAAGAAAAACTCTCGGTGTATCAAAATCATAGAATCAATCACATACAATACAGTGCCTTTCATTTATTACTATGGGCTGGTACGGGCTTATTGTTTCTTGTTCTATTTTCCGCTTCCGATGCGCATAATTCTACCACGGGGGCGACTAGCAATGATAAACCATGCTAAACGCAAGCGTCTTATATGTGTTAACATTCAATTTCGGCTTTCATAATTTCGCGGAACACTTGCAACAATTTCACGGAGCACCAGCGTTCCAAGGAGCATCAACCACTGGCATAAACAAATTAGATAAATGTCTAGAGCCCGCCTTTTTTGAGGAACCCGTTTACACAGTGAACAAAAACAGTGAACAAAAACAGTGAAAGGCAGAGTTGAAAATAGTGAATGGGAACAATTTGGTTAGTCGGACACCCACCCAATCATATCTATATTTATATTGATCGGATAGTTTAGTAAAACCCAGACAATCTAAATCTAAATCAAAAGAGTCCTTTTCCCCTCATCAAAACCCCACCCTCGTTGAGTCCTTTTCCGTGCACTGATCACGTATCGTGCTTGCAAAAATTAACCCAGCTTCCTCCCCAATCGTTTCCCCTTTTCTGTATAAACGGACGTGTAAACTGTGCCGGATATTACCTGGTGCCCGGACGGCCCTAATCCCGGCGCAAAAAAATAGAGCGTCCAGTTCTCGCTTTAACGCGAACACGTATGCGCTCCAACGGCCGCCGTCCTCCCCTGCCAACCCTATTTCCGTGTGTGGAAAATTGCGACGTTTTAATGTGAACAAATAGAGTGCCTAGTCCGAAAGAATGCGAGCTGCGCGGAAATCGCTCCACTTAAATTATCTGGACGGAGCTAGAGCCGCGCAGTGTCCTCCAGGGAGGCGGACAAATTCAATTCGGAACGTAAAGTGAAGTCCGTATGCAGTGGGGCACGCGCGTTCCGTAATTGGGGGGATTTGATTATATTTTAACGGACGTCAAGTTAACGTTCGGGGTTGAAATCATTTTTTAATATCCAAAATTGAGCGAGGTATGGCGTTTAAAGGCTGGACTTGAATTGCATTCAATGAAGTTGTTTCATTTAGATTGCTTACGCCCACGGGGTCTATATGTAATTTCAGAACGATCGGAATTATTTAGAAGCTTCTGAATACTATGGCAGTCAAGTTTCAGGTTTTGAATGCATGAAGTCTAAAAAAATGACACTTCATTAAAAATTGGTAATTTAAAATTAAAAATCGACGTATCGACGAGCAATTTTCGAAAAACTCATAAATAACGGATTTATCGAATTTATTCCATACTTTAGGGATACCCTGTATATGTTAACAGATGCTAATGGCAAAATAAATAAAAATTGGCAATTTAAAATTAAAAATCGAAGTGTCCGAGCAATTTCTGTAACAATAATAAATAAAAGTTTTATTGAATTTATTTCAGACTTTAGGGACATCCTGTATAAGTTTAAAAACGAATGACCAAATCAACTCTTACAAGAAGTATTTTGTACTCAAAACCTAAACGTAGAAATTATTTTTAAAATCCATGCACTTGCTATTGTTAATTTATTTATTTCTTGGCTTGAGATTGCTTGATCTTTGAAAGACACTCGGGAGGCCATGCTGGCATTCTCCTCATGGTAGTGCTTGATTCCGATCTTCCAGGGTCGACCTACCAGCTAAACCATAAACCTCACCTCCACCCAGTCCCGCCTTAAGGCATAACGAGATGCTGCTGGAAAATAAAAAGCTCTTATACAACAATTTGATCTTCAGCAGCTAGATTGTCGCCAATTTGTTTCCCTAGAATTATGTATCTCTTTCGTTGCTCTAATTAGAACAATATTAGAGTAATATTACAGTATAAACAATTTTTTCTCAACAATTTTCTAATTCTAACCAAATATGATTGGAAGCATCAATGTCCTGACAAATTCTGTCATCGTTGGCACTGGATGACAAATTTTGTCAGGACAGTGATCCAATCATATTTGAATAGAATTAGAAAATGCTTGAGTAAAAATTGTTTATAGAAAATCCTGGCAAAATGTGTCATCCAGTGTGAAGGATGACACATTTTGTCAGAACATTGATGCTTCCAATTATATTTGGATAGAATTACAACATTATTGAGTAAAAATTGTTTATACTGTAATGCAGTTCGTCGTGTTCACGCGCATTTATTTTATGTTTAACAATTGGGATTGTCTTCCTTGTCCACTCACCTTTATTGCCGAGTGACCATTTTCTTAGCTATGTAGCAATAATATATCCTCTCTTATTTTCTTTTTTTCTGTCAAACACAGTCGTCCTTCCGGCTTTTTAATGAATTCTGCTGAACGCTTCATTACCAGTAGATCTACTGGAACAGTTGATGAAATAAATAAATCAATTTACCTTTCATATCGGCAGAATTTAGTAGTACCAAATGGTGTCAGTAAATTGAACCGTAATTATTTTCATGCGATATAGTTGAACATTCTGAAGCTTCTATTCATGACTGTTGATAATTTTTCATTTCCCGATTTGCATTCGCGGCTTCTTCGCGGCCTGCGTTTTTTTATTCCCCGTAATGGAAACCGGGGCGGGCATTAAAATTCAATTCGAAAGAAAGAATGAAATGTAAATAGTATTTGTCCCAATTCGCAAATGGCTTCCGCTCGGAATGAAAGTAATTATTCATGAATTAAGTGGCTGCTTCATTAGAAGTCCCCCGCTCCTTGTGAGTAATGAACCGTATCAAGCTTTGTCAGTCGGTTTAATATCCGATGATTGCATTGTTCATTTGCATCGCCCACTGCCGCAGGATCGTCCCGCAGGAATTTTTAAATTAATATTGGGCACGAAAACTTTTCGCGGCAACAGAATCAATCGATGGGATTGGGTATGGGGGATGCGGCTGGAGGTTGTGAATTGGATCGCGGTCGCGAGGGAGAATTCGGGCAATTTCATCCGATGCGAATTGATTCCCGCAGAATGCAGCGAATTCTTTATAATCCTACTTATATTGTATTGTTGTATATTTTAATAAGGTTGTCTGGAGGGTTCTTTAAATACCAGTTAATTACGAAATCACATGAGAAATCAGTGATTTTTAAAACAACACAAAAATACAACAATAAAAAACTATTAGTTATTTAAAACGACGTGTGTACATTATAAATAACTAAGTGGGCACAAATAATATCTTTTCAACGTCGCAATTTCGCTACTTGGATTATTGAACAACGAACAACAAACCCATTGTTTGAAGCAAAATTTGATTCATTTCAGAATGGATGGATTTGTCAATAAGCCAAATTGTCGTATCTGGGGTGATGAAAATCCTCGTGTTATTAATAAAATATGTTCTAATAAGTTTGGTGTGAATTTTGGTAAAATGGAATCATTGGGCCATATTTCTTTGAATATGAGATACTGCGAATACTGAGCGATAACTAATACTAATACTATATATATATATATACTGATACTAATCAATGTTGAGTGACTTTTTAGGGCCACAATTGAATGATGTTTATGTGTTTGATGTCTATTTCCAGTAAAACGGCGCTACATGCACACAACTCGAAATAACGACACGTTTTGCATGATTTTCTTAAATTTATGTTAAGGCAGTCGTCAATTACAACTGCATAGTTAGAATAAGACTGTTGATAAATCTATACGTCGTCGAATGACTGGAATTTCACCTAGTACTTTCAATCAAAAAAAACAGCTTGAAAAAACAGTTTGTGTTTATTAAGAAAAACTTGACGTGGGCGCGTTTTTTGGATGAATCTTTACTTCTAGGATTACTCTTGAATCCTATATAAGATATATATATTTTTTTAGTTCTGTAATTTAATTAATATAATCTTATGTGGTGACATTAAATTATTTTACTCATCGCAGTAATTTTCTGCGTAAAAAAAAATAATGATACAGTATATTTCACACATAACACTCACATTCTTTATGTGATGTCGGGCGAAGGCGGGATATAAAATTCCAAATGACATTTTTAACAGACTTCGGGCCCCCTCCTCAGAAAATCCTTACAAATATGCCATTTAGATTCGCAAAGCATGAAAAATGAGCCCGCGTGGAGGAGGCGCGGCTGGAAATTCGCGCTGCATTTTTTACACACACAACGCTTTAACGGATGTGGGTGGATTTAGACCGGTAAAAAATTACGGTTGTAAAGTGCGGCAGAATAAATTTTGTTGCGAGCGTATCAAAACAGTTAAATGACCCAAAGAAATTGTGTGTAATAATATTTATATTGTTTTTTTTAAACCTGGCATACTTCATTTCTTTAATTTCATTTGTTACTTTAAAAACGTAGTTTTACTAAAATCACTCTAACTCTACTTCTAGCTCTTGAATATTCATAAAACTTGATATTTATATTAAAAACATGTTTATTAATATGTTGGTATGCTTTGGATTTGCCATTTAATGAATTGAATTTTTTTTACGAATTTTCAAAATACAAATTGACTTTTTTCATATACACGTTTCTCTAATCACTCTAACTCTACTTGTATCTCTTGAATATTCATGAAACTTGACATTTATATTAAAAACATGTTTATTGTTATGTTGGTATGTTTTGGATTTGCCATATAACAAATTGAATTTTTTACGAATTTTCAAAATGAAACTTGTGTTTTTTTCATAAACACGTTTCACTAAAATCACTCTCACTCTACTTTTATCTCTTGAATATTCATGAAACTTGACAATTATATTAAAAACATGTTTAGTAATATGTTGGTATGTTTTGGATTTGCCATATACAAAATTGATTTTTTTTACGAATTTCAAAATGCAATTTGACTTTTTTTCATATACACGTTTCACTAAAATTACTGTAACTCTACTTTTATCTCTTGAATATTCATGAAGCTTAACATTTATATTAAAAACATATTTACTAATATGTTGATATGTTTTGGATTTGCGATATATTGAATTGAATTTTTTACGAATTTTCAAAATGCAACTTGTCTTTTTTCATATACACGTTTCACTAAAATCACTCTAACTCTACTTCTAGCTCTTGAATGTTCATGAAACTTGACATTTATATTAATACCATGTTTATTAATATGTTGGTGTATTTCGATTTGCCATATAATAAATTGAATCTTTTACGAATTTTCAAAATGAAACTTGTGTTTTTTTCATAAACACGTTACACTAAAATCACTTTAACTCTACTTGTAGATCTTGAATGTTCATGAAACTTGACATTTATATTAATACCATGTTTATTAATATGTTGGTATGTTTTGGATTTGGCATATAATAAATTGAATTTTTTATGAATTTTCTAAATGCAACTTGACTGTTATCATATACACGTTTCACTGAAATCACTCTAACTCTACTTTTATCTTTTCAATATTCATGAAATTTAAAATTTATATTAAAAACATGTTTATTAATATGCTGGTATGTTTTGGATTTGTCATATAATAAATTGAATTTTTTACGAATTTTCAAAATGCAACTTGACTTTTTTTCATATACATGTTTCACTAAAATCACTCTAACTCTACTTTTATCTCTTGAATTTTCATGAAACTTGACATTTATATTAAAAACATGTTTATTAATATGTTGGTATGCTTTGGATTTGCCATATAATAAACTGAATTTTTTAAAGAATTTTCAAAATGCAACTTGAGTTTTATCATATACACGTCTCACTAAAATCACTCTAACTCTACTTTTATCTCTTGAATATTCATGAAATTTAACATTTATATTAAAAACATGTTTATTAATATGCTGGTATGTTTTGGATTTGTCATATAATAAATTGAATTTTTTACGAATTTTCAAAATGCAACTTGACTTTTTCTCATATACATATTTCACTAAAATCACTCTAACTCTAATTTTGTCGCTTGAATTTTCATGAAACTTGACATTTATATTTAAATTTATGTTTATTAATATGTTGGTAAGCTTTGGATATGCCATATAATAAACTGAATTTAAAAAAAAAAAATCAAAATGCAACTTAAGTTTTTTCATAAACACGTTTCACTAAAATCAGTCTAACTCTATTTCTAGCTCTTGAATATTCATGAAACTTGGTGGGTTTATGCTGACATAATATACTAAATAATAAATAAATTAACAAAAATCTACATACATTCCTCGATACCGATAGACCTGTTTTTTTCCTTTTGGTGACCAGCACAAATACCAAAAAAAAAGTCAAATTAATCCATTCTAACAAGCGATTTCTGTGCGAGATTTAAATTTTTGATTTATTGAATAATCCCGCCATCTGCACATAAAAATAAAGCGAAAAGAAAACTGTTTGATTAAAAATTAAAGCTCGCGCTGCACAAACATCGTGTTGTTTGCGCATCGCGGTCCGCTATTTTGATGAATTTGCATGTTTCGGTTTAATAAATCGCTTTCTTGTGCCGGCGTTGTTTTACATCCGTGGGTAAATAATGGCGACCGGAGTCCCCGTGGCGGCCGAATATTAAAATGGGTTTTGAAGCCGCGCATAAATCAGACCCCGCTTTATATTTAGCAAATGGACCGACCGAAGGGTTTTGCTATTAATTAAAACGTGAGAGTTCAACGCTAGTCGACCAAATGGACCTCTTAATTTTTTTGTCCTTAGTTGGGGCACAGCCATTAGACCGAAATTGTTGATGTTCAAATATACATAGTTCATATCCTACATAGTTTTAGTAATCATATATTCTGTATGTACACTCTATGGATGAACTTAAGAGGATCTTGAATCCTCTTAAGAATTTCTAGAAAATTAATGATTGTGTTTAAAAAATTATTGATAAAGGATTCTGTAGGATTATAGTCAGGGCTGGTCCTATATATATATATATATATATATATATATATATATATATATATATATATATATAATAAAGTGCATAATTTGGCCGCTCACATGGCCAAATTATGTTCACACGCGCGCGTCCGACTACCTAGGATATATATATATATATATAATTACCATTATCTAGGATATTAGGAGATTCATGTCTGTCCCTAATGTGAAGAAATTAATAAATCATTTATAAACGTTAATCTGTGAAAATACTGAGTAGGATCTTTAATAACCGAGGCTTATAATTGAGTTCTTCATATATTTAGGACATGAATTACACACAAAAAAATTAAAATTGCATCATGATGAATAGGTATTTATGCAGGAATATGTGACAATACAAATTTCAACTTATAGAAGCCATATCTTTGAAGGCAATGATGATATTTCATTAGCGATTTTGAAATTGAGTTCTTAATACATTTTTGAACAACTGTAACAAAAAAAATCTAAAATTAGATAATAAGGAACCGTTTGCTTGCCAGAAAAGACTGATAATACAAATTTCAAATTTAATAAGCCATTTCTTTGAAAATAATGAAGATATATCATTAGGGTCTTTGTAATTTAGATCTTCATACATTTCTGGACAAGTACAACACAAAATATTCTAAAATTGCATCAAGATTAATCCTATTTTTAGGAGGAATGTGTGATAATACAAACTTCAACTTGTGGCCACCCCTGGTATATACAAACGCAGCGTTTGTTAATGATGTGTTACACAAATGTTTTATAAATAATAAAATAAATTAATATTAATTATCATAAATGTCATTCATCGGATAATTTAATTGTAATAATGAAATGTGTTTAGAACATTCATAATAATTAATGTTATAAAAACAGAAATTCATTTAATAATCCCAATTAAATTCTGCGATGAAAGATGTGCAGGAAATTGGATAAGACTACAAGCGGAGGTTTCCCGGTGTTAATCTTTTACTTAAGGCGGCGACATGAAATTAATTAAGGCGAGATTCGCGAACGAGAACAAGGGGGAGCGCTAAATTATATCATGCCGCGCGCGGACGACTTTGACGTGATGTGGATGGAGATGGCCGGTTACGAGTAGGTGCGGGCGTGTGCGTCAGCCGCCCCCCTGGTGTGCTTTTAATTAAAACGAGCCCCCGTGCGTTGAGGCGCCCACCAAGCGACCGCACCGTCAACCTTGATTTTGTTAAGGGGACGCTTAGTCTGTTGTCGCACTTTCGCCTGCTCTCCATCATTCATCAAAGTTTTAATGATCTTACGCTTGAGGGGGATTATCGTTTATGTCTTTAATCTTATTACAGGTGAGTGGAGCAAGAATGACGTTTGTTATAAGTCGTCATTAGTTACAAACTCAGCTAACTCATACACATTTATAATCAACTAAATTTAATTCTAAGCGTATTATTTTTTGGTTGATTTCATATCTATGTGTCTATCAAATACGTACATATATACCAGGGGTGGACAAACTTTTGATAACTGTGGACGTAAATTATAGGCACGGCCTAAAAAAATTAATTAAAATTGCGTCATGATGAATAGGTATTTTAGCAGGAATGTGTGAATAACAGATTTCAACTTTCACAGGTCATATTTTTGAAGATATTGATGATACCTCATTGGAGTCTTTATAATTGAGTTTTTCATACATTTTTAGACAAGATGTCTACCAACATCGTATTGTATTAAGGTCCAGATCTGCAATTGACAATTGGAGAATAGGGCTATTCGTGGAATAAGTTTGAGATTTTGACGCCAATATCTCAATCTTAATCCACGAATAGTCTTATTCTTCAGTTAAATATCAATTGTAGAACCGGCCCTAAGTAATCATAAATAAAGTAGTAAATTAAAGCCAAAATTTAAATTTAAAATAAACATAGATAATACTAATACATATTCAATATCAAGTTATTTTAATGTGTGAAAGTAATGGTATCTTCTCACAAACTAATTAGTTTATTATAAAACAGTATGTAATATGTGTACATTTAATTATTTTATGATATAACTATGTAACTCATCTCTCATCTTGTTTGTAATTGTAATTGACTTATGTAAATGCTGTATAGCATATTGACATCAATAAATATATCTATCTATCTATCTATCTACATATGAGATAGACGGGTGACTCGGTCGGCGATTTGGCCACCCCTATCATCTATTTAACGAATTTAAGCCATGAGATTTCCATTACAAAGCAAACAAATATACTAGAACCTTCCTTTTAGTATTATCCGACCCCTTTTTAACCATAAAGTGGCCCAAAAAAAATATACATCCACAAATTTCTAACTGCTCGCATAATTAGACCCTCTAATTGCGCTCTTTGTCCAATTAACGAACCCTTCATGTGTTCGCGCCACTGCCATTAGCTTACAACACCCTCCTCCCCCGCGCCCACCATCATATTTCGCAATTACTTCCAACTCTTATTATTAATAATTCAGCTCCTTAATTAATCATGGGTGCGCGCGCGGATCGAATTTGCATGAGCCGGCGCATTTGCATTCCGCAGGGCGGCGCTTTTCGTTTTCGTTCCGGCAAAAAAGCCGGATCCTTAACCCACTTAACGGCGGCGGAGGGATCATGTATAAAACATAGACCCGCAATCACGATAACTCGCGCGCGCCCCCCCACAGAAAGGGCGTTATTATAACACACCAAAAAAAGGGTACGGGACGAGAGGAACTTGCAATTGAATCGGCAAACAGTTCCGCGATGTGAATAATGTTCGTACTGTTGAAATATGGAAATGGTTGCAATGTTGATGAAGTTAAATATTTCATGCACTGCTGTGATTTAAGAGGTCTTTTTTTTAGAGTCGTGGTTGAAAACTATCTGCAAATTAAAATGAAAGGAGAGGACGAATAAATGAGAAAGATTTTATTCGTGACAGTTTATGGAGGAAATTGCAACTCGTTACTTATGTTGTTGTTAAAGTAAGTTTTTTATACACAATAAATAAGTAAAAAAGTTACTCATAATTTAAGGCTTGGTTGTATAAAGCAGATAACTATCAAGTCAATTTCCAATCCGTAATTCAAGCGTCACTTTTGACGACTTTGCCACATAATGCGACACATATAACGCACTATGAGATCATAGTGTCGTAACTTCCAAAATTAATTTTCAGGTTTTGATTTTTGTTTTGATTGGTTTATTCTAAACGCAAAAAAGCATTAAAGGATCGTTAAAATATACATAAGAATTATCAAACAAACATCAAAACCTGAAAATTATTTTTGTAAGTTACGACACTTTTTGCCTTACGTCGCATACCCAATAGTCAATCTACATATATGTATGGAATAACTTCGATAAAACATACGACGTCGATTTTTAGTTTTAATTTGCCAATTTTTAATGAAAGGACCATTTTTTCGACCATTTTTAAATGCCATGTGATTTTTCAAATGTCAACCCTATTTTTTTATTACGGATTCTGAAAGGGTTACATTTTCTGCGTTCAGAGATGTATATTATGATATAGCTTACATAAGAAAATTTCCGAGAAAAATAATTTCAAAATGTTCGTAATTAAATTTACTACTAAAAAGTAGAAAAAAAATTCGGCCCACTCTGCGATTGGCGAGGATAACAGCAGAATTGATTGAAGATTTTTTTAAGAGAAAAATAAATAAATTATAAATGGCGAACTTGAAGAAATTGACGATTTTTTTCAAAAAACATATCATAGATTTTATTATGTAAAAATTGTTTTTGTATTTTTTACAAAATATATTTAATTACGAACATTTTGAAGAAATAAAAGCAAGTGGCGATTATTATGAAGTAAAAAAAATCTCGATCGAGCAATTTTTGACAAAGCTATGGTAATTTTAAAAAAGAGCAATTTTGTTTAATTCATAACTTTATTAGAGGTGGGTATAAAAATTGAGAACATTTTTCGTAGGGTAGAAAAAAATAAAAAAGTTTCAACCAAATCCGAAGGGGTCGGGGTCATATTTATATATTATATATATTTTTATTTATATTATAAATAAAAACTTTCTTACTTATTTCGTTTTAAAATCACCAATTATTTTTCATTTTCATTTGCAAAAAGTAAAACGTGTACGTACTTCCATTAATATTTTTTTATGAAAATATGTATCGAAAATATCAAGCGAATCACTTTGTATATGCAAAACCGCCCCTCTTCCAAAACGCATAACTTACACGCCGATTTTTATCAGGCGACGCGGTTTTAACTAATTCAGGAATCTGGGTTCATAAACACGGTGGCGGCCATAATTTTTGCGGGACAAGCAATATTTTTCGATCACGCTTCACGCGAGCTCTAAAATTTAAATAGCAGTTCATTGCAGCCCCCGGCGCGCATAAACTCCACGTGCGGTCGCTGAAAAACGACGGCGGTATTTTATTTTTATTGTCGAATAAACGGGGTTAACGTATAAACGGGCTTATGTTACGCCACACCAGTTTTAACATTATGTATATAAAGAAGTACTTACATATTTTTTATATACACTCATCTACTTGTGAAAGTCCGTTTTAGTAACTGTTGTCGAATAGTAGTTTGGGATGAGCTGGAATTGATGCTAGATCAGTGGTAATTGCGAAAGGCGGCGGGTGAAGACGGGATGAAGGCTGAAGCACACAAGGGGTTGCTAGTGGAAGGGAAGAGAGAAAGTGCTACAGTCCATCAATATGATGTGGAGTGATGTAGTGACAATGATTTCGATCTGAATGAAGCCATAATTATTTTCTCCAGGGAATATCCATGTGGATTTTTAATGTAGAGGTTTCCTGTTGCCTTCTACATTCTATGTCGTTGACTATATGTTCTTTCTTCCCCCCAGGATAAGAGAGTACCCTTCTTCTTCCCAAAGGAAGAAGTGTGTTACTTATTCCGACAACAACTCGGTCGCCAGAGCCTCGTTTGTTATCTAGCAGGGTGTAACAGGTAATATGCTTACCATTCGAGCAGGTGAGGTTGAATTTTGAGTAATAAATTTTACCCCTTACACCCATGAGTACTATGCTGTTTCTAATTTTGTACTTTCCTGCCGTATGTTTGACTTTCTTGTACATAATGAACGGTTCACGTTTCGCTACCAGTTGTTCTATCTCAGATCATTCTTGGGCCAACACGTTCTCTTTTGCTTTCCTGATCTTATTACAAAATATTTCTTTGTATTTCGCGGTATTTATCGAAAAAAATTTCTTTGTCCATAAGATCCAGGATTTCATCCGTCCTATTTTTCGTTCCTGTTTTTCAGCCTTCGGTTTAGTCTTACTTGCTTCGTATATTACTGTTCTAATTTGATTAATGATTATTACACATCATTCCAATATTTAAGTTTTCACCTACCTGCCAGCCAAGCCGGTGGGGAATCCCCTTAACGGCCACCCGGGATCGCATCCAATTGGAGTCGTTTAATTGATGCAATATTTTTAAGATTTTTATTTCTTGCTTGTGTTTTTGTATCCATAAGTTTTAAATTCATTACAAAAATACACAATAATTGTTGTTGGTAATTCAGCAACGTCATATAATTCTCGTTTGATGTATTCCACAATATTTATAGGATTGTACACTGCAACATTGTAATTTCACATCCAATCCACTATAGAAATCAAGCCTCCCTTTGTTTGCGCAATTTGCACAAATCACCAGCCTAATAGCACTACAGCAACCTTTGGTCGCAAAAGTAAATTACATACGTTTGCTCAATTTTGATGTCCCGATGGTGCGCTAAATATATACCTGATGCATTCGAGCGTCACGCGAATTGGAGCGATTTAAAGTTGATTAACTATTTTGTTAACATCCCCGTAAAATCAAAGCCGGTGCTGGTGGCCGCCGGTTGTATTCCAATTAACCGGCTGCGCTACAATTAAACCATCATAACCCGAACAGTCCCAGTAAATCATCCGCGAAATATCGACAATGGATGAGATTATATGGCGCAATGAAACGGAGGAAAACAAATTTATATTTCGACGTGGGGCAATTTGTATATGTATACACAGGCAGCGTGCGAAAAACAAATGTAAACCCGGTGCCAATATCGAACGCGCGAGTTCAAAAAGCTGCAAAGACAGGACAATATATTTCACGGAGGGAGCGAATTGCATTTCCGCAGTGACATTAAATTATGGCAAAGTGTCTATAATACATTGGAACGGGCCTGACAAATCTCATAAAATTGTTATTTATCACACCCCCATACCGTGATTGCACGTCTGCTGCACTTTGCAATTTAGATCGTATCCAACTACCACCGGGTGCTGGTTATCAGAATGTTCACATACACATACAACACATATATCGACACAAAAGTGTAATCCTTTACGCGTTGACAAATTAGATCGGTTCGTAATCTAGCTTTATGATATTAAACTGTCGTTTGCAGGGAGCATCAGGCTGTTGCTAGTTGAGGAATAATTAAACAGAGTGTGTCCGTAAATACACCCAGACACTTTCACGACGTCTGTAATGCGCGTGTTCTGGCCCACTTTCACGCTAATCATACCCTCGTGATTAGGCCAATCATCAAATGGGAATTGCCAGTGATGCAAATGAAACACGAAATTAAGAGAACAAAAACTTAACTCCACTTAATCAAATGCAACCAGGGGTGGACTGAAGCTATACAATCTGCCTCGTGATTTATTACTTTTAAAGGCATCCAGATTAAGTTTATAAGGGGAAAACATGAGACGGTGGCGCAGTGGTCTAAGGCGATGGTCTGAAGTCATTGCGTTGGTGGTTCGAATCCACCGTTAGTCGGGAAATTTTTCCACAAATAATTTACCCGGCTAGTATATCATGGATGTTGTATGAGGCACAGTAGGTCCGTGAAGGGCCGCAGTGTACACAGCCTAGGGGAGGGGACTGTACTCACCGTAAAAAAGGGGGGAACATTCTATATTAATTTAAATTGTATAGATTTTTTTTTTAATTATTTAAATCTCTAAATTATTCAATCTTTTCGTGTAATAATTTGATTTTTATCGATGAATAAATTATAATTTCTTCAGTTTGTTCAAGTATTTAAAGGCATCCAGATTAAGTTTATAAGAGGGAAACATTATATATTAATATAAATTGTATAGAATTTCTTTTAAATTATTTAAATCTCGTAATTATTCAATTTTTTCGAATCATAATTTGATTTTTATCGATTAGTAAATTATAATTTCTTCAGTTTGTTCAAGTAGTAGTGAAAATTACATATCGGTTCTGTTGTATTGTAGTCATCAGTATGTAATATATTTTCCTAAAATAGTAGTTTTTAATTAAAGCTCCATATAGTATAGTTGTTAATCCAGAAATATGGCTGTACAAAAACCATCTCTCTAGAAATTCATTACGTTTAAATATTCTATACCTAAGTTCCTGATCGTAGCTTATAAAAGAAACAGCAACTTAATTAAAGCCCGTCGACTCCATTTTCGCCCATCCGCCCGGCGGGAGTGGGGCGCCGTAATAAATCATTAAGGGTGCATCCGCGCCGTCTACCCCGGCGCGTACGTGCGCGCAATTGTCTTAATAATTTACAACGCGACTTTTTAAAGTTAATTACTCCGAGCCGCCGCCGTCTTTTGCTCGCGCTCGGAAGACCCCACTTTTGTTTTTAAAAAAATAGGGGCTGGTCGGGTGGTGCGGGCCTGAGGCCGGCACACCGTCTCGCGGATTACGCCGGCCGACTTGGGGGGGCCGAAAAGTTTGTTAATTAATTTCGCTCGCGACATAATTTTAAAGTTTGAGCGCGCAGAACAGATTTACACGCAATTTGCTCGTTACACGGTTTGCTTGTAATTAACGGCCGGGCGCGGATTATTTGGCGCGCGCGCCAGCGGTTCAGCGTTTTCTGCGGAACGCAAATGTTTGCGGGTACAATTATCTCGATTTAATCAATTATTTCGCTGTGTTTGCATCATGGTCGGCAGGCTTATGTGCTATTGCATGTAGCTACTAATTCATAGTTTTACCCATGATATGGAATTATTAGATTTTAATATCCCACAAATGCCCTGTAATTCCATATTTTGATACTTTGATAGTATCACTATGTACTAATATTCTCATATGGGCTTGGCTACAAAGATAAAAGAAAACTGACAACAATCATTATGGTAACATTGGGCGCTATGTATCCACACACATAACAGAAAATTGTTAGTCGTGAAATCGTACAAGCCCGTATGATCTCACGACTAACAATTTTCTGTTATGTGAGCAGCCTTAAAGGGAGGTTTCACAATGAGCCCATTTTGAGGCCTAAGTATCTGTTGTTATGCTACCCTCGAACCAACTATCCAGATCTCAGTAGCTAAGCCCAGCTACTGAGATCTGGATAGTTGGTTCGAGGGTAGTATAGCAACAGATACTTAGGCCTCAACATGGGCTCATTGTGAAACCTCCTTTTAAGGCTGCTCACTCGTCCCAACAGTCTTGATCTTTTATTAAATTTAATAGTTTTTTTTAACCTATTGTGTTTACTATTATGAGAAATTCTCGATTATTCATCACGGGCCGATAGTTAGATTCACATGTGTCTATAATTTACCCTGTAAATTTCAGTTCATTCAACCAGTAAAGCAAATTTGTAGTCATGAGATTGTACGGGCTTTTATTATTCATATTTGTCTATAATCTACCTTGTAAATTTCAATTAATTCAATCAGTAAAGAAAATTATTAGTCATGAGATCATACGGGCTTAGCTATAGAGATAATGGTAAAGTGACAAAAAATAATAAAAATTGTTTCCCTATTTGCATGGCTATTTTAAAGCAATTTTCATTAGCTTAACTTCATTTTTTACTAATACTTTTTAACCAAACAGCCATACAAATATAAGACATCATTATATAGGAATGTGTCAAATTATGTCTATATTTATTGGGAACTTATTGAAAAACATGCAATTTATGAATAACCGATGGTGAAAGCGCAGAGGATGGCGTCCTTAAGGCAAAAGTGGGCTCTATATATGTGGATACATAGCACCCACGGTTGCCTTAATGATTTTATGTCACTTTTTTTGATCATTATCTCTGTAGCTAAACCCGTACGATCTCATGACAAACACTTTTCTTCACTGATTAAATCAACTGAAATTTACAGAGTAAATTATAGACAAATATGTATAATAAAAGCCCGTACAATCTCATGACTAAAAATGTTCTTTACTGATTGAATTAACTGAAATGTACATAGTGAATTATAGACAAATATGAATAATAAAAGCCCGTACAATCTCATGACTACAAATTTTCTTTACTGGTTGAATGAACTGAAATTTACAGGATAAATTATAGACAAATATGAATCCAACTATCGGCCTGTGATGAATAATCGAGAATTTCCCATAATACTAAACACAATAGGTTTAAAAAAACTATTAAATTTAATAATACATATGATATGAGTTAATACAATGTTTATAACTTTCAATTGATTGTTAAATAGAGAAAATAATTGGAATTTCGCTAATAAATCGACAAATATAATTCCAGATTATAAAATTACAGCACACAAACTGCAACTTAATAGCTATCGATTCCTCTAAGCTTAATCAGCCAGAATACTCGCTGATTCGTTCTGCAGCTTAACAAATCGCCGATTATCCTGAGTTATGCGCGCAATAGTTCCCGGCGGCCTGATTAAATAAAACAATTAAGTGTGCTCGGTTTGTGTGTATTTGCTTGTTAAATGCGCGCCTCCGTGTGTAACGAAACGATTTATATCCCCAAACTGTGTGTAATATGCAAATTGCGACGCGAGTTTCTTGCTTTAAATCCGAACACGAGAGATTCATTCCACGCTTAAAGAAGCACAAATTATAACCCGGGAGAGGGAGCGGCTACATTAATGTAAAATATTTCGGGATGATGTTAATTCAATTGGAAAATGCCGCGTGACAGTTGCTGCTCCTATAAAAATGTCGCGCGAAACTATTTTAATTTCGGCTGTTTCAAATGCACACATACCGCGCCGGACGGGATAAACTTATCGAATTTACGTTTGCATTTCATACGCGGGTGTTTGCGGCGCTGACTTTGCGAATTTAAAATTCAATCGCGGTATTTTGAATATTTCAATAACAAAAAGTGCACAGAATATTACAACTGAAATGTTTAACGTGAACATAAACAGAAGAGAGATATTTGTAATATTAGTTTTTAACAGTATACTTGGTTTGTTTTTCTTCATTTGCTTTACAGATAATTTTGCGATGACTAACCGGTTCCTTTTCACATAAAAAATTACTCAGGTCCAATTCAGCATGGGTCATTCTATGTCAAATCGATCAATAGTTGGAAGTTGGAAGAATGGTAAAAAAAATGATAGATATTGTACTTAAATTTTTTGATGAAATGTCCCGCTATACTTCCCTTTATTATGAATCACATCGAGAAAATATATCTGGCTGAATTTATGTAAATGTTAATTAATATTGTTCTTGTTTGGTTTCATATTTTCATTCCTAGAAATACTATCGAGGATGCGACTTCAAGACTTCATAATTTTGAAACAAAAAAAAAACACCTCTCTGAAATTTTCAGGATCTCTTAAGATTATTTAAAGGTATTGTAGTAAACATTTTGAGTCCTCAATTTTGTGAAGCTATCCCATTTTGACGATTTAAAAAAAATCTAAATTCTGAAATTTGTTCATTTTAATTTTTATTCTCCAAAATATATTGTTTTCAATAGCCCCAAGTATCCCCTTTAGAAAAAACGAAAGACCATTTCTGTTTCTATAATAGTTTTCGAGATATTTAAAAAATAAAGTTGAATAATTAGAATAGTGGTAAAATTTTGAATCTTGAATAACTTTCGAAAAAAAAAATCCGTTTGTAAATCTTGGTTTTAAGATAAAAGATAAGTTTTGACCAAATTTCGTTCAAATTGAAAGGGGTCGATTCCAACTATTGGTCGATTTAACATGGAATGACTCGCATTGATTTTTATGTTGTGTATTTATTTGGAAAATTAGTACCTACTCATTTTATAGTCCGTCTCCTATTGGAGGTTCGTAACTCGCTTTTTGACTACTGGCCAATCAGAATAGTTCCGAGCTCCTTAACACCCAAGTCATCAAACCTTTTTTTTGTTCTATGAGAAGGAAATCTTTCAACAAATAAACTACTTCGCGAAAAGGAGTTAACTTTGATGCCTCTAGAAGCCTTAATATGTTCTGACTGCAAAGAAGCTAACTTTGACGTCTCTAGTAGGCATCATATGTCCTGGTTGTAAACCCTGCGCGAATGGCCATTCCAACCATTCGCGCAGGGTTTACAACCAGGACATATGATGCCTACTAGAGACGTCAAAGTTAGCTTCTTTTCACGAAGAAGTTTATTTGTTAAAAGATTTCCTTCTCATAGAGCAAAAAAAAGGTTTGCTTACTTGGGTGTTAAGTTGTAGGAGCATACCACTTTCTGAGTTTGGCAGAAAATTGTATACGCACTCCTCTCTGTGATTTTTGTTATTGTGTACATCTTCTTACTTCGCTTAAGCCTATGATATTGATTATTAGTCTTTGTATTTTTTGTGTGAGGCTTTTGATTTTATCTGATTCGTATGGGCTGTTTACATTCCAAGTTGCATTTTTTTTGCATATTATCTTTTAGTTGAAACCATTTTATGTTAATAAATACACCGATACCTCAAGCTCTTAGAGTTTACACACCCCTATCCGCGACAATACTCCGTAGCTTGTGTTTGTTTTTGCATAAATGATCATATGTCAATCTTGTCGTGTGAACTGTACCAGCTTCAGGTATCGGTAATTATTGATATAAAATGGTATCTATCCGCAACATTGTATTTACCTTAGAACCCGGCGCATTCGCCAATATGTTGCGGATAGGTCTACTCGCAACATCTTATTTACCTTAAAACTAGACGTACCCGGCGCTTTCACCAATATATCGCGGTTAGGGGGTGTAAACTCTAAATAATAATCAAGAAAGGAAAGACAATTAAACATGCAAGAGAACTGGCGAAGAACAGAAAAGAGTGGAAACAATTTACAAAAGTATAAGCAACACACAATTTTGGGGTATTGCAGCAATAAAACGCTAATTATCAGATTGACATTGCGGATCTTTTCTTGTCAGATCAAACAAGAAAAATTATTCAATTGACTCATATTAACTAACCAGTAGTGCATGTAGTTAATTCCGTCCTTTATTTTCTTGTAAGTGTATGTGGAATAGAGAGCAAATAGAAATGTCTTATTCTTTTGCCGTATGCAATATCATGAAACTCAAGTTATTTGAGGGTCCTTTATTGATTAAGTCGGTTTCTGGATGTGGAAGTCGTAGCTGTTAACATCACCGCAACACGATATCGCCGCCCTCGTCGGCGATGATTTACGGCAGCCCTTGCCAGGGGGGGGGGGGGGGGGGGAGCGCGCGCGCTTTAATTGAGGACCCGCCAGATATCGGTTGGCCGCCGCCTCAGACCGCGCTCGCGGAACGCATCCGGCTCATCCACGGCCTCACGTTCTAACCGCCCCCGCCGGCCAGTATTTTTCACTCGGATTACCCACGCGGCCCTCGTTAGCCGCGACATATATTACATCACCCTTATTCACACACTCGCGAGTTTTACACGCCCGTCGAAGAAAATCTGGGATTAATATCTCCTCGTTAATCCGCTCTAAAAGCCGTTAATCTTCATGATAAGAAACAAAGCCATTAAATTCATCCCGACGCGGAGGGGGGCGGCGAGAATAGCCCAAGTTTTAACCAGAAAACTTTCGACCGGCCGCCCCCAATACGAACCGGAAAGAAAGCCGACGCTCGCCGCGCGCATTACAATACACATTGTTTATCCGGGGGGGAGATGGGGGGTCGGCATTATCATTTCCCGTTTCGCTACATCGGCTCTTTATAAGTTTCAAGCGGTTTTCCAACAGCCGAGTTTAAAATCTAGATCGGATTGACCCATTAAAACAACAAGAGTACTAGAAGCTTAAATAGTATTGCCAATAATCATTAAACAAAAATAATAGTAAAATATAAACACGTTTTTTTTTTGTTATATAGGACCTCACCCTGTATGTCTCAAGAGCATATTCTTTGGCCTAAATAATTATCATTATCTTCTAGTTTGATGGGTTGGGTGTTAAGTTGTAGAAGATTGGCAGGAAATTGTATACTGATTTCCGATTGTTGATTTTTTTTGTTATATATGGCCTTATCTTACCTCCAAAGTCCACCCTTGAGATATATTAATAATTATCGATTTAATTAGATGAATATTATTTCTCAACCATTGTTGCCGCCAACTTAGGGCAATTAATGTTGGATATAGTTGGAAGTGATTTTCACCCCCACATATTTCTTATCTCCACCCTCGCCATCTCAGGTGGGTATTCGACCGCCGCGTACCCAAGCAGTACGAATCCAGCGTCACAACTTAAAACACATCTTTCACATTCATATTACAATAAACTACACACTAAAATAAACGAAGAAAATAGCTTAATGTGTTTCCATACAGTCCATTATTATCACCCAAAACAAACATTTCTAAATTTGACTGAGGGTTATTGCATTCGCTTCAGTTCGGTGGTTTCTATACTGGGAATAATAGTAGTATGTATGTCTTGCGTGGTCGAAGGATAATGACGACCAGCTATGCTCTGACCCTAATTTTATAAGTTAATCTCGATAAATAATTTTTATACCCAGCTCGGCCACTGGAGTGGTTAGAGGCGTCGTCCGTCTCGTATTGAGCATTGGGAAGCCTGAATTCGATCCCCAGCGGGGAGCGAATTTTCGCGAATCACCTTTCACAGTTATTCAGAGGTTTTCTGTGAAGCTAAGGTAAATACCGGGTGATTAAACTCCTCTGAGCTTCTCCCTTGACCGGCGGAAAAGCCTCACGGCTGATAGCCCTATATGGATAGAAGTTTTTTTTAAATTTTTTTATGACGAATATTTTGTACTGTAGCTCGATAAGTAAAGAAGTTTGCGGGTTGTGGTTTGTTACATTCGCTTCAGTTCGGTGGTTTCTATACGGGGAGTACTTGAGGAATATTACATTATGCGCGGTGGAAGGAAAATGACATTTATCACCTAACCCTGACCCTAATTTTATATGTATATCTCGATAACTCGTTTTGACAACGCATATTTTGCAATGTAGCTCGATAACTAAAGAAACTAGATGGTTTAGCTCGGTGGTTTCTATGCAGGAACTAACAGCAGATGAGGAAAAAGCCACTAGATTTCAAGTGGTTGCACTCATTTAGAAAAAACTTATTTTGCGCTATATATCGATAATTAAAAGAGATAGAGAATTGCAGTTTGTATCATACATAATTTAGGTCAATGATTGTTCACTTAGTGATGGACATGTAGTAGGGTAACGCCCTGTATAATTACACTGTTGTAAATAGACATTAACTTTTGTAGTATCCGTTTTATTATCATAAAATCTTTAGAGAAGATCATATACAAAGGTTGAATTCCAGCTTAACCGCTGCACGCGTTCTAAAACTCCCCCTATGCATCACATTAAGCTTTATCGCCCCCGCAGCGCCGCGTGCAGGTATCGCACAGCCTTTTTAATTAACCGAACGGGGGGGGCAGTATAATTGCGCCGGCGGTCTCAACCGAACAACGCCCCCGGGACCTGCCCCGCCACTAAAATTCATATTTAATTCCGCTTTTATTTTATTGCCCTCCTCAGCTGGGGCGCGCAAATGAGCACTCGTGGCACGTATATATCAGGTCGGCGTAAAAACATCTTAAGTGTAAATTTGCGGAAGAAATACGCCCGGCTTGCCTTTAAGATATTCGCCGTAAAATTATATGGGCACTTTCCGATAATTCGATGTCGGAACGGAACGGATGTATTCACACATTTTACGGTCGCGCCTGCTTGCATAAGGTGAATGCTCAGGGCGTGGGGAGATGGTTTTTATTTATTACTATACGCGTGTCAAGTCAGATCTCTACTGTAATACATTGCAATTTTTGTTACATGTAACCTAATTTCTTTGATACATAACGCGATTTTGTAGTCATTTTTCTGATAAATGTATATCCCGCACACACATTTATCAGAAGTATTATGAAATTAAGGGAAATAATTTGAAAACTTTTCAATTTTCAGCTCCCGAACGTTAAACGCAAGCGGTTCTTGTCTCGACATCGTACAAAAATTTAGAATATATGGTAAGAATCCAATGGTGGCATTTATCCTAACTAGACTTAGGCGCAGTTTGTGAGTAGCGGCTTCATTTTCAAGGTTGTTCTTGCCATCTATATTCTAGTTCTGATTTCTAAGCCTGGATCATGCATTTAGATTTTATATTAGGCACTAAAAGGATTTGGGTCTCTATTTCAAATACTAGAGACATGAATTATAGGCAGAAATGTAGAAAATTCCTAGCCCTACAGATTGTCGTTAGACGATTATCTCTAACTCCTACAGTTTTCTTGCTGTAGCGCTGAGAATATGTGAATTTTATGAAATTTCAGGTTTTTTCATCTGTTTCAACTCTATAGCGTCTCTATTTCAAATACTAGAAAGATGGTTTATAAACGAAAATATAGAGTATACCTAGCCCTACAGACTGATGATAGCTGCTTTCCTCTAGCTGTTACCGTTTACGTGTCTTTGAGAAAATGTGAATTTGATATTACATGTTCTTTCCAGTTTTAACTCTGTAACATCTGTATTCAAATACTAGAGAAATGGTTTATAAACGAAAATGTAGAGTATTTCTAGCTCTACAGATTGATGATAGCCGCTTTTCTCCAACATCTACAGTTTTCATGGTGTGGCGATGAGAACATGTGAATTTTATGAAATTTCATGATTTTTCATCTGTTCTGTAGCGTCTCTATTTCAAATACTAGAAAGATGGTTTATAACCGAAAATATAGAGTATACCTAGCCCTACAGACTGATGATAGCTGCTTTCCTCTAGCTGTTACCGTTTACGTGCTGTAGCGAAGACCTTAGGGTCTTGAGTCAGCCAACATCCTAGATGTTTTAACTTTATGTTTCTAGATTCCATAAATGAAAATTTCATAGAAAACATTTAGCATTATTGTGATTTTAATTGCAAATCCTTTTAGTGCCTAATATAAAATCTAAATTCATCCAATATTATTCATTCGTTCACGCCGTTGCATCTGTCAGCAGAGGAATTTAATCTACAAACCGCGCCGCCCCCGCTGTTCGCCTCCCGATTTGATTAAAATAGTATCCACGCGTAGCCGCATAATTAAGCACCGGCCAAATGAAAGTCGTTTCCAATTATTTCCCAACGTCGCTGGCAGCGCCGCCGCCGCCGCCGCCATCCGCAATCGGAAACGAATTACGCGCCACCACGCTTTTGTATTTTTCCCCGACGGATATTTATTCAGCGTCCCGTCCGGTTTATTTATAATCGAATTAAGTGCGGCAACTCGGTGTTTATCTTGGCCTGTGCCGTCCCCCCCGGAGTCGGACCAAGTTCAAAACGAACGACTCGTCTTTCTCTCTTTCTCTGCGTGATTCAATCTCTTTGGGGCAGACGTGCACATACATACTCACACAGACGGCGTCTCTTCTTCAGCGACGCTTCAATTTACTTAAACTTTTCCTCGTGCCGCGCCCCGTCGCTTTTTAACGTGATTAAATAGTTCGTGTTGATTGCCAGCGATGCTAGAGTGAAGTGGAGAGCGCCCCCCAATGGATTAAAAAGGACTAGGCGAGCCGGATCCTCTTTGAATCCACGGCGATCGCTTCATTGACGGAAACTATTTGGACGAGACGAGCGTTAATCTCTAATGATTTATTTTCGTTAGCCGCCGGCTTTCACGAATTATACTTAACTATGGCTGCCATTCAATAAATAATTGCACTCGCAATCCATCACTATATCAGAATAAGAATGGGCTACTTGACCTGATTCGATTTTCATTAACTGTTTGCCTAGTCAGTAGCAAGATTTTGAATTAATTAGGTAATTTGAATACAAATTGCGCGTAAATATATAAAGATAGAACGTTAAATTTAATAAAATAACACAAACACTCATGTTTGTACCATAAATAAAGTTTTATTTGCAAGCTTCGTACTCGGTGCCATAACGGCCTGACTGGCAACTCCCCTCAGTTAAACAAAATTGACTCTACAGTTAATCCCCTATTAAATAATAGAGTTTATTAGTTTCTCAAAGCTTTAGGGTGCGTGTTCCTTGAATAGAAAGCCTTGGGTCTTTGGTAAAAGATTACCAAACCGCTACCCTAAATATATTTGGGAAAAATGTTGTAAAATTGTATATAAAAATTGGCGAGTTGTTCTCTTTCAAATATATGGAGTTTGCCGATTTGAAACAGGCCTCTGAGTGGCCAGAGATATTTTCTATTTTAGTTTCTGTTGTTGCTGCCCAGAAGTCTATTTCGTATGAGTTATCTGGTCGTAGACAATCGCGACTTGGATTGTCTAGGACCAAACAACTCATACGAAATGGACTTCTGGGCAACAGCAACAGAAACTAAAATAGAAAATATCTCTGGCTACTCAGAGGCCTGTTTCAAATCGGTAAACTCCATATACTTGAAAGACAACAATTCAGACAGAAAGTTCATTCCGCAAACGTCCACTTTCTGTCTGAATTGTTGTCTTTCAAGTATATGGAGTTTATCGATTTGAAACAGGCCTGTGAGTGGCCAGAGTTATTTTCTATTTTAGTTTCTGTTGCTGTTGTCCAAAAGTCTATTTCGTATGAGTTGTCTGGTCGTAGATAATCCAAGTCGCGATTGTCTACGACCAGATAACTCATACGAAATAGACTTCTGGGCAGCAACAACAGAAACTAAAATAGAAAATATCTCGTATAAGTCGCGATTGATCATAGACCCACTGGAAGAGTTGTTTTTACCAAAGCAAATCATAAAAGCTACAATTTCATAACTTTTCATTTTACAGCTCAAATTTAAGACTGTAAAAATGTAGCGGGGTGGTCTTATAATTCACGATCGTCATTACGGTGAGTACGCTTTGCGCGGATGGTTTGTGTGTATTTTTAGGCGGACGTGCTCACAATTCTCAGCGCTATGCGGGCGTATTTTTACTGTGGAAAAAGTCGTAAAGCTTTCGGGTCAAGTGCGCCCGCCGAACAGGGGATGCGCTCTTGAATAATAAACGCAACTTCCGTAATTATATTTCGGCGTGTGGGAAGAAAAACGAGCGAAACTGAAACTTTATTGCGCCGACGGTTCGAGGAGCATAATTGCGGGTTTTAAAGAAATCATGAAAAAATATATACGAAAATATCACACACTGATCCAGCTCAGTAGCCGAGTGGTTAGAGGCATCGGTCGTCTCGTACTGGGCATTGGGAAGCCTCAGTTCGATCCCCAGCGGGGCACGAATTTTCGCAGTTTTTCAGAGGTTTTTTTTGTGAAGTTAAGGTAAATACCGAGTGATTACACTCCTCTAAGCTTCTCCCTTGTGTATTTTCAATTTCCCCTTAAAATCTCAAAAGTCTGATAACTATTTTGCAATCCCCCCCAAACATTTCAAAGAAATAGTTGAAAAGCAGACACATTTTGATGTCTGTTCACTAGTATTATATTTACTACAATAACCTACTTAGGCGCACTACTGATGATTTTTGCTATGATATAACCTTAAACATCTTGCCAAATCAATAAATAATCAAATAAAATTTATAATTGCCGATTTATTAGATCATGCAACAAATGTACCTATTTCATGAATTAGCCAAAAAATTATGGAATCGATAAAATAGTACTCGGATTCGGGTTAACATTTATAAACAGCCGTAAATCAATCCAAATTTCTTAATAAAAGTTTATATCTTCCCCCGTAGACCCTAAACTTCTTATTATCCGCCCTCGACTCTCACAGTGCGGAACAATTTTAATTCAATTAACAAGCACCGGCAGCAGCGAGGACGAAATAGAATTTCCAGTCCGCCACTCGTTAGAAGCAAATATTTGCGCAACATCCGGCTTCAGCGATTCCGGCACAGTTTAAGGGTGCAGCGCGCGCGTAAACACGTGCAGATCCCAAATTAGCGGGGGGAGCGTCGTTTATTAAATTTCGTCTGCAATTCGTCTAAGATTTATTAGCGGTAGCGATTGTAATATTGCAACAAAAAATCCGAATGGATAATCCTAAATTAAAATCTAACCATCCGGAAAAGTCCGGATTTGTGAATTTAATTTCCCGTTGCGCCGAAATGAAAAGCGTCCCCCCAATAGGAAAGAAATAAATAAAGCGCGAGTCGCTTTGATTTCGTCGTTATATATAAAAACGACCGGGCGCTTTGAAAATTAGCGTGCAATTTACGCATTAATTCATCGGGAATTTGATTGTCGCGAAATATTCTGATAAATGCGGGGTTTTACTTTTTTTTTCCGCGGTGCGGCTTTATTGGGATTATACAGGCGGAGCTCCGCCGCTGGGGGAATAGAGGCATAAATACAAAACTCGAGCAGTGCACAAATTCAAACGGAAGGGCGTATGCGGCGAAACGGCTCCAGACAGGACAACGATGCAATGCCAGAAGTTTGAATAAGAAATATAAGTACAACGAGAGAGTATGTGAGTAGACGAAGTGGACCGAATTTTTCAACTAAAATAACTTAATAATACGAAATTTGTGTTTGTAACATAATGCTCGACAGTAACCGTGAGAGTTGTATACATTAAAAATAATTATTTCGTATTATATTAATATTTCAATTATCAGCTGTAAGGTTTTTCTACCGTTAAAGGTTGAAGCTGAGAGGAGTTTAATCTCCCGGCATTTAACTTCACAGAAAACCACGAAAACTGCGAAAGGTGATTCGAGAAAATTCGCCCACGATGGAGGTTTAAACCTAGGTTTAATTTTCTAAAAATTAATTTTTTATAATAATGATGTACTGCACGCACAGCGCATTGTTTGCTTGTTTCAAATTTTGAGGAATCCTTTGTTTATGTCTTGCCGACCATATTTTTTTTAAATTTTTAACTTTTACGTTCATATCTCAATAATCCGAATTTAGAAACTGAGTCGATAAGAAAATAATGCAACATATTTTGTTCAATATTTTTACTGATTTTAACACAAAACATATCAGTATATCAGATGGCGTAAGGAAATTGGAAAATGTTGATTATAAGTATTTTTATTTCGGCTACTAACTTGTATTTAATTATAATTATTCTTGACCCTGTGGCGACAATGATAAGGATTTGAAAAAAATTGCACAATGTTTATAACAATATGATGAATGTAAAATTGAAAGTTTAAAAAAAAAATTGAAATTTTTAACTTTTACACTCATATCTCGATAATTAAATACAAATTAGTCGCTGAGAAAAAAATACTTATATTAAAAATTTTCCAATTTCCTTCGGCCATCTGGTACAATGATATGTTTTGTGCTAGGATCAGTCAAAAAATTGAACAAAATATGTAGCATTATTTTTTTATCGACTCAGTTTCTAAAATCGGTTTTAGCGTAAAAGTTAAAAATTAAAAAAAGAATAGAAAGGCAAATGTGTAGGGATAGAGACTTTCCATTTTACATTGTTATATTGTTACAAACATTAAGCAATTTTTTTTAAAATCCATATAATTTTTGCGATTTGGTCTAAAATAATAATTTATGTTACACACATATATATATATATATATATTATGGTCGGCAAGACATAAACAAAGGATTCCTTAAAATTTAATTTTTTTTGGTCTTCCCAATTGGTCAGTACAGACCCGCAAACAATCCGCTGTGCAAGCGGTATAGAGGCTGGGATCATAGAGGATATCTTCATATCGGTGTCTACCCGTGTGTTTGCGTCCGCCGTAACTTAATTATAGTATGCATATATAGACTTAGTTGTTCTATAGTGACTGGTAATGAAAACAAAAAAGTTTATAGTCCTATATACAAATTTCATCGAGATAAAAGTAATAATCATAAAATAACACTAACTAAAACCATTAATTGTACTATTAGTCATGTTATTAACTTTCTCATTTTAGATAAAATTCAGTTGCGTTCCATTCCATTCCGCTCTTGTCACATGTAACCATCATTATGATGAATGCACATCATAATGATATTTTGCACTCGGATAACAACTTCTCCGCGACAGTTTGATAAAACTGGGCGGCCGCACATTCATCCCCCCACGTCGCATAACTTTCTGTCTGCGCGTGTGTTTTGCATGCGCTGCTCCCTCCGACATAGTCTGCATCCTCTCTACCCCATTCTGCGTGTTTCATTTTACAGCGCTTTAATTAAATCATCCGAATAAAACGGTTACACGTAGCGCCATTCCCGCCCTCTCGCCGACAATTTAGCGCCCAGATATTGCTACAGGGGTGCCGACTGCGAGATGACTGTTTTATTTCGTACAACTGTGTGTCACTGCGTTTTAATTATGACATTGTTAAGAAACTAGATGATTAATAATTAGTTTGTTAATTCAGGTTTTTAAATTATTCTATAAAGCTTATAATGTTATTACAATGCATAATCTGATTTGTATATATACATGTATGTATGCAAATGCTAATAATAGCGTTAATAAATAAAAATCAAAAATAAATAAAAAATAAAAATATAAGAATATTAAAGAAATTCCATTTCTTTAATATTATCAAGGACGAAATGTATAAATGTACATGCAATGTTAGTTTAACAGTGTAAACACTAATAACCCAAAATTCTATAAATGTTATTCGTTAATTGTCCGTAACAGGTTTACGCATACATTCGGGGTGAGTGGTGTTAGGAATCGTACCCCAGGAATGGTTACATTTGTAGCTGTCGTCAAATATTCCTCTACTCGCATAGACAAATCAATTCAGTATCAGATCAGTAATAAATGTAATTAAATTATTTTAAGAGCTTTAAGAATTCGCTCTACACGGTAGATCGTTATGAACATAAAATACAAAAATATTACGAAATTACCATAGCAATGATAATGTTATTAAAAAAAACAACATAATTTCCACAATTATTCACACTGTTTTATTCCATTGTGGAAACTAAAAACGCGCGCTATTCATTAAAATTCAGGGTCAGCACATTATTACCGCCATAACAATCAATTCGCAATCGTTACGGGCCAAATGATGATTACGAGTGCGCATTTGGCGCACAAAAAATCGGCACGCGCGCAATTAATGGAACCAATAAAGCAGGGCCGTCACGCGCCGGCTATATTTCATTACTACACCAAACTCGCGCGAGCGCCGATTTTACCGCAGGATAATGTTCCAGCATTTGCGTACTCATGGTTTTACTGCGCGCCCCGGATTTTACTGCTAACCCCGAACTAGACGACATTTTTAGGGCGTCGCAATCAGTTCCGGCCACCAATTCCAGAATCCTCTTAATTACCGAATTATTTACAATGCTACAGTTATGTTTGTCGTAGTTTGGTGAGCGGCCAACAGTGCTCATTAAAAGTTTTAGGAGGAGCAGCGCATGTTGCGCCGCCAAGGGGAGTTATTAATGTTATTGAGGGCCGGGGATGAAGATTGATTATAGACGATTACAGCATGTGTGTGGATTTAATGTGTTGCGTTGATGGATCAGTTTGTATTATTACAGTTTTATTTAATCCCGGGATTACATTTTGTAACCTTCACGCATGGTATAAACCGCACGCTTTATACTACCGCCTCCCTCAGGACGGAAACCGCTGCCCGCACATAAATACCGAAATCGTGCTCGGACAGGACAAGGCCGTGCCGCCGCCAAATCGAAGACCGGAAATGTATAAATAAGCCCGCAGGGGTCGCCATTCCGTGAAACGAATACGCTTTATTGGGGCTGTCACATTAAACGGACTTTATCGGAATATTATTTTTTGTTATATTAAAAAGAAAAGATTGGGTCGATGTGACCGCCGATGGGGAACGATTATGATTTATGAACTCCGCTTTATTGAGGGGGCGCACGGGTGGCAGTGAGATGAATTTTAAGGGCGCATCGATTGCCATCCCCGCAGCAGCAGCCGCGGCGCGTCGACGAATCCCCGCCGAAGACAGTTTGGGTAAACAGATGAATAAAAGTGCTTTACTGTTATTGTGTCGTTCGAGACGTTAATTTGAGCCGACGGGGATGTAATATTGTTGAATTTTAGGGGCGCATTAAAACAGAGGAAACGCTTTATGTAGCGCAAATAATAATTTCCTTTTTTACTTTCTTGCTGTATAAGGAAAGTACACTCAGCCACAAACTCAACCAATAAAAACATTATATCTACCAGAGTAGATAAGCAAATCCGGTTGAATTTCCTAAAATAAGTAGCTACTAAATATAACTATTTGAAAATTAGGTGATAACATTGAAATATGATTGCGGTTGTAAGGTACAGGTCAGGAAAGTTTATATTTATTATATTTACATATGCCCCCATTCTTTTTCCTTACTACTAAAGGTGTATTTAGCTTTAAGATATCTTCTTGTAATTTAGTATCAGTGGAAATTGATTACTTCTAAAATCATACAACGAATTTTAAGCTATTATAGCAACCAGAAAGTGATTTAAAGTAATATTTGTCATGCATATGCCTCCATTATTTTTTCATACTACTAAAGGTGTATTTATCTTTAAGATATCTTCTTGTAATTTAGTATCAGTGGAAACTGATTATTTCTAAAATGATACAACGAATTTTAAGCTGTTATAGCAACCAGAAAGTGATTTATAGTAATATTTGCCAAACATATGCTTCCATTCTTTTTCCATCCTACTAAAGGTGTGTTTATCTTTAAGATATCTTGTTGTAATTTAGTATCAGTGGAAATTGACTACTTCTAAATTCATACAGCTAATTTTAAGCCGTGATAGCAGTTGCTATAATTAATAAATAATTATATATTGTATTATAATTCTAGTTAGAACGTGATTTATAATAATATTTGTCATACATATGCATCCATGAAATACTTTATGAAAAAATTTCCAATCCGGGTATCCGAATATTAGAATATCCGGATTATCCAACCAATTTTGACTATTCGGATAATCCGGATGGAAATTTTATTGAATAATCCGGATAATTTTCAAAATAATCCGGATATTTTTTTATTAAGATTTTTTTCTACAATTTTTCTTAAATTTATATTTATCATATAATAGATGAAACTGTCGAAAACATTAGTAATTACATGAATACAAATAATTTTGAAGATGCTAAGATAATTTGCGAACTAGAAGACAACATTGAAATCCTAGACAAAAATACCTCTGGTGGAAAATGCGTCTAAAGTCTCCGCAGAAGGACAAAACGTTAGAATATGAGGTAAAAATCCCAAGAATTTCACGCTATTTGGTCGAAAATTGAAGATTTCTGAGCACTTTACAACCATAAGGTACATGGATGAAGAAATTCTCTATGCAAATTTTAAAAAATCGTCAAATCTGGTCGAAAATGCGTCTAAAGTATCCGCAGAAGGCCAAAACGTTAGAATATGAGGTAAAAATCCCAAGAATTTCACGCTTTTTGGTCGATAATTGAAGATTCCTGAGCACTTTACAACCATAAGGACCTTGACATATAAACCATCTCTCTAGAATTTTAACTAAAGACGCTATCGAGTTTAAACCGAAAAAATGCATGATATTTCAACATTTTCATACTTTCTCACCGCTGTAGCACGAAAACTGCAAGAGCTAGAGAAAAGTGCCTAAGTTTCAATTTGTAGGGCTAGAAATACTCTACATTTTGACATATAAACCATCTCTCCAGCATTTTAAATAAAGATGCTATCGAGTTTAAACCGTGAAAATGCATGAAATTTCAACATTTTCAGACTTTCTCACCGCTGTAACACGAAAACTGTAAGAGCTAGAGAAAAGTGCCTAAGCCTCAATTTGTAGGGTTAGAAATACTCTACATTTTGACATATAAACCATCTCTCTATCACTTTAAATAAAGACGCTATCGAGTTTAAACCGAGAAAATGCATGAAATTTCAACATTTTCCGACTTTCTCACCGCTGTAGCACGAAAACTGTAAGAGCTAGAGAAATGTGCCTAAGCCTCAATTTGTAGGGCTAGAAATACTCTACATTTTGACATATAAACAATCTGTCTAGAATTTTAACTAAAGATGCTATCGAGTTTTCAGACTTTCTCACTGCTGTAGCACGAAAACTGTAAGAGCTAGAGAGAAGTGCCTAAGCCTCAATTTGTAAGGCTAGAAATACTCTACATTTTGACATATAAACCATCTCTCTAGCTTTTTAAATAAAGACGCTATCGAGTTTAAACCGAGAAAATGCATGAAATTTTAACATTTTCAGACTTTCTCACCGCTGTAACACGAAAACTGTAAGAGCTAGAGAAAAGTACCTAAGCATCAATTTGTAGGGCTAGAGATACTCTACATTTTGACATATAAACCATCTCTCTGGCATTTTAAATAAAGACGCTATCGAGTTTAAACCGAGAAAATGCATGAAATTTCAATATTTTCAGACTTTCTCACTGCTGTAGCACGAAAACTGTAAGAGCTAGAGAAAAGTGCCTAAGCCTCAATTTGTAAGGCTAGAAATACTCTACATTTTGCCATATAAACCATCTCTCTAGCATTTTAAATAAAGAAGCTATCGAGTTTAAACCGATAAAATGCATGAAATTTCAACATTTTCAGACTTTCTCACCGCTGTAGCACGAAAACTGTAAGAGCTACAGAAAAGTGCCTAAGCCTCAATTTGTAGGGCTGGAAATACTCTACATTTTGACATATAAACCATCTCTCTAGCATTTTAAATAAAGACGCTATCGAGTTTAAACCGAGAAAATGCATGAAATTTCAACATTTTCAGACTTTCTCACTGCTGTAGCACGAAAACTGTAAGAGCTAGAGAAAAGTGCCTAAGCCTCAATTTGTAGGGCTAGAGATACTCTACATTTTGACATATAAATCATCTCTCTGTCATTTTAAATAAAGACGCTATCGAGTTTAAACCGAGAAAATGCATGAAATTTCAACATTTTCAGACTTTCTCACTGCTGTAGCACGAAAACTGTAAGAGCTAGAGAAAAGTGCCTAAGCCTCAATTTGTAGGGCTAGAGATACTCTACATTTTGACATATAAATCATCTCTCTGTCATTTTAAATAAAGACGCTATCGAGTTTAAACCGAGAAAATGCATGAAATTTCAACATTTTGAGACTTTCTCACCGCTGTAACATGAAATCTGTAAGAGCTAGAGAAAAGTGCCTAAGCCTCAATTTGTAGGGCTGGAAATACTCTACATTTTGACATATAAACCATCTCTCTAGCATTTTAAATAAAGACGCTATCGAGTTTAAACCGAGAAAATGCATGAAATTTCAACATTTTCAGACTTTCTCACTGCTGTAGCACGAAAACTGTAAGAGCTACAGAAAAGTGCCTAAGCCTCAATTTGTAGGGCTGGAAATACTCTACATTTTGACATATAAACCATCTCTCTAGCATTTTAAATAAAGACGCTATCGAGTTTAAACCGAGAAAATGCATGAAAGTTCAACATTTTCAGACTTTCTCACTGCTGTAGCACGAAAACTGTAAGAGCTAGAGAAAAGTGCCTAAGCCTCAATTTGTAGGGCTGGAAATACTCTACATTTTGACATATAAACCATCTCTCTAGCATTTTAAATAAAGACGCTATCGAGTTTAAACCGAGAAAATGCATGAAATTTCAACATTTTCAGACTTTCTCACTGCTGTAGCACGAAAACTGTAAGAGCTAGAGAAAAGTGCCTAAGCCTCAATTTGTAGGGCTAGAGATACTCTACATTTTGACATATAAATCATCTCTCTGTCATTTTAAATAAAGACGCTATCGAGTTTAAACCGAGAAAATGCATGAAATTTCAACATTTTGAGACTTTCTCACCGCTGTAACATGAAATCTGTAAGAGCTAGAGAAAAGTGCCTAAGCCTCAATTTGTAGGGCTGGAAATACTCTACATTTTGACATATAAACCATCTCTCTAGCATTTTAAATAAAGACGCTATCGAGTTTAAACCGAGAAAATGCATGAAATTTCAACATTTTCAGACTTTCTCACTGCTGTAGCACGAAAACTGTAAGAGCTACAGAAAAGTGCCTAAGCCTCAATTTGTAGGGCTGGAAATACTCTACATTTTGACATATAAACCATCTCTCTAGCATTTTAAATAAAGACGCTATCGAGTTTAAACCGAGAAAATGCATGAAAGTTCAACATTTTCAGACTTTCTCACTGCTGTAGCACGAAAACTGTAAGAGCTAGAGAAAAGTGCCTAAGCCTCAATTTGTAGGGCTGGAAATACTCTACATTTTGACATATAAACCATCTCTCTAGCATTTTAAATAAAGACGCTATCGAGTTTAAACCGAGAAAATGCATGAAATTTCAACATTTTCCGACTTTCTCACCGCTGTAGCACGAAAACTGTAAGAGCTAGAGAAAAGTGCCTAAGCCTCAATTTGTAGGGCTAGAGATACTCTACATTTTGACATATAAATCATCTCTCTGTCATTTTAAATAAAGACGCTATCGAGTTTAAACCGAGAAAATGCATGAAATTTCAACATTTTCAGACTTTCTCACTGCTGTAGCACGAAAACTGTAAGAGCTAGAGAAAAGTGCCTAAGCCTCAATTTGTAGGGCTAGAGATACTCTACATTTTGACATATAAATCATCTCTCTGTCATTTTAAATAAAGACGCTATCGAGTTTAAACCGAGAAAATGCATGAAATTTCAACATTTTCAGACTTTCTCACTGCTGTAGCACGAAAACTGTAAGAGCTAGAGAAAAGTGCCTAAGCCTCAATTTGTAGGGCTAGAGATACTCTACATTTTGACATATAAATCATCTCTCTGTCATTTTAAATAAAGACGCTATCGAGTTTAAACCGAGAAAATGCATGAAATTTCAACATTTTGAGACTTTCTCACCGCTGTAACATGAAATCTGTAAGAGCTAGAGAAAAGTGCCTAAGCCTCAATTTGTAGGGCTGGAAATACTCTACATTTTGACATATAAACCATCTCTCTAGCATTTTAAATAAAGACGCTATCGAGTTTAAACCGAGAAAATGCATGAAATTTCAACATTTTCAGACTTTCTCACTGCTGTAGCACGAAAACTGTAAGAGCTACAGAAAAGTGCCTAAGCCTCAATTTGTAGGGCTGGAAATACTCTACATTTTGACATATAAACCATCTCTCTAGCATTTTAAATAAAGACGCTATCGAGTTTAAACCGAGAAAATGCATGAAAGTTCAACATTTTCAGACTTTCTCACTGCTGTAGCACGAAAACTGTAAGAGCTAGAGAAAAGTGCCTAAGCCTCAATTTGTAGGGCTGGAAATACTCTACATTTTGACATATAAACCATCTCTCTAGCATTTTAAATAAAGACGCTATCGAGTTTAAACCGAGAAAATGCATGAAATTTCAACATTTTCAGACTTTCTCACTGCTGTAGCACGAAAACTGTAAGAGCTAGAGAAAAGTGCCTAAGCCTCAATTTGTAGGGCTAGAGATACTCTACATTTTGACATATAAATCATCTCTCTGTCATTTTAAATAAAGACGCTATCGAGTTTAAACCGAGAAAATGCATGAAATTTCAACATTTTGAGACTTTCTCACCGCTGTAACATGAAATCTGTAAGAGCTAGAGAAAAGTGCCTAAGCCTCAATTTGTAGGGCTGGAAATACTCTACATTTTGACATATAAACCATCTCTCTAGCATTTTAAATAAAGACGCTATCGAGTTTAAACCGAGAAAATGCATGAAATTTCAACATTTTCAGACTTTCTCACTGCTGTAGCACGAAAACTGTAAGAGCTACAGAAAAGTGCCTAAGCCTCAATTTGTAGGGCTGGAAATACTCTACATTTTGACATATAAACCATCTCTCTAGCATTTTAAATAAAGACGCTATCGAGTTTAAACCGAGAAAATGCATGAAAGTTCAACATTTTCAGACTTTCTCACTGCTGTAGCACGAAAACTGTAAGAGCTAGAGAAAAGTGCCTAAGCCTCAATTTGTAGGGCTGGAAATACTCTACATTTTGACATATAAACCATCTCTCTAGCATTTTAAATAAAGACGCTATCGAGTTTAAACCGAGAAAATGCATGAAATTTCAACATTTTCCGACTTTCTCACCGCTGTAGCACGAAAACTGTAAGAGCTAGAGAAAAGTGCCTAAGCCTCAATTTGTAGGGCTAGAGATACTCTACATTTTGACATATAAATCATCTCTCTGTCATTTTAAATAAAGACGCTATCGAGTTTAAACCGAGAAAATGCATGAAATTTCAACATTTTCAGACTTTCTCACTGCTGTAGCACGAAAACTGTAAGAGCTAGAGAAAAGTGCCTAAGCCTCAATTTGTAGGGCTAGAGATACTCTACATTTTGACATATAAATCATCTCTCTGTCATTTTAAATAAAGACGCTATCGAGTTTAAACCGAGAAAATGCATGAAATTTCAACATTTTCAGACTTTCTCACTGCTGTAGCACGAAAACTGTAAGAGCTAGAGAAAAGTGGCTAAGCCTCAATTTGTAGGGCTAGAGATACTCTACATTTTGACATTTAAATCATCTCTCTGTCATTTTAAATAAAGACGCTATCGAGTTTAAACCGAGAAAATGCATGAAATTTCAACATTTTCAGACTTTCTCACTGCTGTAGCACGAAAACTGTAAGAGCTAGAGAAAAGTGCCTAAGCCTCAATTTGTAGGGCTAGAGATACTCTACATTTTGACATATAAATCATCTCTCTGTCATTTTAAATAAAGACGCTATCGAGTTTAAACCGAGAAAATGCATGAAATTTCAACATTTTCAGACTTTCTCACTGCTGTAGCACGAAAACTGTAAGAGCTAGAGAAAAGTGCCTAAGCCTCAATTTGTAGGGCTGGAAATACTCTACATTTTAACATATAAACCATCTCTCTAGCATTTTAAATAAAGACGCTATCGAGTTTAAACCGAGAAAATGAATGAAATTTCAACATTTTCAGACTTTCTCACCGCTGTAACATGAAATCTGTAAGAGCTAGAGAAAAGTGCCTAAGCCTCAATTTGTAGGGCTAGGGATACTATACATTTTGACATATAAACCATCTCTCTAGCATTTTAAATAAAGACGCTATCGAGTTTAAACCGAGAAAATGCATGAAATTTCAACATTTTCCGACTTTCTCACCGCTGTAGCACGAAAACTGTAAGAGCTAGAGAAAAGTGCCTAAGCCTCAATTTGTAGGGCTAGAGATACTCTACATTTTGACATATAAATCATCTCTCTGTCATTTTAAATAAAGACGCTATCGAGTTTAAACCGAGAAAATGCATGAAATTTCAACATTTTCCGACTTTCTCACCGCTGTAGCACGAAAACTGTAAGAGCTAGAGAAAAGTGCCTAAGCCTCAATTTGTAGGGCTAGAGATACTCTACATTTTGACATATAAATCATCTCTCTGTCATTTTAAATAAAGACGCTATCGAGTTTAAACCGAGAAAATGCATGAAATTTCGACATTTTCAGACTTTCTCACTGCTGTAGCACGAAAACTGTAAGAGCTAGAGAAAAGTGCCTAAGCCTCAATTTGTAGGGCTGGAAATACTCTACATTTTGACATATAAACCATCTCTCTAGCATTTTAAATAAAGACGCTATCGAGTTTAAACCGAGAAAATGCATGAAATTTCAACATTTTCCGACTTTCTCACCGCTGTAGCACGAAAACTGTAAGAGCTAGAGAAAAGTGCCTAAGCCTCAATATGTAGGGCTAGAGATACTCTACATTTTGACATATAAATCATCTCTCTGTCATTTTAAATAAAGACGCTATCGAGTTTAAACCGAGAAAATGCATGAAATTTCAACATTTTCCGACTTTCTCACCGCTGTAGCACGAAAACTGTAAAAGCTAGAGAAAAGTGCCTAAGCCTCAATTTGTAGGGCTAGAGATACTCTACATTTTGACATATAAATCATCTCTCTGTCATTTTAAATAAAGACGCTATCGAGTTTAAACCGAGAAAATGCATGAAATTTCAACATTTTCAGACTTTCTCACTGCTGTAGCACGAAAACTGTAAGACCTAGAGAAAAGTGCCTAAGCCTCAATTTGTAGGGCTGGAAATACTCTACATTTTGACATATAACCCATCTCTCTAGCATTTTAAATAAAGACGCTATCGAGTTTAAACCGAGAAAATGCATGATATTTCAACATTTTGAGAATTTCTCACCGCTGTAACATGAAATCTGTAAGAGCTAGAGAAAAGTGCCTAAGCCTCAATTTGTAGGGCTAGAGATACTCTACATTTTGTCATATAAATCATCTCTCTGTCATTTTAAATAAAGACGCTATCGAGTTTAAACCGATAAAATGCATGAAATTTTAACATTTTCAGACCTTCTCACCGCTGTAGCACGAAAACTGTAAGAGCTAGAGAAAAGTGCCTAAGCCTCAATTTGTAGGGCTAGAAATACTCTACATTTTGACATATAAACAATCTGTCTAGAATTTTAACTAAAGATGCTATCGAGTTTAAACCGAGGAAGTGCATGAAATTTCAACATTTTCAGACTTTCTCACTGCTGTAGCACGAAATCTGTAAGAGCTAGAGAAAAGTGCCTAAGCCTCAATTTGTAGGGTTAAAAATACTCTACATTTTGACATATAAACCATCTCTCTAGCATTTTAAATAAAGACGCTATCGAGTTTAAACCGATAAAATGCATGAAATTTTAACATTTTCAGACTTTCTCACTGCTGTAGCACGAAAACTGTAAGAGCTAGAGAAAAGTGCCTAAGCCTCAATTTGTAGGGCTAGAAATACTCTACATTTTGACATATAAACAATCTCTCCAGCATTTTAAATAAAGACGCTATCGAGTTTACACCGAGAAAATGCATGAAATTTCAACATTTTCAGACTTTCTCACTGCTGTAGCACGAAAACTGTAAGAGCTAGAGAAAAGTGCCTAAGCCTCAATTTGTAGGGCTGGAAATACTCTACATTCTGACATATAAACCATCTCTCTTGCATTGTAAATAAAGACGCTATCGAGTTTAAACCGAGAAAATGCATGAAATTTCAACATTTTCAGACTTTCTCACTGCTGTAGCACGAAAACTGTAAGAGCTAGAGAAAAGTGCCTAAGCCTCAATTTGTAGGGCTGGAAATACTCTACATTTTGACATATAAATCATCTCTCTGTCATTTTAAATAAAGACGCTATCGAGTTTAAACCGAGAAAATGCATGAAATTTCAACATTTTCAGACTTTCTCACTGCTGTAGCACGAAAACTGTAAGAGCTAGAGAAAAGTGCCTAAGCCTCAATTTGTAGGGCTGGAAATACTCTACATTTTGACATATAAACCATCTCTCTAGCATTTTAAATAAAGACGCTATCGAGTTTAAACCGAGAAAATGCATGATATTTCAACATTTTGAGACTTTCTCACCGCTGTAACATGAAATCTGTAAGAGCTAGAGAAAAGTGCCTAAGCCTCAATTTGTAGGGCTGGAAATACTCTACATTTTGACATATAAACCATCTCTCTAGCATTTTAAATAAAGACGCTATCGAGTTTAAACCGAGAAAATGCATGAAATTTCAACATTTTCAGACTTTCTCACTGCTGTAGCACGAAAACTGTAAGAGCTAGAGAAAAGTACCTAAGCCTCAATTTGTAGGGCTGGAAATACTCTACATTCTGACATATAAACCATCTCTCTTGCATTGTAAATAAAGACGCTATCGAGTTTAAACCGAGAAAATGCATGAAATTTCAACATTTTCAGACTTTCTCACTGCTGTAGCACGAAAACTGTAAGAGCTAGAGAAAAGTGCCTAAGCCTCAATTTGTAGGGCTAGAGATACTCTACATTTAGACATATAAATCATCTCTCTGTCATTTTAAATAAAGACGCTATCGAGTTTAAACCGAGAAAATGCATGAAATTTCAACATTTTCAGACTTTCTCACTGCTGTAGCACGAAAACTGTAAGAGCTAGAGAAAAGTGCCTAAGCCTCAATTTGTAGGGCTGGAAATACTCTACATTCTGACATATAAACCATCTCTCTTGCATTGTAAATAAAGACGCTATCGAGTTTAAACCGAGAAAATGCATGAAATTTCAACATTTTCAGACTTTCTCACTGCTGTAGCACGAAAACTGTAAGAGCTAGAGAAAAGTGCCTAAGCCTCAATTTGTAGGGCTAGAGATACTCTACATTTTGACATATAAATCATCTCTCTGTCATTTTAAATAAAGACGCTATCGAGTTTAAACCGAGAAAATGCATGAAATTTCAACATTTTCAGACTTTCTCACTGCTGTAGCACGAAAACTGTAAGAGCTAGAGAAAAGTGCCTAAGCCTCAATTTGTAGGGCTGGAAATACTCTACATTTTGACATATAAACCATCGCTCTAGCATTTTAAATAAAGACGCTATCGAGTTTAAACCGAGAAAATGCATGAAATTTCAACATTTTCCGACTTTCTCACCGCTGTAGCGCGAAAACTGTAAGAGCTAGAGAAAAGTGCCTAAGCCTCAATTTGTAGGGCTAGAGATACTCTACATTTTGACATATAAATCATCTCTCTGTCATTTTAAATAAAGACGCTATCGAGTTTAAACCGAGAAAATGCATGAAATTTCAACATTTTCAGACTTTCTCACTGCTGTAGCACGAAAACTGTAAGAGCTAGAGAAAAGTGCCTAAGCCTCAATTTGTAGGGCTGGAAATACTCTACATTTTAACATATAAACCATCTCTCTAGCATTTTAAATAAAGACGCTATCGAGTTTAAACCGAGAAAATGAATGAAATTTCAACATTTTCAGACTTTCTCACCGCTGTAACATGAAATCTGTAAGAGCTAGAGAAAAGTGCCTAAGCCTCAATTTGTAGGGCTGGAAATACTCTACATTTTGACATATAAACCATCTCTCTAGCATTTTAAATAAAGACGCTATCGAGTTTAAACCGAGAAAATGCATGAAATTTCAACATTTTCAGACTTTCTCACTGCTGTAGCACGAAAACTGTAAGAGCTACAGAAAAGTGCCTAAGCCTCAATTTGTAGGGCTGGAAATACTCTACATTTTGACATATAAACCATCTCTCTAGCATTTTAAATAAAGACGCTATCGAGTTTAAACCGAGAAAATGCATGAAAGTTCAACATTTTCAGACTTTCTCACTGCTGTAGCACGAAAACTGTAAGAGCTAGAGAAAAGTGCCTAAGCCTCAATTTGTAGGGCTGGAAATACTCTACATTTTGACATATAAACCATCTCTCTAGCATTTTAAATAAAGACGCTATCGAGTTTAAACCGAGAAAATGCATGAAATTTCAACATTTTCAGACTTTCTCACTGCTGTAGCACGAAAACTGTAAGAGCTACAGAAAAGTGCCTAAGCCTCAATTTGTAGGGCTGGAAATACTCTACATTTTGACATATAAACCATCTCTCTAGCATTTTAAATAAAGACGCTATCGAGTTTAAACCGAGAAAATGCATGAAATTTCAACATTTTCAGACTTTCTCACTGCTGTAGCACGAAAACTGTAAGAGCTACAGAAAAGTGCCTAAGCCTCAATTTGTAGGGCTGGAAATACTCTACATTTTGACATATAAACCATCTCTCTAGCATTTTAAATAAAGACGCTATCGAGTTTAAACCGAGAAAATGCATGAAAGTTCAACATTTTCAGACTTTCTCACTGCTGTAGCACGAAAACTGTAAGAGCTAGAGAAAAGTGCCTAAGCCTCAATTTGTAGGGCTGGAAATACTCTACATTTTGACATATAAACCATCTCTCTAGCATTTTAAATAAAGACGCTATCGAGTTTAAACCGAGAAAATGCATGAAATTTCAACATTTTCCGACTTTCTCACCGCTGTAGCACGAAAACTGTAAGAGCTAGAGAAAAGTGCCTAAGCCTCAATTTGTAGGGCTAGAGATACTCTACATTTTGACATATAAATCATCTCTCTGTCATTTTAAATAAAGACGCTATCGAGTTTAAACCGAGAAAATGCATGAAATTTCAACATTTTCAGACTTTCTCACTGCTGTAGCACGAAAACTGTAAGAGCTAGAGAAAAGTGCCTAAGCCTCAATTTGTAGGGCTAGAGATACTCTACATTTTGACATATAAATCATCTCTCTGTCATTTTAAATAAAGACGCTATCGAGTTTAAACCGAGAAAATGCATGAAATTTCAACATTTTCAGACTTTCTCACTGCTGTAGCACGAAAACTGTAAGAGCTAGAGAAAAGTGGCTAAGCCTCAATTTGTAGGGCTAGAGATACTCTACATTTTGACATTTAAATCATCTCTCTGTCATTTTAAATAAAGACGCTATCGAGTTTAAACCGAGAAAATGCATGAAATTTCAACATTTTCAGACTTTCTCACTGCTGTAGCACGAAAACTGTAAGAGCTAGAGAAAAGTGCCTAAGCCTCAATTTGTAGGGCTGGAAATACTCTACATTTTGACATATAAACCATCTCTCTAGCATTTTAAATAAAGACGCTATCGAGTTTAAACCGAGAAAATGCATGATATTTCAACATTTTGAGACTTTCTCACCGCTGTAACATGAAATCTGTAAGAGCTAGAGAAAAGTGCCTAAGCCTCAATTTGTAGGGCTGGAAATACTCTACATTTTGACATATAAACCATCTCTCTAGCATTTTAAATAAAGACGCTATCGAGTTTAAACCGAGAAAATGCATGAAATTTCAACATTTTCAGACTTTCTCACTGCTGTAGCACGAAAACTGTAAGAGCTACAGAAAAGTGCCTAAGCCTCAATTTGTAGGGCTGGAAATACTCTACATTTTGACATATAAACCATCTCTCTAGCATTTTAAATAAAGACGCTATCGAGTTTAAACCGAGAAAATGCATGATATTTCAACATTTTGAGACTTTCTCACCGCTGTAACATGAAATCTGTAAGAGCTAGAGAAAAGTGCCTAAGCCTCAATTTGTAGGGCTGGAAATACTCTACATTTTGACATATAAACCATCTCTCTAGCATTTTAAATAAAGACGCTATCGAGTTTAAACCGAGAAAATGCATGAAATTTCAACATTTTCAGACTTTCTCACTGCTGTAGCACGAAAACTGTAAGGGCTACAGAAAAGTGCCTAAGCCTCAATTTGTAGGGCTGGAAATACTCTACATTTTGACATATAAACCATCTCTCTAGCATTTTAAATAAAGACGCTATCGAGTTTAAACCGAGAAAATGCATGAAATTTCAACATTTTCAGACTTTCTCACTGCTGTAGCACGAAAACTGTAAGAGCTAGAGAAAAGTGGCTAAGCCTCAATTTGTAGGGCTAGAGATACTCTACATTTTGACATTTAAATCATCTCTCTGTCATTTTAAATAAAGACGCTATCGAGTTTAAACCGAGAAAATGCATGAAATTTCAACATTTTCAGACTTTCTCACTGCTGTAGCACGAAAACTGTAAGAGCTACAGAAAAGTGCCTAAGCCTCAATTTGTAGGGCTGGAAATACTCTACATTTTGACATATAAACCATCTCTCTAGCATTTTAAATAAAGACGCTATCGAGTTTAAACCGAGAAAATGCATGATATTTCAACATTTTGAGACTTTCTCACCGCTGTAACATGAAATCTGTAAGAGCTAGAGAAAAGTGCCTAAGCCTCAATTTGTAGGGCTGGAAATACTCTACATTTTGACATATAAACCATCTCTCTAGCATTTTAAATAAAGACGCTATCGAGTTTAAACCGAGAAAATGCATGAAATTTCAACATTTTCAGACTTTCTCACTGCTGTAGCACGAAAACTGTAAGAGCTACAGAAAAGTGCCTAAGCCTCAATTTGTAGGGCTGGAAATACTCTACATTTTGACATATAAACCATCTCTCTAGCATTTTAAATAAAGACGCTATCGAGTTTAAACCGAGAAAATGCATGATATTTCAACATTTTCAGACTTTCTCACTGCTGTAGCACGAAAACTGTAAGAGCTAGAGAAAAGTGGCTAAGCCTCAATTTGTAGGGCTAGAGATACTCTACATTTTGACATTTAAATCATCTCTCTGTCATTTTAAATAAAGACGCTATCGAGTTTAAACCGAGAAAATGCATGAAATTTCAACATTTTCAGACTTTCTCACTGCTGTAGCACGAAAACTGTAAGAGCTACAGAAAAGTGCCTAAGCCTCAATTTGTAGGGCTGGAAATACTCTACATTTTGACATATAAACCATCTCTCTAGCATTTTAAATAAAGACGCTATCGAGTTTAAACCGAGAAAATGCATGATATTTCAACATTTTGAGACTTTCTCACCGCTGTAACATGAAATCTGTAAGAGCTAGAGAAAAGTGCCTAAGCCTCAATTTGTAGGGCTGGAAATACTCTACATTTTGACATATAAACCATCTCTCTAGCATTTTAAATAAAGACGCTATCGAGTTTAAACCGAGAAAATGCATGAAATTTCAACATTTTCAGACTTTCTCACTGCTGTAGCACGAAAACTGTAAGAGCTACAGAAAAGTGCCTAAGCCTCAATTTGTAGGGCTGGAAATACTCTACATTTTGACATATAAACCATCTCTCTAGCATTTTAAATAAAGACGCTATCGAGTTTAAACCGAGAAAATGCATGATATTTCAACATTTTGAGACTTTCTCACCGCTGTAACATGAAATCTGTAAGAGCTAGAGAAAAGTGCCTAAGCCTCAATTTGTAGGGCTGGAAATACTCTACATTTTGACATATAAACCATCTCTCTAGCATTTTAAATAAAGACGCTATCGAGTTTAAACCGAGAAAATGCATGAAATTTCAACATTTTCAGACTTTCTCACTGCTGTAGCACGAAAACTGTGAGAGCTACAGAAAAGTGCCTAAGCCTCAATTTGTAGGGCTGGAAATACTCTACATTTTGACATATAAACCATCTCTCTAGCATTTTAAATAAAGACGCTATCGAGTTTAAACCGAGAAAATGCATGATATTTCAACATTTTGAGACTTTCTCACCGCTGTAACATGAAATCTGTAAGAGCTAGAGAAAAGTGCCTAAGCCTCAATTTGTAGGGCTGGAAATACTCTACATTTTGACATATAAACCATCTCTCTAGCATTTTAAATAAAGACGCTATCGAGTTTAAACCGAGAAAATGCATGAAATTTCAACATTTTCAGACTTTCTCACTGCTGTAGCACGAAAACTGTAAGAGCTACAGAAAAGTGCCTAAGCCTCAATTTGTAGGGCTGGAAATACTCTACATTTTGACATATAAACCATCTCTCTAGCATTTTAAATAAAGACGCTATCGAGTTTAAACCGAGAAAATGCATGAAATTTCAACATTTTCAGACTTTCTCACTGCTGTAGCACGAAAACTGTAAGAGCTAGAGAAAAGTGGCTAAGCCTCAATTTGTAGGGCTAGAGATACTCTACATTTTGACATTTAAATCATCTCTCTGTCATTTTAAATAAAGACGCTATCGAGTTTAAACCGAGAAAATGCATGAAATTTCAACATTTTCAGACTTTCTCACTGCTGTAGCACGAAAACTGTAAGAGCTAGAGAAAAGTGCCTAAGCCTCAATTTGTAGGGCTGGAAATACTCTACATTTTGACATATAAACCATCTCTCTAGCATTTTAAATAAAGACGCTATCGAGTTTAAACCGAGAAAATGCATGATATTTCAACATTTTGAGACTTTCTCACCGCTGTAACATGAAATCTGTAAGAGCTAGAGAAAAGTGCCTAAGCCTCAATTTGTAGGGCTGGAAATACTCTACATTTTGACATATAAACCATCTCTCTAGCATTTTAAATAAAGACGCTATCGAGTTTAAACCGAGAAAATGCATGATATTTCAACATTTTGAGACTTTCTCACCGCTGTAACATGAAATCTGTAAGAGCTAGAGAAAAGTGCCTAAGCCTCAATTTGTAGGGCTGGAAATACTCTACATTTTGACATATAAACCATCTCTCTAGCATTTTAAATAAAGACGCTATCGAGTTTAAACCGAGAAAATGCATGAAATTTCAACATTTTCAGACTTTCTCACTGCTGTAGCACGAAAACTGTAAGAGCTACAGAAAAGTGCCTAAGCCTCAATTTGTAGGGCTGGAAATACTCTACATTTTGACATATAAACCATCTCTCTAGCATTTTAAATAAAGACGCTATCGAGTTTAAACCGAGAAAATGCATGATATTTCAACATTTTGAGACTTTCTCACCGCTGTAACATGAAATCTGTAAGAGCTAGAGAAAAGTGCCTAAGCCTCAATTTGTAGGGCTGGAAATACTCTACATTTTGACATATAAACCATCTCTCTAGCATTTTAAATAAAGACGCTATCGAGTTTAAACCGAGAAAATGCATGAAATTTCAACATTTTCAGACTTTCTCACTGCTGTAGCACGAAAACTGTAAGAGCTACAGAAAAGTGCCTAAGCCTCAATTTGTAGGGCTGGAAATACTCTACATTTTGACATATAAACCATCTCTCTAGCATTTTAAATAAAGACGCTATCGAGTTTAAACCGAGAAAATGCATGAAAGTTCAACATTTTCAGACTTTCTCACTGCTGTAGCACGAAAACTGTAAGAGCTAGAGAAAAGTGCCTAAGCCTCAATTTGTAGGGCTGGAAATACTCTACATTTTGACATATAAACCATCTCTCTAGCATTTTAAATAAAGACGCTATCGAGTTTAAACCGAGAAAATGCATGAAATTTCAACATTTTCCGACTTTCTCACCGCTGTAGCACGAAAACTGTAAGAGCTAGAGAAAAGTGCCTAAGCCTCAATTTGTAGGGCTAGAGATACTCTACATTTTGACATATAAATCATCTCTCTGTCATTTTAAATAAAGACGCTATCGAGTTTAAACCGAGAAAATGCATGAAATTTCAACATTTTCAGACTTTCTCACTGCTGTAGCACGAAAACTGTAAGAGCTAGAGAAAAGTGCCTAAGCCTCAATTTGTAGGGCTAGAGATACTCTACATTTTGACATATAAATCATCTCTCTGTCATTTTAAATAAAGACGCTATCGAGTTTAAACCGAGAAAATGCATGAAATTTCAACATTTTGAGACTTTCTCACCGCTGTAACATGAAATCTGTAAGAGCTAGAGAAAAGTGCCTAAGCCTCAATTTGTAGGGCTGGAAATACTCTACATTTTGACATATAAACCATCTCTCTAGCATTTTAAATAAAGACGCTATCGAGTTTAAACCGAGAAAATGCATGAAATTTCAACATTTTCAGACTTTCTCACTGCTGTAGCACGAAAACTGTAAGAGCTAGAGAAAAGTGCCTAAGCCTCAATTTGTAGGGCTGGAAATACTCTACATTTTGACATATAAACCATCTCTCTAGCATTTTAAATAAAGACGCTATCGAGTTTAAACCGAGAAAATGCATGATATTTCAACATTTTGAGACTTTCTCACCGCTGTAACATGAAATCTGTAAGAGCTAGAGAAAAGTGCCTAAGCCTCAATTTGTAGGGCTGGAAATACTCTACATTTTGACATATAAACCATCTCTCTAGCATTTTAAATAAAGACGCTATCGATTTTAAACCGAGAAAATGCATGAAATTTCAACATTTTCAGACTTTCTCACTGCTGTAGCACGAAAACTGTAAGAGCTACAGAAAAGTGCCTAAGCCTCAATTTGTAGGGCTGGAAATACTCTACATTTTGACATATAAACCATCTCTCTAGCATTTTAAATAAAGACGCTATCGAGTTTAAACCGAGAAAATGCATGAAAGTTCAACATTTTCAGACTTTCTCACTGCTGTAGCACGAAAACTGTAAGAGCTAGAGAAAAGTGCCTAAGCCTCAATTTGTAGGGCTGGAAATACTCTACATTTTGACATATAAACCATCTCTCTAGCATTTTAAATAAAGACGCTATCGAGTTTAAAATGCATGAAATTTCAACATTTTCCGACTTTCTCACCGCTGTAGCACGAAAACTGTAAGAGCTAGAGAAAAGTGCCTAAGCCTCAATTTGTAGGGCTGGAAATACTCTACATTTTGACATATAAACCATCTCTCTAGCATTTTAAATAAAGACGCTATCGAGTTTAAACCGAGAAAATGCATGAAATTTCAACATTTTCCGACTTTCTCACCGCTGTAGCACGAAAACTGTAAGAGCTAGAGAAAAGTGCCTAAGCCTCAATTTGTAGGGCTAGAGATACTCTACATTTTGACATATAAATCATCTCTCTGTCATTTTAAATAAAGACGCTATCGAGTTTAAACCGAGAAAATGCATGAAATTTCAACATTTTCAGACTTTCTCACTGCTGTAGCACGAAAACTGTAAGAGCTAGAGAAAAGTGCCTAAGCCTCAATTTGTAGGGCTAGAGATACTCTACATTTTGACATATAAATCATCTCTCTGTCATTTTAAATAAAGACGCTATCGAGTTTAAACCGAGAAAATGCATGAAATTTCAACATTTTCAGACTTTCTCACTGCTGTAGCACGAAAACTGTAAGAGCTAGAGAAAAGTGGCTAAGCCTCAATTTGTAGGGCTAGAGATACTCTACATTTTGACATTTAAATCATCTCTCTGTCATTTTAAATAAAGACGCTATCGAGTTTAAAACCGAGAAAATGCATGAAATTTCAACATTTTCAGACTTTCTCACTGCTGTAGCACGAAAACTGTAAGAGCTAGAGAAAAGTGCCTAAGCCTCAATTTGTAGGGCTAGAGATACTCTACATTTTGACATATAAATCATCTCTCTGTCATTTTAAATAAAGACGCCATCGAGTTTAAACCGAGAAAATGCATGAAATTTCAACATTTTCAGACTTTCTCACTGCTGTAGCACGAAAACTGTAAGAGCTAGAGAAAAGTGCCTAAGCCTCAATTTGTAGGGCTAGAGATACTCTACATTTTGACATATAAATCATCTCTCTGTCATTTTAAATAAAGACGCTATCGAGTTTAAACCGAGAAAATGCATGAAATTTCAACATTTTCAGACTTTCTCACTGCTGTAGCACGAAAACTGTAAGAGCTAGAGAAAAGTGCCTAAGCCTCAATTTGTAGGGCTGGAAATACTCTACATTCTGACATATAAACCATCTCTCTTGCATTGTAAATAAAGACGCTATCGAGTTTAAACCGAGAAAATGCATGAAATTTCAACATTTTCAGACTTTCTCACTGCTGTAGCACGAAAACTGTAAGAGCTAGAGAAAAGTGCCTAAGCCTCAATTTGTAGGGCTAGAGATACTCTACATTTAGACATATAAATCATCTCTCTGTCATTTTAAATAAAGACGCTATCGAGTTTAAACCGAGAAAATGCATGAAATTTCAACATTTTCAGACTTTCTCACTGCTGTAGCACGAAAACTGTAAGAGCTAGAGAAAAGTGCCTAAGCCTCAATTTGTAGGGCTGGAAATACTCTACATTCTGACATATAAACCATCTCTCTTGCATTGTAAATAAAGACGCTATCGAGTTTAAACCGAGAAAATGCATGAAATTTCAACATTTTCAGACTTTCTCACTGCTGTAGCACGAAAACTGTAAGAGCTAGAGAAAAGTGCCTAAGCCTCAATTTGTAGGGCTAGAGATACTCTACATTTTGACATATAAATCATCTCTCTGTCATTTTAAATAAAGACGCTATCGAGTTTAAACCGAGAAAATGCATGAAATTTCAACATTTTCAGACTTTCTCACTGCTGTAGCACGAAAACTGTAAGAGCTAGAGAAAAGTGCCTAAGCCTCAATTTGTAGGGCTGGAAATACTCTACATTTTGACATATAAACCATCGCTCTAGCATTTTAAATAAAGACGCTATCGAGTTTAAACCGAGAAAATGCATGAAATTTCAACATTTTCCGACTTTCTCACCGCTGTAGCGCGAAAACTGTAAGAGCTAGAGAAAAGTGCCTAAGCCTCAATTTGTAGGGCTAGAGATACTCTACATTTTGACATATAAATCATCTCTCTGTCATTTTAAATAAAGACGCTATCGAGTTTAAACCGAGAAAATGCATGAAATTTTAACATTTTCAGACTTTCTCACTGCTGTAGCACGAAAACTGTAAGAGCTAGAGAAAAGTGCCTAAGCCTCAATTTGTAGGGCTGGAAATACTCTACATTTTAACATATAAACCATCTCTCTAGCATTTTAAATAAAGACGCTATCGAGTTTAAACCGAGAAAATGAATGAAATTTCAACATTTTCAGACTTTCTCACCGCTGTAACATGAAATCTGTAAGAGCTAGAGAAAAGTGCCTAAGCCTCAATTTGTAGGGCTGGAAATACTCTACATTTTGACATATAAACCATCTCTCTAGCATTTTAAATAAAGACGCTATCGAGTTTAAACCGAGAAAATGCATGAAATTTCAACATTTTCAGACTTTCTCACTGCTGTAGCACGAAAACTGTAAGAGCTACAGAAAAGTGCCTAAGCCTCAATTTGTAGGGCTGGAAATACTCTACATTTTGACATATAAACCATCTCTCTAGCATTTTAAATAAAGACGCTATCGAGTTTAAACCGAGAAAATGCATGAAAGTTCAACATTTTCAGACTTTCTCACTGCTGTAGCACGAAAACTGTAAGAGCTAGAGAAAAGTGCCTAAGCCTCAATTTGTAGGGCTGGAAATACTCTACATTTTGACATATAAACCATCTCTCTAGCATTTTAAATAAAGACGCTATCGAGTTTAAACCGAGAAAATGCATGAAATTTCAACATTTTCAGACTTTCTCACTGCTGTAGCACGAAAACTGTAAGAGCTACAGAAAAGTGCCTAAGCCTCAATTTGTAGGGCTGGAAATACTCTACATTTTGACATATAAACCATCTCTCTAGCATTTTAAATAAAGACGCTATCGAGTTTAAACCGAGAAAATGCATGAAATTTCAACATTTTCAGACTTTCTCACTGCTGTAGCACGAAAACTGTAAGAGCTACAGAAAAGTGCCTAAGCCTCAATTTGTAGGGCTGGAAATACTCTACATTTTGACATATAAACCATCTCTCTAGCATTTTAAATAAAGACGCTATCGAGTTTAAACCGAGAAAATGCATGAAAGTTCAACATTTTCAGACTTTCTCACTGCTGTAGCACGAAAACTGTAAGAGCTAGAGAAAAGTGCCTAAGCCTCAATTTGTAGGGCTGGAAATACTCTACATTTTGACATATAAACCATCTCTCTAGCATTTTAAATAAAGACGCTATCGAGTTTAAACCGAGAAAATGCATGAAATTTCAACATTTTCCGACTTTCTCACCGCTGTAGCACGAAAACTGTAAGAGCTAGAGAAAAGTGCCTAAGCCTCAATTTGTAGGGCTAGAGATACTCTACATTTTGACATATAAATCATCTCTCTGTCATTTTAAATAAAGACGCTATCGAGTTTAAACCGAGAAAATGCATGAAATTTCAACATTTTCAGACTTTCTCACTGCTGTAGCACGAAAACTGTAAGAGCTAGAGAAAAGTGCCTAAGCCTCAATTTGTAGGGCTAGAGATACTCTACATTTTGACATATAAATCATCTCTCTGTCATTTTAAATAAAGACGCTATCGAGTTTAAACCGAGAAAATGCATGAAATTTCAACATTTTCAGACTTTCTCACTGCTGTAGCACGAAAACTGTAAGAGCTAGAGAAAAGTGGCTAAGCCTCAATTTGTAGGGCTAGAGATACTCTACATTTTGACATTTAAATCATCTCTCTGTCATTTTAAATAAAGACGCTATCGAGTTTAAACCGAGAAAATGCATGAAATTTCAACATTTTCAGACTTTCTCACTGCTGTAGCACGAAAACTGTAAGAGCTAGAGAAAAGTGCCTAAGCCTCAATTTGTAGGGCTGGAAATACTCTACATTTTGACATATAAACCATCTCTCTAGCATTTTAAATAAAGACGCTATCGAGTTTAAACCGAGAAAATGCATGATATTTCAACATTTTGAGACTTTCTCACCGCTGTAACATGAAATCTGTAAGAGCTAGAGAAAAGTGCCTAAGCCTCAATTTGTAGGGCTGGAAATACTCTACATTTTGACATATAAACCATCTCTCTAGCATTTTAAATAAAGACGCTATCGAGTTTAAACCGAGAAAATGCATGAAATTTCAACATTTTCAGACTTTCTCACTGCTGTAGCACGAAAACTGTAAGAGCTAGAGAAAAGTGCCTAAGCCTCAATTTGTAGGGCTAGAGATACTCTACATTTTGACATATAAATCATCTCTCTGTCATTTTAAATAAAGACGCTATCGAGTTTAAACCGAGAAAATGCATGAAATTTCAACATTTTCAGACTTTCTCACTGCTGTAGCACGAAAACTGTAAGAGCTAGAGAAAAGTGCCTAAGCCTCAATTTGTAGGGCTGGAAATACTCTACATTTTGACATATAAACCATCGCTCTAGCATTTTAAATAAAGACGCTATCGAGTTTAAACCGAGAAAATGCATGAAATTTCAACATTTTCCGACTTTCTCACCGCTGTAGCGCGAAAACTGTAAGAGCTAGAGAAAAGTGCCTAAGCCTCAATTTGTAGGGCTAGAGATACTCTACATTTTGACATATAAATCATCTCTCTGTCATTTTAAATAAAGACGCTATCGAGTTTAAACCGAGAAAATGCATGAAATTTCAACATTTTCAGACTTTCTCACTGCTGTAGCACGAAAACTGTAAGAGCTAGAGAAAAGTGCCTAAGCCTCAATTTGTAGGGCTGGAAATACTCTACATTTTAACATATAAACCATCTCTCTAGCATTTTAAATAAAGACGCTATCGAGTTTAAACCGAGAAAATGAATGAAATTTCAACATTTTCAGACTTTCTCACCGCTGTAACATGAAATCTGTAAGAGCTAGAGAAAAGTGCCTAAGCCTCAATTTGTAGGGCTGGAAATACTCTACATTTTGACATATAAACCATCTCTCTAGCATTTTAAATAAAGACGCTATCGAGTTTAAACCGAGAAAATGCATGAAATTTCAACATTTTCAGACTTTCTCACTGCTGTAGCACGAAAACTGTAAGAGCTACAGAAAAGTGCCTAAGCCTCAATTTGTAGGGCTGGAAATACTCTACATTTTGACATATAAACCATCTCTCTAGCATTTTAAATAAAGACGCTATCGAGTTTAAACCGAGAAAATGCATGAAAGTTCAACATTTTCAGACTTTCTCACTGCTGTAGCACGAAAACTGTAAGAGCTAGAGAAAAGTGCCTAAGCCTCAATTTGTAGGGCTGGAAATACTCTACATTTTGACATATAAACCATCTCTCTAGCATTTTAAATAAAGACGCTATCGAGTTTAAACCGAGAAAATGCATGAAATTTCAACATTTTCAGACTTTCTCACTGCTGTAGCACGAAAACTGTAAGAGCTACAGAAAAGTGCCTAAGCCTCAATTTGTAGGGCTGGAAATACTCTACATTTTGACATATAAACCATCTCTCTAGCATTTTAAATAAAGACGCTATCGAGTTTAAACCGAGAAAATGCATGAAATTTCAACATTTTCAGACTTTCTCACTGCTGTAGCACGAAAACTGTAAGAGCTACAGAAAAGTGCCTAAGCCTCAATTTGTAGGGCTGGAAATACTCTACATTTTGACATATAAACCATCTCTCTAGCATTTTAAATAAAGACGCTATCGAGTTTAAACCGAGAAAATGCATGAAAGTTCAACATTTTCAGACTTTCTCACTGCTGTAGCACGAAAACTGTAAGAGCTAGAGAAAAGTGCCTAAGCCTCAATTTGTAGGGCTGGAAATACTCTACATTTTGACATATAAACCATCTCTCTAGCATTTTAAATAAAGACGCTATCGAGTTTAAACCGAGAAAATGCATGAAATTTCAACATTTTCCGACTTTCTCACCGCTGTAGCACGAAAACTGTAAGAGCTAGAGAAAAGTGCCTAAGCCTCAATTTGTAGGGCTAGAGATACTCTACATTTTGACATATAAATCATCTCTCTGTCATTTTAAATAAAGACGCTATCGAGTTTAAACCGAGAAAATGCATGAAATTTCAACATTTTCAGACTTTCTCACTGCTGTAGCACGAAAACTGTAAGAGCTAGAGAAAAGTGCCTAAGCCTCAATTTGTAGGGCTAGAGATACTCTACATTTTGACATATAAATCATCTCTCTGTCATTTTAAATAAAGACGCTATCGAGTTTAAACCGAGAAAATGCATGAAATTTCAACATTTTCAGACTTTCTCACTGCTGTAGCACGAAAACTGTAAGAGCTAGAGAAAAGTGGCTAAGCCTCAATTTGTAGGGCTAGAGATACTCTACATTTTGACATTTAAATCATCTCTCTGTCATTTTAAATAAAGACGCTATCGAGTTTAAACCGAGAAAATGCATGAAATTTCAACATTTTCAGACTTTCTCACTGCTGTAGCACGAAAACTGTAAGAGCTAGAGAAAAGTGCCTAAGCCTCAATTTGTAGGGCTGGAAATACTCTACATTTTGACATATAAACCATCTCTCTAGCATTTTAAATAAAGACGCTATCGAGTTTAAACCGAGAAAATGCATGATATTTCAACATTTTGAGACTTTCTCACCGCTGTAACATGAAATCTGTAAGAGCTAGAGAAAAGTGCCTAAGCCTCAATTTGTAGGGCTGGAAATACTCTACATTTTGACATATAAACCATCTCTCTAGCATTTTAAATAAAGACGCTATCGAGTTTAAACCGAGAAAATGCATGAAATTTCAACATTTTCAGACTTTCTCACTGCTGTAGCACGAAAACTGTAAGAGCTAGAGAAAAGTGGCTAAGCCTCAATTTGTAGGGCTAGAGATACTCTACATTTTGACATTTAAATCATCTCTCTGTCATTTTAAATAAAGACGCTATCGAGTTTAAACCGAGAAAATGCATGAAATTTCAACATTTTCAGACTTTCTCACTGCTGTAGCACGAAAACTGTAAGAGCTAGAGAAAAGTGCCTAAGCCTCAATTTGTAGGGCTGGAAATACTCTACATTCTGACATATAAACCATCTCTCTTGCATTGTAAATAAAGACGCTATCGAGTTTAAACCGAGAAAATGCATGAAATTTCAACATTTTCAGACTTTCTCACTGCTGTAGCACGAAAACTGTAAGAGCTAGAGAAAAGTGCCTAAGCCTCAATTTGTAGGGCTAGAGATACTCTACATTTAGACATATAAATCATCTCTCTGTCATTTTAAATAAAGACGCTATCGAGTTTAAACCGAGAAAATGCATGAAATTTCAACATTTTCAGACTTTCTCACTGCTGTAGCACGAAAACTGTAAGAGCTAGAGAAAAGTGCCTAAGCCTCAATTTGTAGGGCTGGAAATACTCTACATTCTGACATATAAACCATCTCTCTTGCATTGTAAATAAAGACGCTATCGAGTTTAAACCGAGAAAATGCATGAAATTTCAACATTTTCAGACTTTCTCACTGCTGTAGCACGAAAACTGTAAGAGCTAGAGAAAAGTGCCTAAGCCTCAATTTGTAGGGCTAGAGATACTCTACATTTTGACATATAAATCATCTCTCTGTCATTTTAAATAAAGACGCTATCGAGTTTAAACCGAGAAAATGCATGAAATTTCAACATTTTCAGACTTTCTCACTGCTGTAGCACGAAAACTGTAAGAGCTAGAGAAAAGTGCCTAAGCCTCAATTTGTAGGGCTGGAAATACTCTACATTTTGACATATAAACCATCGCTCTAGCATTTTAAATAAAGACGCTATCGAGTTTAAACCGAGAAAATGCATGAAATTTCAACATTTTCCGACTTTCTCACCGCTGTAGCGCGAAAACTGTAAGAGCTAGAGAAAAGTGCCTAAGCCTCAATTTGTAGGGCTAGAGATACTCTACATTTTGACATATAAATCATCTCTCTGTCATTTTAAATAAAGACGCTATCGAGTTTAAACCGAGAAAATGCATGAAATTTCAACATTTTCAGACTTTCTCACTGCTGTAGCACGAAAACTGTAAGAGCTAGAGAAAAGTGCCTAAGCCTCAATTTGTAGGGCTGGAAATACTCTACATTTTAACATATAAACCATCTCTCTAGCATTTTAAATAAAGACGCTATCGAGTTTAAACCGAGAAAATGAATGAAATTTCAACATTTTCAGACTTTCTCACCGCTGTAACATGAAATCTGTAAGAGCTAGAGAAAAGTGCCTAAGCCTCAATTTGTAGGGCTAGGGATACTATACATTTTGACATATAAACCATCTCTCTAGCATTTTAAATAAAGACGCTATCGAGTTTAAACCGAGAAAATACATGAAATTTCAACATTTTCAGACTTTCTCACTGCTGTAGCACGAAAACTGTAAGAGCTAGAGAAAAGTGCCTAAGCCTCAATTTGTAGGGCTAGAGATACTCTACATTTTGACATATAAATCATCTCTCTGTCATTTTAAATAAAGACGCTATCGAGTTTAAACCGAGAAAATGCATGAAATTTCAACATTTTCAGACTTTCTCACTGCTGTAGCACGAAAACTGTAAGAGCTAGAGAAAAGTGCCTAAGCCTCAATTTGTAGGGCTGGAAATACTCTACATTTTGACATATAAACCATCTCTCTAGCATTTTAAATAAAGACGCTATCGAGTTTAAACCGAGAAAATGCATGAAATTTCAACATTTTCCGACTTTCTCACCGCTGTAGCACGAAAACTGTAAGAGCTAGAGAAAAGTGCCTAAGCCTCAATATGTAGGGCTAGAGATACTCTACATTTTGACATATAAATCATCTCTCTGTCATTTTAAATAAAGACGCTATCAAAGTTTAAACCGAGAAAATGCATGAAATTTCAACATTTTCCGACTTTCTCACCGCTGTAGCACGAAAACTGTAAAAGCTAGAGAAAAGTGCCTAAGCCTCAATTTGTAGGGCTAGAGATACTCTACATTTTGACATATAAATCATCTCTCTGTCATTTTAAATAAAGACGCTATCGAGTTTAAACCGAGAAAATGCATGAAATTTCAACATTTTCAGACTTTCTCACTGCTGTAGCACGAAAACTGTAAGACCTAGAGAAAAGTGCCTAAGCCTCAATTTGTAGGGCTGGAAATACTCTACATTTTGACATATAACCCATCTCTCTAGCATTTTAAATAAAGACGCTATCGAGTTTAAACCGAGAAAATGCATGATATTTCAACATTTTGAGAATTTCTCACCGCTGTAACATGAAATCTGTAAGAGCTAGAGAAAAGTGCCTAAGCCTCAATTTGTAGGGCTAGAGATACTCTACATTTTGACATATAAATCATCTCTCTGTCATTTTAAATAAAGACGCTATCGAGTTTAAACCGAGAAAATGCATGAAATTTCAACATTTTCAGACTTTCTCACTGCTGTAGCACGAAAACTGTAAGAGCTAGAGAAAGGTGCCTAAGCCTCAATTTGTAGGGCTAGGGATACTATATATTTTGACATATAAACCATCTCTCTGTCATTTTAAATAAAGACGCTATCGAGTTTAAACCGAGAAAATGCATGAAATTTCAACATTTTCCGACTTTCTCACCGCTGTAGCACGAAAACTGTAAGAGCTAGAGAAAAGTGCCTAAGCCTCAATATGTAGGGCTAGAGATACTCTACATTTTGACATATAAATCATCTCTCTGTCATTTTAAATAAAGACGCTATCGAGTTTAAACCGAGAAAATGCATGAAATTTCAACATTTTCCGACTTTCTCACCGCTGTAGCACGAAAACTGTAAAAGCTAGAGAAAAGTGCCTAAGCCTCAATTTGTAGGGCTAGAGATACTCTACATTTTGACATATAAATCATCTCTCTGTCATTTTAAATAAAGACGCTATCGAGTTTAAACCGAGAAAATGCATGAAATTTCAACATTTTCAGACTTTCTCACTGCTGTACCACGAAAACTGTAAGACCTAGAGAAAAGTGCCTAAGCCTCAATTTGTAGGGCTGGAAATACTCTACATTTTGACATATAACCCATCTCTCTAGCATTTTAAATAAAGACGCTATCGAGTTTAAACCGAGAAAATGCATGATATTTCAACATTTTGAGAATTTCTCACCGCTGTAACATGAAATCTGTAAGAGCTAGAGAAAAGTGCCTAAGCCTCAATTTGTAGGGCTAGAGATACTCTACATTTTGACATATAAATCATCTCTCTGTCATTTTAAATAAAGACGCTATCGAGTTTAAACCGAGAAAATGCATGAAATTTCAACATTTTCAGACTTTCTCACTGCTGTAGCACGAAAACTGTAAGAGCTAGAGAAAGGTGCCTAAGCCTCAATTTGTAGGGCTAGGGATACTATATATTTTGACATATAAACCATCTCTCTGTCATTTTAAATAAAGACGCTATCGAGTTTAAACCGAGAAAATGCATGAAATTTCAACATTTTCCGACTTTCTCACCGCTGTAGCACGAAAACTGTAAAAGCTAGAGAAAAGTGCCTAAGCCTCAATTTGTAGGGCTAGAGATACTCTACATTTTGACATATAAATCATCTCTCTGTCATTTTAAATAAAGACGCTATCGAGTTTAAACCGAGAAAATGCATGAAATTTCAACATTTTCAGACTTTCTCACTGCTGTACCACGAAAACTGTAAGACCTAGAGAAAAGTGCCTAAGCCTCAATTTGTAGGGCTGGAAATACTCTACATTTTGACATATAAACCATCTCTCTAGCATTTTAAATAAAGACGCTATCGAGTTTAAACCGAGAAAATGCATGAAATTTCAACATTTTCCGACTTTCTCACCGCTGTAGCACGAAAACTGTAAGAGCTAGAGAAATGTGCCTAAGCCTCAATTTATAGGGCTAGAAATACTCTACATTGTGACATATAAACCATTTCTCTAGAATTTTAAATAAAGACGCTATCGAGTTTAAACGGATAAAATGCATGAAATTTTAACATTTTCAGACTTTCTCACCGCTGTAGCACAAAAACAGTAAGAGTTAGAGAAAAGTGCCTATGCCTCAATTTGTAGGGCTAGAGATACTCTACATTTTGCCATATAAACCATCTCTCTGTCATTTTAAATAAAGACGCTATCGAGTTTAAACCGATAAAATGCATGAAATTTTAACATTTTCAGACCTTCTCACCGCTGTAGCACGAAAACTGTAAGAGCTAGAGAAAAGTGCCTAAGCCTCAATTTGTAGGGTTAGAAATACTCTACATTTTGACATATAAACCATCTCTCTGTCATTTTAAATAAAGACGCTATCGAGTTTAAACCGTGAAAATGCATGAAATTTCAACATTTTGAGACTTTCTCACCGCTGTAACATGAAATCTGTAAGAGCTAGAGAAAAGTGCCTAAGCCTCAATTTGTAGGGCTGGAAATACTCTACATTTTGACATATAAACCATCTCTTTAGCATTTTAAATAAAGACGCTATCGAGTTTAAACCGAGAAAATGCATGAAATTTCAACATTTTCCGACTTTCTCACCGCTGTAGCACGAAAACTGTAAGAGCTAGAGAAATGTGCCTAAGCCTCAATTTATAGGGCTAGAAATACTCTACATTGTGACATATAAACCATTTCTCTAGAATTTTAAATAAAGACGCTATCGAGTTTAAACGGATAAAATGCATGAAATTTTAACATTTTCAGACTTTCTCACTGCTGTACCACGAAAACTGTAAGACCTAGAGAAAAGTGCCTAAGCCTCAATTTGTAGGGCTGGAAATACTCTACATTTTGACATATAACCCATCTCTCTAGCATTTTAAATAAAGACGCTATCGAGTTTAAACCGAGAAAATGCATGATATTTCAACATTTTGAGAATTTCTCACCGCTGTAACATGAAATCTGTAAGAGCTAGAGAAAAGTGCCTAAGCCTCAATTTGTAGGGCTAGAGATACTCTACATTTTGACATATAAATCATCTCTCTGTCATTTTAAATAAAGACGCTATCGAGTTTAAACCGAGAAAATGCATGAAATTTCAACATTTTCAGACTTTCTCACTGCTGTAGCACGAAAACTGTAAGAGCTAGAGAAAGGTGCCTAAGCCTCAATTTGTAGGGCTAGGGATACTATATATTTTGACATATAAACCATCTCTCTGTCATTTTAAATAAAGACGCTATCGAGTTTAAACCGAGAAAATGCATGAAATTTCAACATTTTCCGACTTTCTCACCGCTGTAGCACGAAAACTGTAAGAGCTAGAGAAAAGTGCCTAAGCCTCAATATGTAGGGCTAGAGATACTCTACATTTTGACATATAAATCATCTCTCTGTCATTTTAAATAAAGACGCTATCGAGTTTAAACCGAGAAAATGCATGAAATTTCAACATTTTCCGACTTTCTCACCGCTGTAGCACGAAAACTGTAAAAGCTAGAGAAAAGTGCCTAAGCCTCAATTTGTAGGGCTAGAGATACTCTACATTTTGACATATAAATCATCTCTCTGTCATTTTAAATAAAGACGCTATCGAGTTTAAACCGAGAAAATGCATGAAATTTCAACATTTTCAGACTTTCTCACTGCTGTACCACGAAAACTGTAAGACCTAGAGAAAAGTGCCTAAGCCTCAATTTGTAGGGCTGGAAATACTCTACATTTTGACATATAACCCATCTCTCTAGCATTTTAAATAAAGACGCTATCGAGTTTAAACCGAGAAAATGCATGATATTTCAACATTTTGAGAATTTCTCACCGCTGTAACATGAAATCTGTAAGAGCTAGAGAAAAGTGCCTAAGCCTCAATTTGTAGGGCTAGAGATACTCTACATTTTGACATATAAATCATCTCTCTGTCATTTTAAATAAAGACGCTATCGAGTTTAAACCGAGAAAATGCATGAAATTTCAACATTTTCAGACTTTCTCACTGCTGTAGCACGAAAACTGTAAGAGCTAGAGAAAGGTGCCTAAGCCTCAATTTGTAGGGCTAGGGATACTATATATTTTGACATATAAACCATCTCTCTGTCATTTTAAATAAAGACGCTATCGAGTTTAAACCGAGAAAATGCATGAAATTTCAACATTTTCCGACTTTCTCACCGCTGTAGCACGAAAACTGTAAAAGCTAGAGAAAAGTGCCTAAGCCTCAATTTGTAGGGCTAGAGATACTCTACATTTTGACATATAAATCATCTCTCTGTCATTTTAAATAAAGACGCTATCGAGTTTAAACCGAGAAAATGCATGAAATTTCAACATTTTCAGACTTTCTCACTGCTGTACCACGAAAACTGTAAGACCTAGAGAAAAGTGCCTAAGCCTCAATTTGTAGGGCTGGAAATACTCTACATTTTGACATATAACCCATCTCTCTAGCATTTTAAATAAAGACGCTATCGAGTTTAAACCGAGAAAATGCATGATATTTCAACATTTTGAGAATTTCTCACCGCTGTAACATGAAATCTGTAAGAGCTAGAGAAAAGTGCCTAAGCCTCAATTTGTAGGGCTAGAGATACTCTACATTTTGACATATAAATCATCTCTCTGTCATTTTAAATAAAGACGCTATCGAGTTTAAACCGAGAAAATGCATGAAATTTCAACATTTTCAGACTTTCTCACCGCTGTAGCACGAAAACTGTAAGAGCTAGAGAAAAGTGCCTAAGCCTCAATTTGTAGGGCTGGAAATACTCTACATTTTGACATATAAACCATCTCTCTAGCATTTTAAATAAAGACGCTATCGAGTTTAAACCGAGAAAATGCATGAAATTTCAACATTTTCCGACTTTCTCACCGCTGTAGCACGAAAACTGTAAGAGCTAGAGAAATGTGCCTAAGCCTCAATTTATAGGGCTAGAAATACTCTACATTGTGACATATAAACCATTTCTCTAGAATTTTAAATAAAGACGCTATCGAGTTTAAACGGATAAAATGCATGAAATTTTAACATTTTCAGACTTTCTCACCGCTGTAGCACAAAAACAGTAAGAGTTAGAGAAAAGTGCCTATGCCTCAATTTGTAGGGCTAGAGATACTCTACATTTTGCCATATAAACCATCTCTCTGTCATTTTAAATAAAGACGCTATCGAGTTTAAACCGATAAAATGCATGAAATTTTAACATTTTCAGACCTTCTCACCGCTGTAGCACGAAAACTGTAAGAGCTAGAGAAAAGTGCCTAAGCCTCAATTTGTAGGGTTAGAAATACTCTACATTTTGACATATAAACCATCTCTCTGTCATTTTAAATAAAGACGCTATCGAGTTTAAACCGTGAAAATGCATGAAATTTCAACATTTTGAGACTTTCTCACCGCTGTAACATGAAATCTGTAAGAGCTAGAGAAAAGTGCCTAAGCCTCAATTTGTAGGGCTGGAAATACTCTACATTTTGACATATAAACCATCTCTTTAGCATTTTAAATAAAGACGCTATCGAGTTTAAACCGAGAAAATGCATGAAATTTCAACATTTTCCGACTTTCTCACCGCTGTAGCACGAAAACTGTAAGAGCTAGAGAAATGTGCCTAAGCCTCAATTTGTAGGGCTAGAAATACTCTACATTTTGACATATAAACGATCTGTCTAGAATTTTAACTAAAGATGCTATCGAGTTTAAACCGAGGAAGTGCATGAAATTTCAACATTTTCAGACTTTCTCACTGCTGTAGCACGAAAACTGTAAGAGCTAGAGAAAAGTGCCTAAGCCTCAATTTGTAGGGCTGGAAATACTCTACATTTTGACATATAAACCATCTCTCTAGCATTTTAAATAAAGACGCTATCGAGTTTTAACCGAGGAAGTGCATGAAATTTCAACATTTTCAGACTTTCTCACTGCTGTAGCACGAAAACTGTAAGAGCTAGAGAAAAGTGGCTAAGCCTCAATTTGTAGGGCTAGAGATACTCTACATTTTGACATTTAAACTATATCTCTGTCATTTTAAATAAAGACGCTATCGAGTTTAAACCGAGAAAATGCATGAAATTTTAACATTTTAAGACTTTCTCACCGCTGTAGCACGAAAACTGTAAGAGCTAGAGAAATGTGCCTAAGCCTCAATTTGTAGGGCTAGAAATACTCTACATTTTGACATATATACCATCTCTCCAGCATAGGTACATGGATGAAGAAATTCTCTGATGAAATTTTAAAAAATCTTCAAATCTGGTCGAAAATGCGTCTAAAGTCTCCGCAGAAGGCCAAAACGTTGGTATATGAGGTAAAAATCCCAAGAGTTTCACGCTTTTTGGTCGAAAATTGAAGATTTCTGAGCACTTTACAACCATAAGGTACATGGATGAAGAAATTATCTATGCAAATTTTAAAAAATCATCAAATCTGGTCTTTTAGTAACACACACCAAGTAAAATTAATTTGAACGTTATATTTTTGTAGTCACTATTATTATTTATGATTAATCAATGTTCATTCGTTAATCATCACTAATGATCATTAATTATATTCTGTACAATTTATTTATGTATTTCTTATGTTTACAGATTACAGCTAACAATCTCTTCTCTAATCTTGGCACAGCAATTCCTCACATTAACTCCGGTCTAGTCAGTAAACTTGAACATTGTCTTTCCTGTGTTTTAAGCTGGGCGAGCAATGATTCATGTGCATTGAAAGATGGAATTCTACAAGCAGCAAATTCTTAAATTTTGGACGATTTCTCTCGAAATTCGCTAAATTTCGCATATCGGGTTTGAAATATTACAACATTTTCACTTTCTGGTCGAAATTTCACGGAATTTCGGCCAAATTTAAGAAAAATTTAAGATTTATGGTCACCGTACTCCCCCCTTCTTACCATAAATCTTAAAAATTCTTAAATTTTTGACCGATTTGCGTGAAATTCGCCAACAATTTCGCACCTCGGGTTGAAATATTTACAACATTTTCAATTTCTGGTCGAAATTTCACAAAATTTCGGCCAAATTTAAGAAAAATTTAAGATTTATTGTCACCGTACTCCCCCCTTCTTACCATAAATCCTCAATTTGTAGGGCTGGAAATACTCTACATTTTGACATATAAACCATCTCTCTAGCATTTTAAATAAAGACGCTATCGAGTTTAAACCGAGAAAATGCATGAAATTTCAACATTTTCCGACTTTCTCACCGCTGTAGCACGAAAACTGTAAGAGCTAGAGAAATGTGCCTAAGCCTCAATTTGTAGGGCTAGAAATACTCTACATTGTGACATATAAACCATTTCTCTAGAATTTTAAATAAAGACGCTATCGAGTTTAAACGGATAAAATGCATGAAATTTTAACATTTTCAGACTTTCTCACCGCTGTAGCACAAAAACAGTAAGAGTTAGAGAAAAGTGCCTATGCCTCAATTTGTAGGGCTAGAGATACTCTACATTTTGCCATATAAACCATCTCTCTGTCATTTTAAATAAAGACGCTATCGAGTTTAAACCGATAAAATGCATGAAATTTTAACATTTTCAGACCTTCTCACCGCTGTAGCACGAAAACTGTAAGAGCTAGAGAAAAGTGCCTAAGCCTCAATTTGTAGGGTTAGAAATACTCTACATTTTGACATATAAACCATCTCTCTGTCATTTTAAATAAAGACGCTATCGAGTTTAAACCGTGAAAATGCATGAAATTTCAACATTTTGAGACTTTCTCACCGCTGTAACATGAAATCTGTAAGAGCTAGAGAAAAGTGCCTAAGCCTCAATTTGTAGGGCTGGAAATACTCTACATTTTGACATATAAACCATCTCTTTAGCATTTTAAATAAAGACGCTATCGAGTTTAAACCGAGAAAATGCATGAAATTTCAACATTTTCCGACTTTCTCACCGCTGTAGCACGAAAACTGTAAGAGCTAGAGAAATGTGCCTAAGCCTCAATTTGTAGGGCTAGAAATACTCTACATTTTGACATATAAACGATCTGTCTAGAATTTTAACTAAAGATGCTATCGAGTTTAAACCGAGGAAGTGCATGAAATTTCAACATTTTCAGACTTTCTCACTGCTGTAGCACGAAAACTGTAAGAGCTAGAGAAAAGTGCCTAAGCCTCAATTTGTAGGGCTGGAAATACTCTACATTTTGACATATAAACCATCTCTCTAGCATTTTAAATAAAGACGCTATCGAGTTTTAACCGAGGAAGTGCATGAAATTTCAACATTTTCAGACTTTCTCACTGCTGTAGCACGAAAACTGTAAGAGCTAGAGAAAAGTGGCTAAGCCTCAATTTGTAGGGCTAGAGATACTCTACATTTTGACATTTAAACTATATCTCTGTCATTTTAAATAAAGACGCTATCGAGTTTAAACCGAGAAAATGCATGAAATTTTAACATTTTAAGACTTTCTCACCGCTGTAGCACGAAAACTGTAAGAGCTAGAGAAATGTGCCTAAGCCTCAATTTGTAGGGCTAGAAATACTCTACATTTTGACATATATACCATCTCTCCAGCATAGGTACATGGATGAAGAAATTCTCTGATGAAATTTTAAAAAATCTTCAAATCTGGTCGAAAATGCGTCTAAAGTCTCCGCAGAAGGCCAAAACGTTGGTATATGAGGTAAAAATCCCAAGAGTTTCACGCTTTTTGGTCGAAAATTGAAGATTTCTGAGCACTTTACAACCATAAGGTACATGGATGAAGAAATTCTCTATGCAAATTTTAAAAAATCATCAAATCTGGTCTTTTAGTAACACACACCAAGTAAAATTAATTTGAACGTTATATTTTTGTAGTCACTATTATTATTTATGATTAATCAATGTTCATTCGTTAATCATCACTAATGATCATTAATTATATTCTGTACAATTTATTTATGTATTTCTTATGTTTACAGATTACAGCTAACAATCTCTTCTCTAATCTTGGCACAGCAATTCCTCACATTAACTCCGGTCTAGTCAGTAAACTTGAACATTGTCTTTCCTGTGTTTTAAGCTGGGCGAGCAATGATTCATGTGCATTGAAAGATGGAATTCTACAAGCAGCAAATTCTTAAATTTTGGACGATTTCTCTCGAAATTCGCTAAATTTCGCATATCGGGTTTGAAATATTACAACATTTTCACTTTCTGGTCGAAATTTCACGGAATTTCGGCCAAATTTAAGAAAAATTTAAGATTTATGGTCACCGTACTCCCCCCTTCTTACCATAAATCTTAAAAATTCTTAAATTTTTGACCGATTTGCGTGAAATTCGCCAACAATTTCGCACCTCGGGTTGAAATATTTACAACATTTTCAATTTCTGGTCGAAATTTCACAAAATTTCGGCCAAATTTAAGAAAAATTTAAGATTTATTGTCACCGTACTCCCCCCTTCTTACCATAAATCTTAAAAATTCTTAAATTTTTGACCGATTTGCTTGAAATTCTGTAACATTTTCGCATCCTGGTCAAACAGCTTTGTTGAATTCGGTCTGTCAATACACTTGAATCATTACTCGCCTAGTTAGAATACACAGGAGAGACAAAGTTCAAGCATGCTCACATGACTCGAGATGCGTTGACCAAGAAATAAAATGCGACTCCATGCAGTTTTTTTTACCACTGAAGTTTATTTACTTCACTGAGAGGAAATTTCACGCAATTTCGACGAAAATTTACGAATTTTTAAGATTTATTGACCCATGTACTCCCCCTTTCTGGTTGTATAATTTTTAAAAACCTTAATTTTCGACCAAAAAGCGTGAAATTCTTGGGATTTTTACCTCATATTCCAACGTTTTGACGTTCTGCGGAGACTTTAGACGCATTTTCGACTAGATTTGACGATTTTTTAAAATTTGCATAGAGAATTTCTTCATCCATGTATATGGTATCCTTCATATGGTTGTAAAGTGCTCAGAAATATTCAATTTTCGATCAAAAAGCGTAAAATTTTTGGGATTTTTACATCATATTCCAACGATTTGGCCTTCTGCGGAGACTTTAAAGCCATTTTCGACCAGATTTAACGATTTTTTTAAATTTGCATAGAGAATTTCTTCATCCATGTACCTACTATACCTTATGGTTGTAAAGTGCTCAGAAATCTTCAATTTTCGATCAAAAAGCGTAAAATTCTTGGGACTTTTACCTCATATTCCAACGTTTTGGCCTTCTGCGGAGACTTTAAAGGCATTTTCGACTAGATTTGACGATTTTTTAAAATTACATAGAGAATTTCTTCATCCATGTACCTATACCTCATGGTTGTAAAGTGCTCAGAAATCTTCAATTTTCGACCAAAAAGCGTGAATATCTTGTAATTTTTACCTCATATTCCAACGTTTTAGCCTTCTGCAGACACTTTAGACGCATTTTCGACCAGATTTGACGATTTTTTAAAATCTGCATAGAGAATTTCTTCATCCATGTACCATGTACTATACCTTATGGTTGTAAAGTCCTCAGAAATCTTCAATTTTCGACCATAAAGCGTGAAATTCTTGGAATGTTTACACCTTATTCCAATGTTTTGGCGTTCTCCGGAGAATTTACACGCATTTTCGACCAGATTTGACGATTTTTTAAAATTTCATGATCCATGTACTTCTGGTTGTAAATTGTTCAGAAATCTTCAATTTTCGACCAAAAAGCGTGAAATTCTTGGAATTTTTACCTAATATTCCAACGTTTTGACGTTCTGCGGAGACTTTAGACACCTTAATAATATATATAAATAATAATCCCAAATAATAATCATTGGACATTGTATATAATGTAATTATATATCTGTTTGATACGGATGACATTCTTTGTTTCTGATTTTGTACTTTACGATACTAGTACTCGTGGCTGACATTTGTAAAAAAATGCGTTGGGACTTCAAATTTGTGCAGAGCTCTGATGCGACTGATACAGAATCAGTCGCGCTCATGTGCGGTGTGAGGTTTCATTTTGATTGCAAACTGGTTGTGCGAACGACTAGTTTGAAACTAGTTTACAATTCGGGTTACAAAACAGTTGCCTCGTGTGCGGAGGGCCTTATATTGTAACTCATAAAAATGATATGATAAACCGTAGTGCGTGTGCGTGTGCACAACACCCGCCCCCCCAACAAGGGTTAGAATTTATTCGCGGAAGCTGGCACACGGGTCCAAGTATTTATTGTTTCCGCGGCGCGCATATACAATAGACCCCGCTCCCGCGCGCCGACCATACCCATTTCTATCGACGCAGATTAGTCAAGTTCAAATTGGGTTTATGGTAATTGAAATAGCGGGGCCGTGTGTAAGGAATGGATGGCAATTCCGGTGCCAATAATGGACTTCGGCGGCGAACAACAAAACAAATTGGGGGCGCGGAATGGCGTTTTATGCTGTAACTTACGTTTATATACGGCCCGGCGGTATCGGGGGGGCTCGTAATTGGGTCGCTTTCATCAAAATTGAACGACTCGAAAAAACAATTATATTAGACAAAGGCGGCTTTTTGTGTGTTCAATTTATATTTCTGCGTTGCAGATGCGGAGCGATTTTAACTGATACAAATGTAGCTGGCATGTGAGGGGTGATTTATTTTTATGGATGTCAAACTGCGGGTGTAGACTTTACAGACAAATAATAATTAATCCCACTACGGGTGATTAACTGCAAAAGTCGATAAGTTATGTATTTTGAGTGAGAGAGAGAGAGAGAAAAATCGATCTTAAAGGTCGTTTTAGACAAGACAATTTCTTGACTCAAAAGTTCAGTCAAGTCAAGATGCGAGACAATCTAAATTGTCTCGTATCATACAGCAAATTATTAGAAATATTAAATTGGATGGCAGATCGAATGGAAAAACATAACGCGTTCTATCTGTTAAGAACAAATTGTATATGAATTCATTTCTTGAACAACTTTTGAACTAAGAAATTGTCTTGTCTAAAACGACCTTAATTAGGCTATCGGTCCTTGGGCTTTCCGCATTGTATTTTGAGTCGAACTAATTTAATGCAATTACTGTTTCGTAACAAAGTATATATATATATATATATATATATATATATATATATATATATATATATAAATATATATATATATATATATATATATATATATATATATATGTATATATATATATATATATAAAAAATAATTAAAACGGCAGTTTTTAATATATTCTACAAAAGATAATAAACGACATATTTTTACGTTTCATATTTCAGATGAAACAAATAAAGATAAAACATCAACAATAAAAATATCAATAAAAAAACACGTCTCATTTGCAAATTATTCTTATAGAGTAAAGACATTCCAAAAATATCAATTATATTACAAAGTTTTTGTTATTATTCTTTTTCTTCTACGGCCTCTAACAGTGTCAATTTTCCACTAAATGGAACATTTTCACCCGACTCAAATTTGTGTTATTCAAATATTATTCAATAACTGCTAACAAAATTAACTTAAATTTGTTTTTTATTATTGCCAAGACATGAGTAAACGATTGTAGAAAAATATTTTTTTTTGCACACTCCGTTTAGTCACAATAACTGGGAAATCCGGGAATCCATGCGGCGGCCGGAATGATCGGACTTCACACCGGTCTTGTACTGAGCATTCGGGTGAGGGAGTTCAAACCCCGTTGTGGGCGAAGTTTTGCGAATCGACATTCACAATATTTCAGATGTTTTATGTGAAATGAACGTAGAGTATACAATTTAAAGTGGCGCACAACACGAAAACGTATTCGGCCGGCGGATTAAGCTTTTTTGAAAAATATTATTATTACTGCAACTATTATGATTTTATTAAATACCTATTTTTTAATAGTCGGCCGACATCGTAGAAATGTACGCTTCAACGGCGGAACACAATCCGAGTGATGTTTTTAGGTTTCATGCTGTTTCTTCAACTTTATGCGCGAACTTTGGACCCGCCAGATCAATTTGTACGGACTTTAAATACCGGGTGTATTTAATAACTCTGAGCTTCTCCCTTTGCGAGCGGAAAACCGAGGGATTTTCCGCTGGCAAAGGCAGAAGGTCAGAGCTGATTGATCACTGATAACTATAGATAGCTATAGAGTTTTTTTTTGCAAGATTTTCAATACAGCTATATCCGGAAATGTATGGCCTAATTCAATATAATGATATACCTTTTGATTTACCTATATTATTTTTATAATGTTATTATGTATTATGTTATTGTTATTATTAGTAAAAGGAGTTGTAGTTTATATTAATATTCAATTGATAATGAACCAACATGTAATAGACGGCACACCTATTCAATTTCCATTGTTATTATTGTTATTACATATAAACCTATAAATAACATACTACATAACTTCGCGTACATTTCAAAACAATTTTCAATGTTGTACGACTGAAATACGGACTGCGGATTAATTAACGCTTGTTATGTAACTAATTAAAAGCGCCCCCCGGGGGTAAGTTCGCGTGATTATTATTAACGGGTGATGGCTGCGGGGGGGTGCTGGCTTTTTGTTGGCCGCGCGTGCACCGAACTCGTTAAATTCGACATATGTAAAGTTCGGCGAACTTAAAGTGCCGGATTAATTGCAGGCAGTTGCAGCGGCAAGCAAGTAACTAGCGCCCACCAGCGCAACCACCCCGCAGAACTGCTCGTTTCGAGCTCGACGGGGTTTGCGGGGGTGCGTAAACTTACACACGGTTGCGGCGGAAACGGGCCAATCGAAAAATAAGAAGTTTGCGCCAACGAGGGCAGTTTTATTGGGAACAAGCGTGGGGTGATTAAAAATAAAAGGTTATTTGAAACGCAGGGGGGCGAGAGATGTTTTATTTGTTTGTTCGGGTGTTTCTAGAGTGTTGTATTAGAGTCGATTTCATACGATTGCCATGAGAAAGTTAGTACTACTTGTTCAATTTTTAGGCGACATTCGTCCCATATTGCACACGTGCTATTTTTTAATATGAGAGACTACCTGCGAAGGATGTAGCTACGAAACCACCCAGTCTAACACAGTCTACAAGATTCTTCAAACAGTATACACGTAATTCTACGCAAACTTATACAAATACTTTAATTATAATAAACGCACGGTAGTTAATTGAGTTTTTATTTGTTTGATACGAATATGAAAGCTAGTGGTCGCCCACAACTTGTATACTACTAAAATGATTTACATACCTCTACCTTCTTCTAATATATGCTCTTTGCTACTTAGTATATTACATTAAACTAATTGGCACTTAAAGTATTTAAATAAATATCAAATATACGTGTACTGTATTACAGCTTCTCTAATTGTGGACCGTGGATGTGTTTGAAGAAAACACTGATTTTACATTTTGGATAGTTCTGGATAGTTGGCTGGAGGGTAGCATAGCTACCTACAGATACTAACGCCTCAAACCTCCCTTTAAGGCTGCTCACTCAGTCACCAGTCAATTTTGCGAGCGAGCTGCAAAACTCTGGCGGGTGAGGAGTTGCCAATGGTGACCTTACTAGGCCTGGTTTTACATTAAAATAATTTTATTATATAGCGAGAGCCATGTTACTCGTCTCGCTTACGGTGTAAAACTCTTTCGCCTCAGACGATATTATGCGCCCTCTCGTCCCACGCATCATACCATCTTAAGGTAAAAATATATACAAACCAAACGGAACAATACGAAAAGTTACATAAAGGGCTGTATAATTTATTTTTAACTGTTATACATACATTATACATGTATAATAAACACATGCCGATCATAAAAATAAAAATATTAATTTAATGCTACTAATCAATAGTCAGTCTTATATGTGCAAATTAAAAATACGAGAACCGTACATTTTGCCAATAAAATTATGAAATACATATATATCAGAATTTCTTTATTTATAATAATATTATTCATAAACGGTTTAGTTTTATATGTTTAATTTATATTTAAATCCTGCAGGTGTAAAATAATTCCTTGAACCGCCCCGCGATGTAATATTTATGATACTGAAGGGGCTTTTCAGGAGCGGGATTACCCTGATTTATTCATTATTATACCAATCTCGTGCAGCGTAAGCGATTATGATCATCACCGGGCGGATGATCCTGTTGCCTTAATAAGACATTCCCGAAGGATGTCGAGTGGCGGGATCGGGATTTAAGACGTCGTATATTTCGTGGAGCGGAGAGCCGGGGCGGGTCGCATCGCGGGGTGGTTAGCTAGGGCTGGAAGGGGTGAGCCCGCAAATAACATCTTTATGTATGACGGTGATAACAAAGAACTCGCCTTGATTATGTTACTTTATGGATGGGTTTAATGGTTCTTTTAACAACAACTGTTGATACGCGAACTAAGAAATAAACAGGGGATAGAAATGCAGAGAAACGTCTAGTTAATTCTGCGTATATTTACTATTAAATATCATTCAAAAATTAATATCATGTAGAAACGGTTTTTGTCATATTTCAAATGATGTTTCTTATGTTCAACTGGTGTTCCTCATGCATTCGATATTTTTCAGGTTTAAACATAGTAAAACACATCAAGCGGTGTTTTTAAACCTGAAAAATATCGATTATAATAATTTATTTATCATTTCATTAGAATTTATATATTAGTGTTTTAATGTATTGTAAAGAGTGAAGTAATGCCAATAGAAGGTATATATATATATATATATATATATATATATATATATATATATATATATATATATATATATATATGTATATAATTTATGGATTCAATAGCAGCCATCAAAACTCAATTGTACCCTACAAGCTGCACGTATTACCGTATATAATACATTTGGTAGGTCATAAGTTCAAACAAATAAATCAACTATAACTTATCTATTCAAATTTGCTTGATGCTATGGAATTTTTAATAAAATAATTTCCCATGCAATAGTAATCCAGCAAATGTGTAACGAGCCAAATTCATAAGCGCATTAGCTTTTATGGCGATTGTATTGCAGGAAAATCAAACAATGCACATGGAAATTCATTGTTTTCATACACGAAAATTTCGTGCAGTCGTTACAGCTTGCATACGGTTCCACCGCCCCGGTAGCTCCCATAAAGAAGCACCTTAAAGTGGCGGCGGCATCGCGTGCCTCGTGAAAATATCAAAGGCCCTGCCGATACAGCAGCAGTTGCATTATACATGACTGTAATAGAGGAGGCTTGTTTGTGTGTATGAGGGGGGGCGGCGGCGAAAACAATGTATATTACATGCGGCACGCTGTCGGGCCGTTTGCGTGCGGTGTCGTGAAAATTTCGACAAAGAATCCGCATTAGCATAGTATAATATCCGCAGCCGGGCGTTGTCGACGGCGGCGGTTCCGGAATTCGTACATGTGTTACACCGGCGTTGCGGGCCCACCCCATTTAAAAGTCTAATGAAATAAAAATAGCCGCCCCGACAATATCCCGAGCATCGGGTTATGGGACTGGATCGGCTGCGAAAACGATGGACAAATCAAAATGTAGCCTTCAAACCTTCTTTTATAAAACATTCACAGCGATTTGTCATCAAAAAAGCACCAGGATTTGGTCTAATTTTTGGTAAAATATTACAATAACTGTCTGAAAAATGCTAGAAACTACTAACTTCTATATTCATTGCAATACTGAGAACATAATACTTCCCCAGCACCTGTAAAGCTGCTCAAATCATCATGATTCTTAAACCTGGAAAAACACCAGAAGACGTCTCCTCATATAGGCCAATAAGTTTATTACCAATGCTCCCCAAAGTCCTGGAGAAGCTATACGCAAAACATTCAAAGTAATAATTGCAGAAAGGAAAATACTCCCAAACCATCAGTTTGGATTACGGAACAATCATGGAACAATAGAGCAAGTACATAGATTAGTCAACCAAATTAATAAAGACCTAAATGCCAAAAGATACTGATCTGCAGCTTTCCTTGACATATCTCAAGCTTTTGACAAGGTATGGCACAGTGGCTTACATGTTAAACTAAAGAAATTCCTTCCGCATCCCCACTATCAACTGTTTAATTCATACTTAACAGACATACACTTCCTAGTGAGGCATGGCAATGAATATACCGACTTATATCCCATACAATCAGACGTTCCCTAAGGAAGCGTGCTTGGGCCGATATTATACCTCTTATATACAGCAGATCTACCAACAATAAGAACCACTACAGTGGCAACATATGCTGATGACACTGCTATTCTGGCATCCAACACTAATCCAACAGCAGCCTCAAGTAACTTGCAAATCAACTTACTATACTGTGATAAATATAGCAAAAAAAATCACAGTCTTAATTACATTTTTGTGAGGGATACATTTGGCTCTTCCTCCGCAAAAGTTTGCTGACCCTTGACCTAGATGGTGCAAGCCTAATACCAACATCGCGTATTGACGAGCTATTAATAATATTAAATTTGCGAAAAAGTTTTCTAATATCACAAACACAAAACAAACCTTTGTCTGCGTACATTAAAGATTCGAAAAAAATAATAATTCCGGAAGAAGTCCTCTCATCAATTTCCATCCTCTTACAACCCTCCCAAAAGAGATGATTAATGACTGACAAACTTAATTAACCAATTTATGCAGCGCGGAATTATCGAACGTCCCATCATCATCCCCTACGCGCGCGCGCGCTATCCGCGAACGTAACCAGTTAATTTCGGGCCGTCCGAGCTGCGGCAGGATGAAATCCAAGCGTTATGTCAGCGGGGATAATTGGATCGGACGTTACCTGTGTGTCACTCGATTAATTCGAAAAAATCTCGTTCGGCGACGACACAAAAGCAGTAACCTCGTTAAATTTTAATTTCCTACAACGACGACGCACCGGCTAACGCAATTTCGGCCTTGTCAATTATAGTCCGGCGGGGCCGTGATTGAATCGCCGGAACAGAATAATTGCCGGTGATTAAATGTGCGGCGCGAGGCGGAATTGAGGAAAATATGGGCACGGAAAAATATTAATTCGGAACACGCAAAATGAAATCTCGCGCTGAATGCGGATTTACAGATACAATTATGAAATTTTTGTGTGTTGAAAGTAAACGCTATTTGAAATTATTATATTTTTACTTTTCAAACACAAGCGGTGCAGTATAAGGAACTATATAGGCTCTTATAGGTGATACGAGCCTATAGTCTCTTATAGTCGATTCAAAGAAAATTAGTAGTTAACAACAATAAGAGATTATAGGCTCGTATCACCTATAAGAGCCTATAATAGATTTTATTTGGACAGCGTTCAAACAATTCATCTCTCTCACTACATACATATATAAAATATTATTTATATAATAGGGAGCAGCCAAAAGTATAAAACACACAAACACACACACACACATATATATATATATATATATATATATATATATATATATATATATATATTTATATATATGGATATATATATATATATATATATATATATATATATATATATATATATATATATGTTTTATACTTTGGCTGCTCCCTATTATATAAATAATATTTTATATATGTATGTAGTGAGAGAGACGAATTGTTTGAACGCTGTCAAAATAAAATCTATTATAGGCTCTTATAGGTATTTCTACAAGAGTAGTTGAGTAAAGTACGAATCATAACTACTAATCGAAAATCCAATACATACAATAAACCCCGTAGTCGTTATAAAATTACTATTTTCACATGATAATTGAATATGTTAACTAGTAGTAATAATAGAACTAAATATCTTATAATAAAATTTAACATTTTTTCTTTTATCTAATTATCCATTCATTAAAGATTTATTAACTCTCGCAATTCGTATGAAAAATCCTGTATAATATACAAGAATGGTAATTTAAAATCAAAACCTCGCAGCTAACTTTTTCACAATCATCTTTTGTGCCTTGTAGGTTGAACTAGTTTAAATTTCAGCCAGTTCATTTTACCCCGCTGCTGCTGCCACCGCCGCCGCCCGCCCCTTTGATCGTACCATTTTTTCCCTCGGCTCTTTTGTACACGCACGCAGCCAAAAGAGTTTCGCTATTAAAATATGCATGCGGATCCAAATTGCCTCCAGTTTTTCGCCCCTATCGGGGAAAAAGGCTCGGTCTGATTTGATGTTCGGTATATACAATATTCATTTAAAGTTCAGGAGACATAAGGAGCGTCTGGGAACTTTGAGCCCCTCGCGACACTGCAAATGTATGCACACACGTACCCAACTTTCTGCGCTCAATTTGGCGAGCCGTCGTTATTTTCACCCTCACCTTTTTCTGTGTGAGCGTCCGTTTGTTGTGAAAGGATTCATAAAAGAAATTTGAATGTGTCTGACAAATATAACATGTAAAACAGGGAAATATAGTCGAATCTAATTTATATATTTAATTCTATAATTATTTTAATTTAATTTTGTTTTCCAAAAGGTAAACCATAAAAAACAAAAACAAACGCGAGAACTATTAGTCAATTGTGACGGCTAATTTATTTTATAGGAAGTAGCCAAAAGTATATATATATATATATATATATATATATATATATATATATATATATATATATATATATACACATATATTTGTTTTTTTAAATTATTTATTTATTTTTTGTTATTAAACTTTAGCTTATTTGAACCTGATTCTGTAATGTTGTCTTATATGAATGTCTGTTTTGTTTCTTTTACAGTGACTTCATTTCCAACAAATCTATAATTACCCATTTTCTGTCATAGTTTTACTGCGTTGCTGTAAACGCCCGCATTTTTATACATATGTGTAAATTCGCTACGTTACCCCTCCACGCTTATTGTGAATGGCCCTTAAGAGTTCACTTTGCCTGCGAGTCGTGACGAGACATACACACCGGGGTGTTAGTTAGATATATAAATAATAGTATAACATGTTTATAACATGCGTTTTTCGTATGGAAACTGGGAACACGCTACCGAACTATTGGTGCGAGCCGTATTAATAATCATTAATTTGCGCATAGATCAGAGTTGGTTATTTTGAAAAATATAGTTAAACTTGATTATAGAAATATCACTGCATGACAATTTAACACAATGTTAACTTTTCATTCGAATTATAATTAAATATATATATATATATATATATATGTATAATATAAGTTAATTCAAATCTATTGAATGGATACTTGGATGAGATAAATAATTTATAATACTATTACGAGATATTAAATAAATTATTACCATTATTTAAAATATTCAATCCTCATGTGTGACTATATAATTAGGTGTAGTAAATAATTACATAATAAATCACATATGTTAGTACCCGGCGCATGCACCATTTTTGGTGCCGAGTGAAAAATATTTAAACCTTGAACGGTCATTCTATTATTATTTTCAGAATAGTTTTTTGTTTTAAAAATGAGAGTGAAACGTATTTAAACCTTGAACGGTCAGTTTATTATTATTTTCAGAAAATTTTCATAAAATAATGAGAGTGAAAAAAAAGTATTTAAACCTTGAACAGTCAGTTTAGTATTCTTTTCAGAATAATATTAAAAAAAAAAAAAAATGAGAGTGAAAGATATTTAAGCGTATCAAACTTTAACTTACTTTTTCTTTTTCTATGTATTACTATGTAACAATTTTTTGTTTTCCTTTTCTCTGTAATTAGATTTGATGACTGTTGAGAAAATAAATAAAAAATATAATATAATAATAACTAATAATGAGTGAACATCTAATATACTTTAAGTGTATTGCTGTAATACAATATGGGAAATAGCTGAGTTTTAAATTCTTTATAAAGTAATTTGTATTAGAAAATAAATCAACTTTATATTGCTTGATGATATTTGCGTATCATCATGAGCAACGGCGAGGAGTAATGATTTGTATATGGCGTGCTGTATGTAAATGTTTGCTTGTTGCGAGATGATTGCCTAGGTATAGTTAATTTGATGGAATTTAGTAATGAAGTGCTATCTTGAACATTATGAATAATATATATAAATATATATAAATCTTTAATCAAAATATACCTGGATGTTATATCATTAAACAATATCATTAAACAAATTTTCTTTTTATTAAAAAATTAATATTATTATTTGTTTTATTACTAAAGCCCAATTTTTAAAATTAAAAAAAAGTTCTTAGTCATTATAATAATATTTTGTAGTTTTATATTATACAAATATTGTTCGTATTGTCGATGATTATTTAATTAAAATTTGTTAATTAATAGTATCATATTAAATTTAACGTTTCATGTTTAACTACGTGTAGGTACAAGTGTATACACGGTGTATATTAACAACATGTGCACATGTAATTAAAATGAGCACACGTCTCACCCCTAATATAAAATATATAATATAACCGTCCTGTTAATACAGTTGTATTGGTGGCTGAACTTGAACCCCTCCAAGAAGTTACATCTAGATTTTATCATAAAATTAAACCCCCGAAAACTTTCCCAATCAATTCCACTGTTTACACCCTGCGTGGGAAACTGATATTGGCCGCAATAAACTTCTGTCTCCCGTGCGGGCCACAATTAGAGCGAGGGCGGCCGGTTGCGCCGCCGTTTGAATGGCAAGCAGCCCGCAATAACGGCTGCCGGTTTTGCGTCGCACCACCCCCCGGCGGCGGCGGCGACCCCGTATACTTGTTAACTCGCCACGTCGCATTAACTTTATATACAGAAACTACTGTTTAACTTTCGCGGCGCTGGTACTGCTGCTAGGGGAGCGCGAGCACTTACGGATTGTTTACCGCCGCGTCGGCCACCCCTCTGTACAAAACTTGCTAGCAACTAGCGCACCACCACCCAAACCCCCACCCCCCGCGCGTACGAATCTTAATCATCGTGATTATATATAATTGATGCTAACTAAGCGCAACGAACTTTCGGGCGTTATGAAAATTGGAGGATTCATAAAACTCGCACGTTATTTAGGAGGGGAATGAATGCTAGTTTTGATTTTTGTTACACAAGTTACACGAGTTCAGGAAAGTAGTCTTCTTTGGAATAGTTTTGTAAAGTTCTTAATGAACAGTTGGATTAAACCTTAATTACTATGCTCCATTCATGCAGTTATGTAGATTATTATAATGTACACCTTTTAACGTTATTTTATCTATTTTTCAAATAAAATAATATCTGGTAATGTTTTCATATATATATATATATATATATATATATATATATATATATATATATATATATATATATATATATATATGTATATATATATATATATATATATATATATATATATAAACAAAATGGAATGAAATGCATGCATTTATTTAATTATTTTATTTATTTGCATATAATAGGGTACACACAGGAAATAATTCCAACAAAGTACCCTAAAATAATTATCTTGGGATATTTTTCCTTCTATTTATTTTTTATTTTTAACTTTTACGCTCCTATCTCGATTTTAGTGGCTGGGTCGATAAAAAATGTATGCAACATATTTTGTTTAATTTTTTTACATATAAATATGCCAAGATAGAGAGAGACTTTCCATTTTCTATTCTCATTTTGTTATAAATATTGTGTAATTTTTTCCAATCAATTGTATGATGAAGTCATGGTAAAAAATAGTAATTTACGTTAGAACATATATTATACAACAACGCCTATAAAAATTATTAATAAAAGTATATAACTATATATTATGGTTCGCAAAACATAAACATAAGAATCCTCAACATTTGGATTTTATTGGTCACCCCAATTAAAGAGTGTGAAAAGTGGCCATGAAAATGTGTTCATAGTTTTTCGATATCATTTGAAATGAAAAAAATATTAACGAATAAACGAAAATGCTATCTTTTTGGGTTTTGGTTTTCTTATATCTTATAATCCAAACAAGATATGAATTTTGTTTTTGTAGATTATTAAAGAGTATAAAAAGTTGCCATGAAAATGTGTTTTTAGTTTTTCGATATCATTTAAAATGAAAATATTATAACGAATAAATGAAAATGCTTTCTTTTTGAGTTTTGGTTTTCTTATATCTTATAAGTCAAGTAAGATATGCATTTTGTTCTTTTAGATTATTAAAGAGTATGTAAAGTGGCCATGAAAATGTATTTTTAGTTTTTCGATATCATTTGAAATGAAAACATTATTAACGAATAAACGAAAATGCTATCTTTTTGAGTTTTGATTTTCTCATATCTTACAAACTAAGAAAGATATATATTTTGTTCTTTAGTATTATTAAAGAGTATGAAAAGTGGCCGTGAAAATATGTTTTTAGTTTTTCGATATCATTTAAAATTAAAAAAATATAACGAAAAAACGAAAATACTATAATTTTGAGTTTTGGTTTTCTCATATCTTATAAACTAAGGAAGATATGTATTTTATTCGTTTGGTTTATTGAAGAGTATTAAAAGTGGCTATGAAAAGTTGTTTTTAGTTTTTCGATTTCATTTGAATTGAAAAAATTATAACAAATAAACGAAAATGCTATATTTTTGAGTTTTGATCTTCTCATATCTTATAAACTAAGGAAGATACTTGCTTTATTCTTTTGGATTATTAAAGAGTATAAAAAGTGCTATTTTTTTGAGTTTTGATTTTCTCAGATCTTACAAACTAAGAAAGATATATATTTTGTTCTTTAGTATTATTAAAGAGTATGAAAAGCGGCCGTGAAAATATGTTTTTAGTTTTTCGATATCATTTAAAATTAAAAAAATATAATGAAAAAACGAAAATACTATATTTTTGAGTTTTGGTTTTCTCATATCTTATAAACTAAGGAAGATATGTATTTTATTCTTTTGGATTATTGAAGAGTATTAAGTGGCTATGAAAAGTTGTTTTTAGTTTTTCGATTTCATTTAAATTGAAAAAAATATAACGAATAAACGAAAATGCTATATTTTTGAGTTTTGATCTTCTCATATCTTATAAACTAAGGAAAATACTTGCTTTATTCTTTTGGATTATTAAAGAGTATAAAAAGTGGCCATGAAAATGTGTTTTTAATTTTTCGATATCATTTGGAATGAAAAAATTATAACGAAAAAACGAAAATACTATATTTTTGAGTTTTGGTTTTCTCATATCTTATAAACTAAGGAAGATATGTATTTTATTTTTTTGGGCTATTGAAGAATATGAAAAGTGGCTATGAAAATGTGTTTTTAGTTTTTCAATATCATTTGAAATGAACAAATTATAACTAATAAACGAAAATGCTATTTTTTGGGTTTTGGTTTTCTTATATCTTATAAGCCAAGCAAGATATGAATTTTGTTCTTTTAAATGATTAAAGAGTATAAAAAGTGGCCTTGAAAATGTGTGAGGTGTGAGGCCTTGGGTACATCCATTTTTTCCGTTTTCCCGGTTTCATGGCATATATAGTTTTAAGATATATTCCAAAGGTATGGAGGGAGGTGAAGGTAACCTTCATACTTAAACCGGGAAAAAATGACTACACTCTGCCAAATCATTCAGACCTATTAGCCTCACTTCGTTCATGCTAAAAACTCTGGAGAGGCTATATAAAGAATGAATCACTAGCTTCATGCCAAGCAACATACATATCTCCCGGGAAGTCGAAGGTCTATAGATCTTCGAGTATTATGTGTTAAAATAAACATATTGTTGTTATTATTATTAAAAACTAACAAAACAGTTATAATAATAATAAATTACGAGTGAGTGAATTTTCGCGAATCACCTTTCACAGTTTTTCAGAGGTTTTCTGTGAAGTTAAGGTAAATACCGGGTGATTAAACTCCTCTAAGCTTCTCCCCTGACCAGTAGAAAAGCCTCACGGGTGATAGCCCCATAAAGATAGAAGTTTTTTTTTAATAATAAATAAAATATAATTGTTAAATAAGGTTATAATTTATTGATTTAATGAACTAATCCTAATTACAAGGCAACAAATAATATAAAATAGTGTATAAAGTATGAAAACAATTAATTTTATAAGTGATAATGTAAATGTTGCATACTCTTAAATAATTACCCACCAAACGCCACTTACTTTCACACCTAAATATATAAATAAATGCAATATATAAATACAAAAATGTACATGGTACAGTTATTAATAAATCTTGTGTTTATACTACCATTTTCTTTTGGCATACCATAATACTTTCTCAAATAAGCATTAAAAAAGTCACATTGTGTTAAATTATCATTTAGATTCAATAAAGGGCTGAAAATGCCTGCATCTTTCAAAGTATTAATTATCTTTTCCGTATTGTTCTTCTTACAATCGGGCGTTGTATATATACAATTAGCATTTTCCAAAATTAGCAGTGATTCTAAAATTATACATATTATATGTATAGTCTACACATTGTACATGTTTCATTTACGTTTCGAGCTATATCGACCAACGTTCCAGCAATTGTGTAGAATTATATAATAATCGGGTACATCAGCGAGAACGAAATATTTCACCTCAATACCTTTAACAAAAAGTAATATACTTATTAGTATATAATTATAATAATAGTAGGATAAAATAATCATGACACGAGCACGATGTTGGTTGGAACCAATAGGTAGGATAGTGTGAATGGATGAGAGTTATATCAATGTTTTGGCAAGAAAAATCACTAGTTTTTTTCTCTACATATGTACTGATTTAGCAACAAGGTTATCATAAGCTAAGCATTACCTGCATTACTTATCTTTATTTTATCATGCCTTAATACGTACAATTTCGATCTTCTGGATAGTTCTGGATAGTTGGCTGAAGGGTAGCATAGCTACACACACTTAGGCCTCAAAATGGGCCCATTATGAAACCTCCCTTTAAGGCTGCTCACTCGTCCCACCAGTCAATTTTGTGTGCGAGCTGCTAAACTCTGGCTGGTGAGTTGCCAATTCTGACCATACTCGGCCAGCACTCCCCTAATTTCGACCTTGCTTAAGAGAGACTTTCTATTTATATTTTACCTGGTTTACCGGTGAATTTATATTTGTTGCCATCATCAATCACATCAAATATCAATCGGATCATAACACCGTGTTCATTGTAGCCTGATGAAACGTGCACGTCATAATTTATTCCAACCATCGTATTCATTATGGTGCACCAGCAGATGCGCATATAACGTAATTTTGTAGAACGTTGATCTTTTACAAACATAGAGTGGTCTCCATTTTTACTGGAAAAACCTTCTTCGGCCGTTGTGGTGTAATGTTTGGTGACTATTGCTCTTTTACCGAAGATCTGAAAATATATCAATTATTAATTGTACGTTGGCGATGCTTTTAAATATTGACCATTGTCATATCTTTGATACTCTGTAAATATGTTATATTTGTAGGACAAGGCTTATCCGTGAAAAGATATGCCTGACTAATACTAATCATAGCAGCGACAATTATACTGAAGATATACATCGTGGGTGTTTTAAGGATATACTGAATTATTTCTGGCAGGAAAAGAGCTAGTTATGAATTCACTTACAATTTGTAACAATTCGGTTTTCATTTATGTTATAAGCTTGTGTTTATAAATATTTAACCAACGGTGCTGTATGCAATATCCGCTCAACTAATTGAAATGGACACATTACTACAGTAGGTTGATTAATGATGATGATGTGCTCATATCAATGAATGAATATCAATTTATAAATTTGTATGCGGAAAACAATGAACGATACCTGATATTTGTGGATTTCATGAATTGCTTTATATTCTGCAGAATTTATAGAATCACTGTTATCTGATATCTGAGTAGTATATATATATATATATATATATATATATATATATATATATATATATATATATATACACATTTGTATTATATATATATATATATATATATATATATATATATATATATATATATACGACCACGTACCAGAATTAACTTCAACTATTTTTTAGTAGTTAAAAATTAAAATCTGTATATGGGCAACATACAAATGGCAAGGAGAAAGCTCATAGAAGTTTAATGACACGGTATTTACATTAACTTCACAGAAAACCTGTGAAAAGCCGTGAAAGGTCATTCACTAAATATCGGTCTTCGTAAAGAGAGATTAGATTGTATTCAGCTTCTGTCTTATTAAAAATATATAAATACTAACAAATAAGAGTTTCTATAATTATTTGTGTATAACTCTCGACCACAAATTGGTCTTCGTAAATAGAGACAAGTTCAAAATCACCCTATACACTGAAAAAACATTGTGGCTTAAAAAACGTCTATTATTAAACGTTTTCAGCCGTGAGGATTTTCCGCCGACAAAGGGAAAACTTTAATCACCCATTAATTATCTATCGTAACTGTGGAAGGTGATTTCCGAAATTTCGTCTACAATGAATTTGAACTCTCCCTCTCCAATGGCCAGTACGAAATGGACTGCGCCTCAATGGTCTAGTAGTTAACTAGACCATTGAGTTCAGTTATGAATTTTCTTATTATCGAAATTTAGAATTTAAACCCTTTCAGTCCCTAAAATAATCAATCAATCTTTTATTAAAATATATTGAATACTTTTCATATTTGGGATTGTGCTTGTATGTGGATAATTAATTATCTGGAAGCTTTACAAGAATTAAAATGTCATTAACTTGCTCGTTTTTATTGGTGTACGAAGAAGAAGAAGATATATTTATTGTAACATACATACATACAAGATATACATACATACATATACAAGAGGCCATCGACCGTGGTATTGGTGTATGAATTTTATTATTTTACAAAATTTAATAGCTAGGATTTTATCTCAGTATAAACCGCGATTTTAAACTTGTCTCTGAATAGGAAGGCAAGAAAATTAACAGCCACGGAATTTATAATCAAATAAATTTCGAAAATAAATTTATTTTTTAGTAATTCTATTTTTTTAATTAAAGCAGGATAAATCGTATTAAACTTTTATTCTATACAACAATTGGTGTTACAAATTTAGGTCAAATTGTACCTAAATTTGTAACGCCAATTGTTATAATATAATAATACGATTTATACGTTTGCTACACCACAATAATTTGATAATAAAATGTCCACTTAATCTCGAATTAAAATCACACAATACGAGCACTCAACAAAATAATAATAACTCGCAGCTGCAACTGTTGCGGTCGTTAATTCCCATTAATTAATAACCGAATTACATCCGCGCGCGTAATTCACACGATATTTCGGTCGTCCCGAGTCAATTATATGATCTTAATTGCCCCACTGAGCACCCGCCCCATGCTCCGTCATCATTTTCGACTGCGTACCGTGGGAGAGGGTGGTGGGGGCGGCGTAATTCAATCCCGCGGGCATTATATTCCCGAACGCTCCCGGGAATCGATAAGTGGCTGTTGAGGATTATATATTAATGCCTTCGTGACTTTCACAAACTGTTAAAGACGCGTAACGGGATTGTGTGGGGATTATGTTGCAAGGATGTGGGCGGCAACGATGGGACGGGGGCGGAAATTTCAAAACTCAATTTATAAGAAAACCGCCGCGATTGTGTAGTAACAAGAGTGGATGGAATTTCTGCGCGAACTTTTGCACGTAATTTTATCATGTGAGATGTATTAAAGTGTGTTATCCTTTAAATGGCTTGGATCAGTGTCTAGCCACGCGAGGGATGTATTTTTTCTTCAGTATTATTTTACATTAACCAGTACGGTTGCAACCAAATACACAAATGGACAATAAAATGGTAAATTAGGCTAAATGAGAGTAAACCCTAGCGTCATTCAAACGCTTACTTTACGAATAAATCACGGATGACTGACATAAGAAAAGATTATGGATCGTAAAAACGTCTTCACGTTTCCTAACTAAGATTGTGGAAATATGCGATCACTTTCCGGGGAAAGAAACTACACTAGAAGGAAGGTATTGATTGTTGTCGACATCACTTTAGAAAGACATAAGATAAAATTTAAATCTTTTTTTTTTCTAAATTGATCTCGACAACAATACCTTCCTAGTGTAGTATTTTTCCCGGAAAGTGGTCGCATATTTCCACAATCTTATTTAGAAAACGTGAAGATGTTATTTATGTTTTATGCCTAAAATAGTCGAAATAAACCTGATTTTTTGCGATGTGTGTGTGTGTGTATGTCCGTCTGTCTGTAGTCTGTCTGTGAACAGAATTTCGGGAAAATAGTACAACGGATTGCAACCAAATTTGGATATTAGCTGAAACCTTATCCAGTGAAAGTTTGAGCAAAATCGGTTTACTAACAGCGAGGAAAACTCGATAAAAATGCGCAGAAAGTGAGGAAATGTGCAAAAATGTGGGAAAATGTGAGAAAAACGTAGAATATGAAGGAAAATTTGAGGAAATGTGAAACTGTGAAGATGCCAGAGACAAAATGCCAAAATGCCAAAAGTCAAAATGTCGTGTTTTCTAAAAAAATCGTAAACATTTCTCAGAAATGTGAAAAAAGTTGAAAAAGTTAAAATGTCGAAAAATAAATCAGTTTTATTTATAAAATACATAAATAGTAAAATGGCCAAGCTAATAACAAACGTGTAAACTAAATTATTTTTCATGGAATTCACCCGTAATCCGTTTAGCACTCTTAAAAGATCCACAAACACAGGTAGATCCTCCCTATCGCCACCCCAGTTTGTCAAACACTTAAGTATGATAAGAGCCTCCTTCAGTTAGTTTGTTCTACTAATTATATGCACTTTGGGAAAACTCCCACTATCCATAAAATGCAAATTCCGTTTAAATCCTGCATCTTTGCGCGGCTGCCTTCAAAGAGGAGCGAGGAGGCGTTAACGCTCCAGCGCCGAACTTTCAGCAGGTTTTATTTTCAGTAATCCGCCGGCACGTGTGCTTTATGAGCTGTCGGAGCGCGTTATCAAGTACCGGTGGGGGCGCGCACTTACATTTAACAGGATTATTATATTTATACGAATCTCCCGCGCGTTACAACTTATATGGGGGCACAGTATGTTGGATTATATCCGGACTCGAATGGGTGTAGATGTGAGGAGGTTTGGAGTTAAACGCTACGAGGAGTTTTATTTCATCCATTCAGAAGTTTATGCAGAGCAGGCGGTTTTGAAACAGTCGAAATTGTAATTTCCATGTTTGAGTGTTTTCATTATTAAGAGAGTTATTTTAAGACGAGACAAGGAACGAAAATGATATAATAAAAAATATATACATCGCAATACGAGGATGATATTATGTACTCCAAAAGGTTCGTGGTGAAGGAGAGCCATCATAAGAGGAACAAGGACACAATTATTAATGTAAGCTGATAGCTGTAAGCAAATAAATCGATTTTGCATGAAAAAAGGACAACAGATGCACACACGATGCATATCTTTCGAAGATTCCTCCTCACATGACCAAAAAAGGTTGAAGACGACAGGGAACCAAATTGGCAAACGAGGAGAACCCTGTGCAGGGCAATGTAGAGATCAGACGAACGAGATCAGTCACTATTTGTCGATTTGTATCTAGTCTTGCATGTTATATGCTGTGTTGTGTATTCCAAGTTATGTTTCTGTATGTCCTATATGTAATCCCTACTGATTAAACAACAAGAAATAATTTACTACGGTAGCGGTTAAAACAGAATAGAATATATGTTTGATAACTCGTTCAGTTTTAATTTTCTTTCTATCTCACAAATAGTATAAATATATATTTTATAATCTAATCTAATAAAAAATTATATAATTTTGGTTCAAGATACGTTACACATCAAAAGATGTCAAATGTCTATTGTGGTTTGGTATATTGATCTATACTTATGATTATATTAATCATCATATAAACAAAGCGATTCCAACGAGACCCCTTAATTGCCTTATAAAACTGTGAGGAAACAGTTGACAAACGCCCCCAGCCGAATTTGATTAATAAATTGTCCATTGCGAAAGTTCCGTCGGTAATTACGGCCGCTTCTAATTATAAACGAAGTATTCACGTTTAGGGTTTTGCGGCCGGCACTCGCTGGGTCCACTCCGCTAATTAGGGCGAGGGTTCTGCGGGTCCTCTCCGCCGTCATCGCAAGCGGCACGAAGTACAAATACGCCGCTTTGTTGTGTGTACTTCGTTAGACTAATAAATCGTGCAATTAAAATGATAAAAGGTATTGCTAGCAGCCGCAAATATGAAATTTTATCGCGACGATAATTAATTAATTTTGTACGCAATGCGACGCGTATATAGCAGCCGCGGGTACGCGTGGGATGTTAATTAAATATAGAACAATATGACGATTTCATGCTTGGATTCATATAGAAGGGATTTAGTTGTGTAATTATTTCTTATGTGAAGTACGCTGTAATTGAGTTGAGGATTGTAAAGGTATTTTGAGATAAAACGTACCCCGTACAGCAAGATACATTAAGAAAGATATATAACATACGGATTCTATTATAATTACGTGCGCATAAAACTGTTTACAGTAGCAAACTTTTGATCTCTTTGGGACACATGTTTTGGAAATTATAGGCGGCGGTCTACCAACATCGCATGTATTATGTGATCATAAAGCGTGAATTACATTGTACTAGATTCGTCAAGAAACTAGTGCAAGTTTCATTGCTGTAACTTCTCCCGTGTAATTCAGAAAAAGTTTCGTGCTAGAAAAAGTAGGATCGACGACAATTTTTGTTCAATATTCACCAACAAGTTTTAATTCTGACATGGGAGTAAAAAAAAGACATTTATTTGGTGTAACTCCTCGAAAAATTAAAAAAATCCCCTGTAAATAATGCTCATAACAGAAAAGAACAAAAAAAATATATAAAAATTGGGAACACGCGAGTGTTATTTTTTAAATTTATTTAACAAAATCATCGATTGAGCCACTTTTCTTCGCCATCCCACACCCACACCCCACACTTACATTACATAAATAATTGTAACAAAGCAGTTACAATTATTTATGTAATGTAAGTAAAAATTATTTGTGCATTGTGTATTATATGTTTATAGGTAGTACATTATTATACATTCAAGCACCGAATATGTTGTGCAGCCCTCCCCTCACCACGCTCCCCAGCATCTTTCATATCACACCGATAATGCACTTTTCAATTTATCGCGGCCGGGAAAATTTATTGGGCGGCGCCCCCACCCCACCAAATGGAAATCGCATCGTCATTTGCAAGCCCGCATTTGTATGTAACCGATCCCGAACGAGATGTAAATTACTTTAATATCGAACGGATCCCACCGGCAACAACGTGCAAATGCATACATTATTGCGTTTAGTGCTGCCACCCTGGATAAACCGGATATTAATTATTGCTGTCCCCCGAATCGAGGCGTACAAATTGGGTTTGTTTTTTTTTATATATTTTTTGGGGCGAACTGTTCGGTTAAGAAAAAATATATAGGAGTGCGTAGTAGAGGGTGAGTTATCGCCGCCCGCACGAGCGCAATCCCTCCGGGCATTCGACCCCATTTGTCCGCTTGATTAGACCGACCAGGTAAATACGGGGTTTCTCCCTTAAACGTTCCACGATCAACTGGTGCGATCAAATAAAATATACTAAATCAGCTTGTTTGTTATATTTGAAGCACTTTATATATATATATATATATATATATTCCGATTTATGACCACACTAATTATTCAAAATAAATAAATTATATCTCTTTTTGATGACTAATATATTGTCATCTAGAAAAGATATGTAAGATTTACAAAATTCAAACCTCTGATTTTTTACGAATTTTATTAGTTGGAGATATCTAATAATAACCATGCCTCTTGAACTATTCCGATTTATGACCACACTAATTATTGAAAATTTATAAATTATATCTTTTTTGGATGGCTAATATATTGTCATCTAGAAATGATATGTAAAATTTACAAAATTCAAACCTCTGATTTTTTACGAATTTTATTAGTTGGAGATATCTAATAATAACCATGTCTCTTGAACTATTCCGATTTATGACCACACTAATTATTGAAAATTTATAAATTATATCTTTTTTGGATGACTAATATATTATCATCTAGAAAAGATATGTAAAATTTACAGAATTCAAACCTCTGATTTTTTACGAATTTTATTAGTTGGAGATATTTAATAAAAACCATGTTTCTTGAACTTTTCCGATTTATGACCACACTCATTATTGAAAATTAATAAATTATATCTCTTTTTGATGACTAATATATTGTCACCTAGAAAAGATATGTAAAATTTACAAAAGTCCAACCTCTGATTTTTTACGAATTTTATTAGTTGGAGATATCTAATAATAACCATGTCTCTTGAACTATTCCGATTTATGACCACAGTAATTATTGAAAATTTATAAATTATATCTTTTTTGGATGACTAATATATTATCATATAGAAATGATATGTAAAATTTACAAAATTCAAACCTCTGATTTTTTAGGAATTTTATTAGTTGGAGATATCTAATAAATCCAAGTTTGAACCTTGAACTTACGATTTATGACCACACTAATAGATATATAATATATATATATATATATATATATATATATATATATATATATATATAGTTACAGATTTGTTCAAAACTGTCTTCGCTGGATATTATATTCGATTGGGAGACTTAAGACTTACCATTTTTTCTTTAATGCAGTAGATTCTCGTTGCCTTCTGCCATCTTTATGTAGTTGAGCATTTTCTCGGTCCATCCGCCTTTAGAGCCAGTTTCCCTGCATTATAACAAAAGAGTGCCCTTCTCTTGTTGGCTCAACCCGAAGGTGTTGGCCATAAGAGTTGGATTGCTTATTCCGGCAACCATTCGGTCATCATTATCTCGCCTGGTTGAAAACAGGACACAACAACTTCTAAGTGAGCTTGATATTTGCACGGAGAGACTATACCATACCATACATCACAGTAACCCCCGTATTCACCAACGTTGTATAAATCTATCAATAGCTATTGAACCCATAAGTACGCGTTGTTACAGCAACAATAAATAAATTAGATAGGGAATGTAGTTACTTTAAATTCGCTCTATTGGAAACACTGAAAAATTAAAGAAAATGTGTCATCAAAGCTCCAATTACAAACGCTATTCAAGGTGTTGATATTTATTTTAACCATTTCTGTCATAATGGCATTTTCAATGTATACATTCAATAGCTTATGGAACCTATAAAGTTTATGGGATGTTGGTGAATACGGGCATAAGTGTATAGAAAATTAAAATTATACTAACCGAATTTTCGTAGATGGCGCCGCAGCACATTCTACACATTTACTACAATTGATCCTGAGGATACGTTTGTCCTCTAGTTGCAGCATCTTCATGACACATTATATCCCACTAATAAACTATAAATATTACGTTTACACCAGACAACAATATCTGGCTTACTGCGAGCAGCAATGACAATATTGTTCTGTTTCCATGACAACGCCGGCGGCCATCATGGAAAACGTTATTCGTTTATGCATTTTCATGGCAATGTGATATTTCTGAATTTTATTTAATAATAAAATTTAGAAATACAATTGATAGCGAAAATTATATATAATACTAAGGTATTATATATAATACTAAGGTATTATATATAATACTAATGTATTATATATAATACTAATGTATTATATATAATACTAATGTATTATATATAATACTAATGTATTATATATAATACTAATGTATTATATATAATACTAATGTATTATATATTATTTTCGCTATCAATTGTATTTCTGTAAAGCATACCCTTCTGTGTATGCATGTGTGTGATGTTCACGAAGCGTAGTTTGCCGACCCCTGCCTTAGAGAAATACAACGTGATTTTTATTTCCTAGCTACATCATATAGGAGAAATAATATATAAAATAATATTTTTGTTTAAATCGGATATATCTATCTGAAATAGGGCCATATTGTACTGCTTTTACAGGCTATGAGGCGACACTCTGATAACAATATAAAAATCTAATTACGGGGAAAAAACTCGCTGCCGATATAAAATTGCATCCGTTTTGTTATCACGTTGCTGGACAAAAAAATCATATATAACAACAGAAAGCGACAACAACAAAAAAAAACGCGAAATCGTGCGGGTTAGCCGAAATCATATTCGTCGATGATTGGAGTGAAAAATTCGATTTACTACAAAACGCTTTAGAGTGTCATTTTTAAGTTAGGTGTACAGGATTTTGTCTCGGAAACAGCTTTTATATATAAATTTATATTTTATAACCCCTTAAGTTGTTTATATTTATCTTTTTTCTATTACTTGCTTTAGGCAGAAGATGTTTTCTCCCAGCTCGTTCTTTCTAGTCTATTCAAATTCAATTAGGTATTGATGATTCTTATATAATGGCGGCTTAGAGTGTTAGTAACCAATAAACATCATTGTCATCATATGCAGACTATATCATCCACTGCTGGACATAGGCCTCTCTTAATATTCTCCACTTCTTTCGCTCCTGCGATTTTTGGAACAAGTTCTTGTTGATCCGCTTCAGGTGATCCGTCCATCAGATCAGCGGGCGTCCCCTGCTCCTCCATGCCTCTTGCCAGGGTCGCGATTCCATTATCTTTTTGGTCCAGCAGCCTTGCGGCGTGTCCGGCCCAAATGTATTTTTTTCAATTGCATCGCTAACCCTTGATTGCTGTCGTATTTGTTCATTCCGAACCCTATGTATCAGAGCGATGCCAAGCATAGAGCGTTCCTTATTCTTTAAACTACTCTCACTTTATGAGTAGATTTACGTCGTCAGGGTTAGAGGTCTCTGCATAAGTTAAAATTGGTAGGATGAATTGGTCTAACACCTTCCACTTGAGGCATATAGATAGGAATTTCGGATTTGAAGATATGTTTCAATTGTTTAAACGCTGCCCAGATTAGTCCTCCCTATCTTTTGTTGCCTCTATCGATTTTAATTTCATGACCTAGGTACTTGTAGATTTTTTTTGCATCTACTAGGAAGTATCAGGCAGGAACCATATTTGTCATAAATTCTCCACGGCGTTCCAAAGACCGTCGATGGTCTGCCAGGGAATAAGAAAATAAATTAAATTAAATAAACATTTTTCTTAATTTAAAACAAAAATTACTTTCGTGGTATATGAAAAGGAGACTCATCTGATGTTGTGGAAAGGCCGACTTGTATCCACGGTCACATCGCAACAAGCAGATTTAACAAAAAAGAGAACTGGCAAACATAATTTATAATTCAAATTATTTTGCCAATGAAGCGCCAAAATCTGAATTATAAGTTATGTTAATTGCCAGTTCCCATTTTCGTTAACTCTGATTAGTAAGTTAACTCCACACTTATCTATGCTATGTATAATTAATTATAAGCACATTATAGATTATCCTGACAATGCTCAAAATAAAAGAACGCCCTGTAAGTGGATACACAATTTGAAGCACTAATACTAATTATTATTAACTGCAGAGTTAAATTGTATGAAACCATGTCATTGGTTTACAATATCCACCGTACTTTTTTGTATATATAACCCGTATAGTTTAATCTGTTGCTCTCTGTACACACATCAAACATCAATAGCTGATTCGAATTTAAAACGATATAAAATATTTATCTTCACCCCTCTTTGAAAGTGTTCAGTTTTATCTGACGCATTCATACGCTGCTGCCACTTTGAAACACTTCTTTTCTTTACGCTCGCCGTGTTGTATTATTTTTATTTAGGTGCAAAGTCCGCTTTGAATGCGAAAATCCAGATGAAGAGGACCGATAGGGTGTCTGTTTCAAGTTTATGCGGAAAAAGCAGACAAAACAACGCGCCATTGTCGCCCCGAAATAAAAGGAGCGTCCCAGGATAATCCGCATAATGCCTCTAGGGCGTGCTGCTCGTTTAATTATGCGACTGATAATCACGGAGAACAAGTCAGAAGGTCACTGAATTTTAAATAGAGCTAACGAGGGCAATTTAACGTAATTTTTTAAATACAGTACAATTTAAATATTTATTTAATTTTACATCGTATCACTTACTAATCATCCAATTTTATTATTCAAACAATAATATTATCTATTGTTTGCTGGATCTTCATGCTACGATAACTTCTGATATTTTATTTTACGGTTTTAGATATGTCTTTGTTATTTCTCTTAGTTATGGTTGCTCAATTCGTTAAATTTAGCCAATAAGTTTATTTGCTTCTTGGCTAATTCTTTTCTGGATTTATGGCAGTGGATATCTTGGATTTATTGTAAGGCTTCAGTCATGGCCTTGTTTAGACCTTCCATGTTTGTGTTTAAATGATTGGGGAAGGTCCCACTTAGTTTTCTCTATTTCAACTTCCAATTCAGTCAGTCTTTTTTCCGATAAAACTGAAATTGCAATATACAGGTAAACGTCGTTTTGCGCCGGTTCGATTTACGCCGATTCACAATTACGCCGGTTGGTGCCAGACACACTTTTACACGTTGTTTTATTCTATTGCCGTGTACGCGAGCAGTCTATTGTGTGTGTGAAATTGTTTCAGAGTTAGTTTTCGTTTTGTTTTTAAGAAAAATAAAAAGGTATGATTTTATTTTTTATTTTATTGTTATTAAAATTAAAAGAATATTCAATTTGTAGTTTCATTATGGGCGACAATAGTGATTCAGAACACAAACATTGTGCGAAAAAGGCACGAAAAACAATATGCTTGGAGAGAAAATGAACGTAATTAAACGCATTGGGGACGGCCAAACACGACCTGGCTGGTTCACGAGATTCAAATCTTGAACCAATATACGCAACATTAAACTAAGCGGCGAAGCAGCGAGCGCTGATGTAGCAGCAGCGGCAGCTTACTCTCAAAAGTTTCAAAAAATTGTTGAACAAGGCAACTACCCTGCAGATATCACCAATTTTGATGAAACAGGCCTCTATTGGAAGAAGTTGCCATGGAAAACGTTTATTTCGCGAGAAAAAAGTAGCGCTCGTGGATTTAAAGCGGCCAAGGATAATAGACTGAATATTCTCATGGGATCAAATGTTTCTGGTTTCTTAAAATTAAAACCAATGGTAGTGTACCATTCCCAAAATCCACGGGCTTTTAAAGGTCTTGACAAAAGCTCCCTGCCAGTTTTTTGGCTGGGTCATTCAGGTGGTTTTCACAGACTGGTATAAAAATAATTTTTATCCTACTGTGCTTAAATTTTGACCGAAATAACCTTCCAAAGAAAGCAATTCTCCTATAAGACAATGCTGCAGGACATTCGCAAACTCTTGACACCTTAGACACAGGATTGGACGTCAAGGTAATTTACATGTCCCCTAACACAACCTCCGTATTACAACCCATGGATCAGGGGGTAATTTCTACCTTTAAAGCGTATTATTTGCGCATAACATTAAAAGCAATGATTAAGACGATAGATGCTAATTCCAATCAGACCGTTAAAGATTATTGGCGGTCATACGACATTTTAAAAGGAATCAAAAACCTGAAGTCTGCTTGGGACGAAGTGACATCCAAAGTGTAGAAGAGATAGATAACATTAAGATAAACGAAGACATTATCGGGCTTACACGCGAATGTGGATTCGAAGACGTAACAACCGAAGATGTGACCGTGATGTGAACTGTTAGACGTGCATGACCAACCACTCTCAAATCAAGAATTAGAAGAGTTGATGGAGGTATTAGATCGCCCTCAATCAGAAAATCCCGAAGAAGAAGAAGAAGAGGAAGATGAGAAAGAAAATGATCTGAAAACCCTAAAAACGGCCGATCTAACTCGTATCCTTAATTCTATAGAAAGGTTAGCAGATGAGCTCTGTGAGATAGATGTGATTTCAATCGAAGCTCAAATGTTAAAAGAAGCGTCACAGCTGCAGTTCGACCTTATGCTATGATTCTGCAAGAATAGAAGCAACCATCAAAGCAAATAAAATTGGATGCTTTATTTTAAAAAGTGTGAGAATTTAATTTAGTATCGACGAATTAGTATTTATTTAAAAACAAATTATTATTTCCATCAAGAGATTAGTATTTATTTTATAAACGAATTTAAACTATTTATTGAATACATTTATAATTTATTTTGAATATATATAGGATATGTATTAAATAGACATGTTAGATTGTTCTTAGAATTTTGACACGGAACCTAACCTTATATCGTCCATTATATGTGTGTTCATTTTACGCCGATTTTTTTTACGCTGGTGTCTCTCGGAACGGAACCCCGGCGCAAAACGACGTTTACCTGTATATATATATATATATATATATATATATATATATATATATATATATTGCAATTTCCACCTTTCTGCTTGTTTGTTTGGTTTTGGTTTTAGACGATGATGAAAGCGATTCTTTGTCTTCCCTAGAGGCCTTTTTCAAGGTGTAGGATTTTAGACTAGATGCTACACCCACCTGCGAGAACCATGAGACGCATGAGTAGGGTAGCATCCCTTAAGTAGACCTATAGTTTTCCGAGTTCGAAAAGAAGTGCCTACCTGGTATCGTCTTGCTGAATAATTTATAATCTCATCACGAGAGGCAAATTTAAAAATAATTCGGTAATAACTATCTGCATTAATGTTAAATATTGGTCGAATTATACTACGTTTGCACAATGGCACCCAAAAATCTATTATTAGATGTAGATCAGTTTCGATAAAATTATTATACTGTTATTTATTAATTTATATTCTATTCAATTAATTTCGTTTGTTAATTTACGTCTAATTCCTAAAAAAATGTGTGAACCAATGTAGTGCATAGTTCAAGTCATTTGAAAAAGTGGACGGGCATAGTTTGGTTGGTAGGGCCCGATCGCCCACCCCACCCTCGTTCGCATACTATTTTCAATGGATACAGATATTTTATATTGTTTAAACTATTCCAAAAAGAGGGTTATCCTATGGAAAAACTATGCGAGCAAAGGTGGGGTGGGCGGGCGGCCCCTACCAACCTGAATATGCCCGTCCACTATTTCAAACGACTTGAACTATGCACTACACTGTTATCCCTTACTTTCTATGGTTAAATTAATGTCATTTATTAATTTAAAACTAATTAAAAAGACATACGTGAAACATAATGTAATGCATAGTTCAAGCCGTTTCAAATAGTGGACGAGCATAGTCAGGTTGGTAGGGGCCGCCCGCCCACCCCACCTTCGCTCGCATAGATTTTACCACAGGATAACACTCTTCCTGGAATGGTTTAACCAATATAAAACGTCTGTATGCATTGAAAAAAACTATGCGAGCGAAGGTGGGGTGGGCGGGCGGTCCCTGCCAACCAAACTATGCCCGTCCACTATTTGAAATGACTTGAACTATTCTCTACATTGGTTCACACATTTTTTACGAATTAGACGTAAATTAACAAATGAAATTAATTGAATAGAATATAAATTAATGAATAACAGTATAGTGCATAGTTCAAGTCGTTTGAAATAGTGGACGGGCATATTCAGGTTGGTAGGGGACGCCCGCCCACCCCACCTTTGCTCGCATAGTTCTTCCATAGGATAACACTATTCTTGGAATAGTTAAAACAATATATAACGTCTGTATCCATTGAAAAATGTATGCGAGCGAAGGTGGGATGGGCGGGTGGCCCCTATCAACCAAGCTATACCCGTCCACTATTTCAAACGACTTGAACTATGCACTAGACTGTTATCCGTTACTTTCTATGGTTAAATTAATGTCATTTATTAATTTAAAACTAATTAAAAAGACTATGTTACCTCTCAATTACTATTAATCTCCCTAATAAAATCAACTAATTTATTAATATTTTCGTTCAAGTATAGTGTTTCTCTCATGCAGCACTATGACAATTCACACCAGTGAATAATACACTTCCCTCTCAATTGTCTAACATGTGAATTTATTAGAAAAGTACTTATCGGGCATTCATCTCCGCCATCGTAGTTAATGCACGTTTCAGCGCACGCCAGCCCAAGCCATTAACGAACGTTGATTGATGCACTCCGCTCGCAAACGGCGATTAATGCGCGCAGCCGAATATCATCATCAAGTGTTTTTCGTAATAAATGTGATTTTAGCCGGCGGCGCGACGAATTGGATTGATTTTTGGCGGGGATTTCCATCGAATTGTTTACGCACAAACATGATGTTGGATTGGATGGTATCCGGTACTAATTAATTAATTTGCTAGTGGATACTGAACTGGAAATATACACGGGTATTTGCTGAAATAATCGAATTATGTGCACTAATAAAAGTGATTGAACCCTGCTTTAATAGTACCATTAAATTAATACGAAGCATTTTAAATAAGAATAAACAAAGCCGGATATCATAGCATAGACTAATATGTATTTGGGATAAATAAAACAATTTTTTACTTTGTTTTTTTATCAGACTTCAGTTACACTTTGCAACTAGTTTCGGCTAAGCTCTAGCCATTTTCGAGCTTCTCCGATGAAAATGGTTAGAGCTTAGTCGAAACTAGTTGCGAAGTGTAACTGAAGTGTGATAAAAAAACAAAGTAAAAAATTGTTTTATTGATCCTTTAAAATGAGTTATCACAAAGTAGTTTATCATAAATAAACCGTAATTTTGTTTAATGAAAATCAAGACCATTACGACATCGACAACATCATTTGTGGATTACTGTGGTCTACACCTTGTTAACGTTGTTCATTATACTACGTTATAATCAATACCGATTTTTTTAAATAAAATTAAAGACCACAATGACATTAAAAGCATCCGATGCAAAATAAACAAACGGAACGAATATAACTGTGTCAAGAATCGTGTTTAGCATCAATAAATCGTCATTTTGTGAATATTAAAATCAAGACCATAACAACATCGCCTTAACAATCCAATAAATGTATTTGGTTTTGAGAGGCTTAGTGGAACCTTCCACAATGAAAATGTAAAAAACTATAAGTTTATTCAGTTAAATATTTTTTTTGTGGACTATTTCTTGTAGGGGCGCCACCAAGTGAAAAATGTTTAGGACCTCAAAATGGGTTAATCAGGCCCATGAGAATATATATCATGGAAAATACATAATACTTGTTAAATTTTTGTATAAATACATCTCGTCACTATAGCTTTGGTAGCGATGAATTCTCAAGAACTCAAGTGGTGTATAAAACAAGTAACGTATAGATCGAACGAAAACGTTCAACTGTAAGCTCACCTTTAGTGTCAATTGCCAGCACTATAGGCAGAAAAAAGACCTATATGCCTACAGTGGCATGAAAGAGGTCGATATGGATCAGCGATAAACAATCGTCTACAATTTCAAAAACAAGGATGACCGGTCGCTATTATCATAAGCTATAAGCGTACAAGTTTCATAGCGTTGAACTGATAGAATTAACTCAATAATTATATTTCAAAACCTAACTACTGTCAAGCTTTCAGTTCTCTCAAAGATAAGCAGTATTTTTCACGAAGGGAAGGGTCAAAATCGACGTTATTCTCAATAATAACGAACGTTTGAGGAATACAGTTATTTTTGACATTTGCCAATAAACACATATTTGTCTCGATCGCTATATTCATAGCGATCACTCAAAAATCCAGCCCCAGGTCGCCAAAAGTTTGGCCACCCCTGATATAGATACTTAGAGCGAACAAATAAATTTGATCATCAACATTTTAGTAACACGAACTGTTAATATTTAATTTAATTAATTTGAAAACCAAAAACTTAATATACTCCCGCCATTAAACTTTAAAGCAAGTTTCATTAGTTAACTTCCGTAATACCCGTTCGGTTATTAAAATGGATCGACACGTCGGGAAATTCTTGCCCACGGACTAAGACACACAGTAATTGAAATAGTTAAGTTAATTGAACGTTATATCCAATAAGCGGCTTCGTTTGGGCGAAGGCGCTGACACACGGGTTCGCAATTACCGGGGTGGGCCCAGCCAGCGCCCATTAGTCACCTGCAATTGAAGCATCAGTTGCAGACGCTGCGCGACTTTCATCAGTCACGCCGCGCCGTTTGAAATCACGCTCTGTATGCAGGCGGCGGCAGGGGGGCGCGCGCTTATAATGAGGGGTTGTTTGCGATGATGCCCGGGGAAACAATGCGAGAATTATTGGTTGCTGGCGGAAGTTTTTCACCGAGTCGGACTTATCGGCTTGGAAAGTTTCGCAACGCGAGAGGGTAGTGGCGGGGAATCGATAGCTGGGGTGTGGGTGGTGGCACTTGGGGTGTTTTGTGGAAGTTGAACATAGAACACGTAGTAAATAACGATAGACATAAAAATCAAATATGATTTTATTACCTCACTCAATTTTAGTTTTAAGTTATTCGTCCTAAAACTACCATTCTATAAACCATTATTATACTCTAGTGTTTCACTTTTAGAATACAGCAGTGCTGTGTAAGGAAAGTATTGTTATCAGGGGTAAATATATAAGAAGTCGATTTTTTTAAATCAATTATAGTTATGTTTTTGTACCACGCTTGACAATAAAACTACCTTTTCGTGAATATAATATTGTGGATTCAAAAGCTTATTGCTAACAATAATTGGGTGAAAAAACTAAAAGAAAAGACCTTTATTTGGCATATTGGCACACAACTTTTACAAAAATTCTCCCATTAAACAATACTATCGCAGAAACAAACAAAAAATATAAATTAACATAAAATAAAATACATATTCGCTTCTGTCTTCTTCCTACACATTAAGACACCCTCTGCCCTCGCCACTTTCCTTTCCCACGTCAGCCTTCTGCAGACTTTCACGTCTTTTCCGTCCTCTCCTAGCCATTCATTCAGCTTTCTGCAATTTCCAACCCACTCTGCTTTCGCACCCTCACATTAAAAAACTTAGCTAGAGCCCATAAATAGTCAGACTAAAATGTAAAAGCTTATTGCTAACAATAACTGGATGAAAAAACTAAAAAAAAAACCTTTATTTCGCATATTTGCACACAACTTTTACAAAAATTCTACCATTAAACAATACTATCACAGAAACAAACAAAAAATACAAATTAACATAAATTAAAATAAAATACATATTCGCTTCTGTCTTCTTCCTACACTTTAGAATCTCTCTGCCCTCGCCACTTTCCTTTCCCACGTCAGCCTTCTGCAGATTTTTCACGCCTTTTCCATCCTCTCCTAACCATTCATTCCGTTTTCTGAAAATTCCAATCCACTCTGCTTTCACACCCTCACATTAAAAAACTAGCTAGAGCCCATAAACAGTCAGACTTAAAATGTATTTTAGGGAGATAACGAATTAATACTAAATCAGAATTTAGGATATTTCGTTTCGACTAGCTTCGATTCTCATTTTCACGTTTTCGCGTTTTTCACATTTTTCACATTTTTTACATTTTCACATTTTCACATTTTCACATTTTCACATTTTCACATTTTCACATTTTCACATTTTTCCCAATTTCTCATTTTCACATTTTCACATTTTTCACATTTTTCACATTTTTCACACTTTTCACATTTTTCACATTTTCACATTTTTACATTTTCACATTTTTAACATTTTTCAAATGTTTCACATTTTTCAAGTTTTTAACAGTTTTTACGTTTTTAGCGATTTTCAAGTTTTTCACATTTTCCACCTGTTTCACGTTTTAAGTAAATTATTTACTATATATTTAGTAAGTTTTAATTAAATTATTTACTTATTTACTATAAATCAAAGAAATTAGTTTGAAAATTATTTCAGTGACTATATTTGATATTGATTAGTTATGGTTTGCTCGAAACGATCCATGCAAGAATATTTAAAGACATGGCAATTTTCAACCCCAAAAAGTTTAAATGGTATCGAGACGAGCGGAATTAGTTTTGGTTTCACATGTACATCCAAAAATTGGTTTGAAAATTATAGAAAATTAATTGAATTGGTGCATGGCTACAAAATTGTGTCTAATATATCTCTCTGGTTTCAGTCTAGTCTAGTTAAATAAACTAAAACGATTGATTTAATTTTAATATTGATTTTAATATTGAAACACAAATGGTAAATAAATAACGTTAAACAGTAACATAATGCTCTGTACTGTATAATATTATTTTATTAACATTAATAAGATTGAATTTAATTAAACAGATAAGCTGTTGCCATAGATATCAAACTAAATATGAGTATGTCTAATTAAATTCTTCATTAATGATATCTTGTCAAAAGTAAATCTATTAAATGGTAATATAAAAATAACTTTTTCATATTAAAAAATATATTGATTATTAAATTAAAATTTTCAATGTACATGTGTTTAAGCCTGCTCACCAACGTCAAGGTACTAATTCATCGAGCAGGAGTGATGATTGGTAACGTAATTTTAATAAAGTAAATTAATAGGGTTTTACCTAAATGTATGGGCGGGTATTTTTAATCACACCCTTCTTGGACAATGCGTCTACCAGCCAGATTGATTGGTCAACTTTATTTAAGATTTTTAAAGAAATCACCGACTACATTTTATTAATAATTAATAACCTGTGATTTTCACATATATATTTTTCAGTCATTTACGCATGACTACTACCAAACTATAAATGTAATTAAAATATATAATTAGAGATATTGCTTGGTTATTTTTTTAATCCAATTAACACATTTCCGCACACAGACACATATCACGTACATTTAACATAGCTGCATTTTTTTCAATCTGCATTCAAATATGTTTCAAGTGAGTAACATGTTTGTCCTAGTAAAAGATTCCAATATGAATTAATGTAAGAAAACGTGCTTAAAATCGGACAGATAGAATAGTCATTGAAAAAATGTGTGAACACTGCGGAGTTTCACACCGCGTGGAATAAAAAAACACACCAGTGTGGCAATAAACCCATGCGGAAAACATATTCAAGTTTTAAACGACTCTTAAAAAACGCCTGCGAACTCGTGTAAGAGGCGCAATTTATATTCAAATTGGGCGCGGCGTTCGGCCGATAATACGGGGATCGATGCGCGCCCGAATGCGGGCACAAAAAGATGCTACAGAAATAAATTCGTTTTAAATGGATTTTATTTTGCCATTTCCCAAAACGAATCCGCATCGGTTTTTCTATAGCACCGCGAATAGCAAAGGGAATGGTTTTTTATCTGAACTACGCATAGCGATTTGTGCATTAAGATACAAATTTATCATTTGTATTATAAAAAGCGCATTAGAGCAACTAATTGCTTAAATTCTAAATTATGAATGTCTATGCATGAAAGACAACTTCTACGACCAACAACGTCGTAAGAAAAATCAGAAAGCAGGAGTTAATCCTAGTAATCGGTGTCGAAGTGGGAGGTGACAACGGCAATAGGGAGCAAATCATTGAAAGACATGGGATGGGAACCGTAAACAGCAACGGGAAAAGACTGATGGACTTATGGCAGAAAATGATCTTGTTGTGTTCTGTCCATACAAAAAGTGTTACAAAATTATGTGGGTCTCACCGAATGGGCAATCACAGAAACAAATAGACCATATTATGATAACTAGAGAAAGTTCCTGCTAGACGTTCGAAACCGGCGAGGAGCGAAATCTCAAGCGGACCAGCACCTTGTTGTAATTCTAGGCCTAAAAGTGGCTAAACCAAAAGTAGGAGAGACGGCAGGTAAAGCACTAAAAGACCCACACACTCACGTTCTGTCGCTCAGGGGTTTCCCGTCTCGCGTCGGTCAGTTAGTCCTATCTCTTGTCCTGCCTAGTCTGTCTTACGTTAGTTCAGTGCTATGGTCGCAGATCGTCCGTATACTTATACGGACCGCCAGTATGGTATCTGTAGTCGACCTCCTCTTGTGGAAGCCATATATTGCCTGTCGAGTAGCCCTCCTATCACCCAACCCGTCTAGGAGGTGCAGTGGGGACTCGGTAGCTGGCTTCCCCCGTTTGCGTGTAACTATCGTCGTGTAGAATTCCATCGGGCGGGAAGAGTAACCCACTTTCATGCATTGTTGTAATGGTATTTCTGGTCCGGCGGCCATCAGGACCTCGTTTGGTAGGCCGTTCGGTCCTGGGGCCTTCTTGTTGGGTAGTCTGGTGATGCTCTCTAGCACTTCCTTTACCTCTCAGTTGGCTGGTGTTGTTGCTGAAGTGTGCGCTACTTCTTCTTTTTCTAGTCGTGTTTGCAACAGAGGGGGAGAGGGCTGTTGCTACCGCCGTCATCCCGACAGGTACCATGTAGTCTGGTCCTGGCGGGCGAACTCCTATCTTCTTCATAACTATCCTATAAAGGAGGCCCCACTGGTCTTCGTCGATCTCTGAGATGCGATTCTTGTAACCATTCGTTTCGTGTTCGTTTAACTGTCAAAATCGCTTCGCAAAATTCACCATGTGAGCTCTCAAAATTATGGAATTTCGGTTTACTGGCCTTAAAAAAGACTAATACCAGAATTCCATCATTGAACGAACTCAAATCGTGACATGTCTGTATTGTGTCTTTGACAGTTAAACGAACACTTTCGAAATGAGTGGTTTCAAGAATCGCACCCTTCCCCTCGCATTGGTCGCTTCGTTGCGTCTTTCCGTCACCTTTTGGTTCCACTAATAAGTATTTTTCCCGCAGTTTGCGGGCCAGATGGCACTGCCAGTAGGCACTCCTCTTGTAGTGTCTCATTGAGTCCTTCTGGCCTTTGGTATAGGTTGGTCGTTCTTATGTGAATGTTTTAGGACTGCCCCTAGAACTGGGGCTGAGCGGTGCAACTCTCATTACGCTAATTATTTTAAATTTATCTCTGGCTGCATGTATTTTTAATTGCAATCAATTAAAACTGTTTACACAGTCCGCGCCGCCATCGCCGTTGAGGAGCGTGTCGCATTCACGAGCCAGCCCCATCTCTAGATAATTCCGGCTTTAAAATTCAGCAGCCGTTTAATTACGGGCGACGATCAAAGGCGTTCAACATTTGGATTAGCCGCCCCTCGCGAGAAAAGGATTTTGCGTATAATGCGCGTTTAATACGGAGCCGCCGCCGGGGAAAGGTGTAAAAATAGAATTAAATTTAGTATTATCATATTCGAAGGCAGCGCCGGCGCGTCTTTTATACGGTCACAATAAAAGATATTAAAGCGGGGCCCTTTTTCTTCTTTACGGGGGCACACGGGGCCGGGGCTGGGGATTTATGCGCGCCGCGGAAATCAAATTTACCGGCGCCGTAAACGGCCGCCGGCGACGGGATTATTACAGTGTTTTATTCGAAGAGGGTACGATCTAATTTAAAGATAATTTATATTGGGGGGGGATATATATCATATTTTGACTTTAGTCATTCAAACTGAAACCCTTTTTTTTTAAATTAATTTGTTTATCTTTGAAATACATAAAAATATCGAAATATTAATTTTCTTCAAATCTAAAACCTGAATTTCTTATTTTTACTTAGCATAATATAGTGTTTTATTCGAAGAGGGTACGATCCATTTTAAAGATAATTTATATTGGGGGATATATATTATATTTTGACTTCAGTCATTCAAATGAAACCCTTTTTTCTAATTGATTTGTTTATTTTGAAATAGATAAGAAGATCGAAATATTAAAAAAAAGACCTTTATTTGGCATATCAGCCCAACCCTTCTCTTTTCCAGCCGACAAAAACAATACTTTCACAGAAAGAAATAAAAAAGAAACCAAAAATACAAATTAACATAACATAACATAAAATACATCATTTTTCTAACCACTAAAATAAACCCCCTCTGCCCTCGTCAATTTCCTTTCCCACGTCAGTCTCCTGCAGATGTTCACGCCTTTTCCATCCTCTCCTAACCATTCGTTCAGCTTTCTGCACTCTCCAACCCACTCTGCTTTCACTCCCTCACATTCTCTGCTAAGGTGCCACCACGTGTTACTCTCCTTCCTACACAGCGCACACGCGGTGTACCCCAGCCTCATCCACACTTTTCTTCCTCGCTCTTCTGACCCACACCTCGCTCTTGCCATGCATACTCGGTCCTCTCTGCTCCACTCTACCCTGGCTAAGTAGCTCGGGAGTTTCCCCTGTACTTGCCACTCTACGTAGCCCGGGTTGTATCAGCTCTCAGCCATTCTCACTTGCCTTTCTTGCCACTCAATATCCCTCAATCTCTCCCTTATCTCAGTTCCTAGGCTACCCTTTTCTCTCAGCTTCTCCTCTACCCACACCTCAGACATACCCACTCTTTCATACATCCTTTCTTTATCCTTCCTCCATCTACTCTCTGTTCTACTCTTACACCTCATCTATACCTCCCGTACCAGTCTTTCCTCGCCCAAATCTTGCAATCTTTCCTCAAACTTCACAACCCTCACACACGACTCCCACCACATACTAATACGACTTGTCTCCTGCAACAGTACTGCCCTCGGTGTCGACCTTTCGAGCCCTAGCAGATTCTTCAGGAACCAACCTTGCTCCCTTTCTATTACCTCCCATTCACGCAATCCCCACACTTCCACTCCATACAACAATATAGGTTTTACACACGCATCCCAGATCTTGCACGCCATTGCGAGGTTACCACCCCACAAACTCCCCCATTTTCTGCACGCAATCCCCCAAGCCATTCTTGCTTTCGCCTGCATACACTCCACATGCATCATAAGCCCTCCTCCACAGTCAAACCAAAAGCCCAAATATTTAAAGCCATTCACTCTCTCAGCCTTTCCTTCCATTTCCATTTCAAAATCTATTATATATATATTTTCTCCATGGCCTGCATCTCATGTCTTTTATCAGCAATAAAGGTATACAAATTGTCACACGGTCTCAGAGGAGTTAGCGAGATAATTGAATTATCATACGCCGTTGGTTAGGCCTAATTTCTTTCAAATGTCATGTCTCTTTCAAACCTACTAGTTCACATTGTATAGTTATTAGACCAGTGTAATTAGTGCATATATAGTTGGTGATAAAAATCAATATGTTCTAAGCTCTAACCATTAATCAGCGTTTATAACGGATAGTTTCCCCTGTTAAAATATTCATAAAAATTGCAATTTCATGAAAACTCAATACCCACTCAAGCATCCTCTACTGGCAATCATTAAACATTTATGTCACAGTGCCATTCAATCGTTGATTTATATTTTTGTGCGTCCATATAATCGATTTGCACGTCGAAACGGATTTATCGGGCAAAGAATGGGGAAATTCGTTAGAGCTGAAATCGGATAATGCACGTCCGAGCGGCCGTTCCGATGAATTAGTCAAACATCAAGCGGATCGAACGCGACGACTGGATGAAACTTTTGATCCGCCCGCGCGATTGCTAAAGGCAGGGACAATAAATAAGAATCGATCCTGGCCTGGGGTGGGTCCGGTCCTGAAGGGAAAGAATTAGGCCGGAGATCGGTTATGATCCGCGAAATAAATGGCGTCGCATCAATCCCGTACAGCCGGAAATAGCGGATGCATCCGATTTGAAGAGAGGGAGAGAGGGGATATGCGCGTCCTGTTCAGGGCTAATCCGGTGCTATGAAATGTAATTCGATACGGTTTGATGTGAATAAAGATTTTCTTTACAAGAAACATGAATTCAGTCTTGCTTCTTAATATAAACCTAGATATATATATATATATATATATATATATATATATATATATATATATATATATATATATATATATTATATATCATATTTTGACTTCAGTCATTCTAACTAAAACTTTTTAGTACAACTTACCCTCGAAGAGTGGCGGCACCACATCAATTAGCAATGCACACCCATATGGTAATAACCGTCAACATGCTCATGTCTTCAGGATCACCGGGTAGTGTCCTCTATAGAATAATATTGCAACAGAGTGCTTGAGATATCAGCACAAGGCCAATCGTATAAAACATATATACACTTATATATGTAAAACTTTTTAATTGATTTGTATTAATATAAACCTAGATATAAAATACAGTCAAATACATTTTTTTTTACTTTAGAGGATGTTATGGTATTAACATATGTTGTCTATATTATCGGGTATATGGGGTTACGCTGGAGGGATAGTACCTTATACTAAGAAACCCTCTGCCGTCATTATGCGTATGATGATTTCCGGCGGATATTATTAGCCCAAGATTTATATACATAGAGGAACACTTCACAGAACTTCACATGATGTTAGAATCCAAACACCGTGAATCAACAAATACAAACTGGAAGTCGGTACGATAAAGACTTACTGAGATATAGCTCGTATTCTTATTCAGTTATTACGAGTAGGGTATCCTTATTATAAGTTAATAATGCCCAAAAAAATGAATTCTAATTACAAGACAACAATAAATAATATAAAATAGAGTAAACAGTATAGAAATAATAAATAAATAACAAATTAAATCCATTAAGAATAAACTAAGACAATGAAGAATTAATAAGTTAAGAAGCAAGTCATATTGCTTCTTAATTTATTAATTCTTCATTGTCTTAGTTTATTCTTAATGGATTTAATTTGTTATTTATTTATTATTTCTATACTGTTTACTCTATTTTATATTATTATAGCGTTAACTAAATCCATATAAACGTAACTTTTTAATTTACTAATTTCTCCGTTTACTACTGTTAAATGAACACAAATAGTAATTGTAAATATACTCTACAATAATATATTTTGTTCAAACTCTGCAAAACCTTTCATAATTTCCCCATTTAGCTTCAATGTAATGGAGTATAGCCCGAAGCCCTATTCGTAATAATACACTGCGTTGTACACGGGGCATTAAATCGCATTAATTTTCCCTGCGACTCCACGCATAATCCTTTAATCTAATCGGGGACAATAACGGTGTGTTGGGAGGACTGCGCGGATTCAGCGGTAACGATCATTTCATGCACCTGAGGGGTACGGATTGCGCATAAGTTCACACATGCTTTATCGCAAATCCCCGCAGCACCGACTTTATTAAACGCAAGTTAAGGCCATTAAGTGGCACGTTAATTACAAACTTTTTACCTCCTGGATCATTTCGCTGGCATGGGAGGATTAGTTTGGGTCGAACACCGAGTTAGTCGCACTTGGAATTAACTATTTCATAATTAAAATGTAATTGGAGTAATTTTATTCATGCACTGCACTAATAAATTAGGACTTCATTAAGAAAAATGTTAGTGATATATTGATAGCAACATCCGGTGCTATTTCATGTGATTGTTGACTGCGATAAATAGTACTATTATATTAATTATATATATAAATATATAATTATATATATTATTATATATATTAATTTGCTGTGAGGGTTACTTGGTGTGATGATAATTCAATGATCAGGTTTCCTATAGTACTAATCAGTTTGTAACCCATATTATACGTCTGCTCGTCAGCGTTCTTGTCTTGACAAAAATGTATATAGCATCTCTATTTCAAATGTTAGAGAGATGGTTAGTTGACGTTTTTCTGTAGCTGTTACCGCTTTCACGCTCTAGCAGTTACAAAATGCGAATATGATGAAATTTCATGTTTCCCCAGATTAAACTCTGTAGCGTCTCTATTATGCTAAATGTAGAGTATTTCCAGCCCTACAGATTAATGATGAAATTTCATGTTTTCCGCAGATTAAACTCTGTAGCGTCTTTATTTCAAATGCTACAGAGATGTGAAATATCTGTGAAAATCTAGAGTATTTCCAGCCCCACAGAATAAGACTAGACGTTTTTCTGTAGCTGTTACAGTTTTCGCGCTGTAGCGATGAGAAGTGATGATATTTCATGTTTCCCCAGTTTCGACTCTGTAGCGTCTTTATTTCAAATGCTAGAGAGATGGTTTATATGTGAAAATGTAGAGTATTTTCAGCCCCATAGATTAAGGCTAGACGTTTTTCTGTAGCTGTTACTATTTTCGTGTTGTAGCGGTTAGGAAATGTGAATATAATGAAATTTCATGTTTTCCCCAGATTAAACTCTGTATCGTCTTTATTTCAAATGTTAGAGAGATGGTTTATATGTAAAAATGTAGAGTATTTCCAGCCTCAAAGAATAAGACTAGACGTTTTTCCTGTAGCTGTTACCGTTTTCTCGCTGTAGCATTGAGATGTGAATATGATGAAATTTCATGTTTTCCCAGTTTCGACTCTGTAGCGTCTTTATTTGAAGTGCTAGAGAGATGGTTTATATGTGAAAATGTAGATTATTACTAACCCTACAGATTTGGACTAGACGTTTTTCTGTAGCTGTTACCGTTTTCGCCGTGTGGCGGTGAGAAAATTTGAATATGATGAAATTAAATGTTTTCCCCCAATTTCAACTTTGTACCATCTCTATTTCAAGTGCTTAAGAGATGATTTATATGTGAAAATACGTTTTTTGTAGCAGTTTTCTCGCTGTAGCGGTGAGAAAAATTATGAATTTTGTTTTTCCCAAGTTTCAACTCTGTAGCGTCTTAACTTCAAGTGCTAGAGAGATGGTTTGTATGTAAAAATGTAGAGTAGGTCTAGCCCTACAGACTAAAGACTAAACGTTTTTTTGAAACTGTTACCGTTTTTCACTGTAGAGAAAATATGAATATGATGAAATCTATGATTTGACTATCAACTTTTTTTTAAAAATTAATAATTATAAACTAAAAACGTCTCTATTTACCATTACTTGCGTGAATATTTTATCGTTTACAAACAATCCAGTTATATGCATCAAATTCAAATATTTCACGGTACTAGTAGAATATTTTTAATTTCAACAGTAATATTTCATGTAGTCGGTACAACAACACTAGAATACCTACAATGTCCTAATGATACTCACTACAATAACTGCAGATGTGTGTTAAAGTGTGGTACGTTCATACGCAGCTGACACCCTCCACACACCCCAGCCAGCCATCGACGTTCCTTTCGCGTTTTAATATTAAAAAGCGACACGCGGAATGATATATGCATCCGCGTTTCCCGTTATATTTCATGCCGCCGCACACACGTCCCCCGACTTGTTTATCATTTGATGAATTACGTTTTCGTTACGAGCTCGCGGGAGTCCCCGGCAGCGGCAAACTTGTTATGTAATATTATTCCGTATTCCGGGTAAATAAGTTCGCGTATGTCAATTCGACGGGGGACGTTTTAAAGCGCCGTTTATCCCGCCGCGATCGCGTAACTTCTCGAATAAATCAAAGGCGCAATAGAGGGGAATGTACGGAGTCGGCGGGCGGGGTTGCAAGGTATTTCGACGGGATTCAATTTTGAAAAAGGCATTATTCCGGCTTGAGCGCGATCGCGTTTGATATAGAAACCGCGACGTGGAGAGAATAACTCGTTTTGTTGAGTGCGAGAGAGTTTTCGAAATGAAATATTTTATTTATGTAAACAGCTCTGTATGACTCGTACAAACATATTTCCGATGAACTGTAAATGCAACAACAATTTTCAAATCGTAGCTGATGGTTATTTTAGTACGACATTACAGTGCTTGTTTGTTTTACGTCTTCACAATATCTCTTATCTCTTATCGACTGGTGTGAAGTTAAATAATTCCGATAATTCCGGCCTTCGCGTGGTCCGAGCGGTGGGGTCTTTTTTCTCGGTGCATTCTTAATAAACGGAGTGTGCAAGAAATTGATTTTCTCTACAATTATTTACTCATGTCTTGGTACCTATAAAATCAATTAAAGTTAATTTTGTTAGCTGTTATTGAATAATATTTGCAAAACAAGAAATTGCAATTTTTAATAAAAAGTACCGCCCACGATTCTTTTAAAACTTTCAATACATTACATATTTAGAATTTAACAACAATCATCAGACTTATTTTCGTATGCTGTCACGGGCCTTACTTTTCCAATAATTCCGGCATCCATTTTCATTTTTATTTTCTTTACTTATTCGGCTTTACCACGAAAACGGTGCACGTTTTATAACAATCTTTTTTCTTATTTTTTTTGGAATTAAAAGACCTACCAACGAAACTATGCCCGTCCACTATTTCAAACGATTTAAACTATGCATTACATTATTATTCACATATATTTTTTTAATTAGTCTTAAATTAACAAATGACATTAATTTAATCATAAGAAAATAACGGATAATAGTGTAGTGCATAGTTCAAATCATTTGAAATAGTGGACGGGCATAGTTTGGTTGGTGGGGGCCGCCCACCCACCCCACCTTTGTTCGCATAGTTGTTCCATAGGATAACACTCTTTTTGAAATAGTTTCAACAATATAAAACATTTGCATCCATTGAAAAAACTATGCGAACAAAGGTGGGGTGGGTGGGCGTCCCTCACCAACCAAACTATGCCCGTCCACTATTTCAAACGATTTAAACTATGCATTACATTATTATTCACATATATTTTCCCAGCGTCTAGAAGGATGACGCTTTCCAATGATTCCTTTCCCAACCCCCTACCCGCCCCCTAGCTCCCGCTAATCTATAGAACAATTTTTCAATTTTCGTGCATTTTTCTTGTTTTGAGACGGGGAGGTCGTGTCCTCATGTTGCCCTATTGGTATAGGCCAGTGGTTCTAATTCCTTCAGATTAACTCTTTATTTGAAAAGGAATAAAATATATAATGACGTGAGTACAAGAAAAATTCTTTATATTTAATATTGTAATTTTTTTTATAATTGTTCTAATAATTTATAATTTTTAATTGCTCTAAGTTGAAGAATAATTAAAAATTATTAGAACAATTATAAAAAATTACAATAATATTGTTCTTAAACTTAAACTGCCCCTGTCTAATTACGGCTCTAGGGACGATCATGCATATCTTTTGAAATAATAAAGATATATAATTGTAATATAAATATCTGAATTCCTGATATATTTTTCAATAAGAATCACCTAGATAACTAATTGTAACACAATATGGTGGCTAGTTTTATTAGTGAAACTAGCGTAAACATGTTTTCGAATTTTCTCCATATTTTTGAGAAAACTACTGTATATTTTCAAACCAAATTTTGAAAGTGGCTATTATCTCACGTAACTTACTGTTGATTTGTTTCCGGAAGAAATAAGCGTAATTTTTCACTGGTTTAATATTAAACATCACAAGTTATCCCACAAAATGTACGTTAAATTGCTTTATAGTTTCTATAACAATATGAAATTTTGACTGCCTTTTGCCAAATAGTTATTTTCAACTGGTACGAAATTTGAAGTAGATATCTTGAAGATAAACATACTTTTCCGCTGTTTCAATACTACAACTCGTACGATATCTTTACAATTGTGCAATGCATACATTTTGTATGCCCAACTGCATCGGAATTGTTTGTTTACATTCCATGTGGCTATGCAGACTACCTTGTATGTTTTTTTTAATGTTTTATTTTTTTGCTCAGATACAATGTTAATGTGGTATATCAGCTAAAAATATAAAAACCTGGTGTCTCCCTCAATCGGAGGCCCGGTGTTGAGGGTTTATGTTGTTCTGGTGCTTTTCTTCTATTTGTATCCCTTTTTAGGTTTCAGGACTATGTATCGTTATTTTGTTTCACTAGTAATAAGTGTATTAATTAATGAAAAATTTATAAGATAAATTATTTCTTCTGAAAAAAATCATCCTTAATTATTGTGATATTTATTAAAGGAAACATAAAAGAAAATATTTCCACTTACAGTTTAAAGCTATAAATCAACAGCGTAAAATAAATTAGGATAATATCACTGTTTGTAATAAACTTTTAATAACCTTAGTTGTATCCATCATTTTAAAGATCTCTCGGTAGGTATTTTATTAAATAAAAAACTGGAGAGGCGCACAAATAACCGTCAACGAGTGAATTCTTATTTAAATAAAGCTCCTCGCGTATTCGCAGCCGACATCTCGGTTCGCCAGATTTATGGCCGGTGGCGGCTCCAATTTAGAAAGCCGCCAGCCGGCTCGCCGAATATGCGCGCAACGACACAAAACCAGGCATATGTACTTTATCCTCGCCTCGCAGACCTTTTTTCCACGCCTAGGCCGAGTGATTGATAATATAATCTGCCAAACACCCTCAGCAGACACCCCCCAACCGCCCCCCGCATTCGACTACCAATACATTACAATTTATACAAACGTCGCGCGCGCTCTTTTGTGCCGATAACCCCGTAGGAATTATCCTGAAGCGTGAAGGTGATTTTTTTGTAGCCTCTCATCCTGGCGCTGTCCCGTTTTCGCTGAGTGCGCTCCGTGCTCACTTGACCCTGACCGAATCGAATGCGGGGGGGTCCTTATTGTGAACGGGAGCGCCCGGGTGCAGTTTGCAGCGTGGGGCTGGCGGGCGGCAGGGTGGCTATTTTATTTGCAGAGGTTTGTTATCCCGACATCGATCTGATCCCAAATCGGATGTATTTCAGCCACTGTTGCGAAAGCACAAAGGGGAAAATGGAAACAACTATAAATAGCCCCAATTTCCTAGCGTTGACCGGACAATTGTGATAACTTGAGTTTCCTGCAGACATGGTCGGAAATATAAATTGAATTGATCGATTGACAGTTGAAATCGGAGAGTATTTATAGAGGATTAACTAATTATTATTAAGTACATTCGTATATCGTACGATTTTTACTTTCCTAATATAGCAGCGCAGGATAACAATAAACTTGTATCTTTATAGGGCTGACCCCCATATTCATCAACGTTCTATAAATCTGTCAATAGCTATTGAACCCATAAGTATTCGTTGCTAAAGCAACAATAAATAAATTATCTAGGGAATGTAGTTACTTTATCCTATAAGGCACCTTACACGGTCAATAATACTGTCAATACTAGTACTGTCAATATTTGCTTCAATCCTCCTTTTATATTTATCAAGTAATCAATTATCCGGATAAAGATCAGTATTCTCTTCATTACAACATTAATATACATTACACGATGGGTAATACTGGCAATATTTTAGAATAATGAACATTTTAAACATATTATAGTACAGTAATACTGTCATTATTCTAAAATATTGACAGTAATATTTTAGAATAATGACAGTATTACTGTACGATAATATGTTTAAAATGTTCATTATTCTAAAATATTGCCAGTATTACCCATCGTGTAATGTATATTAATGTTGTAATGAAGAGAATACTGATCTTTATCCGGATAATTGATTACTTGATAAATATAAAAGGAGGATTGAAGCAAATATTGACAGTACTAGTATTGACAGTATTATTGACCGTGTAAGGTGCCTTTATTGGCACACTGAAAAATTAAAGAAAATGTGTCATCAAAGCTCCAATCAAGCGCTATTCAAGGTGTTGACATTTATTTTGACTATTTGTGTCATAATGACATTTTCAATTTATACATTCAATAGCTTATGGGACCTATAAATATTATGGGATGTTGGTGAATACGGGCATCAGACTTTTCCGACGGTCAAGGGCTCAGATGAGTTTAATCACCCGGAATTTACCTTAACTTCACAAAAAACCTCTGGAAAGACTGTGAAAGGTGATTAGGCGAAAATTCGCCCTGCTGGGGATCGAACTCAGGCTCCCCAATGCTCAGTACGAGACGGACGACGCCTCTAACCACTGAGCAGGATTATAATTTTACATTTTCATATTTTGTTTAGTTTGATTCTTCCTTTAAACGGACTATCGACCTGAAGTTTAGGCGAAAAATTAAGGCGAATCTTCGAAAATTCCGTTCGAGGATTCAAGTTGAAAATCAATCACAAAAATGCATTTGACACGAACGGAACTGCGGCTACTTCTTTTGCAGAGTGTAGAAGCCATGTCCCCAGGAAAAACAGGAGGGGCCGCACGAAATTAATTTAGTTCGTAATAATGGAGCATTATGTGATAATTGCACGGACGAATATAAATTATACTACTGTTTTTAAGCATTAACAAATATTATTTATCAAAACTAGAAATATGAAACTAAAATCTCTTAGAGGAATTTCTTTTGAATTGTGATTACAAATCGAAGTAAATATATACTTTTCTTAGGCAAATATTGACCATTTTTACAACTATTTCGAAACAAAAAATTAACTTTTTCGCCCTAACAAAGTTATCAAATCATCCATAGACTTGTGAAATATCCAAACATATTTTCAAAAAATTATAAAATGTTGACTATAAAAGACCGCTCACAATTACGTCAATATTGAACCGTATTTCGTCTTCCGAGATTCTCCGTAACGTTGAATTGCACCTGCTACTAAATCAGAACTTTTTAACTGTGATGAATTAGCACTGATTATCAATCAGCAAACGTCGCCTAATTCCGATAACGACCATTGTTTATCCGTTTACAGGCGTCGACGGTGCTAACGACCCAAACGGTTTTATGGCATAAGCGCCGTCGGGGTGTGAAAACAATCGGAGTGTGTCAATTAGCCGGAGTTTCCAGACACTCGACTCGTTAGTGACGATTGCAATTATGCAAAGTGCGAGACGAGACGTTCGGCGCACTTAAGCGCACTATATGCGCAGCACTAAACAAGTTTGCAGCAGCAGAAGGCGGGAAAGTGTCATTTGATTGACGTTTATTATCCCAAACTGGATTCAGTGCTTTGTTTGTAGCTTACCAAATATTGATTAAAATGTAAATCATTTAGAGATTGCAAACAGAAGTTATGTTTAGTGTACTGTTACTCTAATCGTTGCTGGCGGCTCTTTATTATTTATCTCAAACTCACTGCAGTTTCTACAAAGAGGAATTTCTTTTATTGCGAAAAATAGAAAAGCAGCCGACAGCTTGGAATTATGACATCTCGCCCCGGGTCGCACGCCGAGTCGCCGGCGAAGAATTGTGGGGTGCGGGAGGGTTACGGTGTGCAAGTGCAGGATTTTCTAATTAATTTATTCAAAGAAAATTAAGTCGCGAAACGAGCTAATTAAGGGGCCGTGCTCCGGCTGGCTGGTTGCTGTCCCTGACTGCAGATGAATTTTTATATAAAAACGGATGGCAGAGTTCTTCTCATTAAAGCATACTAAAAAAGGACTGGATGGAGTTTATTATGTCTAGACTTTTGAATAATATAGTTTAATATAATATAAATACAACATTAGGCAATTTAAATAAGTGATACATTATTTTACACCCAACTGCATCGGAATTGCTTGTTTACATTCCATGTGGCTATGCTAACTATGCTAACTGCCTTGTTGTATTCTTTCATCTTTTCTTTGTTGTTTTTCTTTTCGTTGTTTGTGGATGACGAGGGGATTCTTCGCACCCTTTCCTCATCACAGAAGTGCCCCGGACTGAGGGCCATATTAATATTTTGTTCTGCCATTAGGTTTTTTTTTTGGAAAAGGTGTCATATGGAAAATCTCAGCCTCTGAGCCGGTGTGCAGTTAATCCTAGCCTCTAAATCCGCACGGCGCCGCGCCAAAGCGTAAACGGCGGATTGTTTGCGGGTCTGTACACGCCAACTGGGGTGACCAATAAAATCCAAATTTTGAGGAATCTTTTGTTTATGTCTTGCCGATATATATATATATATATATATATATATATATATATATATATATATATATATATATATATATATATATATATATATATATATATATATATATATATATTGATTTATTTATTAATAATTTGTATAGGTGTTGTTGTTTGTATAATATATGTTGTAACGTAAATTGTTATTTTTGACCCTGTTTCAATAGCGATATTGATTTAAAAAAATGACACAATGTGTATAACAATATGATAATTAAGAATAAAAAGTCCCTATATCTAGGAATTTTTATTTCTATTTTTTTTTTAATTTTCAACTTTTTCGTCCATCTGTCCATTTTGCCATTTTAGAGTTTAGGGCGATAATAAAATTATACAACATATTTTGAGCAATTTTTTTACTGATCCTAGTTCAAAATATATCGATGTCCGAGGAAAATTGGAAAATTCTGATTATAACTATTTTTTTTGGGCGATGAATTCGAAAGTATTTCATTATTATTTTTTTACCTGTTTCAGTATAGATATTGATTTCAAAAAATTACACAATATTTAGAATAATATGATAATTGAAAATAAAGAGTCTCTATACCTACGTATTTTTTTTTTCTATTTTTTTTTAAATATTGAATTTTTACGCTCATATCTCGATATTCCCATTTTAGAGGCTGGGGCGACAAAGAATCATATACACAACATATTTTGTTCAATTTTTTTACTGATTCTAGTTTAAAACATATCAGTGTACCAGAAGCCCGAAGAAAATTGAACATTTTTAATTATAACAATTTTTTGGGGCGACAAAGTCTAAAGTATTACATTATTTTTTTTCCACCTGTTTTAATATCGATATTGATTTAAAAAAATTACACAATATTTAGAACAATATGACAATTGAAAATAAAGAGTCTCTATATCTACGTATTTTTCTTTCTATTTTTTTTTTAATTTTGAGTGTTTACGCTCATATCTCGATATTCCCATTTTAGAGGCTGGGGCGATAAAGAAATTACACAACATATTTTGTTCAATTTTTTTACTGATTCTAGTTCAAAATATATCAGTGTACCAGAAGCCCGAAAAAAATTGAAAATTTTTAATTATAACAATTTTTTGGGGCGACAAAGTATTACATTTTTTTTTCACCTGTTTTAATATCGATATTGATTTCATAAAATTACACAATATTTAGAACAATATGACAATTGAAAATAAATAGTCTCTATACCTAGCTATTTTTCTTTCTATTTTATTTAATTTTGAATTTTTACGCTCATATCTCGATATTCCCATTTAGAGGCTGGGGCGATAAAAAAAATTATAAAACATATTTTGTTCAAGTTTTTTACTGATTTTAGTTTATAACATATCTGTGTACCAGAGCCCGAAGAAAATTGGAAACTTTTGATTATAACAATTTTTTTTTGGCGACAAAGTCTAAAGTATTTCATTATTCTATTTGTCACCTGTTTTAATACCGATATTGATTTTAAAAAATTACACAATATTTAGAATAATATGACAATTCAAAATAATGGGTATTTTTTAAATTTTGAATTTTTACGCTCATATCTCGATATTCCCATTTTAGAGGCTGGGGCGATAAAAAAATTATGCAACATATTTTATTCAATTTTTTTTACTGATTCTAGTTCAAAATATATCAGTGTACTAGATGTCCGAAATAAATTGGAAAATTTTGATTATAACAATTTATTTTAGGGCGACAAAATCTAAAGTATTAAATTAAAATTTTGGTTATAACTATTTTTTTTAAGGGCGACGAAGTCGAAAGTATTTCATTATTATTTTTTTTACTTGTTTCAGTATCGATATTGATTCAAAAGATGACACAATATTTATACGAATATGACCATTGATAATAAAAAAATTCTATATCTACGTATTCTACTTTTTTCTAATTTTTAACTTTTACGCCCATCTATCGATATTCCCATTTTAGAGGCTGGGTCGATCAAAAAAATAATACAACATATTTTGTTTAATTTTTTTACTGATCCTAGTTCAAAACATATTAGTGTACTAGATACCAGAAGGAAATTACGTATTTTACTTTTTTTTTTATTTTTAACTTTTACGCCTATCTCTCGATATTCCCATTTTAGAGGCTGGGGCGATAAAAAAATTATACAACATATTTTGTTCAATTTTTTACTGATCCCTGTTTAAAACATATCAGTGTACCAGAAGCCCGGAGAAAATTGGAAAATTTGGATTATAACAATATTTTTTGGGCGACAAAGACCAAAATATTTCATTATTCTTTTTTCCACCTGTTTATATATCGAAATTGATTTAAAAAAATTACACAATATTTAGAACAATATGAAAATTGAAAATAAATAGTCTCTATACCTAGGTATTTTTCTTTCTATTTTTTTTGAATTTTGAATTTTTATGCTCATATCTCGATATTCCCATTTTAGAGGCAGGGGCGATAAAATAATTATGCAACAAATTTTGTTTAATTTTTTTTACTGATTCTAGTTTAAAACATATCAGTGTACCAGATGTCCGAAGAAAATTTGAAAATTTTGATTATAATATTTTTTTATTGGGCGACAAGTTCTAAAGTAATTCATAATTTATTTTCACCTGTTTTAATATCGATATTTATTTCAAAAAATTACACAATATTTAGAACAACATGACAATTGAAAATAAACAGTCTCTATACCTAAGAATATTTCGTTCTATTTTTTTATTTAATTTTGAATTTTTACGCTCATATCTCGATATTCCCATTTTAGAGGCAGGGGCGATAAAAGAAATTATGCAACAAATTTTGTTCAATTTTTTTACTGATTCTAGTTCAAAACATATCAGTGTACCAGGTGTCTAAAGTAATTCATAATTTTTTTTCCACCTCTTTTAATATCGATATTTATTTAAAAAAATTACACAATATTTAGAACAACATGACAATTGAAAATAAACAGTCTCTATACATACGTATTTTTCTTTCTATTTTTTTTTTAAATTTTGAATTTTTACGCTCATATCTCGATATTCTCATTTTAAAGTCTAAGGCGATACAAAAAAATTATGCAACATATTCTGTTAATTTTTTTTACTGATTCTAGTTCAAAACATATCAGTGTACCAGATGTCCGAAGGAAATTGGAAGATTTGATTAACGTTTATTTTTGGGCGACAAAATCTAAAAAAAAAAGTATTAAATTATAATTTTAATATAACAATTTTTTTTTGGTCGACGAAGTCGAAAGTATTTCATTATTATTTTTTACCTGTTTCAGTATCGATATTGATTTCAAAAAATTACACAATATATATAAGAATACGACCATTGATGATAAAAAGTTTGTATATCTACGTATTCTACTTTTTTTTTAATTTTTAACTTTTACGCCCATCTCTCGATATTCCCATTTTAGAGGCTGGGTCGATAAAAAAATTATACAACTGATTTTGTTCAATTTTTTTACTGATCCCAGTTCAAAACATGTCAGTGTAGCAGATGCCAGAAGGAAATTGGAAAATTTAGATTATAACAATTTATTTTTGGGCGACAAAAATCTCATTATTTTTTTTCCCCCAACTGTTTCAATATTTATTTAAATTGTCTCTATATCTACGTATTTTTCTTTCCATTTTATTTTCACATCAAACATAACTTTTTCGCACATATATCGATATAAAATAAATAAAAACTAACTTTAAACAACTTTTTATATGCTTTTAATTACTCGTGTATATCGTAAATATAACAAATACATATAACGAAAACAGCTGGAGAAAATAATGATGCGATTATATCCTAACTATGTATAGCTATAAGAATGCCCGCTAATCATCCTCAAAACGAGATTCCATTCAAGCATCTCCACACGCCACTTCACTCAAACATAAACACGTGAAGCAGCCTCCCAACATAATCCCGAAATAAATAGTAATCATCTCCGGCACGCGGAAGGAGATTAATGAAATTTATTATGAAGACGGCATCTGGTAATAAATTAAGCGGTCCGCAGTGCACATAATCCGCAGGTAGTTTCGGCTGCTGTTTAACTGAAGCCGTGCGCTTATCAATAGCGAAATTAGTAATTTAATTACTGTGACATTAGACGCTACAATCCGCCTCCTTAAAGGAGTAATTGATCGCTAGATACCCTCGCAAGCGGGTTTGAATCGATTACACGAAGAAAATGATAAGGCCTGAGGCTATATTTACTTTTGTGAAGTAAACATTGTTTTTTTTTGTTGGTCTGCGGTGGGACGGTAAATTTAAATTGTTTTACTCTCGTCTCGTGTTTTTAAGAAACCAATAATAGCAGCTAGTCTTATATATATACATATATATATATATATATATATATATATATATATATATACATATATATATATATATATATATAAAGTATTTATTCGCCGAAAGTTAATTATGTATAAGTTATTATTGGGAAACAGCGAGGGCAGTTAAACTTTTATAATATATCAATATATTTCGCTAGTTAAATTTCGAGCATCATCAGGATAATTAAACAGAGTTAATGAACAAGGAAACTGGCAAATAACATAATTTACAACATTTTTTAATTTAGATTTGGCGAAAAAAAGAAGCGCCAAATCTAAATATTTATAAAAATGTTCCATTTTAGCTGGCATTATACACTGGCGAGCAATAAATTGAGTTCACATTGAAATATTGATATTTTTTACTAAATTTATTTTTGAGCTTAAATTTTCAAATTGTATATTATTGTATTGTATTTTGTAGACTTTATTTTATATTCAAAATTGGATTTGAAATCATATTTTTCGATTTTATGGTTAAATCAGCAATGGCACCAAATTAACAACGCTTGGTGTCTATATGCTCCCTGACTCCCTGACTCCACTGACTAATTAAAGGTTGAAACCTTGGTTATGACTAATGAGGCCTCATCAGTTGACTTGTTCGATTTTGAGACAACTCTGGCAACGTGTGGTGCAGCATTATCTTGCATAAAATGCCATGCTCGCTCATAGGGACCATTAAAGGCATAACACAGCGGACTAATAATTTCAAGGTTTAAAAATCGCCTTTCCTTATAAATTACACACAAAATATTATAATCATAGTTTTTTTATTTTATTTTACAGGGGTAATATTAAAATTTAAATTTAAAAAAAATTAAATATTTATGAAATATTTCATAAATATTTTATAATTAATCAGTGTTGAACCAAGCAACACTTCTAGATACAGGTAAACTGGGCTGAATATGTTCAATAAAAACTATGATAACAAACATTTAAACCGGATTTACATTATATACTCTAATTCGTGTCGGCTGTGATTAATGCTAGGAGATTTCGCCAGGTGCACCCTCCATTGTATTTAGAACAAGTAATTATCCCGAGGATCAACCAGACACACAGGTCGCATTTCACGTGCAGTTGCGTCAACCGTTAAATTGTAATTCATTTGCATGTGGATGAAGTGGATATAAATATTTGTGTGGCGCGCCGCGGGGTTGAGTGCTCATTTCGAGATCCTCGTGGTAACAGCTGAAAATACATGGATCTGCAAGTTGCAGGTCGTAACTCTGCGAACTTTATGAAAATAACGCGAGAACGCACAGAGAGTAGAGAATTTATTGTGAAATTACAACGTAGTAAATTGTAGCGTAAAAAATGCGCAGTGATTTTTTGGCGTAATAAAAAATTCACATTGACAACGGACAAAATGTACAGAAAAGAGTTGGTTATATAGTCGGCTCGAATACATTGTAATTTCCTTCAGATCTGGTATCTGGTATCTGATATGTTATGAACAAAAATCAGTAAAAAAAATAAATTAACAATACATGTAACATGGGAATATCGAGTTATGGAGCGTTAAACTTAAAAATCGATAAAAAATACAAAAAATAAAACTTACTGAATGACATTTTGTTTTCTAGAATTGTCATAGTTTTGTAAACAGTGTGTAATATTTTGAAACCAATGTTGATTTCGGTACAGGTTCAAAAATATTAAATTATTTTAGAACATATATTATACAACAACGGCTACAGAAATTATTAAATAATTAATTTTTTTAAATTTTATGGTCGCTAAAGCCCTGGTTTCCTAGGAGAGCGGTCGCTTAAAAACGGCCGCTTTTGACGTAATTTTTACGTCAAAAAATAATTCTAAAGTGTTTATAAACGAATATGGCTTCCCATAAAGTGTAATACCTCAACGTATTGCAAAAGCGCAATGAATTACAATGAAAAATTACGAGTTCTTGAATTGCATATACTTAACACGACTTTTGTGATTTGTGAATGACGTCAAAAGCGGCCGCTTTAAAGCGACCGCTCTCCTAGGAAACCAGGGCTTTAGACATAAACAAAATCATTTTTCAAAATTTGGACTTTACTGGTCACCCCAATTGGTCAGTATTGACCCGCAAACAATCCGTCACGCTCGCATTGTTTGTTTTTTCTATCCTTACAGTTCAAATCTTGTATATTCCTCAAACATCTTCCATATCAACATTTTCATTTTGGAGCTCATTCCCCATTTTTGCCACATAAATTTACTTAAATAGTTATTAATTTATGTGCTGCCTGTTGTATTGATTTGTACAGTTAGTCTCAACATAAAACATAACTAAAAATCAAACAACTAAACAAAATCCCCAGCTGTACATTCACACAGCCGAGTGGAAATTGCTTTATGCAGAAATTTGATATGCTTTATGAAAATTCGCAGTTTTGTCAGCGCGCGCGTTTATAACCGTCATAAAGTTTAGTTTTAAAAATGGCACAGCATACGGGGGTGGTGACAAAAAGCGGGCAGGATAATGCATCGCTAACGAGGCGGCGGATTATGGCGGTGACGCCGCTGCTAAATCAACGGGGATATTGTTATATTACGGCTCGTCTCGCACACGGCCGGGCCTAAATGGACGGTTATTAGGGGTAAAAACGAGGGGGGCACGCGACTCCGACGCAGGTACAAGCCATCGAGATTACACTCGCGCGCGCTTAAATGGGGCAGTAATTTTAATCCGGAATTAGATTATCGCTCCCTCTGCACCCGAGACAGAAAACACGTGGATTAATTAAATCCGTGTCGTTATCATCATCAGCAGGGGGCAATACAGCAATTTGTTACAATGTGGGATGAATATTACAGTTGGCAAAGACTTTTGTATACATATTTCATAATCTCAGTCAGGAATTTGTTCAGCATAATATTATTTCGTTGTTGACTTAACAGGAATTTATGTACCAATATTATGGTGTCTCAGTGGTTTGAATTTATATTCATTTTTAAGTTTTTTGTACTTCTATTTCTACAATCAAAGAGTAGCACTAATGCCCGTATTCACCAACATCCCATAAACTTTGTAGGTCCCATAAGTTATTGAATGGATAAATTAACAACGTCATTGTGACATAATATGCCAAATCAAATGTCAAACACCTTTTGTTTATTTATCCAGTGTTTCCAATAGAGAGAATCTAAAGTAACTACATTCCCTAGATAATTTATTTATTGTTGCTATAACAACGAATACTTATGGGTTCAATAGCTATTGATAGATTTATTAATATTTAGTATTTATTATTCAATATTAATATTTATTATTATTATTCAATAGTAATATTTAGTATTTATTATTCAATATGAATATTTATTAAAATTATTGCTTTCAATTTTTATTATTTAAATTCTGTAACGGAAAATCAAATTGCCTTGACTCGCGAAAACGAATAACGCATTTTGCAATGGCCGCCACCGTTGTCATGGAAACAAAACAATATTTGTGCTTTCGTCCAGACAGCCGGACGACATGTTTGTTTTTAATATCTTTAGAAATGTGTGATTCTATCAATCTGCGTGTTTGATTGCTGAATACAGCAAGAAATGAAGAGAATGATCAAACCACTAGAGTTAAATCACACAGCAGTGATCGCCAAAAATAAGGTTAGTTTTCATTCAAATTTGCTACTACCACCAACACCTGCACCGATCACGGCCCCAGACGACCCCACGGCCAGTCCTTCTGCACACACCGCCGCAAAAAAGCTTCGAGGATATTATAAAATGCCCTTTATTCTTTAGAACGTTTCGAGAAAACATATTGTCGCGGATAGGGGGCGAGGGGTGTAGACTCTTAAGAGCTTGAGGTATCGTTGTATTTATTAATATAAAATAGTATCTAACCTACGCTAACATGTGCCTTAATTACTATTATAATAACCTAAACTAGACTTACCGGGGCATCGCCATGGTCGAGTTACTATACTCGGACAGGCAGACGAAGAAGCAAGAGAGGGAGTTTCTGCCTCGCCGAGTATAGTAACTCAACCATGGCGATGCCTGGGTAAGTCTAGTTTAGGTTATTGTAATAGTAATTAAGGCATATGTTGCCGGTAGATACCATTTTATATTAATAAATACAAGGATACCTCAAGCTCTTAGAGTCTACACCCCCCTATCCGCGACATATTGGTGGATGCGCCGGGTATTTATGCGTAACTCTAGCATGGTACGCCCGGTGGGGTGAACGGGAACGAAGTTGCCACATACGGCAAATATTTTAAGGAAATAGGTATCAGTGAACAAATACTAAACATGCGACCGCTGATAGAATATTAGCGTGTTATATTCTATCATGTATCAAAAAAAGCAAATGAAAATTCTTAAAATCGAAATTATTTTCAGTGCATTGATTCAATATACCTGTATGATTTAGTGAACATACTTTGTATATGTATGTGACAGTGATACCATTAGCTTTGGTTCATTAAAAAGCAAAAATCCTGTAAGCTTTTCGCTTTGTTTGAATTACATGGCAACATGGGCGATTTTCGCGGGTCGCCGCCGCCCCTACCCCCGCTGTTAATTACGCGTACTTAATTATCGCGCGTCGTACTGATGCGCCCTAAAAAAACACAGTCCACTTTTTCTCCCCCAGCTCCGAATGCTCGCCGATAAATCACCCGTGGAAACGCGATGCCAATTAACACCGCCTCCCGACTCGCATACATCCAGAGAGAATTATTAAAACACGGGAAGGGAGAGAATGAAAAAAACGTGCAGTTACGTGCGGATATAAAATAAATCGGACGGAAATTGATAAATTATTGCTTTGATATATCATCATAATACTATAAAAATGTACTAACTTTTTGAGTCAAAGTTCATGTTCATTAGTTAACACTAACCCTGCCATTTATTTTCATCCTGACCTAATATACCATTCTTTGATGCTTCAGGTGTCAAAATGAAGAAGAATGGTTTATGGATCGGATGGACGATCGGTATAGAAAATGAGGTATATAGATCAGGATGAAAATAAATGGAATAATAGGTTGAATGAAGATGGTGAATGTGTGGTGAAAGGTTGAATGAAGATGGTGAATGTGTGGTAAAGGAAGAATGTGATAGAGGGTGCAAAGATTTGATGTTGTTTCTAGATGAGGATGGAAGAGTTAAATTATATATTACATGACCAACCTCATAGGCCGAGTGGTTAGAACCGTCGTCCATCTAGTACTGAGCATTGGGGAGCCTAAGTTTGATCCCCATCGGGGCGAATTTTTGCTACTAATTACAGTTTTTCAGAGGTAAATACCGGGTGATCAAACTCCTTTTAACTACTCCCTTGACCGGCGGAAAAGCCTCACGGCTGATAGCCCTATGAAGATAGAGGTTTTATTGTTTATATTACATGCTACATTTTACTCCATTTAGGTGCTTCAATAACTTCATAAACAGGTTATTAAAGCACCTAAAGCAAGTAAAATGTAGCATGTAATATAAACAAAAAACATCTATTTTCATAAGGCTATCAGCCATGAGGCTTTTCCGCCGGTCAAGTTCAAGTTCAAAGGAGTTTAATCACCAGGTATTTACCTTAACTTCACAGAAAACTGCGATTCGCGAAAATTCGCCCCGATGGGGATCCAACTCAGGCTCCCCAATCTTCAGTAATAGATGGACGACGCTTCTAACCACTGAGTTTGGTCATGTAATACATAGTTTAACTCTCGGAAATTCACCCCGATGGGATCGAACTCAGGCTCCGCAATGCTCAGTACTAGACGGGCGACGGTTCTAACCACTGGGCCTATGAGTTTGGTCATGTAATATATAATTTAACTATTCTATCCTCATCTAGAAACAACATCCAATCTTTGCATCCATTCCAATACTCAGTACACGACGGTCGACGACTCTAACCACTCAGCTGGGTTATGTAATATATAATTTAGAGTTATGTTTATATGTAATTGTAGATTTTGAAAATAATTATGAATAATTATTAATTTTATGTAAATATATGCGTGGAATTATAATTTAGTTTGGTTTATTAATACTATAGAACAATATAGTTTGCTTATTATTAGTTAATTGTTTTTGCTGTATATTAAATACATCGATATCCAGAGCTTTATATTTTAATGATATCATCATTTATCTATCTCAGCGTAAATAACTGAATTACTCCATGCAACCGATTTATAATAACATAAACCATTATTTTGTAGCCACATTAATTTCCCAACTCTTTGCAATAGGTCTCAGTTACATCGCTTAATTTCAAAGAGGATGCCGTAGTCGGCATCGGCGCGGATTAATCCGTGAATATCCTAACCGGCTTCCTATTAATTATAACTAACACTTTGTGTAAGCGATCGGCTTAGCTGTGCAAATTCACGGCGCCCGGAGTGGATTAATGACGGCGGTAAAACCTCCAGCGGACAATTTATCGGGTTTTAGAGGGATGGTGTCCCGCATAATCTAATTGAAACGCGGCCGCATGTTTCATCGTCATCAAAAGCCAAAAGAAAGCTTTATGAAGCGGTCAAAGCAGCGCTGAAGCGATGTTCAAATGTGATAAATTTAATATATATTATTTTTCACAATAGGACCTTGTAAAAAATTTGATGTGACCAGTACACAGTACTTTGTAATTCATAACAAAAATTAAATTAAGATTCATATAATATGAATAAATAAATATATATATATATATATATATATATATATATATATATATATATATATATATAAATAAAACAATTTATAATAAATATTTTCAATTCTTTTGTGTATTTGAAATATAATGGAAAATAAATCTCTATTCTTTCTAAAGATTTTGTGACTACACTACTCTGAGCTTCTCCCGTTATAAACGGAAACCCTCGGGCTGATTATATATATATATATATTTGTTAAATTTTAATGTGTCGTGATTTTAGTATCTCACACTCATATCTTGTTTCGCTAGTTTTTAGTCTTTTATTACTGAATTATTAAATATAATCCTAGATATATCATTAACTCCCATTTGCATATTTTTAGTTGCGAGTCACTCCCACGTAATGAAATCATGCAAATATCTGGTTTCAATTCCGCACGCGTAAGCAGCATCAGGGCAATCCGCAAAAAGGCCACACATACACCCGACAGGCTCTCATTTGATACCGGGAAAGGTCTAATTAACTTATTCACCTTAATGTAATGGCGAGCGTGCAGCAACACCGTCCGTGCATTACCATTACACCTCACGAACCATCTATCTGGAGACTCGTTTTTCAAACGCTCTAAACCCTGGAGCACGCGTCGATTTTTTTTGTGCGCTCTTAATTAATGGTTTTGTTTCTGCGCAACAAATGCACGATTGAATGATTTATCGGTGGACATTGCAGAATCACAAGCGATAACTAATAATAGAGGTACCTTAGGGAAGTTTCAAGCATCATATATTATGTGAGTTGTAACTGGCGAACAAAGAGGATTTACCAGAGCAAGTACCTGAAAATAGTCATTATTATTAGTAATAAAACATCATGATATGTGATACATCTGTTATCTATACCCACTCCTACATATCGCTCACTGAGATAACAAATGTCCAAAAATAAATAGAGATAAATGCATTTTAAAGATTGCAATAGTTCCAGTAGTTTTACCATTGAGTATAATATTATCTATTTTTTTAAAGTAATAATTTGGTTTATTCCAAACGCAAAAAAGGATTAAAGGAGCGTTAAAATATACATAGAAATGATCGAAACAAAAATGAAAACCTAAAAATTAATTTTGAAAGACACTTATCACTTTATAGTGCGATATATATATATATATATATATATATATATATATATATATATATTGTACAAACAATTTTTTCATAAACATTTAAGTTTAGATTTCTGTGATCTTTTTTCGTTGATCCTATATATCTAGTAATGGAAGCATGTGTGGAAAAAGAGATTTCGTAATTTCAGCTTAGAATAATTAAATGCTATATATATATATATTTTGTTAGTAAATCCTGATGAAGCTCTGAAGTAAGAGCGAAATATCGATGTAAAGAGAAGAGGATTCTTTCAGCCCTAACGCCGCATTCCCAAGAGGCTTCCCCTAACTAGCTTTTGGCGAAAAATAACCCTCATTATATATATATATATATATATATATATATATATATATATATATATATATATAATTATATAATTTAATATTCCTTTTAGAATTGCATATAGTTGTATTTTTGTTTTCAATAATTCAAGCCGCAATAAAAATTCATTTGATTTTCGAATGCCAATTAGAAATAGTCTGTAGACTAGCAATGCAAATCCATCGGCGCAGTTGTAAACCTGCAGTGGAGCTCAAAATTGCGTGATTAAAAGTGCACCTCGGCTTGTTCAATATTGAACAATGAAGGGCAAATATATTGCATATTTGGATTGTGATTAGAGATGAGTATCGCTATTTCATTAAACATTTATAGACAGGTATAATCCAATTAATTTGATGTTATTACTAATTATTATCATATAAATTGGAAATGGTTGTGTGTTTCTGCGAGCAAAATGTAATTGCATACATTTAGTTGGTCATTTCAAAATAAATCAACTACTAACTAACATTACCTAATTTTATTGTAACTGTAAAGTATGGGGGTTTCTCATAGAGCTCTGCTTCTTCTTCTTCTTAGTATGCTTCATCCGTTCCGGATATTAGCGATCACCATCACGATCTAGACCTTGTTTACTGCATTGCGAAAAAGTTGCAGGGATGGGGCGCTATTTTCTCAGGGGCTCGGCGTGAAAGAGCTCTTGAGTAATAGTAGCCCCAGCGACTTCGGAAACTGAATATTTCGATGGAAGCTTAAAAATAATAGATGCCTACAGGGTTCGAATGGATGGAATACATTTTGAGAGCAAAATGACTTCATATATTGACGGATTAATTCTCCGGAAATCGAAATGTCATTTGATTATAAAACGAATTTACTATAAGAAAAAACTATACTCTATATAGTTTCGAATAGTCTGATTAGTCTATCCCTATAATATAAAAACGAAGACAATGTTTTGAAGCCGACCGACCTGTCATTTATGATTTTCGTGCTGTCAGTACATGTCGTCACAAATATTTTTATTATTGACAGTTTTGTTCGTCAAACGGGTACAAAATTATTGCGATAGCATCTATTGTTACCTTAGAAGTTGCAATTTCATAGTTAGAAGAAGTTGGCGATATAGTTGTTACATCATACGCCGTTGGAAGACGAGAATGTCAGCTAGTATAATATATAAACGAAGACACAGTTTTTAAACTTTATTAAGATTACTCAGCTCAGTAGCCGAGTGGTTAGAGGCATAGTTTGTCTCGTACTAAGCATTGGGGAGCCTGAGTTCCAACCCAACCGAGGTACACGAGGCACCTTTTGCAGTTTTCAGAGGTTTTCTGTGTAGTTAAGTTAAATACAGAGTGATTAAACTCCTCTGAGCTTCTCAGAAGTCTTTTAAAAACATATATAAGTGTGAATCCACCTCTTAGCAATCTACATGCCTAGATTTCGATCTTATTAGATCTCATCAGTGTAGCTCAGCTAGTTAGGATAAATTCACACAAGAGAAGTCTTTTTAAATTAAGATTGAAAATAGTAAGATGCAATTTAAACAATTCATTGTTGGGGGCTACGAAATTAAAAATTGTCCCCTATTGAACGACGGGAGTTTGATATAATAATGAAAAATATTTCTGTCAGTGGTATATATTTTTTTGATATCGAGTGAAAAACGTTTTCAATTAGGCATTTTAAAAGGTAATGTTGCAACAATATGCAATTAAGGGTTAAATGTAATAAGGTGGAAATTTGATTAAGTATATTAAAATGTAATTAGTTAAATGACTGATTGATAAGTAATATTTTGAATAATTTTAATTTAATATTAATTAATTCGTGTGATAAATTATGTTAGTGTCAAAATACATTAAAACCCTGTATAGTGTATATTATCAATACACTAAATTTCATATCGATAGTACAAAGTGGCAATTATTAGCCGGATTATGCGAATAATTGTCACTTTGCGCTAACGACATTAAACATTCAATCGGTTAGCATTAACGAGTCCCTCTGGTCCGCGGCGGCCGATTCATTACAGCCGCTCTCGCGCTTTATTTAATTTAATTGATCGCAGGGTACGGCCGCTGTGTTGAAAATCGCCTACCCGCAGCCACGTGAGTTATTCATGGCAAAATCAGCCGCGCTAAATTCACAAGGGAGGCATCTCTTATTAATCTCGAATCGATTGCGGTGCGGTGCGGTAGTGGTGAGGGGCACAACGTGAGAAATTCACGAGAGCCCGCCCGCGTCACTATCGACACCTCTTGTAATGCGGATCGATTATGAAATTAACCACGATTTTAGGTGTAAGCTGGGTATTTCAATAATATTGAAACAGTTTAGGAGGGTGTTCATCTGGGTTTTATTTGCGTGCTGGTGGTTTTAGAAAAAAAATGTTGTGCATGCGGAATTTGTGAGTTGATTCAGCTGCAACAGGTGAAACTGAGGAGCGGTGTTGGAATGAAAATGCTGTGTTAATTCTTAAAATTAGTTATGCAAAGATATAAATACAATTATTATAAAAAATATTTTTTTATATAGTAGTAGTAATGTTCATCGTATACACCACCATATATGTCATACGACCAGGTAATTTTATCCTTCAAAAAAATTGGTTGCCCTATAGTTGGCAGGTTTGCCCTGTTATAATCGTAAATTAAATCTAAATACAACTTATAATTTAAAAAAAAATAACTGGATGGGAAATCGAATTGAAACGCCAGATTATAAACCCAGTTTCTAAATACATCTAAATCACGTCATTTCATCCAGCAGAATTCTAGGTAATACATGGACAGGATTTTAAAGCCTAAAAATACTTCTATCTGTATGCCGTGAGGCTTTTTCGCTGGTAAAGATAGAAGCTATAAGAATTTTATTGCTCTGTATTTATCTTAACTGCTCAGAAAACCTCTAAAATCATGTGAAAGCTGATTCGTGAATTTTTACAGTTAAAAGTAATTAGAAGGCAATAATACTTTTAACTGTAAAAAATGAACGAATCAGCTTTCACAGGATTTTAGAGGTTTTCTGAATAGTTAAGGTAACTATATATATATATATATAAAAATATATATATAAAAATATATATATATATATATCCGCTGGCCTTTTTTACCACATTGTGGTGTAAATGTTTGAATTTTCCTCTATTCTTTTATAAATGTTTTACATTCTCTTCTATTTATTGTCAGTTCTTTTGCTTCCTTCCAGTTTTAACCTTTCCTTTCTAATAGTTCCGATATAGCTTCATCCCATTTCCTATTTTCTTGTTTTTGATTTTTGCTCTCCATATTCTTTCGGCTGGTGCTGTCTTTGCCATCCTAATTATGTGTCCCCGCCATCCTAATTGTCTTTCCTCTATGTACTTTATTGTCGGTGTTACATTTAGTTTTCTTCTTATATCCTCATTCCTCATTTTGTCCTTTTTTGTCACTCCTGTAACTCTTCTCATATACTTCATTTCAACTGCTGGTATTTTGCTCTTTTGTGCTTTATTTAATGTCCATGTTTCGCATCCGTATGTTAATATAGGTCTTATTAGCTATTAGCTTTATAGTTAAGGTAAATACAGGGCGAATAAATTTCTCTAAGCTTCTACCTTTACCAGCGAAAAAGCCTCTCGACATACAGATAGAAGTATTTTTAGGCTTTAAAGTCCTATCCATATACTACCTACAATTCTGCTGGATCAAATGACATAGTGGCATTAAAGGGAATGAAATAGCAGATGAGATTGCCAGGAAAGGATCTTCGCATCCTCTAACAACCCAATATGACGAAATACTTTATACACGTACTCGCGGTGAGTGATATTATGGCTCATATCAAGGCGGATGTATTTATAATTATTATATCAGGATTTTCCGATACATACACTTGACTTCTACTATCTTGCAATAACCATAAAGCAATAATCCAAGAGACCTCGGTAAAAGATAACGACATAATTTGATTTTGAGAAGACTTTGTAATATAATATTGAATATTGTGGTTCATGTGTCGTAGAACAACATATGAGGATCCCCGTTGAAGAGAAAATATTGGTTTTAAAAATTAGCAATGACATCGAATGACACTAACACGTTATTACTAACAACCAATAGCCCCACTATCAATTTAAGTGTTTTAAGACACATATGATAAAATAAATGTTTTATAAATGGAAGCACTAAAAATTATGTTTTCAATAGTCAAATGGTGGCCACTTTTAGTGCCGGTCATTTTAGTTTACGGATGTAATAAATACAATAAAAACTTTCAAAACTGCGGTCCTCAACAATAAGCCTGCGATAAATGGATGAATAAAAAATTAGCCATAAAATACAAAGTAAAACTATGATGCGCATTTAAAATAACTTTGTATTTTCTATACAGCGATTACAGTTCGTGGCAATTTTCGTAGCGTGTGCAATTAATCGGTCATTCATCATTTCGACGAATTAAATTCTGCCGTAAGATGCCAGATTATGTGCAGTTAATTAAAAGTGTCGCGAGCACTGTAATCCCGCAAGACTAATGAACAAAATCGCTGGCATACTGTGATTCGTAGATTACCGGGAATTAATTGCTCAGTTGCGGGACGCTAGACGAATATTTACTCGATTCACATTTAGATTCATTGTGGATGGATCTTATGAAAGTAAATTCATTTTAAAACTCCGATTTAATATATAATCCCTAAGAAAATAAAATGCGAGCAGTTTAAATCATATATAATTTTCCATTATAACGAGACATTAAAAATGAATTGAAATAAGTGAAAAGAAAAAAAAACTTTTCTTTATCTTTATAGATATCAGCCAGAGGGGGTTACGGCTTGTAAGGGGAAAAACTGGGCGGAGTGCAATCAACTACTCAGTAAACCTCTTAAAGGTGATTCGCGAAATTTTTTCCACAACTGACCGACTTTGAACTCTCGCTCCCCAATGCTCAATACGCTATGGACGATCCACTAGGCCACTAATATGGGTATAGAAAATAATACACAACTAATTTCTGGATAACTTATGCGCGACTGTAATCTGCTCTACTTAAGGTCGTTTTAGACAAGACAATTTCTTGACTCAAAAGTTAGTCACGATGCGAGACAATCTAAATTGTCTCGTATACAGCAAATTATTTAAAATATTGAATTGGATGGTAGATCGAATGGAAAAATATAACGCGTTCTATTTGTCAAGGACAAATTGTATGGGAGGAGGATATATGAATTTATTACTTGAACAACTTTTGAGCTAAGAAATTGTCTTGTCTAAAACGACCTTTAAGATCGTTTTAGACAAGACAATTTCTTGACTCGAAAGTTAGTCAAGATGCGAGACAATCTAAATTATCTTGTATCATACAGAAAATTATTTGAAATATTGAATTGGATGGTAGATCGAATGGAAAAATATAACGGGTTCTATTTGTCCAGGACAAATTACATTTGAAGAGGATATATGAATTCATTTCTTGAACAACTTTTAAGCTGCGAAATTGTCTTCTTTAAAACGATCTTTAAAGTGAGTACGTCGACCACACCCTACTGAGCAAGGGTAGGTAGCGTCCCCTTAAGCCCGTGCCAACAGATGGCGAGACAATTTAGTTTTTATAGTAAAATAATCTATCATAAAACATAGGTTATTACAAATTTCAATACCTTTTCGGGATAATGAAGTAAATTTTAAAATCAATCCATTTTTAGGCGTCTCAATTATTTACTTATGCTAACGAAACTTCTGGTGAATTCGCCGGGTATAATTAATACATTATTGGCGAGTACAGGATTGTGTAGGGTGTTACCAAATTGCATATTAATTATTCGCTGGCCCAAATTATGATGATTAGCTTGTATACTTTTTGTTTCAATATGTATTCCTGAAATGATCAAAATCGGAAATAAAAATCAATAATAGGATATAACTTTTCAATAGAGTGTCATAGAAACATAGTATTCAGTACATAATTAGAGTAAAAAGCCAATGTTTTTGATGCTATTTTAAAATAATAGCTATAACTTTTCAATAGAGTATCATAGAAAAATAATATTCAGTACATAATTAGAGTATAAAGCCAATGTTTTTGATACTATTTTAAAGTAATAGCTATAACTTTTGAATAGAGTATCATAGAAAAATAATATTTAGTACATAATTAGAGTATAAAGCCAATGTTTTGATGCTATTTTAAAATAATTGCTATAACTTTTGAATAGAGTATCGAAGAAAAATAATATTCAGTACATAATTAGAGTATAAAGCCAATGTTTTTGATGCTATTTTAAAATAATGACTGGCTAAATTTTATGCAGATAATTTTGAAGGGGTCTATAAACAATAATAGGTAATAAATCTTACCGCTAATTTCAAGATCTAACTAACTGTTATCCTAACAAATACCGCACGACCCCACTCGCCTCCAATTTTATTTTCCTTCTCGTCCCTGTGCACATGAAAGCAAAAAGCTCGCCTCAAAAGTTTCGCGTGTACACACAATTTATAAGTTTATACTACACAGCGCGAGGATTGAGTCAACTAGCGGGGGCATAATCCCATTACGGGCGACCCGGCTCCGCTAAAGCACTCGGCGTCTTCGCTCCCCCCTTCAGCAGCTAGCACCCCCCGCCCGAACCCCCATCCTTCGACGCCGGCCACCCTTCCGGACGCGCGGCTTTACTTAATCAGCGGAAATGGCCCGCATAGATCAAGGAGACTTCGGTCTTCCCGAAGCAGAAATGAAGTAAGCCAGATGAGAGAAGGTTTTTCATCGGCGCAGTTTTCTGCAAGTGCCCGGCAATATAAATACTATAAACACCCTATTTATATAATCTAAAATTTTTAGCATCAACATATGCTAATCAAAATTATCCTGAAATGATTACGTTTTTTCGATACAGCCAGATAGGACTTTTAAAATTCTATTTAGTTAATATTACCTATTAGTCTATTAAGCCCGTATGACATTATCTAGTTTCCTATATCGTTTTATATATAAGAATTGATATAGAAGAAGAAGATATATTTATTGTAACATACATACATACAGGATATACATACATGTACAAGAGGCCATCGACCGTGGTCTTTCAGCCTGAGAATTGATATATTAAACTATATAACTATTTCTAAATAGAAAATTAACATGGTGTATTACGGTGTTGTTATTGTTAAGTGAATTTACCATTATTATTATAGTATATTGAATTTATCATTTTCGACATGTGTATATGACACTATGTAGTTTGTGTCTGCATCGAAAACGAATATAAGAAACTAGATATCACACAGACTTTATACATATAAGGTACATACTTGCTGCTATTCAAGTAAAGTAAATATTCACTGATATGTCGACAAAAGTTTGTCTTAAACTTATTCAACAATGCATACATTTTATCTTCATTATGTTTTACATTTTACAAATTATATTTTCATTCTCCTCGCCCCCGTTAAGTAGTTATCCCAATTCAAGGCAGATTGTCTCCAACATTTCCAAAACGAGAGCCTGATGTTAATTCGAGCCCTCCCGAGCAATTTAATCGCGAGCAGCAGCAGCCGGCCCGCCGCGCCGCCCGGAACTTATCAGATCATCGGGTCGTTAATGACGCCATGGCACCGCCGCCACCCCCACCCGTTCCCGCAATTTGCATAAACGCACGCGTATAAATTACGCACGTCCGTAAAAATAATTCGGCGCTGCGCTGATTTCGCGATAAATTTAATTGAAACGCGCGTAATTAATTCGTTTAATATGTTGATTGCGTGCGGACAATTGTCGTGTTGCTGTTTTTTTTTTTGGGGGGGTTTTGGGAAGGGGGTCATAAATATAAATTAATTTATGTAGATGCCGGAACGTGGCGGAGCTAAGTAAATAGAGAGGAATGTATGCAAAGTCGGCTGGATATAATTTGCTTGCAAATAAATGGTCATTTCGGGGCGGCGCGCGAGGAGATGGATTCTCATTTATATGGTAATTGCGGGGGCGAAGGGGTGGATTTTGGATTGACCTTCGTGTACCGGCGACAGCGTCGTATATGCATATCACTTATTATTGCAGGCGGGTGGTCCTGTTAATTCTCAGTACGGCTACTCGTAATCCTTTATTATCTAATAATCCGTTATGGAAGGCTTTTTTATCGTGCATACAAAACAAACGTCTTTGAGAATTACAATCGTGGAAGACTAATATATTTTATAGCCAGCTCACTAGATTAGGAAGAAGTCGGAATACCACTTTTCGCGAGCTGCTACTTCTTCTTTTTGTTCAAGTAACTATCGTCTGTATCTTATTCTATTCACTACTGTCCTAAATAGAGCCGTTGATGTCATTCCAGTCTATACAAGTACGTTTTGTAGCCATACTATTCTACTGATCTTCGTCCTTCTATCTTCCCTTGCATGATTAGTTGTAGAAGATGATATTTTTCGTTTTTCATTACGTGTCCAAAGTACTCTAGGTTTCTGTGTTTGACAGTAGTTAGAAAAAATAGTTCTTTCGAGATATACTGCAGTACATTTTTGTTTGTAACAGGGTAGACTGAATGAATGAACAATCAATAGTGTTTTTCGCAAAAAAAAAACTTCAAAAAACACCAAGAAACAGCTAGAGGCACCAAGAAACACCAAGAAAAACTAAGAAATACCAAGAAAACCCAACAAATACCAAGAAACACCAAAGAAACACCAAGAAATGCCAAAAAACACCAAAAACCAACTTGAAACAACAAGAAAGTATCTAGTTCTTTCGCGATGCACTCCAGTACCTTTTCATTTGTAACGTGGAGACTGAATGAATGAATGAAGAACTGCCAAGAAATATTAAAAAACACCAAAAACACCAAGAACTACTAAAATACACCAAGAAACACCAAGAAACACCAAGGAACACCAAGAAGCACTAAGAAACAACGCCAAAAAAACACCAAGAAACACTAGAAAATATCAAGAAACATAAAAAACACCGTGTTTCGTGTCTTTCGTTTCCTTGGAATTTTTCTTGTTTTTTGTATCAATAATAAACAACAAGAAATACTAAGAAACACCAAGAAACACCAAGAAACACCAAGTAACATCAAGAAACACCAAGAAACATCGAGAAACACCATAAAACAACAAGAAACGACACCAATAAACACCAAAAAATGCCAAGGAACACCAAAAAAATGCCAAGAAACAACAAGAGATACTAAAAATATCAAGGAACATCAAAAAACACCGTGTTTCATATTTTTCCTATTTCTTGGCATTTTTCTTATATCTTGGTATTCCTTGGTGTTTCTTGTAATGGTCTTTAGTGTTTCTTGATATTTGCTGGTGTTCCTTAATATCTTTGTGTTACTTGGTGTTCCTTGATGTTTTTCATATAGCATGTAAATTAGCGACACAGTAATTTTGAATGACCTTAATAGATTTTGAATGGCTAATAAATTTCTAAGGCTAGTTCCTTATTATTAAGGGTACTTGCCTTAGAAATTTATTAGGCTAGTGCCTTTATAAGGATAGTGCCTTAGAAATATATTAGTCGAAGTACGTACGAAGTATCGATTGATGGATTTTTGAAATATTTACAAATTGTGTGTTAAAACAAAATTATAGTTTTATGATATACTGATTTATGAATTAAATAGCATGAAAACTAGCATGACTGTAATTTTGAATAATGACTAATAGATAGACTAGGGCAGAAAGACTCCGGTCGTTAACCCATTGTGGTATGGAATGTAAATGTTATGTATCACAATAAATATTTTTATTATTATTATTATTAGATAGATAGTAATTTAGAATAATGACTTGGCAACTGTACGAAATTACTTGAACGATTAAGGTTTTCGGCCACAAATCTGGTGTTAGCCGAGTACACATTTGGTGAATGCGCCGGGTAAAATTTGATGTAATCAGAATATGCCCCATTAACTCTTACAATTTTGTTGTTGTTATTTGTGTAAAATTTTCAAGAACCGTTCTGCGTAAGATCATATAGTACTATATAAAATTATTCATTTATTATAACTATCCAGTGATGTGATTTTAGGACCTCTGATATGCTCCTAAGTAGTTTCAATAACTCTAGTCAACCAGCCTCAACTATTTGTGTGCCACTTAATAATAGATAACGTGACCGATGTGCCCACTACCACATCTCCCCCAGAAACCGATCCAATAGTAATTAAGTTAATCCTGGCAATTGGAATATTGATTCAAGCGGCCGGACATACCCTCTCTGGTGAGTTCGACCGCGCGCCCCTATACTCCTAAATCGCGCTATATCCGATCCACTGCGGTCGTGTCAGGATTACAGACCATTAGGGGGAAAGATGACGCTCACTGAATTATCGCATTTTTATCCATTCGGGGCTCGAGTGCTGTGCAGTGCGCCGCGAACATTACCAATGCACCGGGAATAGTAAATTCAATTGCAATCGGTGGGGGTTTTTAAATTGCGAATCACTCGTCGTGCTGCGGCCGCTGGAATAGGAAATATAGTTTGCCAGTAAAGGGAGAAAGGAAGACAATTAAGTAAACAGCTTAAGCGAGGAACGGACGTCTATTATAGCTGTGTTGACTCGTTGCAAACAGTGCGCTTCAGGTTTTATTTCGAACTCGATTCAATACTTGAGTAATATTCAGAGAGTGGAGAGGATTTTCTCGTACTAATTTTATAAACTGAACTTATAGGATTATATTTACTCGGTTGGTTGCCCGCATTTCAATGAGCTTATTTTATTATTATTATATATTTATTAGAAATAACCGACAAATTTATGTAGAAATGTCGAGTAGGTAGAATATTACGGAAAGTACCTTTTACTGCTGGTATGCTATTAACAATACTTTAGAAAGTTCGGGGACAATTTTATGTAGTAGTGTAGTATCAAGTACACATATACACATAAACGAACATTAACACATGGCACAAGGACCTGAAAGTCGATAGCCAGATATAACTTGTAAAATATGATCAACAAATCAGGGCATGTAGAACCAGGTCGCCAGGAAGCAGATGCTACCAGGGCATGGATTTTTGACCGATTTAGAGGCGTTCGCTCTAATTGCGATTGGTGTAAATTTGTGACTCGTCGTTTCGTGGAAGATGCTGGAAGATCATGGAAGAACCCAATGCTCGACAGTAGTTATGTTTTGACATTAATTTTTAAGTTAATTCTATTAATTCAGCGCCATGGAACTTGTACGATTTATAGCGAATGCTAATAGCGATCGGTCAAAAATCGCACCTGTAGGAAACATTTTATGTATTATAAAAATAAAAATTTTAGGTATAATAATAAAAAATAAAAATAAATAAATAAAATAAATACAGTAACTGCAAGTACTATAATTGTCAATAAAATATCGAATGTGATGTGATGTGTGACGGGCGGCTTCCATCGGGTAGTTCCCAGGGCGTTACAAATAAAATGAAATAAAAAGTTTTATCATAAAAAATAGTCCGAATAAAACAAAAACATACTTCCAATAATAATAAACTAAAGAGTGATTTTTATTACTATTCTAGACATTTTTATCAAAAAATATCATATTTTAAACTATATTGTAAAACAGTAACAGCTGTAAAAGTAATAATAAATTATATGGCTGGAGTCTATATATAACCATCTCGTAAGTAAAAAATAAAACCGAACCAATCAATATTCAAGAAATGTTCATTCGGCAGTCGTAAAACTTGATGCGGTCTTAATAAAATAAACTTGGATAATACGGCTGGGGCGGTCTCAGGCCGGACCGAACGGGAAAAATTTGCAATATTTGTGAATATGCAATATAAATTCCGGTCGGGCGGACATGTCGTAAGGTTATTACGCCGTCCAGCTCCGCCGCCGACGTGGTGAGGCGGCCGGCTTTTAAACATGCGGGGCACGCGGCGGCGGTGTAACTAACGCGGGGGCGTGCTTTTTGCCGGAACGAAAAGTAATTAATTTCGTGGGACGGGCGGAAGCGTTCTAAACGCTCTTTTAAGGTCGATTTAATGCCATTTACATGCGAACGCCTGTCGGGGTTTGATTCTTCGGAAACACAGGGAGGAATTTATAATATTTTTATCAAGGGATGGTACGAGATTAAAATGACACGAAAGCTGAAAGATGTAATACAGTGTATTGCGTTATTTTATTACCTGCAATTCAGGATATTGATGTTTTGAAAGATTGAAAATCAAATATTTCTCGTGAATAAATTAAGTATTGTATGTACTTTAAGAATTCTAGTACATTCGTCCTTTGATGCATATATTCATTATTGAATGTTAGCGACAATATAATTAATCTCTTCGCGATTCCAGACTGTATGAACAACACTTCCGATGGTCCTTAATGGAAATGGTTTGGTTTATTAAGGACCATCGGAATACTTGTTCATATAGCCAGGAATCGCGTAGATATGATTCGGGGTCTATTTCAATATGTTTCTCAGCCACGAATTTCTCCACCTGTTCCTTAATTATCCCCTTCAATGATAAGTTGTAGTATATCATACTTCTGATTTCGTATTAAGTATCCTGAATATACAGTCTTCCTTTTTTTATTGCAATCAAAATTTCTAGGCGCGTCCGCCGATTCCCATAGGTAATCTTGTAGTCCACGAGTTCCTGAGCATTCTGTGGTACATCTCAAGAACTGTTTTGTTTATTCATGCTACTTTTATCGTTTATCCTTCCATACCGTAGAGGAGCACTAACCATATCACGTGTCCTGAATATACAGTATTCCTCTTTTTATTGCACTCAAAAGTTATAGGTGTGTCCGCCGATGCCGCAGAAACCCTTGAGATATTGTTGTACCGCAGAATTCTCAGGAACTCGTGGAAAACAAGATTACCAGTGGGGATCTTGTTTTCCACGAGTTCCTGAGAATTCTGCGGTACAACAATATCTCAAGGGTTTCTGTTTTGTTCATTGATGCTACTTTTATCGTCTATCCTTCTTACAAATGTTATTCTAAGGTTCAGATCAAGTTCGGTGTTGTTAAGGACCTTTTGTAATTTCATAAATGACTTGCCTGTATTTTCAATTCTGAATCTAACCTCGGCGTCTAATGACCAGTCCTCTGTTATCCATGTCTCTACTTGATTTTGTTGACTTGTCCTTGGAGGTCTTCTAAGTTATCGGGGCTCAGTATTGTGTCGACCATATATATGGTCGACCCAATACTGAGCCCCGATAACTAGAAGATATATATATATATATATATATATTATATATATCTTCTTACAAATGTTATTCTAAGGTTCAGATCAAGTTCGGTGTTGTTATTTGCATGCATTATAATTTAAATATTGAATCATCATTTACTCTCGATTTCATTCGAAGCGGTCTTGGAAAGTGGTGTGGGAAAGCGAAAAATTTATGAAAAATGCAACAGCGACCGCTGACCGCAGATTGACCCGGCCCCCGATAAATCATTCGCGCGCGCGGGATCGGCAACGGCGGCGGTGGCTGACAATCAATCAAAGCGGGGGTCGCACAGACGGCGGCCGCACGACCGCCCCGGTAAGCCACCCTCCGGAAAAGACTTTCCGATCTCGACACACGATCTATCAGCCGCAGTTATTCATCGAACTTGTTCCACCGCCGCGCGGCGGGCTGTTCTTTTTGTGCCGCCACCGCCGCCCGCGGTGGCGCTAATCTAAATCAAAATCAGCGCCGACACGTGAAAATTGCAGCCGCGCGAAAACAAAACGAAAAACTAATAAACTGAGTGTAATATACGCTATGCGGATTTTTTTTATGTAGCGGTTCATGCGTATAGCAATTAATGGCTTTGTAGTAATTAATAACGTGGTGAAAAATGTAAGGGCGGCGCGTTTAATTAAATTGTTCAGTTTAATTGAATCGGAACCTGGTCGCTTTTGTTCATAAAGTGTTTAGTTACGAATTTAGAGTTTTATATAGAGTGGTATGAAGCTTGTAATAAATTTAGTTGCCTAAATCAGTTGATCGCGATCGACCGGTCGATCGCGAAGCCAATTTTAGTCGATCGCTCAAGTTGTCTTAACTACTTAAGGTAGATAAGACATATCATCATCAACATTACTTAATGCGAATCTTTGAGAATGTCGTTCGTGGATTCGAGCTGAAAATCTATCCCAAAAATGCATTGTGAGACTAACGGAACTGCTGCTACTTCTATGTACAAGCCGTCGCTCCAGGAAAAATTGGAGGTGAAAAGGGTCAGTCGAACTATTAAGTGACGTAGTGAATACCGCCTATGAGAAAAACTGTTCAAATAAAACGAAATGGGGCCGTACAGCTTGGTGGAAACTAGAAAATTTCAGGGAATACTCGAAAATACTCTTCAACAAGGATAAAGGCATAGTCTAGGTGTGCTGGTTTGCATAGACTAGGTTTCCTGTCACCTATAAAAGAAAATTAACGGAGTACAACAAAGAAATCCGCAAAGCCAAAAGGGACAGCTGGACGAAGTTCTGCGAGCAGATAAACAAAACCCCCGGTATGCGCTAGAATCCAGAAATGGTTGGCGAAATAAGGTACTGAAACCCAAACAAGTAGAAGGTACCTACTGCCTAGGATACGCGGACGATACTGCTATCGTCGTGAAAGGAAAATTCGAGAGAATAAAATCAGAGCGCATACATAGAGCCCTGAATAGTATAGTGGACAAATGGTGTGAGGATGAAGGCTAGTCCATAAGCCCTTTGAAAATCACAATAGTGGTTGTACGACAAGAAGAGTACTAATAGGTCTCAATACTTAAAGGTGTAGACATTACATTTGCATCAGAGGCTAAAAACCTAAAAGTTACGTTTTATCAAAAACTTATATTAAACTCACACATAAAGTTATAGTAACACTAGGTAGGTGCAGAAGGTGTAGTAGGTGCAGAAGGTGGAGAAGGTGCAGAAGGTGGAGAAGGTGCAGTAGGAGCAGTCGGTGCAGTAAGTGCAGTAGGTGCAGTAGGTGTAGTAGGTGTAGTAGGTGTAGTAGGTGTAGTAGGTGTAGTAGGTGTAGTAGGTGTAGTAGGTGTAGTAGGTGTAGTAGGTGGGTGCAGTATGTGCAGTAGGTGCAGTGAATTGAGTTTGAAACGCATATAAATATCAAATACTTTCCTTTCCAGGTCAGAGTAAAAAATATCTACCTGCTAGTGAAAATATCTCAGCAGACATCCATGTATCCGACATTTCTACATTAAATATTCGGTGCGTGCGAATAATTTCATCGTGACGCGATCTGATTGCGAGCGGCAGCAGAGCGGGCGACATCGCATCGCTTCGGGTTCGCAGGTGAACCCTTAAAATTTCCGCTGGAACGCTTTCCTTTGTCGCGCGCCGTCCTGTCGTCGTCGGGGGTGGGTGCGAAATATTAAAAGGCGTCCCGGTTGAGCGCGATGCCCTTTTCGGCGCGCTTGCCGTTTTCAGTTAAAAGCATTTACAGCCACACACACACAGACACATACGTGGGAAGCCGGTGCGCAATTAACCCTTGTTTCTAATTGACCACATCAGGGCGAGCAGGGCATTATAAAAACATACGCTAGGAGTGCAATATGAATAATGTATTAGTGAAGTTTATATAGATAAGTAGTTTTAGTTCTATGTTAAAAAATGTGTAACCTACACTCCTTTTAATTCGACAGTTTCTTTTTGTCGTCGGCCTGAGTTTGGACGGTCTTCAATTTCGCCTCGAATAAACAAAGCTACATAAATTCATTAAGCTCTTTTAGGTTTGGGCATGTGTATTGTACAATCCTAGTTGAAGCCCCATTTGCCAAGGATATAGTTAGCCTTATCTTTTTGTTATAAGATTCTTTCTCGGTCCTTTTATATATTTGATATATTTTAGATCTCAATTTTTGAATCATACTACAGATATCAACATTAGTCTAAGGATCATGGTAATTTGTGTCGATCTCTAGGTGATTTTTTTAAATGTTTTTTTTACGGTGAGTACAGCTCCACCCCTGGTCTGTGTGCACTGCGGCCCTTCAAGGACCTATTATGCCTCATACATCCATGATTTGCTAGCCGGGTAAATTATTTGTGGAAAAATTTCCCGGCTAGCGGTGGATTCGAACCACCAATGTTCCGTACGCAATGGCTTCAGACTATCGCCTTAGACCACTGCGCCACGGACCGCCTCTTTCTAGGTGGTTACTATGAGAGGAATGTAACTGTTGGGGGGTTAAGCTCCTGCGTGTCATTGCCTCTCTGCTGGTTGTTCTCACGTACATATACTAGAATTACTTCTGGTCATCATCGCTTGCTATTACTTTCTTATTATTGACAATAAACCTTTATTTTCTATCTAAGGTATCTTTATTAATATTCGGGAAAGTATCTGGATTGCGATTTCGCCATATTGCATTGCATAAGTTCCTTTAACAATACTTCCACCAATGTACTTTTCTTTTGAAAAGTAATAGCACCATATCAATTCTTTGTACTGCTCTTTTGTTCATTGTTATTTAGTATTTTTATTTTCTTTTGTGGACGTTGTTATTTCATCATATAGGCTAGGTTGAAAGCTTGTATTGGTTTGGTGATTCTAACGCAGTATTTCCTGTCATTTGCTTCTTTTTTTGTTGTTCATTCGTTAGGCTGCGATATGATTTTTTTTTCTACGGTGTGTACAGCCCCCGCCCCTAGGCTGTATGCACTGCGGCCCTTTACGGACCTATTGTGCCTCCTCATACAACATCCATGATATGCTAGCCGGATCAACTCTTTGTAGAAAAATTTCCCGACTAGCGGTACGTTCCGCACGCACTGTCGCCTTAGACCATTGCGCCACTGACCGCCTCGATATGAACATTACAACTCGCGCTTCATCAACATTGGCCTGGGTAGGATGGTAGGTTTAGCCTTAATCACTCGGTGTCTGGTTCACTTGTCCATGCTGGCTCGACCCGCCAGAGTAGCGATGTAATGTAGTATTCTATAACACATCTCGGGAGTAACTTGCTGGGTATTCACCTAGATAACTAGGGCCGTGGGGTCGTCACTCCCCAAGTAGTGGTTTTCTGCCACTACCCCCTGCGGATCGTATAAATAATAAAAAAGTAGGGTACTTTTTACCGAATACTAGTAAAAATGTCGGGATTGCAGAAGCCCCTTTTTAAATTCAATCTATATTTCGTTATATTAATTCAATATTGGCTTCTTCAGGATTCTTTTTACAAAGGCCACAGATATAATGGTTATTTACAATAAATTTACATATAAATAATAATAATATTTATTATTATTAATAATTGTCTTTTTGTAACTAAATATAATATAAAATTCAGTACAATAATTTACAAATTATTTTCATTATATTGTTTATTGTGAGAAAATAAGTAACTTGTAAATGGTAAGAGTGAATTTTTATTTTATTATAAACGGTTCGAAAGAATCCTTCTAAAAAGTACCTTTATTTGGTATAACCCCTGAAAAAAGGCCACAGATATAATAGTTATTTCCAATAAATTTACATATAAATAATAATAATATATATTATTATTATTAATTGTCTTTTTGTAACTAAATATAATAGAAAATTCAGTACAATAATTTACAATTCGTAATTTTACGCCAAAAAATATTATTGAGAAATAAAAATATCAATATTTCAATGTGACCTAACTTTTTTTTAATATGTAAACTATAAGAGTTGAATCATTATAGAAAAATATTTCAATACCTGAAAACCTATTGATTTTAAATGAATGCATTTTATTAAAACTGCCTTTTCTTTGCTCACCTCGAATTCACACAAACTTAATATAAAAGCAGCATACAATTCAGCCCGCTTTTAATGTCATTAAAATACATCCCAGCGAACGAATAGAATATTTATGACACATATACACATCTTGACTAAACTAAACTAATAACCAGATTTCTTCTTGTTTAAGCACGAAAAAAATACGCCCAACCCTTCTCGCGCCCAGGAAGATTAATGTGCGTCGACAGGCGCCTCCAAAAGGCGACTTTCCGCCGAGTGGTCGATATTAATTTGCTTAATTAACTGAATTTCTATGCGGAATGTTCGTGCCCGGGCACTTAAAAGGAAACGACTATTCAAAGCGGAACTTAACAGCACACAAGAATGTAATTCTGCGATAATTAACTCAGCGTTCGATGCGCGTGGGGCGGCTGGCGACGTGGGGCGAGGCGCGGGAAAACATTAAAAGCGCGCGCCCGGGCCGAGTTTTAGTGCTCAATCACATTTGCGTGGTCTCTATTATAATACTGATGAGGGGGTTGACGGGAAAATGGAAGTAGCAATTTAATTGTGATTTATTTTACGAGGCGTTATATTTAAGTGTCATGATAATGTAGGCAGAGGCGGATCTGTACAAGGGATAATGGGGCTTGAACCCACAGCGCTCATATTTCAGTAACGACACAAAGTCTCTATAAATACGAAAGATATAGATATAAAATTATTTTCATTATATTTTGAGAACATAAGTAACTTGTAAATGGTAAGAGTGAATTTTTATTTTATTATAAACGGTCCGAAAGAATTCTTATTTCTAAAAAAAAGGACCTTTATTTGGAATAACACCTCAAAAACTACAAAATTCCCCTCGAACATATATGAGTTTCACGGGAATTAGTGAGGTTTTTACGAGCTTGTTTCGTATAATTCCTGCTGTGATATTAAATGTAAAGTAGACTAGAAAACTCATAAATAAAAAAAGACCATTATTTGGCATAACCCCTCAAAAAATGCCCATCAACAGCAAGAACAACAAAAAAATACATAAAAAAATAAAATTAAAAGTAACAGTCAGCAACAATACAAACTAACTATTTCTACATAATTACATTTCTATGACCTATGCCTTAGACAACCTTGTAAAATTGCAGCCACGGCCCGCTTTAACTTATCTTGAACTAATTTGAAATTATTGACCAACATCCTAAGTGGCCACTGCCAGTTAAACAAACACCTACACACGATGGGTTTGGTGGACAGCCTGTTATGTAGAGGGTGCAATGAAGAACTAGAAACAGCAGAGCATGTAATATGCCTCTGCCCAGCTAAGACCAGGTAAGACCAGCGACCTGTCTGGGGTAAAGAGGAACACAGTGCTCAAAGAATCAACAATTCAGCCTCGGATAGGACGGGAACAACTAATAACGATTCGGCGAGAAAAAGGAATACGATGGTACGAGAGCTCGGCGTCTCAACTACGGCTGTAATCGTTGAAGACAAACAGGATGCAATCCTTCAACAAAGAAGAAGAAGAAGAAGTTTATTTGTGATCTTAAGCATTAATTATCACAGCAGGAATTATACGAAACAATCCGTAAAATATATAAAAAAAAACCTCACTAATTCCCATGAAACTCATATATGTTCGTTCAAACTATACCTATACCGTTTTAATGTGTGTATTTTTTAACTATCTGCATATATTAAAACCGTCGGCTCTCTCTGCAAACACACATCGTTTAATTGTGTGTCCAGCGTTGAAAAACGGGGGGGTTCTGTGCATCGCCGCGCGTCGCGACGGCGCTGCGCGTTGGTAGGCTGGGCTCGCGCCAGTAGTACGCGGATCGTCGCGACGCCCGTCTCGACCACCCACCATACACACGCGAATATCCGGTGTTGAACCGGGAGACGCGTATGTGGAAAGTGCAGTGGGGGGTGAACTAATTGTGAAAAGTATAGTTGCGTAGCCCTATTAAAAGTTGTTTGATGGGAGTTTGGGACTGGAGAAAAATAATTGCTTGAGCTAAGCGTGTGGTGTTCGCGTAAAGTTAGCGGGTTATATACGTGATTGGATTATTTCTGAGAGGGATTATTGCGTGAACCGGTAAGAGATTTTTCAAACAATTTAGTTAGGAATGAAATTACTGAAATATTGTTTTAAAACTTTATAAAACAAAATCTAACAATGTTTTTTGTATTTTAAATTTAAAAGAGATAAGCTCAGTTATATACATTTATTGTTTTTTAATACTTCTATTTATATTAATTATTCAAAAAAGCCTCTAGAATAGGCACTCAAGAAACTTAATTGGGATACAATAGGCATTGTGATAAATGATTAAAAACTCATGATAGGAGGACAACATGCCTCCAAACTGGATAGGATGGTAGGTTTGGCCTTTATAATTCTGTGTCTCGTTCACTTGTCCATGCTGCCTGGACTCACCAGAGTAGCGAAGTAATGTAGTATTCACAACAAACTATAACACATCTCGGGAGTTGCTAGACTCCGTGTTGGCTGGGTATCCACCCAGATAACTAAGGCCGTGGGGTCGTCACTCCCCAAGTAGTGGTCATTTGCCACTACCCCCTGCGGGTCGTATAAATAATGAAAGAGTAGGGTAGTTTTTGCCGAATACTAGTTAAGTTTCGTGATTGCGGCAGAGGGTTCAAAAGAAGCTCCTTTTTAAATTCAATCTATATTTCGCTATATCAATTCAATATTGGCTTCTTCAGGATTCTTTCTACAAAGGCCACAATTGCCATAAATGATTAAAAACTCAAGATAGACGGACAACATGCCTTCAAAACGATTTCTAACCGTCTTTGAATATGCACCCAAGAAACTTAATTGGCATACAATAGGCATTACCATGGATGATCTTAAACGCAATTATCTTCGATTTGAGGATGACATAATCCTCATAGCCGACAAACTAGGATAATTAAGATAGATAATAGAGTTTGAGAATATTCTTTACTATTTCTCTCCATTCTTTTCTATTCAACGCCTTTTTTCCGGCTTCTTGTTTGCTGAGATTGTTACTTGCTAGTATGGCAGTTACGTTGTTGTTCTATGTTGTTTTTTTGTCTCCATAGATTCTGGTTCTTTGTTATCATTGCAAACCATATTTGCGTTGTTTGTCTGCCCTCTGCCATTCTTACTAGGTGTCTGTGCCAACGTAGCTGTTTTTGTATAGTTTTTCTTCTAGGCTCTCAATTTGTAGGTTGTTTCTGATCTGTTCATTCCTCCCACTCTATAACCTAGAATAATTAAATAGCTGATATTTGGGGGAAAACTTCTCCAAAACAAAGATAATGATCGAGCGAACAGTTTAACATGGGAAACATAAACGTGATTTGGGGCTGGTTCTACAATTGACAATTTAACTGGAGAATAAGGCTATTCGTGGAATAAGTTTGACATATTGCCGTTAATATCTCAAACTTATTCCACGAATAGCCTTATTCTCCGGTTAAATATCAATTGTAGAACCGGCCCTTAGTCTAACAAATACATATATCGATGATGTAGCGCAAGAAGAGCCAATTTGCTTTTTTAACAAAAGGAACAAACTGATTTAAAGGACTTAGAGCCGGTTCTACAATTGGCATTTAAAAGGAGAATAAGGTTACTTAACTTACTTAATTAAATGACAATTATTAAAAACTATACGCGCCACACGTAGGCTTGTTGTCTCTTTAATAGAAGAGTGAACAACAAATGAAACGCGCATAGGCAATTGTCTTTCAAATCTACATTTATCCTTACGGGTGTCGAGATTAACAATAAATCAATATCGGACAATATGTTTATAGTTAATGTTCTCTACTACTTCTCTCCCTTCTTTTCTATTCAACGCTTTTTTTCCATCTTCTAGTTTGCTGAGATTGTTTCTTGCTAGATGGCAGTTACGTTATGTTTTCATGTTATTTAGTCACCCTCGATTCTGGTTCTTTATTATTCTTACAAGCCATAAATGTTTTGATTGTGTGTTCTCTGCCATTATTACTAGGCTTCCATACCAGAAAACTTAAGTTGTCTTGTGATCCACCAAGAGAGCCGCGCGCGGACCTCAACGCTCGAGCTCCTAGGGCAGCTCATTTATAATACACATGAGGCCAAATACTATACGATGGACGAGATAAATCTGACATAGCCACCATTTCCCGCACTGTTTTTTTCTATGTACTTTTCTCGGCTCTCAATTTGTAGGTTGCTTTTTTTGGCTCTCAATTTGTAGGTTGCTTTTTCTCGGCTTTCAATTTGTAGGTTGCTTTTTATCTTACTCCATCCAATCTTGCCAATCCTTCCACCTTCCTTTAATATTTCATTTCGTTATGTTGTATTTTGCTTTTGCTAATCGTTCATACCAATGCTAAATCTCATTTTTTAGAAGTTATCTTTGTTCTAAAAATATTTCGTGACATTTTTTGTAATATCTATTATAGTAGTTGTTACTATATTTATTACATTAGTAACTGGCTATCTTAAAAACAATTAGTGCTTATAAATCGCGCAGTAGTAATTTCTATAATATATTTAACTGTTTATACAATAAATCGTTTAGATTACTGCAATCCGGAGTAAGAATTGCATTTTCCATTTAGTTTTATCACACACCTGTTGGCAAGAGATTACTGTAAAACCATGAAGAAATGTGAGCAATCATTTGTCTACGGGTTCGTGTGTGTACAAAGCGGCGGCATCAAATGTAATTCATCACTTACTCTGGAGCGCACAGCAAATATGAGAACAAGATACACGGGATGTGTTTTTGCGCTAACGGCAATTCATCACATTTTGAACTCGGGGGGGATTCGGTTGGCAGGGTGATTGACAATGTACGTGTGTTAGTGTGAGGTTAATAATTGCCTGCAGGTATATCAATTCAATAACTCGTGTATCCAAATTTGCTTTAACTACACATATTTATTGCATTGTAATTTTATTTATAATTTTCTTCTTTTTGTACTTATATCAGAGCTGTGTTCGTTGCAACAAAAGGTTGGCGAGGCGCTAGATATGTAAATTCCGGCGCATTCACCATTTATGCAATGGTAACTAAAAACTGCAATTAAAATATATCATATAACGAGTTTCATTCCTCTTATACTGTTTTAACAAATGCAACCCATAAAAAACTTACTGATAAATATAAATGGATGCCCTGTTTTAACTAACTAACACGAATTTGTTGTTGCTGTGGAAAAGTGATGGTTCAGTTTGTTACGCTCATGTACATAAAAGCACCGTACACGGTCTGTAATATTGTCATTATAATAAAGGCACCTTACACGATCAATATTACTGTCAATATTTTAGAATAATGACAGTATTACTGTAGGATAACATGTTTAAAATATTCATTATTCTAAAATATTGACAGTATTACTTATCGTGTAAGGTATATTAATGATGAAATGAAGAGAATACTGATGTATATCCGGATAATCGATTACTTGATAAATATAAAAGGAGGATTGAAGCAAATACAGACAGTACTAGGATTGACAGTATTATTGACCGTGTAAGGTGCCTTTATAAGATAAAACGGAGGTTTATCCGAATAAATGATTACTTTACATATAAAAGGAGGATTAAAAAAAAATACTGACAGCACTGGGACTAATAGTATTATACCGCCTTATAAAGGCACCTTACACGGTCAATAATACTGTCAATCCTAGTACTATCAATATTTGCTTCAATTCTTCTTTTATATTTATCAAGTAATTGATTATCCGGATATACATCAGTATTCTCTTCAATTCATCATTAATATACCTTTCATCAATTATTCGAATAAAGATCAGTATTCTCTTCATTACATCATTACTATACCTTACACGATGAGTAATACTGGCAATATTTTAGAATAATGAACATATTATTGTACAGTAATACTGTAATTATTCTAAAATATTGACAGTAATATTGATCGTGTAAGGTACCTTAATTATCCGGATATACAAATCAGGTAATAACATACAACTAGATTTATAATACCTGAGCGTTAGTCCACTTTTGCTCTCAACGCCTCAATGTATGTATGAACATTAAGAATTTAAAAGAAAATTGCTTTGTTTTCTTCACGAAATTACCATCAAAATTTATTGCGGTAATGCCTGGCTGTCGTCCCGCTCCGCCGGAGTTAGTTCCGTTGTGACGTGGGACAGGCGGCTGCTTTAAAAAAAAATGACTAATGGACCCGCTGTAGGCGGCGATCGAAAACCGGGGTGCGCCGCCGCCCCCCTACGACGTCGCCGTCGCCGCCGCGCCCGGGCTAAGGTTTTAAATTGCGTTTAGGGACGTCCTGGGGTATTAGTGACTTCATTCCGGCCGGCTTAGGCAAGTCATTCCGGTATAATTCGTTTCATATTTTTTTTACGTTTTCCTGCTACCGTAATTGGGACAGGATCGAATTTTACATATCATAATTAGACAGTATAATTGAAAATTATTTTTTTATATACATGTAAATTTGCAAAATATATTTTTTTAAAGCAGCATTTCAATACAGGTCGTATTTTTGGTTAGTGCTCTAGCAAAAGACATTTATTAAAGCTCCAAACAAATACATTCTGTTTTACCAACCCGACCACATACTTAAATATAAATGCCTAATTAAGAACATAAGGGATCCAATTAATATTTTGTTATTATTGAGATAATGAGCAAACGTGTTTTCATGATTATTAAAATTGAGGCTAATATATTTGTTACAATATGTTTTATGTTATGATGGGTACTTAAATTATTAGTACTTGGATTACTTTTGATTTTTCTTGACGTCTCATGACTAGTCGCAACAGTAAAAAAGACCTTTATTTGCATTTCCCTCACTGCCCTTCCACATCACCACCCACAACAAAAATATACAAAAATAAAAATAAAAATACAAATAGAAATAAAAGTAATACTAAAAAATTACAAATTACCCTCATCTATCACCGCTCCATCTGCCCTCGTCACTTTCCTATCCCACGTCAGCCTCCTGCAGATTTTCACGCCTTCCCCATCCTCGCTTAACCATTCATTCAGCTTTCTGCAGTCTCCCACCCACTCTGCTTTCACACCCTCTAGTCTCAATAGTAATTTTATTCTCAACCAATTAAAAAAAAACTTCTATCTTTATAGGGCTATGAGTCGTGAGACTTTTCCGTCGGTCAAGAGAGAAGCTCAGACGAGCTTAATCACTCGGTATTTACCTTAACTTCACAGAAAACCTCTGAAAAGCTGTGAAAGGTGATTCACGAAAATTCGCTCCACCATAGGTCGAACTCAGGCTTCCCAATGATCAGTACGAGATGGACGACGCCTCTAACCACTCAGCCACTGAGCTGGGTGAACCAATTTTATTAAAATGATTATCAAATATTCACAACTATTGTCAAATATTGTTAAATATTGTCAAATATTGTCAAATATTGTCAAATATTGTCAAATATTGTCAAATATTGTCAAATATTGTCAAATATTGTCAAATATTGTCAAATATTGTCAAATATTGTTAAATATTGTCAAATATTGTCAAATATTGTCATATTGTCAAATATTGTCAAATATTGTCAAATATTGTTAAATATTGTCAAATATTGTTAAATATTGTCAAATATTGTAAAAATGTCAAAAATATCAATATAATTTGTAAAGTCAAGTACAAGACAAAAAATATCTGGTGTAGGTACCAGATATTTTTTGTCTTGTACGTGTAGTATCCTGGTGGAGTGTTTTGTTTGTATATCTGGTTAGTTAAGAATAATGAATAGTGACCCAAATAACATTTTTACAAAAAAAACGAGTTATATCACTTTTTGGAATTTTGTCATCATATTAGTTGATGACAAAGGAGTCCAAAAAGTGACTTAACGCATTTTTTTGGTAAAAATGTTACTTTGATCACTTCTGTTCTTAACTAGCCAAATATACAAACAAAACACTCCAATTTTTTGATATTTTTGATATATTTGATATTTTTGATATTTTTGATATTTTTGATATTTTTGATATTTTTGATATTTTTGATATTTTTGATATTTTTGATATTTTTGATATTTTTGATATTTTTGATATTTTTGATATTTTTGATATTTTTGATATTTTTGATATTTTTGATATTTTTGATATTTTTGATATTTTTGATATTTTTGATATTTTCGATATTTTTGACATTTTGACAATACTTGACAATCATTTTAATAAAATTATTTCAGAATAAAATTACTATTCCGACTATACTAGTCATGAAAGGTCAAGAAAAGCTAAAATTAGTAATTCGAATTTTTTGGCGAAAACAATACCTTCCTTATACAGCATTCGGAAAGTAATAACGTACCCGATATATCATAAAATTGAAAATAACTATGTAGATTACCCAGGTAGAAAGTTTTAGAAATTAATTCTACGTTATATCGATAGTATAAATTTAAATAAACTAGAATATTTATAGAAAGCCTCTATAAAAAATTCTAAGGAGTTAGTTGTATCATTTTTGTATATAACCACTGGAGGTATTGTGTGAATTCATCTTCACTAGCTGAACTACAATGATGAGATCTAATAAAATCGAAAACTACATATGTAGATTGCTAACAGGTGGATTCACGCTTATATATGTTTTATAATGATTTCTGATTTTATACTAAATTAATATTCATTAAAATCTCTACTATTCTGAGGCTGATGTTGATTTTGCGAGCATGTTTGATTGTTTTCCGTCAGGTAGGTTGCTGGCCTCACCTGACAACCCTCTTTTATCCTGGCTTGGGACCGGCAGGGATGCCGCTGAGTTACTCAATTCGCAAAGCGACATACCGGGCAGAGTTGACCCAAACTCTTGATGTCAATCAGCCAACAATAGACAGCTGGATTCTACAGGTTAAGGCATGAATTATGAGGAAGAAGATAAATCAGGAGAAATCTTATGTTATTGTTTTTTAAACTAATACGGTTATACAACGTATATATATATATATATATATATATATATATATATATATATATATATTTATATATATATATATATATATATATATATATATATATCATATATAAATATATATATATATATGTATATATCATATATCATATATACATACATATATTTCAATAAATGATTAGGTAGAAGACAGAAGTATATTAATTAATCTATTAATCCGAACCTAATCATTACTTCCCATATTTATTGTTCCATTGTTATATTGTATGAATGTACTGGACGTAATAAATAAACAAATAAATAAATATTTTAGGTCAGACTTAATACAAGTCACATAATATGGGTCTATTATTCAGAGAAAAAAAAACGAAATAAAACAAATAATGTTACGACAAAACATACAAATAATATTAGATTGTTAAGATGTCTACTTTGTGATAATTAATTTTAAAGGATAAATAAAAGAATTTTTTACTTTGTTTTTTATCACACTTCAGTTACATTTTGCAACTAGTTTCGGCTAAGCTCTAGCCATTTTCGAGCTCCTCCGATGACTCGTTGCAAAGTGTAACTGAAGTGTGATAAAAAATAAAGTAAAAATCGTTTTATTTATCCCATAAAAATATATAATACATAATATAATACTAATGTGATGGGCTGGCTTGTTTCATTCAAACAATCATTGATATATTGGGGTTTATTTTTGTTAATCTCAAACATAAGTTAATTTACTTTTTTGAAAAATGAAGTTCTGCATAACAAATTTCTTGAAATTATTTTTATTGTACTATGTAATGTACCATGTATTTTTATTTTTATTTTTGTATATTTTTGTTGTGGGTGGTGATGTGGAAGGGCAGTGAGGGAAATGCCGATAAAGGTCTTTTTTTTGTAATGTACCACCAGTGGTACATCTACCGCTCTTTAAGAACCAATGTTTTAAAGCATTACCGTATTACAGATGTTTTAACAGTAAATCCCTTGTAATTGTTACACCTAGAAACGTATATTAATATCTAATGTATACAAAAAAACAGTAATGGGTTTTTAAATCAAACTCCACTACAATATCAAACATGAAGCTCAATTCCCCCGTTGTAAATTACTCGTACAAACCGCCCTCTTCGTCTGTATAAATATAGGTATTACAACGTGCATGTTGCACACACACACACACAAAAACATTTCCATTCCGGCAGGTAATTTATATTATAGGGGTTGTTTTACTAGGTGAGAAGTATCGTGATTTGTTTGCGTTACGGCCGCGGCATGCACACGCCGCGGATTACCACGGGTGCCATTAATAATGTTTTAATCATACGTGTTGAGCACTGTTGCCGCCGGCGGCGCTGCACGCGGAAGCCCCGTTTTGAATGTATCTTACCTGCCTGTCTATTAATTATAATACTTAATAATATTGTTCGCAGGCGCCCTGCGATATTATCGCCCCGGGGCGGGCGAGGCTATTAACCGAGCGAGCCCCCCCGAATAATTACCAATTAATTTTAATAATGAAAATTTTATCCTGTCAAAGTATTTCACAAGCTCGAGTTAATAAGGGAGGTACGATACAAATTTTAAGTTTCGAACTGCACAAAGAGGGTCTTATTAACTTTTGTATGAAGTATTTTTTGATGAAACATTATTAAATAATCGTACATGCCAAAGGAGGAGATTTTTGTGGGAAATTTAATACAATATTGTTAAATAATATAGTCTATAGCAGGTGAACAGAGTGTCGAAGGTTCAAACAAATAATTTTGAATAATTTAACCTGCCATATATTTTTTACGTCATTTTTTAAAGCCTATTATACCTAAATAAACTTAACTCTGCAGTGCTTAATTGTTTTATATTAACAAAATGTTTGATGAAATATATCAATATCTATGATATTACTAATATTATTGTAGCTGCGACAGATGATTAAAATGGGTGATCTGTTAACTGAAAATACTAAATTAAAGGTAGATTTTTATCGCATTTTTATGCAGTTTTCAACCACTTATGAATGATATACATTATTTATGGTGGGCAATAAGTAATTTTTACTCCTACAAATAGGTGCAACTCTAATAACTCGAATAGTTTACGCTTAATAAATAAATCATTTATATACCATGTTCCAATCCCAATAGGACGTAATCGAAATGAAAATAATAAAATGCTTGTTATAGTATAAACGTTTCCACAATGTAATTGCAGTATTTAATCAGATGAATTAATATATTTGTTGAAAACTGCAGGGAACATAATGAAATAGAATTCAAAAAGAACGTTATTATTGTTTGCCAGAAATCGCAATTTATTAAATTAAATACAGGAAGCTGCATTGAAAAGTTTTTTTTAATTATTGCATATTTGATTTAAAATATATATTAATTTAATTGTATCATAAAGTAAATAGACGCTGTTGTTTAATATGCTAAATAAATATAGAGTAAATGTAGTCCAATTCTACAATTCAAGATAAAAATAAAACACATGTATACTCTAAATTGCCGGTGTTTGATGGAATTGATGGAATTGATGGAATTGTACAAGGAATCAGACATTGTGGAATCTATTAAAAGGCAATGACTAAGGAGGTCAGGGTATGTAAAAAGAATGAAAGAAACCAGAAATAGAAAGAGAGTGCTAGAGAATAGCATAGCTATTCTCTAGTATTCTCTTTGTATTTCTGGTTTCTCTCATTCTTTTTACATGCCCTAACCTCCATTGCCTTTTAATAGATTCCACAATGTCTGATTATTTGTACAATTCCATCAATTCCATCAAATACCGGCAATTTAGAGTATATATGTATAACAACAGCGTCTATTTACTTTATGATACAATTAAATTAATATATACTTTAAATCAAATATGCAATAATTTAAAAAAAAATCAATGCAGCTTCCTGTATTTAATTTAATAATTTGCGTCATTGCCTTTTAATAGATTCCACAACGAATTGAGAAGAGTTAAGGACAGAAAGAAATGGAAAAGAGTAATCAACAAAGTACTAGGCCTGCAAAACGCGCTCAACGGGTAATTCTCGCTCCTCAATGCTCAGTACGGACGGTGCATCTAACATTATACCACTGAGCTGAGTACATGGTACAAATATTTGGTGCTTCATCCGTTCCGGATATTAGCGATCATCATCAGGATCTGCACCTTATCTACTGCACTGCGAAAGAGTTGCAGGGATGTCATGCCAAACCGCTGGCGTAGATTTTTTAGCCAGGAAATTCGTCGTCGTCCTGGGAAACCTTTCCTTGCAGAATCAGTTGGAGTATTCTGTACCTATCACTATGTCTCATTACGTGCCCGAGGTATTCTAATTTTCTAACCTTCACAGCCGTCAATACTTCCCATTCTCTGCAGGACCTCCTAGTTACTAATGTGCTCTTTCCATGAGATATTTAGGATACGACGATATGCCCATAATTCGAAGGCCTCCAGTTTTTTCTCTGTATTTTTTCATAAAGTCCAGGATTCGACACCGTACATTAGTGTTGAGAAAACATAGTAGCGCAACATTCTGATCTTAAGTTGCATATAAATGTCGCTCTCGCTCTTTCTATCCTGCATTTGATTTCTACGGAGTGATCCCAGTAACTCAACTCTACCTTCTATAATATTACCAACTTGCGTCTATTTTCCGCAATCACACTTAACTATCTATTTTTGTGTACGTGCCTCCCCTCAAAGTTAAAATTGCAGTATCGCTAACGGTGCAGCAGTTCAATTAATTATTTAGGGACGCAATCACGGTTTTAATGCGAAGTCGTGCCAAATCGGATACACTGAAACTAAACGGAATTGCGAAAGCTAAATAATTGCACAGTTCCACCAATGTTGATGCAACCAATAATCTTTTATTAAGCTGTTTGTGTATGACACCATTTTGCCGTATTCAATATTCGCTGTAATTTGATGCATTAAATATTATATGTATATGATGATTATGTTAATAATATATGTCTTTGCATATTATAATTATTAACATTATAATGAGTTATTGATGTTGGTGCCCTGTAATTATGATATTGAATTGAATTGATTATACAAATAAAATATTTTTTTATAAAAAATTTAATATATATATTATCTTTTAAATCTCTTTATACCCTTCCGGGTGTCGAGATTGTTTAATCGTATTTTAAATCAATCTAAAACAAATATAAATCTATTGAATTTTCTTTAGGAATTCCTTCCAGTCCTTCCTGTTTGCCGCCATCCTCTTTGCATCCTGCCATCTAATACCATAAAAAATTTAAAAAACCCATTTATTGTTTGTTACATGACTACATACAGATAGACTTGGAGCGATACAGCACGCCACGGGGGTGACTACCAATGCTAAACCATGTTAAACGAAGGCGGTTAAACAAAAGCACCCTAAATGAATTAATTAAAGATACAAATTTTAATTTATAAAATTATATATATGCCCGGAGCAGCAAATAGTAATACACGAAAACATTGTGGTATGTAATGTAAATATTATGTATTACAATAAATATTTTTATTATTATTAGTAATAAGGCTGGTGAGGCTAACCCGCAACAATTGAAAAATAAATTTCAAAAGACGGGTGTCCGATGAACGATTTGTGACGACGGATACAGATTCAGCGCGTAAAAGTATTTTTTTTAAATAGAAGGAAAAATACGTGCAGACAGAGATTTTCCATTTTCCATTGTTATATTGTTATAAACATCAATTGTATGGCGGATCCATGGTCAAAAATAATAATAATGAAATTTGTTCGAGTTGGTCGCCGAAAAAAAAATACTTATTATCAAAATTTTCCAATTTCCTTTGGGCATTTGGTATACTGATATGTTCTACACTCAGATCAGTAAAGAAATTAAATAAAATATGTTGCATAATTTTTTTATCGACCCAGTCTCTAAAATCGGCAAAACGAGATAGAAGCGTTTAAGTTAAAAATTTAAAAAAAAAATAGAAGGAAAAATACATGCAGATAGAGACTTTCAATTTTCCATTGTTATATTGTTATAAACATTGTGTAATTTTTTCAAATCAATTGTATGGCGGATCCGTGGCCAAAATAATATTAATGAAATTTGTTCGAGTTCGTCGCCGAAAAAAAAATACTTATTATCAAAATTTTCCAATTTCCTTTGGGCATTTGGTACATTGATATGTTCTACACTCAGATCAGTAAAGAAATTAAACAAAATATGTTGCATAATTTTTTTATCGACCCAGCCTCTAAAATCGGCAAATCGAAATAGGAACGTTAAAGTTAAAAATTAAAAAAAAATAGAAGGAAAAATACGTGCAGATAGAGACTTTCAATTTTACATTGTTATATTGTTATAAATATTGTGTAATTTTTTCAAATCAATTGTATGGCGGATCCGTGGTCAAAAATAATAATAATGAAATTTGTTCGAGTTGGTCGCCGAAAAAAAAATACTTATTATCAAAATTTTCCAATTTCCTTTGGGCATTTGGTACACTGATATGTTCTACACTCAGATCAGTAAAGAAATTAAACAAAATATGTTGCATAATTTTTTTATCGACCCAGTCTCTAAATCGGCAAAACGAGATAGGAGCGTTAAAGTTAAAAATTAAAAAAAAATAGAAGGAAAAATACGTGCAGATAGAGACTTTCAATTTTCCATTGTTATATTGTTATAAACATTGTGTAATTTTTTTAAATCAATTGTATGGCGGATCCGTGGTCAAAAATAATAATAATGAAATTTGTTCGAGTTGGTCGCCGAAAAAAAAATCGGCAAATCGAAATAGGAACGTTAAAGTTAAAAATTAAAAAAAAATAGAAGGAAAAATACGTGCAGATAGAGACTTTCAATTTTCCATTGTTATATTGTTATAAACATTGTGTAATTTTTTTAAATCAATTGTATGGCGGATCCGTGGTCAAAAATAATAATAATGAAATTTGTTCGAGTTGGTCGCCGAAAAAAAAATACTTATTATCAAAATTTTCCAATTTCCTTTGGGCATTTGGTACACTGATATGTTCTACACTCAGATCAGTAAAGAAATTAAACAAAATATGTTGCATATTTTTTTTATCGACCCAGCCTCTAAAATCGGCAAATCGAAATATGAACGTTAAAGTTAAAAATTTAAAAAAAAATAGAAGGAAAAATACGTGCAGATAGAGACTTTCAATTTTCCATTGCTATATTGTTATAAACATTGTGTAATTTTTTCAAATCAATTGTATGGCGGATCCGTGGTCAAAAATTATAATAATGAAATTTGTTCGAGTTGGTCGCCGAAAAAAAAATTCTTATTATCAAAATTTTCCAATTTCCTTTGGGCATTTGGTACACTGATATGTTCTACACTCAGATCAGTAAAGAAATTAAACAAAATATGTTGCATAATTTTTTTATCGACCCAGCCTCTAAAATCGCCAAATCGAGCGTTAAAATTAAAAATTAAAAAAAAAATAGAAGGAAAAATACGTGCAGATAGAGACTTTCCATTTTCCATTGTCATATTGTTATAAACATTGTGTAATTTTTTCAAATTAATTGTAGACGGATTCATGATCAAAAATAATTTATACAGGAAACAGCACTCAGCGTCGTATAAAGAAAAAAACTTTGGTTACCAGTGTAATTACTAGCATACAAAATACGATACAGTAAACAAGGTAGTAACTATATATCTATAGCAAATTATATAAGAAAATCTATATCAAAACCTATTATGTTGGAATTACACTATAATCACGTCGATAAAAATAATTTATCTCTTCTATTCTCCGTGAAATGTCACAAACTGAATTGATTCGCTTCTAAAACACACAAATCTAGTAATGACAAGATTTCTGTTTTTTTAACCACCCGATCAATTCTGATCATCACGCTGTGCTGTCTGTCAACATCGTCGCCAGATGTTATTAATCAATCTCCCGCCGATTATCACCCCCGGACACATCTCCGCTGGAAAAAGAACACTTTTCGGACAGGGAAGCAACAGTGGTCGCTTGCCGATGGATGATTGATAGCGGGGCGGCCGTCAAAAAAATCTGCTCACAACGGAATTTAATTAATGGAAGCCCTGCAGGGTGGGCGGCGTGGTCGGAACTGATTGCTGGAACATTTCCATTTCTTGTCCGCCGGCCAGTGGGCGGAGGAAATGAGAGAGAGTGTCATAAGTTTTCTTTTCCGGTCGCTGTTTTTATGATATACGGAGGGTTTTGTGAGGAATGGCTCGGATTGAGCTGTGGATATGGGAAATGTATATATGTTAGGAGGACGATTTATGTTCAATAGTCTTATAAAAGGTTTGTATATATATACGATATAAATAAAATAAAAATTCTAAAGTGGCAATATCACATCTTATACGAGCGCTAAAATGTGCGTGTTGGTGGATGTATTCTAAAATAAAAAGTTAATTCAACTACAGCAGCATGTAATCAGATTGCTTAAGCTCTGCTTCCCTATGGTCTTTTCAAGCATCATTTGCACATCAAGAAATATTACATAAACATATTTCGTGATGCATGTAATCAGTTTGTTTAAGATCTGCTTCCCTATGGTCTTTCAAACATCATTTGCACATCACGAAATATTACATAAACATATTTCGTGATGTACAAATGATGTTTGAAAAGACCATAGGGAAGCAGAGCTTAAGTAAACTGATTACATGCTGCTGTAGTTGAATTAGCTCTTTATTTTTATTTTATAATATATCTAGCAACTCACAATTCGTAGCGCTCGTATAAGATGTAATATTGCCACTTTCGAATTTTTATTTTATTTATTTCATATATACAAACATTTTATTTATCAAATCACCGTAATTTATTGAAATTCAATAATTATGAGTGAAACATGGGTGATAAACGAGCGACAAAAATCGAGAATACAAGCAGCGGAGATGAAGTATCTCAGAGGAGTGGCAGCAATTATAAAGAGGGACAAAGCATTACCTTAATTTCATAGAAAATCTCTTGAACCTTAGCTGAGTACGAGACGAACTACACCACTACCATCAACCAACGAGGTGGTATAATAACTAATTATTTATAAAAATAATTTTGTGAAGATTAAATAGCAGTTTCACAAAGGTCAACAAACAATAATACATTTTTTTGCCCCACTTGTCGTTTCTTTTCTTTTCTTTTCTTTCTACATGGCTGATCGCGACACGTTAATTTAATTATGCGGAGGGGAGAGACGAAACGAGTGGCCTCTATCCGGCAACGTCTCCCCTGAGAGGAAAGCAGAAGAGCTTGCCTAAGACGTAACGCAATTTGGGCGAGCATAAAGCCGCGTCGAGGCGATAAACAAACTTCTTCACCGTCTTATGAATGCTAATTCTGCCAATTACGCGGGAACGTAGTTGCACTAATGGCATTAACGTCTATGTGATATGAATGGTCGACACGACGAAACCATTTTCTACATTCGTACGAAATAATTTTTTTCATTTTAAAAGCCTCAAAAAAAAACTTTTCATGACAAATAAGTGTAAATTTAATTAAATCGCCATGCTGTAGTCACACGAATATCACATGTTTGGTACGTTGAGAATGTGTGATTGCACCCTAGAATTCACAATTGTGAGTGGTTTTAAATAACGAAAATATTAATGTAATGAATCAATAATCAAGAAATGTGTACGGGGGTGTGATTCTGATAGCACTGAATCCGAACGAGTTCACGTTTGTAAATTGTGATTTCAGGAATCAAGACTATCTAACTCTTCTTCTTCTTCATCATCTTCTTCTTCTTCTTTCAGCCCATTGTTGTCCACTTCTGAACGTAGGCCTCCTTTAGATTTTCTACTATGTTTTATCTTGGGCTAGAAGGTACCAGGCACGTCCTGCTACCTCTTTAACGCTTTAACGCTACACACATCTAACAATATAATTAAATCTTTAAATCTTAAGGGCACCTTAGACAGTCAATAATATTGTTTTTTTTTGGTACTGTCAGTATTTGTTTGAAATTTGTCTTGAAATTAATATTTATCAACCTTACACAATGATTCGATATTGTCAGTTTTTTCTTCAGTATCGCCCCAGACTTCGACTATTGCAGTATTATTTTACAGACTGTCCTTAAAGTATGGAATCAATCAATCGATAAAAACTTTATTATTTTTGTAAAATTCGCTTGGACACGTCGATTTTTAATTTTAAATTGCCAATTTTTAATGAAATTGTCAATGTTTTATAATAAATATAATTTTCTGTGTCGCTATCAACGACCTAAAGACAACTACTGAAATTGTATGTGTTGCAGCATTCAGTCCCTCAATCTATAACCTGTATATATTTGTTAATTTTGTAATGTTAAAAACTTGTATATCGTGTTTATGTATTTATTTTGTTGTGTATGTATCATATTAGCTATTTTTTCTGCATATCCATACGTTGTTAAACCACCCCCTAAATTTGTTGGCGATAACAGCGCGTAAGTTTACTTGGTGACCACTTCATGGTCATCTCGCTCTCTTTATTATCAACCACCATTAGCACCACATTGTATCAACAAACAACATCAAAATCACAACAAATCTTTATTTTCTCCGTTAAGATATAACATAACAACACACCAATAATAGTAAAGTAATGATAATCAAAATTATTTTAAACAAGCGTTATCCGACTTTTTGAATCATTAGTCGTATTTTTGTTTGTCACGTCAGCCAGAATAAATGTATGTAATAGGCGGCGTTTACATTTTTCTCTTAGCCGTAATTAATGGCTTAACATGGAGGCGCTATTATCTGGGCCCTGGGGCGTGTATGTGCGGCGTACACGAGTTTGCCGTTTAACAAATGTGGCAACCGTTTATAATTAGAGCTGGCAATAAACATCGCAACGCCGTGTTGGCTTTACGGCAGACTGAACCCAATCTTGGCGGTTGTTGGTGCCTAAACGTGAACTACAGCATGTGAAATCAGAGCTCTCCAGGCAACTACACCATTCGAGCACACATATATATGTTTTGTATGGTTGAGCTTTAATCATTTAATTAATCCATATAATTGTTCCAGTTTATGAATCTAAATACTTTAACGCAGATTTTGTTCCTCTCTACTTTACAAACGTGTTATTATTGAGTCGAAAAACTGTATTTCAAAACCATCTAGTTTAGTGTATAATAATAGTTTTTATAAAAATGTATACAACTTTTGCTCTGATAGCTATTTTACAAGAAGAATCATAGAAATGAAGAATAGCAAATGAGTGGGGTATGATTGTTAACATTAACATTACACATTTCAAACGTATACTCGTTCGCAGTAATCTAATGTATAAAAACGCAAGAATGCGGTCTAATGGGAGACAACCAAACAATATTTTTCAATGATGAGTTAACCCCAAACAATACGAAACTCTTTTATGAGGCAAGACAACAAATTAAATGAGCGGATTACGATTATTAAATTAAAAAAAAACTGTATTTCATAACAATCTAGTGTAGTGTATAATGATGGTTTTTATAAAAAAAAATTTGCCCTGATAGTTATTTTACGAAAAGAATAATAAAAATTAAGAATAGCACAGTTGCTATCACATCTACCCAATATCTCATCTAAATTATCGTTAAAAATTCTCGAATTTTGAATGCTGTTGCAAGATTTAGATGCGATTTACTGATTTTACGTTGCTACACGTTGGCGGACGACTTTTTGAACACGAATTGTAAATAATGTTGTTTTTTTGTGTGAAATATTTAGTGTTATAAATAATATGTTTCCATGGTCCACTATGATTTTTGTGATATTTTGATTTTTCTTCTTGTTAGAAGTTTCAATTTCGATATCTCGCAATCAAAGGCCGATCGAAAAAAAAAGAATTAGAATTAAATTTTATACCTTGATTTGTCTTCTTGTTAGAAGTTGGATATCTCGAAAACAAAGGCCGATCGAAAAAAAGTGTTAGAATTAAATTTTATACCTTGATTTTTCTTCTTGTTAGAAGTTTCAACTTCGATATCTCGAAAACAAAGGCTGATCGAAAAAAATCGAGTTAGAATTAAATTTTATACCTTAATTTTCATTTTGGTCCCCTTGCTGTAGAACAGCCTGTACCTTCCGTTTTAAGTTTATTGTGTGTAATAGCCATAATTACACGCACGTTGAATAACATACCATTATAATTACATTTAGTTGAAACGGATATTACATAATTAATATCTTAAACAATTAATAATATTAACAGACCTCAGCTGTGCTAATATCTCGGAGACCCGCATGGTGTCCATTGTTTACTGGAGCACATATCAAAGATAATCCGCGTTATCTACTGTACAATTAGCACGAGACAAACGGGGCATTGTCTGCATTAGAATATTGGCGGATTGACTCAATGTGTGTTTGCGGGACATGGCTGTGTATGTGCGCCACCTCCGGCGCCCGCGGCTATTACAAATTAATAGAGCCAAGCTACGAATATCGAATTAACCGCCGCCGCCGCCCACCCCCGATGTCTTGGCAAACATCGGGCAGCAGCGGCGGATGGAGATTTCCGAGCCGCTCCCGGTCGCGCGCGGCAAATCGAAAATCGATGGCCCCAAAGCGGGTGCCGGGCGATTTCTTAAATGGAAGACGGAAGAATGCATTTGGCAGCCACTTTGCAGCCGCGACAGAGTTGAATCAGTTTACTCCTGCCGCAGCCACAAGGTTAGTGGTATTGGGTGCTATATAAAAGTCAAATATTTATCCATCAAAATTAATTTATTATCATCGATTTTCATGGATAAGTATTTGACTTTTTTATAACACCCAACAGAAAGTTCTCTATACATTCAGAACTTTTTGCTGGGTGTTATATAAAAGTCAAATATTTATCCATCAAATTTAATAATAATATTAATTTTGATGCATACATATGTACGATATGTACGATTTCGTCTGACCCAAGGACTAACACGTCCCGGTGTGTATGAAATTTTCTAGATATAAATATCTACGAGTGAGTAATATAATGATAATACTTAATCCGATCAAAATGTTGAGGTATTACAAGCCAGTTTTTTTTTATCGCCCGGGAACTGTTCCCGGCTATTCGAAGTCCCGAGCGATACAAGAAAAAAAATATTTTTGTTTTTGTAAATTATGTTATTTGCCAGTTTCCTTGTTGATTAACTCTGTTTAATTATCCTGATGATGCTCGAAATTTAACGAGCGAAATATATTGATATATTATAAAAGGAGTTTTTTACTGCCCTCGCTGTTTCCCAATAATAACTTACACATAATTAACTTTCGGCGAATAAATACAATAATATATATATATATATATATATATATATATATATATATATATATATATATATATATATATATAATTTAAGCGTGGATAATTATTGCCAATGTGAGGCTAGGCTGTAAATAGGTAAATGTGATTACTCTGGGAATGGCGTATACAGAAACTCTTATATTTACATATTTTTATAATAGATTAATTTCTTAAAAATTATTGTATGGCACTACATATGGTTTTAAATATTTTGGTTTTTTTGATGATTTTATTTTTATTTCTGAAGGGCTAGCAGGACTAATTTTAATTAAACAATACGAATAAATCGTATTAAATTATGTATAAAGTATATAAATAATTCTTATACAATCCTTTATCTTCATAAATAAAAATAAAATCACACAACAACAACAATTACTGTTATTCATTTATTTATTATATTCATAAGATTTAAACTATCATTCTAGTCTTCAAATGATTTTATAGTTTGAGTTCTAATTTATGTTATTAAAGGCTAAAAAAGCTTTATTTTTATTATTAATTTCATCCGGATGTGGAAGAAATTTTCACTTAGACCCGAAAGCAACGATAAATTCTCTCCATCATTCTTAGCTAATCCGAGACTTAGAAAGAGTGATGGCTACAATCCGCAGCGAAATCATTACCTGGAGCAAAAATTGTAATCCGGCAATTAATAAAAGCCGCAGCATTCATTAAGGGTAACACGTTCCAGCCACCAACACGGCCGCATTAATTAGTTGTATTCAAATATCGTACATTAGTATACGTCGCGAAGACGAAGCGGGTCTGCGTAGGGTTAATTAAAAGCACGTTTAAATTCGTAGGATAACACTAGTATGGGGTTATTAGGGGGGACGGGGGTGTCAGAAGTAATTTACGGGGTGCGTTACTTGAATTAACGGTACTGTTTGTGGCGGTGATGCTTTGCTATATATAATTAATGATATGCAAAGCAAGGTGTTATTAAGATGTAAGTACGGATGTTAAGGTGGGTGTCTATTCAAACCATATAACTAATAAATAATAAAATAAGAAGTCAGGCCTATGTCAGTGGGTAATTCAGGGGGTCGGCAATGTTTGAGACATAATAATATACTGACATCATTGTGATGTTGAAGATCAGTTTTTTTGTGAGGGAAATGCCAATAAAGGTCTTTTTTTTGTACTGACATCATAAAAACGCAAAGTTGTTGATCAATTTTAGTAAAAATTTCACAAAATGCTAATTGTGATGAAATATTAATATTTTAAAGAAAAGAATAGAAGTGCTCTGAGATATAATCAAAATCAAAATTTAATATTGGCTCATCTACTCACTAAGTTAGAATTGAGAGTAGCTATATCAAATATTAGACCTAATATCGCTGAAATCTGCAAAAGTCCACAAACTTAGATGTAAGATTCAATGATTTTCGATCAAATTTGTATATATATTTTTAATTAATGTTATTTTTAACTGTTATGTAATAATCAGTTTAATTTTTAATAAAAGTTGTTTGTCTGTATGTTTTTTTAATTTTTAATTTTTCTATAATATAGGCGTTGTTGTATAATAAATGTTGTAACATAAATTATTATTTTTGATCATGAATCCGTCATACAATTGATTTGAAAAAAATTCACAAAGTTTATAACAAAATGACAATAGAAAATGGAAAGTCTCTATCTTGGCATATATTTCCTTCTATTTATTTCTTATTTTTAACTTTTATGCTAATATCTCGATTTTAGTGGCTGGGTCGATAAAAAAATTATACAACATATTTTGTTTAATTTTTCTATTGATCTTAGTGCATAACATATCATTTCACCAGATGTCCGAAGAAAATTGGAAAATTAGGATTATAATTATTTTTCACAATGAATCCGTCATACAATTAATTTGAAAAAATTACACAATATTTACAACATAATGATACTAGAAAATAGAAAGTCTCTATCTTGACATATTTTTCCTTCTATTTATTTTATATTTTTAACATTTACGCTCCTATCTCGACAAGCCGATTTTAGAGGCTGGATGGATAAAAAAATTATGCAACATATTTTGTTTAATTTTTTTTACTGATCATAGTGCAGAATATATCAGTGCACCAGATGTCCAAAGGAAATTACAAAATTTTGATTATAAGTATTTTTTTTCGGCGACAAAGTCGAACATATTTCATTATTATTATTTTTCACTATGGATCCGTCATACAATTGATTTAAAAAAATTACACAATATTTATAACATAATGATAATAGAAAATAGAAAGTCTCTATCTTGACATAATTTTCCTTCTATTTATTTTATAGTTTTAACTTTTACGCTCCTATCTAGATATGCCGATTTTAGAGGCTGGGTCGATAAAAAAATTAAGCAACATATTTTGTTTAATTTTTCTGCTGATCTTACTGCAGAACATATCAGTGCACCAGATGCCCAAAGGAAATTGGAAAATTTTGGTTATAAGTATTTTTTTTTCGGCGACCAAGTTGAACATATTTCATTATTATTATTTTTCACCATGGATCCGTCATACAATTGATTTAAAAAAATTACACAATATTTATAACGTAATGATAATAGAAAATAGAAAGTATCTATCTTGACATATTTTTCCTTCTATTTATTTTATATTTTTAACTTTTACGCTCCTATCTCGATATGCCGATTTTAGAAGCTGGGCCGATAAAAAAATTAAGCAACATATTTTGTTTAATTTTTCTACTGATCTTAGTGCAAAACATATCAGTACATCAGATGCCCGAAGGAAATTGGAAAATTTTGATTATAAGTATTTTTATTCGGCGACCAAGTCGAACATATTTCATTATTACTATTTTTCACCATGGATCCGTCATACAATTGATTTGAAAAAATTACACAATATTTATAATAAAATGATAATAGAAAATGGAAAGTCTCTATCTTGGCATATTTTTCCTTCTATTTATTTTATAGTTTTAACTTTTACGCTCCTATCTCGATATGCCGATTTTAGAGGCTGGGTCGATAAAAAAATTAAGCAACATATTTTGTTTAATTTTTCTACTGATCTTACTGCAGAACATATCAGTGCACCAGATTCCCAAAGGAAATTGGAAAATTTTGGTTATAAGTATTTTTTTTTCGGCGACCAAGTTGAACATATTTCATTATTATTATTTTTCACCATGGATCCGTCATACAATTGATTTAAAAAAATTACACAATATTTATAACGTAATGATAATAGAAAATAGAAAGTATCTATCTTGACATATTTTTCCTTCTATTTATTTTATATTTTTAACTTTTACGCTCCTATCTCGATATGCCGATTTTAGAGGCTGGGTCGATAAAAAAATTAAGCAACATATTTTGTTTAATTTTTCTACTGATCTTAGTGCATAACATATCAGTGCACCAGATGCCCGAAGAAAATTGGAAAATTTTGATTATAAGTATTTTTTTTTCGGCGACCAAGTCGAACATATTTCATTATTATTATTTTTCACCATGGATCCGTCATACAATTGATTTGAAACAATTACACAATATTTATAACATAATGATAATAGAAAATAGAAAGTGTCTATGTTGACATATTTTTCCTTCTATTTATTTTATATTTTTAACTTTTACGCTCCTATCTCGATATGCCGGTTTTAGAGACCGGGTCGATAAAAAATTATGCAACATATTTTGTTTAATTTTTTTTACTGATCATAGTGCAGAATATATCAGTGCACCAGATGCACAAAGGAAATTACAAAATTTTGATTATAAGTTTTTTTTTTTTTCGGCGACCAATTCGAACATATTTCATTATTATTGTTTTTGACCATGGATCTGTCATACAATTGATTTGAAAAAAAATCACAATATTTATAACATAATGATAATAGATAATAGAAAGTCTCTATCTTGACATAATTTTCCTTCTATTTATTTTATAGTTTTAACTTTTACGCTCCTATCTCGATATGCCGATTTTAGAGGCTGGGTCGATAAAAAAATTATGCAACATATTTTGTTTAATTTTTCTACTGATCTTACTGCAGAACATATCAGTGCACCAGATGCCCAAAGGAAATTGGAAAATTTTGGTTATAAGTTTTTTTTTTTCGGCGACCAAGTCGAACATATTTCATTATTATTATTTTTCACCATGGATCCGTCATACAATTGATTTGAAACAATTACACAATATTTATAACATAATGACAATAGAAAATAGAAAGTTTCTATGTTGACATATTTTTCCTTCTATTTATTTTATATTTTCAACTTTTACGCTCCTATCTCGATGAGCCGATTTTAGAGGCTGGGTCGATAAAAAAATTAAGCACCATATTTTGTTTAATTTTTCTACTGATCTTACTGCAGAACATATTAGTGTACCAGATGCCCAAAGGAAATTGGAAAATTTTGGTTATAAGTATTTTTTTTTCGGCGACCAAGTCGAACATATTTCATTATTATTATTTTTCACCATGGATCCGTCATACAATTGATTTGAAACAATTACACAATATTTATAACATAATGATAATAGAAAATAGAAAGTTTCTATGTTGACATATTTTTCCTTCTATTTATTTTATATTTTTAACTTTTACGCTCCTATCTCGATATGCCGGTTTTAGAGACCGGGTCGATAAAAAAATTATACAACATATTTTGTTTAATTTTTTTACTGATCCTAGTGCAGAACATGTCAGTGCACTAGAAGCCCGAAGAAAATTGGAAAAGTTTGATTATAACTATTTTTTTTTCGGCGACCAATTCGAACATATTTCATTATTATTATTTTTCACCATGGATCCGTCATACAATTGATTTAAAAAAATTACACAATATTTATAATAAAATGGCAATAGAAAATGGAAAGTCTCTATCTTGACATATTTTTCCTTCTATTTATTTTCTATTTTTGACTTTTACGCTCCCACTCGATATGATATGATATGATATGATTACGATTTTATATGCTGGGTCGATAAAAAAATTATGCAACAGATTTTGTTTAATTTTTTTACTGAACCTAGTGCAGAACATATTAGTGCACTAGATGCCCGAAGGAAATTGTAAATTTTTGATTCTAACTATTTTTTTTTGGGCGATAAAAAAAGTATGCAATATATGTTGTTTCATGTTCTTACTGATCCTTATTCATAACATATCAGTGTGTTAGATGCCGAAAGAAAATTGGAAAACTTTAATAGTAACATTTTGGGTTTGTGCGACAAAATTAAAACTATTGTTTAAAGTAATAGTAGGTACCCAAACTATAAAAAATTGATGCGACGTTTTTTTAACTCAATATGTATCAATAACGTATATTGTTGCGTGCCATTAATTAAAAAAAAATTAAAATCGGCATATCGAGATCGGAGCGTAAAAGTTAAAAATAAAAAATAAATAGAAGGAAAAACATGTCACGATAGAGACTTTCTATTTTCCATTGTCATTTTGTCATAAACATTGTGTAATTTTTTCAAATCAATTGAATTACGGATCCATAGTCAAAAATAATAATAATGAAATTGATTCGATTTGGTAGCTGAAAAAAAAAACTTATTATCAAAGTTTTCCAATTTCCTTCTGGCATCTGTTGCACTGGTATGTTTTGCACTAAGATTAGTAAAAAAATTAAACTAAATGTGTTGCATAATTTTTTTATCGGTCCGGCCTCTAAAATCGGCATATCGAGATATGAGCGTAAAAGTTAAAAATTAAAATTAAATAGAAGGAAAAATATGTTAAGATAGAGACTTTCCATTTTCTAGTATCATTTTATTATACATATTGTGTAATATTTTCAAATCAATTGTATGACGGATTCATGATCAAAAATAATAATTTATGTTACTACCTATATTATACAACAACGCCTATAACAATTATTAATAAAAATAAATAACTATATATTATGGTCTAAAAGATATAAACAAAAGAATCCTCAAAATTTGGATTTTATTGGTCATCCCAATTGGTCAGTTAGACCCGCAAACAATCCGCCGTGCTCGCGGTCCCGAGGATTAGAGGATTAACCGTTATCATACCAATATCACGATTCACACACAGTTGGCAGCAATATTTCTAAATGAAAGTCCGGCCTTTCTTATACCAAAAATACGGCCAAGTTTAAAATCATTTAGTTGCTGATAATTTACATGTTGGCGAACATTTGGCAATTCTATAACTCTCACATTAATGTTGTATTATAATTTATTATTTTTATATTTATATAATAACCATGATGATAATAATAATATATTTATATAATTAAAGGTTAACCGTCATTTATTTGTCCTATTTCACTAAATAGGACAAATAAATAACAGTTAACCTTTAATTATATAAATATATTATTATTATATTTATATAATTAAAGGTTAACTGTTATTTATTTGTCCTATTTAGTGAAATAGGACAAATAAATGACGGTTAACCTTTAATTATATAAATATATTATTATTATCATCATGGTTATTATATAAATATAAAAATTATAAATTATAATACAACAATAATGTGAGAGTTATAGACAGAAATATATAATAATTAATGACTCAATTAATAACGGAAATGTTCTAGTTTGCAGTAATCTGAACTCGTCACGTCGATAGCAGTAGCTACCACACAATGTTCGATTAAGTCCAATTATTCTAGTGTTTCGTAATGACGGTGTCCTCTTTCGCTCACGTAACTTGTTATTGTTTGAAATTGCCAGCTAATTTGCCTGGCTGTAGGACGAGTCATGTGCAGATATCACCAGTGGGTTTTCGAATACTATTATTCGTACTCGTGAAGTAAACAGACACGTCTGTGCATTTGTGAAAAACAAATTTATACATTTATGAATAAATATTTATAGCAGTATGGTAAATAAGTCAATATATGTACACAATTGAAAATTACTTGAACTTAGTACCAAAAAAAAAAAAAATCTTTATTGCTATCAGCCCGAGAGTTTTTGTAGCTTTAGTTAAAAAGATAGAATTATTTTTATTTTGTAAATTCATGTTATTTAAAATTGTGAACAGCCTAAGAACTTTTCTAGCTTTAACTAGCAGTATGGTAACTAAGTCAATATATGTTATAACTGTACACAATTATTTTAGCCCGAGAATTTTTCTAGCTTTAGTTAAAAAGATTTTCTAGCATTAACTAGCAGTATGGTAAATAGGTAAATGTACGTTAGTACTTATTTACCATACTGCTAGTTAAAGTTAGACATTTCTTGGACTGTTCACAATTTTAAATGTCATGAACGTTACAAAATAAAAAAATCAGTCCGAGAACTTTTTCGTTGGTAAAAGGAGAAGCTCAGAGGAGTATTATCACCCGGTTTTTACGTAAATTTTGTGTGACTGTGAAATTCCGCCTACAAAACCCCTTGCTACCCAATGGTCAGTATTAGGCCAAATTCACACATAAGCGGCGTCGGGCGCAGGCGAGGCGCAGGCGCGACGTTGCACTGGCGATTGTGATGTTCATATGCAGTGAAGGGGTGGACATTGCATCTTATGTTTACGTAGAGGCGGCGTGGAAGAGTTATGCATTTCGCCTCTTCGTCTACCGTGTCTTAGGCGAAGACGCGGTGCCGGCGCGGCGAGAAACACGAGGCAAATGTCCGCCCCTCGTCACTTAAGTGGGCATTGCACCACATGTTTATATAGAGGGGGCTTAAAGTGTCGTGCCTCTCGCAGCGCCGGTACCGCGTCCTTGCCTCTTCGCCTAAGACAAGATAGGCGAAGAGACGAAAGGCATAACTCTTCCACGCCGCCTCTACGTAAACATAAGGTGCAATGTACATCCCTTCACTGCATATGAACATCACAATCGCCTGTACAACGTCGCGCCTGCGCCTGCGCCTCGCCTGCGCCCGACGCCGCTTATGTGTGAATTGGGCCTTAGATAGCCTCTAACCACTAGGCCAATGAGATTGTTTTTGTTGTTGATTTTTTGACTTTAACCTAATGATTATCTCAGTCATCAACTATGTATTATACATATTTCATAGAGATGTAGTAATAGCATTAGGATATAAATTAATATCAAAAGATAACTACTGTTAAGCCTCATAACTATAAGAAACGTTTGCTATCATTGTAAATTGTGTCGATTTTTGACCGTAGATATTTCTTAGTGATGTAGTAATAGCATTAGGATATAAATTAATGTCAAAAAAACTACTATTAATCCTCATAGCTATAAAAATCGTTTGCTATAATGGTGAATTGTGTCGCTTTTTGACCGTTCGGTTCGTGAAAAGTGGTCGCTATCTTTGAAAGAAAAAATAAAACTCTTTAACTTCATACCGCATGAGATTGTTCGCTTGATTATACTAGTTCTACCTCTCAAGTCTAATCAAACGAACTTCCCAGCCACATCCTTTTTCTTAATCAAAAATTAATTGCACAAAGAGACCAACCGCCGTGATTAGAGCGGAAATAAAAGTAGCACGCGCTTAATTAGCGGGTTCGCAGGGGGGCTCGGCGGTTTTGCATCGTAGCGATCGCTTTTCGAACTGAACGAATGCTAATTGAGTCGTTTGCACGGCCTCGGGGGCGTAAGTCGATTCGGTAGTTCATTAGCAGCTTCAGCATCAAATTTCTCTGCCTCCCCGGGGCTACGTTGCGGAACAGAAAGTTTCGCTTCTTGCCTCCCTAACACGAACATCATGCTGAATACTAAATCAAACTGTTTTCTTTCATACCACCCGACCCCTATTGATTATAATCGATATACAACTTGAAAACGATTTAATAATACATATTTTGTCTATTAGAAATTTATTAAGAAAAATCAAGAGCAGTCATAGAAAATATAGGGTTATATTTTCTGTGACTGCTTTTGATCACTAAAGTCCTGGTTTCCTAGGAAGCGGTGTCGATAAAAGTGGCCGTTTTTGACGTCATTTACACATTACAAGAAACGTTTAAAGTATATATAAATGAATAAAGCACCATAGCGAAGTATAATTCATGCCTTTTTCCCATTACATTTAGATATATCGCTCTCTGGGTTACCATGTTTATATAAATACACGTAAAACTTTATTTGTTACGTCAAAGTGACGTCAAAAACGGCCGCTTTTATGGACACCGCTTCCTAGGAAACCAGGGCTTTATATAAAAAATCAATATATTAAAAAATTTAATTTCTAAAATCTTCTTACTTTGTTATGTAAATTTGGTTTGTATTGAAGGAATTCTGAGGTGGGATTCTTGACACTACTCGTATCGAACATAGACGCATACCTCCGCAAAATAAGTATAATTTACGCTATTTCAATTCGTTTAATAATTTAATTTCAGTCTACTAGTGTATTTTAAAGTTGGTAAACCAAAAATATGCCACTTTACGGACGTATTTTTCGGGGTAATTCGCGCATACGTTCGAAACATCTAGCTATATTATATTTTAAATTTTATTTTAAATTGTATTTATTAATTATTTTATTTGATCTTATTTGTATACATGAAGTTTATTTTAATTATGACTGTTTGATGTATTTGTTTTGAGTGGAGCCAGGAATTACACCTTAGTGGTGTTTGGTCGCCAATAGGTTGAAGCTTTGATGTAAGACCTGAACTTTCCTCGCAATAATAAATCATATTCTTATTTAATCCCAGAAACCAAATTCGTCTTGTTATTAACTCCGACAACATTGATGAAATTGACAATTTAATAATAAGTTCAATGAAAACGCCACTTATTATGCGGGACTAAGTATACATACAACACTCAACTTCCACAACCAGGCTTCTCATTGTCCTCGTAGTCTGAGAAATTAATTTCCTAATTAACACCGTTTCACGCCCAGGCGGTTCAACTTTGAGAGTAACCCGTTTTAAAACAATCCGCCCTATGTAGGGCGGCTAAATGAGTGAGCACCTGTGCTGTACACGCATTCGTTTGTAATCAAGGATATTGCCTCGGCTGTCGTTTTGAAAACGAGAGCACCGACAAAGGCTTTGGTGGGAAGGTAATGGAAATGTTTTTTCGTTGTTACAGCTGTAAATTGGAAGAGAACGGCTTTGCGCAATTGTGTTTTCTTAAATTGTTTTATGGGGTCAAATATAAAAGGTGCAGTGGATTGATCTAGTATTTGCCGGTATTCACCAACAAATCCATAAATTTTATAGGTTTCATAAGCTGTTGAATGGACAAATTAAAAACTTCAATGTGATAGAAATTGTCAGCACAAATCTCAAACAACTTAAACAGTCCTTGTGATTTGATGGCGCATTAGAAAAAAATATACAGTTTTTTAAGAAAAATTAACTAATATATCTACAGTTCCTAGATAAAATATATGCTGTTGTTATAACTACCTATACTTATGTATTCGATAGCTATTGATACATGTATGGAACGTTTGTGAATACGGTCGTCATTCAACCTAATTTTGCTTAGAATATTGTATTAAACATAGTGGCTGGCGGTGAAGAGTTAATTATAAAATTTTTAGACAGTAAAATATATGGAAATAAGTACATATATAATAGTAATTGTAATATATTATAATATATACTCTCAAATGCAAAATAAATTCGGTTAAAAATAAATAAAATCAAAATTAAAAATGCACATATTAACACATGATTTCAGCATAATTATGTAACGCGATAACATTTCCATTACATTAACACACATTAAATTCCATTGGCATTAAAATATATTCTTTTAAATTTCATTATACATGCGCTTTAAAATTTATTTCCGGTATTAATTCCGAATATATTTATATTTATGTAAATATCGGCCAGCCGTGTGAATATCACGTAATGCATTCATCATATTCCCTATATGAACCGCAGAATATTCAAATGAGCATAAAGTATAAATAAATAATTTTAGTATAAAATAATTCTCTTTGTGTTGTGAAATGTAGAATTTTGGATGTGTAAATGATGCGGATATCATAAAACGCTGTTCATTATGATAATAATTTCTATATATATATAGCAATATTAACAATAAATTAATTAGTACATCGGTAAAGGTTGATTAATTGCCAATACAATTATAAAACAAGTTATCAATTAAATTAGTAATTGGAAATACGGGGGGCTCAACACAGACCAAAGTGAGCACCCCATAGGGGCCATCACAACATTTTAGTAATTATTCGGCTATTTTTTGGTAACATTATACTAGGAGATTAACCCAGGTCAGTGGCCGAGTGGTTAGAGTTCGATACCCAGCGGGGAATGAAATTTCGAGAATCACCTTTCACAGTTTTTCAGAGGTTTTCTGTGAAGTTAAGGCAAATACCGGGCGATTAAACTCCTTTGAGCTTCTCCCTAGCCCTATAAAGATAGAAGTTTTTTTTTTAGGAGATGCCTACCGAAATAGAGGCCGCCCAAAAACTAGGAAAAATAGAATTGTATACAAAATTAAGTGTTACATACAAAAAATAGACAAAACAACCTTAAAATATGTATTAAATAAATAAAATATATTTTAAAACCTTTGACTGGGGCGGTCGTGGTGCAGTGGTCTAAAACGACGGTCTGAAGCCACTGCCTTCATGCCGTCACTGGTTCGAGTCCGGTATTAATAGACTCTTTTCCGTTCGGAATTTAGGTCTATTAATCCATGGGGATGATATAATAATAATTTTAAAAAAAGTGTTAATATACTATATTCTGATCTATTGTAGTATATTCTATATTTTCTTAATGATTTAACAGAAGATCTGTGCATGGCGATAAGACGAAACTAATTTCCCAAGCCCAATCTAAAATCAATTTGTTGCCAAATTGTTTACGCCCGTATTTAACACCGCGTTGTTTCCTTCAAACAATTTACCTCGCCCGTAATTTCATCCGCGCCCAAGTAGATAGCATTAAAGGCCCATTAAGCAATATCACAGTTATTACCACGCTGCCCGGCGCCCCTCAAGCGCAATAAAGACGGGATGGCCCACTTTTAACCCCAACGATGTTGTTGGCCCCCTCTCCCCAAAATTCCATCCATTATTTACCACCAATGAATTTTTAATGCAAAGGGAATTTTATATTGTATAAGAAACTTTAATGAAACAACGGGCGCCGCAATGGAGAGAAAGACGTGACGTTAGCATTAATTAAATTTTTCGGAAGCGCTGTGCTGCGAGTGCAACAAAAAAAAAACTGGAATGTTTCGATTGTAGTTTTTAAGGGGCTGCAGCAGAAGTTTGCGACGAGATTGTTAAAGTTTTTCGATGCATTTTAATTTACATTAAAATTGCATCAGCAGGATTATTATCGATATAGTTTTTATATTTTAGATAATTAATAAAATTTCCGACGTTTATTCCGCGTCCTCGTTTTTCCTCAGGAATATTCATTAGGTAAATGGAGTGCAATCTGAAGCTGTTCGTGGCCGGTTAATTTTTTAATCGAATTACGTAACGAAGCGGTTTCCGGACGCGCGCTCCCCAACAGTTTTAATTATATTTCGGAAGGCACAAACTAGGAACTGATATAATTAACGCTCGGTTAATTTTTAATTGGTTACAAGCAAGTCATGTACTTATCGCACATGAAAAATACACCGTCCAAAATTTAACATAGATTTTTGTTTTAAATAATACAAGGATTTGCCCACATAACTATATTCTTTATGTATAAAGGTGTTAATAGGTGTTGTGTGTACTTAAGCGACGCCCGATTGTCTGGGTAGATAAGGCAATCGGTCGTTAAGTCACAACGAAACCCTAATGACCAACTAACCCATTAGAAGGCGTAATTAGGACGACACAGAAGAGGACAGAGTGGCAAGAGTACCCTTCAACGAGACAGTCGCAGAGCGACCAAGAAGCCACACACAACATAGTCTTCGCTCAAACAATATCCACAACTTTTCAACACCACAGCAATAGTTTTAGTCCTCAGTCATTGAGGTGGTGGCAGTCCAGTTCCTTCCGACGACGTTCCAAGAGTTAACCAGTTGATAACCAGCGGTGGTTCCCCTCAGTATTGGCGTCATCGGCAGGAGCTTTACATAGTTACACATCATTTTGGTCCTTCCATCAATTCACATCAGAGGGTTGCTATTTATTTATTAAAAATTGGCAAGCCTGGTGTTGATAGGTGAAGAATAAAGACGATTCTAACATATATAAGTGTGAACCCACCTCTTAGCAATCTACATATCTAGATTTCGATCTTATTAGATATCGTCAGTGTAGCTCAGCTAGTGAGGATGAATTCATACAATATCTCGAGTAGTTATATACAAAAATGTTACAACTAACCCCATAGGAGGAAAGTTAAACACCATCTGGCGACACTACATCAATTACCAATGCACACCCATGTGGTAATAACCGTCAACATGCTCATGCCATCAGGATCACTGGGTAGTGACCTCTTAAATTAAAAAAACATATAAAATTAAAGCACGTCTCATACGTAATTGCAATTTGCACTTTTATTGTTAAACATAACATTTAAAATTAAATTAATTTCAAAAGGAAATGCTTAACATTTCATTTGCACCCGTAAAAAAAAGCAATTTTTCTAATTCGTGAGTTTGTTTCTTAATTTGCACTGTTATTGTTTGCGATTAAGCTCATTTCGGTGTGCGAGGCATTCTCCCGAGGGATCTTTATGCGAGTACGTGGCCCGCGGTCGGCATGCCGGGCACGTCGGCGCGCCGCGCTGCCGCCCCCACCCTCCGCCTGCCCCCAGGAGTCGCATAATTCCGCATCCCACTGACCGGTGCGCGTCCCTGCCTAGGAATTTAAATACGGCCACTTTGCGCTGCCACCAGCTGCTGCCCCTACGCTATATACCCCCCGTTCCACTATCCAAAACAGTATCAACCCCCCTGCGCGGCCGCTACGAGCGGATTTGCGAATGCATTCGGCAAAATTGAATCCCGGCATTAATTCGCCTGGGGGGAAGGTATTGTTTTCTTGTGTGATTGCGCAAACGGGTATCAGCGACGTGGCTGAATTGTGGAAATTGTTTTCGGGCGAGCGAGTTGTATTAGGGCCGACTTTGTAGTCGTAATACTCAATTGCAGGAATTTTAAATAGAAAGTACTTTGTGGTTACTTTTACCAGTAAACTGATTGTGTTTTTTAATAAATAAATCCCGTCTAAAATTAATTATAAACTTATTTAGAACATTTTACACTAAAAGTTATATAGGGTGGTCCACCCGCTAGAGTTTTGCAGCTCGCATGCAAAATTGACTGGTGGGACGAGTGAGTAGCTTTAAAGGGAGGTTTCACAATAGGCCCATTTTGAGTTCTAAGTGCCTGTAGCTATGCTACCCTCCAGCCAACTATCCAGAACTATCCAGATAGTCGAGACCTTATAAGATTTGAATATAGATATCAATTATGGATGCAATTACAGTTATAGTTATCTATTAATGTATCTAACAAAAATTAATCCATGTTTCCAAATGTAATATACACCTATAACTAACTAAAATATTGTTTGCATCAAACATTCCAAACAATAATAGTTCAATACTACCAATCTGAACACGATGTTTGCGTATTCGTCAGCAAACATTATTTACACTATTGATCAATTTGCAACAAATATTTGTCATCCCTTCACAGTCTGAACAGCCGCAGCACATTTAGAAACGGCGAACACCTTGGGTGGAGCGAACTTTTGAGGCGCGTCCCCCGAGAGCACACATGTTGTAATTTAATTTTTCAATCTCGCCGAGCATTAAAATAAATAAGGGCGTTGTTTTCAGAACGTGCGGCCATTATCGTTCCGCTCGGCAATTCAATTTTTCGCGATAAAATGAGGCGTCCCGCAATTCAAAAATAAAGGGCGGCCGTAACACACATATTCGGGGAGGCAATCAAATCGATTGTAATATGTAAGCTGAAATGCGCGCGAGGGGATATGAATCAGAGCGTATTGGAGAGGCGGTAATATTGGCGAGAATATGGGACTGGAAGTAATTTTTAAAGAAAATTTCACATGTTGGATTTAATAAACGACAATAATATTATTTATTTTGATTTATTTTTATTTATTTTTACCACCACAGGCTTACTTAAGGCTACTCAATCGCCCACCAGCAAACTTCTGGCGGGTGAGGAGTTGCCAATGCTGACCATACTAGGCCAGCACTCCCCTAGCATTAGATGCCTAGCGTTTACTAGAGCTGGGCAGAGGCATATTACATGCTCTGCTGTTTCTAGTTCTTCATTGCGCCCTCTACATGGTCAAGTCGTAATGAGCGACAAGATATTTACTTGTTAAAATTGTTGTAGCACATTTAGATAAAAACGTTGGATAAGCCAAAAGTCAAAAGACTATTCTATAGGATTAATTCAAATCAGGATTAAAATAGCCGTAGGTACACCGAACATGAAATACAGGCTCTAAATATTAGACAAGTACCTTAAAAAATTCTCCAATGCTTTCTCCCCTATTACACATATTTTCGAAACTCTCCTGTAGTTTTCATTTCGCGTAACAAGTTTCCGGGATATGCCCGCATTCCCTCGCATACTTGCCGCCCATAAGCAGTCCCCTTAATCTTCATAACGAGCGCACACAACAAAGGGCATGCTTCGACTCATCCGCGCTGCCACGGCAAGGACGCATTTTCCGAGCGCCTTAATACATCCCATTCCCATTTCCCGGCTCTTCGCCGATTAACCTACGTAAGTGAAAGCGTATAAAATTATCAGGGAAAATAGAACGCGCGATTATCCCTGGCATCGTCCACCATCAATTGTGCGAAATGTGCAGAGATTGCGATCTGAAAGTACACTACTTGCTGTTTAAAAGAGAAATAAATTCGATGTAATGGGCTTCGTGTAAAAAGGTTCTTTCTATAAAGGGATATTAGCAGATGATATAAAAAGTACGTATAGGTACTATGTAATAAAAGCTAAAAACTGTTAATACCTGCATTTATTTGACACTCGTTGTGTATTTAATTTTTCCAAAAATTGAGTAATAATTTGAATGTACAGAAATATTTACAGAAAAACTAAATAAATTAAAACACAATATTTTACACGACCCGACATAATACATTTAAACCCCAATTCTATGCTCATTCTCATTTCTACTTTAAAACTCCCAGCAGCCCGTATACACTCCTAATTCCATTTATTCAATTCTCTTCCAATTTATCCTTCTCGCATCAGGCCAGTGCAGCTCCCAGCGGCTTGACAACTCGCACACACAAAATTATAATTAACAATCCCCCCGCTGCGCGCAGCTTCCTTAATCCGCGCAAGCCTCTATAAATCGTGAAAACTCTGCCCCGCTTTCATTATGGCATCGATCCCGCCAAACAAAACAAATCCATTCGGAGCCAAACCCCAATTTATATTAATCCCGGCCAATATTGGAGTTCACAAAAGTCCTCTCCGCCCTACCTGCTGTAATGAACGCACAGGGGGGTGGAAGCGTTTCTGTGTCAGTAGGTCGGACAACATTGCCGGACTGTATTATCTGACAAACACGTTCATGGGAGATCACTATAATATAGACTGAGTTGACTGTGTTTTCAAAAAAAATATATACTTCTCTGATATTATATTTATCACGGTTTGTTACATTCGCTTTGTGCAATGATCAAAAGCTTGGTATAACACAAATGATATATGTATATACAATTTTGTAAATATTGTTTATTAAGTGAGGGTGGAGGTTTTTGTTATATCAAACAGTCTACACTACAAAAGAATATGGAATTATTTTGATGTTTGATTATACTGTTTGTTCATAAAAAAAACCTTTATTAGGCTTAGCCAATACACAAATTAATACATATCCCTTGTACAAAATTCAAACACAATAAACTGTGCGTTCATAAATGTAGGTATTTTGGTTTATATATATACGAATATTAATAAAGCAGTTCAACTAAATTACAGAGGTATAACATTACTCAAACTATTCACTGCCATACTAAGATCCAAACTGAAAAAACACATTATTAATCCTAGGGGCGGAAAGGCTAAGGGCTGATAGTCCAATAAAGATTGATTTCTCTCTCTCTAGTTCTAAATATAATTAGCAATTTTCATGAATATTCCTGTACTATAATGAGATTTACAGCCAATTTAGTACAACTAGTTTATGAATGTAATCACTTCACAATTTGCAAATTCGTCAAAAATTCAATTTATAAAATATTATTCTCAAATTAATAGTACTGATTTGCTAGCACGTTCTAAATATAATTAGCAATTTTCATGAATATTCCAGTACTATAATGAGATTTACAGCCAAGTTAGTACAACTAGTTTAAGAATGAAATGTCATTTCACATTTTGAAAATTCGTCAAAAATTCAATTTATAAAATATTATTCTCAAATTAATTATACTGATTTGCTAGCATGTTCTAAATATAATTAGCAATTTTCATGAATATTCCAGTACTATAATGAGATTTACAGCCAATTTAGTACAACTAGTTTATGAATGAAATGTCATTTCACATTTTGAAAATTCATAAAAAATTCAATTTATAAAATATTATTCTCAAATTAATAGTACTGATTTACTAGCATGTTCTAAATATAATTAGCAATTTTCATGAATATTCCAGTACTATAATGAGATTTATAGCCAATTTAGTAAAACTAGTTTATGAATGAAATGTCACTTCACAATTTGAGAATTCGGCAAAAATTCAATTTATAAAATATTATTTTCAAATTAATTGTACTAATTTGCTATCATGTTCTAAATATTATTAGCAATTTTCATGAATATTCCAGTACTATAATGAGATTTACAGCCAATTTAGTACAACTAGTTTATGAATGAAATGTCACTTCACAATTTGAAAATTCGTCAAAAATTCAATTTATAAAATATTATTTTCAAATTAATTGTACTAATTTCCTATTATGTTCTAAATATTATTAGCAATTTTCATGAATATTCCAGTACTATAATGAGATTTACAGCCAATTTAGTACAACTAGTTTATGAATTAAATGTCATTTCACATTTTGAAAATACGTCAAAAATTCAATTTATAAAATATTATTCTCAAATTAATTATACTGATTTGCTACCATGTTTTAAATATAATCAGCAATTTTTATTAATATTCCAGTACAATAATGAGATTTACAGCCAATTTAGTACAACTAGTTTATGAATGAAATGTCATTTCACATTTTGAAAATTCGTCAAAAATTCAATTTATAAAATATTATTTTCAAATTTATTGTACTAATTTGCTATCATGTTCTAAATATTATTTGCAATTTTCATGAATATTCCAGTACTATAATGAGATTTATAGCTAATTTAGTAAAACTAGTTTATGAATGAAATATCACTTCACAATTTGAAAATTCGTCAAAAATTCAATTTATAAAATGTTATTCTCAAATTAATTGTACTGATTTGCTATCATGTTCTAAATATTATTAGTAATTTTCCTGAATATTCCAGTACTATAATGAGATTTATAGCCAATTTAGTAAAACTAGTTTATGAATGAAATGTCACTTCACAATTTGAAAATTCGTCAAAAATTCAATTTATAAAATATTATTTTCAAATTAATTGTACTAATTTGCTATCATGTTCTAAATATTATTAGCAATTTTCATGAATATTCCAGTACTATAATGAGATTTATAGCCAATTTAGTAAAACTAGTTTATGAATGAAATGTCACTTCACAATTTGAAAATTCGTCAAAAATTCAATTTATAAAATGTTATTCTCAAATTAATTGTATTGATTTGCTAGCATGTTCTAAATATATTTAGCAATTTTCATAAATATTACAGTACTATAATGAGATTTACAGCCAATTTAGTACAACTAGTTTATGAATGAAATGTCATTTCACATTTTGAAAATTCGTCAAAAATTCAATTAATAAAATCTTATTCTCAAATTAATTACACTAATTTACTAGCATGTTCTAAATATAATTAGTAATTTTCATGAATATTCCAGTACTATAATGAGATTTACAGCCAATTTAGTACAACTAGTTTATGAATGAAATGTTATTTCACATTTTGAAAATTCGTCAAAAATTCAATTTATAAAATCTTATTCTCAAATTAATTATACTGATGTACTAGCATGTTCTAAATATAATTAGCAATTTTCATAAATATTCCAGTACTATAATGAGATTTACAGCCAATTTAGTACAACTAGTTTATGAATAAAATGTCATTTCACATTTTGAAAATTCGTCAAAAATTCAATTTATAAAATATTATTCTCAAATTAATTATACTGATTTACTAGCATATTCTAAATATAATTAGCAATTTTCATGAATATTCTAGTACTATAATGAAATTTACAGCCAATTTAGTACAACTAGTTTATGAATGAAATGTCATTTCACATTTTGAAAATTTGTCAAAAATTCAATTTATAAAATATTATTTTCAAATTAATTATACTGATTTACTAGCATGTTCTAAATATAATTAGCAATTTTGATGAATATTCTAGTACTATAATGAGATTTACAGCCAATTTAGTACAACTAGTTTATGAATGTAATATCACTTCACAATATGAAAATTCGTCAAAAATTCAATTTATAAAATGTTATTCTCAAATTAATTGTATTGATTTGCTAGCATGTTCTAAATATAATTAGCAATTTTCATAAATATTTCAATACTATAATGAGATTTACAGCCAATTTAGTACAACTAGTTTATGAATGAAATGTCATTTCACATTTTGAAAATTCGTCAAAAATTCAATTTATAAAATATTATTCTCAAATTAATTATACTGATTTACTAGCATGTTCTAAATATAATTAGCAATTTTCATGAATATTCTAGTACTATAATGAAATTTACAGCCAATTTAGTACAACTAGTTTATGAATGAAATGTCACTTCACAATTTGAAAATTCGTCAAAAATTCAATTTATAAAATATTATTCTCAAATTAATTATACTGATTTGCTGGTATGTTTTAAATATAATTAGTAATTTTTATGAATATTCCAGTACTATAATGAGATTTACAGCCAATTTAGTACCACTAGTTTATGAATGAAATGTCACTTCACAATTTGAAAATTCGTCAAAAATTCAATTTATAAAATATTATTCTCAAATTAATTATACTTATTTGCTAGCATGTTCTAAATATAATTAGTAATTTTCATGAATATTCCAGTACTATAATGAGATTTACAGCCAATTTAGTACAACTAGTTTATGAATTAAATGTCATTTCTCAATATGAAAATTCGTCAAAAATTCAATTTATAAAATATTATTCTCAAATTAATTATACTGATTTACTAGCATGTTCTAAATATAATTAGCAATTTTCATGAATATTCTAGTACTATAATGAAATGTACAGCCAATTTAGTACAACTAGTTTATGAATGACTTACAAAATAAGCTTCAAATCCAATAATAAAGTATTTACTTAACCAGAAAAATGGTATGACATTCCGCTCCATAGTTTTTTGCTAAAACCTCAATATAATTTCATAATTCTTCGCATAAGAAGAGTATAAATATGATCCAATCCTTAACATTATCCGAGGCTGGATTTTTGAGCGATCGCTATGAATATAGACACGTTGACTATTATTGAGAATGTTGTTGATTTTTGACCCTTCGCTTCGAGAAAGATACTGCTCATATTTGACAGAATTGAACGCTTGACAGTAGTTAGATTTTGACATTAATTATTGAGTTAATTCTATCGATTCAGCGCTATGAAACTTGTACGATTATAGCGCATGATAATAGCGATCGGTCAAAAATCGTACCCCTGATCGATTTGAATTAGTCTCATAAGCACCTCGGCTGATATAATCATCCACTATTAAAACTAAACTCGCCTCCAATCCGTTCTTTTAGTATAAGTTATTTTTATCTAAAATTGATTCATTTGTTATAAGAATCGCCTGCAGGGAGCTGATTTACGCGGGACATAAGTGCCCCATCCGTTACGTAATGGTCCGAAATTGGCCGTTGGAAACTCTTTAAATTATTTCCACCCGGTCCCTGGACGAATAAATCGCGGCGCGTGGATTTGTTTTCTCCCCAGAACGGATTTATCGCGCCCCCAGCGAGGGGACGGCGGCACAGAAAGGTCACCAGCGGGTGGTGGCGCGCGTGAATCACACTGGGGGTGGCTGTCCCATGTTGCGGTAAATATGCGCGATTAGAATCTCGTATGTTTGCGTATCTGTAGCTGTTGTATTCAGTTGTGTCTTCTCGGTTCGATAAAAAACTAACGCAACCAAATGCCAAAAACAAGGAAAAATATGGCAAAAGATAAACCGAAAGACATCTCAAGCGACTGTGAAGAATAAGTAACAAATAAAGACATAAAAATACAAATAAAAGAACTACAGAAAACTGTAGAGTACATGAGCAAGAATTTCGACAAAATATTACAAGAAAACAAAGAACTGAAAACGTTACTAAAAAATAGCAAAAAATAAAACGATATATTAGAAGAACACGTTGAGGAAATAGAGGACTTGCTCGAAAGAACGGAGAGAGAAAAAATGCAAAACAACCTAATTGTACTAGGAGTCGAAAAGCAAGGAAAAAACGAAAAATCGGAAGAAGTAGTAAAAACAATTGTAAAAAACTCCATATAAACATAGTCACAGAGGAAATAATATCTGCACACAGAAAAGATATTACGAACGAAAGAAGCCCTATCCTAGTAAAATTAAAAACAAAAGAAGCGAAAACGAATATAATAAAGGCGAGAAAGACTATTGGCTCCATAACTACAACGGAATGTACCCTCAAGGGAAGAGAGAACGAGATCTACATAAACGAACAACTTACTGCTCACACAAACTCCTTATTCTATAAAGCAAGAGAAATAAGAAAAGAGAAAGGATATTAATATGTATGGACAAGAGAAAATCAGAGACAAGTAACAAAATTAAAATCAAAATTATGACCGACTTGAACAAACTTATATAACTGCACAATTAAGTGCAAAACAACCACACCAACACTAATCGATAATCACGATGTACCGCATATACTTACACAACATCCAAAGTCTACAAAAGAAATTACATGAACTCGAACTTCTCCCAAAAATACTAAAAAATCCAGAAATCGGAAACATGGCTAACCACGTCTAAGGAACACCTCTATCAGATAGAAAACTAAGAGTCACAATACAACTCTAGATAGACAAGAGGAGGAGGCATAGCAATTTATATCAGAAAGGATGTAAAGTATAAAACAGTAGCAAACACAACAATAAACAAAATACAACTTTTAAAAATACTACTAACTGAAGAAAATACCAAAATAACTCTGATATCATTCTGCACTTAATATACTATTATTAGTAATACAAAACACAAACACAAAAGCTTTTTCCAGTTGAAGCTTCAAACTGCAACGCAATTACGCAGTTTCGATTACAAATGCATTCGAAATATTGATTGCCCTTTTATGACACGCATGTTTTGATTTATCCCCAGGTTCCAGAGCGCCTGTGGTATGCAGATTTGTTTATGTGGCCAACCAATTTATTTATATTTGTATGGTTGTATGTATACACAACTGCTCCCATATTTCGAAGTAATAACATATACAGATAGTATTCGGTTTTTGCGAAGCGAAAATATTTTATTTACAAAATTACACGTTTTCAAAGTTTCAAAAGTAATTGCAGGTAAACATATATTTTTTTTCTCAAAAGTTGTATATGATAAAGTAAAAAAAAAACACCTATAAATAGCTATAACAGGATGGCCCATTTATTTTGAGATAGTCAATTAATACGGAAATAGCAGGAATATGAAAAAATGCTTTATATAAAATATTTTTCATATGAAAGGGCACATTTAATAGCTCTATACACATTTTTCCATAACGGCCCTTTAAGGGTCAGATAAAGGGCAACTTATTATTTTTTTCAAATGGAATTCCATATCTTTTATTTCAGTTTCCACGCCTCGCTCCTACTGTACTACATGAAACACGCTACGAAATAACAAGTTATACATGAAAATAACTTTATTTGTTATCAAATAATACTCTCTAATCTAATATTAACGTTTGCTCCCCTAAACAATCGCATTACGAGCTCAACCCCAGGAAGACAATTTTGAAGGGTGGTCCGAGAGTCCCGTTTGTGCTCAAAAACAAAATAACTCCTTTAAACCAATTAAAAGTTAGCGGAGAAAGTCCGGCGGAATAACAGCCGCCGGCCCGAACGAAAACTATGCGCCAGTTAGTTTTGCGGTCATCGATTTCGAGCGACGTGGGGCGGTGCGGGGGGCGGCGACGAAAACTCTTGACGGCTCCGTTGAAATACACAAATTGGCCGTAATTAAATTCTGTTGTCCGATCGCGAACTGTTTGCTGTTTGCGTATTGAGCGTTGAAGTCTATACAGATTTCATTCGAATTTAATTATTATACGATAACAAGGGTTCAGGATGAAAGTTAATTAGCTTTAGAAAGTTACTATAGCTAGTAAACAGTAATGTGAAAAAGTTATTGTTATATTATTAATATTGCGGAAGGAGTTGCTCTACTACTGAACCTACTATAGAAGAAAGAAAACCAAATATTGATTAAGAGACGACAGTCTTGCAAGCAAATAAAACAAAAGTATTACATATATATATATATATATATATATATATATATATATATAATATATATATATATATATATATATATATATATATATATATATATATATATATATATATAATAAATCTACCAAAATATTTAAGGCATAACATGAAAACTCATTTTCAAGTAGATATTTCTTTATTGTAGTATTGAATCTTTCGTTTGTGAGAGTTTTGAGTTGTAAGGGAATTTTATTATACATCATGATGAAAGTTAATTAACTTTGGAGAGTTACTAAATCTAGTAAACAGTAATATGAAATAGTTATTGTCTTATTGTCTTATCGAACGACACGCTTTTAAGGATACATATAATAATATATAATATAATAGCATTGAAAAAGATTGTAGGAAAATAACTTATGTAGATTCACATCTACACAAGTTTTTAAATCCTACAGTATAAGTATAGAAGTATAGAAGTATAGAAGTATAGAAGTATAGAAGTATAGAAGTATAGAAGTATAGAAGTATAGAAGTATAGAAGTATAGAAGTATAGAAGTATAGAAGTATAGAAGTATAGAAGTATAGAAGTATAGAAGTATAGAAGTGTAGAAGTATAGAAGTATAGAAGTATAGAAGTATAGAAGTATAGAAGTATAGAAGTATAGAAGTATAGAAGTATAGAAGTATAGAAGTATAGAAGTATAGAAGTATAGAAGTATAGAAGTATAGAAGTATAGAAGTATAGAAGTATAGAAGTATAGAAGTATAGAAGTATAGAAGTATAGAAGTATAGAAGTATAGAAGTATAGAAGTATAGAAGTATAGAAGTATAGAAGTATAGAAGTATAGAAGTATAGAAGTATAGAAGTATAGAAGTATAGAAGTATAGAAGTATAGAAGTATAGAAGTATAGAAGTATAGAAGTATAGAAGTATAGAAGTATAGAAGTATAGAAGTATAGAAGTATGGAAGTATAGAAGTATAGAAGTATATAAATCTAATCTAGATCATATTACATAATAGGAAAAGCCATAATTTTAAGTCAACATCTTTAAAACAGCCTATGATTATTTACCGACCCAATACATCATTAAAACAATCTAGATTTATTTACCGACCCCTTAAAATGCAATGTATTGGAAATGACTGTCCATCCTTCTATATAACCTCCATCCCTCATTCAAATATTGGCGTTTGGCTTATCACAACAAACTTCCCTCATTAATTACGCCCCATCATTGACATTTTCATCGGTGCGACGTGTCGATTAGGGGTCGCGCAATCACGGACGACCCGTCATAAACCCCAATACCGTATCCGATTGCTTGGGGTTTATTCCCTCATTGTGGGCCCCCCTAACCGCAAAACATTTGTCTTCGTCCGTCATCCGATTGTCGCCGCGATTGACGCGTTCCGTTGTCGAAAGGACGCCACAGGCCCGTAAATTACCTTCCGCTTCCTACATATAAATTAGCCGAAACGGAAACTAATTAATTCTGATGAAAATGATAACTGGACGTTTAATTAACTACATCGTGTAGAGTTATACATACAGCGCATATTGACTTACTGGAGTTGTGATTAGTTTCAGTATCAAGTTGATAATTAAATTGATTCTGATGAAACAGTCTATAGCAATAAATCGGATAGAGTTTCGTTTTTGATTATATCATTAATTCATTTGTAAACATATTTCACGAGATGAGATTTCAAAACAATAATGAACTGATTGTAGATACTTATTAAGTTAAAATAAATAAAACGAATTTTTCTTTGTTTTTTTATCGCTGTTTGCGAAATTTTCGGCTACGCTCTAGCCATTATCAAGCTAATCCGATGACTGACGAGCTGTGTAAAGTGTACCTATTTATAAAACATTAAATTTTGTAAAAAAAATACAAAATTTAATGTTGTATAAATAAATTTACAAAAAAATAAATATATTTTTAAAAAAAATCTAAGGCTTTTGTTATTAATAAGAAATTATAAAAACTTCTTTTAGATCCTGAAAACGTTTTCCTTTTAGGATTTTCTTCATGTTTATGTTTACAATAATTTTAAAAAATATCTAAGGCCTTTGTTATTAATAAAAAATTCTAAAAACTTCTTTTAGATCCTGAAAACGTTTTCCTTTTAGGATTTTCTTCAGAGCATAGGTGGGGTGGGTGGGTGTTCCCCACCAACCAAACTATGCCCATTCACTATTTCAAATGACTTGAACTTTACACTACATTATTCCCTATATATTTTTAAAATTAAGTCTAAAATAATAAATGAAATTGATTGAATTATAGCAAGTTATGGATAATAGTGTAATGTAGACTTCAAATCATTTGAAATAGTGGATGGGTGTAGTCTGGTTGGTAGGGGCCACCCGCCCACCCCACCTTCGCTCGCATAGTTTTTTCAATGGATACAGACGGTTTATATTGTTTAAACCATTCCAAGCAGGGTGTTACCTAATGGAAAAACTATGCGAAAACAGGTGGGGTGGGTGGGTGGTCCCCACCAACCAAACTATGCCCATTCACTATTTCAAATGACTTGAACTTTACACTACATTATTCCCTATATATTTTTAAAATTAAGTCTAAAATAATAAATGAAATTGATTGAATTATAGCAAGTTATGGATAATAGTGTAATGTAGACTTCAAGTCATTTGAAATAGTGGATGGGTGTAGTCTGGTTGGTAAAATATATCAATATTTTAATGTGACCTCATGTCCTGCTCGCCAGTGTATATAATTTCACATGTTGTAAAACTGATTTTAATGTAAACGTTTGGTATGAAATTCAAAAGTAATGATAAGTTCAACTGCTGCGGGCTGTCATCTAATATCCTGTATTCGGGTCACATCCAACTCCAATTGCCACCCACCCCTCGTATTAATTAGCATATGCTTAACCAGACGCCCTCAGCACCAGCCGATCACCCGCGGCGCTAATTAATAAAACCGCCCCCTCACTCTCCACCTCCACGTTAGCGTTTTAAATGGTGCCGTCATATCGTGCAGGATTTAGAGCTCCCAGCGTAAATTCTTAACGCCACTCAAACTGCAGCTTTATTGCGCGTAGTGCCCTATAAAATGGCTCCGCGCCCCGTTCTTGGATAACTAAGTTTGTGATTGATATGAAATTCGTCTAGTAAAAGCTAGTGCAAAGTGTAGTTCGGGGGATTCTACAGCGTTATTACTTTATCACGCGGAGTGTGGGTAAAATATTGTACTCACGGCTACAAAACAGAATTATGTTTTCAGCGAAAACACACGATTTGCACAAAATAACAAAGGATTTAGTGACGGCAATAAATTTTACTATTGAAAGTAGTTTTATAGGGCTTTCAGATCTAATTAATTAGGGTTCTCTACAATTTTATAGAATAAAATACGTATATAATACAATATAATTACAAATAAAATACAAGAAATATTTAGCTTTAATCCCTATAGAGCTTTTTCAATATTTCGTGTTTTTTTATTTGTAATTATATTGTACCCGGCATTTATGTTAATTTTAAAGAAACCGTCTGATAAACTGTGAAGTGAGAAGCCGTCGCTAGGTTAATCGATTAATCAATATATCGAGTGAGGGTAATTAATATATATATATATATATATATATATATATATATATATATATATATATATATATATATATAATAACCTGTATGCCTATGATTAGTGCATAATTTACAGAATTAAGAGATTTTGAAGAAATAGAAATATAAAATAAATAATGTTACAAAATACTTAAAATATTAAATACTGCAACTAGAAAAATACATATATCATGAATATTTAAAAAAAAAATAAACCAAATTTGAAATTCCGATAAAAAAAATATTAAAAAATAACAGAAACAACATCAAGAATAAATTACTTAGAATGAATAATCAAACTGAAAATTCATTTGTATTTTAAATTTCAAATACATAAATATATAAGTGTATTTTCTGTATAATTATAACAAATCCGGCACATTCGTTTCCCCACGGCTTTAAAGTATACTTTTAGAAACATAAATCATCGGTGCTGCACTAATTGTTGTATTGCTACAAATTGATTTCAGTAAGCAAATCCCAGATTAATTGGTCAACTGATTTCTATTGGTCATTGAAATGTTCCCTTGCGTATCGAACTGATCCCATTCCGGTTATCAAAGCAACAATTCTGATTAATTAACAGCAGTTGGTGTATTATGTTACTGCGGTTATAGCGAAAGCGCGCACCGGCTCAGTAATAATAATTAAATTGCTTAGCGGGTTGATTATAGTCCAAAATTATAGAGAAAATGATTTTGATATTGAGAATTTTATGTGTGGTGTGTGTAGTTATATCTTTTATTGTGTGTTGGTGATGTAATTATATCTTTTATTTGCAAAATGCATATTAAAAATAATTTCAAGAAACTCTGCAGATTGATACTGCTCGTCCTCAGTATCAGTCTGCAGAGTTTCTTGAAATTACTTTTAATATGCATTTTGCCAATAAATGATATAATTACTCCACCAAGTGGTATAGTATATAAACGCGAAATAGAAAAACATATTTCAATCTAAATCCTGGCAATACGGATATATATTTTTTTCTTGTTATTCTCAAAGATTTTTATTTAAACCACTCTCGTTTTTTTTTCAGCCAAGCACGTGTGACTCGGTGTTGAAGATTGGTGTCATGAGCCGCACCGACGGCTCCCCCGCGGCGTTGTTGTGCGAAGGGTAGTCGTAACAAACAGCCGCCGCCGCGACGCCATGGGACCGGAAAAGTGGCCCTGTCTCTTCGCGCTGCTCTATCTGCGGCTACTGTCGTCGATTCTAGCACAAGGTAGGCCTTTTAAGTATTTACCGGGGGGCGGCGGGTATAAATATTTGCGCACACCCCGGCCTCGTTTGCCGCGGCACTCTTCGTAATTACGGCCGAGTGTACAGCAGCGCCCACACCCCCCTTCACGCCGATTAATATTTTACAGCTTTCAGACTGGAGATATGCGTCTAATGGCTTGTTTAGGCGCTCTCAATATTTGAGCAGTGAGTCGGTTTAAAGGATTCAATAATTACAAACGCTTTACAAAGATATAATTAGAGGAATATGTATGTTATATTAATTTTAGCGTGACTGAGTTCATTTCAAAAGATAATTCATAATATTTTATACTGAAATGTGATGGAATATTCTACATAATTATCCCAATACAACACTGTTAATTTCAAAAGATAATTCATAATATTTTATACTGAAATGAGATGGAATATATTACATAATTATCCCAACAATTTTAGCATAAACATTATAATGATGCGTCTACAGCCTGCAGGGATAATTAGAATTATAATTACCATATTTCTCAGACCATAATTTTAACATCGAAAAATCAACTTAAATTTCCGGTGCGTCTTATCTTAAGGTAATTTAAGACAAGACACTTTCTTAGTTCAAAAGTTGTTCAAGAAATGAATTCATATATCCTCCTCCCATACAATTTGTTCTTGACAAATAGAACGCGTTATATTTTTTCATTCGATCTATCATCCAATTCAAAATTTCAAATAATTTGCTGTATGATACGAGACAATTTAGATTGTCTCGCATCTTGATTAACTTTTGAGTCAAGAAATTGTCTTGTCTAAAACGACCTTTAGCCCCTTTAATAACAAACTGCGAATGCTACAACAATGTAAAGGCTGTGATATTTATAGTGACAGCTTGGATAATAAAAAAAAGACCTGTTTTTGGTATATCTTTTACAAAATTCCCCCCAATAAACAATACTTTAACAGAAAAAAAGTGTTGTTTTAAATATTGGATTGATTTTGTGATAATTCATTTTAAATTATAAATAAAACGTTTGTTTTTCAAACAAAGTAAAAATCGTTTTATTTATCCTTATATATAAAATTTGGTGCTGATTAAAAGATATGCCAGACCATGCACAATTTATTACTGAATAATGTATAATATTCGGGTTTGTCACAGATATAAATATAAAATCTCCGGGATTTAAATAGTAAATGTAAAATGTTGCACTTTTATATTTCCTGGACGATCGAATTAATTTCACAAAGGAATTTACAAGTGGAAAGTTTTAAAACTGCGCTTGATTAATGAGCTTGAGTGCACTTTTCATATAATTTCAATAGCGCTAAATAATGCACTCCGCCTGCTTTGATGAATGCAACTTTCAATTTGTATCCAAGTTAATTTACCACCATATTATTTAGAAATACAGCTGTGACAGAAAATATATATTAACTGCGTTAAACGCAACTTTTTTTTTATCCTTATAACATAAAAACTAACAATGTTTTCAAGCCGACCGACCATTTCTCATTTATGTAATTTGTACTGCGAGTTCAAATTCCTGTTGATACGAGTTTTTTTTTAATGTTTTTTTTATTCATTATTTAATGGCAGTATTAAGTGTTTTGAAATAAAAAAAATAATGTGTTTCATTCATTATTTAATTGAAGAATTAAGTGTTTTGAAATAATAGGTTTTGCTTTTTTTAGAAATATAATAGTTGCACAAAGAATATTTTAAATTATAAGCTCAAATTGTAATCTCTCGCTGAACGACGGGCATTAATAACATACATAAGGGTGCAAACTATTGTTGAATAACGCTATGTGTATCGTAAACTGCCAAAAAAAGTTTTTTTTTTTTTTTCACATTCTCATGTATAATATACATGAGACATGGCCCTGAAAGTTATGGCGTTTGATTGCAAATAAAGTTTATATGGCGGGAAAAATGTCGAGATTGTTTTAAATGCAACCGGTAAAGCTACAGGGCTTGGCAAAATTTTGAAACTTTTGAAATTTTATTTCATGATAGAAAGTGGTTTTTAGTCTTATTTGGTAGGTCTTTCATTTACAAAGAGAGAAACTCAAAAATAGTGTAACAAAAATCATGAATAACCATAATAAGGGTTATTTATATAGGGTCAAAAATAGTGTAACAAAAATCAGGAATAACAATAATATGGGCTATATAGGGTTATATAGAAATCGTTTTTGATTCCTGTACTGCTTATAGATACGGCTTAATAACTGCATAATTATTTCAAACTTAGTCGCTTAATTCTATTAATACAGTATATTAATTGTGTTTTCTTGTGAGGATAAGTTTCGTCCCGTATATTGTATACATAGTACCAACACAGCGGGTAAATTATTCAATAAAGCACTCCGCCCATGAATTTATTTATACAGTTGCAGTATCTTGGCATAAGTCAGGGCTTATATATATTTTCATGGAAAACCCCCGGTGATGCAGCACAATAAAACTTTTTATCGGCCACAATAAACGGCGATGGTGCGCGCCGGACGAATCCGTGCCGCCGCCGCCACCGCCTCCTTACTGAATCATATTTTATCACAAAACCCATAAATCGGCGCACGGCCGGCCGCTACGCGCCGTAATCTCCACTTTCGCCGGCTTTTGGCACGTGACACGATAAATATAAATATATATATATATATATATATATATATATATATATATATATATAATGGAGAACTATAAATTAATCGCGGCTTATGTTAACAATAGCGGCACATAAATTGGTTAGGCCGACGTTTTGATATTTATCAGTAGTGTTATTGTTATTGAGGGGCGGCGGTTCTGTTTGCACGGGGCACCGCTTGAAACAAACAACCCGTTTGTTTGGAGCGGTGTCAACAAAGCGGGAAGTCGGTATTTGCTGTAGCGGGTCGTAAAATAGCAATTAAGTGTAAGGGTGGATTTAAAAGAGGTCTATGTGTTGTTAAATAGAGAGGTCTTAAATAACTTGATTTACAGAAAATCGAATACAACTTTTTTGCCCATATTATAAATAACGGTAGGATTTATAACATACTAGCCTAAATTCATGTCTTTCAACAGGGTATGATTTTTAAATGACATGCACAACGATTTTTTTTAAATTACAGCTTACACTCTTCAATATTATTTGTGTAACTTTTTATTTTATTTTTGGATTTTTTAACTTAATCAATATAACAACTCTAATATAAAAAATAGTATAACATTTTCATAACATGCGTGTAGAGACCTTTCGAATGGAAATCGGGAACGCGCTACCGATAAAAACTATTGATGCGAGCCGTATTAATAATCATCAATTTCCGCATATATCAGAGTTAGTTATTTTGAAAAATATAGTTAAATTTTATTATAGAAATGTCACTGCGTGACAATTTAACTCAGTGGTAATTTTTCATTTGAATTATAGTAGTTAATTCAAATCTATTGAATGGATACTTGGATGAGATAAATAATTTATAATGTTATTATGAGATATTAAATAAATTATTACCATTATTTAATATATTTAATCCTCACGTGTGACCATATAATTAGGTGTAGTAAATTAAAATTAAAAATTATAGAATAAATCGGATATATTTGTACCCGGCACGTCTACCATTTTTCGCAAAATAAATGAGAGTGAAAAGTATTTAAACCTTGAATGATCAGTTTATTATTATTTTCAAAATATTTAAAAAAAAATGAGAGTGAAAAGTATTAAAACCTTGAACGGTCAGTTTATTATTATTTTCAGAATAGTTTTCAGAAAAAAAATAGAGTGAAAAGTATTTAAACCTTGAGCGGTCAGTTTATTATTATTTTCAGAATAGTTTTCAGAAAAAAAAAATAGAGTGAAAAGTATTTAAACCTTGAGCGGTCAGTTTATTATTATTTTCAGAATAGTTTTCAGAAAAAAAAAATGAGAATGAAAAGTATTTAAATCTTGAAAGATCAGTTTATTATTCTTTTCAGAATACTTAAAAAAAGAGAGTGAAAAGTATTTAAACTTTGAACGGTCAGTTTATTATTATTTTCAGAATAGTTTTCAGAAAAAAAAAATGAGAATGAAAAGTATTTAAATCTTGAAATATCAGTTTATTATTATTTTCAGAATACTCAAAAAAAGAGAGTGAAAAGTATTTAAACTTTGAACGGTCAGTTTATTATTATTTTCAAAATAGTTTTCAGAAAAAAAATTAGAGTAAAAGTATTTAAACCTTGAACGGTCAGTTTATTATTATATTCTGAATAGTTTTCAGAAAAAAAAAATGAGAATGAAAAGTATTTAAATCTTGAAAGATCAGTTTATTATTATTTTCAGAATACTTAAAAAAAAGAGAGTGAAAAGTATTTAAACTTTGAACGGTCAGTTTATTATTATTTTCAGAATAGTTTTCAGAAAACAAATTAGAGTAAAAGTATTTAAACCTTGAACGGTCAGTTTATTATTATATTCTGAATAGTTTTCGGGAAAAAAAATGAGAGAGAAAAGTATTTAAACCTTGAACGGTCAGTTTATTATTATTTTGAGAATAGTCAAAAAAAATCTATTAATACCGGACTCGAACCGGTAGCGGCATGGACGCAGTGGCTTTAGACCGTCTCCTTACACAACTGCACCACGACCGCCCCAGATATGTCTTTTAAGTGTAAAAACCTACTTAAAAAATTAATATTACTTCAAAACGCTTAATATTTCGAGTATATAATGAATAAAAAAATATAAAAAATATAAATATATATATTAATTATTATTTTTTCTACGTAATTTATGACTGTTCCTATCTATACGGTTTTGAAGGAGGTGGTAGAGGCGATAGCATTACGTCCGCCTCATAAACGGTGGCGGTGGGCCGAGCATGATTTACATTAAGGCTTCGACAATGTGTCATCGGCGACGACGAAAACGCCCTGCAGAGGGAATTTTTCTGCAGGCCCCGATAAGGCGCGATGCTGTGCGCCCGCTAAATCCAATCACGTCGCCTGAGTGCCCTATATATGTGTGTGTGTGTGGCCGTTTCAGGACTTGAGATGATTTTTCGAACGGGCGTAAATAGGGCACGATTTATGAAAATTGACCCGGGAGACTGTGAATATTTAGGAGGGCAATTTAAGTTTGTCGCGGGAAGAAGAGAGAAAAAAATACGCTATTAAACGGCAGCCAATGTGGGGAGTGAAGTTATAATGGGTTTAGAGGTTTTGTTTGATCGTTTTGCGGCTTTGATAATACATATTACGAAGTTAGTAGCAGGGTCTGATTTTTTTTTATTTGTAAAGTAATTCAAATTTTTAATGAAAATACCAATAGCCAGAGATAGGAGCACCGCCTACAAATCCCTAGGTGAAGAAGAAGGAACGAAAAAACAGACAAGGGAAATCATTACAATATTGAAATTGTAAATAAATACATGATCGACACGATACGAAAATGGTGAATGCGCCGGGTATAATATATCTCAGATTTATTTTGTAATGATTTACTACACCTAATTACATAGTCACATGTGAGGATAAATATAGGAAAAGTAATTCAAATCTTTAATGAATATACCAATAGCTAGAGATAGTAGCACCGCCTACAAATCCCTAGTTGAAAAAGAAGAAACGAAAAAACAGACAAGCGAGATCATTACAATATTGAAATTGTACATACATACATAATCGACACGACACGAAAAATGGTGAATGCACCGGGCATTAATATCTCGGATTTATTCTGTAATGATTTTCTACACCTAATTACATAGTCACACGTGAGGATTAAATATTTGAAAAGTAATTCAAATTTTTAATGAATATACCAATAGCCAGAGATAGTAGCACCGCCTACAAATAACTAGGTGAAGAAGAAAAAACGAAAAAACAGACAAGGGAAATCATTACAATATTGAAATTGTAAATAAATACATGCTCGACACGATACGAAAATGGTGAATGCGCCGGGTACTAATATCTCAGATTTATTCTATAATGATTTACTACACCTAATTATATAGTCACATGTGAGGATTAAATATTTGAAAAGTAATTCAAATTTTTAATGAATATACCAATAGCCAGAGATAGTAGCATCGCCTACAAATCCCTAGGTGAAGAAGAAGAAACGAAAAAACAGACAAGGGAAATCATTACAATTTTGAAATTGTAAATAAATACATGATCGACACGATACGAAAAATGGTGAATGCGCCGGGTACTAATATCTCGGATTTATTCTGTAATTATTTACTACACCTAATTATATAGTCACACGTGAGCATTATACATATATATATATATATATATATATATATATGTGCATACAAAATATTCATTTACTGGGCTTCCCAAGAGTCCCGGGACGGAGCTATAGGTTTTGAACGAGTGAAAAAATTCCACATTTGTGGATCACTAAGAGTCATAAAAACTACATTCTTAGATGTAATGTGGTTAAATCCTGTCCAAATTTTTCGGGAATATCTTTGTATTTAAAAAATAAAAAATTAAATAAAAGACCCAAATTTGTTCATAAAATGTTTTCGAAACGTATTTTTAGGGAATGACCACCCGAACATTTTTAAATAGAAGCCCCTTATCACCTTATTTTAAATATAATGAAAAAAGAAACACATCTCTATAAACCAAAACCTGATATCTTAATTCTTCTAAGAAACAAGTCGAAAACATACATTTAAAGATAATTTTTATTAAAAATTTACCTGACTATACAAATATATATATATATATATATATATATATATATATATATATATATATATATATATATATTTGAGGTGAAAATCATCTAATGTGATACCTGACCTTGTTGGTTTTTGGATGTTAAGTCTAATATTTGATATAGCAACTTTAAATTCTTCGTCAAAATTGGTAAGTCAATCACATACACTAGATAAGCCAGCATTAAAGTTCGGATTTCATAAATTTGCGAAGCAACAAACACGCAGAGCATCGGTTAAGAACCACTGGTCTAGTTCCAGTAATGCGATGGTGTGGATTTTGATTATTCCGGCCGGGTTTCCGGTTTAAATATAAATGAGTCGGCTCTATCGTCGGGCCTCATTGAAAATCGGAATCGTATCTACCCGGACGCGCGAGATTGAAAGTGTAGATCAGCCCTGCAACATGTGATCTAGATAAATCGGTTCATTACGAAAACGATTCCGTCGCGCTCACGTCCGCGAACCTACTACCCAGATGCCCACCCCTGACTTCATAACGTCGGCACTCGGCAGTCGTGGAACCGACTCCAGATGGCGAGCAATTTATTTTTGTTATTTTCACGGTCTGCGGCACGAGATTGGGGTGGCGGGCTGGAATTGTCGTTTAAGTATACTTTGTAGGTATTTACAGGGATGGTGTTTACAAAAAGATACGATGTAGCTTCAAGCCACTAAAAAAGTTTCTAATAATTTTTTTCAATTAGCCTTCTTGTGGCGTAATATTCAATGAATGAATGAATGATATAAATACATTTGAGGCGAAAATCATCTAAAGCCACTAAAAAAGTTTCTAATAATTTTGTTCAATTAGCCTTTTTGTGGCGTAATATTCAATGAATGAATGAATATATATATATATATTGCAATGTGTTTGCACGCGCGAAATATACTTACGATATTTTATGAAATGTATTAATTAGAAAAATTACAAACAAACTAGCTTTGGATTTTAATGAAAACATTCACATCAAATCTGAGTCTATTTCGCCATTATATTTCACTAATTTATTTATATTATATTTTTTTATACACTTTTACAGCACCATTTTATGTATTTATTAATTTTCCTGCTATCACGTCCTAGCGTTCTTATCTTTATATGTTTTGATATGTGTCGCTTTGAAACTATTTTAATAATAAAACAATTTATTAAAATTCAATTTCCTATAAAATTGTTCCTATACATATTTGTGCAACTTCCAACCTCCCTATTTTAATAATAGTCCAGTCAATGAGTGCTCAAAAAATACAATCCTTTTTTGAGCACTCATTGACTGGACTATTATTAAAATAGGGAGGTTGGAAGTTGCACAAATATGTATAGGAACAATTTTATAGGAAATTGAATTAGTTTTATTATTAAAGTGCATGAAATATACGAGAATTCGACTGCTTTAGTGATGTATTTTTTTACGTTTAACGCTTAATTACAATGCACGTTTTGCATTATTTTATAAGATATTTTAAGAATTAATGATAAATGTGCTGGGCACACAACATGCCTTTTCAACGATACAAAGTTATAAAACTACAACAATTTATAAAACATCCCACCGCCGCTCAATTAACATGAACTATTTCATCCCGTATAATTCGTATTTTATGTAATCTGATTATAAATTATTGCAGGCCCAATGCAATTTCCAGCAGCCGTAATTATGTGAAAACACGCAATAATTTATCATGATCATTTTAATAGTAATTATATTTTCGAAACTCGCTTCATTCCATTATTATTGTGGGTGGCCCATGATGCAATATGAGCCACATTCATTAGTTGAGTGAAGAAATTATATACTATATCTGCTGCGGAACAACTGTGCTAGTTTAAGGTTCATCAATAATTCCAGCTAATTACGACCGCAGTGTCTTATTGATTGTGCAACTAAAGTCCGAGTCGTCCAGCCGCTCCCACAGGGGAGGCGACTTAAATTATTCTGTTGGCATTAGAAGGTGCTAATTGAGTTTGGGGATACTGTCCGGATGCACTGGTTATTATTTCAGGCACGAAGTGCTACCTCTGGAGTTTAAAGCAGAATTTAATTAAAAATTAAACCGCGGAAACTAGAATATGGGATATGATACTAAGTATCGTATAACTAAACTGGGTCAAAAAAAACCGACTAGTTTTTTTAACGTCAGATACTGAAACATGATTGTCCCTCTAAGAAGAATTTGATGTAAGCCGACAGTAAAAATCGCGCACGACGACGACCCGAGGGCCGAGGCCGGCGGACCTTTGAGATGTCGAAAATACGCCTAGTTAGCAGGCTAGAGTCTCGTTCGTTATCGGAATTAACCTGACAAATCGCTCCACCAACTAAGAACGGCCATGCACCATGATTGCTAAACACCTCTAGAAAATTATCTTCGAAGATGAGCTCGTAATATTAATAGCAAGGTCCTCCTCATCAAGTTTTTAATTTTTTACTTCAGTCCCAAAAGAAATTCATATTTCGCCATTCATTGTATGTACAATATAAGAAATGGACCAATAATTATCTCTGAGCGATAACTGATATACAGTTCTCTCTTTGTAAAATAGAAAAACTGACATCAGGTTAAAAACTTAAAAAGTAGTTAACAGATATTTTTGATTGATAGAAAGCCAAATTAAAATCCTTCAAATTTTGACCTTCAATATGTTTTAATTGTTTAGATAAACCAAAAAATCTTAAGGTACCTTTTCTGTAGAGCTTTCAATTTCTTACAAGAATATGTCTACGTGGAATGAATGGCGAGATAAGATTGTTTTCGTTTGGGACTGACGTAAAAATGAAAAAATCCGATGAGGAGCACCTTTCTATTAATATTAAGAACTCATCTTTGGAGAGAATTTTGTAGATGTGCCTATCCCCAAGTTTTCAGTATTAAGTGAAAAAAATAGTCTGGTTTTTGACCCACCCTAATATATATATATATATATATATATATATATATATATATATATATATATATATATATATATATAGCTATGATCTATGAATGGTACTTTCGTAGTTTGGGCTCACGTCTATATTATTTTTTATTTTTATCAATTAGAATATATATATATATATATATATATATATATATATATAATGTATATATGTATATAATGTATATATTCTAATTCATAAAAATAAAAAATAATATAGACGTGATCCCAACCTTAAACTACGAAAGTACTGTTCATAGATCATAGCTAACTCAGAAAACCTCCTAAATTTATGTTAAGTACTTTAAATTATTAGTATGTATCACTCTAGAATTGTAACAAAACTGTTACATATACCATCAAATTAATATTCATGTTATTCAAACTGTAGAACTGCATGATAGCCTCGCAAATTGTGTTTCAATGTTGGGTATGTAAAATAGCAAGCCCGGTGAAAGGCGTCGCCGTCGTGTACACACACCGCTCGCGCATAAAACAACACCCGTTTTTTCGCCCTCGTTATTGTTGCTGTTGTCGTCGCCGGGTGCCATCATTGTTGTGTATGCACTGGCAAGAACACGCGCTAAGTGGAAGGACGATCATCGTCCCTGGCGCATTTCCATGAAGATATGGAGCGCAGGGACGACTTCGCAATAACGGCGACACGATATAAAATGGGCTTTGCCACACAATAATTTCCGTAATTTAGCGCCACACAAAAGCGGCTGCTGGTTCTTAATTAGCGGCGGCGCTAATTAGCAATGAAATACAAGCCGTTGTGGTGAGTTTTTTTTTTCTGGTCTGCGAGTGTGAGAAATTGCTGTATAAATCTAATAACGAGCGAGGCATACGAATACAACCCCATTGGTATTTTTAATTAGTAAATTTGATGATTCATCTCGGGTAATTGAATGATTAGATTGGGGCATTCTTCTTTCATGATACTAATAGCCGTGTTCATAAATTGTTAAAAAATAATGCTGTGTTAACTACAATTATTAAAAACATTATTAATCGCAGGTTATTTCATTATGCTATTATTTTAATCATAGCTTAAGCATTAATCCTCGGATAATAATAGTAGCTGCCGATATCGGCCAACAAACATGAGTATAACACAAGAGTATTTGAATCTAGAAATGTGTTCAAGTTTCTTGACAAATCTAGTACAGTGTGAGTAACATTTAAGGCTCATACATATACTTTTCTTAAGGTCGTTTTAGACAAGATAATTTCTTGATTCAAAAGTTAGTCAAGATGCGAGTCAATCTAAATTATCTCGTATAATACAGAAAATTATTTATTGAATTGGATGGTAGATCGAATGGAAAAATATAACGCGTTCTATTTGTCTTGGACAAATTGTATGGGAGGAAGATATATGAATTCGTTTCTTGAACAACTTTTGAGCCAAGAAATTGTCTTGTCTAAAATGACCTTTATGCTATCAATTGTGCAATTGTATTAAGTTTTTAGTAAAAACTAGGAAATGGAATAGAATTGTTAATGTAATTTAAAAAAAACACTTTGTTCTTGGCTCTGAATCATTTTTTAAAGAATTTATGACCATAATTCATAGTTTTAGAATGTAGAAGATAATGGTATATAGTATAAGTATAGCATACTGTCTTTTACGGTTGATAACTACGAAATATAGTCATGATTTACTTAATAAATAAGTTTCAAATCTAACAACAAAATGTTTTTACTTAACTTACATCAATTGTATGCAATGAAATTGTTTAATTTTCACCCAAAAACAGGTGAAAATTAAACAATTCCATTGCATACAATTGATGTATTATTATATTTAATTTTTATTGTTTAATTTTCACCCAAAAACAGGTGAAAATTAAACAATTTCATTGCATACAATTGATGTATTATTATATTTATTTTTTATTGTTTAATTTTCACCAAACGCATGTGAAAATTAAACAATTCCATTGCGTACAATTGATGTAAGTTAAGTAAAAACATTTTGTTGCATTTTGAAGTAAATCATGACTGTATTTCGTAGTTATCAACCGTACAAGACAGTATAGCAGATACTATATACCATTATCTTCTATATAAAAGCACTAATATCAAAAGCACTAACTTCACAATGCTTATCATAACAAAACAATGAACGTCATCACATCATTATTTTTTGGATATATTTGGATGAACATTCTTAATTCATCCATATATTTTTTTTATTGCTTTCGATTTTTACTGGTATATTAAAGAATTAATTTCATAAGACAGGTTTTATCACACGACTGCAAGGACGAGTCCGTAAATGGCCAATTTTAGTTTTACAATATTATTTATTCGTGTTAAATTAAATTTCACACAACTTTAATTGAATGAATACATTCAAAAAAATTAAATAAAAGTTACACTATTGTGTGTTTTTTCGAGTAATATTGATAAGGTATATTTTTACAAATATATTATCATTTCTTCACGAGTGTAAAATTGCATTTACATAACTTTCGTTGAAATATGGATTGTAAACATAAGAAAAATCAAATCATTGAGATTGAGATATGGAATGCAACGGGTATAGTAGTGATGAACATTTACACATTTCTTATGGCATCAATTGTAATAAGTTTTTAATAGAAACTAGGAAATGGAATAGAATCGTTAAATGTAATTTAATTTAAAAAACACTTTGTTGTTACCTCTGAATCTTAGTTTTTTTTTTTAAGAATTTAGAGCTTAAATTTTTGACATTTAGTGTGATTTTAATTATACCATAAATCATACCTTCTTACATAATTCCTGCTGAATATCCTGGAAGCGATCCAATTCGATTTGCGGCCGTATAAGCGCTTTCAAGACTTACCTGAAAAAAAAAGTGAGAGAGAAAAATTAGGTCGGTTATGCGGCGTGAAAATATGGGAAACGTTTATTAAGCAATGCTATAGTGAAGGGCGTCGGCTGTAGGCGCTGCCGTTAAATAATACGAGGGTCGGGCGCGTCGTAAAACGACGCCAGGCGTCTGTGCGCGCCCTGGCGATTTCATCATTTCAATGAGAGCATAATGAAGACTCGTATACGTGATAACTTCTAAACGCGGCGCGCGTGAATCGATCATGACGCCGGGAAATTCGCAATATCAAAATTTATATATCTCGTTTAATGCAAGAAGAGTGTGGGGGCGGCGCGGTTAGTAGACGTTCCGATTCTACGAGCAATTCCCCGCCACAAAAGGAATATTCATACGGCAGAAAATTAGTGCGGTATTTCTTTCAAATTGCCCTTCCCTTTGTGTGTCTGTATGCCTTTCTTATTTCCAACCGCCCGGGATATTATAGGGGAAAGCTTTTGCTCTCAATTATGCACATGAAGCCGATGCACTACGATTAGAGGATGGAAATAAAGACGATTAAGGATAAAGATTATTCACCAAATTGGCATGCAGCCTTGATAATGGTAAACATGTTCATTCGGGTAAGGGTAACCTTGTTTAGCTGTTCTAAAATATTAGTATCATAAAGACACCTTGCACGGTCAATTGAAATTGGCGTTGAAATGGAGTGCACCACTCTGAAGAATGTTTATAAAATTAAAATTAACAAATAAAATTTAAAAAAATAATAATGTTAAGGAAAAATACATCTGAATGACATCAATTACGTAAACATACATTTGAGCAGTCACTCTCCAATTTAACACCAACAGCCTTAAACCGTTTTAAAGGGAAATAATCTTTTTTAGTGATTATATTTGAAATGATTATATTAAGAAATGTAATTTAATTTTACTTGAAAGTTCAATATTTCATATCTATGTTGCCACTACTTACTTTACAATACTCGTATAACAATACTGATTTTCAAGTATATTCGCTCAAAATTATATTTTTTGCCAATCGTTTTCGGTTGTTCTGGACAACAGCGCTTTATCTAGTCCTATCGTCTTCGTGGGAAAGTGGTTTTACACTACTTGCACACGGCCGGCAGATTTGCCGGCCAGTGAAAATAACTGCTAAATCAAATGGCTACGATTTTTCCAACTGCCGGTCGTGTGAATTAAGCCTTAGAATCCGGCTGTCGATCCATCAAACAGACTTCGCACTCACCAACAGACAACGAAAACAAAAAAATCTACTTTATTCATTCTTATCACATTCCTATGACATTTTTTTTCGGAACCAGCGCGCCAGTTTAATTCCCGAATATTTCAGGTCGACACCGTCGTGACATCCCCTATTTGTTTGTTCTTATTTTACAGCCGTTTATCACGGGGCCGTGTGTCGCGCACGGGGGGCGGCTGGATGCTCGCAGACACACACTCGACAGCGCATTACCATTCATATTGCTGTCACACACTTTCCGGGCGCTAAATCACTCCCTGCATCCCCCCCACATACACACATATACACCAGTTTTCAGTGTTAAGAAAGAAATTCTTTGTACCACCCACACATGCATACATCGGGAACGAAGGGGGGCTTTGTGTCGCGCGCTTTCGCTGCTTAACATCGGCGGAGGTGGCCGCATTGTCGGCGACAAAGACATATTTTCGGTGGGCGGCGAATTTGTCAGCCGTCCCGAACTTTTTTTATTGCGGACGGAGAGGATTATGGATGATGTTTTTATTATGCTTTATTCGGGGATGTTATATTATATTACCTTATTTTTTGAATAAAGAAAATCTACATAGGGGGAAATCCAATTGAAATTTTTCTTTCCACAAAAAGTAATATTGAGACTGATTTATGACTACTAGCTGAGTAAAAATAACATCTGTCTCGCAAAAGGATCTTGTCTGTAGTGATGTAATATATTTAGACTAATATTTATTAGAAATAATAATAATAATAATAATATAATATAAAATAGTTGCTACTACATATTATATTATTACTATTATTATTATTACTAATGGTCTAAAATCGGACAGATTTCGTTTTCTTCTTTCAGCTGCGGCGCTGATATGCCCGAAATGTTATTTCTGATGTTTCTCAGTCTGAACTGAAAAATGTAATGAAAATTGTGCGCTTCAAATACAAATTATTGGTAAACTAAAAGCTAAAAACGATTCTAGTTTGCAGTAATTAGTTGAAATAAGATGCGAAAATTCATTTTTATAAGACTTAAGGTCGTTTTAGACAAGACAATCTCTTAGCTCAAAAGTTGTTCAAGAAATGAATGTATATATCCTCATTCCAAACAACTTGTCCTTGACAAATTGAACGCGTTATATTTTTCCATTCGATCTACCATCCAATTCAATATTTCAAATAATTTGCTGTATGATACGAGACAATCGCATCTTGACTAACTTTTGAGTCAAGAAATTGTCTTGTCTAAAACAACCTTAAGTCTTATAAAAATGAATTTTCGCATCTTATTTCAACTAATTACTGCAAACTAGAATCGTTTTTAGCTTTTAGTTTACCAATAATTTGTATTTGAAGCGCACAATTTTCATTACATTTTTCAGTTCAGACTGAGAAACATCAGAAATAACATCCGCGGAATTTCATCCGATATTTCGAAAAATACGTAAAAGACATGGAAATTTTCATTACTTTTAGTAAATGTAAATGTTTTTATTCTTAAAAAAATATAAAAAATATTTTGATGTGTGTGAATAAGCGTAATAATAATTAAACTACACAAACATATTTCCAAATTTAAAAATTCAGGTCTGAAATTGTTAAAAGTACAGAGTATGTTATGTACATACATAATTGTCGTCTGACCATCATTACACAACAAGTAGTAGTAGACTATAATGATATTAGTCTACTACTAGTTATTGTCAAAGATTTAAGAGCGAAGCCATGAAAATTGTAATGCATTGCACTCGTTATTTCTCCAGAAATAAAATATTAAAGGTAAACATTGAGCTTGCAACCAGCTCATCAATCCTAGCCCAGCCATTACCTTTTTGCGCGCACCATGCTGAAAAGCTGCGCTGCCGGCGCCTTTTATGGCCCACACTCGGGGGCGCATATATTGAATAAGAAGGATAATAAATTGTAAAGGGCGTTATCTGTTTTAAAACCGTAAAAACTTTTACTACCCGCCTCTCCTTCGGGGAACTTTCCATTAACACAGATATATCACCGTGTACACAAGCCGGGACTGGGGAAATCTGCGGATACCCCAAATTGAACTTTTCTATGCATACTTAAGTACGCAGGAATGCCGCTGTCGTTTCGGTTTATATCCCAGCGCAGGACGTTTTTTTTTGCATACAGACTTTCGTGAGATCCAACCCGCGAAATGGCACGTCAACATATCAAAGACCGTTTTTCCCTTTTTTCTTCCCTAAATCAACGCTGCAGAACATACGAGGTGTATTAATTTTGATTATTTTTGATGGTCTGTATATGATATTTCATCCTTTATATCGCACTATAAGGCACCTTACCTTACACGATCAATATTACTGTCAATATTTTAGAATAATGACAGTATTACTGCACGATAATATGTTTAAAATGTTCATTATTCTAAAATATTGACAGTAATACTTATCGTGTGAGGTATAGTAATGATGTAATGAAGAGAATAATGATATTTATCCGGCTAATTCATTACTTGATAAATATAAAAGGAGGATTGCAGCAAATATTGTCAGTACTAGGAATGACAGTATTATTCACCGTGTAAGGTGCCTTTTAAAGGTTAATACTGTCAATCCTAGTACTGTCAATATTTGCATCAATCCTCCTTTTATATTTATCAAGTAATCAATTATCCGGATAAATATCATTATTCTTTTCATTACATCATTACTATACCTTACACGATGAGTAATACTGGAAACATTTTAGAATAATGAACATTTTAAACATATTACCGTGCAGTAATACTGTCATTATTCTAAAATATTGACAGTAATATGGATAAGCATTAGTATTTTCTTCATTCCATCATTACTATACCTTATATGATAAGTAAAACTGTCAATAAATTAGAATAAAGAACATTTTAAACATGTTATCGTACAGTAATACTGTCATTATTCTAAAATATTGACAGTATTATTGATCGTGTAAGGAGCCTTTATGAGAGGACAAGTGTCGTAACGTCCAAAATGAATTTTCATGTTTTGATTTTTGTTTTGACGATTCTTCGATATTAACGTTCCTTTGCTCCCAAATTATTATTTAAAAAAATTAGATAACATTATACTCAATGCTAAAACTATTAGAGCTAATGCATTTATCTCTAATAATATTTTTGGAATTTACGACATTTGTCATCTCACAGTCCGATATATTCCAGATATGAAAACTGCCTTAACTATCGTTCAAGAGATGCCAGCCTAACAAATAGCTGTCATTAGTGCAAGAATTAAAACCACATTATCTCAAATTGGTACATAGTCCACCCTGCCATTAACCGCCTCATATATGAGAATGTACACATATGGGATAGTTACAATTTTGAGATTTTTGAAATATGTATACAATTCTTTTGGTATCCTGCTTCAGTTAATATAAGCACAGCTCGCTTTGGCAACCGAAATATATAATTAATAGTTAAATTAAATATCTCTTTGTAACATAACTCTAAATACCCTGAAACGTTATAATTTAATAATGATCAGTAACATCCCCGGACAAGTCTCTGTTTCCCATTGTAGCATTTACGGTGGCGGCGTCGTCGGTGCCACCACCTCCATACGGTTAAGATAAGCGGTCCTGCAGATATATTGTACGTATGCCCACATACACAAACACACATACGTAGTGAGATAAGTTATATCAAGCGCATTTGTCACGGCGCCGGTTATAATTCAGTCATGTACAAAGTAGGTAATTGTCTTATGAATGTCGTGGGGAGCGGCATTGTCTGCGCTGATTTATCGTGCCCGGATGCGAGACACAATCAAGTAATGAAGTACGCCCACAAATAGTTACAGCAGTGACAAACGATAACGAAACCCTGGTGGTAGAAATTCCGCTCGGCGTTAGAAAACAGAAATGCATTCAACATGAAATGGATATAAATTATTACAGATGACAATTGACATAGAATTACTTTGCTTCTTATATAGCTTTCATGTAATAAATAAAAATAATGTTTTTCTCGGTGATTACTCTTTGAATACAGCTGGGTTGGAGTCGGTGTTTTTAATCTTGTTTTTAGAAACATGTCCCTCACAGATTTATATGTAAAATATACTACAAATAAGTCCGATTTTTGTTATGAAGGTCTCGATATAATTATAATAGCACAGGAATTATAAACGTAAATAGTAGTGATTGAATTTGTGGGAGTGTTAATTGAATCGGTAGTTTGAAGTAAGGAACGAATCCATTGTGGGAAATTGAAGGAAACGTAGAGCTAGTATCAATATCTTTCAAAATATATTGATAGTCCATTTAAAATTTTACATAGCTCTAGCTTAGAGCTTATTTTGCGATAATTTCCAAGGCTGAAAAGTCATTAAACATAACGAGTATAAGTGATGTTTCTAGTAGAAGACTGTCCCTACTTTTTGAAATATTAAAATATCATAAATCTTTTCAGTACCTTCTCAATTACAGACACTTGCTGGGAAATATATGGAAATGTTATGCTACAACATTATTTTAATGTACTCCTCAAATATGAATTATATAAAAGTATAATCGACTCTATTCATTAATGTCGCGGCAATTTCTCTCTCAGTTGTGGATAGTTCTGGATAGTTCACTGGAAAGTAGCATAGCTACAGATATTTAGGCCTCAAAATGGACCCATTGTGAAACCTCCCTTTAAGGCTACTCATTCGTCCCACTAATCAATTTTGCGTGCAAGCTGCAGAACCCTGGCGGGTGAGGAATTGCCAATGCTGGCTATACTAGCCCAGCACTCCCTATTACTAGCTGTCTAGTATTTACTAGAGCTGGACAGAGGCATATTACATGCTGTGCTGTTTCTAATTCTTCATTGCACCCCCTACATAACGGGCAGTCTACCATACCCATCGTGAGTAGTTGCCTGACGAACCATATTTCAGTGTACGGGTACCCTCAAACTAAACTAAATGCTTGTTTCAAAATCGTCGATTTCCTTCTACACGGCAACAATACATTTGTAGCGTTTGTAAACGTTAATCGTCTTATAAAGCCCTCTGGTCTGAAAAGAAATGCTCTGAGCCGTATGAAATTTTCATTAATAATTCATGTTTCCATCAAAACCGTATTACGTTCGAGTTTAGACAGTTTGGGCTTTTTCCCAGTTGCGGTTTATGTACACCTCCGTGATGGCTAGGAGAAAATGCGCGCGATTGCGTTTCCGGCCACGGCGGAAACGTCGTGGGCACGGGGGCGGCTGTAATACGGGAAGCGGAAATTAACCCGGGGGCCCCTCTTCACCGCCATTCACGGCGCGCAATCTTCCGTTGCTTTAATATAAACAGCGTTTAGAACCATTAATGGGCGGAAGGTGCAAAGAGCATCTGTATTTTTGGTTAATCAACAGCACGGGAGCAGCTACGAAGTCAGGAAGAGATCAAAATTCATACTAAGATTTCTTACTGCAGATTGAGATTCTATATATCTAAGGACGAGTTGTTCAATAGTTAAACTAGCATAAGGGGTTACAGCACCTTGGTGCTCGAAAAGGGGTATAAATAAAAATAAATGACTCAGCCATTGAATATATAAAATATTGTTGATATTACACATATACGTGATAGTTTTGTGTTTTAACAAAATGAGTTATGTATCTGAGATATCGTGTACACTAGTTTGAAAAAAGTAGTTTCGAGATAAACGCAAAAGAAGGTACGGGTTGCGGCACTTTTTTTAAATCGTTGTATTTTTTATTATGCCAGTATTTATAAGCATTGGCTAAATGTGCATATCTACAGACAGATCTATGGGGACATATTTATTTTAATACACCAAATAGAAGACAATTTCACATTCTTTAAGATAATTGAGAAAAAAGTTCAAAGTTTTTTCAAGTTTTAGTGTAGAATCGTCGTGCTTTGCATAATGCTAGTGGCTATCTATGGGGAAATTTTATGTTTTTGATACACCAAATCGAAGATTAGTTTAGTTTTACGCGAAGCCCAGTTTAAATAATTTTTACCTTTTTGTGGTCCGAAGTAAATAATATTCTCATCTAAACGCTACAGTGGTTTCCACGTAAAACTGTAGGTCAAGCTATACTGCCAGTTGTCAGCACTATAGACAGATAAACAGACCCATATGAGGTCAGAAACAATACTACACATGTATTTTTTTAAGTAAGGCTTTTATATCTTCACTAGCTGAGCTACACTAATAAGATCTAACAATATCAAAATATAGATCTGTACATTGCTAAGATGTGAATTTACGTTTATACACTGCTAATATATACGGCACCCTTAAAAAATGGTACCACATTTTCCATCGTACTTTTACTATTCATATCGTGAAGGTCTTTTCTATTGCCGCGATAAAAACCTTGCAGCAAACATTCCACAACAACTAATAATCCGAAAAACAAGCAAACTATACTCTCAAATATTGTCTATTCCCCCGGTCTCCAATTAATTGCAGCACGGAAAGTAGGACGAATCAACAACGGTATTTGCGTGAGCGCGGTCCAGCGAGAAAATAAATACAGGTTCCCTCCCATGCTGCTGCTCGCCTCCACACAAGGAAGTTTTCTCATAAAAGTTAATAAAACAATAATGCGGCCATCTATAAACCCGGTCGTCTCGCGCGGTACTACACAATGCGGCTGAGGCGGAGGAATACCTTACCATACACATGAATAGAAAGCGCGATACAAATTTGCACACGGGAATTATAGGGAGTTTACAAAAGACTTGCGGAAAGTAGTAAAGAATGTAAACTGTTTTCGAAGCAAGAGAAGCTGGATATTGGGAAAGTTCGTACAGAGAGATTTAAAATTTTGGGGATAATTGTTATATACGAGAGTTTATTGTATGAATAAATCAAATAATTCATAATATGTATAATTCATAATTAGTAGAGATAAATTGGGGTCACATAATGGTTGAAAATCCGAATTTAGCAACATGTAAGTCAAAAAATATCTGCAACAAATCAGCTAAGTCTCGAAATTTGTTTTAATCAATAAGGATAGTAGTAACAACATAGTAATGTAATTCATCTCATTCAATATATGGAACATTTATTATAACTATTGTTATAAATTTCATAAGCTGTATAACCATGATATGAATTGTCCAGAACTTTTGTGTGAATTCAATATACGAGTACGAAATGTACCAACCAGAAACGGTGATGTATTCTCCATGTGTGCTAAAAAGACAAATTCGGCCATGAATTCTCCAGTATATAGAATGTGCGCCGAATATAATAACTTCGTTTAAGGTCATGTCCGGATCTATTTAATTCGTCATTTATTGTGTTTAAGCCAAGAATTGCTGTTATTATTTTTAGTAGTTAGTGGGTTACTGGTTTCTTTTTATTTATATCTTGTATATAGTATATAACATACACCAAATGTAATGTAAAAGGTATGTCTGTGATGCATTGGTTACAGCATCTTGGTGCTCGGAAAAGGGGTGTAAATAGAAAAAATAAAATTAACTCAGCCATTGAATATATAAAATATTCTTTATATTACAAATATACGTGGTAGTTTTGTGTTTTAATAAAATCGGTTATGTATCTGAGATATCATGTACACTAGTTTGAAAAAAGTAGTTGCGATAGTTACTGGTTTCTTTTTATTTATATCTTGTATATAGTATATAGCATACACCAAATGTAATGTAAGAGGTATGTCTGTGATGCATTGTTATAAGGTTGGGGTCTGTCTATCCCATACCTGTTATCCACCCGAAACAAATAAATAAATTTAAAAAAAAACCATAAACGCTAAACAAAAAAACATTATGTCGACTATTTGCAACTTGTTTCACATTTTTTTTTCCATTCAATTTTCCTCTCTTTTGTTTCACCCCATTTTATATGATGTTTTTTAACAATGACACTGAAAAAGTGGACGAGGTTTTTTTATATACGGTTGCAATTAATTCGTAGGACGTTGTTGTAGGGATAATTTGTGTGTGTGTTTTTTTTTTTGGAGGGTTGCGTGTGTTTCCAGAACACACTCAAAAGAATTCGCCATTAGTTTTCGGCCGCAAATTAAACAGTGCGTGCCGTGAAGCTATTTGTGCACGGCGAGCGGCGTTTGGAATGAAAACCACGCATAGATGGTGGTATTTGATGCAAATCCTAAAATGGAATGCTACGAATTATTATTGTTACATTATGCATTGTATTGTAAATGTGTATCGCATAATTCAAATATGTATTCAAACAGGTATCGTTTTCCGTATTATCTGATATAATACTACCTGCGTATTCACCGTGATCCAAGAACCATTAAATAGATGGCGGATAACGGTAATAATAAAAATACGTTTTTCTACATCATTGTTGACCTAGTATGGTCAGTATTGGCAACTAGCCAGAGTTCTGCAGCTCGCATGCAAAATTGACTGGTGGAACGAGTAAGTAGTCTTAAAGGGATGTTTCACAATGGGTTCATTTTGAGAACTAAGTGTCTATAGCTATGCTACCCTCCAGCTAATTATCCAAAACTATCCAGAACATATTATTTCTTCAGACGCAAAATTATAACTGTAATTATAGGGAATTTAGTTAGCTATATTTGGATTTGTATTTTACCGATAAATCAAAAGATATATATTGTATGTGATTGACTCTTTGATTTTGGTGCTCCGCAAGATTTTCTTATGATCAAAAGTGCTCCCTGACTTAAAAAAGGTTAAGAATCACTGCTCTAACTACTAAACCACTGAGCTGGTTCAGTGGTTTAGTAGTTAGAGCAGTGATTCTTAACATTTTTAAGTCAGGGAGCACTTTTGATCATAAGAAAAACTTGCGGAGCACCAAAATCAAAGAGTCAATCACATACAATAGATGAATTAACATTCAATTTCGGCTTTCATAATGTCTAGAAACACATGTAGCAGCCATGCGAAATACCATTTTTTTGCAGAGCACCGATTAAGACTTTATTTGTGTGAGACAATGATCAAAAATAGGCTTATTTCAAGCCTAATTAAATACAGAATATAAAATAATATCAAAAATTTACATAGCATAAATTTTTGATTTTTTATAATTTTTATAACTCAGTCGATTAATTTAAAACAGTTCGTCCAATAAAAACCTTCCTGAAAACTTAATTTTGGGTCGAAAATTATCCAAAAATGACTTATGTTATGCCCAATAAAATATAAAATGTAAATAATTTAAAAAATTTAAATTTCTGAAACTTTTGATTTGATTATAACTCAGCCAATTCAATTCAAAACTGCTCGTACAATAAAAAACCTTCTTGCAGAATCTATTTATTGGTGAAAATTATCAAAAAGTTTATTTTGAAACCAATTAAATATAGAATGTAAAATGAAATTTAAATTAATCGACTAAGTTATAAAAATGCATACAAAATCAAAAATTTAAGATATTTAAATGTATGATATTATTTAAATATCTTAAATTTTTGATTTTGTATACATTTTTATAACTTAGTCGATTAATTTAAAACAGCTCGTACAATAAAAAGCTTCTTGCAGACTTTATTTTTGGGTAAAAATTATAAAAAATAGCTTATTTTGAACACAATTAAATATAGAATGTAACATAATATCACTAATATAGATTTCTTAAATATATTTTTTTTTATCAGATTTTATAACCCAGTCGATTAATTTAAAAAAGCTCGTACTACAAAAACCTTCCCGCAGCCTTCATTTTTGGGTGAAAATTATCAAAAAAAAGCTTATTTTGAAACCAATTTTATATAGAATGCAGAATAATATCACACATTTTAATATCTTAAATTTTTGATTTTTTATAAATGTTTATAACTCAGTCGATTAATTTAATACAGCTCATACAATAAAAAGCTTCTTGCAGACTTTAGTTTTAGGTAAAAATTACCAAAAAATAGCTAATTTTCAACACAATTAATTATAGAATGTAAAATAATATCAGTAATATAAATTTCTTAAATATTTGATTTTTTTATCAGATTTTATAACCCAGTCGATTAATTTAAAAAAGCTCGTGCTACAAAAACCTTCCTGCAGACTTTACTGTTAGGTGAAAATTATTAAAAAACAGCATATATTGAGCTCAATTAAATATATAATGTAAAATAAAAACATAAATTTAAATATTTAAAATCTTGGATTTTTTATTATTTTTTATAACTCAGTCGGTTAATTTAAATCAACTTGTGCAATAAAAACCTTCCTGCAGACTTTATTTCTAGGTGAACATTATCAAAAATAAGTTTATTTTTGATAATTTATATAAAATATATTTGATATATATATAAAAATAATATCATAAATTCAAATTTCTTAAATCTTTGATGTTATATCTCATTTAATTCAAAACTGCTCGTACAATAAAAACATTCCTGCAGACTTTATTTTTGGGTGAAAATCAGCAAAAAATTTATTTTGAATCCAATTAAATATATAATGTAAAATAATATCATAAACTTAAATATCTTAATTTTTTGATTATATTTATTAGTCGATTTAAAAAAAATAGCTTGTGCGATAAAAACATTACTGCAGCCTTAATTTTTGCATGAAAATTAATAATAAAACAGCTAATATTGAGCTCAATTAAATATAAAATATGAAATAGTATCACAAAGTGTTAATTTTTTTAAACCTTTTATTTTTATAACTCTGTCGATTAATTTTAAACAGCTCGTGCAATAAACATCTTTCTGCAGACTTTAATTCTGAGTGAAAATGAACAAAAATAAGCTTATTCTAAGCTCAATTAAATATAGAATTCAATATAATATTAATAATTTAAATTTTTTAAATATTTGATTTTTTATCAATTTTTATAACTCAGTCGATTAATTTAAAACAGCTCGTACAATAAAAACCTTCCTGTAGACTTTATTTTTGAGCGAAAAAGATCTTATTAGCATATTTTGAGTTCAATGAAATATAGAATGTAAAATAATATCATAAATTTAAATATGTTAATTACTTGATTTTTTATCATTTTTTAACACAGTCGATTAATTTAAAACCGCTCGTGCAACCAAAATCGTCCTGCAGAGTTTACTGTTGGGTGAAAATTATCAAAATGGCTTATATTGAGCTCATTTAAATACAAAATATAAAATAAAATTATAAATTAAAATATCTTAAATCTCAGATTTTTGATTATTTTTTTAAACTCGGTCGGCTAATTTAAAACCGCTTGTGCAATGAAAACCATCCTGTAGACTTAATTTTTGAGTGAAAATTATCATTAAAACAGCTTATTTTGAGCCAAATTAAATATAGAATATAATATAGTATCATAAAGATAATTTTTTTTAATCTTTGATTTTTTTATCAAATTTTATAATTCAGTCGATTAATTTCAAACAGCTCGTGCAATAAAATCCTTTCTGCGGACTTTATTTCTGGGTAAAAATAATCAAAAATAAGTTTATTTTAAGCTCAATTAAATATAGAATTTAAAATAATATTAATAATTTAATTTTTTAAATCTTTGATTTTCTATCAATTTTATGACACACTCGATTAATTTAAAACCGCTCGTGCAACAAACCGTTCTGCAGTTCTTTACTGTAGGCTGAAAATGATCAGAAAACGGCTTGTATTGAGCTCAATTAAATACAAATATAAAATAAAATCATAAATTTAAATATCTTAAATCTCGGATCTTTTATTATTGTTTTAAACTCAGTCGGTTAATTTAAAACCGCTTGTTATAAAAACCTTCCTGCAGACTTTATTTTTGAGTGAAAAAGATCAATAAATAGCTTATTTTGAGTTCAATTAAATATAGAATGTAAAATAGTATCATAAATATAAATATCTTAATTATTTGATTTTTTGTCATTTTTCATAACACAGTCGATTAATTTAAAACCGCTCGTGCAACAAGAAACCGTCCTGCAGACTTTACTGTTGGGTGAAAATGATCAAAAAACGGCTTATATTGAGTTCAATTAAATACAAAATATAAAATAAAATTATAAATTTAAACATCTTAAATCTCAGATATTTAATTATTTTTTTAAACTCAGTAGGCTAATTTAAAACCGCTTGTGCAATAAAAACCTTCCTGTAGACTTAATTTTTGAGTGAAAATGATCAATAAAACAGCTTATCTTGAGCCCAATTAAATATAGAATATAATATAGTATAAAGTTAAATTTTTTTAATCTTTGATTTTTTTATCAATTTTGATAATTTAGTTTTAATTTCAAACAGCTCGCTTTGATTTCTGGGTGAAAATGATCACAAATAAGCTTATTTTGGACCTAGTTAAAAATATAATGTAAAATAATATCATATATATATTAAATCATATATTCAAATTTCTTAAATCTTTGATTCTTTATCATTTTTTATATCTCAGTCGATTAATTCAAAAAACCTTTCTGCAGACTTTATCTTTGAGTGAAAATAATCGAAAATAGCTTATTTGGAACCCAATTAAATATAATATGTAAAGTAATACCATGAATATAAATATCTTTAATTTTTGATTTTTTATCAATTTTTATAACGTAGTTGATTAATTTAAAACAGCTTGTGCAGTAAAAATCTTCCTGCAAACTTTATTGTTGGGCAGAAATGATCAAAAATGGCTTATTTTAAGCCAAATTAAATATAGAATGTAAACTAATATCATAAATTTAAATATCATAATTTTTTGATTTTTTATTATTTTTTATAACTCAGTCGATTAATTTAAAACTGCTCGTACAATAGAAACCCTCCTGTAGACATTGTTTTTGGGTGAAAATTATCAAAAATGGCTTGTTTTGAGCCTAATTAAATGTAGAATGTAAAATAATATCAGAAATTTAATAATCTTAAATCATTGATTTGTTATCATTTTTTATACCTCAGTCGATTAATTTAAAACTACTCGTACAGTAAAAATCTTCCTGCAAGCTTTATTGTTATGTGGAAATGATCAAAAATGCCTTATTTTGAGCATAATTAAATATAGAATGCAAACTAATATCATAAATTCAAATATGTTAAATCTTTGATTTTTTATAATTTTTTATAACTTAGTCGATTAATTTAGAACTGCTCGTACAATAAAAACCTTCCTGTAGACTGAATTTGCGGGTGAAAATTATCAAAAAGTAGCTGATTTTGAACCCAATTACATGCAAAATATAAGATAGTATCATAAAGTTAAAATTTTAAATCCTTTAATGTTTTATCTCTCTTAATTTAAAACAGCTAGTGTAATAAAAACCTTCCTGTAGAATTAATTTTTGGGTGAAAATGATCAAAAAGTAGCTTATATTGAGTTCAATTAAATACAGATTGTAAAATAATATCACGAATTTAAATTTCTTAAATTGTATAATTTTTATCATTTTTTGTAACTCAGTCGATTAATTTAAAACTGCTCGTACAAAAAAAACCTTCCTGCACACTTTATTTCTGGGTGAAAATGATCAAAAAATAGCTTATTTTGAATCCAATTATATAAATATTGAATGTAAAATAATATCACAAATATAAAATTCTTAAATCTTTGATTTTTTTATCAATTTTTATATCTCAGTCGATTAATTTAAAATATCTGTATGTATGTATAAGTATGGGGAGAGTTCGAAATTTCGCGAAAGCTTTCATAGTATTTCAGATGTTTTCCGTAAAGTTCGTCAACTTTATGTACTTTTAAATATTGGGTGATTACACTTATCTGGGGTCCGATTCATGAAACCACTCGTTTCAAACGTATACGTTTAACTGTCAAAGTCACTAGGCAAAATACGGACAATTCACGATGTGATCTCGCAAATTTATGAAAATTCGGTTTACTAGCCTTGAAAAACACTAATAATGACGTTGACAGACATTGAACATCTTGGAATAAATTAATTAATTAATCATTACCAAGATGTTCAATGTCTGTCAACGTCATTATTAGTGTTTTTCAAGGGGCGACTGTGACGAATACGTTCGAAATATATGGTTTCAAAAACGCACCCCTGAGCGCTTCGGCCCTCGGACTCTTAGCTAAAAAGTAAATTAGAATAGAGTAGAAATAGATATCTCAGTTTTCCTAATTTCCAAATTTCCCATATTCTAAAGGCAAAAAAGAACGCTCGTTTAGAATTAAAATATAGATAAGAATCATCAAAACAAAAATCAAATCTAAAAATTCATTTTGGAAGTTACATGACACTTGTTATCTTATAGTGCGATATTCTAGGAGGGTTAACTCTTCAACTAAACACTAATAACTTAGTTACAACTATATCGAATGTTGAAGTTGCAATGATGATTATTTGCATTATAAATTAACTATAGGGCTCACAATTTAACATTTTTCCTCCGTAAAACAGTTTAATATACATACACTATTGAATTATACCAGAGTTCAATGAGTTTCACTGCGGATTCGTGATTTATGTAAGGATGTTTAAATCAATGCAACTATGAACTGTGTTGTATTAGAGTAACTGATCTTTTTCCAAATTTCCAAATTTCCAAATTTCCAAATTTCCAAATTTCCAAATTTCCAAATTTCCAAATTTTCAAATTTCCAAATGTCCAAATGTCCAAATGTCCAAATTTCCCAATTTCCTAATTTCCTAATTTCTCTTGAAAAAGTAATTATGTCATGTTACAACTTAAACGACAATATGTTGTAATCTGAACTTTCGAATGAACTATAATTTCCTAATTGTAAACTCCACTTTGTATATTCTGCAAGTTAGCAAATCGCAGCTAGGGGAATATTTGTGTTTCATTTCCTAATAGCATCCGACTGGCTGGTAATTGAACTCATCCATCGATCCCCCACCCGATGTAATTGCTGCATTGTTGGCACTTTGCTCATTCCGATTCGCAACAGCAGCAACGGCGATAGGCGCTCGCAGTATGATAACACGCTCGGCCCGCCGTTCATAGAACTTTGAGAGATTGCCGCGGAGTTTCCGGCGCGCCGGGGCGGTTATGCAAACGGCGTCGTGCATATTCCCATTCCGGGGAGTCAAAACGGCGGATCCATCACGCCACTAAGAACGGGATTTGGCATGGATCGCATGCCCCGGTTCGAGCGGGGGGGCCAACCCGCTCGATAACGGGCGTCCTCGAGAAGTTCGCAGTCGAGAGCAATTACACCCGAAATTGGCCCCCGACGACGATGCTCCGCATACATACGCCCGAGTTTCGGGGGGGGGGGGGGGCGACCAAAATACCAAAAACCTCTCGCGTATGGTTTCGCATTTATTAGGTTGGAAGTGGAGGGCGGAAAACGTTTATTTTTCGATCTAATTGTCTAAAAACACTTTAGATCGTATCTGAGCAAATTAATCTCGCAATGAACACCATAGACAAAAATTAGATTACTTTCACAAGAAGATGCTGAATACAGGTTTTTCATTGTAGGCAATGAGAACATTCATCCGAAAATAATTTAGAGCCCAATGTAAATTCAGTATCCAGCAGCGTACTAGTATCGCATCTTAAGCTGCTTTCGTTTATCGTTCGAGAGCTGTTTCGGGTTGTTCTAAGCTGACTAAGATCAACCAAGAGCAGTTTCCGAATGATTAAGAAAGCGGCTTTAGTATAAAAGTAGTGTTTTTTTTCTACGGTGAGTACAGCCCCCGCCCCTAGGCTATATGCACTGCGACCCTTCACGGACCAATTGTGCCTCATACAACAACCATGATATGCTTAGACGAGTCAACTCTTTGTAGAAATGTTTCCCGATTAGCGGTGGATTCGAACCACCAACGTTCCGCACGCAATGGCTTCAGACCGGCGCCTTATACCATTGCGCCACAGACCGCCTCCCCGTAGTGTTACTTTGAGACATATTTTTCGGGCCATAAGACCACTGCTCGAATCGATAGTTTCCAGAAAAATGTCTCATATGGTCCGAGACAGTTTCCAGAAAAATGTCTCGGACCATATGAGACATTTTTCTGGAAACTATATCGATTCGAATACTATCAAGCTGCACAAAATATAAGACATAAGACAAATTAAGGCAAATAATGGGAAAGATGACAAGATCAATTATAAAGCTGTAGGTGCAATAGTTAGTTAGAATTACTTAAAATACAAAATTAGATAATCTAACTTTGAAAATGATTGAAAACTGAAGAATTTTTGGTATCTCTCTAGATAAGTAGATTGTTGTAGGTGGGATCACAATTATATATGTTTTAAATTTAATTTAAATTTAATTTGATTTGATTGATCTTGGACTTACTATTTCAATGTACAATAAATAAACATTACTACTACAATAGCTATTATTCTGTTACTTAATTATTTTATCGTTGGCTGTAAAGTTTTCATGAATTGAAATTTAAACACCAACAAACTGCACCCTATATATTTTTTAATATACACCTACAACTTTTTCCGGCCGTCCCGTAAATATCTATATAACAATGATTAGTATTTACGGGCGAGCCGTTTTATTCAACACACAATATTTAGAGTGTGCATCAAGATTAAGTATTATGGGCGCAGTTAAATTTCCATAGTAAATAACAACCGCCTCGCGCTCTTTTAATCCATTTACCGAGTTTACGCCGCTTTTATGAACACCCCGCGAGCAGCAATAATAAGGCGCACGTAAACGGTTTTAATTCAGACAAAATGTTACATTTTAAAGGTGCCTGCTGAATAAATGAGAGGTCACGAATTTACGACACGAAACAACCGAATCATCATAATACTCGGGATTATAATGGATTATAAAGTCGAGGCGGGTACGTAAGAATGATTGTATAAAAAATAATTGCAATGCAGTTACAAATTAAGAATTCGCTGGTTGTAGGTCTGAGCAGTAGTACCTCGAATTTTTGAAAACGCATGATGTGATTTCGTTTTAGCACGGTTTGTGAACTAAGACTCGGTTGTATAAAACTGGGTTAACTATGAGTCGATATTATATTGTTGGACATATATCGCCAGATGCCGTTTAACTTTCCTCATAGAGGGTTAGTTGTATCATTTTTATATTGTTGGATGTTGCATACATTTTTGTTAAATTTCCATTTCATAGCCAGATGTACCTTTTTTTCGTCTGAGGTGGAATCTTTGAAAGACACCTTCACTATCACCACTCTGGTGATAGACATGTGTAGTGTCGGATTCGCCCCGCGTTCTGATCCGGGCGCATACCGATTAAACCACCTCAGATTATGTGCCCAGGGATGCTTGACCGCCTAATAGGCATTGTTAAACTCCCATGGTCGTCTTTGCGTCGGTAAGTTCGTCTTGTCTCATGTCTGTGTGTTTTGCCTAATGTATCTGTGTTTATTTATGGCAACGTTGCATTATGTGTCAAAGTTGAATCACATCAGTTATCCGAATCTAAAATTGTAATAATAAGGCTTCGACAAACTATAATAATTTATGGACAAATTGTAAGAATGAATGGACAGTAAATATATGGGATGAACATAGAAACTTGATGACCAACAATAAAATTCTGAATGATATACAGTTTTATTTTGGTCATAAGATCCCTATTTCCACCCAATTCATAACTCAGATCATGTTCTCTATCGAGTTTCAATTGATTTCTATCCAGTAGCATGCAACGCCTAGTGTCCAAAAATTGCACGATCTAGAAGTGATAAATTCAAATTTACATTGGTTAGATAGATAGAGTCGTTTCAATTTTGCACATAATAGACCTGGTATATTATTATAAAGAAACATTATTGAAATAAAAAAAAAGAGCTGAATAGTTAGTTTGCCAATTTAGTTACTAACTAAAAATAGTTTGTTCATAAACTTTCGCAGTCTAATTACAACAAAGTTAGGTAAAGCCGCATAAATGGTGAATGCGCCGGGTATCATGTAAAACATCTTTACTTTATTAGACGTGGTACGAATAAATTTTGATTGTAGACGTCTTTAAATTATTACGATCGATATATATATATATATATATATATATATATAGTAAGATTTAATTTTCTGTAAAGTTAAAGTAAATACCGGATGATTAAACTCTTGTGAGCTTCTCCTATTACCGGTGGAAAAATCTCGGGCAGATATTGTTGTTGCTTATTGTCTATCTGTCTTGTATATGGGATTATACGAGTCTATAAAAGAAAAGTAAAATAAGAATAAACCCAATCTTTAGGATATTATATGAGTAACAATTTATTCCACAGCTTCCTCCTTTCATAAGTTTAGATTTGCAGTAAAACACGGCGAGATAGTGCCCAAAATTGCCTTAAACATCAGAGCGCCCTATTTTATCCATTTCATGTGTTCGCAACGTCGACAATCATTCCATTAGGGAGAAAATACGTTCCGCAATCTGTGCGCCGCAGCAGCAACGAAAGACACAGAGAATGCCGCAATAGGTTCGAATCAGCAGCGTCGTTGCGCTCGCAAATGGAGCCAGCGATAAACAGATACGTGTTGGGGGGGTGCCGGCGCGATATGGTCGCCAATAACCGAATTTACGTCTGCGACAGATACCGGAAACCGTCGCCCGATAAGCATTCAGGTTAACTAGTTCGGCGAAAATTCGCAATTTGTTTTGCGAAGCAGCCATATTTTAAACGGGCGACGGGGAAGCAAAGCCAGCCGACGCGAGAGTTAACTTTAATAAAAGTGGAAACTTGGTAATCCCGCGACGGGAAACCGCGTTACGCATTAATTCCGGAGTTTTGGGGGGCGGGCGGCGGCACAAAGTCGTCCGGGGAGCGTAACGGCAGGCGGCCAAATTTATTAATAGGGGGGTCCGGAACACGAAGAGGCTTTTAGAGGTTTTTTCGTTGCGGGGCTATAAAAATGTGATTGTTACAAATGCCGCGGTAACGAAGTTGGGGGCGATGGAACAAACAATGAAGAGAAATGCGGCGGGGGAAATTGAAAGGGAGAAACACTGTCGCCAAACACGACAATTATAATTTGCTGTTATATATTTTTTCATTATTTGATTATTTGGGTAGAATAAATATGGGACATTTAATTCTAAACTATATTTCTCAAGCTTTCTATCCTATAGATTTGTAACTAGTACTTATCACGATTTTATATATGAGTACAGCCGCCGCCCCAAGTTGTGACCAGTTTTGTCTCATACAACATATATAGAAAATAGAAATAAATGCATTTTAAAGACTGCAATAGTTCCAGTAGTTTTACCATTGAGTATAATGTTATCTTTTTTTTTAAATAATAATTTGTTTTATTCTAAACGCAAAAAGAATTAAACGAGTGTTAAAATATACATAAGAATCATCAAAACAAAAATCAAAAACTGTAAATTTTCTTGAAAATTTGTATCATGTACAATTACTATATGCATACAATATGCTCAGTTGGGTCTTTTTCGCCGAAAACTAGTTAGGACGGAAAGCTGTTGGGACGGCGGCGTGAGGGCTAAAGAAACTCCTTCTTTTAGTATCGATGTTTCGCTCTTGGTAAAGAGATTCAAACATGGAGTATTGGAAACAGGCTAAGCCTCCGACATCAGAGGACATTACATTGGCAATCCCAACAGCGGAGAGTGCAGAAAGCTGAACGAATGGTTAGGAGAGGATGGGAAAGGCGTGAAAATCTGCAGGAGGCCGACGTGGGAAAGGAAAGTGGCGAGGGCAGAGGGGTTTTAGTTTAATGGATAGAGAAATATGTATTTTATGTTAATTTGTATTCTTTTTTGTGTGTCTTTTTTGATTTCTTTCTGTGAAAGTACGGTTTGGGAATGTGTGTAAAAGGGAAGGGTTGGGCTGATATGCCAAATAAAGGTCTTTTTTTTAATATATACATATATACATATATATATATATATATATATATATATATATATATATATATATATATATATATATAATTGAAATGATTAATGGGTTTTAACACGAGAAAAAAGAATCGTGCGTTCTAGGAGCGGTTCGCATGTATAATCGAGACAAACAGCTCCCGAACGATAAACGAAAGCAATATGCTCTAATATGACTATCAGAGACGCTAAATTAAGTAATTTTATGTATTAATATGACTGCTCTATTGCAACCATTTCGCATACTTCATCATGCACAATTTATGCACTCGCTCAGTTGGGGATGCAATTCGGTGTAGCATCGAACGTTGGCTGCTGAGTGATCAAAAGAATTTCGCAATTTGCCGCCGGATATCATTCAGTGACTGGTTCTCGTCCGTGGAACAATTCAATTCTTGAAATATGGTCCATGCGGGAGCGAGACGGCAGCGCATCGCGCCATATGGCGGAATCGTGCTAAATTAAATTTTTTGCTCGGCTTCGTTTGCTGGGAGGGAAATGTTTAGTCAGGGGCGGCACACGCCGTGCGATGCGTTAATATCTTAATCGTCTTGTCTGGCATGAGTCCTTGTTCTTAAATTAAAGGCTACAGAGCAATTTAATGCTCAAAAATATTGATGTTTTCAGTATTAAGGCATCTAACACAATCAATAATACTGTAAATATTTTAGAATAATGACAGTATTACTGTACGATAACATGTATCAAATGTTAAATTATTCTAAAATATTGACAGTATTACTTATCATGTAAGGTATAGTAATGGTGGAATGCAGAAACTACTGATGTTTATCCCGAAAATTAATTACTTGATAAATATAAGAGGAGGATTGAAGAAAATAATGACAGTAGTAGGACTGACAGTATTATTGACAGTGTAAGGTGCCCTCATAGCATCAATATTCAATTAGGCAAAATATTTTATTAACCATAGTAGTTAGGTTCGCATTTATGGCATTGTTGTTCAACAATGGAGTAGTGCGATGTTAATTAGGAACGCATAACGTTAATTTGGATTAGTGTTATAGCACCCCTGCTTTATAAGGATCAGATTTTACTAACTAAACAGTTAAACCGTTAGCTACAGCACAAGAATCCAGCATGATATATAAATTAACCGATAAATAAAACGATTTTTTACTTTGTTTTTTATCACACTTCAGTTACACTTTGCAACTAGTTTCGGCTAAGCTCTAGCCATTTTCGAGCTCCTCCGATGAGCTCGAAAATGGCTAGAGCTTAGCTGAAACTAGTTGCAAAGTGTAACTGAAGTGTGATAAAAAACAAAGTAAAAAATCGTTTTATTTATCCTTTCAAATGAATTATCACAAAGTAGACGCCTTAACAATCCAATATTATAAATTAACCTTTCATTTTAAATAAGTTTTATTCGATTTTTAAATATTTGAGAATTTTTAACACTGTTACAATAACCCCCATGATATATTTGGGCTAGGAATATGAAATATAAGATGTAAAAATGAAGCTTTCAGTGCCAGTCTTCAAAATACACGCAATTCAAAGGAAGGACGATGAAAGCAGGATCTCATGGACCTTAAAAATAACAAATGAGGTCCTGCGACAGATAAGCATAAGTAGTGAATTTTTGAATTAAATAAAAAGAAGGAAGACTGCATATCTAGGACATGCAGTACGAAATCATAAGTATTATATACTATAACTTATCATTGAAGGAATACCAAAAGTAAGATGTCAGAATCAAGCTCTCAAAGTCAGTCTTGAAAGTACTTGAAAGGTCCTTACTAATACCGAACTAGATCCGATTCTTATAATAAGATTTGTAAGAGTTTATATATGGTCAGTGCTCCTCTATGGTACGGAAGGAAGGACGATGAAAGCAGGATCTTGTGCACTTCAAAAATAATAAATTGGGAAGTCCTGCAACAGATAGGCAGACGTCGTGAACTTTTGAATGCAATAAAAATAAGGAAGACTGTATATCTGGGACATACAATACGAAATCATAAGTATTATATACTACAAATTATCATTGGAGGAATACGAAAAATAAGATGTCAGAATCTCTCAAAGACAGTCTTGAAAATACATGCAATGCAATTCAAAAAGTACATTACTACCACCGAACTATACTGAATCTTAGAATAAGATTTGTAAGAATGTATATATGGTCAGTGCTCCTCTATGGTATGGAAGAAAGGACGATGAAAGCAGGATCTTTTGGACATAAAAAATAACAAATGAGGAAGTCCTGCGACAGATAGATAGAAGCTGTGAACTTTTGACTGCAATAAAAAGAAGGAAGACATGTAATACGAAATCAGAAGTATTATATTCTACAACTTATCATTGAAGGTAAAATTGAAGTAAAGTGAGGAGTTGGAAGTAAAAGGACCTCGTGGCTGTGAAATATAAGGCAATAGACGGGAATAAGGACCATCAGAAGTCTTGTATATATAGCTAAGAATTGTGAAGAGATTAATCATATTGTAGCTAATATCCATTCATGGATCTATGCATAAGAAGATGTATTAAAGTGGCTTATATCTTTTCAATTGATCATAATATAGATACATTATATACCTACTACAAGTTCTATGATATTGGGTACAAGCCAGCCTAGAGAACAGAATCATAATATCCACATTTGGGTGAGGCCACCATAAGGGTGCAAACTGGAAGGGAATACTATCACCTATCCGCAGTCAGAGTATACAATCTCCTATAAAAGCTATCCTCGGAAAGTATTTACTGTCTAAGATATGCGAACGACATTGCGATCGTCGTGGAAGGAATATTCGCGGGAATAATTTCAGAGCGTACACACAGAGTGCTGAATATAGTGGACAAATGGTGTGAGGATGAAGGCTTATCTATAAACTCTCTCAAAACGACAATTTTCAACTCTACAAGAAGAAGAGTACTAACGGGTCTAAAACGCGCGATACTTAAAGGTGTAAAAGCAACCAAACAACCAAACAACCAAACAACCAAACAACCAAACAACCAAACAACCAAACAACCAAACAACCAAACAACCAAACAACCAAACAACCAAACAACCAACCAACCAAACAACCAAACAACCAAACAACCAAACAACCAAACAACCAAACAACCAAACAACCAAACAACCAAACAACCAAACAACCAAACAACCAAACAACCAAACAACCAAACAACCAAACAACCAAACAACCAAACAACCAAACAACCAAACAACCAAACAACCAAACAACCAAACAACCAAACAACCAAACAACCAAACAACCAAACAACCAAACAACCAAACAACCAAACAACCAAACAACCAAACAACCAAACAACCAAACAACCAAACAACCAAACAACCAAACAACCAAACAACCAAACAACCAAACAACCAAACAACCAAACAACCAAACAACCAAACAACCAAACAACCAAACAACCAAACAACCAAACAACCAAACAACCAAACAACCAAACAACCAAACAACCAAACAACCAAACAACCAAATTAAGTAAGGAATATGATGTCGTAATACCAGGAAGAGAGACCTGGTCAAATGGTACAACCAGCTTACTCCGTTCAGCGTCAACCTGAAGAGAATTATTTCAATGAGTCTGGGCAAGCTCTCCACAATGTTTCAGGCAGAAATAGTGAATAGTGAACGGATAGACCCGATAGAAGAATCCCTATGTAGGTTCTATAAGGAAGAGAAAAAACCAGAGGAGCATATACCAATTCTGCGAGGCGCAACAGCAAACCACGACCATCCCTATATATGAAGGAACCGACAACAAGGCTTTGCAGTCCTGCTAGCCAGGACAAAGCTAATAGAAGTTTTTTAAGACATGCCGGGGACCACAAAACCTCTACAGAACAGTAAAAAAAACACTTCAAACATTTTAGAAATATATTATCTACAGAGGGCGTAGTCCTGAAAGACCACCCGTTCTAAATCTAATCTAATCTAATTTCATATATGTTATGTGGTAAAAAATCACTTCAAACATTTTAGAAATATGTTATTACAGAGCCGAGTTTCGTGATACTTTTCACCCGTATCGGTTTCATGGAGCTGCTTCACTCAAACGAGCTTTGTTATTCAATATTTACCCCCCTGCTATATTACCACATTATGTATGTGGGGGCGAATTGAATAAATCTATTTCCGTATGCGCCACCGTAAACCCGGCCATATCACAAAAACCTGATTTAGATTTACTACCTGTCTCGCATGGGGGTATATTGTGTTTTTCTTACTGACATACAACGTATTCCCAGATTTAATAGTATCGAACTCCACATTAGTAGTTCAACTTATAGGAAAAGTATACTCTTTAAACTCTAGTATATTGTTAATTAATATTTAATTATGTAATTCAGTATAATTGATGATAATTATATATATATATATATATATATATATATATATATATATATATATATATATTGAGGGTAGTTTTTCGCCGAAAAAACTAGTTAGGAGGAAAGGTTGGGATTGCAGCCTTCTTTTAATATCGATATTTCGCTCTTGGTTCAGAGCTTTATCAGGATTTACTACACAACCAAGCCAGATGTTACAAAATAAAACAATAAAAACAGTTGCAACAGATTTTACTGTGTATGTACGACGTTACACATCAAACTGCAAATGTGTAACGTCGTACATTATTTTTATTAACTTTATGTACATGCCCTGATGATGCTGGCACTGGCTAGCGAAACGTTGGCACGTAACTTAATAAACCGGAACCAAACAAGATCTTGGCTTTAATTTTGTTCACCTGCCCTTGGTTTCCAGTATTCCCCGTTTTGGACTACCCGTCATCAACTCCATATAAATAACAGTCCGTCATCTACTTGCTATATATATATATATATATATATATATAATTTATTTTGGTATGTGTTTATTAGGTCTTATATTCGTCCATTTATGTAAAATTGTAGAATATTTTTATTTTTGGATGCATTTTATATATTGGTACTACTTTGAAAATGGAATATTATTCCACTACTCGGTGATCCTGATGGCATGAGCTTGTTGACGGTTATTACCATATGGATATGCATTGTTAACAGGTTAAGGCGCCATGAACATTTAGCCAAACTTTCCATTTTGCCCAAGACTTTGTTTTGCCAAATTGTGAAATTTCTGTTTCTGTCTTAAACCTATTTTATATAATTTTGGCAAATTTTCCCTATCATAAAACGAAAAAAGGGCGGCAGACACCAGTGTCCGCTGTGGCCGTAGAGATCCTTCAGCGTTATCACTTTTTTTAAATCTAAAACCCTGGCGGACACCGGTGTCCGCCTAATTGGCTGGACACATAGCGGACATCGGTGACCGCCATGGCGCTTAACCTGTTAATAATTTGTATGTTGTCGCCAGGTGGCGTTAAACTTTTCTACTAGGGGGAAACTTATATCATTTTGGTGCTACTTTTATTTATTGTACTAATCCCTAAATAAATTTAAAAATTGGTAATTATACACTAACAACTCACAGTGAATCATTTCATTTAATTGGTTCGTATTGAATAAACCTTACACATATCATACGTACTCACATCGTTTCCCTGTAGTTGAAAAGTTGTTTAATTAGTGATAATCGTATACTGCAGTTAATTAAATGCTTCACGTCGTCATCAGCTTCCAGAATTATATAAACTTTTGCTCGGCCCATAGGCAACTTTATGCGGGACTTTTATGAGTAAAGAGAGTCTCGTGCTCATTTTTATTAGTGCCTACCCGAATCCGCTTTTATATGGGGATTATGCGGTACTCCGGTAAAATGTTCTACGACCACAAACCGCAGATGAGAAAAAAATAAAACTTATCCTCCTGCATCAATTAACTTTTCATACTATATTGTATCGACAAATGGAAGCAAGTTTATTTTGCGCTTTCGCTACTTAATTATAGAATACATAAAATTACTACTATATAATTAATAATAAATTCAGTTTATTTTTTTACTGAATTGTATTTATGTATTATTTATGTATATATATATATATATATGATTAATAAAAAAAATAATAATAATACTTTATTGACGATATATAGAAGACATTGATAAACAAAATAATAATGAAATGGTTTATATTTCATACGCGAGAACTTGTATGATCGACTATGCTATACCAACCACATACAAGACTATCTCAACCATCAATATTATTTCATAACACATTCTAAACATCCTTTTCACTGTAACCATTGTGGTGGCAGCGCAACCGGTGGGTAATTAAGGCTAACAGAATAAATAATTCATGTCCGCAACGACGCCGCCGCTGCCGCCGTCGCGCAGGCGAGAATGCAAAAAAAATCAACCATCCGCAATTTCCACGCGCGTACGAATTGACCGTCGAGATTTACTTTTAGTTCGCCCACATTATCCCCGTAAGAGACCATCAATCTTGTGTCTCTATGGCCGCGCTAAGCTTTCCCTTTTGCTGCCCGCGTCCCGTCCGTATTTTGCTCTGGTTATTGCGGCGCTCCGGGGACGAGTTGGATTCAATTTACTTTATTAGAAACGCCAGGGAGAATGGGCGGCTGAGGGGCCGGTCGGACGCATCGGCAACGAAAATAAGAGACTTGAATAACAAAAGTTGGGAAAGATAACAAGTATGAAGATATAAATAATAGAATGTTATCGGATAGTGAAATTGACATAGCAATTTACTCATAACAACCAATATTCAGGATGAATCAAGTGAGTTAGTTAGATCGATATTGTTAGTGAGGATTCAAAATTTACTTTTTTAGAAATTGAATGGTTTTGGCGTCTACTACGCGGTAATTCAATTTCAATAAATTAGATGAATTCATCTCCTTTATTATTTACATTTTTAATAAAAGTTTCATTAATAAATGAAAGTGTAAATTTCATTGATTAATCAAACTTTTATTAAAAAAGTAAATTTTCAATCCTCACTAACAATATCGATCTAACTAACTAACTTGACTCATCCTGAATATTGGTTGTTATGAGTAATCGTTATGAAATATTTATTTCACTTATAGTTAAATTTAAACATTTATGCATTTTGATGTTATTCTATAATGAAACGAACAAATCAATTTCTATCTTTATTTAACTCAAGAAATACTAGTGATGGGGAGAATCGAGACTCGAGAACCAATAACCGAAAACGACCTTAAGTTACATACTACACAACAATGTGGTTATTCGTTTGAAATGTTAGGTCGGCTACAAAATATTGTCATCATTTTTATATTGTGGAGATGTATGATACGCCTTACTTCTACTAAAAGTATTACATTTAATAAATAATATATCTGTACCACATTTTTCCAATTTAATCTCTCAAACTCGCTCCCCCCATGCGGTAAGAAGCAAATTCATCTGAAGTAATCCCCCCGAATTGCAATTGTCGCGACTCCGTATACTCCTTTTTAAACGTTTTTCCCCATCCCCCCTTTTTATTAGTCTCCCACGGAGTAAATGAAAGCCGCCCCCACGACAGCAATCGCGAATTATTCACCGACTTTCCAACCGCGCGACGAACTAAATTCGCCCCCACCGCGAAATGAGGATTTATTGCGGTGGGAATCGCAAATAAACTCGCGGCGCTGGCAGCAGTTTGTATGCGCGCGTTTTCTTACGGCTTATTAAAATTCCTGCTCCTCGATTCAATCGCGTTCATTATTATTAGCGAGAAAAAGCGGGAAGCCCTATACAAATAGGGGCTGATTGGATTACGGTTCCGTAAAATTTAATATTGATGAAATATGATTGGATCAGGGGAAGTCTTCAATTAATAATATTTTGAATAAAGCTTGTTACGTGAAATATTAATAATTACTCCGTTTATTATTGTGTTTTTGACTGTAATTCACAGTTTATGATGTGCCCCTCCTTATCCATTCTTATTTTGTATAAGTTTTTAATCCCTGCGTCTTTAATAATTAAGGGAAATAATTTAGTTAAAATTCATTATAAAGCTGAATAAATAGGTAATACTAATATATTGTTATAGTGTAAAAAAATCGATTGCAAATAAATGTATGAAGCTTCATTCTAAAGCTGAATTAAGAGTAATGTAAGGATATCATTATAGTTTATAAAATCAAGAATATATAAATGCATATCTTAAGGTCGTTTTAGACAAGACAATTTCTTAGCTCAAAAGTTGTTCAATAAATGAATTCATATATCTTCCTCCCATAAAATTTGTCCTTAACAAATAAAACGCGTTATATTTTTTCATTCGATCTACCATCCAATTCAATATTTTAAATAAATTGCTGTATGATACGAGAAAATTTAGATTGCCTTGCATCTTGACTGACTTTTGAGTCAAGATATTGTCTTGTCTAAAACGACCTTTAGCAAATCTACAAAGCTAGTTTTCAATCTAGTCTGTATAGCTCTGCTCGCAGATTGAATTCACAAAATCTCCAGCATTTTATAAACAATGAATGCTACCTCTCCCTAATTTATTAACGCTTATTATTAATTGTGTCTTTATGAATAAAACAAAGTATGAAAACTAAAACCACGAAAACAATAAATTCCACTTTTGTATAAATTTCATAATTCGCATCGCTCTAATCGTCCGCACATTAATAATTGCGGCGACGCCATCAATTCCCGCGTCTCAGGAGGGGGGGCGGCTCCGGTACGTCGTCCGAATCGAACCATTAATCACCCCCTCGTAGAAAACCCAACCACCATAGTCGGTCCATTAATTAAATCGCACCGGACAACGTGGTCGTCCCGTGCATGCAAATGTGCTCCGAGTTATAAAATTGAACGCTCAAAATATAAGGGCGCGTGGTGGGGCAGGTTTGCGGGACGCGGAGGAACGTCAATCAATTCCCAAAAGTAATAACGCCGAATCGGAACGGCGGAAATGATAAATTATTTTTCTTTGCCGAGCGCGGGGGGAGGAAAATAAATGAAATACGATTTGGCTTGATTTCTTTTTCTGTGTCTGTATAGCAATTTAGAAGTGTTTATTTATTTTATGTTGGAAATATTTGTTGTATAAACCACATGCTTGTGGCTAGTAATAATTTTTAATAAATGGGCGATATGTAACCAATAATTGCAGTAGTGTAATTCCTCAAAAACATTACGTGCAAATTTTTTTCTGCAAGAATAGCAATAGCAATTTATGAGAGTTTATTCATTTTATATTAGAAATATTTATTGTAAAAATATTATGCTAATATAATATCTGGGCACATCGCGATAATATACACTTATTTCGAAGAAATTGAGATCATCGAAATTACACTTAATTCGATGATCTCAATTTCTTCGCCTTTAACCAATTGTTAAAAAATCAGATTGAATTTTCCTGGAAAGGAAATTGGAAAATTTTGATTATAAGTATTTTTTTTTTCGACGACCAAATCGAACAAATTTTATAATTATTATTTTTGAGATCATCGAAATTACACTTAATTCGATGATCTCAATTTCTTCGCCTTTAACCAATTGTTAAAAAATCAGATTGAATTTTCCTGCGCTACACCAGCGATATGTTATATATGTTAAACTTTATTTTATATTATTGTTTCTAAAAAAAATTGTTACGATAAATATTTTGATTGTTTGTTGTTTTTCATTGAAACAGAATGCATTTTCCCCGCATTACGAATTCTAAAATTCACTTTTGACACATATCAGCCTACATTTCACAGTTTTTAATACAAAATCACGCCCGAGTTCACAATATAAATAATAAACTGAGAGTTGTGCATTCATTTGAGCACTTTCTGTGTTTCGTCGTGGGTTGCCTCTGCTACTAGCGAAACGTAACGTTGCGTTTTAATAAATTACCGCGATACTGCCGGGAAGTCAGTAAATATGCACCGCAACTCCCCAACATTAATGCATGCACTTCGAGTTTATTTAATAACAATAGCGGGGGGTTGAATTTCTATTATATACCTTTGTGCAGTTATTTCGCTGGTGCGGTGACTGCCGCACGACTTAATCGCGGTTCATAGCAATTTAATTAAATGAAATAGTCTAGTGCTGTCACAAAAAAATTTAATAATAGTGTGTCAGGGATTTCAATGTATCATCTAAAAATACAATTTAAATACTACATCGAGAATGCAATAATATAAATGACTAGTAAAAAAAAGCTATAAACCCAAATTTCACATCAAGAATGCAATAATATAAAGGACTAGTAAAAAAATGCTATAAAACCCAATTTCTCGATAACCAAATATAACATATAATATAACGAAATTTACATGTACCTTTTTTGCTTGAAATTATCTTCTCTATGAGGCGTTTAATTTTTGTGAATGTAATAATATAAATTAAACATGGAAAACATACAAATATATATTCCACATTAGTTAACCCTTAAATGCATGATTTAATAAAAACTGATATTAAATAATATTTACCGCCAGTCGTCCACTTGCTACAAAACAAGAATCGACATTTATTAGCAAAATCATAAATCATATGTATGCTAGTAGTACTATAGTAGCAACCCTAGTATGACCTAATTTAACTGACTAGAGGATATAAAATTATAACTAACGTACAATTAGATACCGGTGTAAAATTATCCTCTAATCCTAATCCTAATCTAAATCCTCTATAACACGCGGCGCCGCGTTACCGCGCCCACAGCGTATTGTTTGCGGGTCTGTACTGACCAATTGGGGTGACCAATAAAATTAAATTTTGAGGAATCTTTTGTGTATGTCTTGCCGGCCATAATATATTGTTATATATTTTTATTAATAATTTTTATAGGAGTTGTTGTATAATATATGTTGTAACGTAAATTATTATTTTTGATCATGAATTCGTCATATAATTGATATGAAAAAATTACACCATATTTATAACAAAATGACAATGAAAAATGGAAAATATCTATGTTGACATATTTTTGTTTCTATTTATTTTTTATTTTTAACTTTTACGCTCCTATCACGATATGCCGATTTTAGAGGCTGGGCCGATACAAAAATTATGCAATATATTTTGTTTAATTTTTTTACTGTTCTTATTGTAGAACATATCAGTGCACCAGATGCCGAAAGAAAATTGGAACATTTTGATTATAAGTATTTTTTTTTTGGCGACCAAGTCGAACCAATTTCATTATTATGTTTGACCATGGATCTGTCATAGAATTGATTTGAAAAAATTGCACAAGATTTATAACAAAATGACAATAGAAAATGGAAAGTCTCTAACTTGACATATTTTTCCTTCTATTTATTTTTAATTTTTAACTTTTATGCTCCAATCTCGATATCTCGACTATAGGGGCTGGGTCAATAAAAAAATTATGCAAGATATTTTGTTTAATTTTTTTACTGATCTTAGTGCAGAACATATCAGTGCACTAGACGCTAGAAGGAAATTGGATAATTTTGATTATAACTATTTATTTTCCCGCGACCAAATCGAACCAATTTCATTATTATTATTTTTGACCATGGATCCGTTATACAATTGATTTGAAAAAATTACACAAGTTTTATAACAAAATGACAATGGAAAATGGAAAGTCTCTAACTTGGCATATTTTTCCTTCTATTTATTTTTTATTTTTAACTTTTACGCTCCTATCTCGATATGTCGATTTTAGAGACTGGGTCGATAAAAAAATTATGCAACAAATTTTAATTATTTTTTTACTGATCTTAGTGCAGAACATATCAGTGCACCAGATGCCAGAAGGAAATTGGAAATTTTTGATTTAAATTTTTTTTTTTTCGGCGAGCAAATCGAACTAATGTCATTATTATTATTTGTGACCATGGATCCGCCATACAATTGATTTTAAAAAATTGCACAATGTTTATAACAAAATGACAATGAAAAATTAAAATTTTCTATCTGAAATATTTTTCCTTCTATTTATTTTTTATTTTTAACTTTTACGCTCCTATCTTGATATGCCGATTTTAGAGGCTGGGCCGATACAAACATTATGCAACATATTTTGTTTAATTTTTTTACTGATCTTAGTGCAAAACATATCAGTGCACCAGATGCCAGAAGGAAATTGGAAAATTTTGATTACAAGTTTTTTTTTTCAGCGACCAAATCGAACCAATTTCATTATTACTATTTTTGACCATGGATTCGTCATACTATTGATTTGAAAAAATTACACAATGTTTATAATAAAAAGAAAATGTAAAATGGAAAGTCTCTAACTTGACATATTTTTCCTTCTATTTATTTTTTATTTTTAACTTTTACGATATGCCGATTTTAGAGGCTGGGTCGATAAAAAAATTATGCAACATATTTTGTTTATTTTTTTTGCTGATCTTAGTTCAGAACATATCAGTGCACCAGATACCAGAAGAAAATTGGCAAATTTTGATTATAAGTATTTTTTTTTTCGGCGACCTTGTCGAACCAATTTCATTTTAATTATTTTTGACCATGGATTCGTCATACAATTGATTTGAAAAAATTACACAACGTTTATAACGAAATGAAAATAGAAAATGAAATGTCTCCAACTTGGCATATTTTTCCTTTTATTTATTTTTTATTTTTATCTTTTACGCTCCTATCTCGATATGTCGATTTTAGAGTCTGGGTCGATAAAAAAATTATGCAACATATTTTGTTTAATTTTTTTACTGATGTTAGTGCAAAACATATCAGTGCACCAAATTCCAGAAGAAAATTGGAAAATTTTGATTATAAGTATTTTTTTTTTTCGGCGACCAATTCGAACAAATTTCATTATTATTACTTTTGACCATGAATTCGTCATAAAATTTATTTGAAAAAATTACACAAGGTTTATAACAAAATGACAATAGAAAATGGAAAGTCTCTAACTTGAGATATTTTTCCTTCTATTTATTCTTTATTTTAACTTTTGCGCTCCTATCTCGATATGTCGATTTTAGAGGCTGGGTGGATAAAAAAAATTATGCAACATATTTTGATTAATTTTTTTACTGATCTTAGTGCAAAATATATCAGTGTACTCGATGCCCCAAGGAAATTGGAAAATTTTTTTTTTTTCGACGAGCAAATCGAACAAATTTCATTATTATTATTTTTGACCATGGATCCGGCAGACAATTGATTTGAAAAAATTACACAATGTTTATGACAAAATGACAATGGAAAATGGAAAGTCTATATCTTGACATATTTTTCCTTCTATTAATTTTTTATTTTTAACTCTTACGCTCCTATCTCGATATGCCGATTTTTGAGACAGGACCGATACAAAAATTATGCAACATATTTTATTTAATTTTTTTACTGATAGTATTGCAGAACATATCAATGCATCAAATGCCCAAAAGAAATTGGAAAGTTTTAATTATAAGTATATTTTTTGCGGCGAACAAGTCGAACAAATTTCATTATTATTATTTTTGACCATGAATCCGCCATACAATTGATTTGAAAAAATTACACAATGTTTATAATAAAATGACAATAGTAAATGGAAAATCTCTATCTTGACATATTTTTTCTTCTATTTATTTTTTATTTTTAACTTTTACGGTCCTATCTCGATATGTCGATTTAAAGGCTGGGTCGATAAAAAAATTATGCAACATATTTTGTTTATTTTTTTTACTGATCTTAGTGCAAAACATGTCAGTGTGCCAGATGCCCAAAAGAAATTGAAAAATTTTGATTATAAGTATTTTTTTTGCGGCGACCAAGTCGAACAAATTTCATTATTTTTTTTACCATGGATCCGTCATAAAATTGATTTGAAAAAATTGCACAATGTTTATGACAAAATGACAATGAAAAATGGAAAGTCTCTATCTTGACATATTTTTTCTTCTATTTATTTCTCATTTTTAACTTTTACACTCCTATCTCGATATGTCGATTTTAGAGGCGGGTCGATAAAAAATTCAACATATTTAATTTAATTTTTTTACTGATTAATTTTGGAAAAGTTTGATTATAAATAAAAATATATTGTGCATATATCGACATAGAATACTGTATTCTGGGGAAATGTTTCTTGAAGTTTGGAATCAGTAATCAAGACTGACTATTATACTGAGTATACCAGCAATTTCTGCTACTTTCGAGTATCCAAAATTTGAATTTCTTTCACAGTACAAATATATTTTTTATCTAAGTTGTCTCTTTTAAATATTTTTCGATTGTAAAAAAATTCTATCTTTATAGGGCTATCAACATTTACGCTTTTCCGCGGGCCAAGGGAGAAACCCAGAGGGGTTTAATTACCCGGTATTTATCTTAATTTCACAGGAAATATATATATATATATATGTATATATATATATATATATATATATATATATATATATATATATATATATATATACAAATTTAGAACAATATACTTATGGCTGTATTTTCGTGGCAAATAAATTTATTTCGATTTGAAAAAAAAATGAGATATTCATGCTTTAGTTGAAAATGCGTACGATTTCTATACCATTATGATTTCGTTGAACATTTATACTTTCGAGATAGTCGAGAAGTTATGTTCTGAGAATAACCAACAAAAATTCATTACACTTCACTTCTCCGCTCCACTCTACTCCCGGCGTTTCTTCAATTGGAGTGCCCATTCAGGTGCGGTATTTTTCTTTTAGTGCGGTTTCATTAAGCGGGTGTTATTTTAATGGCCGGGGTTAATAATGCGGCCGGCTGAAGGGTCGCCGCAAGGACCGATAAACAGGGAGATAACAAACACTAGGGGCAGGGGGCAGGGTGGCGAAAGGAGGTCAATAAAGCTTCCGCCGTTTGCGCGATGGGCGGACGACTTGGCGATCTTGGGGAAGTGCGGGCCATTTCGTCGGAAACGAGACCCCAGTGCAGATTACACGACATTCTCTTTACCACAGCGGATAGCCAAACAAAAATTCACACATCCCAATAATCGATAATATACGTGTAAAGTTACTGATATTAGTGCAAAACATATCGGTGCATCAAATTCCAGAAGGAAATTCGATAAAATAATCGATAATATACGTGTAAAGTTAGAAAATTTGGGAGAAAATATGTGTCTATATTATGATTACTTACAATTTTTGCTTTTACAATTTTTTTTTCGCGACCCGGCAACATTTTTCTACGACCCACACACCTTGGGAAACACTGTCCTATTTCATTAACTTTGTTCAAATGTACTTGACAACTGAAATATTTTAATGATGTTTTTCTTGAAACTTGAAACATTTCGTCTATATTCAATCCTGTATGGCTCCGAGTTAGTTGTTAGCCACTTATGGTACAATGCTAATTTATGTAAACTGTGTAAGTAATACTATGCCAAGTTATTACATAATTGATATTAAGGAAGACGTAGGTTCGAGTCTCACTGAATATAATTCTCGATTTATAAAAAGTGTCTAATATAAATTTGGCTCATCTCATTAGAAGGTAAAAATTGTTTCATACTACCTCTGAAACCTCCCACACACAATATTGTCAACAAAATATCAACCTCGGAATGCGACTGCGGTTGGCCAAGGTTGCACACAAGGGGATCAAAACAGCCACCCCTTTGAACATCCAGCAGCTCGCAAGACACACAAATAAGCCGGTGCAAGCTCGTTTAAAACAAAGTTCCCTCGAGCAAACAATACCCCCCCTTATTGACAATAACTGTGCCGCATGCGATTCATCCATAGTTATCGCATTCGATTCAGGGCGTCGTAAATAAACGTCCAGCAAACATCAATCGGCTGTGTGCTTGTGTATGGGGGTTGCTTCCGTGCGCCATGACCCCCCAACCCCACCTCAGACTAACGAACGGCGCTTTCAATGGGAGCGGAACGGTGAAAGAGAGCGTTTTCCGCATACGTTCACATCCGCACAAAGATATCCGACGTGAAAGGGGTGGATTTGCATTGATTTACTCTTCGCGCGGAGGTGATTCTTGTAAAGGTTTTGCCTTAACAAAAATGCGCTCAGTACCGCCAGTTTAATCACATTTACCGGGATGCAGTTGCAGCGCCAAAGGTTGTGGTATACAAAGAAATCGTATAGTAGGGAATTTTGTAGCGTGGAAAAAATTGTAGAAATGTAATTTTTATATGGATTTTGCACAATTTTGGCGGTTTAATTTTTCTAGCAAAATTGTACATACAGAGAGAGATGTAATGATATTTCCGTATTAACGGATTATAAATAAGGTATAAATTAATCTAAAAATTCACACGACAATGGGACTCAGGCTTTCGAGTCCTTCGCACTACCAACCACTTTATTATCTCTTCAGCTATCATTTATATGTTCCGTAATGTAGTTGGCAGCAAAAGCCAGAGATGAGAGTTCAAGTTCTAACAGAGTGTGAATTTTTGACATTACGATCTGTTTGAAATTAATCGACTGAGTTATAAAAAATAAGACTGTATATACAATACTGAGCACTGGGGAGCGAGAGTTCGAACCCCGTTGTTCCGTTTGTTTGAATTCCCTTTAGGTCCGGTTCTACAATTGACATATAACTGGAGAATAAGGCTTTTCGTAGAATAAGTTTGATATATTGGCGTCAATATCTAATACTTATTCATTGAATAGTCTTATTCTTCGGTTAAATATCAATTGTAGAACCGGCCCTTAGTATCATGAATTGTGAGAATTGGGTAGGGGTCTGGGCAACGATGATCGTAGTTGTTTTTCATTCGGCGCCTCTAACCACTAGACCACTGAGCTGGGATTTCAACTCAATTTTTATGTAATTTCACAAATGTTATTAAAATTAGTTAAAACCATTTCCTAAACCAATTACAATGTATAATTCATCAAAATCATTTTGAAATTCGCCAATATTAATATGAGTATGCGACGCATCGGAAACGCAATCGTTCGACGCAATATCCGCAATTGCAACAGTGGCAGATGATGTATGTAATACTCTTTTAATTGGTAGTAATAATGATCGACTGTGGTGCGTGTAATCGTGACGATCAAATCGCTGCGCTAGAGCGCGGACGCATAGTTTTATCAGCGGTGCACAGCTAATCCTGATACGTGACCATTTAATCCTATCAAAACTAAATTAATGGAAATAATACATAATTGCACACGATGTTCTAGTATTTATTTTATTTTACGATAGCATTGGCTACTTATTTCTACATGAATTTCTTAAAAACCATTTTTTAGAAAGCTCGGATATGGAGAGTGATTTCCGGGAGTATTTTAATCTCCATTATATGTATATATTATTTTAAGATCAGAGCTTAATTTTGATTCTCTAATTAGGGGCGGTCGTGGCGCAGTGGTCTAAGGCGATGGTCTGAAACCACTGCGTTCACATGCCGTCACCGGTTCGAGTCCGGTATTAATAGACTCTTTTCCGTTCGGAATTTGGGTCTATTAATCCATGGGTGGTGTGTCTGTCCATAGTGAGTATATGTTAGTATATATATGGAGAGTAATGTGCCTAAATAAATTATAATAATACATAGTTGATGGCCGAGATAATCATTAGATTAAGGTCAAAAAATAGAAAATAGAAAATAGAATAGATTCTCTAATTATCTAGAGCAGTGGCTCTTAACCGGTGCTCCGCGAGCTTGTTGCAAGTGCTACGAGAAATCATGTGGAGGCGTGGACGCCTAAGAAAGCAAATATGGACAAGCTTCAGTCCTTCGATATGTGGATATATGTAAATATATATAATAAATGAAGAGGTCATGCATAAAATGGGTAAAAAAAAGAACTTATCAGCACAATAAAACGACAAAAGCTAGAATATTTCGGGCATATCATTCGAGGAGATAGATAGCCAAGATGTTCTGCATCGCCTCACAGATATTTTTCCCATTATTTTGACTTGCATAATTAATTGGAGGGTTCGAATTAATTAGGCAAGGCAAAATAATGGTAAAAAGATCTGTGAGGCGATACAGAACATCTTGGCTAAGAAACCTGCGAGAATAGTATGGCAGAACAACGGCCGAACATATCAGGTCTGCGGGGAATCAAAGGTTTGAAGTGAGATAATGATTACCAACCTCGGACTACGAGACAGCACTTAAAGAAGAAGCCCAGATAATAGAATCAAGAACGAAATAGACTTCGTAATCACAAGCCTAAGAGAAATTCTCTATGATGTTTTCGTCCGCAATAAATTGTTGGCGCATCTACTGTAAGTGATTGTCTCTCTGATTTTGGTGCACAGCAGTTTTTTTATGATCAAAAGTACTCCCTTTTATATTCTATATTATTTAATTGGACTCAAAATAAACCTTTTTTGGTAATTTTCACCCAAAAATAAAGTCTGCAGGAAGGTTTTTATTGTACGATCTGTATTAAATTATTCGACTTAGTTATAGAAAATGATAAAAATAACAAAGATTTAAAACATAGATTTAAAAAATGTAAATTTATGATACTATTTTATATTATATATTTTATTGGGCTAAAAATAAGCCACGTTTCGATCATCTTCACCCAAAAATCAAGTCTGCAGGAATTTTTTTTATTGTACAAGCTGTTTTAAATTAATCGTTACAAAAATGATAAAATTTTCAGGATATTTAAATTTATGATATTATTTTACATTCTATATTTAATTGGGCCCAAAATAAGTTATTTTTTGATAAATTTCACCCAAAAATAAAGTCTGCAGGACAGATTTTATTGAACGAGCCGTTTTAAATTAATCAACTGCGTTATAAAAAATTATATCAAATCAAGGATTTAATATATTTAAATTTGTGATATATTTTTACATTCTATAATTAATTGGACTCAAAATAAGAAGTTTTTTTGATAATTTCCACCCAAACATAATGTATGCAGGAAGGATTTTAATGTGCGAGGTGATTTTTAAATTTTAATCGATTGAGTTACATGATATAATGATAAAAAATCAAAAGTTAAAAAAATATATATATTATACTATTTTATAATCTATATTTACTTCGACTCAAAATAAGCCGTTTTTGATAGTTTTCAGATAAAAATAAAGACTGCAGGAAAGATTTTATTGCACAAGCTGTTTTAAATTAATGGATTGAGTTATAAAAAATGATAACAAATGAAAGATTTAAGATATTTAAATTTGTGATATTATTTTATATCCTATATTTAATTGGGCTCAAAAGAAGCCGTTTACTAATAATTTTCACCCAAAAGTAAAGTCTGCAAGAAAGTTTTTATTCTACGAGCTGTTTTAAATTAATCGACTGAGTTATAAAAAATCATAAAAAATTAAAGATTTAAGAAATTTAAATTATTTTATATTCTATATTTAATTGGAATCAATACAAACCTTTTTCTAAATAATTTTGACCCACAAATAAAGTCTGCAGGAAGGTTTTTATTGTACGAGTTGATTCAAATTAATCAAGTTATAACAAATGATAACAAATCAAAGATTTAAGATATTTAAATTTGTGATATTATTTTATATTCTATATTTAATTAGGCTCAAAATAAGCCGTTTTTAATAATTTCCAACCAAAAGCAAAAGTCTGCAGGAAGGTTTTTCTGTACTGAGTTATAAAAAATTATAAAAAACAAAGATTTAAAAAAAAATTATATTATATATTTAATTGGGCTAGAAACAAGTCGGTTTTTGATAATTGTCACCCAAAAATAAAGCCTGCAGGAAAGATTTTATTGTACGAGCTGTTTTAAACTATTCGACTGAGTTGTAAAAAAAAAACTACAACAAATCAAATATTTGAGATATTTAAATTTATGATATTATTTTACGTTGTATATTTAATTTTTCTCAAAATAGATGCTTTTTGGTCATTTTCACCCAAAAATAAAGTCTACAGCAGGGTTTTTATTATACAATCTGCTTTAAATGAATCGACTGGGTTATAAAAAATGATAAAAAATCAAATATTTATGACATTTAAATGTGTGATATTATTTTACATTCTATATTTAATTGTGCTCAAAATAAGCTGTCTTTTGATCAATTTCATACAAAAATAAAGTCTACAGGAAAGATTTTATTGTACGAGCCGTTTTAAATTATCGACTGAGTTATAAAAATTATAAAAAACAAAGGCTAAAAAAAATTAAATTTATGATACTATGTTATATAAAATATTTAATTGGGCTAAAATAAACTATTTCTTGATAATTTTCACCCAAAAATAAAGTGTGCAGGAAGTTTCTTTTATTGCACAAGCTGTTTTAAATTAATCCACTCAGTTATAAAAAATGATAACAAATCAAAGATTTAAGATATTTAAATGTGTGATATTATTTTATATTATATATTTAATGGGGCTAAAAAAAGCCATTTTCTAATAATTTTCACCCAAAAGCAAAGCCTGCAGGAAGGTTTTTATTGTACGAGCTGTTTTAAATGAATCGACTGAGTTGTAACTCAAATGATATAAAATCAAAGATTTAAGAAATTTAAATTTATGATATTATTTTTTATTCTATTCATATTAATTGGGCTCAAAATAAACGTTTTTTTATAATTTTCACCCAAAAATAAAGTCTGCAGGAAGGTTTTTATTGTACGAGTTGATTTAAATTATTCAAAGAGTTATAAAAAATGATAATAAATCAAAGGTTTAAGATATTTAATATTGTGATATTATTTTATATTCTATATTTAATTGGGCTCAAAAGAAGCCGGTTTTTAATCATTTTCACCCAAAAGAAAAGTCTGCAGGAAATTTATTATTGCACAAGCTGTTTTAAATTAATCGACTGAGATATAAAAAATGTTAAAAACTTAAATTTTCGTAATATTTAAATTTATGATATTATTTAACATTTTAAATTTAATTGGGCCCAAAATAAATTATTTTTTTGATAATTTGCACCCAAAGACAAAGTCGGCAGGAAAGATTTTATTGTACGAGCTGTTTTAAATTAATAAACTGTGTTATAAAAAATAATAACAAATCAATTATTTAAGATATTAAAATTTGTGATATTATTTTAAATTATATATTTAATTGGGCTTAAAAGAAGCCATTTTCTAATAATTTTCACCCAAAAATAAAGTCTGCAGGAAGATTTCTATTGTACGAGCTGTTTTAAATTAATCAACTGGGTTACAAAAAACGATAAAAAATTCAAGATTTAAGAAATTTAAATTTATGATATTATTTTATATTCTACATTTAATTGGGCTCAAAATAAACCATTTTTGATAATTTTCATAGAAAAATAAAGTCTGCAGGAAAGTTTATATTGTATGAGTTGATTTAAATTAATCAACTGAGTTATAAAAAATTATAACAAATCAAAAATTTATGATATTTAAATTTGTAATATTAGTTTATATTCTATATTTAATTGACTCAAAAGAAGCTATTTTTTAAATAATTTTCAACCAAAAATAAAGTCTGCCGGAAATTTATTATTGCACAAGCTGTTTTAAATTAATCGACTGAGATATAAAAAATAATAACAAATCAAAGATTTAAGCTTCTTAAATTTGTGATATTATTTTATATTCTATATTTAATTGGGCTCAAAATAAGCCGTTTTTTGATAATTTTCACCTAAAAGTAAATTCTGCAGGAAGGTTTTTATTGTACAAGCTTTTTTAAATTAATCAACTGAGTTATAAAAAATGATATAAAATCAAAGATTTAAGAAATTTAAATTTATTATATTATTTTATATTTTATATTTAATTGGGCTCAAAATAAACAGTTTTTTGAAAAATTTCAACCAAAAATAAAGTCTGCAGGAAGGTTTTTATTGTACGAGTTGATTTAAAATAATTAACTAAGTTATAAAAGATTATATCAAATCAAATATTTAAGATATTAAAATTTTTGATATTATTTTATATCCTATATTTAATTGGGCTTTAAATAAGCTCATTTTTGATAATTGTCACTGAAAAATAAAGGCTATATCAATGGTTTTTATCCGGTGTTCTACGAAACACTGGTGCTCCGCGAGCTTGTTGCTACGAGAAATTATGAAAGCCGAAATTTAATGTTGTCTCATCTACTATATATGATTGACTCTTTGATTTTGGTGCTCCGCGAGTTTTTCAAATTATCAAAAGTGCTCCCTGACTTCAGAAAGGTTAAGAATCACTGTTATAGAGCAAGGGTTGGCAAACTGTAACATGGGATTCAATAGATAAGTATCTGTTGTTAGAAATACAATTGAAAATTAAATAAATTCACATAAAATGAGTTATTTCACTGATTATCATTTACATGTATAAAAAAGGAAATTTTCATGAACCAAGAAATACACTAATACAGCCTGTAAAAATATCTACTTGAAAATGAGTTTTGATGTTATGCCTTAAATATTTTGGTAGAAATATTATTTATATAGTTATACTTTTGTTTTATTTGCATGCAAGACTCTCTTAATCAATTTTTTGTTTTCTTTCTTCTATAGCAGGTTAAGTGGTAGAGCAGATCAGAATCTGAACTTCAAATGTACCTTGGTTGTAAGTGTTTTTCATCAAAAATAAAGAGTTTATTATTATTATTATATAATCTAAAATAATTAATCTTTTAATTGAAAATACTCATGTAATATATATTTTATTATTATTATATAATCTAAAATAATTAATCTTTTAATTTAAAATACTCATATAATATATAATTTATTTACTCTACTAAAGAAGATCTATTTATTTAATTTATTTATTATTAAACGCAAAATAAAATTATATGATAAAAACAATAATTCTTTTCACTGTGAACAGTAAATAGCTTTTCTCTCTATATATTTTATACAGTCGCCAATTCTCGCTTTCTCCATACAGCTTTTGAAACTGGCGCGAATCTCGGTGTAATTCCACGGGGCAAATGATTTATCATACGTCTGTGAAATGTTTAATCTCCATAGTAATTTACTTTAGTCAAGACGACACGGAATTTACGACCCGCTGCATTTATGAGATAAACCCCATTCATCTCGTCCGCCCCCCTTATGCTTAGGGGCCATTACGGCCGTCCTCTTGGAAACGAGGCGTGCGGGAAAAAATGGGGCGCGAATACGGGCTGACGAGAACGACGAAAGCGAGTTAAGTAAATTGTTGAATGGCAGTACTGATTTAGCTCATCATTAAGGTGTGCGAGTGAAAAGAAGAATGGGGAATACGCTCGTGAAATATTTTTTTTTTTAATATTGGATTGTTAAGGCGTCTACTTTGTGATAATTCATTTTAAAGGATAAATAAAACGATTTTTTACTTTGTTTTTTATCACACTTCAGTTACACTTTGCAACTAGTTTCGGCTAAGCCTAGCCATTTTCGAGCTCCTACGATGACTCGAAAATGGCTAGAGCTTAGCCGAAACTAGTTGCAAAGTGTAACTGAAGTGTGATAAAAAACAAAGTAAAAAATCGTTTTATTTATCAATTTTTTTTAGTTAATAGGGTTTATGAGGGATATACTAATGGATATAGTCATCGAGAAAAACTAGATAATGCCTAGAGCTTAGGCGAAACTAGTTGTTTCAAACAATTAAACAAGTGGTAAAAAACATAGTTTTATTCATCTCCTTCATTGGTAATGGATATAATTTATTTGGTTGTAGGTTAGATCAAGCACACCCTTAAATGTATGATTGTTTTAAATTAATATTAAATATTATTTAATATTAATTTAAAGAAGTACAGAGACAGATGTATGAGGATAGACAAAGACTGCTGCAAATAATTAAGTTACTTAGATCACATAATTAGAAATACCAATTCCTGTAGGTCACCGTGGAAGGAATAATACAAAGAATGCGTGGGTAAGAAAAAAATATTCGTTACTAAAAAATTTCAGAGATTTGACTGGTCACTCTCATTACTGCCGCACAAAATCGAAACGAGTACGCCAGCATTAATTATATAAATACGACACCTCACGTAGAAGAAGTGTATTATCAGTATTACAGTAAGATTATAACACGATCTCATCGGCCAAATAAAGAGCTGATAATATACATGTTAACCAAATAATAACGAGTAAGTACCAGTAACATACAAATTAACAGCACAGTATTTGCTACAAGTTTAATTACGCAATTGATATGAGATATAAATTACTTGCATAAAAACTCACCCGCCTGCGTAGAGCGTTGCCATTTTGCTGCAATATGTGACAATCCTAGCCATTCACAAGGTACACCACACATATTAAAGACGCGCACAATTAAAACCACATAGTTAATTAAATTTCAATTCACTCAAACATCCGTCGGTACGCGCACATTCAACGTTCAACTCATGACTGACTTGCTTTAGCCGCGCGCAGCGTTGACTCAGCGAGATAACGAACTCGTTCTTGTTCATACAAGTATATTCGCTGCGAACAACAATCTATTTTAGTAAACGCAAAAACAAGGTGACTTTTGTCTGACCGCTATAAAATGAATATTTTATCGGTATGGAATATTTTATATTATTTTATTTTGTTCGCATACACTATCTAGCCTTTAACTTGTATTAATAAAATCATAATAATGGATATATTTTATTATACATTATTATGATTTTATTTCTTAATTGCCTTGTATTATTAGCACTTTTATTAGAAAAAGAAAATTTCCACAACTTCTTTCACGTCTCCCTATCTACCAAAGGCGTTTTTGACCACATTAATCGTATTCGTTTTATGATAACTCATATAATAGAGATAATAATACAAATAACATTTGAAAATTTAAAACTGCAACTGCAACTAAAAAATTCAAGGGAAATTATTTCAAATTTGGTTAAATATTAAAATTCTCTCTCTACCTGCAGAAAAGCCTTATTGCGGATAGCCCTATAAACATCGATTTTTTTTTGTAATTACACATAGATTAGTGTACTTAGTGTAGAATACTATATCAGTTATAATATCAGTTATAGTAGTTGCTATTTATGACCTTTCATAATATGTATATCCCATGTATTTCAACTTTTGTCATTATAGACTATATATTATTTTTTATAATTAAGTTTTTGTGTATTATATTACCACTCATTTATCAAACAAACAAACTTCGTTATTATATAGCTCGATAAACTTTGTATAGTCGGTTTCATTGGCGCGTCCATGCTCAATTCATTTCGTTAATAAAAGCTTTTGTGCGGCCGATTGTGTGGATATTGTATTGATCGAGTTAGCACCATTGTCGCTTATTTTATTGCAGATTTAATCCGATCGCGCCGGAATTATTTTAATAACACCCAAAATTCGCCTCGTAAGGGGATTATGCGCCGGCTTATAGGAAATGTATGGGGTTTAATACGACTATTGATAGTTACAATAAGGTTATTTTAAATTAATTGATTTATAATTCATGTTACCAAATGATTTTAGAGATATGTAAGAAAATTATTCTTATAGAAAAAGTTGTAATTCACAGGATGCCTTATAATTTATTGTAATATATATTTATCTATTTTGTGCATAATATAGAATAGACATATTAGTTAAGTATAAAATTTTAAATTTGTATCACATTTTTTTTACTCCATGCCAACTTGACCACTTTTAACTTGACCCCTTGGGATTTGGTTGAAATCTACTATTCTACCCTATGAAAAGCGGTTCTCAGAATGTAAAAAAGAAATCATCTCGATCGGCCAATTTCTGACAAAGCTATGTCAATTTGAAAAACAAAGAGATTTTTTTTGAAAATTCATAATTTTTTGAGTTGGGTACAAAAATTTGAAAAAATTCTTTGAACTGTTTTTATAGGGTAGAAAAAGATAAAGAAACTTTCAGCCAAATCGAAGGGGGTCGGGGTCAAAAGTGGTTGATTTGGCATGGAAGCATGGAGCTAAAAAAAAGTGATACAAATTTAATATTTTGTACTTAAGGTCGTTTTACACAAAACAATTTTTAGCTCAAAAATTGTTCAAGAAATGAATTCATATATCCTCCTCTCATACAATTTCTCCTTGACAAATATAACGCGTTATATTTTTAATTCAATCTACCATCTAATTCAATATTTCAATTTCAATTTCCTGTACTCGCCAATAATGTATTAATTATACCCGGCGAATTCACCAAAACTTTACTTAGCATAACTAAATAATTGAGACGCCTAAAAAAAGCACTGATTTTAAAATTTACTTCGTTATCCCGAAAAGGTATTGAAATTTGTAATAACCTATGTTTTGTGATAGATTATTTTACTATAAAAACTAAATTGTCTCGCCATCTGTTGGCACGGACTTTAGGGGACGCTACCTACCCTTGCTCAGTAGGGTGTGGTCGCCGTACTCACTCTAAAGGTCGTTTTAGGCAAGATATTTTCTTAGCTCAAAAGTTGTTCAAGAAATAAATTCATATATCCTTCTCCCATACAATTTGTCCTTGACAAATAGAACGCGTTATATTTTTCCATTCGATCTACCATCCAATTCAATATTTTAAATAATTTGCTGTAGACAATTTAGATTGTCTCGCATCTTGACGAACTTTAGAGTTAAGAAATTGTCTTGTCTAAAATGACCTTAAGTTAGTCTATTTTATATTATGCACAAAATAGATAAATCACAAGTAGTAAATATTCATTCCATAAATATTGTATGTCTAATCAACAATATTTATAAATATACGTGCTAATATAAGTTCACTACAAATTAACACACTAATTAGTTCAAAAAAACGTATCCGGCCGTAACGAAGGGCCAGGCTTAAAATTTCCTAATTCCCCACGGGACGTGGAGGGAAGGAGCACCAATAGGTATTTAATTGGGACTAGCGAGCGAGAGCATCCTTATTTATTAATTAATTACAGAGGGGGGCGCGTTCGAGCGGCTAAAACCTTTAACTACCCGGGCACTGGGCCTGAAATTTAAGAAAAGCATCTGCAAACTTAATCACCCGCAGCATGGCGATCGATACAGGCACGCAGATTAGTAATTTAAATGAGGCGAAGCGCAATATATTTGCATTTTACTTTGGAATCGAGTTTAATGAAGCATGAGTTGTAATTAATTTCAGGGAAGAAAAAAAAATTAATGGATAATCATTATTTATTCTTTTTGATAATTTTGTAGGGCATTATTTACATACGTACTTGCAAACGATTTACATTTATTTGAAAAAATGTTGTGTATTAAATAAATATTTTATAAAATCATGTTATAGTGACTAGCCGTCTGCTAGACGGAACCCTGAGCCTGAACCCTTCTTGCATTTTTATAATATAATGCGAATTATTTTGATATTTCAGCGGCCTTTCTATGCGGGGGGCCTGAAAAGCCGCTGAAAGGGCAGTGATGAGGTCTTATCAAAAAAATATTAAAAAATCATGTTTCCTGCAAGCAGATGGAATATAGCTTCCTCAGTGAAGGGATCGTCCATCTGCTTGGTTTAGAAAACTGCTTCCATTGTCATTACAATTTGGATGGTTGGTTAGATGGTTAATTGTTGCGTCCTTTTACTTTTTATATGTTCTTTGCACTCACTTTTAACATTTTTGATGTCCTTGATGTCTTTACTATATTTTGGTAGCTTGTTATATTCCAATGAATTGTTTATGATAAGGCTTTTATTTAGGGTGCTAGTTTTATTCATTGATAGGTGAATGTCTTTTAGAAGACACTGTTCACAAAAGTTGAAACTATCTAATTTACTATAGAATAACATCACTATTCAAGTTTAATAGTTGCAGCTGGTAGAAGTAACATAGGGGTAGAGATACCTGCAAAACGTGATTTTGTATTCATTATATCTTGTTAGACAAATTTTAATAATAAAAATCCTTTTGCAGCAGCATTTCTACTAATCCTAACATTATTCGACCATTTCTTTTCAAACGGTCATATCTAGATAACGAGATGACTTGGCTAGTTACACTTTGAAAATCTGCATGATAATAATAATCTCTAATTTACTATAAAACATCATAAACAAACTATTCAAGTTTAATAGTCGCAGGTGGTAGAAGTAATATAGTAGCATAGGAGTAGAGATACCTGCAAAACGTCTTTTCTATTCATTATACATATTTTAATGATAAAAATCCGTTTTCAGCATCATTTCCACTAATCCTAACATTATTCGACCATTTCTTTTGAACTTAACCCAACGCTGAAACCATAAATAATCCCTCGTCGCCGTGTGAGTTTCCTTCAACTGTCGCCCAAGCGATAGATTACGCTTTTAGTGCGTTGCTCCCTCACAATAAAAAACCGAATGATAATAAATTACCGGATTAACGATTGCAATTAGAGACGATCTCTGCACCAGGGGTGAACGCCACGCAACGCTTTTTTTTTACCATCGGCGGAATTCAATTCATCAACGGAAGCGGCATACACACATACAAAATTAAAATGTACAACGGCACACACACACACATACAAAACACGTAATTTATTACTTTTGTCCGGCCGGCTATTATTCGGCGAGGCGCAGAAAAAATAAATAAAACGTCGGCCCTTTGAATTATGTCTCGCGGCGTGCAAATAATTCGATCGGAAATAAATATATCGAAAAAAGCAAACAAATGTAGACCGGAATTGCAGTTCGTTGCAAGCGGTGTATGAGGGGGTTAGAGGGGGTGGGTTGTTTTGTGATTCATATGCAAATAGTTATATAGCCGCGCGGGTAGTTATATTATGCGCGATTTCAAGTACACTTTGTTGAGGGGGTAATGGTGGAGGTTTAATCGACTGTTGAGAGTATTTGCTAGGGAGTTAATTTATATCGAACATTTTGTATTTTGTTTGTATAGTGTGATCGTATGTGTACGATGTTTGCTGATAAATATCGAGCTGTTGTATAATATCAAGTTATTTCTGTATAAAATAGCAATCCCCAAACTACGGTCTGTGGGCCTAATTCTGCTAGCGAATAGTTTTCATCCGGCGGGCGACTGAGCTAAGAAAAATACTTAGTATGTAACACAATGTTTCCTAAAGTAGGCGATAACGCCCCATAGGGGCGATGAATAAAAATAGAAGGGAGGCGAAGGAATAAAAAAAGAACAGACAGATAAAAAAAATTTAGAAAACAATATTCGTTTATATTTTATCTCTTGTGTAAATAGGAATAAATAGGTAGGTATATAATTATAGAAATAAACATATGAAATTTAACCCTCTAATGACTAACTCAGCCTCAAGGCGGACTACGCTTAATCGCATATAGTAATGCATTTAATTTGTAGCTTCTATGCCCAACGTCTCAAGACCTTTAGCAGGTATACCAAGTGACACGGTATACCGATAGCCAATATTTGAATACGATTCATTCATAAGTTGTTTTCGTTTATCACTCTGTGCTGCTACGGGCTTTGGACAAAAAGTACAATTGTGACTTTTTGTTCAAAAATTACAACCTAAAACATCGAAAAATAACGTTGAAAACATGAAAATTGCGTTGTTGAAGGACAATGACTTTCAGTACTTATACCCTGACCCTATTTTTTGTTGCATTCTCTTCAACCAGCTCGGTGGTTTCTATACTCTATATTTGAGGAAAAACCCGCTAGATTTTGAGCGGTTGAAGGAAAATAACGTCACCACCACCTAAGTTACTGTTATGAGAAACAGAAATCCCAGGACAATATTAATTATTTTCCTTGGATTTCTGTTGAGCAATAAAATATATATTGATTTATTTATTTATTCATTTAAATAGCATCTCAAAAATCCAGGTGGAAAGATTGAAAATTGTCCAAAATTAAACTTGTTAATGGAAAAAAGAATGATTTTTTCATTGAAACTAAACGTTTTTTAATATAAAAGTATAACTGAAGTATATAATATTACAAGAACATAGAAAATCAATTCTATCTTTTATTTTCTTGCACTTTTGTATGTATTGTGATAATTTTCGATACTAATTTTAGCTCAGAAGTTCCAAAACGAATTGACTTACCGCCCCTTTTGCAGAAAAAAATGCTTAACCCCCTTGAATATGTTTAATTGATAAGACAGATCTTAGACAGACTTCTGTTTAATTTTAATTGAACCCTCTAATGCCCAAATTTTTTATGGTCGCGAAAATATGTTCCTCATATAATTGAAAACCACTGTTGTATGTATAGGTGCTTTCGTTTAGCATGGTTTAGCTTTTCTAGTTGCCCTGGGGCGTGCTGTATCCAGAAACTACCGAGCTGGCCGAAGAGAATGCAACTAAAAATAGGGTTAGGGTATAAGTAGTGAAAGTCATTGTTTTTCAATAACGCAATTTTCATGTTGCCAACGTTGTTTTTCGATGTTTTAGGTTGTAATTTTTGGACAAAAAGTACAATTTAGAGATTTTGTTCAAAAATTACAACCTAAAACACCGAAAAACAACGTTGGAAACATGAAAAACAACGTTAAAAACATGAAAACGTCAATTGAAACCTGAAAAACATCGAAAACCAGCGTTTGAAACGTGATAGCATAAATTCAAACCTAAAAAACAACTATTTAAACATGAAAACAGGATTGAAAACTTGAAAAACATAGAATATCCTGATTTGACATAAAAAAATCAAAAATCATCATTGGACATAAAAAAACATCGTTTGAAACATGGCAAACATTAATTCACCCATCGAAAACTGAAGAGAATACAACAAAAATTAAGGTCCTGACGTAGGTAATAAAAGTTCTTCTCCTTCAACAATGCAAATTTAGCACAATTGTACTTTTTTCCAAAAATGACAACCTAATACATCGAAAAACAACATTGGAAACATGAAAAACAACGTTAAAAACATGAAAACGTCAATTGAAACCTGAAAAACGTCGAAAACCAGCGTTTGAAACGTGATAGCATAAATTCAAACCTAAAAACAACAATTTAAATATGAAAACAGGATTGAAAACTTGAAAAACATAGAATATCCTGATTTGACATAAAGAAAAACATCAAAAATCATCATTTGACATAAAAAACATCGTTTGAAACATGGCAAACATTAATTCGCCCATCGAAAACTGAAGAGAATATAACAAAAATTAGGGTCATGATATAGGTAATGAAAGTTCTTCTCCTTCAACAATGCAAATTTAGCACAATTGTACTTTTGTCCAAAAATTACAACCTAATACATTGAAAAACAACGTTAGAAACATGAAAAACAACGTTAAAAACATGAAAACGTCAATTGAAACCTGAAAAACATCGAAAACCAGCGTTTGAAATGTGATAGCATAAATTCAAACCTAAAAACAACAATTTAAATATGAAAACAGGATTGAAAACTTGAGAAACATAGAATATCCTGATTTGACATAAAAAAGACATCAAAAATCATCATTTGACATAAAAAAACATCGTTTGAAACATGGCAAACATTAATTCGCCCATCGAAAACTGAAGAGAATACAACAAAAATTAGGGTCATGATATAGGTAATGAAAGTTGCTCTCCTTCAACAATGTAAATTTAGCACAATTGTACTTTTTTCCAAAAATTACAACCCTAAACATCGAAAACCAACGTTAGAAACATAAAAAACACCGCTAGAAACATGAAAACGTTAATTGAAACCTGAAAAACATCGAAAACCAGCGTTTGAAACGTGATAGCATAAATTCAAACCTAAAAAACAACAATTTAAATATGAAAATAGGATTGAAAACTTGAAAAACATAGAATATCCTGATTTGACATAAAGAAAAACATCAAAAATCATCATTTGACATAAAAAACATCGTTTGAAACATGGCAAACATTAATTCGCCCATCGAAAACTGAAGAGAATACAACAAAAATTAGGGTCATGATATAGGTAATAAAAGTTCTTCTGCTTCAACAATGCAAATTTAGCACAATTGTACTTTTTTTTTCCAAAAATTACAACCTAATACATCGAAAAACAACGTTGGAAACATGAAAAACAACGTTAAAAACATGAAAACGTCAATTGAAACCTGAAAAACATCGAAAACCAGCGTTTGAAACGTGATAGCATAAATTCAAACCTAAAAAACAACAATTTAAATATGAAAACAGGATTGAAAACTTGAAAAACATAGAATATCATGATTTGATATAAAAAATATTAAAAATCATCATTTGACATAAAAAACATCGTTTGAAACATGGCAAACATTAATTCACCCATCGAAAACTGAAGAGAATAAAACAAAAATTAGGGTCATGATATAGGTAATAAAAGTTATTCTCCTTCAACAATGCAAATTTAGCACAATTGTACTTTTTTTTTCAAAAATGACAACCTAATACATCGAAAAACAACATTGGAAACATGAAAAACAACGTTAAAAACATGAAAACGTCAATTGAAACCTGAAAAACATCGAAAACCAGCGTTTGAAACGTGATAGCATAAATTCAAACCTAAAAAACAACAATTTAAATATGAAAATAGGATTGAAAACTTGAAAAACATAGAATATCCTGATTTGACATAAAGAAAAACATCAAAAATCATCATTTGACATAAAAAACATCGTTTGAAACATGGCAAACATTAATTCGCCCATCGAAAACTGAAGAGAATACAACAAAAATTAGGGTCATGATATAGGTAATAAAAGTTCTTCTGCTTCAACAATGCAAATTTAGCACAATTGTACTTTTTGTTTTCCAAAAATTACAACCTAATACATCGAAAAACAACGTTGGAAACATGAAAAACAACGTTAAAAACATGAAAACGTCAATTGAAACCTGAAAAACATCGAAAACCAGCGTTTGAAACGTGATAGCATAAATTCAAACCTAAAAAACAACAATTTAAATATGAAAACAGGATTGAAAACTTGAAAAACATAGAATATCATGATTTGATATAAAAAATATTAAAAATCATCATTTGACATAAAAAACATCGTTTGAAACATGGCAAACATTAATTCACCCATCGAAAACTGAAGAGATTAGAACAAAAATTAGGGTCATGACATAGGTAGTGAAAGTCGTTCTCCTTCAACAAAGCAAATTTAGCACAATTGTACAACCTAATACATCGAAAAACACCGTTGAAATCATGAAAAACAACGTTAAAAACATGAAAACGTCAACTGAAACCCGAAAATCATCGAAAAACAGCGTTTAAAACATGATACTATAAATTAAAACCTGAAAAAATATCAATTTAAACATGAAAATATAATTTAAAACTTGAAAAACATAGAATATCATGATTTGACATAAAGAACATCAAAAATCATCATTTGACATAAGAAAAACATCGTTTGAAACATGGCAAACATTGATTCACCCATCGAAAACTTCATTATTAAAATATCAGAAACATTAAAAATATTGAATTGTTATGGCTACTTTGTGATAATTCATTTTAAAGGATAAATAAAACGATTTTTTACTTTGATTTTCATCACACTCATCGGAGGAGCTCGAAAATGGCTAGAGCTTAGCCGAAACTAGTTGCAAAGTGTAACTGAAGTGTGATAAAAAAACAAAGTAAAAAATTGTTTTATTTATCTTTATCTTATAAAAACATTAATTTATTGGTTACCTATGTATTGTAATTTTAGGCCAAAAACTAAAACTGTAATTACAGACAGTGCTGTATTCAGAAAGTAAAAAGGGTGTAAGGGGAGTGTAACAAATATTTTATTAATACTCAAAAGCCTTTCTTATGCTCATATATATTTTTCATTTTTTAACATCAACCCTCAACAAAATCTCCCTGTAAACCCCAGCAATTTCCGATGTTGATTTATAGCCTTTTGTTTTCTCCCTGTCGTTTTATATATATATATTTTTTTCCGGGCGGCTCTTCCGGCCGAAAGGGCCATTAAAGCGACCGTTCTCCTTTTACGGCGTGCCGCGCCCCTGGGGGCGGCCGGACCCCATCAATAATTCGAAAAACGAGCTGGCCCTCGTCACACACCCACGTAGCCGTATGAAAGCGACGGGTTATGCACACGGCTCTCGTTAATTACGGAAGACTTTAATTGGGAAATTGCGTCAGGTCCTTTGAGCGCCCGCCAGCATACACGGTTTGAATGTATGTTTAACAGTACAATAACAAATTCAACATTCAAATCATCCCATTTAGCAGAACGGCAGAACGCACTGTTGTGGATTCTGGTAATTGTTTTGAAATTGGGATCCAGGTTGGACGCGTGGAAGGAAAATAAGGGAATTGTGGGCGATTTTAATGGTTTGCGCTGAACCGTTGAAAACAATGATTTTAAAGTTGTGTTTATAACTCAAACAACGTACTGTTTTTGTTGGCTGTGTTTGAGTGTTTAGTGATAGATCAGGTTGACTCGTGTGAGTTTATATACACCGGACAGCATAAAAATGCTAAACAAAAAACTATTCAAACATGTTTTGAAAAAAACGCTGATTGCTAAAGTATATTATTCTACTGATGAGGACTTAAAACTCAGTAATACTGACCCGTAACCATGTAGATGATTATAATCTTGGCTAGGTATTTTTTTTTAATATTTATTTCATTTTAATTTGAATAACTTTTATTATACATGTATCTATATTTTTCCTGCTTTTACGTATTTTTATATGTATTTTGTTTTAATTCTCATATTGTATTGACTTGTGTAAACTTCTTGAAGTGATAACACTAATAAACGATTATTATTATTATTATTATTATAGTGCAAAATCAAGAACATCAAGATTCCTTTTAAAACAATTTTAATGGTATCTATGGCGTGTTTTTAGTAGAAAGCGAAATATTACTAATAAATATTATTAAATTCTTGTAACATATGAGCCTATGAGAATGAAGGTGGTGTAAGTCACATTTTAATTGTTTTGAAAAGAGAAGATTTTGCGTTTGGTATGTATGTAAATCGACGTATGCAGTTACATTTATATTTATGAATAAATTGATTTCAAGTCTGTAACTGCGCACGTCGATTTACATAAATACCAAATGCAAAATCTTTTCCTTTTCAAAACAATTCAAATGTTACTTACATCACTTTCATTCTCATGTGCTCATAAGTTAAAATATTTAATAATATTTATTAGTAATATTTCGCTTTCTACTAAAAACACGCCATAGATACCATTAAAATTGTTTTAAAAGGAATCTTGATGTTCTTGATTTTGCACTATAATCATAATAATAATGGTTTATTAGTGTTATCACTTCAAGAAGTTTACACAAGTCAATACAATTTTACACCACTTTCGTTCTCACAGGCTCATATATTTCCAATAATTTTTTTAGTCAAAGTTGTTGAGACTCGGTTTAAAGACACCTATTTTGCACTGTATATATCTCGTATACTATCTCGAATACTAAAAGAGATACAAGTTTCAGGTTTACGGTCAGCTTGATGGTTTCTATACGGGGAGCATTAGCAACAGACGTGAAATTTCCCGTGGTTGAAAGACAGTGACGTTCACCGCCTATGCAGTGATCGTAATTTTTAATTTTGTATCTCGATAACTCGATGTGAATAGGAGTATTCACATCGAGTTTCACGTGTTTTGCTATCTCGATAGCCAAAAGAATGTTGTGGGTTGTACTCGTTTCGGCTTGGTGTGTATCTCGTTAGCTTGTTTTGAAGACATCTATTTTGCACTGTATCTCGATAACTAAAAGAGAGGCTGGTGAAAGGCAAGATTTCCACGTCTTCAAAACGAGTTATCGAGAAACACACCAAGCCGAAGCGAGTGCAACAACAACTAGGCTTCTTTATTGTTTGCCTATAAATAGCCTTTCTATCCCGCAGTAGTACATTTTGCTAAGGCGGAGAGAAAAATCCGAATTTTGGACAAACATGAGTTCAAAAAGTGAGCCCGAATAGCCCTACTACTACTGCGCGATAGAAAGGCTATTTCCATGCAAACAATAAAATATCAGTCTGTAATATATGAATAAATAAATTATAATAGATATAGAACATTACAGAATAACCCCCCTAGGGACTCGCAATAAATCCATATACCTATAATATAAAAACGATAACAATGTTTTGAAATCCTGTTATTGATTTTTTTGTGCCTATAATGATGTCAGTTTAAATTTATTATTATTTATTAATTTTCTCTTTACTAGCTAATCATGCACAAGCGTTAATATCAAATAAATGTTTGCTCTCGTATAATTATTTATTAATCGCTATTTAATTAAAGTCCTAAATAATTACATCAAGCACTAAATATATTAATCGATTTTTATCTACTGTGTGTTTTTAATTATGTGTAAAATTGATCATTCGTTCCTTTGTTTCAGGTGAGCCCTTTGTGTGCGCTTGTCGATCCATTCCACAGGAATGAATTTCCGATTTGAAGCCCGCACGTCCAACGGTAATTATTTTCGCGTGTGCCATTTTACTATTTTTGGGAGGGCGTTTTATAAATTAATCGGCGGTTTACAGATTAACACCCATGATGGGTTCGACAGGGATTAATAATTAATAACACACGACGAGCGTGTTAAAATATGCAATTATAGTGTAATGCGGGGTGATGATTAAAATTTATTTATTAAAAAAAAGTTTAATTAAATTCCAGCATTTATGGGGATGTATTGATATTGAATTTATTTCATCACGGATGATATTAATACTGATCATGGAAATTTAAATTTTGTAAACTAATATAAATCATTTTTTGGATCATTAGTTATTGCTTAAAATATACACGGTATAAGTGAACGTACTTTTTATTTATATTTTATTTTTCCATGTATTAGGGATTTATCATTTATGTAAAATCAAAGTTGACCCAATATCTATGGCCGCACTTTGTTGCTGAAGGAATTGCGAAATATTTAGCAATATTCATTTTATTTAAATTATTATATATTGTTAATAATATATTGGGTATATTAAAACATCAAAAAATTACGCTCTGCGGCGGTCAAAGTTAAAATCAGTGAATTTTCCATCTTTTGCCCCTATATTTGTTTTTCAAATTTTCACCATCTATTGCTAACCTAACAGTGGCTGCAAAAATATTTTTTTGGATCATCATAAATCCATTTTTTTTTGTTATATCGATTTGTAATGAATTAAACCTTGTTTGTAGACGGCTGATTACAGATTGATGTGAAAATAAACCTTTGCTTAAATAAAGCATGACTTTAGTGATTTCTAAAAAGTTCAGTTGAAAAACATTATAGCATATATTTTTTATTAGCTCTCAAAGTTGACCCAATTCCTATGGCCGCACTTTGTTGCTGAAGGAATTGCAAAATATTTAGCAATATTAATTTTATTTAAATCATTGTATATTATTAATAATACACTAGATCAACATTGGGTAAATTAAAAAATCAAAAAATTTCGCCGTACTAGTTCATCCTCATCCAAAAGTCACAATCAACCTTTGTTCACTCTATCACATGGAAAATGTATGACTATACCCGTCCAATATTTCAAACGACTTGAACTATGCACTACACTATTATCCGTTATTTTCTATGATTAAATTAATGTTATTTATTAATTTAAGACTAATTAAAATAGTTGTGAAAAATACTGTAATACACAGTTCAAGTCGTTTGAAACAGTGGACGGGTATAGTCAGATTGGTCGGGGACGCCCGCCCACCCCACCTTTGTTCGCATTATTAATTCATAGGATAACGCTCTTCTCGGAATAGTTTAAACAATATAAAACATCTATATCCAATGAAAAAACTATGCGAGCGAAGGTGGGGTGGGCGGGTGTCCCCTACCAACAAACTATGCCCGTCCACTATTTCAAATGACTTGAACTATGTATTACAGTATATTTGATATATATATATATATTTAATTAGTCTTAAATTAATAAATGTTTTATTTAATCATAGAAAATAACGGATAATAGTGTAGTGCATAGTTCAAGTCGTTTGAAATAGTGGACGGGTATAGTCAGGTTGGTAGGGGCCGCCCACCCACCCCACCTTTGTTCGCATTGTTTTTTCATAGGATAACACTCTTCTCGGAATAGTTTAAACAATATAAAACATCTATACCCAATGAAAAAACTATGCGAGCGAAGGTGGGGTGGGCGGGCGGCCCCTACCAACCAAAGTATGCCCGTCCACTCTTTCAAATAACTTGAACTCTGCACTATACTGTTATCCATTACTTTATACTCTATTCAATTAATTCCATTTGTTAATTTACGCCTAATTCGTAAAAAAAAGTGAGAAACCATGTAGTTCATAGTTCAAGTCGTTTGAAATAGTAGACAGGTATAGTTAAGTTAACGGCTTGAACTATGCACTAAATTGTTTCTCCCTTTTTTTACGAATTAGGCGTAAATTAACAAATGGAATTAATTGAATAAAATATAAATTAATGGATAACAGTATAGTGCAGAGTTCAAGTTATTTGAAATAGTGGACGGGCATAGTTTGGTTGGTAGGGGCCACCCGCCCACCCTACCTTCTCTCGCATAGTTTTTTTATTGGATATAGATGTTTTATATTGTTTAAACAATTCCGAGAAGAGTGTTATCCTATGAAAAAACAATGCGAACAAAGGTGGGGTGGGCGGGCGGTCCCTACCAACCTGACTATACCCGTCCACTGTTTCAAACGACTTGAACTATGCACTAAACTATTATCTGTTATTTTCTATGATTACATAAATCATTATTAATTTAAGACTAATTAAAAAAATATGTGAAATATACTGTAATGCATAGTTCAAGTCATTTGAAATAGTGGACGGGTATAGTCAGGTTGGTAGGGGACGCCCGCCCACCCCATCTTTGTTCGCATTGTTTTTTCATATTATAACACTCTTCTCGGAATTGTTTAAACAATATAAAACATCTATATCCAATGAAAAAACTATGCGAGCGAAGGTGGGGTGGCCGGTTGGCCCCTGCCAACCAAACTATGCCCGACCACTATTTCAAATAACTTGAACTCTGCACTATACTGTTATCCATTAATTTATATTCTATTCAATTAATTCCATTTGTTAATTTACGCCTAATTCGTAAAAAAAGTGAGAAACAATGTAGTTCATAGTTCAAGACGTTTGAAATAGTAGACAGGCATAGTTAAGTTAACGACTTGAACTAAGCACACATTGTTTTTCACATGTTTTTATCAATACCAATTTCAACTTTTACAAGCCATATCTTTGAAGATAATGAAGATACCTCATTGGAGTCTTTATAATTAAGTTTTTCATACATTTTTAGATAAGAATAACATAAAAAATCTTAAAATTGCATCATGATGAATAGGTGTCTTTGCAGGAATATGTGATAATATAAATTTCAACTTTTGCAAGCCATATCTTTGAAGATAATAAAGATATCTCATTAGAGTCTTTATAATTTAGTTTTTCATACATTTATAGACAAGAATAACACACAAAAATCTTTAAGTTGCATCATAATGAATAGGTATTTTATCAGGAATGTGTGAAAAACAAATGTCAAATTTCACAAGTCCTATCTTTGAAGATAATGAAGATACCTCATTGTGGTATTTACAATTAAGTTTTTCATACATTTTTAGATAAGAATAACATACAAAATCTTAAAATTGCGTCATGATGATATGTGTTTTTGCAGAAATATGTGATAATATAAATTTCAACTTTTGCAAGCCATATCTTTGAAGATAATAAAGATATCTCATTGGAGTCTTTATAATTTAGTTTTTCATACATTTATAGACAAAAATAACTCACAAAAATCTTTAAATTCCATCATAATAAATAGGTATTTTAGCAGGAATTTGTGGAAAACAAATGTCAACTTTCACAAGTCATATCTTTGAAGACAATGAAGATACATCATTGGAGTCTTTATAATTGAGTTTTTCATACATTTTTAGACAAGAATAACACCCAAAAATCTTAAAATTGCATTATGTTGAATAGGTATTTTTGCAGGAATGTGTGGTAATACTAATTTCAACTTTTACAAGCTATATCTTTGAAAATAATGAAGATACCTCATTGGAGTCTTTATGATTGAGATGTTCATACATTTCTAGACAAAAATAACATACAAATATCTCAAAATTGCATCATGATGAATAGGTGACTTTGCAGGAATGTGTGATAATACAAATTTCAACTTTTGCAAGCCATATCTTTGAAGACAATGAAGATACCTCATTGGAGTCTTTACAATTTAGTTTTTCATACATTTGTAGACAAGAATAACACAAAAAAAATTTAAATTACATCATAATAAATAGGTATTTTAGCACGAATGTGTGAAAAGCAAATTTCAACTTTCACAAGTCATATCTTTGAAGATAATGAAGATACTACATTGTAGTCTTTATAATTGAGTTTTTCATACATTTTTAGACAAGAATAACACACAAAAATGTTAAAAAAGCATTATGAAGAATAGGTATATTTGCCGAAATGTGTGATAAAACAGATTTCAAATTACACAAGCCATATCTTTGAAGATAATGAAAATATCTCATTGACGTCTTTATAATTGAGTTTTTCATACATTTTTACATAAGAATACCACACAACAAATTTAAAATTGCATCATGATGAATAGGTATTTTCGCAGGAATGTGCGGATATACAAATTTCCACTTTTACACGCCATATCTTTGAAGACAATCAAGATACCTCATTGGAGTCTTTATAATTTAGTTTTTCATACATTTATAGACTAGAATAAGTCTTTAAATTGCATCATGATGAATAGGTACTTTTACAGGAATGTGTGATACAACAAATTCAAACTTTCACAAGCCATATCTTTGAAGATAATCAAGATATCTCATTGCGGTCTTTTTAATTGAGATTTTCATACATATTTAAATAAGAATTACATAAATCTTAAAATTGCTTTATGATGAATAGGTATTTTTGCAGGAATGTATGATAATACAAATTTCAACTTTTACAAGCAATATCTTTCAAGATAATGAAGATATCTCATTGGACTTTTTATGTTTATAACTCCTTCAATATCTCATGCCTCGGGTTGAATTTGGTCGCTCACTAAAAAAAAATACATTACTGCCCCATTATTTACGTAGTAGAAATAATTTAAATAGCTGCAAACACAGAGAAGCTTATAAGTTCCAACTCGTGTCACAAACAGCGATAATTCGTGCTGGTTCGTCGGGTCGTTTGCGTCCAACAAACTTCCATGTGCACGTTTAAATCTCGTTCGATTTTACAACTGGTCACTTCATCGTAAATTTCACGTGTCGTTGAAGTATCGAGCGTTTACTGCGCTTGCAGGCGACAAATGGTACGAAAAGGTTGTTTTACGTACATACTTTTTCAAGAACCGATTTTTATAGCGGCCATAAAATATTGTACAATGAAGTGAATCTAAAACTGAACTGTCGTGAAATAATCCGTAATCTATAGTGAATATAAAATTCTATGATGATACTAAATCGACATCATCATTTTTATTTGATTAAACTGTTTTTAACTTGATGCCTAATGTCGTGCATGTAAAAGTTGTTAATAACTATATATAAATCAAATACATTCGCTTCAGAATATCTCACCATAATTTTTTTTATTATTGATCAAATTTAGCGATTAAGGGCTGGTTCTACAATTGACATTTAACTAGAGAATAAGACTATTCGTGGAATAAGTTTGAGATTTTAAAGCCAATATCTCAAACTTATTCCACGAATAGCTTTATTCGCCAGTTAAATGTCAATTGTAGAACGGGCCCTAAGTATGATTTTGTTGCAATATCGTGGGCCTTTCAGTTGATTTATTGATATCATTACATTCACACCTCTTCCTTCTTCATCTAAAAGCCACATTCAACCTTTGTCCACTCTATCACATGGAACATGGATAATGAATGGCGAAGGAAGCTCGCCATACATTTTCTATGTACATTTAAAAATGTCACCATAAAAAAAATGTATTATTGATCAAATTTAGTGATTAAATATGATTTTGTTGCAATATCGTGGGTCTAGATTTTTAGTATATTACATGATTATTAACCAAAACGCCTACATATTACTCTAAGAGCTATAGGTATCGATATTTATTTATAAAAAATGGTATAAAATTTTAAAAAACAGGGGAGGGGGTTATGTAAACTCTATAGCTCTTAGAGTTTACATAACCCCCTCCCCTGTTTTTTAAAATTTTATACCCTTTTTATAAATAAATATCGATACCTATAGCTAATATTTTTAGCGATTAAATATGATTTTGTAGCAATATCGTGGGTCTAGATATTTGATATTTATGTAAATTGATGTCCGCAGTTTACAGGCTTGAAGTCAATTTATTCTTAAATGAAAATGTAACTACGTACGTTGATTTACATATATACCAAACGCAAAATCTTCTTCATTTCAAAACAATTCAAATGTGACTTACACCACTCTCATTCTAACAGGCTCATATATTTTGATATGAAAAGCTCAGTACTATTTTCAAACATATTTTTAATATATAGAAATATATTATGGTATACATAAATACAAATATGCCGCTTTTTGGTAATTTTCACCCAACAGTAAAGTCTGCAGGAAGGTTTTTGTAGCACCAACTTTTTTAAATTAATCGACTACGTTATAAATGTTGGAATAGTTTGTGCAAAGTTGATCGCATTTAGTTCTAGGTTGAACATGCATCTTCAGGGCATTGTATAATAATAATAATAATAAAAATAAACTTTATTGTCCCACGGAAAGAAAAAAAAAACCAATTACAGGACAACAACAATAATATGCAAAATGTATAAATATATATAGGTATAAATATAAATATTAAAAAAATATATAAATTAAAAATATAATATTATCAACCATAAAGTAACTGAAGACTAGCCTATATTTATTAATTTTCTTGTGGTAAGCCAAAATTATAAAAATAATATTGCATTAATAGTAATAATAATGTAGCACTTCAGAACTAGTAGTTTGCTCACATATTTGCTTATACAAATATACCTACTGTATGTCGATGTAATCAATATCACTATGTGAATGGAAATTGAAATAAAATTGTGACTACATTCATTCACAGCACTGTCGAACAAACCCCCACGACACACAGATCTATTTTTATGAGCGATGACAGTTGTGGGTGCGCTTTTTCTCTAGTGCACGCGGTCCCTCGCTCGCGAACTTTCATATAAAGTTCCGTCCCCGAGATTTTTACGAGCGCCACAGCGGTAATTCCGGGGGCACGATTTTAAAAATAATCCCGCCGGGCGTTTCATGAACTGCGGGACAAATTGCGGCCGCATTTATTCAACCAACCAAACTTGCTGGCATTAAGACTTAAGCAGTGAAATACAGATGTACGGCTGCGAAATGAAGAATTGCCGGGAGCTAGGTTAGTGGCAAGTTTAATAGACTTTTGAGTAGTTGGGAATAAAATGATATAGTTGTTTTATGGGGGTGTGTGTTATTTTATAGCTAAAATCGAGTGGAGGGATGAATGTAAAGTTTAGTTTAGTTATGAAACTTTTTAAAATAATTAAATGTACTATATACTATTTGATTTAAATTATGTATAAACAGGGTTGGTTATTATTAGTAGCAGCTGTATTTATGGCTCACTATGAAATTAATAAAACTCGAGTAGTGGTGGTGAAAATTGATGTGAACATTAGAAATATTTTTATTCAATGTTTACAATATGGCTATTAAGCAAATACATGAAATTAGTAAACAGTACTCACTTAAGAAGTAAAGTTTTTAGGGATATGTACACATTTATATAATATTTTATTTCAGGATTTTTTTATGTTTGTGGACCTATTTTGCTCAAATTTTCATGTGACCAAACTTCCGGGAAAGCCACTTTTGCCATGAAACGGTTTTATCCCGATTTTTTCTCTGTTTCTGGCCCGATTTCGCTCAAATTTTCACGGGATATCCCCAACTCGGTCTCCCAGCCGATTTGCAAATATTGTCGCGATTCATTCAGCCGTTTATACGGAATTTTGTTCAAAGACACATTCATATCCGCACACACATACAAACCACACACACACGCACACTCACAAACATTTTCCAAAAATAGTTTGTTGCGACTAGAAAAGTCATGAAAGAGAAAAGTAAAAATTAGCAATTCGATTTTTTTTTCCACGAAAACAATACCTTCTTTATACCGCAGTGATGTATTCGGAAAGTAATAATAATAGGACAACAACAATAATATGCAAAATGTATAAATATACGTTCCACACACACACACGCGCATACTGACAGACATTTTCCAAAAATAGTTTGTTGCGACTAGAAAAGTCATGAAAGAGAAAATTAAAAATTAGCAATTCGATTTTTTTTCACGAAAACAATACCTTCTTTATACAGCAGTGATGTATTCGGAAAGTCTTTAAAAAGTCTTTATAGTGCTATCAGCGGTATGCCAGAGGAATTTAATCACCCGATAGTTACCTGAACTTCACAGAAAAATATCTGAAAAACTGTGAAAGTTGATTCGTGAAAATTGGACCCGATGGTATTCGAACTCAGGCTCTCTAATGTCTACGAGACGGACGGCGCCTCTAACCACTCGTCCACTGAGCTGGCTTTTATTATTATTTTTATGAATTATCTCATAATTTATCACCTGTCCATGATTTTGTCCTGCAATACAAAAATACATAAAATTACCATTTATAACCCAATTTATAAAATAAACATATAAATTTTACCCAACACAAACTACCCGTGCTAAGCAATAATATATACGCTTCATAATAACAATTTATATACCTGCCTACTTCCTATATACATCTATATTGCAATATTTTGCGGTTTATACCGGTACCATTAATATGCCCTGAATTATTGAACCGTGTTTATATTGGCGCGGATGCATTTTAAATCTAACACGCGTGCCTGCCGTTCGATACGCTGCAACCGGATTTTTATCTCCATAATAAAATTAAAACGGATGTGTGCGCAGACTAATTAAAAACGAGAGTGATATTAAGCCCCAAAATTATTCAGCCCCGGTGTGTTTGTGCTAAAGGGTTACACATTTAATGCGGTATTTAGTTAGCAACCTTAAGGGGTGTTTAATATTGGTAATTATTGGGTTTAAATTGTATAAAATTAATTTGGAGGGCCCTTGCCATCGGGCGCGCGCAAATAATTTGATGAGAGAGGAGAGGTATTTACGGTTTTATATGTAAATATACATGGGAATTAAATTTAGTTATGTTATATTGGAATTAGAATATATAATACTAATAATATTAATAATAATAATAAGTAGTGCAAAGAACTGTAAGGTTAATGAAACTCTCAAGGATGTATTCTCGTTGAAAAGCTTATCTATATATATATATATATATATATATATATATATATATATATATATATATATAATACTACTAATATTATTATTAATAATAATAATAATAATAAGTGGTGCAAATATTGTATTGAAGGTTAATGAAACTCTCTAGGATGTATTCCCTTCCGTTGAAATGCTTCAGGGGATTGTGATTCGATATACATTGGTGTATTGACGGTGTGCTCGACATATGAACAGTCGACCGCACCCACAAATCTAATATCAAAAGGCTCCTTGACTGCAAAATATCAGAAATAAAAATATGTGAAATACGCAGAAATATTTCACTTCTATAAACAAATTTAAACACCGAAAATCCACCAAGGCTTCTCTTAGTAATCTATGTTGTAACGTAAATTATTATTTTTGATCATGAATCTGTCACACAATTGATTTGAAAAAATTACACAATGTTTATAAGAAAATGATTATGGAAAATGCAAAGTCTCTATCTTGACATGTTTTTCCTTCTATTTATTTTTTATTTTTAACTTTTACGCTCCTATCTTGAAACGGCGATTTTAGAGGCTGGGTCGATAAAAAAATTATGCAACATATTTTGTTTCATTTTCTTACTAATCCTAGTGCAGAACATATCAGTGCATCAGATACCCGAAGGAAAATGGAAAATTTTGATTATAAGTAATTTTTTTTCGGCGACAAAGTCGAACAAATATTATTATTATTATTTTTGACCATGGATGCGTCATACAATTGATTTGAAAAAATTACACAATGTTTATAACAAAATGACAATGGAAAATGAAAAGTTTCAATCTTGGCATATTTTTCCTTCTATTTATTTTTAATTTTAAACTTTTGCGCTCCTATCTCGAAATGCCGATTTTAGAGGTTGGGTCGATAAAAAAATTATGCAACGTATATTGTTTATTTTTTTTACTGATCTTAGTGCAAAACATATCAGTGCACCAGATACCCGAAGGAAATTGGAAAATTTTGATTATAAATAATTTTTTTTCGGCGACAAAGTTGAACAAATTTCATTATTATTATTTTTGACCATGGATGCGTCATACAATTGATTTTAAAAAATTACACAATGTTTATAACAAAATGACAATGGAAAATGAAAAGTTTCAATCTTGGCATATTTTTCCTTCTATTTATTTTTAATTTTTAACTTTTACGCTCCTATCTCGAAAGGCCGATTTTAGATGCTCGGTCGATAAAAAAATTATGCAACATATTTTGTTTCATTTTCTTACTGATCCTAGTGTAGAACATATCAGTGCATCAGATACCTGAAGGAATTGGAAAATTTTGATTATAAGTATTTTTTTTTCGGCGACAAAATTGAACCAATTTCATTATTATTATTTTTGACCATGTATGCGTCATGTATGCGTCATACAATTGATTTGCAAAAATTACACAATGTTTATAACAAAATGGCAATGGAAAATGGAAAGTCTCTATCTTGGCATATTTTTCTTTCTATTTATTTTTAATTTTAAACTTTTGCACTCCTATCTCGAAATGCCGATTTTAGAGGTTGGGTCGATAAAAAAATTATGCAACGTATATTGTTTATTTTTTTTACTGATCTTAGTGCAAAACATATCAGTGCACCAGATACCCGAAGGAAATTGGAAAATTTTGATTATAAATAATTTTTTTTCGACGACAAATTCGAACAAATTTCATTATTATTATTTTTGACCATGGATGCGCCATACAATTGATTTGAAAAAATTACACAATGTGTATAACAAAATGACAATGGTAAATGAAAAGTTTCAATCTTGGCATATTTTTCTTTCTATTTATTTTTAATTTTTAACTTTTACGCTGCTATCTCGAAATGCCGATTTTAGAGGCTGGGCCGATAGAAAAATTATGCAATATATTTTGTTTCATTTTCTTACTGATCCTAGTGTAGAACATATCAGTGCATCAGATACCTGAAGGAATTGGAAAATTTTGATTATAAGTATTTTTTTTTCGGCGACAAAGTTGAACCAATTTCATTATTATTATTTTTGACCATGTATGCGTCAATTATGCGTCATACAATTGATTTGCAAAAATTACACAATGTTTATAACAAAATGGCAATGGAAAATGGAAAGTCTCTATCTTGGCATATTTTTCTTTCTATTTATTTTTAATTTTAAACTTTTGCGCTCCTATCTCGAAATGCCGATTTTAGAGGTTGGGTCGATAAAAAAATTATGCAACGTATATTGTTTATTTTTTTTACTGATCTTAGTGCAAAACATATCAGTGCACCAGATACACGAAGGAAATTGGAAAATTTTGATTATAAATAATTTTTTTTCGACGACAAATTCGAACAAATTTCATTATTATTATTTTTGACCATGGATGCGCCATACAATTGATTTGAAAAAATTACACAATGTGTATAACAAAATGACAATGGTAAATGAAAAGTTTTAATCTTAGCATATTTTTCCTTCTATTTATTTTTAATTTTTAACTTTTACGCTGCTATCTCGAAATGCCGATATTAGGGGCTGGGTCGATAAAAAAATTACGCAAGGTATTTTGTTTAATTTTTTTACTGATTTTAGTGCAGAACATATCAATGCACCAGATGCCCGAAGGAAATTAGAAAATTTTGATTATAAGTATTTTTTTCGGCGACCAATTCGAACAAATTTCATTATTATTATTTTTGACCATGGATGCGTCATACAATTGATTTGAAAAAATTACTCAATGTTTATAACAAAATTACAATGGAAAATCAAAAGTTTAAATCTTGGCATATTTTTCCTTCTATTTATTTTTAATTTTTAACTTTTACGCTCCTATCTCGAAATGCCGATTTTAGAAGCTGGGTCGATAAAAAAATTATGCAACGTATTTTTTTAATTTTTTTTACTGATCTTAGTGCAAAACATATCAGTGCACTAGATACCCGAAGGAAATTGGAAAATTTTGATTATAAATAATATTTTTTCGGCGACAAAGTCGAACAAATTTCATTATTATTATTTTTGACCATGGATGCGTCATACAATTGATTTGAAAAAATTACACAATGTTTATAACAAAATGACAATAGAAAATAAAAAGTCTCTATCTTGATATATTTTTTATTCTATTTATTTTTTATTTTAAACTTTTACGCTCCTTTCTCGAAATGCCGATTTTAGAGGCTGGGTCGATAAAAAAATTATGCAACGTAATTTGTTAAATTTTTTTACTGATCTTAGTGCAAAACATATCAGTGCACCAGATGCCCGAACGAAATTGGAAAATTTTGATTAATTGTATTTTTTTCGGCGACCAATTCGAACAAATTTCATTATTATTATTTTTGATCATGCATTCGTCATGCAATTTATTTGAAACAATTACAAAATGACAATAGAAAATAGAAAGTCTCTATCTTGACATATTTTCCCTTCTATTTATATTTTATTTTTAACTTTTTACTATCTCGAAATCTTGATTTTAGAGGCTGGGTCGATAAAAAAATATGCATCAAATGTGGGCAAAACAACTCTCATCGAGTCGATAATATGAAGACAAACATAAAATACTATAAGTTTCAACCGGGATCTGGAAAGTCAGCCTATTCTAAGTTTGAATCTAAATTACACAAGATATTTTTTTTTAATTTTAATGTAATTTTTGTTTTATTTGTTTTGAATTTGTTCTGGATTCTCGTAAATAGTTTTAAAATGCAAAATTGTTTCTCAAATTGGTTCTAAATTGTTTTAATTAATATTTTACTAACACTTAATATAAGAGTTAGCCATTTTTTAAATAATTGTATTGCAATTAATAAATGTTAATTTATATAAATGAATTAATTTTAATGTAATTTTTGTATTATTCCTTTGAATTAATTTTGGATTATTCTAAATTGTTTTAAAATGCAAAATTGTTTCTCAAATTAGTTTTAAATTATTTTAATTAATATTTTACTGTCACTTAATATAAAAGTTAGCTATTTGTTAAATAATTGTATTGCAATTAATGTTTTAAACTTGAAAATTGAGTTTAAATGTGAATTTTTGTACATGAATTAATTTTAATGTAATTTTTGTTTTATTTCTTTTGGATTCTCCTAAATTGTTTAAAAAACAAAAGTGTTTCTCAAATTGGTTTTAAATTATTTTAATTAATATGTTACTGGATAAATAAAACGTTCTTTACTTTGTTTTCTATCACACTTCAGTTACACTTTGCAACCTGTTTCGGCTAAGCTCTAGCCATTTTCGAGCTCCTGCGATTAGTTAGCCATTTGCTAGAATAATTGTATTGCAATTAATCTTTTAATCTTGAAATTGTGCCGAGTGTAAATATTTAAGTATCACTAATAAAAAAAAACTGTGTGACTATTTTAGTACAATAATTAAGCCTTATTACATCAGTGACATAATAAAAGTGATTTATTTATATAAACCATCAAAGCTCTAACCCTCAAAAGATTTTCATAATTTACTGATCAACTAATTAGCCAATTGTAGCAGCCCGCGCGAATTTGAGCGAAAGCCGACAGAAAAGGGTGGCTGTTATTAGATAACCCCGCGTTGTCCCCACGGGCGTCGTCGCCGCTGTTTTTCTCCCCTCTTTGTTTTCCCGGCCACGCCGGGGCGGTTGGGGTGGCCGAGCGGGCCCATCGGCCCTCAGCAACTTTGCGCAACAATCTCGGATTACAAACGGATTGAAGATCGAGATTAAGGCCCGCCGTTTCCGAACTGCCGATGATTTGGGTAACTTTTAATGACGGAACTGATAAGCGGAGCACGAACTGCACTTCTAATATACGTACCTTGCAACGGGAGCAAGTGAACGGGACACGATTAGCATGGCTGATCGGAGGAAGACTTTATTAGTGTTTGTCGAAGAGAATAGAGATGTAAGGAATTGAAGTGCGGTTGTTTCTAACGGCGTTTTCTAGGCTGTTTTCGTTTTAACGTTGTAACAGCTAAAATTGAGATTTGTAATAAATAAACGTCTAAAATGTATAGTATTTAATATTTATTTATGCATGATGCGGAGAAGCTAAGTCAAAATAGAAATAGATATCGACGGTGTAGTGCAAGAAGGGCTAATCTGCTTTTTTAACAAAATGACAAAAGTTAATTTAAAGGACTAACTGCCCTAATCCTAATGTTTGTTGCATTCGCTTTAGCTCAAAGGTTTCTATACGATGAGCAAGAGTAGTTGTGGAACAACCGGCTAGATTTTGAGTGGTTCAAGGAAAATTACTCTTAAAATCAAACACATACCCAACAAGAAATAGTTATTTTATTTATCCCAAACATAATTGAACAATCACAATCACATCACTCGACAACAGTGCAAACTATAGTTGTTCAACGCTCTAATTTATATATATATATATATAAATATATATATATATATATATATATATATATATATATATATATAGAGGGAGAATGTTGGGATAGCGGCGACTAGGGCTGAAAGAAACCTCTTCTCTTTATATCGATATTTCGCTCTGACTTCAGAGCTTCATCAGGATTTAGATAAAGCTTGAGATTGCGGAACTAACAAAAGCCTTCGACCTCAGTGGAACACATACCACATGGGTCATATAATAATAAATCATGGACAGTATAATACAATTAAAAAGTTGTGATAAATGGGATACATGTCCCACAGTATTGACACCACACACTTAATAAGACACTCAGGTACGTGGATGTATATCGCCCGACCATGGCAGAGACACCATGTTAGTCGGCAGGCGTGTCAGTGTATTTAGCTTTAAATCCTGACGAAGCTCTGGAGTCAGAGCGAAATATCAATATAAAGAGAAGAAGTTTCTTTCAGCCCTAGTCGCCGCTATCCCAACATTTTCCCTCTAACTAGTTTTTCGGCGAAAAACTACCCTCAACTATATATATATATATATATATATATATATATATATATATATATATATATAAAAGTATGTTTAATTATTAAAAATCCATGATAATTTTCACTTCTGAATTCACTTTTAATATTAATTTGTTACAAATGTATATACATATATATATATATATATATATATATATATATATATATATATATATATATATAGTTTGACAGAGTGAGCTTAAAATGAATTTTGCAGAAGAAAAAACACCTATTTCTTCTTCATTTTAAGCTCACTCTGTCAAACTATTGCTAGTAAATCTCAAACTATGTTCTCATCTCCTGTTTATAGCTTTCTCTCGCGGGATTAATTTGTTTTGCATCTGCTGCTGCATAATGCGCATGGATTATAGATAGCCCATTCATATTTAAATGGGCGGAATCAATTAGTTTGAATTATAGAGAAGAGACTGGCCCTTCTCCTCCCCCACCGTCGCCGATAACAAAATGAATAATTTAACTGCGGTGGCGGTTCCGGGCTCGGGCGTGCAGTAATTGGGAGGGACGGTGATTTACGATGCGGCAAAAGAAGACCGCTTCATTATTATGCAAAATCCTGATAAATTGCAGCGCCGAATTTAAAAGGTAATTGATGTGATTGCCGTGGGAACTATACACTCGAGACAAATTTTTGGGTGGAGACGGTTTTATGATGGTATTAAAATTGTTTCATCTACTTGTAGGGGTTGAAATGAATAGCAGGAGTTAAATGATTTTTATTTTTTAAACAAGAGTATTTTCATTACGAAGTATTTTAGTATGCTACATTATAAGCTCAGCAACATTCAAGACAGTGAATAACAATTGATGACTGGACATCAATAACGGGCCGAAAAAATTAAAATTGGGCAAAAATTGCCATTGCCATGAACCTAAAAAGCGGGCTTTTATAACAGAAAGAGGAAGAAAATTTAAAACAAAAATGAAATAGTAGTATTAAAATCACACTTTAGATAATAAATAAAAAATTATGTCTAATTTTAATCATCAATTGTCTTGACAAAAGTTTAAACATTGAATAACTCAAAATGAAATTTTTAGCACCCGTTATTGATGTCCAGTCTTCAATTGGAGAGTATTGTTTCAAATCTTGTCCTCTTTATATGTTTTTTACTTTTACGGATGCTACATACTGAGCACTCTCTTTTAAAAATAAAAATAAAAAATTGAGTGGAGCACATTAGAAAAACAGCTAGCGAAAATGTGGTGAGTGTATCTGGGAAAGAAAGTAGATTCTTTCCCAGATACACTCACCACATTTTTGCTAGCTGTTTTTCTAATGTGCTCTACTCAATTTTTAATTTTTATTTTTATTTTGATGTATTTTTGTTGTTGTTCGTGATGTTGAAGAGCATTTTTTGTGAGGAATATCCCAAATAAAGGTCTTTTTTTTAACTCCACTCAATCCTCAATCTATTGAGAAAAAAAACAGTTAAACCCAATTATGATTTAAAAATGTATGAATTAAATAATAGTAATTATTATTTAAAATAATACGCATACTTCTCAAAATTGAGGTTTTTATAAAAACAAATAAACTAATGAAACTGCTCATTAGTTTATTTGTTTTTTTATAAAAACCTAAATTTTGAGCAGTATCCATATTATTTTAATTAGTTTTATTAGTTTAATAATAATCACTATTATTTAATTGATACATTTTTAAATCATAATTGGGTTTCACTCACATTTTCATTTATTTCACGAGTAACAAAAGATTGCACAGCTACAAACAAAAAAAATAGTTGGTCGCCAATCCACTTTCAAGCAAAAACGATTCAGTTTTTGCTGGGAATTAATCCCTTTAGTCTCGGCGGCCATACGGAAGGGTTGTTACTCGATTCCCCTCATTGGAGGTGACCTAAGCGGATAATAGCGCGCCGAAGTTGTAATTGATTTATGGCTGCAAAACAGTGCCCGAGAGCTTTTCCAAAAAAAAAAAAAAACTTCTGGGATTAAATAGATTTATAAACGCGACACTTAATCTACTTTAGAAAACTCCATTACCTATTTTTGTGAGAGAGTTATACGTTCAATTTAAACTCATTTTTAGTTCATTCAATAATTAGTTTTCGGTACAATTATCAAAGATATGAATATAAGATTTATATGTATTTGCTTTTTTAATCCTTTAATTTAGTGCGTACATTATTATACATCGAAAATATATCTGCTATACATGAATTAAAGAATGAATAATTAATTTTATTTTTGGTTTTTTTTTTAAACATATTTTAATAAAGCTTGTTAAAAATTAAGTCTTGGAATGAATCCATGAAAAATTCCAAATTATGACTATTTTTTTTTTGCAAAAAACATTTCTTTTATAAATAAATGTTATTCGTATTAAATTCAAAAATTCCAGACTGATTTTTGCCAAAATAGTCGGTACCGTTTATCGTTGGGATACAATTAAAGACACTTTAGAAAACTCGGGCGCGATATATATATATATATATATATATATATATATATAAATTCCAAATACCATCTCCGATTCGCCGATGATATCGTGTTGATCAGCAGCGACTTAAAACTGTTAGAAACCATGTTAAAACAACTAAGCAGGTATCGAAACAAGTAGGCATGAAAATGAACTTAACAAAAACAAAGATTATGAGTACGCAGAACACCAACGTCACTATCGAAGATCAGACCATAGAAAAAGTGAACGAATACATACATTTGGGACATAAGATCATGTTAGGCAAAGATAACCAGACGGCAGAAATTTCAAGACGATTACAACATAGTTGAGCTGCGTTTGGCAAATTGGGCTACATACTAAAAAACGGAGAAATTCCCAATGGTTTATAGCGGAAGGTGTATGTAAAATGCATCCTCCCAGTAACAACCTACGGTTTAGAAACCATGGCACTCACCGAAAAAAGTGCAAACCGATTACGCACCACGCAACGTGCGATGGAACGTGCCTTGTTAGGCGTAAGCTTGAGAGACAGAATTCGGAACGAAGAGATTCGCAGAAGATCCGGCGTGACAGATATCATGGCATGAATTGCAGAATTCAAGTGGAGCTGAACAGGACACGTTGTCAGACAAGAATACTGTGTATGGGCACATCGTATATTGTTTCCCTTGGTCGTCCCTTGACGTGCGACCAAGGGAAACAAAACCAGGAATCGGAAGACCTCAAAGGAGATGGTTGGACAACGTTAAAGAGGTAGTAGGAAGTGTCTGGTACCATCCAGCCCAAAACAAAACATCGTGGAAAAATCTAAAGGACGCCTACGTTCAGAAGTGGACAACATTGGGCTGAAAAAAGAAGAAGAAGAAGAAGAAGAAGAAGAAAAAGAAGAAGAAGAAGAAGAAGAAGAAGAAGAAGAAGAAGAAGAAGAAGAAGAAGAAGAAGAAGAAAAAGAAGAAGAAGAAGAAGAAGAAGAAGAAGACGAAGAAGAAGAAGAAGAAGAAGAAGAAGAAGAAGAAGAAATATATATATATATATATATATATATATATATATATATATATATATATATATATATATATATATATATTCTATTACATGGCACATGCACCCAGGCTGATAGCGAGTTACAAATTACAATAAATACAGTAATTACTATTAGTCTATGTAAATGGTTTTGCATGTTTCAAATGAATGATTTTCGAAACAGAATTCTGATATTATGTATTCTCAGTTAAAATGTCAAAAGAATGCAACTTCTACTCTCTCTACCAAGTAGAGAGATAGTTAGTCATCTGACCGGAAACCAGAAAATTAACAAATTATCCTTCAACATATGCAGACTGCCTGAATAATATTCTAATGGAGTATCGAGATCGAGCTGAAAGCTATGTATAAATAAAGCATTAATAAAACAATTACTGTTTGAAATAGATAAACAGCGTGAGCACACATCATGCTCACCCTCATATCACCCCCGCTGCGCCTTTAAAATTCATGTTAACTGTTTTTTTTTTTACAACACTGTCATATCTATCTCATGACACTTTTATTGGCGAAAAATGAAATGTCGCATCGTCGCCGCCGGTGTCGTCCTCGTTCCCGCCGCCGACATCGGCGGCGGCTACGAGCAGCCCACTGGGGGGACATTGTAAACTTTCTGTTGTTCGTTTCCGACCGCTCGTAATGTACGAGGGGATCGTCAATTTTCATCGGACGATGTAATTTCTATTTTCTCCTGTCCCACCGGAAAACGCGCGCGCGCCCGAGCCGCACCGCTGCCACTTTATAGTTTTCCACCTCATGGCCCGCCCGCATTGGGGAACGTACAATCCCTCCCCCCAACAAACCCACAAACACGACAGCCAAAACTAAAGCAAATAAATTAAACTTAAAAGTAATTAGCGTAATCAGGGCTACAATTTAATGTGTTAGGGGGGCAGTGTTTTGTATTACATTTAAAAAAAATCTGGTGTGCATCACACATTTATTTTTCGAAATAAATAATTAATATTAAATCAAAATTTAAGTTATTTTTGGTTCGACTCGCTTCGATTCACATTTTGGCATTATCAATTTCATTACTACATTTAACATGCTACCATTATCTCAATCCCCGCGCGACTCAAAGCTAAGAGAAATTCATGCAACAATTCCAAGTTTCACCTACGTTCCATAAATCTATCAATAGCAATTTAACCCATAAGTATTCGTTGTTATAGCAACAATAAATACATTATCTATGGAATGTAGTTATTTTAGATTCTCTCTATTGAAAACACTGAATAATTAAACAAAAGGTGTCATCAAAGCTCCAATTGCAAGCGCTATTCAAGTTGTTTGACATTTGTTTTGGCATATTCTGTTACCATTACATTGTCAATTTATCCATTCAATCGCTTATAAGGCACCTTACACGATCAATAATACTGTCAATATTTTAGAATAATAACAGTATTACTGTACGAGAACATGTTTAAAATGTTCGTTATTCTAATTTATTAACTGTATTACTTATGGTGTAAGGTGTAGTAATGATGGAATGAAGATAATACTGAAGTTTTTCCGGATAATTGATTACTTGATAAATATAAAAGGAGAATTGAAGTAAATACTGACAGTACTAGGAATGACAGTATTATTGACCGTGTAAGGTGCCTTTAAGGGACCTATTATGTTTATGGGATGTTGGTGAATATGGGCATAATATAAATAAATAAAAATGATGCAGATTTTCACGCTGGCGAGAATGGTGGAGGAAGCGCTGGAATGCAAAGGGAGAGTGTATGCGGTGTTTGTGGATTTAAAAGCTGCGTATGACTCAGTTCCTAGGGGGAAACTGGTGTTATGTATTGATAGATTGGGTATGGAAGAGGAAGGAGTGGAGTGGGTGAGAAGGGTGTATAAGAGTCATGTGCGAAAGCAAGAGTGAATGGAGAAATATCTGAGAAATTTAGGGTGAATGTGGGAATACGGCAGGGGTGCCCGCTGAGCCCCCTCCTGTTTAATCTGTACACGAGCGAGTTGGAAGAGGTGCTGAGGAGAGGACAGGCAGGGGGGGGGGGGGGGGTCGTGGTGGGTAGATCCAAAGTGTGGATGTTGGCGTATGCAGATGACGTGGTGCTGGTGGCCAAGACAGTGGAAGAGATGCAAGAGATGTTGGATAGAATGGGTAGATACCTGGATAAGAGGGGGCTAGTGGTGAATGTGGAAAAGACCAAATGGATGTTGTTTAGGAATAGGGGCAGGAGGGGTAAGGACGAAGGACTAAAATGGAAGGAAAGGCTGATTGAGAGAGTGAATGGCTTTAAATATTTGGGCTTTTGGTTTGACTGTGGAGGAGGGCTTAGGATGCATGTGGAGTGTATGTAGGCGAAAGCAAGAATGGCTTGGGGGATTGCGTGCAGAAAATGGGGGAGTTTGTGGGGAGGTAACCTAGTAATGGCGTGCAAGATATGGGATGCGTGTGTAAAACCTATATTGTTGTATGGAGTGGAAGTGTGGGGATTGCGTGAATGGGAGGTAATAGAAAGGGAGTAACGTTGGTTTCTGAAGAATCTGCTAGGGCTCGAAAGGTCGACATCGAGGGCAGTGCTGTTGCAGGAGACAAATCGTATGAGTATGTGGTGGGAGTCGTGTGTGAGGGTTGTGAAGTTTGAGGAAAGATTGCAGGATTTGGGGGAGGAAAGACTGGTACGGGAGGTATGGATGAGGTGTAAGAGTAGAACACAGAGGAAGGATAGAGAAAGGATGTATGAAAGAGTGGGTATGTCTGATGAGTGGGTAGAGGAGAAGCTGAAAGAAAGGAGTAGCCTAGGAACTGAGATAAGGGAGAGATTGAGGGATATTGAGAGGCAAGAAAGGCAAGTGGGAATGGCTGAGAGCTCATACAACCCTGGCTACGTAGAGTGGCAAGTGCAGGGGAAACTCCCGAGGCACTTAGCCAGGGGAGAGTGGAGCAGAGAGGACACAGTATGCATGGCAAGAGCGAGATGTGGTTCAGAAGAGCGAGGAAGAAAAGTCTGGATGGGGCTGGGGTACACCGCGTGTGCGCTGTGTAGGCAGGGGAGTGACACGTGGTGGCACCTTAGCAAAGAATGTGAGGGAGTGAAAGAAGAGTGGGTTGGAGAGTGCAGAAAACTGAACGAATGGTTAGGAGAGAATGGGAAAGGCGTGAAAATCTGCAGGAGGCTGACGTGGGAAATGAAATTGACGAGGGCAGAGGGGGTTTATTTTAATGGATAGAAAAATGTATTTTATGTTAATTTGTATTCTTTTTTGTGTGTCTTTTTTGATTTCTTTCTGTGAAAGTACGGTTTGGGAATGTGTGTAAAAGGGAACGGTTGGGCTGATATGCCAAATAAAGGTCTTTTTTTTTAAATAAATAAAAATAATAAATGGATTTATATGGCTTAATATTTATTACTCTAAAACTTCTAAGTTCAAGCTAGTTATATGTTTCACTCTTGTCTTGCACCCCTTTAAATCACGATAGGTTATTATCAGCATCCTGCGCCTCTCGTACTTTTCGGCGTATCCGTGACACTATCGCCTTATTTTACGATCCCTTAAGTAAACCCTGGCCCCCCTTCGGCTCGTATTTGTCTAGAAATCCGCGACCGCAGGCTTTACACATGTTACATGTAAATGCGGTTGGTGGTTGGGACAAATCGCCGGGCCACACGCACCCAGCAGCAACATCAACCTTGTTTATTTTAACGCCCCGGAAAGCCTTTGGCAGGGGATTTGGATACTGCTGTAATAGAGCCTATCGGGGAGAGATCGCAATGTTTTCGATTGCACAACCCTTGTGTCCAATAAAATAGGCCACTTGATTATTTTGGAACGTTTATGTAATTGAGGCTAATAGATTTTCAGACTTTAGAGAGGTGTAGTGAAATAAACTACTACTCTTGTTTAATTAAATAAATGAAGTTATAAATAATAAGACAGAAATTATTATCATATCGGCTATATGAATGACACTAGATGTGTTAAGGGTGTTATATACATGTGTTATATACCTCTATTTTCTTCAAAAAAATCGATTTTTTTTATTGCTTTATCTGAAAGTAAAACTCTTTAAGAATGTTTTACGAAATTTTTATGTAGATCCGAGCTATAGATCGAAAGTTACAGCGTTTCGTAACGGGGTGCGATGTTTCCTGGAACATCTACTCCATTCTCGACCATTCAAATCGCATATGTTTTGTGACAAATCCCTTATAATAAGTTGTATACGAGCTTCCGAAGCGTTAGCATCGATTATCGAATTTTTCTCTCTGCTGTTTGTTTTGCCGTCTTTTCACAAAATCAGTATGGATTCTCGAAACAAAATTACACGCTAAACTCGATTATCTCGAAATGGTGTTATCCAAAAGTGCGATTGCCGTGACCACGATTGCCGAAAAACTATTTGACCGATCTTCATCATTTTTTTTTTGAATTGTTTGTAATTAATGTTGTCAGTACTTGAACGATTCCTTTTTTATGTGTAAATTTTTATTTTGCAAATACGAATTTTTGAATAAAATTTTTAGAGCTCAAAAAAACATTGAGTTTTTGAGAAAAACGTTCCCGTATGCTGAAAAAACAAAATATTTATTTAAATAATCGTTCATGTACTAGGAAGGTCCCTATACTAGTGAAATTTTTTGGGTTTTATGATTTCAATTGACCTGCTTGACTTTCATGATGATCTCCGCAAGCCACATCAAAAAAATAGGGTTTCGGGGAAACTCCGCGAATTATGAATTTTTTTTATAAACTAATACTTATTTTGTTCACTAAAAAACGTACTATTAATAAATTATAATTTTGATGTAAAAACATTATTGCTACATACCTTTACAAAAATTCAAACTTTCCTTAATTTTTCCGCACAAAAAGGTATATAACCCCTTAAATATTTGATTGAGTTAATGTTCAAAATATTTACTGTCGGTAGGACTCGACCCACGTCTATCGCGTTTTAGTGTTAACTCAATCAGTTATAGATAATATATGTTTTTAAAGAAGCAGAATAGGGCCAATATCAAGTTGGCGGCATTCATTTATTGGAATGATAATATGTAGCGGTAGTATGTTTGTCTTCTGGGCCATTCGCAATAAGCGCGGTAGGGGTAGCGTAGCGGTAAGCGAAATTGCACACATATATATAAAAACTACGACTACGACTGCGAACAACAGAAATGAAGACCCTCCGAACCATATCGGGTCTCAGCCTCAGGGACCGAGTACGCAGCGAGGAAATACGAAGGGACTGCGGAGTTTATGATATCGTACGTTGGACAAGAACAAGACGTCGAGAATGGAACCAGCACGTACTAAGAATGGCTGATGACAGACTAACCAAGGAAGCCGCAACATCAATACCGAACACAAGGAGACCCCAAAAGATGGAAAGATAGCTGGACGTCTATATCACAGGAGGCACAATAGTTGGCAATTAACAGGACTAGTCTTACATTAAAAAGAAGAAGAAGAAAAAGAAGAAGAAGCAGAAGAAGAAGAAGAAGAAGAGTATAAAAATGCAGGCGTTTACAGCAGCGCAGTAAAACTATGAGAGAACATAGGTAATTATCTCTACCATAATTATCGCATAGCATTCTGAATGTTTGAATTTTTATAGACATGTAAAATATTGCATATATCTCAAAAACTGCTAAATGTTTGCACTTTCTTCGGTTTCTGCCCAATTTGACCTTGAAGGAGCACGTATCCGAATATACCATTGTATCATTTTTGAACTATATTAAATTTTCTACAATTTAAGACCAGGATGGACTCGGTAGCCCTAATAGTTTCCGAGATACAGCTTTTCAAAATTTGTCAAAATCTCCAAATTTAAAAATTGTATGCTAATTTTTATGATTCATTACATACAATTATAATCAATTATGCATACAAATATAAGTTTTCTATCAATTAAGGTTGAGACAATTCTGATTTACTACGCTACTCAAGGTATTTAATAGAAAAAGAAAAAATGGTGAATGCGCCGGGTAAACATAAATTTACTTGTCTTATTAAAAAAATAATAATAAAGAAACTATAATCATATTATATCTGTTCTCTCATTTTATAATAAAACAAAAATCGAACTCAAATGCCCATGTATGTTGTATTACGATTTTTAACCCACATCCTTCACCTACCACGTATGATGAAAGGGATTTACTGGATGTTTTCTTGGTGCGGCCGGGTGAATTCAGCGCCGTCGCGTCGCCGGGAATTCCTTGCACGTAGCACGGACCTTCCATTAAACAGAAAGCAAAGAGCGTGAAGGCACCTTTAAGTAAGTGCGTGGTCCGTGTTTCGAGCGTAACAAGACAAGCGGCTGCAGCCGCCCCCCGAACCTGACGGTTGACGTATCGATCGAGCGCAGCGGCGGTGGCTATACACACGAGTGATGGATGGGGGGCGGTGGCTCGCCCGGCATGTAGGGCAACTTTAAACATCTGGTTCGTTATTAGTTACAGAGCAACTAATCTTGTCGGCTTTATAGTTTCGTATTAGGTACACCAGCGGGGAATAAATTTGCAGCACCATCAAGCTGATTTTTATACAGTTTTCTGTAGTGAAGTATAAATAGGTTAGTGATATATATATATATATATATATATATATATATATATATATATATATATATATATATATATATATATCTCAATAACTATACTAACTATACTAACTAATATATTGTAATCAACTATGTTTCCAGTAATCTGAAGAAGAGCAGAATTTGCTCGAAACGTTGTACAGAATATTTTATAATATCCTCGAAACTTTTTGGACCGCATACCCAAATTACTCAAATTAAAGTAAAATTAACTAAAACATAACATAATATAGATATATATATATATATATATATATATATATATATATATATATATATATATATATATATACAACATGAATATTTGAGTTCGATTTTTGTTTTATTATAAAATGATAGAATAGGTATAATAGGATTATAGTTTCATCCTATATATTTTTAAATAAGACAAGTGGATTTATAATTACCCGGCGCATTCACCTTTTATTTATAAAATACATACAGTGGCGTAGTAAATCAGAATCACAACCTTAAATTATACAAAACTTATATTTTTATGCATTATTGATTATAATCGTATATGATGAAATAACACATAAAAATAAGAATACAATTTTCAAGTTTGGAGATTTTGACATATTTTGAAAAGCTGTATCCCGGAAACTATTGGGGCTACCGAGTCCTTCCTGATCTCGAATTGTAGAAAATTTAATCTAGTTTAAAAATGCATGGCATGATATTTGTCGAAAACGTAATTCTTCATGTGCAAAATGGGAAGAAACCGAAAAAAAGCATTTAGCACTTTTAGAGATATTCAAAAGTATTTCTTTCGGAGAGCTGTCGAGGTTGAAAACGAAAATAACTCAAATTAAAATAAAATTAACTGCGATTACTAATTGAACTAAAACATAATATATATATATATATATATATATATATATATATATATATATATATATGTATATATATATATATATAACAATCATTTTATTTTTTATTTATTGTATATGTTAGTGGCATAATTATTATTATTAGTATTATTGTTGTTCACAAAACCATAATCCATCTATTGTGTTTATATAATTAATTGAAATCAGTGCTAAGATTAATTAATTATGATATATGCAATAGTTGCACGAAGTGGAAGCACTAAAAGGGGGGATTTGAATGCATTATGATATTACATGCCGAGTAATAATAATTAGTAGTATATATAATGAGCTGCAAGTAGCTCACTGTTCTGAGATAAGGGTTTAATTTGTTAGTTTATAAAAAAAAGCATCTATCTTTATAGCTCCGAGGGCTATTGTGGTAGTAAAGAGAGAAACGCATTTATCATAGATTTTGAGTCATAACCTGAATTATATAAGTCAAATCTGGTAAAACTTGCCAACTATATTCAAGACATTCTTATATGCATTTACTAAAAGATTGAAAGTGTTAAAGTCAAAATTGACTGTGTGGCAGATAATTCTGTATCGTACTGATATCCTATAAAGTAGTGATCCATAGATATTGAGTTATAACTTAAGTTATATGAGTCAAAACAGGTTAAAACTTGTAAACTATATTCTAAACAAGTTATCATTTTCATACTGCAAGTTTGAAAGTGATATAGACAATATTGACTGTGTTGCGGATGATTTTGACACATACTAATATTCTTCAAAATAGTTATCTGTAGATATTAAGTCATAATCTGAGTTATATAAGTGAAAACAGTTTAAAACTTTCCACATATATTAAAAATATATTCTTATTTTCATACTAAAATTTTAAAAGTCATATAGTCAAAATTGACTGCGTCGCATTTGATTCTGAGTCATACCGATTTCTTCGAAGTATTTATTCGTAGAATATTGAATATGAATAATAATTGAATCATTACATGACTTATATAAGTCAAACCATGTTAAAACTGGCCAACTATATTTAAAATATATTCTCATTTTGATTATTGAATGTTTGAAAGTGATAAAGTCAAAATTAACTATGTGGCAGATACTTTTGTGTCATACTGATATTGTTCCAAGTATTTAACTGTAGATATTGAGTCATAACATGATTTATATATGTCGAAACAGGTTAAAACTTGTCAAATATGTTCGAAATATATTCTCATTTTCATACTAAAATTTTGTAAGTGATATAGTCAAAATTGACGGTGTGGGGGATGATTCTATGTCATACTGATATTCTTCTAAGTATTTACCCATAGATTTTGAGTCATAATCTGAATTCTATAAGTCTAATCTGGTAAAACTTACCAAGTATATTCAAGACATATGCTTATATGCATTTACTAAAAAAATGAAAGTGATAAAGTCAAAATTGACTGTGTGGCGGACAATTCTGTATCGTACTGATATCCTTCAAAAGTCATCCATATATATTGAGTTTTTACTTGAGTTATATAAGTCAAAACAAGTTAAAACTTGCAAACTATATTCAAAACATGTTATCATTTTCATACTGCAAGTTTGAAAGTGTATATAGTCTATTTTGAGTCATATGATATTTTTGCAAGCAGTTATCTGTAGATATTCAGTCATAACCTGATTATATAAATGAAAATATGTTAAAACTTGCCACATATATTAAAAATATATTCTGATTTACATACTAAATATTTAAAAGTTATATAGTCAAAATTAGCTGTATGGCAGATTATTCTTAGTCATACTGATTTCTTTCAAGAAGTTATTCGTAGAAATTGAATCATAACATGAATTTTATAAGTCAAAAGATGTTAAAACTTGTCAACTATGTTTAAAATATATTCTCATTTTGATTACTGATTACTGATGTTTGAAAGTGATAAAGTCAAAATAGACTATGTGGCAGATGATTGTGTGTCATACTGATATTGTTCCAAGTATTTAACTGTAGATATTGAGCCATAACATTATTTATATACGTCGAAACAGGTTAAAACTTGTCAAATATGTTCGAAACGTATTCTCATTTTCATACTAAAATTTTGAAAGTGTTAAAGTCAAAATTGACAGTGTGTCGGACTATTCTGTATCGTACTAATATGCTATAAAGCTATCCATTGATTTTGAGATAGTACTTGAGTTATATAAGTCAAAACAGGTTCAAACTTGCAAACTGTATTCAAAACATGTTACCATTTTTTTACTGCAAGTTTGAAAGTGCTATAGTCAATATTGACTGTGTTACGGATGATTTTGATATATTCTGATATTCTTCCAAGTAGTTATCCGTAAATATTGAGTCATAACCTGTGTTATATAAGTGAAAACCGGTTAAAACTGGCCACATATGTTAAAAACATATTCTCATATATTTATACTAAAAGTTTAAATGTGATATAGACAAAATTAACTGAGTGGCGGATGATTCTGCGTCATACTGATATTTACAGAAAAGCTTGGAAAAACTGTGAAAGGTGAAAAAGCGACATTTTGCCCGCAACGGGCATTGAGTTCTCGCTCTACAATGCAGTATGAGATGAATGGGGCTTTTTATTTTTGATTTTATATTGAAATCAAACTCAAAATATTCAGATTTGCGTAGGTGGGTCAAAAAAACCGATTATTCTTTTTTCATACTAAAAATTTGGTTGCTAGACACCTCTAGAAAATTCTTTCCAAATATGAGCTCTTTATATTAATAGGAAGGTCCTCCTCATCAGTTTTTCGTATTGCTGTACGTTCAATGATTGGAGAGCTACGAATCTTTTGTTTGGGACTGGCGTAAAAATTAAAAATTGCCATGAGGAGGAACTTCCTATTAATATTAAGAGCTGTTTGCCTAGAGTGACAGGATTATAACCTATTTCACTTTTATAACATCTCTAGGCAAACTTGTGACTTTTAACGTAAGGCAGTATTACACTAGTATTCGCGGGGCATGGGGCACTACTAATTGTAAAACGGGTGTTTATTTATAATTGATCAGTCTGTTTTTATGTCAAATCGGCTTGAACTTACAGAATAGACCAGTAAGTTCTAAACAACAGAATAAGGGAGAGGAACAGATTAACAGATGACCCGTGTAACAACTTTTAAACTGAGCTAGGCCGGACATGTTTTGCGACTTTCGGACGAAGCAAATATTTCAGTGGAGACCGCGCAGAGATGCCTACTGAATGGACTGAAAGGATTAAAACCAACTGAATAGAAGTAGCACAAGATCGGTAAAAACCGATAAAATTACGTGTCCGGCAGTAGATGAAATTGGTTTATTGGTGATGCTGAATCCTTCAGTTTATTATTTAAAATACGCTTCAATAATAAACTTGTGCTGACTTCCAGCTGCTGCTGTCCTCTGCCACCATCATCGCGAACAGATTAGGCACGTAGGATAATTTGAGCGTCGCCAAGCCGCCTCGGCAATATAAGATTCAAAACGTTTCGCGGCCATAAGTCAAACAGCGCCGATAATGAAAGATTTATCGCTGTACGTGCGGCGAAATTTATCCGGCGGCGGCCGGAATTTATGTCGGGGAAATATGCGGAAAAAGCGCGGATTAAAAGTTTTATATCTCGGCCGCAGCGCCAAGGGATAACTCGCCGCAGGGGGAGATGAATAAAAGTTAATGTGGAACTTGTAGTTTGGCGCTTTTTTCTCTGTGTGTGCGTGGGTGTTTGTGCTGCGGGATAATGTAATCTACGAAATTAAATTTTGTTTTGAACACATTCATGAGCGAATGTGGACGTTATAGAAAATTATTACTTTCTTTGATAAAATAGTGCTCTACCATAAAATTCCTCATTTATATGAGCATGTGAGAATGAAAATGGTGTAAGTCACATTTGAATTGTTTTGAAAATGAGAAGATTTTGCGTTTGGTATTTATGTAAATCGACGTACACAGTTACATTTTTATTTATGAATGAATTGATTTCAAGTCTGTAACTATGCACGTCGATTTAGATCGCTTGTATATATACATAGATTGCTTGTATCCAGCCGGTGTACATTTTCTTCAGTACTTTTGTGATTGCTCCATTCCATGAACAACAATATTATCTTTTAAAATATTCAGTACCTAATTAAATACGTTATTTTAAAAATTGTAATACATATGATTCAAGATTTTGCTAATAAATGGTGATTTTTGTGTTTTGTAGTAACTAGACGGCTGGCTGGAACTATTATTTAATATCAATTTTAAAAATAAAATGTTTTAAAGGATAAATAAAACGATTTTTTACTTTGCTTTTTTATCACACTTCAGTTACACTTTGCAACTAGTTTCGGCTAAGCTCTAGCCATTTTCGAGCTCCTCCTCCTCCAGTTCAATCAAATAACTCTTGACTATAGGTTCGAGTGATCGCAGGAGCTCGAAAATGGCTAGAGCTTAGCCGAAACTAGTTGCAAAGTGTAACTGAACTGTGATAAAAAAAACAAAGTAAAAAATCGTTTTATTTATCCTTAAAAATAATTATCACAAAGTAGAGGCCTTAATTATAGAATATTTGAAATGCATTTAAGGTTTAATTAATCCAAAAAGACATACTGTTCCATATAAGGAACAATTGGGAAAAAGTAATCTGTAGAAGATAGCTACTGACTGTTTAGCCCGTTCCTTTAAAAGAACATCATGAAAATAATTTTTATGAAAAAACTAGCGTAAGTATAACACTTTTATTATGATTAATATAACTTAGAGCAATAATGTAAAACACATTTACTTCAAAATTTGAATAAAAAAAGTTTCAGGTTTATTTGGGTTAAGAGCCATAGACACTCTTTTATAAAACATAAATATACACGATATAAGTAAGATACGATAAAACTTGATTAAGAAAACAAACACCATATCTCCCATTGTGATTGTGATTGTGATTAAATTTTGTCACCATTAGAATTTCCTGCGGTGTCGCCTAGTAATTGCTATATTGATAATCCACGATTAGTACTGTCAATAATTAAGTACTCGCAACCTCTTCCGCCCTCGCAAACTTGATTGCTTCCAATCCTGAAATTACTCTATCAAATCGGCTGTTGTACTACTCTCCCCCGACGTATTCCTCTAATTGAATTTATAATTGTAAGCCTTGTTTTAAGCTCATTGTTGCGCCATGAATCGGCATCCTGATCGAATGGCAAAACTGAATTAATAGAGAGACGTGCTCGCGGATAGATAGACCGGAAATTGACTCGGTGCAGCAGCCGCCGCCTTCAATGCCGGAAATTAAATACAAACAAGACACTATATTTAATTAATTATTTTTTGTTTACATGGTTTAAAGGAGTAAGTAGTGGTATGTAATATTAATTAATTATTTATTGTATATTACATGTATGAACAATTGAAAGTTTGATGAGGTTTGCTTGTCTCTGTTGAGGCATTGGGGTTTAATGTCAGAAAAAAATAGTTTGAGAGTATGTGTTAGGGCGCGTTCATTAATTACGTGAGGCGATTTTGGCGATATTTCGTCGCCCTCACCCCCTTTGTGATTCTCTCTATACTTTCTTTCTATTAAGAATTCTACGGAAGCGAAACATTGGTGATGAACTAGCGAACAAAAATCGAGAATAGATGCAGCGGAGATTAAGTATCTCAGAAGAGTGGAAAGAATCAAAAGACAGACAAAGTCAGAAATACAGATATAAGGGAAAGGCTACGAGTAACAGCATTACAAAAGAAGATAGAAGAAGGAGGTTTCTTCATTTTTATATGTGCATAATCTGCCAGGACGATACACTTGGGTTTGTTTTACACTTTCGATCTGTGTGTTGTAAGGAACATGTTTCTGACAACGCAATGCCCATGAGAAATTGTATATTTATATATATATATATATATATATATATATATATATATATATATATATATACCAAGGTAGAAAATTAATGGAAAATTTTTTATAAACAATTTCTCATGGGCATTGCGGTGTCAGAAACATATTATCTTTTTAAATATTCAGTACCTAATTAAATACGTTATTTTAAAAAATTGTAATTCTATATAGATATCTGTATATATATATAATTCATGATTTTGCTAATAAATCTTGATTTTTATGTTTTGTAGTAACTAGACGACTGGCTGTAACTATTATTTAATATCAATTTTAAAAATAAAATGCCTTTAAGGGTTAATTAACCCAAATATACCTACTGTTCCACATAAGGAACACTTGGGAAAAAAGTAATCTGTAGAAGATACTTAAATCTATATACTGACTGTCTAGCCCTACCGTTCCTTTAAAAGAACATCATGAAAATCCTTTTTATGAAAAAACTAGCGTAAGTATAACACTTTTATTAGGATTAATATATCTTAGAGCAATAATGTAAAACACATTTACTTACTTTAAGGAACATGTTTCTGACAACGCAATGCCCATGAGAAAAAGAAAAGTTATATATATATATATATATATATATATATATATATATATATATATATATATATATAATAGTCTCTAATATAATGTTGATTTCAAAACTACAGCTCGTAATTTGTAAAAGTAAAATTGTTGTCAAGAACAATAAACGTTTATCCTTTTGCAAACTCGGATTACACTTTCGTGCACAGCAGCTTCCAACTCGAACAATTTAATCGTAAGGGCCATTTTCTAGATCGCCGCCGTTATTTGCGCGAATTAGACGCGCCACCCTACCACCCCTCCAGCGGCCCAGCCCCCCGGTTTTGTCGGCGGTGATTTTTCGCGGCGCGTACGCCCTCAATGGTAAATCAACCCCGGGGCAAATTGGATAAATTCGCCGCTCGATTCTTCCGGCCGATAAAAAATAGACCTCGTGATTCCCATCAAATGAGATGGCGAAGATTTAAGACCGCTTTCAGGCTCCAATCTGCAGCGAGTGTTAGTCTTAATAAATGGAAAGTCAATATTAAATGTGGACGCGGTGGAAAGTTTTTAGTTGGGGATGTTGAAAATGTAATTTGGTCTGAAGTGAATGAATAAAACTGGTTGATACAGGATTATAATTGTAGGAATCTGGTCAATGGTAATCTGGTAATATGGTCCATCCGCTTGCAGGAAACATGATTTTTTTAAACAATCTGTATTACATTTATATATATATATATATATATATATATATATATATATATATATATATATATTATACCTTTACACCACACTGTGGTTGTATTTATTCGCCGAAAGTTAATTATGTATAAGTTATTATTGGGAAACAGCGAGGGCAGTGAGTAAGTTAACACTGTATTATATTATATTTTATATACCATGTTCAATTAATTATAAGCCCCTTTGTACTATTGTAGATTATCCTGATGATGCTGGAAATTATATTGATATATTATAAAAGGAGTTTCACTGCCCTCGCTATTTTCCAATAATAACTTATAGATAATCTATCATCTACATATTAACAAATTAAAGAAAGATATAGCAGCTACTATAGGAGCAATATATGAGCAGGTGAGAATGAAAATGGTCACATTTGAATCGTTTTGAAAATGGGAAAATTTTGTGTTTGGTATTTATTTAAATCGACGTGCACAGTTACAGACTTGAAGTCAATTTATTCATAAATAAAAATGAAACTGCGTACGTCGATTTACATAAATACAAAACACAAAATATTCTATTCAAAAAAAATCAAATGTGACTTACGCCACTTTTGTTCTCACATAGTAAATATATACACAATATACATATAAAGCACAATATTTTCTATCAGAAAATATGAAAAGTGTCAATATATTACTCACTTTTCGTCTCCAAAGTCAGCTACATATACCATATATGGGGCAATACAACAGCAACAAATATAAATAAAATGCAAAGACAGCAAAACAAGTGCCTTAAATTGATATATAATTGTCAAGACTTACACTTGCAAATATTATTTTCAAAAATACGGAGGAGAGAAAAAATTAATAAAAGAAATCATATTACAAACGAAATTAAAAATTTCATGATAGGGGTACAGAATTTTAGCAGTTTATTTAAGTGGTACAGCACTTCTAAAGTTTGAGAACCCCTGCTCTAGACAATCGTAAATTCGTACAGAGGGTCCACATACAAATGAAATTATAATAATTAAATCACACCGCTGAGCGGTTTTTCATGTCGACTTTTTCATCTTTGTGACCTCTTGGGCGAGCGCAGACGCCGCAGGTCAGTCGCGCGACGGCGCGGCCTATGCAAACAGAATTCGAGATGTTTAATTAAATTTCCCATTTCCCATGGACCTAATTAATTAGTGCGTGTCACGATAGCAGGCGGGATCTGCAAGGAGCTAAATTGCGTCCTTGTGAGAGCTGCGGGCGGGGTTGGTGACTTTTTAATTAGAAAACTGCTTTGCGAAAACGTAATTAATTACCACTTTGCAGCGAAAAACTTGGCTGTGTGTGTGTGTGCCATACGAAGCCATACACTAATCAGAATTAATTAAAACAGAAAAGAATAAAGAAATTAATGAAGTAATTAAAGCAGGCAGAAATTTAAAAAAATACGGGAATTCGTTTTCTTTTAAATCTTACTTAATTATCGCGCTAAAGTTACATATTATATATGTATTGCTATACAAAACTGTGAAATTAATTGTATAAGCCTTAAATGCATATTGTTGAACTGCAACAATATCTTTTAAAATGTTCACTGAATAATTAAAAATATTATTTTATATATACATATATATGATTAATGATAATGATAAATGGCGATTCTTATATTTCGTAGCAAGTGGACGACTGGCAGTAACTTATATTTAATATCAATTTAAAAAAAATATGCATTTTAGGCTTAAGGCACCTTGCACGGTCAATAATACTGTCATTCCTAATACTGTCAGTATTTACTTGAATCCTCCTTTTATATTTATCAAGTAATCAATTATCGGGACAGACATTAGTATTATCTTCATTCCATCACTACTATACCTTATACAATATAGTAATACTGTCAATATTTTAGAATAAAGAACATTTTAAACATTTTTACGTCCAGTAATACTGTCATTATTTTAAAAACTTGACAATATTATTGATCGTGTAAGGTGCCGTATAAAGGCACCTTACACGATCAATATTACTGTCAATATTTTAGAATAATGACAGTATTATTGTATGATAATATATTTAAAATGTTCATTATTCTAAAATATTGCCAGTATTACTCATCGTGTAAGGTATAATAATGATGTAATGAGGAGAATACAGATCTTTATCCGGATAATTGATTACTTGATAAATATAAAAGGAGGATTGAAGCAAATATTGACAGTACTGGGATTTACAGCATTATTGATATAATATTGACAGTATTATTAAAAGATCACATGTTTAAAATTTTCATTATTCTAAAATATTGACAGAATTAGGAATGGCAGTATTATTGACCATGTAATCCCAATTCACACACGAATGGCGCATGGAACTGGTATGGTGCATGTGTGGGAAATAGTTTTGAATATCAACAATAAATACATTATTAATAATATTAAATTACGAGCCATAAAATATTCTGTCAGTAACAAATAGATCCGAAACAGTCGAAACATTAAAAATATATATATATATTAATAAATCCAGTCCACAAACATAATTTAATTATACATGCTATCAAATATATTCATAATAATTTTTAAAATAATTTCCATTATAGTATATTTCGTTGTGCAGTGTATGGTATCAAATATATTCATAATAATTTTTAAAATAGTTTCCATTATAGTATATTTCGTTGTGCATTGTAAAATAATTTGCGGTTTTGTTGTTATATATTTTCAACCGACCGGAAAAATAATAAATACCTTATGGGGTGAATTAAAACAATAAAAATATGGAGTCTGTTCCGGTTTATCCGGCAAATATTTATAACAGTGAATGGCAATTTGATCCGTTTACCCCCGTATATTTATTGTTGGCTGTACATATATTAATCCCTTTCTGTCATATTCAAATACACATAATGTTATGAATGATATTGATATATTTTATATAAATATTAATTAAATTTATTTATTTGTTTTAAATTATATGCGATGAACCGCTGTTGGGGTTCATTTTGCATAAATCACCTTTTGAGTAAATAGTGATTATTTTTGAAAAGCAGCCTGAAGGACCATTCACAATCAGCGTGGTAGGGGTAATGTAGCAACGTATTTTGTTATTTCAGAACATATTAGTGCACCAGATGCCAAAATTAAACAAAATACGTTGTATAATTTTTTTATCGGCCCAGCAACTAAAATCGAGTTAGGAGCGGAAAAGTGAAAAATAAAAAATTAATAGAAGGAACAATCTGCTCAGGTTGAGACTTTCCATTTTTATCGACCCAGCCTCTAAAATCGGCATGTCCAGATAGGAAAAGTTAAAAATAAAAAATAAATAGAAGGAACAAGGTGCTCAGATTGAGACTTTCCATTTTCCATTATCATTTTGTTATAAACATTATGCAATTTTTTAAAATCAATTGTATAATGGTGGCCTGGTAAAAATAATAATAACGAAACATGTTCGACTTGGTCGCTGAAAAAAAAAATACTTATAATCAAAATTTTCCAATTTCCGTTGGGCATCTGGTGTACTGATATGTTCTGAACCAAAATAAAAAAAAATTAAACAAAATACGTTGCACAATTTTTTAATCGGCCCAGCCTCTAAAATTAGCATGTCCAGATAGGAGCGGAAAAGTTATAAATAAAAAATAAATAGAAGGAACAAGGTGTTCAGGTTGAGACTTTCCATTTTCTATTATCATTTTGTTATAAATATTGTGTAATTTTTTTCAAGGCAATTGTATGACGGTGGCCTGGTAAAAATAAAATAATAAAACATGTTCGAATTGGTCGCTGAAAAAAAAATACTTATAATCAAAATTTTCCAATTTCCTTTGGGCATCTAGTGCACTGATATATTCTGAACTAAGATCAAAAAAAAAATTAAACAAAATGCGTTGAATAATTTTCTTATCGACCCAGCCTCTAAAATTGGCATGTGCAGATAGGAGCGGAAAAGTTAAAAATAAAAAATAAATAGAAGGAATAAGGTGTTCAGGTTGAGACTTTCCATTTTCTATTATCATTTTGTTATAAACATTGTGTAATTTTTTCAAATTAATTGTATGATGGTGGGCTGGTAAAAATAATGATAATAAAACATGTTCGACTTGTACGCTGAAGAAAAAATACTTATAATCAAAATTCCAAATTCCTTTGGGCATATGGTGCACTGATATGTTCTGAACTAAGATCCAAAAAAAAATTAAACAAAATACGTTGCATAATTTTTTAATCGACCCAGCCTCTAAAATCGGCATGTCCAGATAGAAGCAGAATAGTTAAAAATAAAAAATAAATAGAAGGAATAAGGTGTTCAGGTTAAGACTTTCCACTTTCTATTATCATTTTGTTATAAATATTGTGTAATTTTTTCAAATCAATTGTATGACGGTGGCCTGGTAAAAATAATAATAATGAAACATGTTCGACTTGGTCGCTGAAAAAAAAATACTTATAATCAAATTTTTCCAATTTCCTTTGGGCATCTGATGCACTCGTATGTTCTGAACTAAGATCCAAAAAAATATTAAACCAACACGTTGCATAATTTTTTTATCGACCCAGTCTCTAAAATAAGCATGTCCAGATAGGAGCGGAAAAGTTAAAAATAAAAAATAAATAGAAGGAACAAGGTGCTCATGTTGAGACTTTCCATTTTCCATTGTCATTTTGTTATAAACATTGTGAAATTTTTTCAAATCAATTGTATGACGGTGGCCTGGTAAAAATAATAATAATAAATCATGTTCGACTTGGTCGCTGAAAAAAAATACTTATAATCAAAATTTTCCAATTTACGTTGGGCATATGGTGCACTGATATGTTCTGAACTAAGATCCAAAAAAAAAATTAAACAAAATACGTTGCATAATTTTTTAATCGACCCAGCCTCTAAAATAGGCATGTCCAGATACAAGCGGAAAAGTAAAAAATAAGAAATAAATAGAAGGAACAAGATGCTCAGGTTGAAACTTTCCATTTTCCATTTTTATTTTGTTATAAACATTGTGTATTTTTTTCAAATCAATTGTATGACAGTGGCCTTGTAAAAATAATAATAATGAAACATGTTCGACTTCGTCGCTGAAAAAAAATACTTATAATAAACATTTTCTAATTTCCTTTGGGCACCTGGTGCACTGATATGCCGTAAACTAAGATCCAAAAAAAATTTAAACAAACACGTTGCATATTTTTTTTATCGACCCAGCCTCTAAAATCGGCATGTCCAGATAGGAGCGAAAAAGTTATAAATAAAAAATAAATAGAGGCAACAAGGTGCTCATGTTGAGACTTTCCATTTTCCATTATCATTTTGTTATAAACATTGTCTAATTTTTTCAAATCAATTGTAAGACGATGGCCTGATAAAAAATAATAATAATGAAACATGTTCGAATTGGTCGCCGAAAAAAAAAAAAATTTGTTCTATAACTACCTAATTTACATGTTATTGGGATAGAATATATTTCGGGATTTATATCTATATCTAAGGGATGGAAAAGGACGTGACTTGTTGTGGGGGACGGGACGGAAGTGGGAGACAGGGGGCCGCAGATTATACATAGTATGCATAATATACATAGATGTATCGAAAAATATAAGTTAAGAAGCAGAGACATGCATTTTTCTCGTATTTTTACAGTTGCGAAACTATTTTTGAACTGCTGTATCTCGATAAGTATTGGATAAAAGAATAACCTTGATTAATAAAAATTGAAGGAAATTTAATGCTCTACAACTTGGTATATATATATATTTTCCTCAAAACCCCCATGGTTTAGAAGATATAAGCAAAACACTGAAGAAAAAAATTAACCTATCTTTAAACTGCTGTATCTTGATAAGTATTGGATAGAACAATAACCCTGACTAGTAGAAATTGAAGAAAATTTAATGCTCTACAACTTGGTATATAGACATTTTCTTCGAAAATCCCATAGTTTAGAAGATATAAGCAAAAAGCTGAAAAAAACCAATAATTTCGAGGATTTTTTCCCCTCCACAAGTTTCCACAGGTCTCTCGAGGTTGAAAACTTAGATTCCATACTCCACACCAACCCCAAACAATATCCGAAAGCAGTAGAACTTACACTCGTAGAGGGAAGTTAAACGCCATCTGGCGGTACCACATCAATTAGCAATGCACACCCATATGGTAATAACCGTCAACATGCTCATGTTATCAGGATCACCGGGTAGTGCCCTCTAGAGAATATGAATAATATTCCAATAGAGTGCTTGAGATATCAGCCCAAAGCCAATCGTATAAAACATATATAAGTGTGAACCCACCTCTTAGCAATCTACATATCTAGATTTCGATCTTATTAGATCTCGTCAGTGTAGCTCAGCTAGTGAGGATGAATTCACACAAAATCTCGAGTGGTTATATACAAAAACAGTAGAACTTACACTCGTAGAGGGAAGTTAAACGCCATCTGGCGGTACCACATCAATTAGCAATGCACACCCATATGGTAATAACCGTCAACATGCTCATGTTATCAGGATCACCGGGTAGTGCCCTCTAGAGAATATGAATAATATTCCAATAGAGTGCTTGAGATATCAGCCCAAAGCCAATCGTATAAAACATATATAAGTGTGAACCCACCTCTTAGCAATCTACATATCTAGATTTCGATCTTATTAGATCTCGTCAGTGTAGCTCAGCTAGTGAGGATGAATTCACACAAAATCTCGAGTGGTTATATACAAAAACAGTAGAACTTACACTCGTAGAGGGAAGTTAAACGCCATCTGGCGGTACCACATCAATTAGCATTTTTTTACATTTATGTTAATTTGTATTTTTTTTGTGTGTCTTTTTTTTATTTCTTTCTGTGAAAGTACTGTTTGAGAATGTGTGTAAAAGGGAAGGGTTGGGCTGATATGCCAAATAAAGGTCTTTTTTTTCCATCCTAACTAACTGAGCTACACTGATGAGACCTAATAAGACCGAAATCTAGATATGTAGATTGCTAAGAGGTGGGTTCACACTTATATATGTTTTATACGATTGGCTTTGGGCTGATATCTCAAGCACTCTATTGGAATATTATTCATATTCTCTAGAGGGCACTACCCGGTGATCCTGATAACATGAGCATGTTGACGGTTATTACCATATGGGTGTGCATTGCTAATTGATGTGGTACCGCCAGATGGCGTTTAACTTCCCTCTACGAGTGTAAGTTCTACTGTTTTTGTATATAACCACTCGAGATTTTGTGTGAATTCATCCTCACTAGCTGAGCTACACTGACGAGATCTAATAAGATCGAAATCTAGATATGTAGATTGCTAAGAGGTGGGTTCACACTTATATATGTAATATCCGAAAGTTTCATTAATTCCGAAATTTGGTTCAGGGTTACTTGGACAAAATTTTGGGTTTTTTTTTTGGCTTGCCGACTGGACTAACGATCTAAAAGTCTACGCCGGTATATTACTGAATGTAATTTTAAATTTAAATTGGTACTATAAAGAGTCTACCGCCAATCTGCAGGGTTGGGAATAATCTACATGTTCACATATAAACCATCACTCTAACATTTGAAATAGAGATGTTACAGTATTCTGTGAAGTTAACATAAATGACGGGGTTAAACTCCGCTGAGCTTCTCTTTGCTGCCCCAGGGTTGCCTGGTCAACATTTTTTTTGGCTTGCATACTGGACTAACGATCTACAAGTCCACGCTGGTATACTACTGATTGTAATTTTGAATTTAAATTGGTACTATTTAGGATTTTCAAATGTTAACCCTTCCAATAGTATAAGACACCTTACACGATCAATAATACTGTCAATATTTTAGAATAATGACAGTATTACTGTACGATGACATGTTTAAAATATTCATTATTAAAAAAAAAATGGACAGTATTTTATCCCAATATACATCAGTCTCTTCATTCCAACATTACTATACATAATAATGTATAGTAAAGCTGGAATGAAGAGACTACTGATGTATATTGGGAAAATTGATTACTTGATAAATATAAAAGGAGGATTGAAGCAAATACTGACAACACTACTAGGACTGACAGTATTATTGACCGTGTACGGTGCCTTTATGTGTTCAATATTTAGTTCAATATTCAATGTATCTATCTAACTAAAGCTGGATTATTGTTATCATATATTTTATAGTCAATTAATTTTGGGATTAAATCTGGTGATGAGTCCCAACCAGCATTAACCAGAAATTACTAGCGCTGAATACGCCGCCCCGCTCAAACAAACATTTGCCCAGCGGCCAACCCAGATTATGCATAATATTATAATCCCTCCATCCAGAATGCTTGTTTTAAAACTTAAAGAACGTGCCCGACCGCCCCCCGAACGGCCTCCTAAGCCGATTTTGCGCATGCAAATTGGACGCAAGATTGTGCGAAAGTGGCCGCGCGGGGATAGGGAATCGTGTTTGCAATGGGACGTTATTATACAATAAGCTAGCTAGGGGGGCGGCGGCGGGATGCTGCTCGCGACGCTATCGCGAGGTTTAGGACTTACGTGTGCGCGCACTCGCCGGCTGCCCGTTGAATATTTATAAGGCATAAAAAGGCCGTGTGTTCCGTATGCTCGGGTGGTTGTTTTTAAGACCGCAGGGGCGGTGGTGTGAGCGGATAAACAGGGGTTTGCCTCGGCGAGATTAAAGCGGGCGGGCCACTTACCGGGAAGGACGGTATACTGTGAGAAACGTAAATAGAAACAAAAGGAAAGATTATATGAATAAATCTTAATATTCAGGATCAAGTTGATTTTAATGTAAATAATAAAATATGTATTTTGTCTTCCTACAATTTGTATAAAAAGTAAGCTTTGCGCTGGCGTTTGAAAACACAAGAGTAAATAGCTCAAATACTGTACAGTTAGATACAGTTTTTTTTAGCTGAGCTAATAAAGTTACTATTATTATTATTATAATCAATGAATGGCGTTAAAAACCGAAGTTTGGGAATATTGTATCTCTCTGAACCCGCTTCACCAAAACTATATTGTTATCTCGATGAATGGATGGTTGAAACCTCTAGCGGGTAAGGTTAGGAAAATTACGTAACTCGTAAATGTCGTAAACTAAAAAAAACTTGTATCTCTATAGGGATGACAACCGTGAGGCTTTTCCGCCGGTCAAGGGAGAAACTAATATTATCATATAATTATTATTAACCCATAATGTTACGTCTACTAATTTCCCTTATTACATTTCATGTTTTCGTCCTGTAAGCATTTTAAGGACGATTTGTTCGTGAAAGGCACTTCAACTTGGCGGGTCTCACTGCCGCTCCAGCAGCAGCAGCACAATGCGATATTGTTTTAGAAACGTTCCATATTCAGGAAACGCCCGTACTTTAATAGTTTCATCGGTATTTGTTTTGTGCATTTTAATAAGGCGCACAAGTTGTAAATTAAATGTATTTGGAACGAAAGCGATGTTCCCCAGAGCATTAGCCGCTGCACAATAGCAAACTCGGTAACTGCTCTATGGCAACGTTACACAATTATTTATAGGCGCGCCCTGCAAAACTATATGCAGCATACATAATGGAAATTGTATGAAAAGTAACGTGATCATTTTTAGTAGTAGAGGTAGCGATGGCTCATATTTGCGAGGCTTTCAATATCTTGTTGGAAATATTAAGGTTATTATAGATAGCCATTAAAAAAAACTGATAAGAGCATTGCCAGTGGTATATGAATTATGCATACTGGATGCATTATACACTCACCAATGTACCCCCGGCATTATTGTATATTAACAACATTGCTCATTGAATAATTAAACATAATATGCATCCAGTATATATTTTAGGAATATTATTGATAAGTTACCACAGGTTTTGTAAGTTCTATTATTGTTGTAGTGCCAAGAAACGGCAATATTATCAGAAAATTAGAAATATTTAGGTTGGTCGGTATTTTTACTCAGGCTGTTTCTCGATAGCATAATATTTCCTACGGTTGACTTCGTTAAATTAAAATTATCGCTGCTTGTCTTTAAGGCGAATCTTCGAAAATGTCGTTCGAGGATTCCAGCTGAAAATCTATCCCAAAAACGCATAGTGAGATTAACGAAACTGCTTCTACATTTTTGCGGGGTGTACAAGCCGTCGCCCCAGGAAAAACCGGAGGAGTGTGCATCGAGAAATAAATTTATTTCGAAATAATGGAGCATTTTATGATAAATTGCGCGGATGACTATACATTATACTACTGTACTTAAGAGAATTATCAAATTGTATTTATCAAAACTTGAAATATGAAACTACAATCTCTTGGAGGAATTTCTTTTGAATTTTGATTACAAATCGGAGTAAATATATATACTTTTCCGAAGCAAATATTGACTACTTTTGCATATTTTTTACTATTTCGAGACAAAAAATTAATATTTTCGCTATAACAAAGTATCAAATCATCCTTAGACTTGTGAAATATCCAAAAATATTTTCAGAAAATTATAAACTGTTGACTAGAAAAGTCCGCGCGATTAGATCAATATTGAACCGTATTTCCGTGTTCCGAGATTCGCCTTAAGCTTGTTCCTATGTGGTTTAACGTGGATTCCGAACCACTGAAGTACGTTTAGATACAAATTTCATCTACTCCGGACTATAGAAGAATGTTAGAAGTAAAATGTGTTGGCACAACCAGTTCGTAACTATGTATTTTTATATGAAACGTTTTGGCGGAGTAGTACTTTTATTTATATTGTATTTTTATTTTTGTTTTTGTATATTTTTGTTGAGGTTTGTGATTGTGAGGGGCAGTGAGGGAAATGCCAATAAAGGTCTTTATTCTATATGAAAAGTAAGTTGCAACATTCAGCAGACAAAACTGTAAGTTGTATTAAAAATTGGTATAGTCTGAACTTGAAGTTGTTAGAAGTCGTAGGAGCTGTAGATATTTGGAGCTCCAAAATTGTCTGAGACAATATAATACCTAGTTGTCTAAGACAATATAATGTCATCGGAGCAGCTTGAAAATATTAAGTGTAAAATTTAAAATGCTTGGCATGATTACTTAGTAGTAATCCATCAACACCCCCTGTAATTTAATATAATGGTCATATTAAAAAAAAACTTTTTCTTTATGCGCGAGTATATTAATGCAAAAATTTCCACCCAAGGACTTTTCAAACTAAAAACTAAAAACTCGCAACTCTTCACTCTAGCAGACAATGGAAAACTTTCATAATACCATCGTCGGCTTTTAGCCCTACATTATAGTCGCAATAAAGTGCCTTCCATGTGAAGATTAAGCTCGTCCGGCCAAGATGAGTAATTGGACGGCCGGAGGTGCATTTTGTCGCCGACTTGCGCGCATAAAGTCGACGTTTTTACGCCGTCTACCGCTAATTTACTTCGGGAAATTCCAATTAAGACGGGGCAAAGTTTGTACGAGAGCGAAAGCTAATTAAATCCCCCCGAGGATAGGAGGGGGGCGGCCGGAGGGGATCTAGTAGGTCGCGGCTGATGAACTTCTCTTTGCCGGCACTAAAAATTTAATTCGTGAACTTAAAACGGAAGATAGGGACATGAAAGTAATTAGTAGGGAATGAATAAGTGGATGAAGAAATTTTTTATGCGGTTGTAATGGGATGTATAAATAACGGATATACCTGACGTTTATAATAACAATATTCGTATCATAAAAATGTAATTAGCTTTCATTTTAACACCCCCAATTTTTTGTTCACTAGCATGGACCCCTTGCATATCGGTTTCGACCCCTGGGGGTCGATATAGACCGATTTGAGAATGGCTGATTTAAACAAACAAATTTATCTACATATTTATCTATACTAACATCCAATATGCAATTTTAAAATAGAATTCTAACATCCAATATGCAATTCTAAAATAGAATTTTGTAAAATTTAAGGAAGAAATAAAAACAAAAGCGATGACAAGCAGAAAGACGGTTGAAACTAAAAAGGATAAGTACAAGACAGAAACTGCAACTGAGAAATTCAGAATAGACAAACTAAAATATCGTATAAAGAAACAAAAGCTAAGTAGCAGAATTATATTAAGGACCTCACATCTTTTTCAAAATCTAATGATTTGGAGGAAATATGAAGTAGTTTCAAATACATAATAACAGAGGCTACTAAACGCGCATGCGGAACAACCAGACAGGCAAACAACAGAAAGCAAACACGATGGTGGACTATAGAAATAAAAGAGGAAATAAAGAAGAAAAAGCAAAAGTGGATAAAGTATATCAACTTCAAGAAAGAAAAAGACTACGAAGCGTATAAAATACAGAGAAAAGCAACGAAACAAACTATAGCCACTCGAACACTGAGCTGGGTATTACAAGATATTAATACAAGTTTACAATTCTTGCCATAAGTAAAGTATAGGTGTGAATCCATCTTTAACTAACGTCTTTAAAGTTTAACTTGTGGATAGGTTAATCTACTAACAATGTTTCTTATCGCGGCTACTAACCTTGTAGTTTATGGATGCAATATAAATAAATCTGACGGAAGTAACATCTTGATATTAGCCATAAACAACTCGTAAATTAGTTAAAAACTCCCTTTGATCTAATTTATCCAGGCAATCTAAATAAATGATACATTTTTTTATTGTAGCTTGATTTATGAGATACTTCAGCCATTCGCAACTCAAGTTCCTTTATGCGTAAGCCTCCCTCGCGGTCTTGATAAATGGCACATGTTTCGTGCGCGCCTTTATCATATTTTTCTTTTGCCGGCAGAGAAAAAAAAGACGGCCGCGGCAGCAGCAGCGAAATTAAATTTCAGACCCGAAAGTTTCGCCCTTCCCCCCGATCGCATTATCTCATGGATCCCGGTTTTCGGCCGCGGGGCACTCCATAAAACTAAAATATCTTGACGCGCGACACCAAGTTTTCCTCGCGCTCATGAAAATAACTAAATCTAAAGGTCTGTCTACATTTACTGTTATTTACGTTTTGTGTGGCGTACGTCGCATATTTACGTTTCTAAATGCACATATACGAAGGGGTACGTAAAAATAATAATTATATTTATATATTTAACTTTATATATTGCAAATAATATGCACTACTGCCCATTCCACATTTTATATTATTTTAGGTCTGATACTATTTTCCAATTTAATGTCACTTATACATCTTGTAAACGATTTATTTATTGGAAATAAAGATTATTATTATTGTCTTGCATTTAAGTAGGTAACTCTACTGACTCACTTAAATGCAAGAACTCATTAGGTAGGTGTATTACTACCTTGCTTTTAAGGGGTTATATACCTTTTTGTGCGGAAAAATTGAGGAAAGTTTGAATTTTTGTAAAGGTATGTAGCAATTATTTGTTTACATTAAAATTATAATTTATTAATAGTACGTTTTTTAGTGAAAAAAATAAGTATTAGTTTAAAAAAAATCATAATTGGCGGAGTTATGGCCCTTTCCCCGAAACACTCTTTTTTTTGATGAGGCTTGCGGTGATCATCATGAAAGTCAAGCAGGTCCAAACTTATATAAATTTACAAGCAAGAAAAACATAGGTTTGCGATACAACGTAAATAAACTAGATTTACCTAAAGAGAATTTCTTCCAATTACTTTATTCAGTATATATTAATTTAAATAATTAAAATTATTGGGGCAATTTTTTGTTAGGTTAGTATTATTTTTATAGATAAATAGTACCTTCTAGTTTTAGTCATCCTACTACTCAATTAATTGGGATCACTGCTATACCAGGGATTGTACTATGATCATTTTTGAATATTATTCTGGTATTAAAATCTCACAAAACAGGGACCCTTATATTAATACCAATATTTAATTTATGAATTCAAATCTATAAATCTATTTCGAATATGCAGTACAGCCCCTTAATTAGCACAAAATACAGTAGTCCCGATTTCTTCTAAATAAGACTGTGTTTTCAAATTTACAACGCCCGAGTTTACGATAAGTGACCGTTGCACGAGGGTGGTTTCTGCCACTCACTTAGCAGGTTGATAGGTTTCCAATTTCCCCCCTTGGACGCTTGTAAAACATTTATAACTTCGAAAACAAGAGTTTATGTTTGCTCGTAATGAATTTCGGAGTCTGCGCGCGCGGGGCGGCTTATTTCTTTGGAAAGGGCCGTCCGTCCTTCCTAATTACGGACCGAGACCGTGCCGTAAACATCTCCAGCAAACTGAATCCTCGGCCGTAACGACCTCGCCGGAGCGGTCCCGTTTAATTCGGAACGAATTGCCTGCATAAATTTTATGGAATCGCCCCAACAACTTCCTACGGACGGCGACTGTTTTAATTAGCGAGAGTTTTGGGAGGGAAGAGGTGGCTAGTACATGTGGTTTACTTAAGAAAATACTACAAATGTAGCAGAAATTGAATGAGTCATCGGGAAAAACTTGATAATGCCTAGAACGTAAGCGAAACTAGTTGTTTCAAACAATTAAACAAGTGGTAAAAAACATAGTAGTTTTATTCATCTCCTTTATTACAAATGTAGCTTAGTATAGTGATTTTGGGAAAGGATAGCTGATTTTTAACCACAGTAATAGAATTATAGTCCAATACATGAAATACAATAATCACCCGCAGAGGGGGCACAAATCTTCGGAGATTGTTATGGAGGGCTAATACAACGGACTCAGTTTCTTTAGATATAATTGTAGGTGTGTTGAAGCTGTAATGGAGTGAAAATATGCCGGAGTACGACCCTATTCAGATCGGTTTGGTATTATACTTGCATTGAGAAGCTCCGTGTTTATTGCATGAGACCCCCGCGGCGCGGGGTGAAATATGACTTAACTCTTCCCGAAATGGAGCAACTATACACACAATGCTAATGCCAGACTGACTTTAGTCAAGCCGAAATAAATTCGATTGATTTACAATTTTATTTGATTTATTATTTTAATAATATATTTACGATACAGAATTGTCCGCCACACAGTCAATTTTGACTTTATCTCTTTCAATCTTTTAGTAACTTCATATAAAAATATGTCTTGAATATACTTGGTAAGTTTTACCAGATTAGACTTATAGAATTCAGATTATGACTCAAAATCTATGGGTAAATACTTAGAAGAATATCAGTATGACACAGAATCATCCGCCACACAGTCAATTTTGACTATATCACTTTCAAAATTTTAGTATGAAAATGAGAATATGTCTCGAACATATTTGACAAGTTTTAACCTGTTTCGACTTATATAAATCATGGTATGACTCAATATTTACAGTTAAATACTTGGAACAATATCAGTATGACACAAAATTATCTGCCACTTAGTTAATTTTGACTTTATCACTTTCAAACATTCAATAATCAAAATGAGAATATATTTTAAATATAGTTGGCAAGTTTTAACATGTTTTGACTTATATAAGTCATGTTATGATTCAATTATTATTCATATTCAATATTCTACGAATAAATACTTCAAAGAAATCGGTATGACTCTGTATGAATCAAATG